>JAHLJS010000008.1:39570957-40950994 GCA_038502445.1 Eremochloa ophiuroides | reverse complement strand
GGAGCTCCAGGCTGGGGCGTGCCAAGCGGGTATGGCGCGAAAAGCCTTCATAAAGTAATGGGAAAGCTATGGCCGACGCGCAGATGGTGTTTGTGCTACCTGCAGAGTTCAGAGCCAAAAGATACGATACCGATTCCGACTCAGACGACTCGGGATCAGAAGAAAGAGTCACCAAGTTAGTGCTCGCATAGCAAGCTACTTTTAACAAGCCGGCCAAGAATCGACATCTGAAGGCCCTCTACCTCAAAGGTTACATCGACGGCATGCCCATGATGAAGATGCTGGTGGACGGCGGCGCCACTGTCAATCTCATGCCCTACACCACATTCCACAAGCTAGGCAAGGGCCCTGATGATCTGATAGAAACCGATCTGATGCTCAAGGATTTCGGGGGCAATTCTTCCAACACTCGGGGGCAATCAACGTCGAGCTAACAGTGGGGAAGAAGACACTGCTCACCACCTTTTTCATGATCGACAGTAAGGGCGCCTACAGCTTGCTGCTTGGACGCGACTGGATCCATGCCAACTGCTGCGTGCCATCCACCATGCATCAGTGCCTCATTCAGTGGCATGGCGATGAGGTCGAAGTGGTCCCGGCCGACGACCCGGTCAGCGTGGCGACGGCGGATGCCGCGTACTGGGAAGCTGGGGATCATGACTGTTTCTCTGGTAAGGTTTGGGAAGGAGGCTCCATCAGGGTCAGTGATGAGAGTCAACAACCGATCAGGGCAATCGGCTCTGAGTCTTTTTATTAAATGGAGAATCCGATCGACGGCACAGAGGGTAAGTTAGGGCAAGGATTCACATCAGCCGACAAGCTCGAAGAAGTAGATGTTGGACCTAGCGACAAGCCAAGGCCGACGTTTATTGCCGCCAACCTAGACCCAGAGTTCAGGCACGAGCTGATTCAACTGCTAAAGAAGTACAAAGATTGCTTCGCCTGGGAATATTATGAGATGCCTGGATTGGACAAATCTATTGTTGAGCACAGGCTACCCATCAAGCCAGGGTTTCGGCCACACAAGCAGCCTCCACGTCGGTTTAGAGAGGACGCTCTACCCGACACTAAGGCCGAAATCACGAGGCTGTTAGAAGCCAAGTTCATTCGAGCTTGCCGATATGCCGAATGGATATCGAACATCAGTCCCTGTGTACAAGAAAAATGGTAAATTGCGAGTCTGCATCGACTTCAGGGATTTAAATAGAGCTACACCGATGGATGGCTACCCTATGCCAATAGCCGATATGCTGGTAGACTCGGCTGCTGGGCACCAGGTCATTAGCTTCATGGATGGCAATGCTGGTTATAATCAAATTTTTATGGCTGATGAAGACATCCCGAAGACTGCCTTCAGGTGCCCTGTGCGCTTGGTTTGTTTGAATGGGTGGTCATGACGTTTGGTTTGAAGAATGCCGGTGCAACTTATCAGAGAGCTATGAATTACATATTTCATAAGTTGATTGGCAAAATCGTTGAAATCTATATAGATGACGTGGTGGTGAGATCCAAGAGCTATAAGGATCACCTGGCCGATCTGAGGGCCACTCTGGAGTGCACAAGGGGACATGGCTTGAGGATGAATCCTAACAAGTGTGCATTCGGCGTGTCGGCTGGCGAATTTCTAGGATTCATGGTCTACCGCAAAGGGATAGAGATCGGCAGCAAGAGCAAGAAGGCGATCGATGAACTTGTACCTCCAACCAACAAGAAGGAATTGCAATCCTTGCTCGGTAAGATTAACTTTATCAGAAGGTTCATCGCCAACTTATCAGAGAAGGTGCTACTGTTCTCGCCATTGTTGAAGCTCAAGAATGATCAAGAGTTCAAATGGGGTGACGTGCAACAGAAGGCTTTTGACGAAATCAGAGAATACATGAAAACTCCACCTGTCTTAGTACCGCCACGGACAGGGAAGCCTTTTAAGTTGTACGTGACGGCCGAAAGCCATACTATTGGATCGGCCCTTTTTCAAGAGTTTGAAGGGAAGGAGAGAGCAGTTTTCTACCTGAGCAGGCGGCTCCTTGACCCTGAGACAAGATATACACCGACCGAGAAGTTGTGCTTGTGCCTATTCTATTCATGCACCAAGTTGAGGCACTACCTGCTTGCCTCGGAGTGTGTGGTGGTGTCCAAGGAGGATGTCATCAAGCACATGCTTTCGATGCCGATTTTAAATGGTCAGATCGGCAAATGTATCCTGGCGCTCTCAGAGTTTGACTTGAGGTTCGAATCGGCTAAGACAGTCAAAGGCCAGGCGATAGCCGATTTCATCACCCAGCATCACGGAGGATCGGCTAATGTAGCAGATATAGCACCATGGACTATGTTCTTTTATGGCTCTTCATGCAAACAAGGTGGTGGCGCCGGAGTAGTGCTCATCTCGCCACGGGGTGTGCGCTTTGAGTATGCTTTCCAGATCGGGCCGATTGTCACAAACAATCAGGCTGAATATGAAGCCGTGTGGAAAGGTTTTCAGCTTTTGCATGAAGCAAAGGCCGATGCAGTTGAGGTATTTGGCGATTCACAACTAGTCATCAACCAATTGCTCGGCCTGTATGAGTGTAAAGACGAGATACTCAGAGGCTATTATGATCAGTGCCAGGCTCTCATCAAGAAGTTCATGTCGGTATCTCTCTGTCACATCCTCAGGGCCTAGAACAAGGAGGCTAATCGGCTGGCGCAGAACGCGTCGGGTTATCGGCCGATGCAGGAGATTTGCAACAGCGAGCAATCAGCTGATGACTGGAGGGGCGAGATAGCAGGTTACCTGGCAAATCCTTCACAACGGATCAACAGAAAGCTAAGGTACAAAGCCACCAAGTACGTGTTGCTGGATGGTCAGTTGTATTACAAGACTATTGAAGGAGTACTGCTCAAATGCCTGGGACAGAGGAATCAGTGAAGCTGATGAGCGAAGTACACGATGGAGTCTGCGGTGCACATCAATCGGCTCACAAGATGAAGTGGATCATCAGGAGGACTGGTTACTATTGGCCTACGATGCTGGAAGATTGTTTCAAATATTATAAAAGGTGTCAAGAATGCCAGAAGTTCAGAAATATACAGAAGTCTCCAGCCTCTGCTATGAATCCTATAATCAAGCCATGGCCGTTTAGAGGATGGGGTATTGATCTAATCGGCCAAATCTACCCACCGTCGAGCAAGGGTCACAAATGGATCCTGGTGGCGACTGATTACTTCACCAAGTGGGTAGAAGCCATTCCTTTGAGGAATGCCACTTCAGCTGACGTGATCGAATTTGTAAAGGAGCACATTATTTACAGGTTTGGCATACCTCAGACGATCACAACCGTTCACGGGACAATGTTCACTTCAGAAGAGTTTATGACCTTTGCCGATGACATGGGCATCAAGATTTATAATTCATCGCCGTATTATGCCCAGGCCAACGGACAAGCAGAAGCTTCCAATAAAATTTTGATCAAGGTCATCAAGAAAAAGATTGAGCAGAACCCCAGAAAATGGTATTCACATCTGAGCGAGGCGCTATGGGCATATCGCATGGCACAGCATGGATCGATCAAAGCTTCACCTTATGAGCTAGTCTATCGACACGCTGCTGTCCTGCCATGGGAGATTCAGTCTGAGACATGGCGTGTCACGTTGCAAAACAAGCTTACAGCCGGTGAATACAAAGACATTATGATGGACAGTCCAGAAGATTTGCACTGTCATCGGCTTAAGGCTTTGGAATACATTGAAAGGAACAAGGTACGGGTGGCCAAGTATTACAACACTAAGGTAAGAAGCAAGAGCTTCACCGAATCAGAGCTAGTATGGAAAGTCATTCTGCCTATTGGTACGAAAGATAGCCGATTCGGTAAGTGGTCGCCAAACTGGGAAGGCCCGTATCGTGTGGTTGAATGTGCCCCGAGTAATGCTTACATCCTTGAGGATTTAGAAGGACAGAGACTCGCCAGGGCCATCAACGGGAAGCATCTAAAGAAATACTACCCTAGCATCCCAGTTGGGGAGTGATAGCCGATTCATGTGAATCTGGCTCTAACAGCCGATGCCGTCTAAGCGGGTCGCCTTCAGGACAAAAATGGCCGACATCGTAGTAACGAGTCGCCCTTAGCACAAAAATGAAATACCCTCGATGGGGTGTAATAGCCGATGCGATAAGCATCGCCTTTAGTCCAAAAAAGAAAAATAATACAGGAGTCCTATTACATTCTAATCATGAGTGGCTTTGTCTATGATGTCCTGGGCGTCGGTGACAGCCACGACCTCGTCGGCGTGAGGGAAGAAGTTCGCCAGTTGGGCGCTGGCCTCCTCCATATTCTGGCCCTCCGGGAACCCAGGCTCGACGGCCTCCAGAGCAATGCCGGAGCGAAGTCGCGCGGCTGTGAGAGCCCCAGTGGCGCCGTGACGAACGCCGGCCATGGCCACCTGGGAGACGCGGTGGTGAACATCCAGGAGCCGCTCCGCCTGCGTGTTGCCACGGGCATTGACGGCATTGGCGGCGGTCTCGGTAGCCACACGCAACTCTTCAAGCTGCGCGGTCAGGGCTGCAAAAGAAAGAAGTGTCAGTATGAATGTGATCGTCAGCGCGTCACAATTCAAGATGTTACCGGCCACTGCAGCGTCCGATTCGGCGAGTTGGGCTTGCACCCTGGCCACCTCGGTTTCGGCGGCCTTAAGGGTAGCGGCTTGGGCTTCGTTGACACCCTGCAGCCGGCCATTCTCCTTCGTAGCCTCTGAGTAGAGGTTACGGTACTCCACCATCTGGAGATGGAATCGGCGACCGTCGGCGGCGGTGTAGGACCCGTCAGAAGACCCCGATTCTGATCCAGCGCTCGGGGCCGCATCTTGAGGGGGTTCCTGAGGAGGCGCAGTTCGGAGAGGCCGGGTGTCCACGCCAATCAGTGCTCCCGGCGGGAAAGGAATCATGCGGGCCTGACTGAAGGTTGACAAAGAAGCAGATGTGTCAGAATCGAAAGAAAACCAATGTCTTGGGTACAGACTGATTTACCTGCTGTAGATGGCTGACTGCCGGGGCGTCACCCAGCGACGACGGCCGTGATACGGGTCAGCAGCAGCATCCGCGCCAGGGGTAGCTCCAGCGGCTGCAGAGACGGCCTGAGACGGCCCGGCACCGGTTCCCGAACCTCCGACGCCGGCAGTTCCCGCATCACTGCGCAAGACGGCGATGGTCAGATTAGATCAGATCAATGTATCAAGAAGTGAGCAGCAGCCTTACCCTAACCAGGCTCACAGGTGATGCCTCCGTTCACCCACGGCTCCCAGGCTCCGGTTGAAGTTGTCACCTTCGGCGGAACCCGAGGCCGGCCGCTTGCCATGGTTTCCGTCGCTAGCCATGGATTTGGTTTTGGGGATTTATTTTCTCTGATCTGAGGAGAGAAGGCCGGGTGAGCAAAGGCTTTGATGTTGCGGTTGCTCGCTCAGGCCGAGCGTGTATTTATAAAGATGAGGGCATCGAGACGGTTTCCTCCTCGAAAGGCGAGATGACGCGGCGGATTTTAGGTTGTGGTTAATCCGCGTTTCTTGAATCCGGAACAGTTGCCAGATCAGGAAGACGAAGCGCCGCCGTCAGTGGTTGCACACCGATCGGGTCTTTGGATCAGGCTGCCTAGCCGATCCTATTGTGAGTGCCCACAAGCCGATTCATAGTGAATCAGGCTGAGAGGTTAACTCTAAGGGAAAGCAGAACAAAGCCAATGCGAAGACGCAGGCCCGTAAGCCGATTCGTATGTAGAACGGATCAGGCTAAGTAATCGATTCTAAGGTACAATGCAAGCCTGAGAGCCGATTCGCATGCAGAAACGTATCAGGCCGAACAAGTCGATTCGAAACAGGACGAAGCCGATATTAAGTGTGAATCCAAAGGTAGATCAGGTTAAATGTTCAAACTCAGGATGAAACAGCACGAGAACAAAGCTGCAAATAGAAAAGAACATGCCAAGTAGTATATCCATCACGTTACAAAGTCAATAAAGATTGGATCAGCTCCACTAATTCAGCACGGAGCGCATGGCCAGCCTGCAACAATTGTTGATCTCGGTTTTTAGTGGACTGCAATAGATCCAGGCGTTGGCATGTCTTCTTGCCTGCAACGACCAAGCTGCTGATTTCCTTCTTTTTCTGGGAGAGCTCGATCGTGCTAGTGGAAATGGTGATTTCATGCTCGCTGATAGCCGACTCAACTGCTTCCAGTTCTTTTCTCAGTTGGTCTTGTTTCGTTTTCAGTGTTTCCAGTTCTGTTTCAGCTGTGCCGATTGAAGATTTGAGCAGCCTTGCTCGATCGGCTAATCCAGTGGCCTCTTGTCTGTTGGCCTATTTATTGCTCCTCAGCTGTTCAAGCTCTGCCAGGTTCCCATGAGCAGTGATAATCCCTGATGCTGTAACTTTAAGATCACCGAGTCTCTGTAGGGATTTTAAGGCTGTCAGATTGGTTTGCTGCTGGACAAGTTCGACTATTTGATCAACCAGTCCGGGATTGGAGGCCAGAGCAACTAGATCACCCTCTAGGTGGGGTAGAAGTGCACTCAGCCGATTGCTAAAATCTGGCTCAGAAAACCTCTCGGAGGAAGAGGCAAGTTCATCTCTATCGCAGAATTCTTCTATGTCAAATGAATAGCCGGGAGACGAAGGCTTCGGTACCTGCAATACATACATTCTCTCATCAGAAAGGGTACAATATAGATTAATTGTTTTCTGGCAGAGACAGGATACCTGAATGAGGCCTGAGGTCTGTAGGGTTGATGCCGATGTTGCTTGTTCGACTAAGACAGTTTTGTCTCCTACGGCATGCGGATCCTCAGCTGCCATTGTCTCGGGCAGATGGGTTTCTGCAAACTAGGAGTAAGAGCAGTATGGAGGCAAGGATAATTGCTAACAGCCGAATAGGAGTTACCTAGATTCCTCTCAGGGGAAGACTCCTCTTCTTCAAGGTTTACCCAGACTTCGTCGGAAGGGCTGTTCGGCTGTATTTTTGAAAAGAAGATTTGATCAACCAGGGTATCTGCATCGAGAAGAAAAAAGCCCAACGAGTAGTACCTGAGTTTTGGCTCCTTCTTCCTGGATCCCTTCTTCTTGAGCAGCTGACTCTTCATGGCCGGTGGATTCTGGTGATTCTTCAGCCTGTTTCTCTCCTGAGATATCTTGAATCGGCTGGGGTTTCACCTGGTAAAGAGCCGATTCAGGGATCGGAGCATACTGCAGTAAAGGAAGGTCGATGCCAGTTCTGGATACCTAAACTTTTCTTGTCGAACGGCGTTTCTTGGGTGTTTGCTTTTGAAGCTGAGATGCAGCTAGTCGTTTTGAAGCAGAAGGGGGTGTCAGTATAACAGGGCCTAACATTAGTTGTCGCAGCGTCGGTGCTCGAGAACCTAGCCTCGCTGTCTGACAAGGGGGATAGTATTCCACTCGCTCTGGTGGATTGGATGATGAGTCCTGCGAGAAACATCTGTCAGGTAACATGTTTGACTAAAGCCGTTTTTACTAGAATCGGCTGAGAACACTTACTGCTCGGGAAGATTTGAAGTTCGAGTCCAGGGCTCTGCACTTCTCATGGACAGTCTGGCAGAACAGGTGAGCATGCCATCGCTGCCACCAGTCATCAAAACTCTGATGGGTGATGCAGACTTGATTCCACGGCTTCGGCGAGAATGTGGGCAGGTTTGCCCCAAGTTGAAAAATTCTGCCAGCCTGAAGGAGCTCTGTAACGTTCTCCCTGGGTTTCAAGGTACTCAAGAAAGGGAGCTGATGAGGCAATTGGCCAAAGCCTAGCTGTCTTGCCGCTATATTTGGGTGATAAAATTCATAAGAGGGATAGCTAGTTGGCTTGCCGCTTGCGCTCCGAAGGTGTTTGAAGTCTACTGGCAAGGCACAAAGTTTTATGATTGCATTCAGGATTCTGGTAGCCTCATCATCAGAGCACCCATTGTTGAACTTGAAACTGGAGGGTGCTGAAAATTCATCTTCATCCTCGTAGGGGAACCAGGTAGTAACCTTTGGTCCCAAGCCCCTGTATAATGTTTCCAGCATGTTGCCCTTTGTAGTTGGGATGGTTATGGCAGAAGCAGCTTCACCATAGCTTTGACAACCTCTGGTTTTTGGATCCTCTTCCTCTGAGTACTTGGTGGATGAAAGCTGAGGCCCTGGAGTTGTGTTCTTACCAGCTTGTGCAGATACAGGTTGAGCCACAGTTGTACTAGCCACCAAGGGCCTGTTATGCATTGTACTTCTTCACCTATGATCAAGGAGCTGAACACCCGGTTTATAAGCCTGTATGCTGCACCCAACAGGAGTTTGCCCAGGGGGATGGAGTGCCCTTGAGCCAGTTTCTCTGCCAAGACCCGACAAGGGTATGCTGGTCCGGCAGTGGCGCCACAGAACACGAATCTCTCAAGCCACATGGTCAAAAATGCGACGTGTTCTTTCTCGCTGACGGAAGAAGAGGTTTTCTGGTGGTGTTGAACATAGCCACTCCACCCTTTGTATGTGTCTAGCTTCGGGAAGTACGGGTCCTTCTTGCCACTGGTGCAGAGATCCCAGACGATCCAGTGATTTGAAGCCCGGTGAGCATGTGGATATCGCCCAGGGTAATGGTTTTTGGACCGTCTCTGAATACAAAAGCTTTCAGGGAGTTAGACCAAAAGTGACTGGCGGCTATCAGGAGCGGTTCATTCTTTGCCATCTCTGATAATGATAGATCAAGACATTGGCTCAGATGGCGCATCTCCCAGTCCGCGCGTTTCTTCGCCGCGACGCAGCGGAACCAGTTCCTCCATCCAGCAGGTACGCTCGACCAGTTTCTGAAGGACTTGGCCCAGGAAGAGGCACCCATCATGGAGCTTCGGAATGGGAACTAGTTAGTTTCTTGAACGATGAAATCTTTGGGGACCAGATCGCCCATCGGACCCAGGTAGTAGGCGTTGGGGATGTCCATCAGCGGAATCAGAATATCGTTCTTCAGTGCCTGGATTTGAAACTCGTATTCAGTAAGGTTGAAGAGGGATTCACAAATCAGGAGGTGGATCGATGAAATTGATACCTCAGGGACCTCGGATGGAGTCGCCATTAGCTCAGGGATGGCTTGACGGCGGCGAATCGAAGCAGACGGCGGCGGATTGAAGCCCGTGGCGGAAATTGCAACGGTTTAGGGTTTCATTTTGGTGCGAAAGTTTGAAGCGCCGAGAGTTTGACTATTTGAAAGGCTCAAGCGCTAATTTCGGAATAAACCAGTTCATTCCAAAATTGGGGGCATGTGTTAACACCAAATTTTGAACTGGGAGCCGACAGCCGATACTAGAGGAAGATAGCCGATCTCGGAAGCAGTTCCGTCCAGCGGAAGGAAGGAAACAGCCGATTGCACGGTGAATCGGTTATCGGGCCAAGGTGACAGGAGGCGCGCAGCGTCAGTATTGATGACATCATCCAGAGTCCGCGCCGCCAGGGTGCGATCACGATCGGAGTCCATTATGAAAAGGGAAGGTTGGACTCCAAGTTACCTTAGATATAGGATAGTTTTTTAGTTTCCATATTTATTGATAAGTTGTAATTTGAATAGGATTCTATCTTCTTACGCTCAGGGTATAAATATAAGCCCTCAGCCGTTGATGTCAACAACACAACATCAATACAACACAACTTTCGGCTCAGGCCAACAAACCCTAGAGTCAGTCGAGTCCGGCGAGTTACTTCATCCAGGCTGGGTGTCATCTGGTGGACGCAGGCTTGCTTGTAAGTATCGTCAACCCCCTGTTAAACTATGTCTTTTTAGTGTCATCCGGTGGACGCGGAAGCATGGCGGAGCAGGGTCCTTGTTAAGCTCTGTTTCTTTGGCGTCATCCGGTGGACGCGAGAAACATAGTGAGTCAAGGATGATTCACGCTGGTTTACTCGATCAATCTGTGTTAACCGTCATCCGGTGGACGAGATGCAGATTAGGACGGTTTTCACGCGCGAATTAGTTATCGATTCGTGTTTGTTTGCTTGAATAATCTATTAGTTAATGTCATCCGATAGACAGGCTATAGATTGAGATAGTTTGCATGCATGGATTAGTTATCGGCTCTAGCTAAATATGGCAATTTAGTTAGATTCATTAAGTTATCAGTATTGTTTGTTTAAATTGATTTACCTTATTATAACAATATCTCTGCCCGATCAAGATTGATAGATTTGGCCTTAGATTTACTTGAATCTGATCGTCGTTTATGCTTTTTATGCTTATCTTACCATGATGATCGATTCCATGCTTACATCGGCTAATTCCCTATTAATCTTGTTCGTTACATGTTGTGCGTTCGGTTCTAGTTGAGACATAAGTGGTTCTGAGGTTATCATAAATCTTATTTTCGTGTCCTTGTTTAAGCATAATGTCGTCCGGTGGATGTTATGTATTAAGTTAAACTGAGTGTCATCCGGTGGAACAGGTTTAACCTGAACAAGATTCGCTAGATTAGACTTGCTTTAATTTGAGGTTTGTTTATGACTACGCTAGCATTCGTTCGTGCTTCATGGACCCTGC
The DNA here is from genome assembly GCA_038502445.1 of Eremochloa ophiuroides. Taxonomy (NCBI): domain Eukaryota; kingdom Viridiplantae; phylum Streptophyta; class Magnoliopsida; order Poales; family Poaceae; genus Eremochloa; species Eremochloa ophiuroides. The sequence goes on along the minus strand of JAHLJS010000008.1, from coordinate 40,940,472 downwards.
ATCGGCTAAAAAGCCGATTCAGTTGTGCTTTCACGAATAGATTGTGCATATAGACTTATTTGGATATCAAACGATCTAGCTTTGTTTGCTGAGTTTGTTGAAGCCCGCTGGCCGTTAGACCAGGTGAACGCAGACTTGGTGAACTTAGCGAAAAGGGTTTACTAAAGCCACCGGCCTTCTAGACCAGTTTTAGTAGATCTCTGCTTGTTTGACGTACAGATCAGATCTGTACGCGTGATCTATTTTATTTTGTACACATTAACCGAACTAGATCGGCTAGCACGTTATTATCCTTACATGAATATCCTAATAGCCATTTTACTTCATTATTATACTATCAGTTCATAACATGACGAAATTGGCTTTCTAGTCGATCTCCGATTATACTGGCTCTTTGAGCTGTACAGTTGGAACTATCTGGACTCACCAGTTAGTTCCGCCTTGTGTTACTGATTATCTCTGTTTCCTTGTCAATTGCAGGTCAAATTGACTGGCACGCTTGGGTGTTACCGACACTCTCAGACCGGGTCCGAAGTTAGATGGATCTGCGAGAGCTCTACTGCTTTCAAAGGTCGTTTCCGGCTTCGCTGGTGTGTTGGGCTTAGGGAATCACTTTTTGCGCCAACACAAAGTTTGGACTAATTAACCCTTATTAATGAAATAACCAACTCTTGGTTAAGTGTAGAATATAATTTCACTGACTAACTTTGGTTTATTATTATCTTTTAGACACTTAACTATAGCTAGACAAGTAAAAAAGTAGAGTTTAACCTAGAGCTATCATTTGGAAAAACTATAAGTAGATCTAGCTTAAGGTCTAGAAATAAAAGTTGCAGCTTAAGATCAGACCTCACGATGAGATAAAAGTCAACTCTCTTGTTAAGCAAACCTATTCTTTTGAAAAATGATTTTCTAAAACCTCAACATATGGAAACCGTCTCAAACTAGATAGTGAACATAGACCCTAGCTCAATCTGGATCCCAAGTGTTGATAAGCAATTTATGTGATTAAACATGAAACTCTAAGGTTACACACTTAGAAACATAAAGCACCTTATAGTTAAGGCATTACACTAGATTTTAGTGTTAAGCATAAACTCAGCACCAAAAGATCTATAGAAATGTAAATCCTAAGTTGATTTGGAAAAAAAATAAAATATGAGGTTTTTAAGTTACCTCACTATGGTTTTATTTTCAATGCATAATCACATGATTCAATGCATTACTCTACTATTCATATTATTTCAAGTAAATGCAAATCATGTTTAGCTACCACGAACATGCACTATGCTCAATGATGCTTAATGATGCTTATGATCCAATTTAAGCTTTACATAACACCAGGGGTGTTACAACAAGTTTATGTGCCAAAGAGGGCCGTGGAGTCCCCCACTGTTCCTGCTACTCCTATTACGCCGCCGCCAAAGGAAGCGCCTTCGGCAACAATTACTATCGGCTTACAAGAAGTGCCCATCGTCGACAACAACGAGCCAATGAGAATTGAAGATCCATCTTCCTCCGCCCCGGAGGTCACCGCCAAGGTTGTGGAGAAGAAGCCTAGGGATCCCAAATATTTGCAACCAAAGTGGTGCCCGCCGGGATTGACCAAGACGTAGCGGTGGAAGTTGCAACGAGCATGCCAAACTCAGCAAAAGCGGGATAAATTGGAGAAAATGAAAGAAGAGATCTTCAATGCCGCACATCCAATTTTTTCGCAAACACAGAAAGGAAGCAACCCGACATGCTTTCCAAAGTCCGCAGAGAAGGCCGCTGGACAGGAGAGGCCATCAGTGGCCGGTTGGTCGCAGGACGCAGAAACCGGCCAGGCCGGGTTGGAGCCGGCCCAGCCGGGTCTCCCAGAAGCCGGCCAGGCCGGGTTGGCGCCGGCCTAGCCAGGAGTGCTCGAGGTCAGCCAGGCTGGGTCAGAGCCGACCAGGCCGAGTGTGCCCAAAGCCGGCCAGGCCGGGTCCAACCCGGCTAGGCCGGTTTTTGCAGTTTTGTCCTCCGCCGCCGCCGTCGATGCCGGTTCACTGGAATTGGCTCCTGCGGCTATTTCTTCTGCAATTGTAGGTTCTAATGACACAGAAGAAGATGAGGAGATGGTGGATTACGAGCCAACGCCGCCGCACGCCGAATTTAATGTCATCTACTTGTCTTCCGATTATTATGTAATCGATGAAGATGAAGGGTCCGCGACGGCTCAGTTTTGCTTCGCTGCTGAGGATGTTGTGTTCAAGAAGCCAGAGGATTCAGTCAATCACCTTCGGCCACTACATATAAAGAGGCACATCAATGGCACACCGGTTCATTATATGTTGGTGGATAGTGGTGCGATTGTCAATTTAATGCCGCATTCCCTCTACAAGAAGCTCGGCGGCACGGAGGGGGAGCTTGTGAAGACCAACATGACAATCACCGGAGTTGGAGGCGGCGAGCTGATTCCAGCTTTGGGTGTAGCGACGATGGAGTTGACCATCGGCAGCAAGACGTTGGCGACTGTTGACGGTCTCTAACACCCAATTTTACCGTCAACAATTCACCCATAATCAAGGTAAAACCACATGAAATGCAAAGAACTCACCTTGAAACTTACCTAGTTCTATATGTCCTTGGAGAAATCGTGTGTATGCAGGAAAAATAGAGAAAATAGGCAAAAACGAAGCATACCAAGACACGTCAGCACCTCAACTGCCACATGGGAGCCAGAGGGGGGGCGCCCGCCCCCTACATAGGGCGCCCGCCCTATGTATGGCGCCAAATTGGCATGCCACCTCACGGATCTGTGTGCCATCCTCCCAAATGGCCTGTGGCAAGTTGAAACAATATCAACGGCTCAAAGACAAGACACGAGGTCCGGTGGCCCTATCAATAGGGCGCCCGCCCTGTCCAAAGTGAGTGCCACATCCACAATCTGAGCAAAGGTGTCCAAGAGTCATCCAAGCCATCAAATAAAGTCGGTTTTCATCCAACGGTGATCAAGTGATGTGCCATGCATTGAAGCACCCACATGTCATCCTCCCGGGGGTTGCAAACCGCCATTTCAGGGCACTAACCGACCTTGCAACCGCCTATGAGGAGGAAGGAGGGCCGCTGGATGCAAGACGGTGCATCCAAGGGGCGCCCGCCCCCTAGGAGGGCGCCCGCCCTGCTACTTTGTGCCATCGACCTCCAAGACCCCTACAAGTACCCCTGAAGCACTCCTACACTATAAATAGGACTTGAATCCTCCCTTGTAAGTTGAAACACCACTAGAAACCACTAGAAACGCCACTAAAAACCACTAAAAACACCACTAGAGATCACTAGAGATTCAGCTCATAGTCAGTAGTAGCTCCTCTCTCTCTCTCTAGCGAAGCTCTGCTCTTAGGAATAGTGCTAGCTAGAGAAGAGTAGAGTGGTAGAGAGAAGTCGGGAGAAGGAGAAAGTCTGTGGAGGAGCCGGGTCTATCGGCGACCTCCTCTGCGGTGTTCTTCACTCTTATCGGTAATAAAGATCTCCTTCTTCAGTTACTTATTGTTATACTTTAAGTAGCTGTATACTTGCTCATTGCTTGGTTAGAGTGCTCTAATTCTTGAGCTCGAGTTAGAGTAGTAAGATTTTGTTGGTACAAAATGTGGTTCCTTGCGCTTCAACACCCCAGCGAAGCCGGATATGATCTCAAGAGCGTCGGAGCTTCCAAGATCCAGCTAGCTTCAGACCCGGTCAGAGAGTACCGATAACCCTCAGACGTGCCAGTCAATTTGACCTGCAATTGACAAGGAAAAGATAATAATCAGTAATCATAGGGCGGAACTAACTGGTGGATCCAGGTAGTTCCAACTATGTGGCTCTGAGAGCCGATTGAATCGGAAATCGACTAAGAAGTCGATTCCGGCATGTATGCATGTCTTGCCACAGGAAACAATTATTGAACTGATACGTAACCGATTGATATGTGTAATCAAATACAACAATCTATATTAAACAAGTCTATGCAAATAGTTATAACAGATTAAAGCATAATCGATTGTTGTAAATAGGTCAAATCATTCAGATTAGACTGTCTGAATGTCAAACAGACAGAAATCGGCTATTTAGCCGATTTGGCAGAACACAATCAGTTAACTGGTTTTTCTCGTGAAAGCACAACTGCATCGGCTAATTAGCCGATCCAGGGTCCGTGAAGCAGAAAACTTGGCGGTAGCAAAAGCCACAAGTCGATCTACAAGAATACCGAACTGGTCTAAAAGGCCAGTGGTTCTGTATCCGTACAAATCGGCTCTTGCCAATCCCTCTCATCACATATGAACAAGACTACGATAGTACTTGCCGAATTAAGCGATATCATAACAAAGCATAAACATGAATGAAACCTAGTGAACCTTTTTCATGTAGATCTAAGGCCAATACTATGCAATCTTGATCGGGCAGAGAGATGTTATATTGATAAATAAACAATAAATGACAGATAACATCTTGATAACTTAATGAATCTAACTAAGATGCCAAATTACCTAGAGCCGATAACTAATCCATGCACATAATCAAACTTAACCTAAGCCTCCGTCCACCGGATGACGCTAAACATAGATTAAACCAGAAAACAAACATGAATCGATAACTAACCCTTATTTGATCTAAGCCCACGTCCACCGGATGACGCTAAACTCATATCAAACAAGAATCAACCCCGATCTACGATGCTCCCATGTCCACCGGATGACATTAAAGAGATAAAGCTTAGCGAGGCATGACGGTACTTACAAGCAAGCCTGCGTCCACCGAATGACACTCAGCCCGATTGAAGAACTCGCCGAGATCTACGTTACTCCTACTCCTAAGGTTTGGCCGGAGCCGATAGATGCGTTGTATTGATGTGTGTGTATTACAATGGCCGGGGGTTTATATTTATACCCTGGGCTCGACAAGATAGAGTCCTAGTCGAATTACAACTCGAAATAGATATGGAAACTAACAAACTTTCCTAATCTAAAGGTAACTTGGAGTCCAATCTTCTTTTTCTAAAAACGGACTCCGAACGTGACCACTCTTTGGCGCTAGAGATTCGCGCTGACGTCATCAATCGACTCTTATCTTCAGCCGAGCCATCTTCTCTTCAGCCCGACAATCGATCCAGGACCCGATCGGCTATTCTTAAATCTTCGCGTAGAAGGCTCTGGTTCCCGAAAATCGACTGTCTCTGCTCTCGGTATCGGCTATATATACTCAGCCCAAACTTTGGTGTAAACAGATTTATAGATTAAGCGCGGTGCTTAGGCTATAGCTTACCCTTGAGTGCGGCTAGACCCACGGATAGTGGTGGTAGGTTCTAGGTTGTGACAGCCCTAGAATCCTCTGGATTCCACCACGTTCGGTCTAGTTTTATCAGCGTAGGACTTTTGGGACGTACGGTGCCTAATCAGTCGGACCCCCGGCGAGTTTAGGACTTTGCGTGTCCCGGGTATAGCAGTCTCTGGTATAACAATCATTTCATCTTTTACTGAGATAGAGTTCTCCCCTAAAACTCCAGAGCTACCTAGTGTGTTTCCACCTTAGTTATACTTCATTGATTTATCCTTACTAAGGTTATTACCCCATTTATCCATATCTAGATCCTTGACTATTAGATACTTGGAATCACAAACCCCACCTTCCTTTGGGAAAATATAAATGCGACACCTGGTACTCCCAGGTAAGTGCTACACGATAGTTCTGTGCGTTTGCCGAATCTCATCACCTATCCTACAGAGCTACCCATAGAAATATTGGCACAGTTGATAGAATAACTTTATTCCTAGTAGCAATGTTAGAAGTGTCAATAACCACATACTTTGAGCATAGGGATTGACAACCCCAGTGATTGCATTGAGAAGTATTGTTATTACTGCTAAAGGATAGATTTGGCTACATTCTTTTGATAGCGTTAGTATCTGTCAACAAGCATTTTTGGCGCCGTTGCTGGGGAAGGCAACTGTTGAATTTCTTTGATTTGAGTCAAGTCTAGATAGCTATCCTTAGAATCAAGAATATGACCTAAAGGACCATCCGTGAATTCTCTGCACCTTCTGCTGCTAATATAGCAACAGGCCCTGGTGTCATCGAGGTGAACACTCAGTTCGAGTTAAAGCCTGCATTGATCACAATGGTTCAAGTTAGCCCATTTTCTGGCAAAGCTCATGAGGATGCTAATACACACCTCCAACACTTTTTGGAGATATGCAGCACCTTTACCATTAAAGGAGTAACCCCAAACGCAATTCGTTTGCGACTCTTTCCTTTCTCCTTGTTAGGAAAGGCTAAGCAATGGTTCTATACGAACCAAAATGATGTGGACACATGGGAAAAGTGTTCCAACTCTTTCCTAGTGAAATTCTTTCCTCTAGGCAAGACCAATGCTCTTCGTAATAAGATCTCTAGTTTCTAACAACAAACCGATGAATCGATTCACGAGGCTAGGGAACGAATGCAAGAGTATGTCGCTGCCTGTCCACACCATGGTATGGAGGATTACCTTTTGATCCAAAACTTCTACCATGGATTAACCCCTCTTGATAGAAGCCATCTAGATGCCGCTGCCGGTGGAGCATTCTTTTCTCTTAAAGTTTCAGATGCGAAGCCTTTGCTAGAGAAGATGGTGTCCAATCAAGGATGGAACGAGGAACGTCTGCAACCACGCAAGCGAGGTATGCATTCGTTACAGGAAGCTAATATGATTGCAGCTAAAGTGGACTTATTAGCCAAGAGGCTAGAAAATTACGAGAGGATGCGTACACCTGAGACCGTGCAAGCCATGGAGACTCACATGACGTGTGAAGTCTGTGGAGAAGTTGGCCATTCTGGACTCCATTGTCCTGAGACACATGAAGACCTCAACTTCATCAGCAATGATAACAGTTTTCGTTCTTCAAACCAAGGATGGACTCAGCGCTCCAATTCTCAAGGTAACACCTTCAATTCTTCACAATGTCCAAACAACCAAGGTAATAACTACCCTTCTCTTAAAGATCTTGTCTATGGTCAAGGTAGAATGACTGATAGTATAAACAAGAAGCACCATGCTAATGATAGGATGCTAGATAGTATAAATGCTAAATTGGATAATTTCTCTTCTGTAATTAAGAATCAACTTAGTTTCAATAAGATGCTTGAAACCCAACTGGCACAACTAGCAGCTGCAATTCCATCTTTTGAAAAAGATAGAATACCAGAAAAGCCTGAAACAACCATGGAATTGCTAATCTTGTTACTATTAGTAATGGCTATGAACTAGATGGATGGAATTTTCCAACTAAAAAGGGAGATCCTGGAACCCCTATCATATCTTGTTCTATTCAATCTCAAAAGTTCCATAATGCTATATGTGATCTAAGATCTAGCATTAACATTATGTCTAAAGAACATTACGAAAAGTTGTTCTACACTGAGCTAGTACCAACTTCTGCATATGTGCAATTAACTGATCAAACAACTAGCTACATAGAAGGAGTACTTTGTGATGTTCTGGTAAAAGTAAGAAACAACTTTGTGCCTGCCGATTTCATGATTTTAGACATGGGTAATAGAGACAACTTACCCCTCATTCTTGGCCGACCTTTCTTGAATACTGTGAATGCATGCATATTTGTTGCTAGTGGTAGCATGGATTTCTATATAAATGGGAAGAAAGGAAGATTTGTTTTCTCTTGTGCACCGCACCATGCAACTAACATGCAGAAAAATAAGAGTCGATCCATGAGGAGGAGAAAACCAAAAATCTGGAGAAACAAGAAAGACAGAGATGCGGTTAAGAAGGAACCATCATCTATAGCCTCTACACCAGACCCCACTACCGTAAAAGAAGGACAAGATGAGAAGAAGACATTGGTCAAGAAAGAACCTCCTTCTGAGAAAGGACAACTATGTGAGTAAGTATTCTATCCCTCTCTTTAATTACTGCATTGGCATATTTCCCTTCTTCGTGCATTAAATCAATTAATTGTTAGAAGCATGTTTAAATTTATGTCTTGCATTTAATAAAGACCATAATAAAAGAAAGATTACAATATATATATAAAATAATAATAAAATAAAATAAAATATAAATTTGGTTCATCATAGTAGCAATAAAAAGCAAAGCCTAGTGATCATATGCAAAAGAGGAAATAACCCGACCAAGAGGAGAATCAGATCATGAAGAAGAAGCTAGCTTGGGGGAGCCGTCATCCTCGACAAGGTATGGTTTCTAACCCCAGCTCTTTTTTCTTAATTACTGTGAGTTATAAAATGAAAAGCAATTCTAAATTCTTGCATAACAATAAATAAATGAAAATAATGATAAGATGAGAAAAATAATATGATATGTCTTTGTTGGAAATGATGAAACAAATTGCTCAATGATGATTTGCAAAATCTTGTTATATAGCCCTTACTATGAAAGTTTTGAGTGTGATATCTGAAATCTGTCTTAAGTCAAACACTATTGTGGGTTGCACATGCTAATAACCTAAGTTATGCTCTTGCAGGATTAAAATTGGTATAAGTAGAACTTTTACCTGACCTAAGGAATGAGTGAGAACCAACTAGAGTTTTTGATTTATAAAATTAAAATTCTTGCTCATGGTTCTTTTATGGAGTTAAATACCTACCATCAAGCCATACATCCACAAACAACTAAAACCACCAAAAGAAAGAGCTCTTGTCTGTTTTGAGCCTGCTTAGACCTTATTTGATCTAGGTAGAGAAACTAGTCATATTCTTTGATCAAGATCACGTACACAATCCGCCTATGTATTACTTCTACACTGGAAGTATACATCTATGCTCCACACACCAATTGAGACAACCAACCACAATCAACTTTTGTCCTTTTGATAGATGGGGAGTATAGGTTACTGAAAAAAAGAGAGAGCAAGTGCTCAAGGAAAACAAAAGAGGACAAATGTCCCATGGGCAGGTGGCCATATATCTATGCTTCAAAAAAACTATGTATTCAGCAACCATGCTCTCCCCTATCTAAGACAAAGGAATAAGTCTCAAGGAGCACACCAAATAATTTATACTTGCACTTCTTGATTATTTTATATGACTTGTTGCTCCCCGTGATCTAAGAGTCTAATCTTGCAATACATTCAGTTCAAGCATGCTTTAGCTCCCATCCTATAAACCCCACATAAGCTTAGGATAGACATGAAAAGCTCCTTTGAGCTCTTGTGAGGTCCATCACACTAAGGAGTGGTTGAGAGTACCATTAAAGGAACCAAAGCAAGATTTTCTTTTTCAAAAGAATAAAAACTCTCTAGTAAATGGTTTCACTCTACCAAAGTAAGGGATGAAGTATCTATTTATCTATGCTATCTTGGTTTTGCATAACCCCATGGTGAAAAAGCTAAAAGCCCCATATAGTTAAGACATAAGATGAATTTCTAAAATCATGCTCAATTCTAGAATAGTATTGGTTTGTATGCAAGATCTTTGTGAATTGTTACATTTTTTATCCAACATTGCCATGTTAAAACCACATCTCTGCTTGAGGACAAGCAAAATGTTAGCTTGCGGGAGTTTGTTGACGGTCGCTAACACCCTATTTTACTGTCAACATTTCACCCATAATCAAGGTAAAACCACATGAAATGCAAATAACTCACCTTGAAACTTACCTAGTTCAACATGTCCTTGGAGAAATCTTGTGTATGCAAGAAAAATGGAGAAAACAGGCAAAAACGAAGCATACCAAGACACATCAGCACCTCGGCTGCCACATGGGAGCCAGAGGGGGCGCTTGCCCCCTACATAGGGCGCCCGCTATTGGCGGTCCTTATAGATCATTTTTACCCGCCAACTTATACCTAAAGGGAGAGAAACTATCATACTTTAACATATAGACATATACTATTAACAGAGTTCCACTTGTACCCCTAGTGTTTATGTTTTTGCAAGATTTATGGTGAAACAAGTGGAAGTGCACAACACCAATTAGAAAGCGTAAAGGAGAAATGTGAATTCAGAGAATGCGCAACCAAGAATAACAAAGAAGCCCACCTTTATTACAAATCTGGGCCCATTCGTAACCATAGGAGGGGTCTAGGCCCAGAGGAGAACTAACCACGCAAAGGCGGTGGCCAAACGGGCCCACCAGGGGACCGACCGGTCCTGGGGGCGGCCGCCCCCTGGTGGGGCCTCTCGGGCCCAGTTTTCTTCTGGCGGTTGTAGGGCGGTTCCCCAAGGACGGTCCCACCTACGATCAACACAGATGGAAAGTGGAAACCGCCCTTTGGAGGTCAGTTTGGGTCTTTCCATGTGGGGATGAACCTTTTGCATAGAACCCCCTCCTCTCAAGCTATAAAAGGAGGCCTCCTCTCTACACCTATTCAATAAATAAGAGGGATCAATTGATTCACCAACACAAGAGGTCACAATGTAGAGAGGAAGAGCAAGCTCCATTCCATTAGCTTATAGCTAATTTAGTATAGGGAGTGAGAGAGGGACAAGAGCTAGAGAAAGAGCGGAGTCGAAGCAGTTCTACCTCCGGGTGGACGAAGTGCCAGGCTTGTCGGCTCTCGATCCAACTTGTACCTCTATGATCGTCTTGCTACTTAAAGTAAGAAGTTCGTGTTCAACTTTGGTTTGATTCATTAAGCATGTTACTTCCATAAAGCTACTTGTTTGTGGGATCGTCATTCGTCCTTTGAACGGATGCTCTAGTAAGAGGACTCCTGATAGAGACGGATGTTCCTGTACGCCGCTAGAGTAGTAGTCGCCGTTGTAGACGTGGTGTCTAAGTCGGGGTCTACCTTCGTATGTTGCACGTGCCCATGGGCAGAGGGGTAGGTGGCAGGTGGTGACAACCCTGTCCACTCGTATCTGAATTCCCCCACGTTCGGCCGCGGAGTAGCGCTGATACTGGTATCGGCTGGTAGACCAGCTGGGTCAGTGGGCTTGAAGCAGACAAGTAGTGAGGAAGTTACCATCGCTTATATGCGTTTGACCTTAGAAGAACCTCTCTACCCAAGCTATCCCTTCCGTCTCTTCTGAGTAAACTAGTTTAGGAGACTAAGTACAAAGACCGTTCCTCTGGGAAATTACGATACCCTGAATACTTCCGGGTGAAGGCTACAACGGTACTTCCGTGCGCTTGTGGACTTTTCTGCTGACGCTAAGAAGCGCCAACACCCGCCCTATGTATGGTGCCAAATTGGCATGCAACCTTACGGATCTGTGTGCCATCCTCCCAAATGGCCTATGGCACTTTGAAACAACATTAACGGCTCAGAGACAAGATACGAGGATCTGGTGGCCCTATCAACCGGGCACCCGCCCTGTCCAAAGTGAGTGCCACGTCCACAATCGGAGGGAAGGTGTCCAAGAGTCATCCAAGCCATAAAATGAACTCGGTTTTCATCGAACGGTGATCAAGTGATGTGCCATGGATTGAAGGACCCACAAGTCATCCTACCGAGGGTTGCAAACCGCCATTTCAGGGCACTAACCGACCTTGCAACTGCCTATGAGGAGGAAGGAGGGCCGCTGGATGCAAGGCGGTGCATCCAAGGGGGCGCCCGGCCCCCTAGGAGGGCGCCCGCCCTGCCACTTTGCGCCACCGACCTCCAGGACCCCTACAAGTACCCCTGGAGCACTCCTACACTATAAATAGGATTTGAATTCTCCCTTGTAAGTTGAAACACCACTAGAAACACCACTAAAAACCACTAGAAACACCACTAGAGATCACTAGAGATTCAGCTCATAGTCAGTAGTAGCTCCTCTCCCTCTCTAGCAAAGCTCTGCTCTTAGGAATAGTGCTAGCTAGAGAAGAGTAGAGTAGTAGAGAGAAGTTGGGAGAACGAGGAAGTCTGTGGAGGAGCCAGGTCTGTCGGCGACCTCCTCTGCGGTGTTCTTCACTCTTATCGGTAATAAAGATCCCCTTCTTCATTTACTTACTGTTATACTTTAAGTAGTTGTATACTTGCTCTTTGCTTGGTTAGAGTGCTCTAATTCTTGAGCTCGAGTTAGAGTAGTAAGTTTTATAGATTAAGCGCGGTGCTTAGGCTATAGCTTACCCTTGAGTGCGGCTAGACCCATGGATAGTAGTGGTAGGTTCTAGGTGGTGACAGCCCTAGAATCCTCTAGATTCCACCACGTTCGGTCTAGTTTTCTCAGCATAGGACTTTTGGGACGTATGGTGCCTAATCAGTCGGACCCCCGGCGAGTTTAGAACTTTGCGTGTCCTGGGTATAGCAGTCTCTTTGGTATAACAATGATTTGATCTTTTACTGAGATAGAGTTCTCCACTAAAACTCCAGAGCTACCTAATGTGTTTCCACCTTAGTTATACTTCATTGATTTATCCTTACTAAGGTTATTACCCCATTTATCCATATCTAGATCCTTGACTATCAGATCCTTGGAATCACAAACCCCACCTTCCTTTGGGAAAATATAAATTCGACACCTGGTACTCCCAGGTAAGTGCTACACGATAGTTCTGTGCGCTTGCAGAAGCCCATCACCTATCCTATAGAGCTACCCAAAGCATTTTTTACGCAGTTGCTAGAAATAACTTTATTGCTAGTAGTAACGTTAGAAGTGTCAACAACCACATACTTTGAGCATAGGGATTGACAACCCCAGTGATTGTATTGAGAAGTATTGTTATCACTGCTAGATGATAGATTTGGCTATATTCTTTTGATAGCGTTAGTAGCTGTCAACAGTGACCGCGTTCTTCGTCGCCGAGGTACAAGGTAGCTATAATCTCATCCTTGGTCGCGATTGGATTCATGCCAATCGTTGCGTTCCATCCAGTTTGCACCAAATCTTAATTCAATGGTGGGAGATCAAGTTGAGGTCATCCATGCTGATTCACCGGCCTCCGTTGCTACGGTCGATGCCCCTTCCCTCGTGGGGCACGATGGTATTGCTTTCTTATCATGTAAGACTTATCTGGCATTGAGTTTATTAGCGTCACTAAGGAAGGATTTGTGCCTGTGTCGTTGAAGCCGATTGATAATCGGCTCAAAATCATCGTGTAATAAATTTTTAAATTTTTGCAATGGATGCTAATATTGAATGGTTGAAACATCGTGTTGATTAATATCGGGTTTCTATGACTGATGTGTGTGAAACAATTGATGATTTTGATGAGCTCAATAAGTTGGGCCAAGGTTTTACGTCAGCCGATCCTTTGGAAGAAGTTGACATTAGAGATGGTTCTACACCAAGGTCGACATTCATCAATAAAAATTTGAAAGCCGATTATAAAACTGAATTAATCGTGCTTTTAAAAGAATATGTTGATTGTTTTGCATGGAGCTATAATGAGATGCCCGGATTGAGCCGAGAGCTAGTTGAGCATCGGCTCCCCATTAAGCCTGGATTCTGGCCACATAAGCAACATCCTCACTTCTTTCGTGCTAAAATTTACGACCGCATTAAAGAAGAAATTAATCGGTTGTTGGAAGCGGGATTTATTCGCCTATGCAGATATGCGGAGTGGATCTCTAATATTGTGCCCGTTGAAAAGAAAGGATCGGGCAAGATTAGAGTGTGGATTGATTTTATAGATTTAAATAGAGCCACTCCAAAAGATGAATATCATATGCCTATTGCCAATATGCTTATTAATGATGCTTGAGGACATAAAATTCTTAACTTTCTTGATGGTAACGCTGGCTACAATCAAATATCTATGGCCGAAGAGGACATGTCCAAAATAGCCTTTGTTTGTCCTGGTTTTGTTGGATTATTTGAGTGGATTGTCATGACATTTCGGTTAAAGAATGCCGGTGCTACCTATCAGTGTGCTATCAATTTAATCTTTTATGATTTAATTGACGTGATCATGGAAGTCTATATTGATGATATTGTGATCAAATTGGCTGCCAATAATTCTCATTTGGCCGATTTGCGTCTTGCTTTTGAAAGGATGCGCCGGTATCGTTTAAAGATGAATCCGCTCAAATGTGCTTTTGGCGTACCGGCAGACAAATTCTTGGGATTTATTATTCATGAGAAGGGCATAGAAGTTGATCCCAAGAGAATAAAGAGTATCAAGCAAGTTCAGGCGCCTACATATAAGAAAGACTTGCAAAAGTTTCTTGGAAAGGTGAACTATTTGAGAAGATTTATAGCTAACTTGTCCGGAAAAGTTATTCCTTTTTCCCCATATTGAGATTGAAAGATGAGAGCGAGTTTGCTTGGGGGGCAAAGCAACAAAAGGCATTCGAGGAGATCAAGGAATATTTGTCAAAGCCACCGGTTCTTCGTGCTCCAAGGAGAGGCGTTCCTTTTAAATTATACATTGCTGCCGAAGAAAAAATAATTGGTGCAGTTTTGACTCAAGAGGATGATGGCAAAGAGTATGTTGTTGCTTATATTGGTCGTCATCTTCTTGATCCCGAGACAAGGTATGCCCATATTGAAAAATTATGCTTACCGTTATACTTTGCTTGTACTAAGATGAGACATTATTTACTAGCTAGTACATGCATTGCTGCTTTGCAGGCCGATGTAATTAAACATATGTTATATCGACCAATCCTTAGTGGAAGGACGGTAAATGGGCGTACGCGTTAGTTGAATATGACTTGACTTTTGAGCCTTTGAGAGCCATGAAAGGTCATGTTCTTGCTGATTTTATTGTTGAGCATGCAATTGATTTAGGAGATGAGGTCAATTACATAACATGTACTCCATGGAAACTTTATTTTGATGGATCGGTTTGCAAATATGGCCAGGTGTTCGTATTGTTATTATTTCACCACATGGTGCTGAGATGGATGTGTCAAACCGATTAGAAAATTATTGCACTAATAATCAAGCTAAATATTTTGCTCTTTATTGCGGCTTAGAGATGTTAAATTCCATGGGAGTAAAACATGTTGAGGCTTATGGTGATTCTTTATTAGTTGTGAAACAAGTTTCTGGTGAATGTCAATGTTTGGGAGAATCACTTAATGCTCATCTTGATACTTGTCTTGATTTAATTGCATCTTTCGCTGAATTTAAAATTTGGCATATAGCAAGACATGAAAATTTAAGAGCCAACATGTTAGCTCAATGAGCATCAGGCTTTGACGCCGGTGGGTGTAAAAATTTAAAGCCAGTGCAGAGCGCATTTTCTGGTTTCTGTGTAGGTACGTGAAAACTGGCCCAGCTGGGTCTGGAAGTCGGCTAGGCCGGCTCTGGACCAAACCCAGCCAGGCCGGGTGCCGAAGGCGGCCAGGCCGGCTTTGGCCAGAAGCCGGCCAGGCCGGGTACAAGAGCCGGCTCAGCCGGATTTTGCGGTTTCGCTCCAAATTGGCTAGAATTTTGCCAAATTGATGGTCAGGCCAATTTGGATGATTGGAGGACTCCCCTGTTGAAGTTTATGTGAGATCCCAGCAGCAAAGCCGATAAAAGCATTCGGCGGAGTGCGTTTAAATTCACTTTGCACAGTGATGAGCTTTATCGGAGAACTGTCGATGACCTATTCTCAAGTGCTTGGGACCTGATGAAGCTAAAGTGGCTATGGGAGAATTCCATGAAGGAATTTTTGTTACGCATCAATCGGCTCCAAAGATGAAGTGGCTTTTGAGAAGGGCTGGTTTTTATTGGCCTAGTATGATAGCCGATTGTTTTCACTACTACAAAGGATGCGAGGAGTGTCAACGGTTTGGTAATATTCAGCTGGTGCCTGCTGCGATGCTTCATCCTATAATCAAACCGTGGCCTTTTCGTGGTTGGGGACTAGACTTTATTGGCCAAATTCATCCCCCCTTCTTCAAAGGGTCATTCTTCGTGTTAGAGGCTACGGATTATTTTACTATGTGGACCGAAGCGGTGCCTTTGAAGAATATGACACATAAGGAGGTGATTGAGTTTGTGACTGAGCATATTATTCATAGATTCGGCATTCCTCAGACTTTGTCTACGGACCAAGGGAAATCGTTCATATCAAAAGAGGTGCGAGAATTTGCCGAATCATATAAGATTAAGTTGCTTAATGCATCTCCATACCATGCTCAAGCCAATGGCCAGGCTGAGTCTAGTAACAAGACCTTGATCAAGCTTATTAAGAAGAAGATTAAGGACAATCCAAAAAGGTGGCACGAGGTATTATCGGAAGCTCTTTGGGCTCATCGTATATCTCGTCATGGTGCTACAAAAGTGACTCCTTTTGAGCTAGTATATGGACAAGAAGCTGTGTTACCCGTCGAGGTGAATTTAAAAGATGACTTGTCTGCCGTTATGTATCATGATTTGATGATGGACAATATTGATGAGGTAACTAACAAGAGATTGATGGATCTTAAGGAGATAGAGAAGGATAAAGCTCGGGTTGCTAGAGCTTATAATAAGAAAGTAAAGATTAAGTTGTTTCAAGTTGGAGAATTAGTGTGGAAGACCATCCTACCAATTGGAATGAAGAGCAATAAGTTTGGCAAGTGGTCACCTAGTTGGGAGGGTCCCAATAAAGTGGTCAAGATGATATTTGGAAATTCTTATATGCTAGAGATGTTGCAAGGTGATCATCTCCCGAGAGCAATTAACGGAAGGTATTTGAAAAAATATTTTCCAAGTGTTTGGAAAGAAGCCTAGGAGCTCTCCAAACAATGGTCGATACATGTATCGCCCTTAGAACAAAATACATACATCGTCCTTAGTCACTAAACAGCCGTTGGGTTAAGTATCATTGCTTTTTGGTTTTTTCTTAGGTTCATGAGCAGCAAATTCGCCTGAAAACAGGGGGCATAAGTTTGCACCCTAATTGGGCCACCCCGACAGAGCCGGCCTGGCCGGGTTGGTGACCCGGCTTGGCCAGGTTTGGCCCCTGTGCCGGCTTGCGGCAAGCTGCCACGTGGCGCCCCCTAGAGGCCCCGTGAAACCTAGCTTGATGGGTTTGGTCGAGTCCGAGCCGATTAATAGATCTAATCAGTTTTTGGTAGTTTTTGGACGTGGGAAACTTGGAGACTTGACTAGATACGTGTTTCCTACTGGGATAAGACCATCCCCCTCTATATATATGAGAGGATCATGGCCAATTGAGATCTTAACCATCCAATCGTCAAAACATATCTACAAAGTAGATTCTCGCGGTGGTTCATCTCTATCCTGTTGTTCGGCTCGACTCTCCACGAGTTTAGTTGGCGTTCTAGGCGGCCTCCGCGGTCCCTAGAGCAACCTCCACGTGCATGTCTCTGACGGATCCATCCGAGGGATGTTCGGGAGTTCTTCGGCGAAGGACGGGCGCTTCATCGACCAACAACATCCTCTGCTGCGAGTTATCGGTCGTCCCGACGACCAAGGACCAGATCTCCACCTTCCCCGGCGAAACCCGAGGAAGGCGGCTCGGCCGGCTCTGGGAGTCAGCTAGGCCGGGTGAGGCGGCTCGGCCGGGTTGCGTACCCGGCCTGGCCGGTTTCTACGGCCTTTGCTGTTCGTGCTGTTTCACTCCATACGCGACTCGTGCGACCTAACACCTGCTGTGTGGTGACCAGATTCAGCGTCAACACACGCCTTAATCCGTAAAACCTGTCTATGCCCCATAAGCCATAAACTCACATGGTAATGTTAAGAAACCTTTGAACCATACGCCGGGTCAGGTGCTTAAACGTAACAAGCCAACTAACAGGAGAAATTACGTGACCTGACAAAAGCAAGAAACGGACAATCTTATAATGCAATCTACAATATTGGGATCTGCTCCAAAATCAACATCACGTACTACCCATTGTACACACTTGTTTTGCAGGAACTCTTCGCCGGACACCTGTCGCCACTTCTCGCCGTCCTCGCGCTGCTCGAACACCGTCTCCGATCACGCTGGGGACTCGTCGCTGCTCCTCGCCGTCCTCGTGCTACTCGGACTCTGTCTCCGACCACGCTGGGGACTCGTCGCCGCTCCTTGCCGTCCTCACGCTGCTCGGACAACGTCTCCAACCACGCTCGGGACTCGTCACCGCTCATCGCCATCCTCGCGCTGCTCAGACACCGCCTCCGACCATGCTAGGGACTCATCGCCGCTCCTCGCCGTCCTCGCGCTGCTCGAACACCGCCTCCGACCACGCTGGGGACTTGTCGCCGCTCCTCACCGTCCTCGCGCTGCTCGGATTTTGTCTCCGACCACGCTAGGGATTCGTCGCCAAGCTATCAAGACACTACGTGTTGTTCGGATCAGGGTGCTGATCTTGGGCAGCACATCAGGGGTCTTGATATGTGCCTCGCCTACTCGGAAGACTTTCCCGATCACTTGCTGTGCTCAGGGACTTCGTCGTCGTCGACCACCTGCTCGGAAGATTTTTTTCTCGATCACTTGTTGTGCTCGGCGACTTCGTCGTCGATAGCCTGCTCAGAAGATTTTTTTTTCCCGATCACTTGCTGTGCTCGGGGACTTTGTCGTCGTCTCGGCTACTCGGAATATTTTTTCCCGATCACTTACTGTGCTCGGGGACTTCGTCATCGCCTCATCAGCGTTTCCGAGCACTGGATGTGCTGGGGGACTTCGACATCGCCTCGTCATTGCCTCGTCAGCGTTTCCGAGCATTGGATGTGCTCGGGGACATCGTCATCGTCTCGTCAGCATTTCCGAGCACTGGATGAGCTCGGGGACTTCATCATTGACTCGTCATCGCCTCGTCAGCGTTTCCGAGCACTGGATGTGCTCGGGGAACTCGTCAGCGTTTCTGAGCATTGGATGTGCTCGGGGACTTCGTCATCGCCTCGTCAGCATTTCCGAGCACTGGATGTGCTCGGGGACTTCATCATCGACTCGTCATCGCCTCGTCAGCGTTTCCGAGCACTGGATGTGCTCGGGGACTTCGTCATCGACTCATCATCGCCTCATCAATGTTTCCGAGCACTGGACGTGCTCGGGGACTTCGTCATCGCCTTGTCAGCGTTTCCGAGCACTGGATGTGCTCGGGAACTTCTTCGGTGATTTCGTCATCGCCTCGTCATCGCTCAGTCAATGTTTCCGAGCACCAGATGTGCTCGGGGACTTCACCATTCACCCTTGAAAGTTTTGACCCTAACACCACGTGCCTGCGTCACCTACTATCGGGGTTGAGGACTAAGTGGATACACTTCACCTAACCGTGAAACTACTGATTCTGGCGAACCAAAAGTGGATACACTTCACCAAAGAGAAGGCTCTTCAAAAAATTTTCTGAGCTCCTTACATCCGTCTGGTCAAGCAACTCTGAAGATCTGACCTCCCGACGAATGTAAGGTGCTTGGAGACTAGCTGTGGGGGTATAAATCCGCATACCCACATGGCTATACATGGGCCAAGTCATCCTATCAGGCCCAAACTGCCAAGGACGCATCGCATACACGTTCTCGAGAAGATCACGTATATCCGCAAGCTTAGAAGTCTTGGCGGTTAAGAAAATAGCTTTCCTAGTATCTAGCCGATTAGTTTCCTTGTTCGGCTAGGATTGTAATCTGATATACATGGTAAACCAACTTGTAACCCTGCCCCCCCGGACTATATAAGGCGGGCAGGGGATCCCCTCAAAACAACTCATCTCATTGCAATACAATCCACCAGCACACAGGACGTAGGGTATTACGCCTCGCGGCGGCCTGAATCTGTATAAGTCTTGTGTCTCGCGCTCTCTGCGCAGCGTTTGTTCGTCTCAGGCGCATCTTCACCGGTCATCTACCACCTTGGGTATACCCCTTGGTGGACTATCGACGATATCTCGTTGACACTATGAGAAGGTCGAGTGTCCAAAATATATGATGGTGTTGCGTTTTGATATCAAGTTGCTAATGGTGAATGCTCGAAATGGTTGGTCAGATACTGGCTTCAACGAGCGATTAGGTGTCCTTGCTGAGGCTTTTCTAGAGAGTAACAAAGTATCGGCCAATATCTATCGGGCGAAGAAGCTGATTCGTCCAGTGGCGATGAAACTCAAAAAGTTCGACGCCTACCCTAACCACTGCATCCTGTATCGGAGAGAGTATGAGAAATTAGAGCATTGTCCGCACTGCAGCTTCAGTCGTTGGAAGAGGAATGCTGGTTTCCCGTAGATAACGATTGACCCTCTAGAATGATGAAGCAAAAGACCAAGAAGAGTGCTACTGCAAAGCAGCACGGCCTGCCTCAACAGAATGAGGGAGAAGAGGGTTACACATAGAGGAGTCATTTCCATGTGGTACCTGCCTATAACCGATCACCTCTATTTGGGAACCCCGAGGATGCAAAGCTGATGTTGTGGCATGCATCTAGCGACCGCACAAAGGATTATGACAACTAGTGATACTGTGAATTACGTATATTGTGTAGTGTTTCAAACAACCACCTGGGTCAATATTATGCGAATTATACGTCTGCGAATATCTCAGAGCATGCGGCAAATTCAACACTAGCTATAAGCATCTCAAGAAGTCGCTAAACTGGTGGGTGAAAGAGAAGATAGATCATGAGGCCATAACAAGAAACGGTTAAGTTTATCATGGATAGTTGCATGCATGAAGGGGCACCGTTCTTCGACTAGAATAGCGAGTTAGCAGAGCTAGAAAAGTACGAAAAGATAATAAATTAGAGCACCATGCTACGCATCCTGGATTATAAGGTGTCTGATATCTTCATAGGAATGCAAGGCAGGTGATCGGACATGGGCATGTGATGCAACCTAAAAACAACATTAAGTTGCTTTGCTTGAACATCGGATGTGACGAGATACATTTGGATGTGTATATTTATTTCGGTTTCGTATTTCTATTTGTTATTTTTGGTTAGTTCAAATTGAATTTCAAATTTAAAACCAAATCCAATTTTTTAATAAAAATAGTAAACCAAGGCGGGCAAATAACAAAAGACCATCTCCGTTGAAAGTCTTTTAGAGGCGGTTATCTTAAACAGCACGCCTTGCTTCATCAATTAACGTAGGCGAGCCACTTAAAACAACTGCCGCAGTTAATGTTTGTTAATGGAGAAGGTTGTTAATCAGTTAAACAAGACGAGCGCTGTAATCGCCTTAGTTAATCAATGATTAATTAAAACCTATCTTTAGTAAAATGCCCGCTTCAAAAACCCTTTTTCTCGCTGCCGTTAAACTTGCTGCAGTAGTGGCCACGCCCGGCGTCGTCTCCGGTCGCCGCGACCAGGTATTGAGAATCATCAGAAGGCCACGTAATCACAAATCACAAGAGCACGGAGCATGCACGCAATTTGCCCCGGTGAAGCTAGCTTCCTATTTTGACACATACGGAGTACGGAGTATATTCAGAAGGCCACGCATGGATCAAGCCTGTACGTACACATTTTTCCTCTGCACCCTTCTAGAGAACTTAACATTTATTGTGTGCTAGAAGCCTAGAACTCTGCATCCACCTCGCCTGAAAACCTTGCTGCAGGTCCAACGATAGCCACAGCATCTCTAAATACTCGCTCCTATGACACAAGCAGAAATAAAAATGTTTAACACTTTAACTGAACCTGGGTACTCCACTTCATCGTTAATAACTTAGGACTCCAGGGTCGGAAGAAAATTGATCAGAATGCAAACTTTGACAACTCAATTTAGCTTCAGTTTCTTTTAACTGAACCTGGGTACTCTACTTCAGTTCTTTTTTCCCCTGAACTAGACCTTTTGCACATAGCATTTCCAGCAATACTACCCAAATTAGACTACCTAAATCTCTCTTTAGGTAGCCACCTATTTTTATACTACACATATTTTGCTCCTAACTCCAGCAACACTACCTAAAACAGCCTACCCAAACCCATCCTAGCAGAGAATGACAGGTGAGTCCCATCTATTATACTCTCTTATGTCTTCTTCTCCATAGAGCTGCCGGTTGGGAAGGAGATGGTGTCGCGGAGGCTCGTGCCCAGGCGAGGCCGCGGCCGTGTGCCACGTGGAGCCGCCCGCCGGGGAAGCTCCCGCACCGGAGGAGCCACCCGCCAGGGGAGGTGCCGCGGCGGGGGAGGAGCGCGCTGACGAGGACGCAGCCGCTTGCCAGGGGGAGGGGTCATCCACCGGGGAAGCTGTCGCGCCGGAGGAGCCGCGGCCGCGTGCCAGGGGAAGGGCCGTCCGCCAGGGGAGCTGCCGTGACGGGGGAGGAGCGAGCTGACGACACCGCGGCCGCGCGCCAGGGGGAGGGTCGTCCGTCAGGGCAGCTGCCGCGCCGGAGGAGCCGCGCGAAGGGGGAGGAGCGAGCCGGCGACGCCACGGCCGCGCGCCAGGGGCAGGAGCCGCCCGCCGTGGGTGGTGCTGCGCCGGGGGAGGAGCGGCGTCGGGCGGTTTCCGGCGCGTGGGGAGGAGAGAAAATCGGGAATGGGTAGGGAGAGGGGAGATCTGGGTATCCAATAAATCTGTTGGGTGGGATAGGTAGTCTGCTAGAGTGGATTTTTTGGCCACCACTACTTAGATTGGGGATACGCAGTGGGATGGGTAGTGTTGCAGGAGATGCTCTCTAACTTGTTTCTCTAGGATTCAAGCACCATGGCGAGGGAGGGCTCAGCAAGAGAGAGAGGCGACAGGAGAAAAGAACAATTATGGTTTCCTTGAGTCACGGTGGATGTTTTAATTTATTTCCCGTGAAACACAAATACCTCCAGAAGCGAAACTATATATAGGTTCCAAACAGTGACGCTGTCTTTCTTTCTAAAGGAATCAAAACCTCCAAAATTCCTATGAACAAATTGTATACCAAACAGGCCCTGGGATTGAGTGGAAAAATTGGTAATCCGGAGGTATTAATTATGGTGGATTCAAAGTGTGGGTTTTTTCCATGAACTTTCGTCTTTCATGAGTACGTGTACTCAGCTGGACGCACAGTTGCAAAGGAAAATTCATTCCTGTTTAGAATCTCAGTTCATTAGTGCTCATGGCACTCCTATGACCTATAATCAGAGGATTCCTCAGTTACAGTAGTGGTCTCATTGTTACCACTCAAATGTTAACTGCTACAGACCTCTGTGGTGAACCACGCTCAAAGTACAAACTCCTCCAAGATCCATAACTCTTAAAAACTGCTGGTTCCTTCTGTTGGAGTATACTCCTATGTACACTGATGATGTTGTAGGATCACAGACTGGTTTAGAAGGGGGGTTGAATAGACCTATAAAATTTCTTCGCAAACAAAGGTCAGAACCTGACGCGGCAGTGCCAGCCTGGGGGCGGCACTACCGGGCTGCCCAGCACTGCTGCTCCTAGAGCGGCAGTGTTGGACCTCACAGAGCAAAGTCTATACAGTTCAAAAACTACTTGAGGAAATTTAGATCGAATAAATTACTGATGTTTCCTGTTATGTGTAGAACTTAGAACACCCTTTCCTTGTAGCTAGAACACCACCAAATTATAGATCGGGACCAAACCCTAGAAATCAAGAAACTCAGCAAATAGAGAGTGAAGCAAGCAACACAAGTGACACAAGATTTATCCCATAATTCAGCTCACCACTAAGGCTTGCCTACTCCACGTTGTTGAGGTTCCACAAAGGAAACTTGCGTTCACAAAGCCTAATTCTCGTTCTCAAGTCAAGAGAGTTAACTCTTGAAAAGAGGGGTGATTTCACTAGCTTGTGAGGATGGTTATAAACCTCCCGGGGCTGCCACAAGATTGGCAAGCTCACCGAGCGACGCTCTAGCCAGTTAGGAGCAAGCTCCAAGAGTAACAAATGCAAATCACCGGCTTGAACGCGAACCAAGTGGTTGGAGAAGTTGAAGATCAGTGGGGAGAACCTTGTTCTTACTGAGATTCAGCTCACACTCTTCTAGATTCAAACTTGGATTCAAAATAGAGAGTGAAGAGCTTGTTGGGAGTGAGAGAGAGCAAGAGGAGAGCTTCTCTGGTCTGAGAAATGAGCAAATGGCAGAGATGACCGTTAGGGGCGATGGAAGGGAGACTAAGAAGCTCCCTCGAGTCTAACGGTCAGAACAAGTCGCGGCACTGCCACTCTGCCAGCAGTGCCGAGCCTAAGGCCGGCAGTGCCGCGCTGCCTAGACAAAGCAAAGTGAGCTGGAATTTTGTGGCTGTCTAAGGCAGAGGAAGTAAGAATGTTTGGTTTAAAGATTTGCACTTGGTCACACTTTTAAACCTGTCTTTTGCATCCCCCTTAATAGTACGGCTTTCCTATACTCAAATTCAAAATAAAAACGAATTTAAACCTCCTTTGAGCCGGATGCCGCACCCTTTAGTTGTTAGAGGTCCACCTGCATAAGAATACATCTTCCTAATGATTTTGCCTGTCCATCATCTCGATAAACCTCATTAATCTTCTAATCACGTGGTCATTATCACCAAAACCTACTTTAGGGCTTGATTGCACTTACAGATGTCCTGTACCATGTAGACACTTACTCCCTCCATATCCAAATTAATTGACGTTTTAGGCTCTTGATGCGCAAATAACCTGGATGATGCCTCGATTTGCGCTGGCTTCAGCACGCGCGCACCATGCAAAATCAATCCAGCAACAAAAAAAAATGTTGCTACTAGGTGTCAAACCAGGGACCTCACCAACAAGGCCTTGAGCCTTGCTACGCTAGCCATTTCTATCTTTGGTTGTTTCTCAAATGGGTTGCACCCACAGCCATACTATTTATTAGGAGCAAAGACGGAAAACTAACCCCTAATTATTTATTCCTTGGTAAGCATAATCATGTCCTAAACGTCAACTAATTCAGGTATGGAGGGAGTATAATTTTTTTTTTTAAACGAACCAAGTAGGAGAGCTGTTGATTATCAGGTGTATTGTTATGGTTGCTGGCATTCTGAACCTTCACTACCATTGCATACTTAATTGCGGCAAAAAAAAAGGAAAACATTAAAGCACATAGGCTTAACACTATTACTGTAGGGTTCTGGATAGCAGTGCACATTCATAGTGCTTCATAGATCAAACCGATGCTGAATTAAACAAATTAAATAGTAGGCAATTGAACAGACATTGGCCTAACAATCTCAATTGTTGTTTGTGCGGTGTAGAGTTTGAAACACCGGTACACTTGTGCAAGGACTGCATCTTTACAAAACAAGTATGGGAATTGTTGAAACAATGGCTCGGTTTGGCGGTACTGAATGTGGTGCCAATCAATGGATCACTGTACAGCTACTGGTGTAAAAGGAAATTGAAGTTTCTAAGGAACCGTAGAAAGGAGTTTGATGGGATACTGATCTATTTATGGTGGAACATCTCGAAAGAAAGAAAGAAATCACAGGACTTTCCAAAATTTAGCACTGTTACCAAGACAAGTTGTGTTGTTACCTCAAGAGGACGTCGAGCAGTTTTAGTGGGCAACAACTTTAACAAACAAGGAGCACATGTATCGATAAATAGCAGAGGTAGAAGAGTGTTTCTAAATTTTCAGTGTGTACAAAGTTGTTTTCTTTTATTCTAGTTTCTGTAGTTGAGTAGTGCTAAGTATTTTGTGTCCTTCTTGTAACCTTTTGTTTTTCCCTCGTCTAATAAAAATCCGACGAAGCTTTCGCCACCTTTCGGGAAAAAAAATCGGTCAATCCAAAGAAAGCCTGCCAGTGTTTCCAAGTTAATATCGCAATTGGCAAGGGGAATGATCTGAGTAGTGGACTAGCGGTGCCCTGTTGGGGAGGCATCCATGCGGATCGGTATCGGGCCAACCCACGTTCAACTGTTGAAGTTTCACGCGTTTGTGTTCTTGCGCTGCTGCGCTGAAGGGAACACGGGCAGCGATCGACTCGGGCCAGGAGGCCAGGATGCGTACCGGGACACACATAGGCCATCGATCGCTGCGGACTCACGGTGGGTTTAGGGTCCATGACTACTACCATGAGACCTGCTCTGCAGGCCTCCTGGTTCCAGAAAAGGAAGGAAATCCTGCTGGTCCTCCACCGCAACATCTGATTCGTGTGGCAGGCAAACGGATCCGAACCAACCAATTGGGGTCCCTGAACTCGGTCCCAACGCCGAGGCGGTCTGCAGGCACAAGACAGCCGTTGGCGCCGTCACGGGCGCGCGCGTCCACAGACACAGCCACAACAAACACCTGCCCTGCCAATGCAAGTGCCATCCACCTACCAGACCCTCGCCTGCTCGGCTGCTTGCCAGTTGCCACACCGACCGTCTCACGTACGGCCTCGCGATGCACGTAATAAGCCCAAACCGAGAATTATGTTTTTTTTTTCTTTCTTTCTTTCACGTACGCAGGAAAAAGTAATACTAGTACTGTAGCTAGCAAGCTGTCGGCTATCGCAGCCTGAGAGATCGATCCGTGTGCTGCGCGCGTCGGCTTTGCTTGTGCGGTTGGCGCGTTGCGTTGGGCTCTCCGCGCGCTTTTCTGCATGCCCACCGGCCGGTTTGGTGCCAGGTCGACGATGGATCGACCCAGATGACGTGCGTCGCCACATCGGCCGTTCGTTACGCCAACTGCCTGCCTCCAGCCGCGCCGTGTTCGCTGGGCCGTCTCCGCCCCGGGCGCCCTGATGTTTCACCCGCAGCGCGCATCCCATGCATTCTCAATTCTCTGTTAGTTGGCACGGCTACCTTTTTCACAGTCGCAACTCGCAGTCACGGGGCAGTACCATCTGCGCGCCAATTTCCACGCGACGTACCGGCTGTCGCTCGCCTTGCTGGCTGCGGGCATTCGCGTTCGTTGGCGCTCCTGCATGCATGCATGCATATGCTTGCGTGCAGGTCGTTTCAGGACGAAGCAAGCGACCCACAGGCAGCCGCTACTGCTACACTACAATCTACATAACCACTCTACTAGCAAGTGAGACTATAGCGTTTGTTGATTGATATAGGAGTATAAATAATAACCGGCAGCAGAGACGGGTCACTGACTGACTACTCACCGCACGCTGCTGCTAGCTTGTCGATCCATCGTCGGCATCAGCACAGTCAACATGCATGACTGATCCATGACTCCATCGCGTGCCCTTTCCAGTTTCCACGCTACCGGCCCCCTGTTGCTTTATCCTGCTCAGATCCTTTCATCTTGTTTCCGTTCTCTCTTTCTGGTAGTATATATTAGCTAACTTTGTCTATCTATTTCGGGTGAACACCAATGGCAGAGCGACTTATACCTTGGTAACAGCTAGTAGATTCTCAATTACTTAAGGAGAAGCAAACACGTACCGTTCTTTGACTAGCGGCCGGCCTCTTGTAGTTTTCCTCCGGGAGATCAAAGTTATTAGTTTGACCCAACTAATATAATAGAACAAAGGCACCGTTTGTCACAGCTCAGCTTCATAAATATTTTTTTTAGAAAAATAGCATCATCATCATGAGTAACTTTTTTTATAAAGCTGAACTGTTTGAGAATGTTAGTTTGGTAAAACAGTTTCACCAACAACTTCATATATAGTTGGAAGAGAGAAATGAGGGAAAAAGCTGCGAACACTACTTTTCTAGCTTCATGCCAACTTATTCTTTTATGAGAGGAGGAAATTTAAAAAAATAGTTTCACCCACGAAACTGTTTTAGGAAAAGGTGTTTGGCAAAAAAACGGCTCACAATAACTCGTGAAGCTATTGTGAGTCATTGTACCAAACAGACCCTGATTACTATAAAAAAAACCAAGTATGTTTTAGTGTATCAAGTTTGACCAATTATAAATAATTACTATATCAAATAAACACCATTAGATTAATTATAAAATGTACTTTTATAATAAATTAATTTAGAGCTATAAGTATAAAATACATTAGAAACTTGATCAAACGTAAATTACTTTATCTGGCATGTAGTCTATGGTTTGCCTTTTTTTTGGACAGAGGTAGTAGTATTTGATTTATTATTTGGGAAGTCACTCAACAACAAAACTTTCGATGCATGGTGCGGCTATTTAATTATAAGATCGAGTTAATAACCATATTTATTGACTTGTATGCCACGATCCAAAATGCTACGATTATTTTCTTAGGGTCCAAATTAATGCTTTGATCAGGGAGGAAAGTAACACCGTTAAAAATCGATTTGTTCTTTTATTTCGCTGTTGCGTTAATTAGCTCAATATAATCTATTAATCTTGAGTCCGTTCATATCGGAGGAGTTCACACGCCGTAGGTACCAACCCCACATATTTTTTTTGGAAGATGATCCAAGTGTTTCCAAAACACACTTTCATTCTTAATTTTTAGAAACATAAAAAACGCTATTCAACAACTGCTTATCTTAACTGACAATCGTTTTGCACTTGACAAAATCAACCTAATCATGGGAATATATATATATATATATATATATATATATATATATATATATGAAAATTATTTTCTACTCCTAGGGAGTAGTTACTCCTATGTTTATATCTTCAGATTTAGGGCATATATGATCGAATAAAGTGTATGTGCATGAAGTGTGTATATATATATATATATATATATATATATATATATATATATATATATATATATATATATATATATATATATGCGTGCATATCAATGGATCAATACGGAGTGCGCATAGAAATTAATATCCTCCCTTTGGATTGGAAAAAGATGATATTTAGGACATCGACACGGTCTTCAATACATGACTTTTGACTTTATATTTCTATAAATATATTGATTGAAAAATGACAAATCTATTTATATAGTTTTCATAGTTTCAAACTTAACAATTATAAGTTATTCATGATTTATATTCCCAATGATTTAGATTAGGAGTACGCATGCCTAATCTAGCACTTCTAGCACTACCACAATTATATACTTCACCCAGTGAGATGAGATTCTCCTAGTGTTTTGGTATTCAAAATTTCGTATAAATTTTCCATGCTAAATGCCTCATAGTGAGAATTTCCCTGTGCTATTTTCCACCATTTTGATAGTGCAGGTAGAGGGACTGAATCAAGACTAAGGACAAGATTATTAATGTGAATGTATAAAGTGAAAGAAAATATAGAGTGATTTAGAAATAGTTCAATAATCCTGATGCACATTGCCTTCTACTTTTTCTATTCAAATACAGGGCATGTTGGTTAGGATTCAAATTCATTAAATTCTGGTTCATGAGGTTGGATTCACCCAAACTTCAGCCAAACGGTCTAAATTCTCTTCGATTCGGATTCATCAAAATGGTGGATCGGGCCGGGGAGGGGGGGTGAATTCATCATTTAGTGGATCTCCTCAAGGGGTGTTTCATCTAGGCAAAGTTTAATGAATCTAACGAAATTACCCACCACCATGCCACTGTGCACAACATACCATTTTGTTTTTTCTTTCCCGGCTCCTCTTCTTCCTTCCACACGTGATTAGACCGCACGCGTACACGCGTTCCCCTTCGGCAACTACTCTCGTCCTGCCGGCCACTGTTGTGCCCATGCCGGCCGCCTTCTCGGGTGGAGGGCTCTCCGCTAGCTGTGCTTGCGCCCCTCCTGCTGCTGCTGCGCCCCTCCAGGCCCCACATTCTGCTGCAGAAGCCATGCCATTTTTTTTTTTTGCCGAAAGAGGATGAAAGGATTATAGAGACTGACATGCGGGGCCAATTCCAAGGGTAGGGAATTCCAGCTAGATCTATTGCATTTGCCAAACCGTTCCAATAATGGACCTTAAATTCACGGTGGATTCGATCTGCAACGAATCTCAGATTCATATTCACTTTTTATCGTGGTAAATCCTAACTAAACATACCCATAATCCTAACTGCTTTTAGTCACTTGAAAAAAACAATTAAATATCTTTTTTTTTACGGTTGGAGATGCTCTAACTTCCAATCAGAAGAACCAGGAGCATAGCCGAATCACACGAGAATAACATATAGAAATCTCTCTCCCAGTTTTGTTTGGAAGACACGAACATCAGTTTTTTTTGTAACACAAGCATGAAACATCTGACACACAAACTACCCTCGCACGGCAGCGCCTGACCGACGCGCCTGGAGGCAAAAGCCTCCAAACGGCAGCCGGTGGAAAAAGCGCAAAATGACGGTGACGGTAGAATTGCAACCGCAGCCGCAGCGACACCCGGCCGGCCGCCCGGCGCACAGCACAGACGACACCCGAAACCGAAACCCCCCACCCCAGTACCCCACCCACACGCACACGCGGCGTGCGGGCATGCGAGTGTCCCGGGAGGCCAGCCGGCGGTTCGCGCTCATGCAAAATCCCACCTCCCCACCTCCCTCCCCACAGCAAAAACCCACCGAAAACGCCCAAAACCCACCGCAAACGGCCGCGCGCCCGAAACCGTCCGCCCGTCCGTCCGTCCACCTAACCCCTCCCATCTCATCTCGTCACACCACACCACACGAACGACCCAACTCAACTCCAGGAGCAAATACGCCTCCAACCACAGCGCCCACGTCCATCGTCCTTATATACGCGCACGCAGCCCCGGTCGCCGGCGAGGGAGAGGCAGATCGAGCCCGGCGAGAAAATGGTGGTGCCGAGCGGTGGCGCGGGAGGGGTGGACGGCGGCGTCTCGGCGGCGGGGTCGGGTTCCGGGCGGGTGAAGGGGTCGTGGACGCCGGAGGAGGACGAGCTGCTGCGTCGCGCCGTCACGCGGCACGGGCCGAGGAACTGGACCGTCATCAGCGCCGAGATCCCAGGCCGGTCCGGCAAGTCGTGCCGCCTGCGGTGGTGCAATCAGCTCAGCCCCGGCGTGGAGCGCCGCGCCTTCACGCCCGAGGAGGACGCCGTCATCGTCGCCGCGCACGCGCAGTACGGCAACAAGTGGGCCACCATCGCGCGCATGCTCCACGGCCGCACCGACAACTCCGTCAAGAACCACTGGAACTCCACGCTGCGCCGCCAGCGCAGGGCCGCGGCCGCCAGCGCCAACGCCAAGGCCAACGCCAACGCCGCCGCCGTCGGGTGCGCGCTCCAGCTGCGCCCGCTCGCCGCTGCGGTCACGGCCCCCGTCACGCTCCGCCATCTGCTGGATCTCAAGGAGTCGGCGGCCGCGGCGGCGGCGTCGGTTCCGTTCCATCGTCCTGACCCCAAGGAGGTGGAGACGGACGACGACGAGAACGTGGACGACGACGAAGATGACGAGGACGACGGCAGCAGCGAGGACTCGGTACTGATGCCGCCGCCAAAGAAGCGGCCTTGCGCCGGCTACCAGCATCCTTCTCTGGCTGTGAAGCCCGAACACGTGATGCCGCCGCCCCCAGCCCCGCCCCAGCCTACGCCGGCCGAACCGCTCACGTCGCTCACCCTCAGCCTGCCGGGCGGCGGCAACGGCGTCGGTGTCCACGAGATCCCCGCACCGGCGGCGAGCGTGGAGGGTGCCGTGAACATGAGGGCGCAGCTGGAGCAGGACCCCTGGTTCGTGCCCGTGATGCGGCAGATGATCTGCGAGGAGGTCCAGCGGCAGATGCAACGGATGGGCGTGTCCTGCTCTCTGGTCGCGGTGCCGGCGGGCGGGAGCGGCGGCGCCGGCAGGGCCGAAGACGGCGGCGGTGCGAACGGTCAGGACTGATCGATGAACCCGTGACGGAATGGCGGGCGGCGATCGGCTGGTCGAGCTGGTTTCACCATGCGTCATCTAACTTCTTTTTCTTATTGTTGGTTCGTTGATCCCATGAATATTAACATCCATCACATTCTCCATTCGTAGGGATGGATCAGTTTACTTTTACTCTAGCTAGCAGCAGTAATCTAAGAAGTCACAGACTGTAATCATCCGATAGATTAAAGCTTTCTGTTTTTCTTGTGGTTTTCTAGTTCGTGTTCGTTGGTCCGCCTTCGTTGCTTCCATTCCATCCGTAGATGGCTGTCGTTGAGGTGTTTGTTCAGTTGGGCGGTTCAGGTGTGGTTGGGTCGTCGATGAATGAATCTGTTGTGCCTTGTGCGTGCGTTGGTTTGGGCCGGGCCGATCGAGATCGCTAGTGGGGTTGGGTGTGGCTGCGGCCGGGACTGGCGTTACCAGAAGAGTATTCAACCGAACGAAACCGCTCGTAGGTGGTAACGTGGACGTGGCAGCACAGCCACTTCCTAGGAGTTACTACCGGTAGCAGTAGAAGCTTCCAGTTCTTTCTTCCGCATCGAGATATATAGCTCCACCGTGTGTTTAAATTCCAGACCTAAAATTTTTGCGCTCAATTTATTGTCTAATTAATTCATCATTGACGAATGTTTATTGTAGTACAACATTATTAAATCATAGATTAATTAGATTTAAAAGTGTATAATTATTTATTTTTTTGCTATATTTTGTACTCCCGATGTGATTGGTGTAAAACTTTTACGACCTTGTGTGATGGCTATACACAGATAGGGCGAATACTCCTCGTTCCCATCCACGGAGACGCTTTTACAACACATGACTGTACACTTCTATCCACAGAGACGGACAGAAATTTGTTAGGCATCCACAGGCGGACAGAAAATTATCCCTAGGACAAAATTGTCCCCTGGGGATGTAACACCCACAGGGATTCCCAATCGTAGGCACCCAGAGACGGACAGAAATGTAGGGGATGCAACCCCGACAGGGTTTTCCAGTTGACGTCTCTGGTCGAGAGGTAACGCGTACGAGATACATCACATCAGGTGTACAAGCATGAGCTAAGACACATGATCAACCGCTCTTGGCGCTCTAGACACTTATGGTTCAGCTGTCCCCATGGGCATTGGCACAAAGTATCAACAACACATGTATATGTATATTGATTAACGAATTAAAAATACAGAAGCACCTTAATATGAATCTACGGCGAACCATAACGATCCATGCGGTGAAATACTAACGACTCACATACCAAACGTTCTAACCCCAACGAACTCAGTTTTTAACAAAAATGAAGCCCGGACCAAACCAGACTGGAACAAATCCAAACACCTGATGAGACTACTCCAACTCGCCCTTAAAAGTTACATATTTCATGGCTAAAGGGCAACAAACTGTAACTGCAAGGACAGATAAACTGATTTGCGTGCAACCACACAAACTACTCAGCAGGGGCTGCATCGGCTTTGGTTTCTGTTACTTTTCCAGAATCAGTGGACTCCGACTTTCCACTTTCCTCGGATTTTTCCTCGCTCACACTGAGCTTCTCCAGTAATCCAGCCGTCGAAGAACCATCTTCACCTTCCTTGTCCTCGTTCTTTGTAAGCGACTCCGCAATTTCCTCGACCAACTCCTTGAACTTCTTGCAATCTATATGAGATCAAAGAGAATTGGTGTCAGCATAACTTAGTGAAATTCAGCAAGTTTTTGGAAGACACTAGGACTATGGAACCAATAGAAATCTCTACTAATATAAAAGGCACGAGTTAGAATTATTTTACAGCCACACACTTCCATCCCACCAAAATAAACCCGCAGTCTATATCTCTCCTGATCTTCACTAAACGCACCCCAAATCATGCACCCACAAATCTAACTCCTTTTAATCCAACGCTTCAAATACACTTACGAGATGTTGTTCAAAGTAGGCTTCAATATAGGGTATGGGCACTTTGAGAAGGCCAGGCTTCAATATTTGTTTTTGACCAAAAAAATACATATGCAGTCATTGTAAGTAATCATTTATTCAACTACTTTTAAAACTTGTATGACATGGTGGTTGGCACAGATTGTTGGTGGCGATGGCACATATTCAACTACTTTTTTCTTGTTGATTGGCAACCAAATATTTTCTTTCAAATATTTTATTTATTTGAATTGTCCGTTGCATTAGCACGGGCATTATACTAGTAAAAGGAAATGGAACAGTCTAGTCATATCCCTAAGGAGTATTTCACTCAACAGATGACAGAAAAATTGACTGCCAGAATGAAAAGACAAAACTAAATCTTTCTAAACAGACTTAACCACGAGGGCAAAACACTACATGGTCTGACATGAGATCACAGTCCACGTAATATGCTACCCTGATGTATTGTACAAATGCTAGACCGGTAGCAAGATTTTAACAAAACCCATTAATAATAGTGGAACTCAAAACTATGAAGAGAAAGGCTGCAAGCCTGCAACCAGAGGAACAACACATAACAAAGGAAGGGTTTTATAACAGAATGCCCTAAAATGTATCACTCATGACGTTGTAACTAATAAACATAGAGTAAGTTAGGAAGTTAAAAACAAATATTTTGGACAATTTACACTTCACAGAACTACCACCAAGCTGGCACTGGAACTCTGGTAGTCATAAAAAGCACACATGAGAACATAATTATCAATGTAATATGATACCCTGATGTCCACCGGTAGCAAGATTTCAACCATTAATAGTGGAACTTAAACTATGAATAGAAAGGCTGCCGCATGTAACCAGAGGTCTAACAAAGGCAATGTTGTATATCTATAGCACCTAGAGTGACCTAAAAGGTACCACTCATGACATTGTAACTAATAAAAAATGAGCTAATTAGGAAGTTAACAAATATTTGGTTACTTCACACCTCACAGAACTACCACTAAGCTGGAGGTGACACGGAACAAACATGAGAACATACTTATTAAAGAGGATGTTGGTAAACCAAAGCTTATGCCTACAATTGCCAGTAGGGAGCTCAATTAAGTATAATATGCGCCAAAAAGAAGATATTGAGCAGTTGTAAAATCCAACCCCTTCAAACATACGAAAAGAAAAAATGTGTTAGCATAATGCGAACACAAAATGAGCCAACACACTACAGGTTCGCAAAAAGCTACTACCAGACCATGATTTGTATATCAATATGTACTTCAAAAACTCCACATATCAAGTAGGCAAGTGTCGCTATATAAAGGCTACATACAGACCGATATGGCCGATCCATTTTACAATGCTGACCATGTGGCATCTAGTTCGGGTATTTCTCTTGTGAATTGCTCAGGAATCCACAAATCCAGGATAATGTTTTAGAGGTGAAAATTTGAAAAAGCTCTATGAAGTGTACAGTAGAAACCTAAAACCAAGGCTTGTTAAAACTAGATGAAACAAACATGACATAAGAAATTTCAGACAGAAACGGTAAAAAGATACTATGCAAATATGCCACTATGATGAATAAATTATGCAAACAATAAACCCCGACAAGTTGTAAGCCACTTTCAACTGCCACCTACGGATGCATGCCTAACAACAGTTCTCCTTAAGAGACAAGGAAGTTGTACATCGTATATACTACAGCGGTAGAACTAACAACCTATCGGATTGTTAGATGCCAAAGTTCTCAAAATCAATATCCACTCCATGGTTTTTGAGATGTTGCGGCGTCCTGTGGCGCTCGGGGTACGACTGGATACCTAGCGCCTTCTATGCGACGCTTAGGCAATATGGTCCTGCGGCCGCTAGGGTACGCATCAATGCCTAGGTGACTACTCAAAAACAATGATCCAGTCAAAGTTCAGTAACCGCATGTATTAGAATTTATTATTAACACAAGACAATTCAGCATCTTATTATGCACAGAAGCCAAGTAATCAAGCAACTCTCTTTGTCAACACTCGAAAACAATTAGTTCTGCAAAACCAAAACCAAACAATGGATAGAAATGAAGCCATATAAATGGCAATTTCGTTCATACATGGCTTCTTTAGCATCACTAAGAACAACCTTGAACCGTTAAGAACACTTAATCAACAAAACAAGGTTTAGTCCATTTGAACACTGTTTAAACGGTTAACAGAAGCCATCCATGTTGTTTAGGCCCTAAACAGTGAATTAAACGGTTGGCCGTTTAAACCCGTCTAAACGGTCTAAACAAAATCGGGTCAAATATTACTAAATGAGTTAAGCAACCATTTAATCCATAATTTAGTCGATTAAAGAACTACGATTACCAATGTTTTCAGGACGGTTGGTCGAGCCTGGACGCCTGAGGACCGTCCAGGACGTCCAGGACGATTAGTCGTCGTCCAGGACGATTAATCGACCCTGGACGAGTCCCCTGGTCGTCCCGGTCGTCCCCTACATATGGGGACTGATATATACCATATATATATATAGTTATATAAATTATACCTATATATGTACATGGAAGGGAGGGAGGAGAGGGAGCAGCCAGAAGGAGAGGGAGGAGAGGGAGCAGCTGGAAGGTAGGGAGGAGAGGGAGTAGCCAGAAGGGAGCCAGAAGAGAGGAGGGAGATGAACTACAGCAATGGAGCGGCTGCTGCTGCTGGACGTGAGTGGTGAAGGTGAGGAGTATGTTCTGCTGATGAGAGGCTGAGGGAGTGAGGGATAGGAAAGGAGAGTAACCCTAATAGGCTTGGCCCAAAATATAAGACAAGTACCTGGGCCCAACTCTGAGATGCAGCCCACTCTCTGGCTGGTGGCTGGACGTCCACACAGCCTGGACGTCCGATTAATCGCGATTGGACGATGATTAATCGGACGACCAGTTTCCTAGACGGTCTAGCCGAGTCGGAGGCCCTGGTCGAGTAGCTCCAACCGTCCAGGACGATTAGTCGTGATTAATCGGACGTCCTGAAAACACTGACGATTATCACAATCAACATGAAACTAATTAACATTGTAAGTATATGAAGTGTTGTGAGATTTGGATTTATTCTAAAAAGATTTATTTGGTAGAA
Organism: Eremochloa ophiuroides; assembly: GCA_038502445.1. Lineage (NCBI taxonomy): Eukaryota > Viridiplantae > Streptophyta > Magnoliopsida > Poales > Poaceae > Eremochloa > Eremochloa ophiuroides. Next base: position 40,904,137 of record JAHLJS010000008.1, on the reverse strand, counting down.
TATTTGAATTTTACATGTGTAAATATGTAAGGTTTCTAGCATACTCATACATAAATATGTATAGTATATTGTTATTGAACAAAACGCTTTAGGCCGTTTAAACGGTCTACACGCTAAACACAGAGTGACTGACTGTTTAGCGTTTAGGATAACACGGGGTAAACCTATTTGTTTGGTCATTTGCCGTAACGGAAAGGGCAATCCAGCCATTAATCACATTGTCAGCTTAACAACCAGGCAGGCTTACTTATTGATTTGGTTGGAGACCTCCCAGACAGCAATCTCAACCCAGGCCTGAGATTCATGCCTAGGCCAAGCAGCTTTGCCTGGGCTCAAACCAATTAAGCCCTAAGATTTCATAATAAAACACTGAGATTATGAAGCTCAACCATATAGTATCAAACATATAGCTGGGGCATAACAGCCGGGTAAACGAGGTAGAGAACTCACTTTCTACGGAACCAAACCTGATGGCAAACATCTCCTCCTTGAGTTCGCCATCAGCAAAGTCAGCAGCGTGCCAGACGCACGACTTGTCGCTGCCGGCATGCTCCTGCATCTTCGTGGTGGAGGCCACTGCATACACAGCGCGGAATCAGAATCCTACTCTTTGGGATCAACCAAAAGCTCCATAATAAAGATTGTGACGCCGAATTTCAAATATAGAGAGAGGGGATACCGAGGTGGTTCGCGCAGATCTTAAGCGTCTTGGCCTGGCGCATGACGAGTCGGACCTTGCCGGTCTCCTTGTGCTTCAGAAGCTTGACGGCGCCCGTGCCGCGTTCCTTCCACTGGTTGCCGTCTTTGTCAAATCGGTACAGCTTGGCCTTCCTGCAAAACCCAAATCAGCACCAAATCGAGCGGGGCCGGGCAAACACGCGCGGCAAGGAACAACGGTGGGGAGGGGAGCAGCGTCCCACATGTCAAGCAGGACGTCCTCGTCCTCCTCGCCGGTGGTGACGGCGACCTCCTCAAGCCGCACGATGGGGGCCACCTGAGCGCCCGTGTCCTCGTCCTCGCCCGCGGCGGCGGCGGCCGAGGCGTCCTCTTCCTCAGCCGCCTCGGGTCGCTCGACGACGGGCTCCTTGTCCGCCATGAAGTGAGGTGATCGATGCGCGATTCGATTCGACGAGGACGCGACGGCGGGGCTAGGGAGGGGAGACGGCTCCAGAAGTTTGGGAACAGGGCTGGCTGCGCCTGCGTGCTAGGGTTTTTGTGCGCGGAGTGGAGACGAGCCAGCGAGGATAGGCCCACTTTCAGAGAGAGAGGGCCCGCTTGCAGCATACCCACCGTCGAGGACGCGGGTTTCTCTGCAAAGCAAAATCGGGTTTCTCTGCAAAGCAAGATCGGGTTTCTTGCCACAAGACTACGAGAGTACGAGACCCTAGCACAGCCTTTGGGGCTTTGGGCATGAGAGACGTGGCTGCTTTAGGACAACACTAGGACGGCGCGCTCCACCGCGCCCCCCATGAAGATAGGCCGTAAAATTAAAACAAAAAAACAGTACCGAAGGAATGTTAAAATTTTGGACGAATAGTGTTTTTCTTTTGGATGAACCGAGTAGGGATACATGGGTAGGGCGGTCGTCCACCGTTTTTTTCTCGTTAAAGAGAAAAAATAATACTGACATACATAACTGATATTATATATTTAGTGATCTATTGTAGCAGCAGGGACACGTGGGTAGGGCGGTCATTCACAGTTTTTTTTTCCTCGTTAAAGAGAAAAATAATAGGAACGTACATATCTAATATTATATATTTACTTTTATACTTTTATATAAAATTCAAATATACTCTCTCTGTTTCAATTATAATTCGTTTATTTTTTAGCCTCAAATTTAATTACTCATTTTATTTAAAAAAATTTATGTAAAATATAATTTCTTTTGTTGTGACTTCCTTTATTAATAAAACTTTCTCAAGAATGATTTAAATTTGACTATGTTTGTTAAATTTTTTAATACGACGAGTGATCAAAGTTTAGGTTAAAAAAGACAAACGAAACGTAATTTAGAATGAAGTAGATAGTCTTACTAATGATTTATGAATAAATAGATATCGACATTACAAATATGCGATTTGAGTATTATTTGGATACAAATACGATATTGTTTGTTAGAATATCCAAACTCGGCATACAAACATATATGAACTTTTTATACAGGTCCGGACTCAGATACGATCAATACCATTTGCATCACAAATCCCACCCCCAACCTTTGATTGCGGTTAGGATGAGTTGCCCCAAAATAAATTTCATCATCATAAAGGACAAACCTACAACCTTGGCTTCTACCTGGAATTCAACCCTGGGCTTGGCGGTTGGGGCAGCCATGGTCGAGCGTACCCTGCCCCTTGGGGCCGGGGTCGTGCAAGGAGAGGAGGCCCATGCGGAGGCTATGTCGAGTTCGGCAGCTTCCGCGACTATGGTGGCCATGGTGGCTACAGCTACAACGGAGGCGACAAAGATGGACGACAAGGCGGGCAAGCCCGTGGAGCTTGGACTGATCCACAAGCGGGCACCCAATTAGGAGACATCAAAAAATCAAAAGCGAGCAACCCTTTGACTACAGTTTATCACAACAGTTTTCTTTTTGAATTTTGCAATTTGGTCAATTTACTCCTATAACAAAAACAACAATCATAACAAGTGTAAGAATATTAAATTTTATTGGATAAATGGATTGTTAAACCATATATTTTTCCATACCAATGTTCGCAAATAGATTGTCCGAAGAAAAAGATTTGGACAACAGCTTTCGTACTTTCTATTTAGATAGCCTATGAATCCATGCTGCATCAGCGTCGGATTAAGCGTCTAGGCAACTCCATCAATCAACTTTTAAGCTAAAGTATCTTTTTGATATTTTAGTAGAAGAGAAAGAAAAGCTAGTTCAGGATCCAGAGTTAAGCTCTTGCGTATATTTAAAGATTATGTGAAAGTGTACAAAGGTTACGTATATCATAAGATATATATACTTTCTGTTAACACTAAGGGCCCGTTTAGTTTTCGAAAATTGGGCGAGAAATACACTATCACGCGGGGAATCTTTTCCTGTCCAATCATGGTCTAATTAGACTCAAAAGATTCATTCCTGAGAAAGCCAGGTAAACTGTGCAAACATGCAAAAGCTGCTACTTCATTTAATGCTCCATGTATGCGTAAAGAACAATCGATATGACAGAAAATCTATAAACTTTTTTGAACTAAACAGGACCTAAGCTTCTATTGCCGGTGTCCTTATTCTATGGCTCTGACAACCCCACCACCTCACCATCGCAAACTGGATACACTAGTCTATCAGCCTGTTCTTTTGGACTGAAAAATAAGCGTTGATTTCGCTCGTGCTGATTTGTTGTGAGAGAAGAATACTGTTTCGTGGCTGAAAATAACCGCTGATTGGTCAAAAGAACAAGCTGTATATAAACTCACATGATCTGCACCATGGAACGAGAGGGATAAGAGATCCACGACATATGCACAGTGCAAGATTGATTATGAGACTGTTTGAACGAGCTTCACATAGCTTCGGATAAAAAAACAGATCTGCTTCTTTCTTTTTCCAACCAAACAGTTTTACCTCCATTAACACAATGGATCTACTCCGCCATTGTTGTGGTGGATTTGGTCTGCTCCACCATTATTGGTGGTGGATTTGGTGAAGCACCTTAGGCTCCACTAAATCAAATTTTATTTAGAGACCGTTTAGATCCTTTTAGTTGGAAGAATTAAATGTAGTTAACAAACTAGCCCATTTCACTTGGAATATGACATTCTACCACTTTTTAAAGTTCACATATTAGCATATCTCAAATTCATAGCGTGAGAGATGAATTGATCACTATACCACATTTCTATTTTGCAATTTATAGCATGCTATTTAACTCGCTCCCTCATGATAAAAATACACCATATAAGTCGTATAACCAACAATAATATATAAATATAATCTATATATGACCATATTAAATTAGTTAATATGTATGTAAATTATAATTATTAAATGAATTTAATTACAAAGATCCAACGCCAATAGTTAGTGAAAATGACCCGTTCTTTCCTTTCTTTCCTATCCCGCTGCGTAGCTGCTGTATGGAGCTGCGTGAATCTATGCATCTGTAGCTGAGGAAACAGGAACATCCGACGGGCAGGCCGCAGGCCCGATTGACCTGATCCGAGTCCAAGCCGTAATAAAATGTTATAATGCTGTCGCATTGGATTTCGCCTGCACAGACAATTTCCTCCCAGTTCACGTTCTTGGCATTTTGCTGACTCACATAACTCAATATCGACCCAGGAGGATAAAAAGTTAAATCTTATGCCACAAGCAGCAAGACTGGACGACGGATCAACAAAATCGAGGAACCACGGACAGAAACATGCTAGCCCATACTTCGAACATTTGTATCTGCACATCACTGCAGTTGGCAGTTAATTAAAATCCTAATGTCCACTGGAATGCGTCTGCGTTGTTCATGCAAGCACTAAAATTTCGAGATTGGAAGTAGCTCCCAAAAATCCAAAGGTAAGATGGTGAAGTGAGGTCGTGAAGAACAGAGAACCAACACCGGGCATACCTCGCAGATAATTATCTTTGTGCCATTAGATGCAATAATGTGCACCAGGATGCTTCATTTCTTAAGATACTAGAAAAAGTACACAATTTTTTCCACAACTGAATGTAATATAACACCATCAGATGCAGTGAAGAAACAAGAAAAAAAGCTGGAGGCAGTAATTCCAAAAATCAGAATTATTCTTGGCCTGCACCATTTGTTGCCTCCATTGGATCTTCTGCTGCATCTCCTTTCTTGCCTATATTCATGAGGAAACAAACAACTAAGTACAAATAACTATACAAATAAACAAGTATAGACAAAAGGAACAAAAGTTGTGTAACACAAAATATTCAAAATAAATTAGCGTGTAACTAGTTTATCAAAAGAACCAAATCAGCATGCAGCTCAGGGGGCAACAACAAAATAATGAGCATTGTGTACTATGTACATGAGACAAACCTTTCTTCTTCTTTCCACCACCCTTCTTCTTTGATTTTGTCCCCAAAGCAAGCCATGCCTTTATCTCAGCATTGTCTTCAATGGATTTTGTGGGCTGTAACTCCTGTAGTGGATGTGATGTAATCTTATCTGATCCATTGGGCATCAGCAGCACAGTGAACTTTATGTGTGCAACAAGATCACCTGCATGACGCAACCACTTATGATGGCTATTACAATAATCCAATAGGTATACTGACATTAGGAGCTTGAAGGAATTGCAAATAAGCAGATAAATCAATCTGCACCAGAAGCCCACAAACCTTAGGAGTTTCTATAGACAAACGAGGAAATAAAACTTAAAAATATAAAGTTGTAGATCTCATCGAGATCTAAATTTTCATATAAAAATCTTCTTCATCCGATATCGTATTGAAGTTATGATTTTTTGAAGTATTTTAGTATGGCTGGAAGGGCCAAGAAACTAAACGAATTTCGTTTTAGGGCTAAATAACAAAGTTCAATGAAAACAGGGCCAAGAAACTAAGTTGAACTTTATTCAGGGCCAAGGAAATAATTTCCTCTAGACAAAAAGTGAGAAGTTATGGTATGTTGAAAAACGAATTCAAGCGGTCCAGTGATTATATTTAGGGATAGGGGGTATATCTCTACCTGGCTTTTCATGAAGTACAGGGTACGGCTGCAATAGCTCATGGTTCATGCATTCCACCAAGCCTAAGCGTGCACGCTTCTCTTCTAATGCCCTATAGCAATTAGCAATTCATAAGCCCAGTTTTCAATAGACAGCAAAGGTAGAAGAGTTAACTCAAAATTCATTGTGCAGTCACAAACCTAGCAGTAAAAGGCATGATTGGGAACTTCTGGCTGATCTCACTGAAAATAAACCTAGACGCTTTCATCTTCAAGTGATAATTTTTGTCTACGGCCCTTTTGTAGATGGTTGTCTGCTTCTCATCCAATAACTTGGGCTGCCATGAATATTCAACAAAATATGATCAAACAGGAGGAGGGGAATCATATGCAAATAACTGAAATTCTTACCTTCCCCTCCCCAGTGCTGGTGACAATATCGATTGCATAGACTTCATTTTCTTCAAAGTCAGCATCATCAACCTTTGTATCAGCATTGGATACACTGAGAACAACTTTGTTACCATCAATCACAAATTGTTTCAGTTGATGACTAAGTACACCCTCCACAATTTTGCAATCATAAGCAGCAGCAACTTTCTGAATTGCTTCAGTAACATCCTTATTCTGAAAAAAATATAGAGTGGGGATTAGTAATGAAATGAACAAATCAGCACACCCAGAAAATGTGAAAGGAAATACTTAATCAAACATCTTCCAAAGATATATACTTAGGGAGATAGCAACAATGATGGATAAAATATAACTTGTGAAAGAAGAAGAAAAAAAGTTAGGCCTTTTGTAAACCACTTATACCTTCTTCCCAGGTCTTACAAGCCGCATTGCGACTTCTGCTGCTGTGTTGACAGCAGCAAGAACATCAGCTGCTCTTCCTGTGACAGGCCCATTTGTAATTACATGTGTATGTGCCACCACAGCAATAAAGCCATCAATATGACAGCCCATATCACTGCAAAAGGTAAACAAATTGTTGAGGCCCACAGCAATATCTGCAGAAGGCATCATAAAAAAATAGTTGCAGCAAGACAATTACATTTTAACCATATCATTTTCTTCCAGAACTGCATCATCCGTGGCAAGCGGTGAGAAGTGGCAGACAGTGTTGTTCACAGACACACAGGTTGGGAAAGCAATGCCCCTTTCAATCTTCCTCTTTGCATTCTTGTAGACATTCCCAGTTTGCCTATTCCCATCAATGAGCCCAATGTAAGGATGCAAATTTGCAAGAAAGTAGCAATCAAGAGCACCAAGACACGGAAAGATTTATTACTCTCTTATGAAAGAGTCACCCTTCTCACAAAGGTCAACAATCTTGGCTTTTGGTTTGCACTCAGACACAACCAGCTTCAGAGCATCTGTTGCAAAGGTGATAAGACACTTTAGAACTTCAGTTCTGATATTAGTATGCATCATCAGGCCAAAGCAAGCAGTCACCCGAACAAACTCAATGCCATATTCTAGAACCTAATATTACTATCAATGCACTTCTTCAACATAAATGCTCCAGTCTCAACATGCGTACAATACATACAAAATAGATAACAGATAAACTTCCAAGGAAAATGGAGCAGCCAAAGCGGTGGTAACATCCAAGTAGAAGCCTCCTCTGCAATCCAGAACCACTTGCTACTAGAATAGAAATCACGGGTCAATATGAACACCTTTCGACATATCAAATTCCGATTTTTAAAACCGTAATCGGGAAATCTATTTACTCACCAAACAGCTCAATCCAGCTACTGCTAATAATTCAAAAGGACAGCCAAACATCTAAATTAAAGAAAAGCTAAACAGCTTAAAAAAAACAGTGGCAGCCAATACTAAACAATCTAGAGAGCGCCCACGCACGAGGCTGGACCACAGGTCAACCGCAAGAATGGATGATAAGGTACGAAGGGGGCGATAAGGCCAGCTTACTTACTGTTAAGGATGTCGGCGGCAACCTTGTACTTGGTAACGACGTCGTTGGAGGAGAGGTCGAGCTCCTTCTCCTCCCTGACCTCGTCGTCGGACGACATCTGCAACGCACGAAAACACTAAAAGCGATCAGTAATGTCGAGAAAGTGACAAGACCGAACGAATCAGGTCGAATCGAGCCCGATGAACGTGGAAGGGGAAGGAAAATACTCACAACTTCGATCCGAGGTGGAAGTCGGCGGAGCTGGGAGGTGGCCTCGGGCCGGCGGCGGAAGTGGTGCTGGCGGCGGCGGGTGAGAGGTTTAGGTTTAGGGTTTGGGCTCGGGAGGGGGATTAGAAATGGAGCAAGGAAGCCGGGTCGGGTGAGGCGGCGGCGTATGGCTAGGGCTTACAGGGTAGGACGGCGTATCACTGGCCGGTGGGGCCGGAGGATCGCCAGTGCAGCGATTGGGTGGCTGAGTAGGTGGGGACTGTGGGATCGGGACATCGGGCGGTGCTCGTCATGGGCCGTGCCGCGTGTGGGGCTGGATAAGACTTACAGGTGGGCCACAGGCCACTGAACGGCTCGGCCCGCCCAGAGCAGTCGGGGGGACGCCTGGAGCCTCGGACCGCGTCCCGTCTTCGGCTCATTGCGCAAACGTGACGAAAACGGGGACCGGACAGGGAAAACGGCTAGTCCAATTAACGCTGTACATGGTTCGAATACAGGTGGGTTTTACCCGTAGACCAAACCATTGCAAACCGTACCTACGGTTAGATATGAACTGGGTTTTATCGGTTCCAAACCGTTGAACCCGTCGAATCATACCAGCGTGTATGGCGACACCTCCTGCTGCTGCCAGTCGGCGCAATCCATAGTTGCGAAGAAGACGAGCCCGTTCTCCTCACACACCGCCCCGAGGCGGATCTTCCTCGCTGCCAGCAGCGACGACGAACGCCGGCGGCGATGGAAGGCAGCAGCGGCTCGAGGTCGATGTCCCGCGCGTCTGTTCCCTGCCTCACCTGTCGCCACCGCTGTCGTTCCGGGCGAAGACGTTCACCATGAAGGTGCTGGCGCTGCCGAGCCTCGCCTGAGCTGCACCGCGCCCAGCCGCCCGTCCTGACAGCATGGAGTCTTTTTTCCGCGCTTGTAGAGCAGGACGATATGAAAGCTGGGAGTTCCAGCGGGCAGGGCGGCGGCGGTGATGATGAAAGCGCAGGCATACCGCTCCGGCGGCCTATCGTTCCTGGCAAGGAAGGAGAGGTTGAAGACGATGCCGGTCATGAGATTTACCACGGCGAGCCTTAGGGTTGCGTCGGCGTCGTTCTCCAACGGGCCGCTGCAAAGCTTGAGGAGGAGGCCGCCTCTCCAGGACGCCACCAGGCAGGAGTTCTTGAGCAGGTCGTGGCCGCCGTCGCCGTCGAGTGTCGCGCCTAGGAAGGTGCGCCAGGTGCATGGGACGGGAGGAAACGGGCACGGGCCGGGGCGTTGTGGGGCGGCTCGATTAGTCCGTCACTTTGGTTCTGATGGAAGAAGCCGACGAGACTGACATCAAACGACCCAGAATACTCATTCCCCAAGACTCCAACTCCAAAACGTGTAACCCATGTGACCCGCGGGCTCCAACCGTACAGCCAACATGGCCTTTGTGAAAGGTCCTAGTATGGCTAGAGGGGGGTGAATAGCTTAAATAAAAATTCTACAAAGTACTTAAGCACAAGGTTAGTACGACAAACGGTGAAATGTGCAAAGCTAATATAACAACTAACCTAGGCAAGCCACCTACACAATTCTAGAGTTTCTATGCTTACTAAGCCACTCAACTAACTAGGCACTAAGCAAACAACAACAAACATAAGAGCAACTAGCTACAAAGGCTAACTTGCACAAAGTAGAGGAGAGGGACTTGTTTGTTATATCTTTGCCTTGTGTCGAATTTGCCAATCACCGAGAAATAAACAAATCACTCACACGATGGTGAGGAGCCCAATGAAGTCCAAAGAAGCCAGCACAAGTCGATTTTTTCCCCGGGGTTCACGTGCTTGCCGGCACGCTACGTCCTCGTTGTGTCGACTTTAACCGGTGGTCCGGCGGCTAATCGGTATCACATACCGAGCCTACACAAGGCGCCACAAAGACCTACCACAGAGGAAGTAACTCAATGACACGAGTAATCCACTAAGTTACCTTTAACCACTCCGCTCGGGGTAGGCACGAACCCCTCACAATCCACCTGGTGTGAGCAAGCACAATCACCAAGCTTCTTCACACCTTCTCCACCTTCCAAACCTAGTTAGGTGACGGCAATCACCAAGAGTAACAAGAATTACTCCGCCACCAAAGCCACCAAGTGCACTAGGATGCAAGATGATGATCACTACACTTGATTCACTCTCTCTCGATCAAAATCTTGAGTTGAATCAAACGGAGAGAGTTGGAAGGAGTGTGCTAGGCTCACAAGAGGCTTACAAAGATCAAAATGCAGGAAGAGAGAGTCCCAAGCCAGCCACACTCCTATTTATAAGCACCTTCAAAATTCCAACCGTTATGTGCTGAAATCGGGCACACCGGATGCGTCCGGTGTTCCGCCAGCAGACACGTGTACTAGCCGTTGAAGTTTAACTATCGCGCGCCACCACACCTGGACGCGTCCGATATCGCACCTGGACGCCCAGACACCAGTGTCCGGTGTGCGATCAGAGAGGTTCCAAAAAGCGTTTTTCCACACCGTATGCACCCCAATGTCTGGTGCTACGCAGTCAGATTTCTAAGTTATGCACAGTGTACATCGGACGCATGAAGAGTGATTGCGTCGCGTCCGGTGCCCTCAAACACGCGCCCGGTGAAAAATTCACCGAGCAACCCGAAAGCTCACAGATCACACCGGACGCGTCTGATATTCACATCAGACATGTCCGGTATTCGCACCGGACGCGTTCGGTGTAGCGTCCGGTGCACAACAGAAACCACTCTCGAGTGCTTCTCTCCGCCCTTACTCTCAAGTGCTAACATCTAAGTGTTCCACGTTATTTGGCACGAATGTTAGCAGGTTTTGAACACGTTTGCAAGACGAAATTAGTCTCTCTAGGTTAGGTTCAAGTGTATGCAACTAATATGCAACGTAGAGCACTTGCCGATCAAGGTTCACGAAATAATTCCTCTCTTAATAGTCCGGCCATCTATCCTAAATGTGATCGTACTCACTAAGTGCCTTGATCACCAAAACAAAGAGCTCCTATCTTTTTACCTTAGCCTCTAGCTTCTTGTTCCTTTGCTTTTCACCAATTCATCACTTGATCTCCACTTGAGCACCATGTCATCTCCCACTAACCTCTCTTGCTACACACACTTAGCACTTAGGTTAACTGACTAAGTTTCATCAATTACTAAAACCAAACTAGAGCTTTTCACTTTGGGCTAGGGCCGATTTTTAACCAGAAACCGGATTACACAAACCATGTACAGGGTTAAGTCCAATGGTTCAGGATTTCACTGGGGTCGAAAACGGGCGGATTTTTTCGCGGTTCGAACGACCTGTTTTTCCGGATTTTACCATTCCATATTTGTAGAAAAAATCTAGAAACGGTACAGGATATAGAAATAAGGTTTTCGATATTAAAACGGAAGAAAAATAAGGTTTTTCTATCCGTATTTTGGAATTCTGTATTTGACCAGAATTTTACTTGATTTGTTTCGAAATTTTACTGCAATTCGGTCAGGCCCATAAACCTTATAGCCCAAAATCTATAGGCCATCTAAAAAATCCTATGCCTCTCTCACGTGACTCCTTATGTCTTTCTCACACTCTCAGCCTCTCTCACATGAGCTTTCTATACATAATAATCAACCCATAGTTATTGATTGTCAATAATCTCTACTATAATGGACCAATCAAAATTATATCAGATTCACCCAAAAAACATCCCCCCCTCGCTGAGAACCTCCAACCTTGCGTACTCAGAAAAGTGCACACATAAATTCAACTCCATTAAATCAAGGGCTAATAATATACCTGTTGGTATTTTTAACATCACTTCGCGTTAAGTTGTCATCCCTAACATGATGCCAAAAACCATTGGTAAAATAATCTACACTTGCCACCTAAAAATGTAACTATAGAATATATCCGTAAGTGTACAGATAATTCTCCCATTGTAGCACTTCACCCGGTAAGTATTCCGAAGTATCGTTGATTTGTTTTATGCCAAAAGGGATAAATAGACATTCTACTCATTAGGATAATCTACTATAATGATTAAAAAGATAATTAATAATAAATGTGCAAACCTATGATAACCAATAACTCTAATGCTTTAACGATAATAAGTCAATAATAATATGATAAATGATAACTGAGTAAATAAAGTAAATGATATTTCAGAAATAGAATATAAAAACTCACTAATGTAGTAAGACAATCTCGAAATTCGGCTAAATTAAAAGATTCCTATGTAATTACTAAATATTACTAAATATAAATCTATAGCCTACACTATATTACACATCTTCATGTATAGTATAATCAACTGAGAAAACATTATAAGGAACATCATCTAATAAGGATATTAAGACACAAGGGTCACCTCCTTCGCGATCGCGCTCTGCTCGTCCTACGTACAGGGGGTGGACTACAAAGAAACCAACGCAGCTGTTGAAAGGTTCTAGTATGGCTAGAGGTGGGGTGAATAGCCTAATAAAATTTCTACAAAGTACTTAGGCTAAGAGGTTAGTAACAAATATAGCTAAATGTGCAAAGCTAAAGCAACTACTAACCTAGGCAAGCCACCTACACAATTCTAGTTAATCCTTAGTTATAAACCACACAAATAAGCTAGCAAACGCTAAACGACTACACAACTACTCAAGGTAAGAGAACAAGCTACTTAGCACAAGGATAAGAATGAGATGATTGTCGATTATACCTTTGCCTTGAGATGAAGCCCAATCACCGGGATAAACAATAAGACACTCACTCGAAGGTGAGGAAAGCAATATGAACACCAAGATTTATCCCCGACGTTCTCGTGCTTGCCGGTACGCTACGTCTGTCGACTTCAACCGGTGGTTCGGTGGCTAATCGGTATCACACACCTGAGCCTACACTAGGCGCCACAAGAACCTACTACGGAGAAAGTAATTCAATGATACGAGCAATTCACTAGAGTTACTTTTGAGTTCTCCGCTCAGGGGTAGGCACAAGACCCCTCACAATCGCCGGGTGTGGGCAAGCACAATCACCAAGCTCCTCTACACCTTCTTCTCCTCCAAGACGTTTAGGGACACGGCAATGTCCCAAGAGAATAAGAACTGAACCAAGCCTTGCTCTCAAGTGCTCTAGAATGCAAAACAACAACAATGATGCACTTGAGGTTCACTCAATCTCACTAAGAATGATCAAGATGATGAACTAATGAGAGAGTGGGAGGCTAGAATGCAACAAAGTGTATGACTATGATCCAAATGTGCAAGAGTGTCACCAAGTGACCAGGGAGGGAGTATAAATACCTCCAAGTGCAAATCTGGCCGTTACCCACTCCAAAACAGCCGTTAACACTCTTTTTCTACCGTCGGACACAACCGTCGGACTAAACGTCAGCGTCCGACGGTCGGATACGCGCCATGTGTCAACAGGTTTAAACTCCGTTTGTCCGATCTCAACGGTCGACTTCGTGCCAGATTTTACACCGTCGGACTGGGGGCGTTAGGACTAAACAGCAGAGTCCGATGCCCTCTCTTAGTTCACTGTGCGCGCACCAGTCGGACGATCGCGCGAGCACCGTCGGACTAAAGTAACTCAGCGTCCGACACTTCCAGAGAGGTCCAGAAATGCTAAAACACCCGTCGGACTTAGTCCAACGCTCGCCGTCGACGAAGCTCTAGCGTCCGACGCTCTCTCAAACGCCACGCGTCACGCCGACACTGCTCGCCACCAGTCGGACTGAAGTGGGCAATGGTCCGACGCTTGTTTACCGAGCGTCCGACGCTCGCCATTGGCCAGAACTAGGGTTAGGCGTCGGACTCTACTCAATGGTCCGACGCTGCCCCTCCACACAGTCCGACGCTCCCTTTTCAGTGTTTTTCAAGTCTATTTCTCACCACTTGCTTCTATTTGCTAACACTTAAGGTCTCCAACACTTGTGCACAGTGTGTTAGCATTTTGTAAATATTTTTCAAGGGTTTTCAAGAGGTTCTTTAGGTTGGTTAGATCAATGCACATGAGATGCAACCTACAGCACTTGAAAGTAATCTAATAGCTCAGTTCCCCCCTTGATAGTCGGCTATCTATCCTAAATGTGATCACTCCCACTTAGGAGTCTTGATCACTAAAAGAAAATCCCTATTTGGATATACCTTAGCCTCTAGCTTTCCTTCTTTAAGTCCTTCTCTTTCTCCTTGATCATTTCATCTTGATCTTCACTTTAGCTCATGTCATCTTCCTCTTTATCACTAATCTATTCTTGGCTACACATACTTAGCACTTAGATTAATAATTAGGTTTCATCAATTACCAAAATCCAAACTAGGGTCTTTCAGCTGTCACCTACGCGGACTACCACACTGACCCGGCACGTCAGGGTGCCTCCGTAGGTACGTAATATATCTAGATACCATGATTACAAAATACATACTGACCTAACTCACTCGAGTACTGAATTAGGCGCTTTACGATCATATGACAATAATCATCACCAATCACAACTATATCGAATATGTAACTAGAATAAACTAAGAACTGAATAAGTAGCAATATATTAAAATAGAGCAAAGTCATAATGAGATACAAGATAAAATTACCGATCTCCAGACGAACAGATCTGGAATCCCGAGCGTAGCGCCCGACTCTACTTGAACCTTGCTACACGCCTATAGTAATGAACTTGAAGAACTAGAGCTCTACTTCTAATCTCTGAAAACCCTAACTTCTATCTACTCTTAACAAATGAAGCAGGAGTAATGAATTGGTGCTCTGGGAGGACAAATGAATCAGGAGGAATGAATTTGTGCTCTGGGAGGGGGGTCTGCCCCTTTATTTATAGCCCAGTGGGGTGAACGTGCGCCGTTGGGTCAGACTGACTTAACATAGGGCTGAGATGACTCCTCAGAGGCGGTGAAAGAAGACTCCAGAAGACGGCGGCGAAACCCTACGGGGGACGCCGCCCGGCCCCCCTTGGGGCCGGCCGGCCCCACCACTTGCCAGGTGGAGCCCCGCTTGCTTCGGGTGCTTTCTATACGCTTCTACCTTGCCGATGACGTTTGTTTCCTTCGCGATCAAGTTTCGTGGTAATTATGCACTTTAATCCTTCTTTTAAGCATTTCTGGATAATTTCCTGGAAAATAGACAATTCACCAAAACTCGTGGAATCTGTCAGTAATAACTCCTATGTTGATATTATTGCTCCTTTCTTAGTATTAGTTGACGGTATAAAATTGGCACTCAACGACCGTCAACAACACCCCCAAGCTAAGTCTTTGCTAATCCCTTAGCAAAGTTGACTTGAAATGATTTATTCAGGGTTTCAACAATATGTATAACTTCAACAAGTACTCAAATATTTAAACATAAATTCTTCTCCGGATTGCAGTTCATTAGTCCACCTTTCGAACTTATTCCTACTCTTTTTCAATCGTGGGGTTTTAAAACTAAATCTTGGGTAATTGAAAGATAGAATAATTAAGCAAGCACTATATCTTTCATCCTTTGTTTCAACCATTGCTTCAGAGTTATATATAATTTTTATTTTAAAAATAACGAGAGTCTACTAATAAGATTGCAGAAGGACTACTAAGCTATACACCATGACTGAATGTGCGAGTGTGGTAAAATTTTATTTTCGGGTTCCTATGCATTATCTTCTCTTTTCTGTCTTTCTGAAGAGTGTGGGCTATCTCCCCAGCGGATACTTTTTGTACCCATTTTTTTCTTTCAGGCGGGTGTCTTTGCACCCATTGTTTTACTCTCTTTCTTTGATTTGGCACATACCTTTTTGATATGTCATCTTTCAGGGCTCATACATCTTTGGTATGGCATCTTTTAATTTTATAACCCACACTCTCTTTTGGACTTCTAAGAGAGACTTTGTGCATAGAGCAAAAACTTTTTGTGTATATGAACTCAATCATGAATGCATAACAGAATAGTCTACTTAAATTATATTAGCAGAACAAATTATTATTATATTTATTTTGATTTTGACTTTTGAAATGTCTGGAGCTAAGGTATCACTCAGAATGAAATAAATAGCAACTCAAACCTTCTTATATCGTATCTAGTCAATTACTTAGATTTAATCCAAAACGCTATCCACAGATATCAAGTTTCAGAATAAATTTTCACGGTAGATAAACTCCATGCAATACGTAGGAGAATTTAAATTTAAAAACTAAGCATTTGCAGGAAATTATACTTAAGCAATTTAATCATCTTTTTGATTTTCTCTCTAACTTCAAGTTTCTACTTACTCTAAAGACAAATTTAATAGTGGAATTTAAAGCAAACTTATTTAGATACTCTATTTTTTTGGATTTTCAACTTTTTATCGAGCAAGAATTTAATGTAGTAACTAAAGAAAGCGGTAAATAAATTTTTATTTGTTTTTTAGCAATATTGAAATTGACAGAATTAAAGACTGAAATAAATACTGAAGTAAATGGTAGAAAATATACAAAGGTGAGGGGTGCTCAACTAGCGGGGATCTCTTCCAAGCTAAATGTTATCGCGCTCAGTACTGTGGTGGAGGTGGCGGCGGAAATCCCATCTGATGTATCAAATACTTCAGTCCGCTCTGTGTCTGCTGCTGTCCTTGGTATAACTGATCAAGTCATTGGTCCGTGTGGTGCTGCCACTACTCGTGCTGGTGCAGTGTGTTGCTTATCGTGTTCTGTCCCTGCTCAATGTTAGTGAGGCGCATAGAAAAAAGCTGGAAAATCATTAATGGGAGCCTCAAAGTGTTGCTCAGGCGGCCGGTAGTAATCATCTTCTGGTGGTACGTGGAACGGATACGGTCCACCAGTGGTGAAGTTCATGTTCCCGCGCACTAAAAAGGATGCTCATCATCTCTGAAAGTCATTTGCCGTGTTGTCCTGGTGCCTCTGTGGGAAATGCTTTTCAACCTGCTGCTGCTGCGGATGAAGACTCTCATTGTTGAAATGTGGGCTGGTTCTCCCATCTTGTGTGGGCAGTCCACTGCTGGCGTGGCTCCTGCGTCGATCTTTGCTCACCAAAATTAACAAAGTGGAAATAACCTGGTCCAGATGATGCCGGGTCAGCTCTAGTGAAATCAGCTCTCGGCGCCCTGCTGATGCGCGCGGATTGACACCTGCCAACATTAACTTCACTAGCTGGAAAAATAAAGTTTCGAACAGAATAAATTTCTAACTCCCTGTCCGGCAGCTCGTACTCATTTGCATAGTTTTTATAAATCATAATTATTTTATTATTTCGGCGTTTGAGCATGTGACCATGAAAGAAAAAAATCATAGCCAATAATTCTACGGGCATCCGGAATAAAAACAAGTGTAGCATTCTGTAATAAACCTAGCCTAGTAGCTAAACGTGTAATCGAGAAAGTAAAAGAAATACTGCATTTTCTTATGGAAGGGACAGTTATCCAGTAATTCAACATTATCTTCACAGGTGATGTTTTCCTCTTTTTTATCATGATGTATAATAAATATAGCTCATCTTGTTTAATAGTATTTAATTCCCCTCTAGGAAAAAATGTAAAAGCTAGCCATTTAAACATGAACCTTACTGTGGGGTGATGGACTTTTTCAGTAGTATATTTTTGTTTTCTCTCTGGTTTCTTTGCAGTGATGCTCTCCCAGAAATCATTTTTATCAAAGTCTTGGAGAGATTCCATTATATTTACCACACACTGATTATGGAATCCTAGTGCTAAACTAAGAGTTTTCCATGAGAGGGTGAAAGGTTTATTAAACATTTTAAAATTGACCTCATCATCATCAAAGCCCAGGGTGCTAATAAATTCTATTGTGATTAACTTGCTACCCTGTTCAGTGATTTGCCATGCACCTTGCCTAACCAACATTTCTAAATATAAGGTCAAACTCGGAATCCATTCCGGTTTCATGGAGCAAGGTGGCATCAAAAATTGGAGTATGCGTAAATTCCTTATTCTTAACCACATTTAATATTTCTCTCTGAGGTCTAGATGGTAATGAAATTTGAGTGATGCTTGTGAGCTCATACCTCTCTTCCCTTTGGGAAGAGGATGAAGGGTTTCATACACGAAGGGTGTAGGAGAATCGACATTCATGTCAGAGTCGACGAACAATGGCACTTGTGATGATGTTTGGCTTCTTGTTGTGCGGCGTGAAAATGCTCTTCCAAGGGACCGGATGGCACTTTTCATTCTATTGCTCATCTTGCCTGTAAAATGAAGAACACGAAGAACATGGCAAGAACGAACAAGAATACAAGAACAAAACAAGAACAAGTAAGAACAAGTGAATAGAAGGAAGTGAAGTGGTAATCTCTCTTCTTGGTGCTCTTGCTAATCTTCTTCTTTCCTTCTTTCCTTGCTTAAATTTGGATTAAATGGGGAATTTGTGAAAGTTGGAAATCTCGAGCTGCAAAACAGAGTGGCTTGGTGCTCTCTGGTGTACAAGTGAGTGAATCAGTGAGGCTCTCTGGTGTACAAGTGAGTGAATCAGTGAGTGAGAGAAGTGGGAGGCAGAGAAGAAGGAGAGGGGCGCCGACCGGCAGTGGGTGTGGGGCCGGCCGGCCCCACCTTGTGTCTCCTGGCCCTTTCCTTTAGAAAAATGTCGACATTGCTCTCATACCCTTCCAAATGCATGTGTGTGAGTGCTCTTTCTGGTGAATTGAATGAATGGAGGGTAGTGTATGGGGTTTGGATGGTAGTGGAAGGTAGTGGTTGGTGATAAGACTTGAGGTGACTTGGTGTGATGTCTGTGGGCCCCATATGTCTCCCGTATTTATACCGTATAATGACACAAGAATGAAAAACTAAATTACTTTTATGAATCTAAGAAAAATTAGAATTCCAATGATGGTCTTTTTATAATTTTCTGCCACCACAGTGAATTTCACTGATGGGGGTTTTATGCTCCGTTAGTTGTAATCATATGGGGCTTAAGTTTTAATCATGCTATGGTTATTTTTATTTCTTTTTAATGATGCAATTTATGGGAAAGTAAATATGCAAATTTTAATGCAAAGAATTAAATTACCGATAACTACTGAGTTACCTCCTGACGAAGGTTCGGGGTTTTTAAAGTCCGCCGACCCGGACTTCTCCAGTTGAATTATTCTTCATGATTTATCTCTGATGTCGGAGATGTTGTTGCATCTTGTCCTTCATGACACTTCAAAGTTTGACATTGTTCCAATCTTGGCTTGAATGCGAACCGCTCTTCTTGCCCATTGATGGTGAATGTGATTTCTCCAGCTCCGACGTCAATGGTTGCATTTGCAGTGTTTAGGAATGGTCAGCCCGAGGATGAGGGGTATCTTCCTCTCTTCCTGTATGTCAAGTACTACAAAATCTACAGGAACGAAAAAGCTACGGATTCTTACCGGAATGTCTTCGGCGATTCCTGCAGGATAGCGGACCGATTGGTCAGCTAATTACAGACACAACGAAGTTGGCGTGAGCGTAGAATAGTTGAGTGTGTTGAAGACTGTCTTGGGCATGACACTGACGCTTACTCCAAAATCACATAAAGCATTCTCGAATATCTGGTCTCCGATTGAGCAATCAATAGTGGGACACCCTGGAATCCTTCTTCTTAGCAGGAGAAGAACTCAAAATTGGCTTACTACACTCCTCCTGTTAGCTTGACAACTTCAGTAGAATGTAGCGGTCCTTTGTTGTTGAGAATGGTTCGAAGATATTTTGCGTATGTAGGTACCTGCATGGCATCTAACAACGGAATATTGACATATAATTTCTGAATTATCTCTACAAACTTACCAAACTGATCATCTGTTTTAGCTCTTCTCCTTCTGCGTGGAAATGGTAGGAGGGTTATGTCATGAAAATCTTGAGTTAATTCTTGATCTTGTGGTTCAACTGGTGGTGTGAGTGGTATGACTTCTTCTCTATTGTCCTTTTCATTTTCTTCTTCTTCCTATACTAAATGTGGTGGTCTACGTGCTCCCTTTGGGTAAGGTGGATCACGTGTAGACTTGCCTCCTCTAGTAGATATTCCTTTTACCTGGTTCAGGGTCAGTAGTAAACAAAGTAGAAGACAATTGTGCAATTTGTAATTCTAGACAATTGTGCAATTTGTAATTCTATCTTTTTATTAAATAATATTTGATCTTTAACAAGCAGAAGAGAAATTGTCTAACTTAGAATTAATTCCTTCTAAAACTTTATCATTAAGAGCAAGCTTCTTATAAATACTTTCATTAATTCTAACTTGCTTCTAATATTAATTCTCTCAAGGGTGGTTGTCTCTGATTTGAAAAATTATAATTGACCTGGTACTTATCCTTGACTGGTTGACCGAGGTTGAGTCCATCCTTGCTTCTGAGAAGTGGACTTGATGAGTATACTAATATCTTCTGGGGATTCAGCAGACTTAACTCCTAAATATTCTCCATATTGATTCTGGGAATTGAATGCATTCTGAATAGCTTGACGATCTCTTTTATAATTTACTCTTTGCTCTAACCAGTTCAACAGTACATCCATTCTGGTTGACAGTGCACACACTTCCTCTAGAACTTCTTCACTCTTATGGCATGTCTGAGTGTTGTATGTACAATTCTAATTTTCTGCTATCCTTGCCATAATATTTTCAGCTCTTTTAGGGGTGAGTGACATAAATGATCCTTCAGCAGTGGCATCCAGTTGCTCACGTGCCCTTTGAGTTAGTCCGTGATAAAATGTTTGTATGAGCAACTATTTTTCCATCCCATGATGAGGACAATCTGATATGTAATTTTGAAAACGTTTTCAGGCTTCTAGAATAGGTTCTACGTTTCTACTGACAAAATTCTAAAATCTTTCCTCGTAAAGCATTGGTTCTGCTTACTGGGAAAAACTTTTCTATGAAAGCTTTTGAACATTCTCCCCATGTCTTGACTTGATATTTATTCTGATAAAACCACTGCTTCGCTCTTCCCTCCATTGAGAACGGGAATAAACGAAGTAGCACGACGTCTTGAGGAATGCCCTTAATGTCGATGGTGTTGCCAATCTCCAGGAAATTCTGTAGATGGACACTTGCATCTTCATCCTTCTTTCCACTAAATGTGATAGCTTGCACTATTTTGATGAGGCTTGTCTTGATCTCGAAATCATGATCTTCAAGGTTAAAAGTTGGCCCAACGCGAATATTCTCAGTGCTTGGAGCAGAGAATTCACGCAGAGTTTTCTCAGCCCTGGCTTCACAAAATAATGTAAGACCCTTTTTCCTATGATTGCTCCTGATTGATAAGAATTAAAGTACTACAACCAATCCTACACTTACCCTATATAAAATATTTAAACAAAGACAAAACACAGGTAAGTCTGCTAAAGCAAAAGGTTACGGTCTATCTATAAGTATTTATGTCTATAGTTACTTTTATGCTTTTCTATAATATTAAAAAAACTCCCTTATATTAAATTCTAGAAATATTCTGGCGAATAAAATCAACGAATCAATTATCCTAATGAATATAATTGCCGATCCCTAACATGATGCCAAAAATCATTGGTAAAATAATCTACACTTCACCCGCAAGCGCACAGATAATTTTCCCATTATAGCACTTCACCCGGTAAGTATTTCGAGTATCGTTGATTTGTTTTATGCCAAAAGGATAAATAGACATTCTACTCATAGGATAATCTACTATAATGATTAAAAACATCATTAATAATAAATGTGCAAACCTACGATAACCAATAACTCTAATGCTTTAGCGATAATAAGTCAATAATAATATGATAAATGATAACTGAGTAAATAAAGTAAATGGTATTCTAGAGATAAAATATAGAAACTCACTAATGTAGTAAGACAATCTCGAGATTTGGCTAAACTTAAGGAAACCTATGTAATTACGAAATATAAAATCTACAGTCTATGCTATATTACACATCTTCATGTATAGTATAATCAACTTAGAAAATATCTTAAGAAGCATCATCTAATGAGGATATTAAGACACAAGGGTCATCTCCTTCGCGACCACGCTCTGCTCGTCCTACGAACGGGTGGTGGACTATAGAGGAACCAACGCAGCTGTCACCTACGCGGACTACCACATGACCCGGCACATCAGGGTGCCTCCGTAGGTACGTAATATATCTAGACATCACGTCTTCATAATACATACCACCTAACTCACTCGAGTACTGAATTAGGCGCTTTACGATTGTGGCGGTCCTTAAAGCCTATTTCTTACCGCCAATATGTTACTAAAATAAATAGTAGGTAGGGCTTTAAACTAACATTTCCACAAGTTTTGGTGTGTACTTAACTTGCAGGTGTGACATGTGAAAATACACAAAAACCATAAAGAAAGCGCACATCCAGGAAACGTATTCAGAGAAGGCGCAATCCAAGAAAATAAGAAAGCCCACCTCAAACACTAAACTGGATCCATACGTAACCGCGGGGGAGGTCCAGGCCCAGGGAGCAACCGACAACCCGAAGGCGGTGGCCAGATGGCGCTCCCCAGGGACCGACCGCCCCCAGGGACGGCCGCCCCCTGGTGGGGCCTCCCGGGCCCATGCTCCTCAGGCGGTGCTCATGGTAGTTTGGCAAAGGCGGTTTCACCTCCTTCCATATTTAGAACGCTAAAACTGCTCTAGTTGGACTATAAAAGAGAGGGAGAGCTCCCCTCCAACACACACCATCATTTGGAGCCATTTACCTCACCTCTCACTTGTATTCTTTAGATTAGTCTTAGTATTAGAGTAAGGCAAGAGCTAGAAAGAAGAGTTTGTATCCTTGGGAGAAGAAGGAACACCTCGGTATGAATACAACGCAGTTCTCTTCCAAGTTCAAGTTCTTATCTTATTTATATAGCAATGCATATGAAC
This sequence comes from Eremochloa ophiuroides, assembly GCA_038502445.1. Classification (NCBI taxonomy): domain Eukaryota; kingdom Viridiplantae; phylum Streptophyta; class Magnoliopsida; order Poales; family Poaceae; genus Eremochloa; species Eremochloa ophiuroides. The sequence continues at coordinate 40,881,545 of JAHLJS010000008.1, read as the reverse complement.
TAGAGTATAGTCTTGGACATGTTATGATCATGATATATGAACTAGCTACAGTTTATGTGTTATGTTCTCGATATGCTCATCGTTGTTCTTCATCGTTCATCGACTTAGTATGAATAGAGGAAGAACTAGGGATGAGGTGACGGTTCGTCGTGCCTTCTCGGTTGCTCTTAGCCTAGCCTGTCACTCCGAAGGGGTGGGGTCCTAGGGGGCTAGGAGTTGTTTCCAAGTACGCGAGCATGGTGCTCGGGTATGCGGAGATCGGCGAATATGCCGATATCCCACAGGCAGAGGGGTAGGTGGGCAGGTGGTGACAGCCCTGTCCATCCCTAGCACTCCCCACGTTCGGATATTGGGTAGGAGTTCGTAAAGTCTCTATCGACTGGCAGACCAGCTACGGGGATCTCCCTGTCATCCCAGACCTTGTCACTGATACTAGACATGCTAGTTAGATGTTTACTAACAGTTATTTGCATAGTTATAAATGACCAATGCCTGCTCAATTAGATATATTCTTTTATTATTTATTTCTCTTTTATCCTTGAGGTCGGCTCAGATGTGTGTCCACTATCTTTGAACTATGATTTACCCCTGCCTAAGCTATGTCTACCTATGCATTCAATAAGTGATCATGTTTATGTCAAAGCTAGATGCATTCGTCCTGCCCTCCTACGGGAAATTATAAATACGACACATCTGAATACTCACGGGTTGAAATGCTACAATGATAGTTCCGTGCGCTTGCGGATTTATCTATACTGGGCTATCATGATTGGCATACCTAAGTACCATTACTTATGGATTGTAATTCTTGTGCACCCCACGGCGCCGTGTCACAGTTTTGCATATCGTAAGTAATGACGGTTAGGAAGGCCAATCCGGCACTTCTAACTGCTATTACCAGACTGCATTACCTAGGCTGCGCCATTAAGGGCCAAGGGTTACCTTTCTGAAGAAATGGTGGTTCGGAATGTCAACTTACGTTTCTAGTATTATTATTAAGGACGGACTTATAGTCTATCTTTAGTAGTGATGCTAAGAAACGCCAACAAGCATTTCTAGCGCCGTTGCCGGGGAGGGCAAAAGGAAATAAAAACATCTAGCTGTCAACATAGGCATTGATTGCACAATAAGCGAAAGGTAGCCATAGTTTAGGTAGGATAACTTCTCTTGTTTTTTTCCTCTTTTTATTGGAAAGAAAACAGGATAGTGTATGAGTGATTTCGACCTGTCGAACAACTTCACCGACAATCCGGAGGCACTCCTAAGGAAGAACAGGTCCCGTACCATTTCTTCTGCTACTCTATCGGCAGATGAACCATTCACTTCCGCACCATCTGCTACTATCATCATGGCCAAGACACTCCACGACTACTCCACCCCTACTGTTGCCAACGTGCCCGTTGGGCCCGCTGTCAATATCGGGAATGGAAACTTCAAGCTCCGTACTGGCCTAATCAATATGGTGCAGGCAAGCCAGTTCTGTGGCTTGCCAAATGAGGACGCAAATGCTCATCTTCAACACTTTCTTGAATTGTGCGACACCATCGTCACCAAAGACGTCGCACCAAATAGCATCAAGCTCCGCCTGTTTCCTTTTTCCCTTGCGGGGAAGGCGAAACAGTGGTTCTACCAAAACAAGGAAGCTGCCAACACATGGGACAAATGTTCCATGGCATTCCTCGCCAAGTTCATCCCCATGAGCAAAACCATTGCTCTAAGGGGGGAGATATACAACTTCCAGCAAACATCACTCGAGTCCATCCCTCAGGCATGGGAGAGGCTGCAGGACTATGTCCGAGCCTGTCCCCATCATGGAATGGAAGATTGGCTGGTGCTCCAGAACTTTTACGAGGGCCTGACGGCTATGTCAAAAGGGCACCTTGACGCCGCAGCTGGAGGGGCATTCCTCTCCCTCACCATCGAGAATGCCACTGCACTCATCGAAAAGATGGTAGCAAACCAAAGCTGGGGAGAAGAAAGAGAAACACAAGAAGGCATGCAGACCGTGAAGGAGACGGATTTGCTTGCCGCAAAAATAGACCTCCTAATAAAGAGGCTAGACGACCGTTCCACCGAACCCACCACAGGCACCGTCCAAGCCACGGACTCACACATGACATGTGAAGTCTGTGGAAATGTTGGCCATTCGGGGAACAGCTGTCCCGAAACCCAGGAAGAAGTGACCTACGTCAACAACGGGTTTCGCCAATATCAACAACCAGGTAATAATGGGTGGAACAACCATAACCATCCACAAGGTAATTCTTCTAATCTCAATTCAAATTTCAAATTGAATTAACTTACCTCGAGAGATTTTGTTTTAAGGCAAGGTAAGTTTAATGCAAATCTTGCTAGAAAGCTTTCCTTTAATGATAAAATGTTTGAATCTATAAATGCTAAACTTAAAACTCTATCTTCTTTTGTTAAACAACAGCTGAGTTTCAATAAAATGATATAAAAACAGTTTGCTCAAATTGCTGCTTCTATTCCTGTCAACAATACGAGAAAAATCTCGGGGCAACCCGAGAATTCTCCCAAGTTTGTTCATGCAGCTGCAGAGCAATGAAGAGGGGGAACTCTTGCCAACAGACTATAAATGTTGAGCCGTTGCCGAAGGTCATCGGTAGTTATCTTTCAAAAAAAAGAGAAAAAAGGAGAGAGAAAAGAAAAGGACTCTACTCCTTTACATCTTTGCTACCAATAAAGCCAAGGTCCATATACACTAGTTGTGTGTGTGATCCGGCCTGATGGTTCAGCTGAGTTGGAGCTTGTACGTCCACGCCACCGGTGCTGCATCTTCAAAGAAATCCACATATGCTGTCGGTAAGAACACTCAGGTATGCAAAAGGTAATAAATGTTCACCAACCCCTTCGCTCATACTTGTCTCCTTATGATCATTCAAATTCATGCTTCCCTATTTGTGTCTTATGCTCTTGTTTGGATTTATTCTCGCGAGTAACATCCATAGGCTGTTTTCAAATTAAGCATGGTGCTTAGGTTGAAATAGTCTTTTTTAATCATGTTTTGACATAGTGTTGAAATTTGATTAATGAACCCTGAGTTGTTTTCATAAACAATGGTAGTAATCTGATATGGGGATAAGTCTTGGCTATGTTTTCGTTGCATCTTTTATATCAGCCTTGTTTGAGCTCTAATAAAAGTTGGTTGAACAAGTTCTTAATAAAATAAAAATAACTAAATAATAAAATTTTGTTTCCTTGATCTTTTAGCCAATAAGACCCTTGCCTGTTGTAGTCCCTCTTGTTTTGTTTTCTTTGTTATAATAAAAGCAGGTACAAAAAATAAGTGTGGGGGAGATCTCTCAAGCATAACTACAACAAATTCGAGATCTCCCTAACACATTGCACAAAATCGAGCAACCCATCAAACAAAAGGACGAGACAAACAACTTCCGTTAGTTCCTTCATCTTTAACGATGGTTTGTGAAACTCTACCCCGCTCTTTTCAAAGTTTTGAAATTTAACTTTGAACACTTTTGAAAAGACAAAACTTTTGATGCTCCATCTCCATGGCATCCTGTGATTAAAAGTTTGCATACTCTTTATTCCTTGCCAATATTCCTATTACTGGTGAACACTTATCATAGGGACCCCATTTTATCTAAGTGATTGACGAATGAGATATAGTAGGATGACATGACGCCTGCTCATTTCTTGCAAAGAGCTTGGGATTTATTTTTACAAAACAAAAATCAATATAGCATTTCCTTGAATGATTGCAAATACCTACCAAGGCCATACATGATCTTTCATGACAAAACCTTCCACATATGCATCTTACTTTGTGTTGAGTTTGGTCAAGTTTTGTGACCCTTGTTGAGAGAAATTTCATACTCCCAAGATCAGATTTCACGCACCCACAAATAAAGTTGCTAACTCTTACACTGAGAGTTGTGCACAACATTCATTCATCCATCCACCAAATAATTACACTACTCCTACCTTGCGAGTAGGCGCAAAATATACCTTCCACTTTGATCCGCCCAAAATGTTCTACTCCTACACTGGGGTGAACCAAAAATATACTTATAGGTCCCATCCAAATAAATGCTCTGAATCTTTGTTCACATCTCCCTTAAAGTTTTTGTTGAAAATAAAAGCATGAGGCTATTTTCCAAAAGGTGAAAAAAAGAAGAAAAAAAGTGGAGAAGAAAAAAGAAGAAGAAGAAGAAAAAATATATATATATAAAGAAAAGAGAGAATAAGGATAACTGATGCCCTCATAAAAGATTTTTCTAAGAAGGGAGATGTGTTTCAAAGAGCATAGTGGAATTAGGTTAGACACCAATAATACCCACCATATTCTTTCCACGCACATGCACATTCTGATCTAAGAGTATGACGCTTCCCTCCGGTGCGGTCTAGGGTTTGACTTGACAATACATGCAAGGTAAGTGTGCCTTAGTATTTTCCTCCCTACCTAAAGCTCCAGATAAACTTTTTAGAGGTAGGGTGATCAAGTGAAGGCAATCCATATATATGCCTTGGTGAGGAACCATATACAAATAAGTGACTTAAGAGAATCATTCAAGGAACAAGTGCTACCTTTTTGTTTTCAAATTTTTTACAAAAACCCAAGTTTCTGAGCAGGGATATGAGTAAGAAGATTTGAATCCAAGCTATTCCATTTTTCAATTACCCAAGATGACTTGATAGACACTTGGAAGTTCACAGGTTTAGGTGAAGCTTGGAATAACTTGTACGCAGATTTCAAATCAAGGAGATAAACCCGCTTAGCCCTTCAAACCTTTACTCGAGGACGAGCAAAGGACTAAGTGTGGGGGAGTTGTTGGCGGTCCTTAAAGCCTATTTCTTACCGCCAATATATTACTAAAATAAATAGTAGGTAGGGCTTTAAACTAACATTTCCATAAGTTTTGGTGTGTACTTGACTTGCAGGTGTGACATGTGGAAATGCACAAAAACCATAAAGAAAACGCACATCCAGGAAACGTATTCAGAGAAGGCACAATCCAAGAAAATAAGAAAGCCCATCTCAAACACTAAACTGGATCCATCCGTAACCGCGGGGGAGGCCCAGGCCCAGGGAGCAACCGACCACCCGAAGGCGGTGGCCAGATGGCGCTCCCCAGGGACCGACCGCCCCCGGGGGCGGCCGCCCCCTGGTGGGGCCTCCCGGGCCCATCCTCCTCAGGCGGTGCTCATGGCGGTTTGGCAAAGGCGGTTTCACCTCCTTCCATACTTAGAACGCCCAAACCGCCCTAGTTGGACTATAAAAGAGAGGGAGAGCTCCCCTCCAACACACACCATCATCTGGAGCCATTTACCTCACCTCTCACTTGTATTTTTTATATTAGTTTTAGTATTAGAGCAAGACAAGAGCTAGAAAGAAGAGTTTGTATCCTTGGGAGAAGAAGGAACACCTCGGTATGAATACAATGCAGTTCTCTTCCAAGTTCAAGTTCTTATCTTATTTATATAGCAGTGCATATGAACTAGAGTATAGTCTTGTACATGTTATGATCATGATATATGAACTAGCTATAGTTTATGTGTTATGTTCTCGATATGTTCATCGTTGTTCTTCATCGTTCATCGACTTAGTATGAATAGAGGAAGAACTAGGGATGAGGTGACGGTTCGTCGTGCCTTCTCGGTTGCTCTTAGCCTAGCCTGTTACTCCAAAGGGGTGGGGTCCTAGGGGGTAAGGAGTTGTTTCCAAGTACGTGAGTATGGTGCTCGGGTATGCGGAGATCGGCGAATATGCCGGTATCCCATGGGCAGAGGGGTAGGTGGGCAGGTGGTGACAGCCCCGTCCATCCCTAGCACTCCCCCACGTTCGGATATTGGGTAGGAGTTCGTAAAGTCTCTATCAGCTGGCAGACCAGCTGCGGGGATCTCCCTGTCATCCCAGACCTAGTCACTGATACTAGGCATGCTAGTTAGATGTTTACTAACAGTTCTTTGGATAGTTATATATGACCAATGCCTGCTCAATTAGATATATTCTTTTATTCTTTATTTCTCTTTTATCCTTGAGGTCGGCTCAGATGTGTGTCCACTATCTTTGAACTATGATTTATCCCTGCCTATGCTATGTCTACCTATGCATTCAATAAGTGATCATGTTTATGCCAAAGCTAGATGCATTCGTCCTGCCCTCCTATGTGACGGAACCGCCTTAATCATAGGGCCCACGTGCCTCGTCATTGTCCCTGAGGACCTTTGACTGGCCTGCACGAGTTCCCCTTGACTTAGGTGGCCTGCCGGGTCGCCTAAGAAACCCTAATTTTCCCGAGGATCTCATTGTAAAGACCTTGCAAGTATTACAACAGTTTACACAAATAATTTGAATCAGAGTAAAGAGTGCGGAAGTATTACTTAAACATAGATTACAAATATAAATTACATTATCCCAAACCAGAGTTACGCAGTGGAGTAGCTGTATACAACTAAACACCCTACCCAAGGGTTTCATTACATACACATCTTCATCCATGCACGATCCGTTGACCGGCATGAACCCTCGTAGAACTGTTCACTCAACTTACCTGCAACAGGGGGTTAACAAACCCTGAGTACATGGGGTACTCCGCAAGACTTACCCGACTAAAGGTGTAAAATTAGACACAGGAATGCAGGCTGAGGGAAGTCAAGGTAAGGCTTGAGCAAGAGTCAAAGTATTTTGCAGAAAAGCATTTCTATCCTATTTCATTATTTGATCTCAATATTATTTTATTCATATACATAATTCCAATATCAATTCTCGTATATTATGTACTTTCAAATTCATATTCATTCTCAAAAACACCTAGTTTCGAACCACTCTTCGCTGTAGGGGTGAGGATCATGTCTCCATTAACCGAGGAGCAACGTCGATTCGAATCCAGAAGTACCCAGCTGGGGATCCCTATCCACACTGCATATGTAGCACTTAAGCTTGCATATGCCAACCCCGCCTACCACAGCTTTTCATACCCCGGAACCGGTCCTGCGCCACCCGAGAGCACAGTACCCCTCTAGTCTCCAGGCACGACGGCCACGAGGGTACACGCTACTCTCGCCATCTCTCCACTCCCAGTGCGTGGTTGTCGGTTCCAGCAGTAGAGCCACCGGAGTCAGAGGCTTTCCGTAGCATGTGGCTAGTTGCAATGTCATGATCACAGCAGGCCAACAACGAATGGTTCCTAAATATTTTTCCGTTGGACACCATGCATTGGGACTCTAACCCAAGTACACTAGAGACCACCCGGTTTTCGCATCCCTTTTCCGATGGCGAGGATCGTTGGGACTCCAACTCAAACAGATGGTCAACCAAACGGAAAACCCATCCACGTTGATGATAATGGACTGGCCAAGTACACCATCACCCAACGAGGACAATACCAATCCCATAAAATGATTCATTTGTTTCATATCATCACATTTTTCAAAATAGCATTTTTGCAACTCTATCATTAAGCATAACTAAGCATTTTTCAAAACTTTAAATAAATCAGGGTCTCAGGTATAATATGTGGTCAAGGAAAGGTAATGCATCAATGGGTTATCACTCAACTCCTATTAACCTAATGCAGTAGATTAACTCAAGAGATAAATATTTTTAAATAACAAGGAGGGGCAAATGCACCGGGGCTTGCCTGTTGCTTGGAGCTGATAGGATCCCGAAGATGATCCCGAGAAAGACCCAACTCCACCGAGTGAATATCTTGCTCGGGGCTTGCTCCCAATAATAATTACCGCACGTTCACTACACGAGATAATAATGCAGGCTTAACATGATGTTATGTATGCCATGATGCATGAGATGCACTAAATTGTGAATTATTAGAAAGTAAACTTAGTTTAGAAAGTTGAGTACAACTCTCCTTCACGATAAAGTTGTAAATCAACTTCACTAAACAAGGTGGTGATTTCATAATTAATTTATTGACCACTTTAACGGTCGTAGAAAGCCTAGTTAATATTTCTATTAACTATATTAATCCTTATTAACCTTTTCTATCATCAAGTTAATCACGAACCATTCCATTAAGTGCCAAGGATCATATTGGGTTGATGATCCAGGGCCACCACACAAACCAAAAGTCACATAACATCTTACAGGGAATACAATTAATTTGCTCACTTGTTTTCCAACCAAGAAACTCCTATGTGAGCTAGTTAAAGAGCTCGAAACATCATAACACAAACATAAAACATTCACCTTACATTAATACATGGCAAGAAGTCATAAACAATATGCATGTGCCTGTTTACCCCAAAACTTTCACTAAATATCACATAAAAATTTATTATTTGATTATTTAAGTTATATGGTAAACACCTCAAATGAATCCCAAATTTTAATGAGAGTTAGGTGATTATAAATCATGACCAAGGTACAAATTTCACATGCTCAGGTTTTATAAATTAATTACTGCAAAATAACAAGTTTATAATGCAATAATACATTGGAAAAACAAGATAAATGTGAAACTCAACATTTTCTGAAACATCATCGCCATATTATTGATTCCCAAGCTACCACAACATCATGAAAAGGCAGTGGAGCACCATTCCCAATTTTTACACTTATATATTATTTATAATGCATTTAAATCTACCTATTAGGCATCAAACAAGTTAAATCAATAACTCAACCATACATGCACCATAAATCATGAAAGTTTAACCAGACATCACACATCACTCAGAGAGTCTACCACTAAATTTGCATGTCATTTGGAGCAATAAAACTCTAGGTACAAAAATAACAAGCAAAACAATCATTTATTTCCTATTTAAAAAGATTAAAGTAAAACACCTTTAAAATAGTAAACAACCTTCATGTTTTATATCCCTATTGTCTAGTGTATTTTATTAGAGGACTAACAAAATTAGAATCATAGTTGTTGGACTTATATTTCTCAAAATATAGCCAAAAGCAAGTTAATAAATCTCCTAAACCACTTTTCCTAATTAATTTCTACAACACAAAAATGTAAACAACACAACACATTTTATGGATCTAACATGCAGAGTATTTAACAAGAGAACTAACAAAACTTGTTTCACTATTTTTAGAGCTACCAAACTGGAAATATAAATTTCTGAACATCAACAAGAAATCTGAACACCTTAGTGTAGTATTGGAATCCAGTGGGCCCACACGTCGTTGGCACACAAGAGAAAACAGAGAGGAGCTTGTGCTGTTCTTCTTCTTCCTCGGTTCGACGAACAGAGCAGAGCCGGCGAGTCGGAGCCCCAGCTCATCGCTGGCGGCTTCTCCGTCGAGGGTGAGCATACCCACCTGCTCCCCGCGAGCTCGCGCACGTATCTAAGCACTCAGTTGAAGCAAATAGGATGCCCCGAGGAGCTCGGTGACGGTCGTGGCGGCCACGGCGGTGCGCTGTGGCATGGTTTGTTCTGGTGGAAGGGCTGCGGTAGCATTGGAGCAAAAGGTGATGCGAGGAACAGGAGCTCACCGGGACTTCGATTCGCAAGATAGGAGTCGCTGCAGAGACACGACATCGACATCGAAGCCGGTGCAGTGACGCGGACAGAGCGACGAGCTCGCGTTCCGACCTCCCTGCACGATGGCTAATAAAACCACTTGGTCGACGAGCCTCACGGGGACAAAGGGAGACCAAAACAAGGTATATTTGGGGTACGTTTCACCGTGAAGAGCCGGCCATGGATGAACCGAGCACGGCGGTGCTCTACCGGCCGCGGAGAAGAATCTCGCCTCCCTGACGATTCTGGCAACCAACAAGGGCACTAATGGTTTCAATCGAAGCACTAGGAAGTGAATTAAGTTTTGGAAAGATGGAGATGATGGAGAGGCACGGAGCACGGCTAATTTTGCCGGTGACTGGAATTCTGACGGCGACGACCGAAAAAGAAGGAGGAGCTAAGAACGACGACGCCGGCGACTTATATATAGCGGCAGAGGATGCACGACATGGAGATGGCCCCTACGGGCCCGGCCCCGATGGCAACACGCGGCTGGCCGGCCCCGGGCATCGCCGACGATTGGCGCGCGCACGCGCGCCTGTACCTGGGCAGGAACAGAGCCGGTCCCCCCCTCTCTACTATAGCTAGGATGCAAAAGGTCAACTTCTATTTTGAACTAGATCTCCTTATTTTATATAACAACAGGAAAAATTCTAAAAATAAAAGTCATGCCAAACTTTGTGAAGATCATTTTTGCTTTTTGGACCATATTCAAATTTTGCACCAATTCGAAAATATGAAAAAGGGGGTAAATCCAAATTTTAAATTTAAACTGTATTTTCAAAATTACTTTTAATTTTCCTCAACAAGTTGAGAATTAGTCAAAATAGAAGTTGTTCTACTCAGTGAGTTCTACAACTCTTATTAAGGAAGTTTTGTCAAATTCTTAATAATTTTTGAATTGATATTTCAAATTCAAATTTCAAGGTATTGTTTTGGGTTTAATTAAAGTTTCCACAACAGAACTTCAAAATCTCCAAAAATAAAAGTTGTTCCATTTTGAAAGGTATAAAACTTTTATTAAGGAAGTATTACCAGATTCTTGCTAGTTTTTGAATTTATATTTTAAATTTAAACTTTAAATTATAAACTAAGGTTTTATTTTGAATTTATTCTTAATAACTTCAAAATCACCCAAAATAGAAGTTACTCAACTTTTAAAGATTTATAACTTTTGTTTAAGGCCCAACACCTAATTATGCTTAGTTTTTAATTTAGGGTTTTAGGTCCACTTTAGGGATTTATAATTGATTTTTTTATTTTCCAATTTAATTTAGATAATAGCATACAAACACAAACATTTACATAACAAATCGCTCTCAAGCACTTATGCACAATCACATGTTGAAAGAAAAATCATTTTTGTTAATGCATAGCAAAAATGAGTTTATGCAGGATGATTTACATGCAATGATGATGACATGGCAGGTTTTAATTAACCGTAACACCAGAGGTGTTACATCCTACGGGAAATTATAAATACGACACCCCTGAATACTCACGGGTTGAAATGCTACAATGATAGTTCCGTGCGCTTGCGGATTTATCTATACTGAGCTATCATGATTGGCATACCTAAGTACCATTACTTAAGGATTGTAATTCTTGTGCACCCCACGGCGTCGTGTCACAGTTTTGCATATCGTAAGTAATGACGATCGGGAAGGCCAATCCGGCACTTCTAACTGCTATTACCAGACTGCATTACCTAGGCCGGCGCCATTAAGGGCTAAGGGTTACCTTTCAGAAGTAATGGTGGTTGGAAATGTCAACTTACGTTTTTAGTATTATTATTAAGGACGGACTTGTAGTCTATCTTTAGTAGTGATGCTAAGAAACGCCAACAACGATCATATGACAATAATCATCACCAATTACAACTATATCGAATATGCAACTAGAATAAACTAAGAACTAAATAAGTAGCAATATATTAAAATAGAGTAAAGTCATAATGAGATACAAGATAAAATTACCGATCTCCAGACGAACAGATCTGGAATCCCAAGCGTAGCGCCCAACTCTACTTGAACCTTGCTAGACACCTAAACTAATGAACTTGAAGAACTAGAGCTCTACTTCTAATCTATGAAAACCCTAACTTCTATCTACTCTTGACAAATGAAGCAGGAGAAATGAATTGGTGCTCTGGGTGGGGGGGGTCTGCCCCTTTATTTATAGCCCGGTGGGGTGAACGTGCCCCGTTGGATCAAACTGACTTAACATAGGGCTGAGATGACTCCTCGGAGGCGGTGGAAGAAGACTCCAGAAGATGGTGGTAAAACCCTGGGGGGTGATGCCCGGCCCCACCACCTGCTAGGTAGGGCCCCGCTTTCTTCGGGTGCTTTCTAAACGCTTCTACCTTGCCAATGACGTTTGTTTCCTTCACGATCAAGTTTCGTGGTAATTATTCACTTTAATCCTTTTTTAAGCTTTTTTGGATAATTCCTTGGAAAATAGATAATTCACCAAAACTCGTGGAATCTATCAGTAATAACCCCTATGTTGATATTATTGCTCCTTTCTTAGTATTAGTTGATGGTATAAAATTGGTACTTAACGACCGTCAATAATACCCAGATCAGATCCGATGGCATCCAAGAGAGTTTGTGGCGAGGCTTCTAATGTGGCCTCTCACACCGCGTGACATCCCGTCTTCGGTTCATTGGGCAAACCTGACGAAAACGGGACCGGACACAGAAAATGGACTAGTAGTCCAATGGTTTGGATTTCACTGGGTCGAAAACTGACAGATTTTTTCGCGTTTCGAATGGCCTGTTTTTCAAGATTTGACAATTCCATATTTTCTAGAAAAATCTGGAAACAATACATAATACAGAAGGGGGTTTTTGATATTGGAATGGAAGCAGAAATGAGGTTTTTCTATCTGTATTTTTGGAATTCCGTATTTGGCTGGAATTTTGACGGATTTATTTTGAGTTTTACCGGATTTCAGTCAGGTCCATAAACCTTATAGCTAGCCTGTCTAAAAAATCACATGCCCCTCTCACGTGACTCTTTCTATCTTTCTCACATCCTAAGCCTTCTCTCATATGACCTTCCTATACATAAACAAAAACAACCCACTAGTTATTGATTGTCAATAACTTACAGTGATACATCGTTTGTTAAAGAATAGTGATACATCATACATATATTTATTCATAGGAAATATGGTCTCAAGTTAAATCATTGGGCTTAAGTTCTAGTGTGTGGATCTAGTTTTATGAATTGTGAATATAAAGATGTATGGTATTTCGGTTAAGTCCGCGGCTTCTGACCATTTCCGTTGAATTTTTGTAATACACCCTAGGTGTTAAGCAACCACTAAAACATGACCATGTCAATTATGCATCTTCATGCACAGTGTTTACCCATGGTGGTCATGTATATGCATTGCATCACTTAAAAGGATGTAAATGTTGAGGTTATGCATGGTCTCATGATGTGGTGTGACTAAACCCTAATCCCTAATTGTGGTATCTTGTGATTCTTTTATTTTTGGATATCACTAGTGAGCTTGGAAGTATACCCTAAATCATGGCTTCTTGCATCGGCTCGCATCAAATGAGAAATTGATGTTATACTAAGATATTGCATCAATTTTGGCCCTATTACAACAAAATTGTGTTGATGTAACAGGGTCAAAAATTAGTAGTCTAGATCGCTGAGGAGATAGAGAAAAACTGGCAGAAGGAAATAAGGGACGTGTCCCTTAAGGTTGCGGCGTACATTTCCCTAGCTCTTAAACATCTCCAAATAGCTCCACTATATGGCTGTCATACAACTTTGAGTAAGTCCAACTATATAAGCTTTAGGAATACACGTTATTTTGCTCAATGCAAAAGAGCTTATCCATTTCTATGATTGAATTCATGCAGCTACCACTGGATTGTTATAGCCATCGATGTTGGGATGAGCATGACGTGGGTCTTTGATTCAATAGATAAGGACCCAAACAGTTTCAAGACGTATACATACACTACACTGGCACTAAAACTTATTTTTATCGATGGATGATCTGACGCTAAAGATATAAAACAGATTGTCTGATGCTAAATCCTTGTCTAGCGATTCACTGTCTATCGTTATAGGTATACATATTTAATGTTTAACTGTCTGACACTAAAACTATGTATAATGTCAATTTGTCTGACGCTAAAAAGAGCTGGACGGTCTACACGACACACGCCCAAGGGCGGGAGCGAAATTTTGGACCACACAAACTCGCGCCAAATTCTCCCAGTCGATTTTGGCCCAACTAGTATCAGGTAGCCCAACTAGGCACCAACTCACCCTAGGGTTTCATTTTCCATTTGCTACCGAGTTGTCACCGCCGTGTTGTGCTAGTTATTGTATGATTTTACCCGTCAACTAAACATGAAAATGATATAAAAGCAAACACCAACATAGGTTTAGGGGTTGAACTGACAGAATTCCATGAGTTTTGGTGAATCTGTGTTTCTGCAGTACGTTATCAGGAAAAGAAGAAAATATCAAGGACGTTGGTATAAATATTGAATTACACCGCGAAAGTGGATTAGGAAGAATCTAGAAGACACCAGAGACTCGCCAGAGAAGACGGGACCCGTTTGGACTCCGAAGTGGGTCGGCCGACCTGTCAGAGAGACGAAATCGCCTCCACTTCGACGTGGACCCACATCCCGATTTTTAGAGCAATCTTGTTGGTAATTTTAACGTCATCACTATTTAACAACATTAAAAACACATGGTACTAAATTAACTTGTCATTAGCAACTAGCCACTTATCTCTCACCAATATCCCTAAGCATTGAATTAGGTTGTCATCCCTAATTATACTAGCTAGGAATAAAGTATTAAATGAATCTATTATTTTGTGTGAGTAGGCAGAAATAAATATAAGAATATGAACTAAAGAATAATTCTGCAAGCGGACAGATAATTATACCATTGTAGCATTTTACCTAAAGTATACCGGGTTGTCGATTTATATTTATACCACTGGGAAGGTCTAGTAGGATTTAAATTATATCTACAACTTATACTGCTAATGTAAAAGATAAACCATAACTATAATCCTACTCATAGCAGGGATAAGTCACATGATAAAGATATATAGGATAAACATGATCAGTCATCATTATAAATAGGTAAATATCAGAACTCATCTAGTCATAACAATAGCTAGCCAATGGATAGATAAAGGAATTAATATCTAAAGTAATTCTATAACTACGTCAATGAATACTATGATTAGTGCAATTACATCTAGCAATCATTGTTTAGCTCTACCTACATCATGATTAAATGTAAAGGAGCATCATTTAATGAGGATATTAAGACACAAGGGTCACCTCCTTCGCGACCGCGCTCTGCTCGTCCTACGTACGGGGGGTGGACTACAGAGGACTCAACGTAGCTGTCACCTACACGATCTACCACACGACCCGGCACGTCAGGGTGCACTCGCAGATAAACAAGATATCTAAACACCACGTCTACATACTGCCAATCATTCATCCACGATATCTCTGGACGAACTCTATACGAGCAATTACATAAATTCAATAGGATCAAACTAACTATGCTAGACATATAATCAAAGTGAACAATGACTATTGCAATTAAGAACATATATAAGATTAAGAACAATGTTTCCCAAATCATAATGTTGAATGCAATAAGAGAAAAGAACTAGAACTACACCAAACTCCGCGCTCCAGACCGGCACCAGGGGCTCCGGATCCCGCTGAAGAACTAGAACTCCTCTACTTCCAATCTAACTAGGCTAAAGCTATGAACTAGAGAGGCTCTGGATGGCTTGATCTCCAAATGACTTGATGCTTCTAGGAGGGAGATCTTCCCCTCTATTTATAGCCCAGTGGGATGCACGTGCGCCGTAGGATCAAACCGACTTGAAACAAGGGCCGAGATGACTCCACAAAGGCGGCGGAAGAAGACTCTAGAAGGTGGGCCAAAACCCTAGTGGGGGGCGCCGGCCGGCCCCATCCTGGTGGGTCTCGGGCCCCGGTGCTTCGCGTATGTTCTAGACTCTTCCAGTGTCTCCGTGATGATGCTTCCTTGGCGGTTAAGTTTCGTGGTAATTATGCTCTTTAACCCTTCTTTTATGCTTTTCTAGAATAGTCCCTGGAAAATATAGAACATGCAAAACTCGTGGAAATTGTTAGTTAAAACCCTAGACTGGTGTGTATTCATGTGTCCTTTCATGTCTAAAGTTCTAATAAAAGTTGACGTTATCGACCGTCAACAAATCTCCACCGCCCGTCGAAGTCGGTTTGATCCGAGGGCTACGGTTCATCCCACCGGGCTATATAAGCAGCCCCAGACCCCCCAGGGTTTCATACTAATTCATATCAATACATGTAAACCCTAATCGAGAGGTGTCCCATGAAAGGATAACTTCTCATTAGGATCTAGGGACTAGATAGTAGAGAGATGGAGAGCGAGGGAAGAGTTAGGAGGAGATGCCGGCCTGTCGGTGATCCCTCTACGGCTTGTACTTCGGTAGGATCTAGCTCTACTAGAGCTAGCTCTTAAGATGTCTCGGGCAACCAACTTCTGATCTACGTAAGTCTATGTTCATATTGTTTATCTGGTTTATGTCTCTCTTTTGAGTGCTTTATTCCTATTCCTAGGAGGAATAGAGTGGTAATCTCTAGTGTAGGCGTGGTGCCTAGACTATGGTTACTCGTAAATGTGTCTTGTCTGGCTGGATCGGTGGTAGATCACGGGGTGACCGTGCCTATTGAGTCTTACACAGTCCACCTCCCGTCAGAAGGAAGAGTAGGATAGCTTTACTAAGGAAAACATCCTCTGTTGATATCTTTCCCTATAGTGATTTCTTGAGATAGACAGTAGAAGACATAACCTTGCCCAAGTCTGAAGTAGAAACCCCTAGTTATCCTTTCTACATTCATATTATCTACTACCTAGATCATTATAACCATATTATCAGCACTCTTGACTACATTACAGCCATAACCTTAGTTGCAACACCTACATCCTTGATTGCATCACGACCATCATTGACTACCCTCTTTTAACCTAGTTTGCACCTTTATTTATTCATTAACTTTGGTTAAGTTAGATCGTAGTTGACCAGGCCCATTTCCCTGTGTATACGATATTTAAAACCCTCTGGGTGAAAGGTACAACGGTATCCGTGCGCTTACAGATTTATCTGTGTGCACATACCAACAAGTTTTCTAGCGCCGTTGCCGGGGAAACGGTTGCTGACTTAGCTACAAGCCTAGCTTAGATTTTATCTTTTACCATGGATTCCACTCCTATCTGCAAATATGCTGCACCCACTAGCACCAGCCATAGGCCACCATAATCTTCAAAGCCTATCCTAACACCTGCCTATGAGCTGCACCCGTGCTTCATACAATTGATTCAGGATCAACCCTTCTCGGGAGAAGGCAATGAAAACCCATACTCTCTTCTACGAGAGTTTGACCAGATCTGTGCATGCTTGCATATCACTGGCATGTATGAAGAAACCTTAAGATGGACATTGTTTCCGTTCTCTTTCACGGGAATAGCTAAACAATGGTACAAACTCATTATACAGAGAATGCACGGAGATTGGGAGAAGCTATGCTCTAACTTTTGTCTACGTTTCTTTCCCATCCGTAAAGTTGTTAACCTTCGCTTAGAGGTTCTAACTTTTAGGCAACTAGAAGAAGAATCTCTTGATACATCATGGGATCATTTTAATGAACTCATCATCACTGGCCCGGACCTTGCTATTCCAGACCCAATACTCATTCAACATTTTTACATGGGCCTTAGTAAGAATTCCAGGGAATCCCTTGATTTAGCCTCTAGAGGATCTTTCCTTTATTTATCTCTTAGTGAAGCAAGGCTTTTTCTTGACAAGATCAGTGGACACATTACCTTCACTAGCATTCATGATAAATTCATAGAGGAAGAGAAGGAACCATCTATTGAGCAAGAAGAGGATGTTTTGATAGCCAAACCACAACCATTCCAATTCCAAGACCTAGCTATCCATCCAAAATCATCAGTATCCCAAAATCCCCCAAGAGAAAGAGGAATTCCACTTTTGAAAAACCCTTTTGAAATTGAGGGCAACCTCAATGATTTTGGGAGGACAAGGAACTCTTGTCTGCATAAGAGACCTCCAAGTGATCATATGGAAGAGTCTCTTAGAAAGCATCCTTGCATAGGACATTGGGAGGAACTTGAGGATGGCATCTAGTAGTGATGCCATAGAAGGAGAGCCAAGCCAATTAGAAGCAAATCCTATCTTCGCCCCTTCTATGCCCACAATAGATGACTTATCCGAACCCATCTGAGAACCCATCCTTGATCCCAATGATCCCTCTTGTGCTCTTTCTCCTAAAACTCATGATGATCCTAGAAATCCACTCAAACATCCAAATCATAGGAGTCATCAAGATCACAAGGAAGATCAAGAAGAGCTACAACAATGGCAGGAATGTTGAATGGATGAACAGATACGAAGCCTTATGGATGGAATCCATACTTGGTTCAGAACCAAATGATGAACTTATACCTCATCCAACTATGGAGGCCCCAGGCAAGATCAACCTGAGAGACACCCATCCAAAGGAGATCCTGGACAATGACATGTCCAAAGACTGTCTTAGGCATGGGATGAAAGAGACAATGTTTTTGACAATAGACATTCATGAAGAAATACCTTTGGAGATTGAGATAGATGATCCTTGCTCACAAGAGCAAACTCCTGAATCAACAGGTCTCTCTAACATTGCCCCACACGAGATCTTCAACCCCCTCATGCTTCCTGTTCATAAAAATTTTGAAAGGGTGGTTGTAGATGCATATGTTTATCATTAACATTGCAAATCTCGAGGTGTGAATCTTGAGGTAGGTATATAGAGATTGGTGTTGGAGGGGAAACCACTTCACCAACATGAGTGCAATTAGAAGGTTTCCCAAGAATAAACTTTCACGCTTTTTGCTGCGATGTCTTTATAGCATAGAAACATAATTGTGAAAAATATTCCTTCGGGTATTATTGTCACTAACCATTTCAGGACTAAAGCAAAAAGGATGAAGGATGACAACTCTAAGGTAAGTCCAACCAACCACTATGCAACATTGATCACATCCATCCAGACTTGATTTTTGCCTTGCAAAATTAAAGCTTGGGGGATGGGCTTTTCTAAAAAAATCCTATACCATGTCGCAAATTCACCTTGGTAGTCTCTACTTTAAAATCAAGCTCAACTTTTTGGAATAATAATCATGCCTTTTCATCTCTGTTTGAATAAATCTCTATAGTGCTTTCATGTCACCTTTATCTGCTATAGTAAGTTTTGGTTTGGAAGTACTGATCATACTTTCATTGACTTTTAAATTAAGCATGGTGCTTAGGTTAAACAGCCTTCCTTAATCCAATTATACATGGAGTCTAGTTTGATTATTGAACTAAAACATTTGCTTGTGTCGACACTGGAATATTTTGTTGGACTAACCCCTGCAGGAAACTCTCAAATCAATTTGGGGAAGTCAAAGGATAAACACAAATCAGAGATGAAGCAAGACATAAATTCGAGCAACTGTGCACAAGGGATAGGTCCTGCTCAACAGACCTAAGATCCAGGAGCCATCGCTGTCCGATTGAAGCATAGGGAAGGAAGACCAAATTCTACCAAAGTTGATCTGACTATGGTCTTCCTCCTCTCAACCTCCCGTCACTTAGACACGCTGGTTTGCAATCCCTCTACTCACCATTACCTTACTTCTATAAGTTTGATTAGTTCTATAAATGCCACATATGAAAATCAAACTTAAGACAACATAAAATCAATCCTCCATAAGAAGAAGCAATGGTGAATAATAAGTGTTCTATAACTTCTCTACATCATAGAAAGTGACCTCAGCTTTATGACGACACTATCCCTATCATTACTTGTATATTCCTTCGGGTATATGTTGTCCACTAATGCTTTGCAGGAATAGAACAATGAGAGAAGCAAAAGGTCCGAACACAACTCAAAAGGAAGAACAAAAGGATGTCATAGGAGACAAGACACTCAGGAACAAGACACTACAAACTCCTGCACAAGCAGACACATACTGAAGCAGTGAGGATGATCAACTCGGCTCGTGCTGAATATGATCACATCCTTGCATCACCACACATGCCAAAGCTAGACAATCCAGTCGTACCGACAATTGAGTGCACTAGAGAATCTTCCACAAGACATTCTACAACACTGGATCGAACGTGAACATAATGGAAAAGATGGTAGACTAGATGTTCAGGTTCCCAGAGAGGATTCGAAATCATTATGTCCCTTTGACTTCTTGGTCCTAGACATGGAGAGGAAGAGTATGATCCACCGATTGTACTTGGAAGACCGTTCCTTAACACCACATGAGCAATCATCTATATGAGATTAGGAAAGGTCCACTTCCAATTCCACACAGAAAAGGGACCGCCGCTACTTCAACAGCTATACAACTTATGAGTAGCCGAAGAAGAGTGAGGAAGAAGAGACTATGAAGGATGGGCCCCTAATCTCAACATCAACATTAACTTCACCATCCAGAAAAGATGGAGGAAGGAGGAGTCACCTTCCAGCACATCATCAGAGGTGTAACTAGGGTCACCATCTCAACCCATGTGAACAAGACAAGACGTCCTTTTCGCAGGACTTTAAACCACCGAGCCTTCACCAAAAGGTAAATTTGGTACTTATCCATATTTCTTTTGGCATTGCATAATTTTCCTTTAGCATCTTAGTAGTTGCATATTTACTTTCCTGTATTAAAAAGAACAAAATAAAAATATTTATTGCTTTGCATAATAAAATCTAAAAACCCCATGTGACTAATCTTGTGGCATAGCTCATAAAGACTATTTACTGTGGTGGCACAAAAATAATTTGCATGCATCTAGGATAGACTTCTGCATCATATTTATTTTCTGCATTCATAAACTTAAAACACCAAAAATATGTGGGCACATGAAGGTCCACACCTTTTATGAAAAAAATCCAAAAATATGTGGGCACATGAGGGTCCACTCTTTAAGGGAGCTTTTTGCTAGAAATTTTGCCGCTAACCATGGAGCGGTATTATCCTAACCCCCTCCATGAGAATTGGTATTCTTGTTGGCAATTGAGTTTTGCAGGTGATCAAGAGCTAGACCACCCAGACACATACCTGCTCCTGGCACATCTACTCTAAGAAGGATCACTCAACTTTAACATCACGACCACGCTATCATCTAGCTTGGGGGAGAGCATCCTCCACTTAATCCAGCTAATTATAAGCTTCCCATCCTATCACTATACTATATTGCTTTTCGAGTGTGTTAGCTAGTGAAATAAAATTTGAAAACCAAATAAAGATTTGTTTGGCTTGTTTAGGTTTGCCTAGGTTTGAATAAAAGAGAATGCTTACAGAAGTTGTTGTCCAGATAAAATGAACTCCATAGATCAACATCATACATAATTAGCACGTTCACTAGAATCCCTTTGATACCTAGTGTTCAACCTTGAATTATCTCAAGTTTTAGATACAACTGTTTTGACATGAAGATTTACTTTAAACCTGAAACTTGTGGGTAGCAAATGCTTGATCTAAGTCTAGGTGATTGAGGGATATGATATGGAAAGTTTTGAGCTGCTATTTATCTTGTTCCTAATGATACTGGAGTCCTAGAGATTATTTTTGAAAATCCTTAAAACCACATGATGAGTTGCTGTATGACAGAGCTTGAATTCCCACCACAGCCATACATGCTAGAATAGGAAAACCCACACATTTATATGCTACTTGTTTTGCATTGAGTGTTGTCAAGCTTTGTTGATACCTTAGAAACTTGTCATGCTTTCAAAATCAAGATCACGTGCACACCATATACACCTGCTGCCCCTACACAAGGAGTACACAAAAACATGCCTTCCATAGCCACCTGAAAATGTTGTACTCATACACTGGGAGTAAATACAAAAAATAAGCCTTTAGGATACCCCCAATAAATGCTCCAAGTTCTTGTTGCTATATCTCAAAAAGAAAAGAAGAGAGAGAAGTACTGTTGCAGAGAAGGGGCATGTGGCTATGTAAAAGTGTGAGATGAGAGAAAACAATGGGTACAAAGATGCCCGCCTGAGAGGTAAAAATGGACAAGTGTCCGAATTATCAAAACAATGGTACTCTGATGCCCGCCTGAAAAAAAAGAAAAAGAGAAAGATAGCCCATGTTGTCCTGCAGTACAATTCCCCAGTGTTTGAAAAAAGAGAGAAGTGTTTTCAAGGAGCAAAAGTAGAATTAGGTTAGCCAGCATACATACACCTACCACCACATATCCACACACATGCACATCTTGATTTGATTTTATGGCTTGTGTTGATGGTGGATAACGTCAACTTTTATTAGAACTTTAGACACAAAAGGATACATGAATACACACTAGTCTAGGGTTTTAACCGGCAATTTTCATGAGTTTTGCATACTCTGTATTTTCCAGGGGTCATTCCAGAAAAGCGTAAAAGATGGATTAAAGTGCATAAAAGACACGAAACTTAACCGCGAAGGCAACATCGTCATCAGGATCCTAGAAGCATCTAGAAAACACCCGAAGCAACCGGGACCCCACCACCTGACAGGTGGGGCCGGCCAGCGCCAAGGGGGGCCGGCCAGCGGCCCCCTAGGGTTTCGCCCTCTGTCTTTTGGAGTCTTCTTCCACCGCCTTTGAGGAGTCATCTCGGCCCTTGGTTAAGTCGGTTTGATCCTACGGCACACGTGCATCCCACTGGGCTATAAATAAAGGGGCAGACCCCCCTGGATGCATCCCATCATTCATCCAAGGCATCAAGTCTTCGGTCAAGCTATCAAGAGCCTCCTAGTTCATCAAGAGCCTTCTATTTCATAGTTCTAGCCTAGTTAGATTAGAAGTAGAGGAGTTCTAGTTCTTCGGCGGGATCTGGAGCCTCGGCATCCGTCTGGAGCGCAGAGTTCGGTATAGTTCTAGTTCTTTCTCCATTATTTTATTCTTCATTATGATTAGGGATCTCAATAGTTTATATGTTCTTGATTACAATAGTCATTATCTACTTTGATTATATGTCTAGTATAGTTGGTTTGATCTTATTGAATTCATGTAATTGCTCGTATAGCGTTTATCCATACGATCGATGGGTAGATGATGAACAATATGTAGACGTGGTGTTTAGATATTCTATTTATCTGTGAGTGCACCATGATGTGCCGGGTCATGTGGTAGTTCGTGTAGGTGACAGCTATGTTGATTCCATTGTAGTTCACCCCCCGTATGTAGGCAAGCAAGCACGGTCGCGAAGTTGGGTGATGACTCTGTTTCACATCCTTTCTAGATGATGCCCTTTGCATGTGATCATGATATAATACTAATCTAACAATGATTGCTAGATGTAATTGCACTAATTAGACTTATTCATTGATGTAGTTATAGAATTACCTTAGATATTAATTCCTTAATTTATCCATTGGCTAGCTATTACTTTGACTAGAAAGTGCTCTGATGTTTATCCTTTATTTATGATGCTTGATCAAACTTATCACCTTTATTTATCTTTATTATCTTGTGACCTCTACCTGTTATGAGCAGAGTAAATGACATCGGTAACACCGCTTATTCATTGTATACAATTGTTATCTATATAATAGATTAAAGTTTATCAAGTCCTTCCCAGTGGTATAAATAGAAATCGACAACCTCGTAGACTCTAGGTAAAATGCTACAATGGTATAATTATCTGTCCGCTTACAGAATTGTTTTTCGTTCATATTTATATATTTCTGCCTAGTCACATTGAATAATATATGAAACCTTTATTTTTTCTTAGCATATATAATTAAGAATGACAACCTAGTTCATGCTTAAGAATGTTGGTGATAGATAGGTGGCTAGTTGCTAATGACCAGTTAATTAATTACCATACATCTCTAATCTCGTCTCTAGTAGTAAAAGTTATATAGTTATATTTGGCGACGTTAGTAGATGTCAACCGTTGGCATTTCTTAACGTCGTTACAAAAGATAGACTAAAGGTCCATCCCCCGGCAACGGCGCCAGAAATGCTTGTTGGCATTTCTTAATGTCATTACAAAAGATAGACTAAAGGTCCATCCCCGGCAACGGCGCCAGAAATGCTTGTTGGCGTTTCTTAGCATCACTACTAAAGATAGACTATAAGTCTATCCTTAACAATAATACTAGAAACGAAAGTTGACATTCCCAACCACCATTTCTTCAGAAAGGTAACCCTTGGCCCTTAAAGGCGCCGGCCTAGGTAATGCAGTCTGGTAATAGCAGTTAGAAGTGCCGGATTGGCCTTCCTAACTGTCATTACTTACGATATGCAAAACTGTGACACGGCGCCGTGGGGTGCACAAGAATTACAATCCTTAAGTAATGGTACTTAGGTACGCCAATCGATAGCTCAGTAAGAAATAAGATTACTCTGCAAGCGCACAGAACTATCATTGTAGCATTTCAACCTGTGAGTATTCAAGGGTGTCGTATTTATAATTTCCCGTAGGAGGGCATGATGAATTTCATCTAGCTTTGGTATAAACATGATCACTTATTTGGATGCATAGGTAGGCATAGCATAAGCAGGGGTTAAATCAAGTTTATAAGATAGTGGACACACGCATCGGAGCAACCTCAAGGATAAAAAGGGGAAAATAAAGAATAAAAGAATACAACTAACTGAGCAGGCTTTGGTCGTATACAGCTATGCAAAGAATAGCATTTAAATCTAACTAGCAAGACTAGAATTAGGACTATGTCTGGGATGATAGGGAGATCCCCGCAGCTGGTCTGCCAGCCGATAGAGACTTTCCGAACTCCTACTCAATACCCGAACGTGAGGGAGTGCTAGGGATGGATAGGGCTGTCACCACCTACCCACCTACCCCTCTGCCCGTGGGGTACCGACATATTCGCTGATCTCCGCATACCTGAACACCATGCTCGCGTAATTGGAAACAACTCGTAACCTCCCAGGACCCCAACCCTTCGGATTGACAGGCTCGGCTAGGAGCAACCATGACAGCACAACGAACTATTATCCCATCCATAGTTCTTCCTCTATTCCTACTAATTTGATGAACGATGAAGAACTTTGATGAACATATCAAGAACATAACACATAGACTATGAACTAGTTCATATGTTATGATCATAATATGAACAAGATTATACTCTAATTCAGATGCATTGCTATAAACATAAGATGAGAACTTGCTCATAGAGGAGAACTGAATTATATTCATACCAAGATGTTCTTGATTCCTCCAAGGAGACAAGCTCTCCTTGATAGCTTTGCCTTACTCTACTACTACTAAACTAGAGAGAACAAGTATGAAATGTGAGGTATAGTGCTCCAAATGTTGGTGTGTGTGAATGATGAAGGAGCACCATCTATTTATAGCTAGAGTAGGGTGGTTTGGGCGTCTCCAGGATTGGAAGGAGGTGAAACCGCCCTTGGCAAACCGCCTAGAGCACCGCCTCCGAAGACTGGGCCCGGGAAGCTCCACCTGGGGTGCAGCCGCACCTGGGGGTGGTCGGTCCCCTGGCTAGGCCCGCTGGCCACCGCCTTTGGGTGGTCGGTTGCTCCCTGGTCCTGGGCCTCTCCTGTGGTTATGGATGGATCTAGTTAATTTTTTTATTCTTGGTTTGCGCCTTCTCTGAATATGTTTCCTGAAAGTGCGCTTTCTTGTGGATTTTACGCATTTCCACGTGTCAAACCTGTGTGCTTTGTACACGACAAAACTCATGGAAGGATTAGATAAAAGCCCTACCTTCTATTTGTTTTAGTATTAAAATGATGTTGTATTTTAGTTGCTAAGAACCGCCAACATCAACAAGCATTTTTGATGCTGTTGCCGGCGAAGGCACATTAAACTTAGGAAATATTGATAACATATATACATAAAGGATAAGACTGTATTACCGATTGATCTCTGACTCAAATAGGCACACCCTTGTTTTTTACCATTTGCTTATCTTATGCAGTATGATGAATGAATGGTTTTTCTCTTCCAAACAACTTCACTGATGATCCAGAGAAACTCCTTAGAAGGAAGAAGTTTGTAGAGCCGAGGGACAATTTCGAGTCACCATCAAGAACACCCATCGCTGCTCAAGCTAGTCCATCAGAGGAGCTAGCTCTAGCATTGGAAGAAGAACCATTAGGAGAAGATTTAGCTATTATGTTTGAAGACATGGCTGAGAAGACACTGCGCGAGTTCTCTGCCCCAACAACAGAAAACATCTAGACTGGACCAGCAGTCAACACCGGGGAGAATGGATTCAAGCTCAAACCTGCTCTTATTACCATGGTTCAAGCTAGTCAATTTTGTGGAAAAGCTCATAAAGATGCAAGTGCACACTTACAACACTTTCTAGAGATCTGCAGCACCTTCACGATCAGAGGAGTACCAAGAGATGCTATTTTACTCCGTCTTTTCCCATTTTCACTTTTGGGGAAAGCTAAGCAGTGGTTCTACACCAATAAAGAGAAGAATACTACATGAGACCGATGCTCAACTGCTTTCCTGGCAAAGTTCTTTCCTACAGGCAAGACGAATGCTCTGCGTGGGAAAATTTCAAGCTTTCAACAGCAACATGATGAATCGTTCACTGAAGTATGGGAAAGATTTCAAGATTATATTGAAGACTGTCCTCATCATGGGATAAAGGATTGGCTATTGATGCAGACCTTCTACCACGGGCTTATCTCTAGCACCTGTGAGTCCATAGATGCTGCAGCGGGAGGAGCTTTCCTGTCACTTAAGCTTCCATCATCTCAAGGAAACTGACATGGTCACTGCCAAGCTAGACCTCATCATGAAGAAGCTCGATATAGAGAAGAAGGAAGTCATGCATATTAATGATTCTCGCATGACCTGCGAAGAATGTGGAGATTACGGGCATTCAGCTGTTAACTGCCCTACGCTGCAAGAGGATGTGAACTTCATCAACAATAACAGCTACTATCGTCCTCAGCAAGGTCAAGGATGGAACTAGCCAAATCAAGGATGGAATCAGCAACCTCGACAAGGTAACTACCAAGGTAGCAACTAAGGTAATAATTACAATAATTACAATCTTCCACCTTTAAGTGATTTAGTTGCTGGTCAATCTAAATTGTTAGACCAAATGTCTAGAAAGGTAGCCTCTAATGATAAAGCTTTAGAAAACATTAATACTAGAATGGGTACCTTTGCTTCTGCTATAAAGAATTAGCATAGCTTTAATAAAATGTTAGAATCACAATTAGCTCAGCTAGCTGCTGCTGTCCTTCCATTTGAGAAAGGTAAGATTCTGGACCAGCCAGAAGATTTAGAAACTGCTAACCTTGTTGATATTCACAATGCAATCCAATACCAAATTGAGCCTGCAGATATAGAGTGGATTGATCACTCACTACCTGAGAAGATGGGAGACCTTGGAAGACCTGTCTATCTCTATAGGATGTCACAGCTTTCCAGAAGTTATCTGCGATTTCGGCACAAGTGTCAACATAATGCCCAAGGTAATTTATGAGAAAATATTAGGTGATCCTTTGTTGTACAGAAATATACGTTTGCAGCTTGCAGATTAGTCCATTTGCTACCCCGAGGGAGTGCTAGAAGAAGCTATCATCAGAGTGGGGCAATCATATGTTCCAGTTGACTTCGTGATCATGGAGATAGGAGGAGATGAGAAGGCACCCATTATCTTGGGACGACCATTCTTGTGCACATCCAAAGCCATCATCTATGCGGAACATGCCAAGATTGTCCTCTCCATCAAGGACAAGAAAGAGAGAATCTCGTTTAAGAACCATATCTTAAAGACTCCTATAGTCTCGAAGCAATTCCACCAACAAGAAGAGCAACAACAACCAGTACCCAAGAAGAAGAACAATCGAAGATGGAGGAAGAACAAACCCCGACATGTACCTAAAAAAACTGCTCAATTAATCATTGCTCTCAACACAGAAAATGACTATATGCTTCCCCAACCGTTCCCAACAAAGAAAGGTGACCCATGTGTACCAATCATTGAATGCACAATCAGAGACACCACTTTTTCCGACACCATCTGTGACACTGGATCAGGCGTCAACGTAATGTACAAAAAGGTATATGCTGATTTATTTAATGATTTACCTCTATACCCAACATATATTCAGTTGCAGATGGCAGACCAATCACTAAGATTCCCTGAAGGCGTGGTTAAGGATGTTATGGTAAGATTTCAAGATAAATATATACCCGCAGATTTTCTAGTTCTGGACATGCAGGGAGACGATGAATCACCTATTCTTTTGGGAAGACCATTCGTCTACACCACCAATGCTATTATCTACATCGGGTCTGGACAGATCCACTTCAACCTACCCACGGAAAAGGTACGCTGTCAATTTTGAACACTTGTTAACCGTGATGTTGACGGTGGATAACGTCAACTTTTATTAGAACTTTAGACACCAAAGAATACATGAATGCACACTAGTCTAGGGTTTTAACTGACAGTTTCCACGAGTTCTGCATGTTCTATATTTTCCTGGGGCTATTCCAGAAAAGTATGAAAGAAGGGTTAAAGAGCATAATTACCACGAAACTTAACCGCCAAGGAAACATCATCACGAAGACACTGGAAGAGTCTAGAACACACCCGAAGCACCGGTGCCCGAGACCCACCAGGGTGGGGCCGGCCGGCGCCCGCCCATTAGGGTTTCGGCCTACCTTCTGGAGTCTTCTTCCGCCGCCTTTGTGGAGTCATCTGGGCCCTTGTTTCAAGTCGGTTTGATCCTGCGGCGTACGTGCATCCCACCGGGCTATAAATAGAGGGGCAGACCCCCTGGAGGCATCAACCCATCATTCATTAAAGGCATCAAGTCCTCAAGACATCAAGAGCCTCCTAGTTCATCAAGAGCCTCCTAGTTCATAGTTCTAGCCTAGTTGGATTAGAAGTAGAGGAGTTCTAGTTCTTCGGCGGATCTGGAGCCCCAGCGTTTGTCTGGAGCACGGAGTTCGGTATAATTCTAGTTCTTTCTCTATTATTGTATTCTTCATTATGATTAGGGAAACATTGTTCTTAATAGTTCATTTGTTTTTGATTACTATAGTCTTTGTCTACTTTGATTATATGTCTAGTATAGTTGGTTTGATCTTATTGAATTCATGTAATTGCTCGTACAGCGTTTATTCATGCGGACGATGGATAGATGATGAACAGTATGTAGACGTGGTGTCTAGATATTTTGTTTATCTGCGAGTGCACCCTAATGTGCTGGGTCGTGTGGTAGATCGCGTAGGTGACAGCTGCGTTGAGTCCTCTGTAGTCCACCCCCTGTATGTAGGCCAGCAGGCACGGTCGCAAAGTTGGATGATGACTCTGTTTCACATCCTTCCTAAATGATGCCCTTTGCATGTGATTATGATATAGGATTAGTCTAACAATGATTGCTAGATATAATTGCACTAATTAGAGTTATTTATTGATGTAGTTATAGAATTATCTTAGATATTAATTCCTTAGTTTATCTATTGGCTAGCTATTACTATGACTAGAGAGTGCTCTGATGATTATCTTTTATTTATGATGCTTGATCATACTTATCACCTTTATCTTTATTTATCTTGTGACCTCTACCTGCTATGAGTAGAGAAAATGACATCGGTAATGTCACTTATCCATTGTATACCATCACTATCAATATAATAGATTAAAGTTTATCCTAGTCCTTCCCAGTGACATAAATATAAATCGACAACCTGATAGAACTCACTAGGTAAAATGCTACAATGGTATAATTGTCTGTCCACTTGCAGAACCGATCTTAGTTTATATTATTTATATTTCTGCCTAGTAACATAGATTAATATATAAAACCTTTATTTATTCTTAGCATTATTAATTAGGGTTGACAACCTAGTTCTTGCATAAGAATGTTGGTAATAGAAAAGTGGCTAGTTGCTAATGACAAGTTAACTAATTACCATTCATCTTCTAATCTCGCCTCTCGCATTAAAAGTTATATAGTTATATTTGCCGACGTTAGTAGATATCAACACGTGAGCAGATCAGGAAGTAACGCAACAGGAGAAGACGCCAAGCCCACCGTCATGCTGCCCAGCCTCACTGTGGACGGGAGGAATTCCCTGGCAAGATTGTGAAGTATGAAGACTGCTACAAGGAGCAAAAAGAAGTCGTACAAGCACCACGCTAGAGTGAGTGGGAAGTGGAAGCTGAAAAGATGGCTCAGATTGCTAAGGCAGAGAAAGAAGAGATCCACGCACAATTAAAAAAATAGATGAAGAGAGATGAAGAGTCAAGAGAAGCATACCTGTGGGAGTGTAAAAAGGAAGAGCTGGAGCTAGAAAAGAGAGAAGCAGAAGAGACAGAAATGAGATGGAAGGAGAAAGAAGAAGCACCTACTACACCACCGCAAAATAGGGAATTGACTGAGGTAGCCTCAGACGATGAACCTACTGAGTAAGTACTCTCCTCTATCCAAGTCCTGTTGGTAGACTTTAAATTCCGTACCCTAGCCATAAGGTTAGAATGGTAGTTATCTAATTAAGTTAGCATTTATTAGTAATTTTGCTTTAATACATTTATTAGTACAATCACCTTTGCACATTAAATATAAAACAACAAAATATATATATTTACTCTTTATTTACTTCATCATAAAAACTAAAGCCCGATGAGAATCCAAGCCCGTGGTGGCATAAAAAAAATATAGCATGCATACATATTTGATTGCTGCATAAGAAAATCAGAAAAATCCTAAAAAGATAATCCTGCTTGAACCTGTCAATTTAAAATCAACTTAAAAGAATAATCAATTCTCATTGACTGACCACTAACCCCTTGTTAAATTCAAGCCTCGAGTTTTGGTTTTCTTGTTGGAGTATAATTATGCAGGAACAACATTATGACTAAGGAGAGAGTCTATCAGTGGCACCCATGAGGACTACTACTGGCTAGCTCACTCTGAAGATCATTCAACACCAAGTATTGGAAACATCTAGCTTGGGAGAGGAGCATCCCCTAGTTATCAGGTAATTATACCTAGGCGATTATTGAATCTGTTTTATATAGCACATGAAGGTTCACCATAGTATAATAGGAAAATTCTAAAAATACCAAAAATATGTGGGCACATGAAGGTCCATACCTTTTAGAAAAAATACCAAAAATATGTGGGCACATGAAGGTCCACTCAGTCATAGAGTCTTTATTGAGTCCAATCAAAAAATAATTAGAAAGATGTATAATAATTAAAACCAAATAAACACTGATGTGGACTAGGGTCCCGATCTTCCGAAAGGTTCTGGTAACTCTTGATTTGGTGGAAACGCGACACAATTCGATCTGGCTTCCGAACAACACGATCCGAAACCCCGCAATCGCAGCACCATGTCTCCTCTGGTTATTAACCAGTGTTGCACGGTTAATCTCGCCAAGAAGGCTAATCCTTGCCTACGAATTGAATAACACAAGCAAGAACATGGAAGAATGCAACCAAATTGCAGATGAATGATTAATCTCACGAGGTGGGGTCTCACAAACCGACGATGGTGGCGAAACTATTCTTGACAGAATAATCTTAGCAAAACCCAAACCCTAACAAGTGTGATGGCTACTGAATATAAGTTCTAAGGGTCGTCATACCCCCTGGACACGCGCCCCTAATGGGCTCAACGACGATACACGGCACAACGGACCAAAAACGGTGTTGCAGTACCGGGACAGATTCTGGACACTGACTTGTTTCGATGATTCCTGTGGATTCCAAAAGAGTTTTGATGCAGGACCAATTCCATCAGCTTCCTTATCAAATTAGCTTTCCAACCATATCTGGTTCGTCGAAAACGGAGTCCGTTTGCATACGTTTTGACCAGTTTTAATGCAGACTGGTCTTGAAGGCCGAGAGTGACTCGAACTCGTGTTGGATTGGACCTCCGGCTGGTGTTGTGCGCCCTTGATGATCTTGCTGGACTCCACCACCTTTCCCGAGCTCTTCATGACCCTCTCCAATGTTCCTAAGACGTATGACATGATTAGGTAGTAGTCTATTCTCAAAATCATATAAAGGGTTACTTAGGAACGAGCTCACCTCTAAATTTAATTATCGCGCGCGTGCTCTTGTGATTGGACCTTGAATGCCCAGCGGATCCTCATCAAACACTTAGCTATATATTAGAATATGTTCGGAGTCAGTCTAGGCTAGAATCAATTACAATTGATGAACACTAGAATTTTGTCTTGGAGATGATGAATAGTTGCTCTGTTGTCATTCCTTTCAAGTACCTAATTTTCAACCATAAATTCTCCCGAGTTTTGGATATTACTATTTTAATTTGAGAATTTACTCTGAACCTGAAACTTGTGGAGGCATATGTTTGAGCTAAGTCTAGGTGATTGATTTATATGATTCATGAAGGTTGAGCTGCTATTTATCTTATTCCTGCCATTACTAAGTTCTAGAGATTTATTTTGAAAACTTAAAATCTACATGGTGAGCTCTTGTATGACAAAGTGTGAATTCCTACCATAGCCAAAAAAAAGATACATTTAGAGATAGAAAAACCTTTGCACCTTTATGCTGCTCGCTTTGCATTGAGTTCAGTCAACCTTTGCAGTATACCTCATGAGAGTCTTGTCATGCTTTTAAAACTAAGATCACTTACACACTCCAACCACATATGCATTATTCCTATCCTAGAGTAATCGCAACCATTTTCACTTTCAACTATGTTCATCATAAAAGTGTTTTCTTCTACACTGGGAGGAAAACACCAAAAATATACCCCATAGGACAGCCCCTGTTTAATTACTCTAAGTTCTTATCATTATCTCCCAAATTATTTATATTAAAAGGATGCATGTGGTTATGCAAAAGTATGAAAACAAAAGGGAGTAAAAGATGGACAAGTGTCCCAGCAATTAAAACAATGGGTACTGGATGCCTGCCTCCCTAATGAAAAAAGAGAAGAAAGAATAAAGAAAGCCCATGTTTTCCTGCGAATCCTAAGAGAGAGATTTATTTTCAAAAGAGCATAAGTAGTATTAGAATTAGCCACTAAATACCACATATACACCTATCCACCATATTCCATACACATGCACATCTTGGTTTGATTGTATGCCTCGATTTTTTGTGGATCCATTGTTTGACTTTATAACATATGAATTGCAAGTATGCTCATCCTTATTATTGTCACTCCTATGAGCTCCACTATATATCCTTAGCTATAGGGAGGCATGACATCATTAATGTCTAAGTGAGATCCATAAATACCACATATATTGAGGGACGTGAGGGTGTCATATAATTAAGCTCTGAGTTTTATTTTTGAACTTATAAAAAACTCCGGAATATTGGTACTGTGAAGAATTTGCTACATAGTGCTTGACTTATGCGAGAATTGTAAAGCTCCTTAGTTAAAGGTAAAATGAGTAAGTCTGAAGGTTAGAGCAGTTATTGTCTAATCCGGAGAAGAATCTCTGTTTGAAAGCATGTGTACTTGGAAAGTATGGAAGCATTGTAGTAACTCCTGATCCAATTATATTAGTAATTAGGCTTAGTTGTTTGCCAAGGGACTGGCAAAAGGTAAGCTTGGGGGAGTTGTTGACGGTGGACAACGTCAACTTTTATTAGAACTTTAGACACAAAAGGATACATGAATACACACTAATCTAGGGTTCTAACTGACAATTTTCACGAGTTTTGCATACTCTGTATTTTCCAGGGGTCATTCCAAAAAAGCGTAAAAGAGGGATTAAAGTGCATAAAAGACACGAAACTTAACCGCGAAGGCAACATCATCATCAGGACCCTAGAAACATCTAGAGAACACCCGAAGCAACCGGGGCCCCACCACCTGACAGGTGGGGCCAGCCGGCGCCAAGGGGGGGCGGGCGGCGCCCCCCTAGGGTTTCGCCCTCCATCTTGTGAAGTCTTCTTCCACCACCTTTGAGGAGTCATCTCGGCCCTTGGTTAAGTCGGTTTGATCCTATGGCACACGTGCATCCCACCGAGCTATAAATAAAGGGGCAGACCCCCTGGAGGCATCCCGTTGTTCATCCAAGGCATCAAGTCTTCGGTCAAGCTATCAAGAGCCACCTAGTTCATCAAGAGCCTTCTAGTTCATAGTTCTAGCCTAGTTAGATTAGAAGTAGAGGAGTTCTAGTTCTTCAGTGGGATCTGGAGCCTCGGTCTCCGTCTGGAGCGCAGAGTAAGGTATAGTTCTAGTTCTTTCTCCATTATTGTATTCTTCATTATGATTAGGGAAACATTGTTCTCAATAGTTTATATGTTCTTGATTACAATATTCATTGTCTACTTTGATTATATATCTATTATAGTCGGTTTGATCTTATTGAATTCATGTAATTGCTCGTATAGCGTTTATCCATATGGTCGATGGGTAGATGATGAACAATATGTAGACGTGGTGTTTAGATATTTTGTTTATATGCGAGTGCACTCTGATGTGCTGGGTCGTGTGGTAGTTTGCGTAGGTGACAGCTACGTTGATTCCTCTGTAGTCAACCCCCCGTATGTAGGCAAGCAGGCACGGTCGTGAAGTTGGGTGATGACTCTGTTTCATATCCTTCCTAGATGATGCGTTTTGCATGTGGTCATGATATAAGACTAATCTAACAATGATTGCTAGATGTAATTGCACTAATTAGAGTTATTCATTGACGTAGTTATAGAATTACATTAGATATTAATTCCTTAATTTATCTATTGGCTAGCTATTACTTTGACTAGAAAGTGCTCTGATGTTTATCCTTTATTTATGATGCTTGATCATACTTATCACCTTTATTTATCTTTATTATCTTGTGACCTCTACCTGTTATGAGCAGAGTAAATGACATCGGTAACACCGCTTATTCATTGTATATAATTGTTATCAATATAATAGATTAAAGTTTATCAAGTCCTTCCCAGTGGTATAAATATAAATCGACAACCTGGTAGACTCTAGGTAAAACGCTACAATGGTATAATTATCTGTCCGCTTACAGAATTGTTCTTAGTTCATATTTATATATTTCTGACTAGTCACATTGAATAATATATGAAACCTTTATTTATTCTTAGCATATATAATTTGGAATGACAACCTAGTTCATGCCTAAGAATGCTGGTGATAGATAGGTGGCTAGTTGCTAATGACCAGTTAATTAATTACCATACATCTGTAACCTCGTCTCTAATAGTAAAAGTTATATAGTTATATTTGGCGAAGTTAGTAGATGTCAACAACTTGTTTTCTCTGGATCCATTGTTTGACTTTACAATATATGCACTGCAAGTATGTATGATCTGTCTACTTACCCATGAGCTCCACATATGCCATTAGTTACAGAGTGTGAGAGAGGGTGTTGGCATTTCTTAACGTCGTTACAAAAGATAAAATAAAAGTCCATCCCCGGCAACGGCGCCAGAAATGCTTGTTGGCATTTCTTAACGTCGTTACAAAAGATAAACTAAAAGTCCATCCCCGGCAACGGTGCCAAAAATGCTTGTTGGCGTTTCTTAGCATCACTACTAAAGATAGACTATAAGTCCGTCCTTAGTAATAATACTAGAAACGTAAGTTGACGTTCCCAACCACCATTACTTCAGAAAGGTAACCCTTGGCCCTTAATGGCACCGGCCTAGGTAATGCAGTCTGGTAATAGCAGTTAGAAGTGCCGAATTGGCCTTCCTAGCCGTCATTACTTACGATATGCAAAACTGTGATACGGCGCCGTGGGGTGCACAAGATTTACAATCCTTAAGTAATGGTACTTAGGTACGCCAATCGATCGCTCAGTAAGAAATAAGATTACTCTGCAAGTGCACAGAACTATCATTATAGCATTTCAACCCGTGAGTAGGGTGTCGTATTTATAATTTCCTGTAGGAGGGCAATATGCATCAAGCGTGGTGTAAACATGATCACTTATTGAGTGCAATGGTAGGCATAGAGTAAACAGGAATAAAACATGATTTCAAGATAGTGGACACACATATGGATCAACCTCAAGGATAAAAGGAAAATAAAGAATAAAAGAATATATCTAACTGAGCAGGCATTGGTCATATATAATTATGCAAAGAACTGTTAGCAAATCATCTAATTAGTAGTTCTAGTATCAGGACTAAGTCTGGGGTGATAGGAAGATCTCCGCAGCTGGTCTGCCAGCCGATAGAGACTTTACGAACTCCTACTCAATATCCGAACGTGGGGGAATGCTAGGGATGGACAGGGCTGTCACCACCTGTCCACCTACCCCTCTGCCCGTGGGATACCGACATATTCGCCGATCTCCGTATACCTGAGCACCATGCTCACGTACTTGGAAACAACTCCTAACCCCCGCAGACCCCCAACCCTTCGGATTGACAGGCTAGGTTAAGAGCAACCATGACAGCACGACGAACCATCACCTCATTCCTAGTTCTTCCTCTATTCATACTAATTTGATGAACAATGAAGAACGATGATGAACAAGTCAAGAACATGATACATAAACAATGTTCTAGCTCATATACTATGCTCATAACAAGATCATAACTAGACTCTAGTTCATATGCATAATCATATAAATATGATAAGAACTTGCTCATGGAAGAAGACCGAATTGTATTCATACCAAGATGATCTTTTTCTTCCAAGGAGACAAGCTCTCCTTGATAGCTCTTGCCTTGCTCACAAACTACTAATACTACTCTAAAGATACAAGTGAGAGGTGTGAGGTAGATGACTCCAAAATGATGTGTGTGTTGAAGGGGATGGAGCATCATCTATTTATAGTGGTACTATGACGGTTTGGCGCATCTAAACATGGAAGGAGGTGAAACCGCCATCAGCTAACCGCCATCAGCACCGCCTCCGAAGATGGGCTCGGGAGGCCCCACCAGGGGGGCGGTCGACCCTGGGGGCGGTCAGTCCCTGGGATGCACCAACTGGCCACTGCCTTCAGGTGGTCGGTTACTTTCTGCGCCTGGGCCTCCCCCGTGGTTACGGATGGATCCAATTACGCTTTGAAGGTGGGCTTCTTTAGTATTCTTTGTTTGCGCATTTGTCAGATTCATCATTTGATTTTGCGCTTTCTTCATGTTGATGCGTATTTTCACTTGTTATGCCATAAAACCTGTAAAACATGAATGCTAGGGGTACAAGTGGAGCTTGTTAGTAGTAAAGCCATATGTGTTAGAATATGATTGTTAATCCTCTTTTTAGTCTAAGTTGGTGGTATAAAATTTATCCATAAGGACCACCAACAAGACCCCCAAGCTTAACCTTTGCTCGTCCCGAGCAAATAGCCAAGGCATGGTTGTTGATCAGGAGTTGCTACAATGCCGATATAATTCATAAGTGTCATACCTATAACATAGCATTCATTCGTAATTTAAATAAGTTGGCACTCTATCCACTCTTTTACCTTGCTTTCTTATGGGGCTTGTAATTTCTCCAATTTCTTGGGCGGTTGCAAGATAGAATGGTTATAATAAACTCACCAATCATTCATTCTTCAATAGACCTTTTATCCGGAGATTTTATGAATTTTTGCAAAATAAAACAAGTTCCTCAAATGATTCTCTTAATCACTCAATGTGTATGATTTACCTCACCAAAGGCATTGTCGTGTTGCCTTTTCATCCTACTACTAAGGCTGAGAGTGGAGTTTTGGGTAGGTATGAAGGTGGGCGTACTTACATTACTTATATTGCTGAGTCAAAGACCGGACCATAAGGAGATACAAGTCATATGCCTTGGTTGAGATGTGCAAGTGTGTGGGATTGTGAAAACCTATCTCTAATCTTTTTGGCACTCCATGCATCATGACTCTCTTTCTATTGGATGGAATAAAACTCTTTAGAGGAATATGGGCTATAGAAATATCATCCTCTTTTTCTCTCTCTTTTTTAACGGGTATTTGGATTTTCTTTCCCGTTTGTTTTCTCATGCCCTTTGGCCTTTTTTTAGCATAGCCCATATTTTGATTTGACATATGAAAACTTTTGGATGGAGAGACGTCATGATGGTGAACAAGGAGTGAAATTTTTTTTTGTATGCTCGGCTCTCAAAGTGAGGGTCGGCATTTTTATTTGGTGGATGAAAGGTGTATGTTGTGCGCAACTCTCAGGATGAGAGTCGGCTTTATTTGGTAGGTATACGTGAATCTCAATCATGGGTGTATGACCATAATCTCACTAGGTCTCAGCATTTTGACTCAACTCAAAGTTCCGTAAGTAGCATATGACTAAGTTTTTGTAAAAGTAGAGCATGTCATATGGCCTTGGTAGGTATTTCATAATCATTGGGGAACTTTTGATTTTTGAATTTTTAAAAAGAAATCTCCGGATGTCAAGTTTCTCTTAGAACAAAGTCATAGCAAAATCTATTTCTACCATCTCATATCTTGCAACAACTTAGAAAAGGATCTTGCAATTGCAACCCACAAGATTTCAAGTTCTCAGAATGAGATATTTTTAGCCAACAAACTTAAATCTTGAGGAATACTAAGTTATAACTTAGACACAGACGAATTATAGACAGAGCAACTATTCATCATTTCAATGGAAGAGAAACTAACATATATTAGCACATATGGGAGTGGAATATTTTATTTATTATTTTTATTTTATATACATATATTTTTAATAAGGAAATAAAATTGCAGAATTTAAAAGTGCGAGAAATAAAGTGCAAGAAATTGAAAGATAAATGTTACCTCTTGTGGGGTCTCCTCCCCCAAGCTAGTTCATGGCCTAGGTCCCAGGAATTGTCCCATGGACCGAAGGTAGGCCATCTGTGCCTCGTGTTGCCGCCGGTTCGCATCTTCGAGGTTCATGAACTGCTGCTGGTATTGCTCATGCCATTGGGTA
The DNA here is from genome assembly GCA_038502445.1 of Eremochloa ophiuroides. NCBI lineage: Eukaryota > Viridiplantae > Streptophyta > Magnoliopsida > Poales > Poaceae > Eremochloa > Eremochloa ophiuroides. Next base: position 40,843,156 of record JAHLJS010000008.1, on the reverse strand, counting down.
GAAGTCTGGATGTGAGCATTGAGCGTACCTTGGATTTGTCTGTTTTGTAGTTCTAGTCCTCCCATGCGTGTGTTGAGGACTTCTAGTGTGACCGGTTGTGGGCGTATCGGAGGTGGCATGCCTTCAGAATCTGGAGAATGCTCATGCTCGGGCTGCCTTGATCCCCCTGCCTCCTGCGAGTGTTGCCACCCTGACCCTCCAACCGCATAAGGATGAGGAACTTGTCCCATACCATATCCATACCCAGGGGTGAACCCAGGTGTAGATATGACCGGGGACCATTCCATCCTTGGTATCATGGTAGGCATGGCCGGGTGTGGTGTAGGCTGCACAGGCTGCGCAGGCTCTTCCTCCTGTACTTCTCTCCTCCGTGATCTCCTGCGAGAAACAGAACTCCTGCACGCTTCTTTTCAACAAGGTTGAAGGTGAGAGATGGGGATTTATATAAAGCGAGATCCGGGTTAGGTAATGGAATCTCGTTTATATATCCCGGATAATAAAATACTAGGTTTGTTCCCGAGTTGTGACAGAACTGCCTTAATCATAGGGCCCACGTGCCCCGTTATCGTCCCTAAGGACTTTTGACTAGCCTGCACGAGTGCCCCTTGACTTAGGTGGCCTGCCGGGTCTCCTAAGAAACCCTAATTTCCCCGAGGATCTCATTGTAAAGACCTTGCAAGTATTACAACAGTTTACACAAATAATTTGAATCAGAGTAAAGAGTGCGGAAGTATTACTTAAACATAGATTACAAATATAAATTACATTATCCCAAACCAGAGTTTCGCAGTGGAGTAGCTGTATACAACTAAACACCCTGCCCAAGGGTTTCATTATATACACATCTTCATCCATGCACGATCCGTTGACCGGCACGATCCCTCGTAGAACTGTTCACTCAACTTACCTGCAACAGAGGGTTAACAAACCCTGAGTACTGGGGCACTCCGCAAGACTTACCCGACCAAAATGTGTAAAATTAGACTCAGGAATGAAGGCTGAGGGGAGTCAAGGTAAGGCTTAAGCAAGAGTTCAAGAGTTTTGCGGAAAAGCATTACTAGTCCTATTTCAATATTTTATTCCCATAATATTGTTAATCGTTACCATATTTCAAGTACTTTCCAATATCCGTCATCATTCTTTCAATATACATTCATTCATTTCGAAAACAACCTAGTTCCGAACCATGTAGGGGTGAGGATCAAGTCTCCATAACCGAGGATGTCACACCCCGATATTAAAAACAACACCAGGATGTATAAAAGCTCACATGTGTGCCAAGGATCAAGTCCACACATGCTAGACAAATTCATTTAGTACCATTGCAGAGTTTATTACATAACGAACAATATTTAAATCATAGTACTTATTACAACATCACAGCGGAAAAGATAACTCTCGTGGCAGCTTCATCGCAGGGACGTTGACTGGTTGACAACAAGTCTAGAACTCGTTGCGGTAATCATAACTCCAATCTTCATCTGTGGTGGTGGTAATAGCAAGAGTGAGCACATATCGTACTCAGCAAGTAATACACAGGGTTCATGAGGCTCAAATAGCTTTATGTGGTTATGTTGCGATAGCTTTTTAAATCAAAGTAATAGTAATACAATAAATAGCATCAATGGGGTTGCATAAATTCCAAGGTGCATGATCAATGTAAGATGAACAGTAAGCATAAACAAGTAAATAATGACAATATTTTCTGTTCCATGAGGATTCCAGACCACCCATAACCGCGGGTACGGCTAGTATACCAGTTTTACACTCTGCAGAGGTTGCACACTTTCACTACGAGCCGTGATTCCCATTTGCTCGGGTTAATTACTCCCAAAAACACTACCAAGGTGAGTGAGCAGGGTATCACTATGAAGTCTTTCAAAAGTCATGTCTAACAAGTTAGGGCCGCTATGGATTCTGTGCCTGTTCTTATAATAAGTCCTCTGCCTGATGGCACATAACCGCAGCCTATACACATCATTGCAGACAGGGGCCAAACTATAAGCCATCCCGGCTTTATCCCACCCCACTTGCGCCTTTCGGTAACCACTAACAAGCTAGACAAGAGCAATTTACTGAACTAAAACCAGAGCCCATTAGCACTCATAGTTGCGCGGTTTTCCCGGAGAGTCACTTACGGATAATGTCATCTATTAAAGTTCATTACTTCCCATTAATCAACACATGATCATGATAATAATAGCATTGCCAAATCATTTATGTGCATAAATCGTAGGTATCAAGGTACAGGGACAATTCTAGGGAAATCATCTATGTTTATCAAGGGATTGCATGCATATGATATTTAGTAAAACTTTCATAAATAGGTAACAAGGATAATCCCATGAATTACTTGCCTTGCTCAGGAAAGTCTTGCTGGTCTTGCTGGTCCTCGAAAAGCGGGTCGTAAGCACCGTCGAATTGCTCACCGTCTTTACTCGATTAATCACCAACACACATGCATACAGGAGCATTCATGCATAGCAAACAAGGACATAAATTAGAACAGTACACCAACAGTGAGAAAACCAAATAAAAGATTTATAAAACTATTCTACTCGCTGATACGATCACATCGATATAAAGATCACCGAAAACGGATTTAAAACGCGAAAGATATGATTTTCTGAAGTTTTAATGCATTTTTAAGGGATTAAAATAATACTGAAAAATAAATTACTGTTAACATAGATAAAAATTATATCACTGGAAAGAGGACAAAATTATGAATCCAATGCAATTGGAATCACCTCAATCGGAGTTAAAACGCGCATTTTATAAGCGATTAAAGATAGTGGCAAAACTGTAAATATAAATATCTGATTTTTATTAAACCGAAAGGAAAATACGCTTTCTAAATTGGATGGCGTACTCTGCTCAAGACGTAAAGGGCTGCGGGGATTAACATTAAAAAGTCCAGGGGGGTTTTCGCCAAAGCGACGGCCAAAACGGTATGGGCGATCAGAGGCCGTCGGATCCAAGATGGACGGCCAAGATTAGAAGGACGGAAGAAGGGGGTGGCGCTCCGGCCGGCTACAGTGGATGCGCGGCGGCGCCATGGCCGGGGCTCGCCGGCGTAAGCCGATCCAGCGCCGGGGTGCGTGGTTCTGCACGGGGAACGGCTCGGGAGAGAGAGAGCTCAGCGGGGAAGACGATTTTGGCCAAGGGGAAGCTCGCCGAGGACCGTGCATGCGGCGGCGCGCGAGAGGGCGGTCGGGAAGCTCCGACGAGCTCGCGGATGCGCACAGACAGAGCAAAAAGAGAGGGAAAAGGCACGGGGAGGCCCCTTACGGTGCGGCGAAGCTTCGAGGCAGTCGGAAACGGCGGAAGGAGCCACAGAGATAGTCGGCGACGATCGGCGGCGGGCAACGGCGGGTCGGAAGCTCCTGTTCATGGTGGCAACGTCGGTCAGTGCTCGATTCAAGACTATGAGGGGCTCGGTGCATTCGTAGGAATCATACGAAGCTCCGAGAGGCTTACGGCAGGAGAGACGAGCGACGGACTCACCGAATCGACCTCGGCGGCAGACAAACTCGACGGCGGCGTGCTTGCTGCGAAAGGCGAGAGCGAGCTAGGGTTCGGGAAAACGGGGCGGAGGGGTGCGGCGAGGCTTAAGAAGTCTCGAGATAGCTCTAATTGAGGAAGGGGGCCAATCCGGGCCGGAATCACCGGTGGTGATGGCGTCGCCTCCGCCGGAAAGGAAAGCAGGGGGAGGAAAGAAGGAAGGTGAGGGAAGGCGCTGACGCGTGGGGCCGGTGAGGCAGCGAGACAGAGAGGGAGCGGGCGCGCGCGGCTGCTTCCAGCTGGGCTGGCATGGCCAGGCCGTGGCCCAAGAGGGAGGGGGAGAAGGCAAAGGCCGAGCAGGCCGGGGAAAAAGGAGAGGGGCGCCGGTTGGGCCGGGTGGCCGAGCTGGGCCAGATCAGAGGGAGGAAGGGAAGGAGGCCTTCTACTCCTTTCTATTTTCCATTATAATTTCAAACACAATTTCAAATGGAGTTTCAAAAAGGGATTTGAAAATGGAAAAGCCAACAAATAAATCAAGCAATACAAAACTGATATGCAACAGCATGAGTGCATCAAACATGGTTTGACCTAGGTTTTATTTTTATTTCTCCAAAAATTCTATTTTCCCTACATTTGCATGGACATTAATTGCATAGATTAAATAATCTCCCTAATTTTAAAATGTTGCAAAATTCTAGGTGTTACAATTCTACCCCCCTTAAAGAAAATCTCGTCCTCGAGATTGAATGCTTACTCAAACAAATGGGAATACTCTTTTCTCAAGTCCTCTTCTCTTTCCCAAGTTGCTTCTTCCTCTGAGTGCCTATTCCACTGAACCTTGCACATTCTGATCACTCTACTTCGAGTGACCCTTTCAGCTGTCTCCAATATCCTCACAGGGTACTCTTCATAAGTCAAATCATCTTTAACTTGAAGTTCATCCATGGGTATTTGTTCCTCAGGTATACGCAAACACTTCTTAAGTTGAGACACATGGAACACGTCATGAACAGCTGATAGATGCTCAGGCAACTCTAATTGATATGCAACTTCCCCACGTCTCTTTATAATCTTGAAGGGACCAACATACCTTGGTGCTAGCTTTCCCTTCATATTAAACCTTCTCACCTTTCTCATCGGTGATACCTTGAGATACACATAATCACCTACTTCAAAACTCAAGTCTCTTCTTCGCTTATCCGCATAACTCTTTTGTCGAGATTGAGCTATCCTTAAGTTCTCCCTTATCTTACTGACTTGTTCTTCAGCAGCCTTTATAACATCAGGTCCAAACAACTGTGACTCACCCGTTTGATTCCAGTATAAGGGTGTTCTACACTTACGCCCATATAATGCTTCAAATGGTGCCATTCCAAGACTTTTCTGATAGCTATTATTGTAAGAGAACTCTGCATAAGGTAGACTCTTGTCCCAACTAGAACCATGCTGTAAGGCACAAGCTCTCAGCATATCCTCGAGAATCTGATTGGTTCTTTCTGTCTGCCCATCTGTCTGAGGATGATAAGCGGTGCTGAAGTTCAATTTAGTTCCCAAAGCTACATGTACTTGTTTCCAGAAATGAGAAGTAAACTGAGATCCCCTATCAGACACAATCTTCTTAGGCACTCCATGAAGACATACTATCCTTTCCATGTAAAGCTTTGCCAACTTTGGACCATCATACTTAGTATTCACAGGCAAGAAATGAGCAACTTTCGTCAACCGATCGACAATCACCCATATTGAATCATAACCTGTGGATGTCCGAGGTAGTCCCACTATAAAATCCATACCAACTTCATCCCATTTCCATTCCGGTATCTTCATGGGTTGTAGCAATCCAGCAGGCCTCTGATGTTCGGCCTTGACTCTTGAACAAGTGTCACACAGGGCCACATACTCAGCTACAGCTCGTCTCATTTCTTTCCACCAATACTTCTCCTTGAGATCTTGATACATCTTGGTACTTCCGGGGTGAATAGAGTAGGCAGACTCATGAGCTTCCCGAAGAATTGTATCTCGGATAGCCTTCATTGCTGGCACACATATCCTTTTTCCCAACCACAATGTGCCATTCTCATCAAGCCTGAATCCGGGTGCTTTTCCAACAACCACATTTTCAGCTATCTCTTTGAGTTCTTCATCCTCCATCTGACCTTTGCGTATTTCTTCTTCCAAGGTAGGCGTTATCTCAATCTCCACGATATTGTTAACCAAACACAAGTTCAGACGTTGCAACTCTGCACTTAACTCCTCAGGCATCATTGTTTCCTGAACTTCACTATCATAACTTTTTCTGCTAAGTGCATCGGCCACCACATTGGCTTTCCCAGGATGGTAATGCACTTCTAGATCATAGTCCTTAATCAATTCTAACCATCGACGTTGCCTCAAGTTCAGATCCGACTGGGTAAAGATGTATTTCAAGCTCTTATGATCCGTATATATGTCAGTTTTATGCCCCATCAGGTAATGCCTCCAGATCTTCAAGGCATGAACAACCGCTGCTAACTCAAGATCGTGAGTAGGGTAGTTCAACTCATGCTTTCTCAACTGTCTAGACGCATAGGCAACAACCCTACCTTCTTGCATAAGTACACATCCCAAACCTTGTCTAGATGCATCACAGTAGATAGAAAAACTCTTACTTAGATCAGGCAATATCAGCACTGGGGCAGAAGTCAACCTCTTCTTCAACTCATCAAAATTAGCTTGGCACTGTTCGGACCACATGAACTTGGCATTCTTCTCTAACAATGCAGTCATAGGCTTAGCGAGCTTGGAGAACCCTTCAATGAACCTCCTATAGTAACCAGCCAAACCAAGGAAACTGCGAATTTCCTTAACATCAGTAGGTGGCTTCCAATCCAGCACATCCCTCACTTTGCTAGGATCTACAGCAATTCCACCATTTGAGACAATGTGGCCTAAGAAAGCCACTTCCTTTAGCCAAAACTCACACTTACTCCTTTTTGCATACAACTTATGCTCTCTCAATTTCTGCAAGACCAATCTCAAGTGTTCTTCATGTTCTTCTTCCGTCTTGGAGAACGCCAGAATATCATCAATGAATACCACCACAAACTTATCAAGATATTCCATGAACACCTTATTCATCAAATACATGAAGTAGGCAGGTGCATTGGTAAGACCAAAAGACATAACTGTGTATTCATATAGCCCATATCTGGTAGTGAATGCTGTCTTCGGTATATCTTGGTTTCTAATCTTCAATTGGTGATAACCAGACCGTAAATCAATCTTGGAAAACACACATGCACCTCTCAATTGATCAAACAAATCATCAATTCTAGGCAAAGGGTACTTATTTTTGATGGTCACTTCATTTAATGATCGGTAATCAATGCACATCCTTTGAGTACCATCCTTCTTGTCAACAAAGATAACCGGTGCACCCCATGGAGAAGAACTAGGGCGAATAAAACCTTTATCTAATAACTCCTTAAGTTGCTTTTTAAGTTCTTCTAACTCATTTACCCCCATTCTATATGGACGCTTAGCTATGGGTGCAGTACCAAGTAATAATTCAATAATGAATTCAATGTCTCGATCAGGTGGCATACCTGGCAAATCCTCGGGGAAGACATCCAAAAATTCCCCCACAACACGATCCTCAGGCTTCCCTTCATCTTCAATCATGTTGATGACAGCAGCTGGTGGTGGCTTCACTACAACATTAACTGAGACTCTGTCTCCCTTAGGTCCATTCATTTCCACAACCTTCTCTTTGCATTTGATGTTGACCGTATGTTCTTTCATCCAGTCCAGACCCAGTATCAAATCAATGCCAGATGCTCTCAGGACAATCGGACTGACTGAAAACTCTACCCCCCTTAAAGACAATACTACTGATGGACAAAAATGAGTAGCAGGCATGACACCACCAGGAGAGTTTACTACCATCTCAGTCTTCATTGCAAGCAGGGGTATACTATGTTTTCTAACAAATATATGGGAGATAAATGTATGCGATGCTCCAGAATCAAATAATACAGTCGCAGGAGTGGAGTTGAGGTCGAACGTACCCAGCATGATGTTCGGCCCATCCTGAGCAGTGTCGGTGGTCACATGATTCACCTTCCCATAGAGTGGCTTCTTGTTGGGGCAGTGGAAGGACATGTGGCCTTCCTTGCCACAGCTGTAACAGACGGTGGGGGCTCTAGGGGCTCCATTCTTGGCAGGGGGACCATTAGCTTTTCCATTCTGGGAGTTTTGTGTCCCTCCCGACTGACGGAACGGCTGGCGCTGTTGGAAAGGCAAGCGCTGGTTGTTACCACCATGGTACCTTTGCTGGGAATTCTGCTGGTGACCATAGCGTGGACGGTTGTTGCTCCCAGAAGACTGACCAGAGAACTTCCTCTTCTTGTCCTGATCCTGGCGCATGTTGTCCAACACAATAGCACGGTTGACAAGAGCTTGAAAGTTGGGGTAGGTGTTACCAGCCAACTGCAGCCTGAGTTCATAATATAAGCCCTTGAGAAATAACCGCTGCTTGTCAGCATCGTCAGCAACTTCCCTGGGTGCATAGCGTGCCAGCTCAGCGAACTTGTTATGATATTCGCTGACAGACATGGACACCATTCGGAGAGACCGGAACTCTTCAGCCTTCTGATCCATCAAACCTTGAGGAATGTGATGAGCTCTAAACTCTCTGGTGAACTCATCCCAAGTAACATCAGGAGCATTCGCAGGCCATGCATCCTGGTAAGACTCCCACCAGGTTTGGGCTGCACCCTGCAACTGACCTGAAGCATACAGGACCTTCTCCTTGTCACTGCACTGCGCAATGTTAAGCTGCTTTTCCACAGCACGGACCCAATCATCGGCCTCTAGGGGGTCTGTGGCATGTGTGAACACCGGAGGACGTCCCTGAAGGAAGTCCTTGCGCCTGTCCCTGGGTGGCGGTGGTGGTGGTGCTCCACCCTGCTGAACATTCTGCATGAAGCGAGTCATTGCTTCCATGAACTGCCCTTGCATCTGCATGAATTGTTCAGGGCTGATCATGGGGGGTGGTGGAGGTGGTGGGTTGCCTCTGGGGTTCCTCCTTCCGGCCATCTGTCAACCCAACATACGTAACGATTCTCGGACAATACCCAAATAACCAACATGAATAGAGAAACTGAAATTTCAGGACGAGTTCTCAGAAACAGAAGTGCAGTAAATCGATCGTACAGGGAGCTACAGAACTCAAAACGAGACGTTCTATACATTGCTGGAAAACTTATAAAATTTACTACAACTTTCATTTAGACCACTTTACCAGATTCTGACAGTTACCAGTTCCAATTTCACAATTTACAGGAGCTGTTCAGCACTTCCAGGCATCACAGTTATACCAGATTGCAACAGTCATAACTCTTAGTCCATAATAGATATGAAGGTGATTGATACGGCGCTGGAAAGGCACTGAAGTCTGGTTTATCTCATAAAAATTTCATGACACTTGCATTATCAGATCTCCAGTTATAACCAAAATACCTCAGGTAACTCCAGAAAACAGCAAGGGTAACGAGAATATAAACCAACCCAACAATATATAAAAAGACCTCAACTTAATTTTTACTTGTTCAAGAAGTACCGTAGACAAGTCTACAGCACTCCAACACTCATAACAAAGATCCAAATCACACAAGTGCATAATAATAAATCATGTTCCCACACCAATCTTACAAGCACACCAAGACTCACTAGACGCAGCTAACGGTTTATTACATGAATCCCAAGGGTAACCTAGAACTTATTAACGTGAAGCGTGAAGTCTTCTTTCTTCGTGTAGCGGGGGGACTTCTTGAGCATAGCCCGCAGACAATCATTCTCTTTCTGGAGACGCCGTGACGCTGAGTGTGCTCCCTTCAGCTCTCCCTGGAGCCCCACCACTTGCTCTGTCAAGGCATTGACGTGCAGAGCGGTGGTGTTCAACGTCGGATGCAGGGGATCAGCCTGGGTCACCACAGCTCGTCCAGCCCAGGGCTCAAAGCGGGGCAGGTGGCGAAAGCGATCCTCCTCCATGAGCTCATAGCGAAGACCATGGTAGAATGCGTACGCCACTTGCGCAGCATCCTCCATGCTGGCGTGAGCTGAAGTCCTCCTAGCAGGCGAAAAGAAGACCTGATGAGGAGCCGGCTTCGGCTGTCCAGGCTCCCAGTAGATGACTGCCAACAGGGTCTTGTAGTAGGTCGCCTCCTCAGGGTGGGTGTACCTCGAGCAGAGGTACTCGATGACCGGGTGCTTGTCACTGTAGTACGTAGTCAACACTTCTTGCAGCAGGGAGTGTTGATACGCGTTCGGCGCCGGGTCCTTGATGGTGGTAACACGGAACCACTCCATCACTGGCTCAGGTGCAGGGGGAGTCGGTGCAGGTGCAGGCGTAGGTGTAGGAGCTGGCGTCGTCGGAGTGACTGGCACGATCTCCTCCTCCACGTCGTCATCGAACATGAGGACCTCAGTGGGGTCCTCCTCATCGTCGGAGAGGACCACGACCTCGGGCTTCACCGGCGGTGCGCTGGGAGAGAACTGGGCGACGTAGGAGGCGACGCCACGAGAAGAAACAGCCTCAGCAGCAGAGCGGCGAGCGGCGGAACGAGTGAGAACCATCTACAAAATCAGAAAAGAGAAGCTAGAGTCAAACTTTTTGCAATAGAATAAGGAAGTATAGCATAAACCAAAATTGTAATAAAATAGTCAAGGCTGAAATTTAAGTGCAAAAATAAACCTATGTGATTTTTACTATCTAGGCTTGCGTCCTACAGTCAACAAAGCTCTGATACCAATTTGTCACACCCCGATATTAAAAACAACACCAGGATGTATAAAAGCTCACATGTGTGCCAAGGATCAAGTCCACACATGCTAGACAAATTCATTTAGTACCATTGCAGAGTTTATTACATAACGAACAATATTTAAATCATAGTACTTATTACAACATCACAGCGGAAAAGATAACTCTCGTGGCAGCTTCATCGCAGGGACGTTGACTGGTTGACAACAAGTCTAGAACTCGTTGCGGTAATCATAACTCCAATCTTCATCTGTGGTGGTGGTAATAGCAAGAGTGAGCACATATCGTACTCAGCAAGTAATACACAGGGTTCATGAGGCTCAAATAGCTTTATGTGGTTATGTTGCGATAGCTTTTTAAATCAAAGTAATAGTAATACAATAAATAGCATCAATGGGGTTGCATAAATTCCAAGGTGCATGATCAATGTAAGATGAACAGTAAGCATAAACAAGTAAATAATGACAATATTTTCTGTTCCATGAGGATTCCAGACCACCCATAACCGCGGGTACGGCTAGTATACCAGTTTTACACTCTGCAGAGGTTGCACACTTTCACTACGAGCCGTGATTCCCATTTGCTCGGGTTAATTACTCCCAAAAACACTACCAAGGTGAGTGAGCAGGGTATCACTATGAAGTCTTTCAAAAGTCATGTCTAACAAGTTAGGGCCGCTATGGATTCTGTGCCTGTTCTTATAATAAGTCCTCTGCCTGATGGCACATAACCGCAGCCTATACACATCATTGCAGACAGGGGCCAAACTATAAGCCATCCCGGCTTTATCCCACCCCACTTGCGCCTTTCGGTAACCACTAACAAGCTAGACAAGAGCAATTTACTGAACTAAAACCAGAGCCCATTAGCACTCATAGTTGCGCGGTTTTCCCGGAGAGTCACTTACGGATAATGTCATCTATTAAAGTTCATTACTTCCCATTAATCAACACATGATCATGATAATAATAGCATTGCCAAATCATTTATGTGCATAAATCGTAGGTATCAAGGTACAGGGACAATTCTAGGGAAATCATCTATGTTTATCAAGGGATTGCATGCATATGATATTTAGTAAAACTTTCATAAATAGGTAACAAGGATAATCCCATGAATTACTTGCCTTGCTCAGGAAAGTCTTGCTGGTCTTGCTGGTCCTCGAAAAGCGGGTCGTAAGCACCGTCGAATTGCTCACCGTCTTTACTCGATTAATCACCAACACACATGCATACAGGAGCATTCATGCATAGCAAACAAGGACATAAATTAGAACAGTACACCAACAGTGAGAAAACCAAATAAAAGATTTATAAAACTATTCTACTCGCTGATACGATCACATCGATATAAAGATCACCGAAAACGGATTTAAAACGCGAAAGATATGATTTTCTGAAGTTTTAATGCATTTTTAAGGGATTAAAATAATACTGAAAAATAAATTACTGTTAACATAGATAAAAATTATATCACTGGAAAGAGGACAAAATTATGAATCCAATGCAATTGGAATCACCTCAATCGGAGTTAAAACGCGCATTTTATAAGCGATTAAAGATAGTGGCAAAACTGTAAATATAAATATCTGATTTTTATTAAACCGAAAGGAAAATACGCTTTCTAAATTGGATGGCGTACTCTGCTCAAGACGTAAAGGGCTGTGGGGATTAACATTAAAAAGTCCAGGGGGGTTTTCACCAAAGCGACGGCCAAAACGGTATGGGCGATCAGAGGCCGTCGGATCCAAGATGGACGGCCGAGATTAGAAGGACGGAAGAAGGGGGTGGCGCTCCGGCCGGCTACAGTGGATGCGCGGCGGCGCCATGGCCGGGGCTCGCCGGCGTAAGCCGATCCAGCGCCGGGGTGCGTGGTTCTGCACGGGGAACGGCTCGGGAGAGAGAGAGCTCAGCGGGGAAGACGATTTTGGCCAAGGGGAAGCTCGCCGAGGACCGTGCATGCGGCGGCGCGCGAGAGGGCGGTCGGGAAGCTCCGACGAGCTCGCGGATGCGCACAGACAGAGCAAAAAGAGAGGGAAAAGGCACGGGGAGGCCCCTTACGGTGCGGCGAAGCTTCGAGGCAGTCGGAAACGGCGGAAGGAGCCACAGAGATAGTCGGCGACGATCGGCGGCGGGCAACGGCGGGTCGGAAGCTCCTGTTCATGGTGGCAACGTCGGTCAGTGCTCGATTCAAGACTATGAGGGGCTCGGTGCATTCGTAGGAATCATACGAAGCTCCGAGAGGCTTACGGCAGGAGAGACGAGCGACGGACTCACCGAATCGACCTCGGCGGCAGACAAACTCGACGGCGGCGTGCTTGCTGCGAAAGGCGAGAGCGAGCTAGGGTTCGGGAAAACGGGGCGGAGGGGTGCGGCGAGGCTTAAGAAGTCTCGAGATAGCTCTAATTGAGGAAGGGGGCCAATCCGGGCCGGAATCACCGGTGGTGATGGCGTCGCCTCCGCCGGAAAGGAAAGCAGGGGGAGGAAAGAAGGAAGGTGAGGGAAGGCGCTGACGCGTGGGGCCGGTGAGGCAGCGAGACAGAGAGGGAGCGGGCGCGCGCGGCTGCTTCCAGCTGGGCTGGCATGGCCAGGCCGTGGCCCAAGAGGGAGGGGGAGAAGGCAAAGGCCGAGCAGGCCGGGGAAAAAGGAGAGGGGCGCCGGTTGGGCCGGGTGGCCGAGCTGGGCCAGATCAGAGGGAGGAAGGGAAGGAGGCCTTCTACTCCTTTCTATTTTCCATTATAATTTCAAACACAATTTCAAATGGAGTTTCAAAAAGGGATTTGAAAATGGAAAAGCCAACAAATAAATCAAGCAATACAAAACTGATATGCAACAGCATGAGTGCATCAAACATGGTTTGACCTAGGTTTTATTTTTATTTCTCCAAAAATTCTATTTTCCCTATATTTGCATGGACATTAATTGCATAGATTAAATAATCTCCCTAATTTTAAAATGTTGCAAAATTCTAGGTGTTACAGAGGAGCAACGACGATTCGAATCGATTAATACCTAGCTGGGGATCCCTATCCACACTGCGTATGTAGCACTTAAGCTTGCATACGCCAACCCCGCCTACCATGGCTTTTCATAGCCCGGAACCGGTCCTGCGCCACCCGAGAGCATAGTACTCCTCTAGTCTCCAGGCACGACGGCCACGAGGGTACACGCTACTCTCGCCATCTCTCCACTCCCAGTGCGTGGTTGTCGGTTCCAGCAGTAGAGCCACTGGAGTCAGAGGCTTCCCGTAGTATGTGGCTAGTTGCAAAGTCTTGATCACAGCAGGCCTGACAACGAATGGTCTCTAATATTTTTTCGTTAGAAACCATGCATTGGGACTCTAACCCAAGTACACTGGTAACTACCCGGTTTTCACATCCCTTTCCGATGGCGAGGATCTTTGGGACTCTAACCCAAACAGATGGTCGACCAAACTGAAAAACCCATCCCCGTGGATGACAATGAACTAGCTAGGAACACTGCCAACCAACAAGGACATAACCATTCCCATAAAGGGATTCATTTGATTTGTATCATCACAGTTCAAAATAGCATTTTTGCAAATCTAATCATTGAGCATGACTAAGCATTTTTTAATACTTTAATTAAATCTGGTTCTCAGGTATTGATAAGTGGTCAAGGATGGTAATGCATCAATTGGTTGTCAATCAACTCCTATTAATCTAATGCAATAGATTAACTCAGGCGATAAACATTTTAAAATAGCAAGGAGGGGCAAATGCACCGGGGCTTGCCTGTTGCTTGGAGTAGATAGAACCCTGAAGTCAATCACTGAGAAAGATCCACGTTCACCGAGTGAAGACCTTACTCGAGACTTGCTTCAGATAATAAATTATCCCGCGTTTACTACACGTAAGAATAATACATACTTAACATGATGATATGTATGCCATGATGCATGAAATGCACTAAATTGTGAATTAAATAAAAGTAAACTTAATTTAGAAAGTTGAGTACAACTTTTCTTCACGATAAGGTTGTAAGCCAATGAATCTAATTACTATCGAATATTAACCCTTTTGGTTTATTGACCATTTTAACAGTTGTTGAAAGTTGAAATAGCTCTCCTATAATAATGGCCAGTACTCACTTGAATGATTCATAAAAATCCTATTATCATATGTGTATAACATAAGTTAATAATATTTCTAATTAACGATTTATCTATATTACTTGAAGTATTGTTTAAGCATCTTAATCAACAAGATTATCACGAACTAAAAATATTAGCAAGGTGCCCAAGAACAACATATGACAAGGACCCATGGTTAACATACAATTCCTAAAGTCACACAAAATTCCAAATTCATTAACACTTTATAGTATTTTTTAATTGTTTATTTATTTAAGTACTAATTACTAAGCATTGAAACATTATCAAATGGGCTACAGATTTTTTTTGTGGAGGTAGCTCACTGCTCACAACACCTACTACAAAAATTTCATAATTTTTAGACGATTACTTTGGGCTACAAAAATCATGGAAATACCAATTTTTATAGTCTACAGAAAGTACTCAAAATGCTTATATCATATTTTTCATAAATACTTCATAACTCAGAGAGACTACACCATTTATTTCATGATTTTTGGAGTAATGCAAAAATTCTCACAAAATTCACAAATCTAACAACTATTCATTTATAGGAAAATAAAAAAGTCATTTTGAACTGCACTGCAGCTCAATTGGGTCGACCCAACTCTGCCCAATTTGGCCCAGACCTGCTTAGGCTGACTCGGCCTGATACTGACCAGCTTCGGCCAGCTCGTGCCCACGGCAGGAGCTCTGCCGGCCGGCCGAGCCAGCCCCGGCCAAGGCCTAGGAGCAGCCGGCGGCGGCCGAGCGGCTGAGAGCGGGCCACAAGGCACCCCACGACATGTTCTAGCTGCTGGTACACCCCTAGTGATGAATCAAAGGCTCAAGCGATTATGACCGCAACCATGGCGGCCATGGCGGGCTTGGCCGCGGTGGTACCGGCGTTCCGAGCAACTCGGCCCGGTAGAGCTCAAAAGGATGACACTACGCGAATTAGGAGCTCACCATGAGCACCATGCGCATGTTGATTGGAGACAAGGAGGACCAGGAGATGAGTCGTTGTCGGTGAGGACAAGCACGGCGGCGGACGCGGTGGCTCGGACACGACAACGATCGCCCGTTCCGACGAGTTTAAAGCCTCTAAGGATAAACCAGCAAATGTGTGAGCATCAAGAGGCTAACTAGAGTCTGGGACATGCATAGGGGTAGGACGTAGCTCACCAAGGCGAGTTTGCCACGTCAAAGTTGCACACGGTGGCACTCTGCCGGAGCCGGAGACGAAGGAGACGGCGTTCCGGCATCTCCGGTGGTCGACTGCCGGCACAAACAGGTCGAATAGAAGCTCTAGGATGTGGTAAGATCAGTGGCAAGAGGAATCGGATGACTGAGCCCCTGAGCAGCGCCGGCACAAACAGGTCGAATAGAAGCTCTAGGATGTGGTAAGATCAGTGGCAAGAGGAATCGGATGACGAGCCCCTGAGCAGCGCCAATCCGGCCATGAACCGAAGCTCGGTCTCGCGGTGGCAATGGAGGGTAAGAGGAGCAAACGGCGACTGACTAGGGCTTAAATAGGGCTGATGGGAGGCGTGCGGCGTGGGAAGGACCCCCACGGGCTCGGCCATGATGGCGACAGCACCTTGCCGGCCCCCGGGCAACGTCGGCGGGCGGCGCGCGCAGCTCCGCATGCGAGCAGAGCAGAGCGAGCCGGACCCCCCTATTTCACTGTAGTAGACCTAAGCCCTAACTCTATATGTTGAAATTACTTTTTATTTTCTATAGTAAGTCGAAAAATTTCCTTAATAAGAGTTGTAGTGAATTAAATCCTGAACAACTTTTGTTTTTGAACTGACTTTAGATTTTGAATGGATTTTGAATAATTCAAAAGGGGGTAATTGTGGGTTTTGAAATTTAATTCTAATCCCATCAAATTCTCAAGATTCTTCTAAATAAGTTGAAAATATCCAAAAAATAAAAGTTGTTCTACTTGGCAAGTCCTATAACCTTTATTAAAGGACTTTTGTTATATTCTTAATAGTTTTTGAAATAGCATTTCAAATTTAATTTAAAACACTCATTAGGGTTTATTTTGAAACCTCACTGCATAACTTCAAAATCCCCAAATATAAAAGTTGTTCAACTTGAAAAGCCTTATAACTTTCATTAAAGTAGTTTGCCCAAATTCTTGATAGTTTTTGAAATGGCATTTTAAATTTAAATAAACAAACACTTGTTAGGGTTTAATTTAAATTTTCAGTGGTAAACTTTAAAATCTCCAAACATGAAAGTTGTTCCATTTTGAAAGGGATAAAACTTTTATCAAAAGACCATCATCAGATTCCTACTAGTTTTTGAATTTGTATTTCAAGTTTAAACTTTAAAACCTAGATTAAGGTTTTATTTGAAATTATTTTTAATAACTTCAAAATTGCCCAAAATAGAAGTTGCTCAATTTTTAAAGATTTACAACTTTTGTTTAAGGCCCAACACTTGATTCTATTTAGTTTTTGATTTAGGGTTTCGGGTCCGATTAGGGTTTTTTTTAATTGTTTTCCCTTTTTATTTTCTATTTGGATTTAGAGGCATACACACAACAATTATTTAAATTATAAAGTCAATCAAAGTTACCTAAACACATTCATATGTGAAAATAGAAATTGTCTTAGTGATGCACAACAACAATGATTTTATGCGGGATGAATTACATGCAATCATGATGACATGGCCGGTCTTAGTTATCGTAACACCAGTGGTGTTACACGAGTCATCACGTTTTATGGTATGAGCTTAAGTAAAATAATACTCATTGATCATAATGCGCGGAATGGAGAGATAAAACAATAGTGTTAGCACCATGAGGATCAACACTAGCAGCAAGACGTGTGATGAGTGAAGTGCACATAATTGGTGTGGAAGTTTTAAAAGAGTTTAACCAGTGCTTAACGATGTCATAGACAGGAGCGACTTTAATCTTTTTAAGCACGGCATAAAGTAACTTCAACTCAATATCATAAGCATGATGAGTGTCCTCTCTAGGAAAGAAAGAATTAGCAATCCATTTATACATAAGCCTTAGAGAAGGATGGTGGATGGTGTTGATGTTGGGATTGGAATTTCCCAGTCACATTCTGTCCGGTTATCAAGTGCCAAAAAGCATGACGCTGATAACCCAAAAGAGTAAAACCCAAATCAATAGAGCATCGCTCATGAAAACCCAAGTGTGTAGCAAAATCTTTCCAGTAAAGGCTATGTTCTTTCTCCAAAGCAGCGAAAGGTAATACCATAGTAGACAACTTGTAGAGTGCCCAAGATTTGGATGGTCAAAAGACGAGATCCAAGTTCGTGCATGGGGGCAACTTGGCTCCAACCAACATTTTTGAAAATGGTATTAAATTCGATGTTCATACCTATCTGCTGGAAAAAGTGTGGGTCGAAGGCCGGTGTATGCAGGAATTCGCGTCCCTTGAGGAGGTTGTATGCTTGCATCTCCCGCTCGCTCTCCAAGTCGATGAAGGGAGCGTCGGCCTCGTCGGTGGCGTGGCCTCTTGGCGCCTCCTTTTCTTCATGCAGTGGGCTCTCCTCACGTGTGGGAATACTTTGACTAGACTCCCCACGAGAGCGACGGCCTTTCCGGAACATGCCGGAAATCCGACCTCCAATCCCACTCATGGTGAGCTTGGCACAAGAACTTGACTTGTGATGGGAGTGGAAGAAGTTTGCAGGATTTCCTTGCACTTGAACTTTTTGGAAAAATGCTTGTAGAATGGTGGAGCAAGAGATTGATGGAGGGAGTGAAAAATGTGAGAATGAGAGGGGTGAGGAGCTCCTACCCGAATGCTCTGGTATTTATAGACTTGATCGTAGGCGGAGGAGTGTTGTATGCAAGCGGCTAGTAGCCGTTGGCAAAAGGCTGCTCTGCAGAGCTGTTGGGCAGGGGGCGGTCGCCCCTGGGACCGGCCGGCCCCCTGCTGGGGTCGGTTTTGCCCAGCCTTTTTGCAGTTCCCTCTAACGCTATCTCCAGTATGTAGCCGATTACGAATGACTCCCATTCGAAATTTTGCTCCAGTTTTTGATTTTCCACAAGTTTCATTTTAAACTTTTTTATTTTCAAAATTATTCTAAAAATAATATTTAGACTCAACAAGATTTATTCTTTCAGAAAATTATTTTTATAGAATTTTTTGGAGAAGAATTTATTTTGGAATAAAATTTTATAATTCTAGGAAGAGGGAATAATTTCTTTTAATGCAAGAAAATAATTTTATGAAATATATATATTTTTATTATATAAATATTCATTTATTATATATTTTTTAAAAAAGATAAGTTACAATACCTGAGTGGGGACACCTCCCCCAAGCTTGAATGATGGTGTGGGCCCCTTCAGATAATTAATTATTTATTTATTTCTTTATATATATTTATTTTTAGATAATTACCGATGACCTTCAGCAAGGGCTCAACGTTTATAGTCTGTTGGCCAGACTTTCCTTCCTTTATTGATCTGTACCTGCATGAACAAACTCGGAAGAAGTCTCGGGTTGCCCCGGGATTTTTCCTGCACTGTTGACAGGAATAGAAGCAGCTATTTGTGCCATTTGTGTTTCTATCATTTTGTTAAAACTCGCTTAATTTTGAATAGAAGAAGACAAAGTTTCAAGCTTGGCATTTATATTTTCAAACATTTTAGCTTGTCCTAGAACGAGATCTTTTAAGGAAGGTTGGTTTGAATTGAAATTATTACCTTGCGGGCTGTGTTGGTTGTTCCACCTGCTATTACCTTGCTGAGGTTGGCGAAACCCGTTGTTGACGTATGAAGCCTCTTCTTGGGTTTCGGGACAGTTATTCCCTGAGTGGCCTAAAGTTCCCACAGACTTTACACGTCATATGTGAGTCCATGGCCTGGATGGTACTCATGGTAGGGTTGGTAGCACGATCGTCCAGCTTTTACATCAGCAAGTCTAATTTTGCAGCAAGCAAATCCGTCTCCTTCACGGTATGCGAGCCTTTTTGTGTTTTTCTTCCTTCTCCCCAACTCTGATTGGCCACCATCTTCTCAATGAGTGCAGTTGCATCCGCGATGGTGAGAGAGAGTAATGCACCTCCCACTGCGGCATCTACGTACCCTTTTGACATGGTCGTGAGGCCTTCATAAAAGTTATGGAGCACGAGCCAATCTTCCAATCCATGATGAGGGCAGGCTCGGATGTACTCTTGAAGCCTTTCCCATGCTTTGGGGATAGATTCAAGGAAAGATTGCTGGAAGTTTGAGATCTTTCCCCTTACAGCGCTGGTCTTGCTCATGGGGAAGAACTTGGCGAGGAATGCTGCGGAACACTTGTCCCACGTGTTGACGGCTTCCTTATTTTGATAGAACCATTGTTTCGCTTTGATGAGAATGGTGTCGCACAGCTCAAGGAAGTGTTGCAAATGAGCGTTTGCATCCTTGCTTGGCAAGCCACAGAATTGGCTTGCCTGCACCATCGAGATAAGGCCTGTACGGATCTCGAAATTTCCATTTCCGATGTTGACAGCGGGCCCAACAGGCACGTTGGCAACAGCGGGGATGGAGTAGTCACGGAGTGTCTTGGCCATGACTGTAGTAGCGGATGGTGCGGGAATGAACGATTCGTCTACCGACGGAGTAGCAGAAGAAGAAACGGTACGAGACCTTTTCTTCCTTAGGAGTGCTTCCGGATTGCTGATGAAATTGTTCGGCAGAGTAAAACCGCTCATACACTATCCTGTTTTCATTCCAATAAAAAGAGGAAGAAAACAGCAAAGTTAGCCTGTTTAAACTACGTCTACCAATGCTTATTTTGTAATCAATGTTTATGCCAGCTTAGATGTTTTTGCCCTCCCTGGCAACGGCACCAGAAATGCTTGTTGGCATTTCTTAACGTCGTTACAAAAGATAAACTAAAAGTCCATCCCCGGCAACGGCACCAGAAATGCTTGTTGGTGTTTCTTAGCATCACTACTAAAGATAGACTATAAGTCCATCCTTAATAATAATACTAGAAACGTAAGTTGACGTTCCCAACCACCATTACTTCAGAAAGGTAACCCTTGGCCCTTAATGGCGCCAGGCCTAGGTAATGCAGTCTGGTAATAGCAGTTAGAAGTACCGAATTGGCCTTCCTAACAGTCATTACTTACGATATGCAAAACTGTGATACGGCGCCGTGGGGTGCACAAGATTTACAATCCTTAAGTAATGGTACTTAAGTACGCCAATCGATAGCTCAGTAAGAAATAAGATTACTCTGCAAGCGCACAGAACTATCATTGTAGCATTTCAACCCGTGAGTAGGGTGTCGTATTTATAATTTCCCGTAGGAGGGCAATATGCATCAAGCGTGGTGTAAATATGATCACTTATTGAGTGCAATGGTAGGCATAGAGTAAACAGGAATAAAACATGATTTCAAGATAGTGGACACACATATGGATCAACCTCAAGGATAAAAGGAAAATAAAGAAAAAAAGAATATATCTAACTGAGCAGGCATTGGTCATATATAATTATGCAAAGAACTGTTAACAAATCATCTAATTAGTAGTTCTAGTATCAGGACTAAGTCTGGGGTGATAGGGAGATCCCCGCAGCTGGTCTGCCAGCCGATAGAGACTTTACGAACTCCTACTCAATATCCGAACGTGGGGGAATGCTAGGGATGGACAGGGCTGTCACCACCTGTCCACCTACCCCTCTGCCCGTGGGATACCGACATATTCGCCGATCTCCGCATACCTGAGCAGCATGCTCACGTACTTGGAAACAACTCCTAACCCCCATGGACCCCAACCCTTCGGATTGACAGGCTAGGTTAAGAGCAACCATGACAGCACGACGAACCATCACCTCATTTCTAGTTCTTCCTCTATTCATACTAATTTGATGAACAGTGAAGAACGATGATGAACAAATCAAGAACATGATACATAAACAATGTTCTAGCTCATATACTATGCTCATAACAAGATCATAACTAGACTCTAGTTCATATGCATAATCATATAAGTATGATAAGAACTTGCTCATGGAAGAAGACCGAATTGTATTCATACCAAGATGATCTTTTTCTTCCAAGGAGACAAGCTCTTCTTGATAGCTCTTGCCTTGCTCACAAACTACTAATACTACTCTAAAGATACAAGTGAGAGGTGTGAGGTAGATGACTCCAAAATGATGTGTGTGTTGAAGGGGATGGAGCATCATCTATTTATAGTGGTACTATGACGGTTTGGCGCATCTAAACAAGGAAGGAGGTGAAGCCGCCATCAGCAAACCGTCATTAGCACCGCCTCCGAAGATGGGCCCGGGAGGCCCCACCAGGGGGGCGGTCGACCCTGGGGGCGGTCGGTCCCTGGGATGCACCAACTGGCCACCGCCTTCAGGTGGTCGGTTACTTTTTGCGCCAGGGCCTCCCCCGTGGTTACGGATGGATCCAATTACGCTTTGAATGTGGGCTTCTTTAGTATTCTTTGTTTGCGCATTTGTCAGATTCATCATTTGATTTTTCGCTTTCTTCATGTTGATGCGTATTTCCACTTGTTATGCCATAAAACCTGTAAAACATGAATACTCGGGGTACAAGTGGAGTTTGTTAGTAGTAAAGGCATATGTGCTAGAATATGATTGTTAATCCTCTTTCTAGTCTAAATTGGTGGTATAAAATTTATCCTTAAGGACCACCAACAGAGGGAAGGCACATATCACTACTGCCTTGGTGAGGATCCACAAATACCACATATTGAGAGACTTCGGAGGTCATGCAAAGGAATCTCTGAGCTTTATTTTGAAAAACTTGCAAAAGCTCCAGGATAAGGGTTGAACGACAGAGCTTGAGACATAGTACTTAACTTAGACATTCTGTCCTTCAATTACCCAAGACCCAAGAGATGGCTACAAGCTCCATGGTTGAAGGTAATAAAGGTAACTTTGAAAGTCAGAATAGTTTGCTCTAATCCCTAGGAGAATTCTTGTTTGAATACAGATGTGCTTTTGAGGAGTTGCTACTATATTGAAAAAAATTCTAATGAACTCCTGTATCCATTGCTAAGTTTGGCTTTGCTAAGGGACTAGTAAAGGTTAAACTTGGGGGAGCATGTTGACGATAGCTATTGTATGATTTTACCCGTGTCAACTAAACATGAAAAGGATATAAAAGCAAACACCAACATAGGTTTAGGGGTTGAACTGATAGAATTCCATGAGTTTTGGTGAATCTGTGTTTCTGCAGGACGTTATCAGGAAAAGAAGAAACTATCAAGGACGTCGGTATAAAAATCGAATTACACCGCGAAAGTGAATCAGGAAGAATATAGAAGACACCAGAGACTCGCCAAAGAAGACGGGACCTGTTTGGACTCCGTAGTGGGTCGGCCGACCTGGCACCTTTGGCCGGCCGACTGTCAACGAAATCGCCTCCGCTTCGACGTTGACCCACATCCCGATTTTTAGAGCAATCTCCACCGCCCGTCAAAGTTGGTTTGATCCGAGTGCTACGGTTCATCCCACCGGCCTATATAAGCAGCCCCAGACCCCCCAGGGTTTCATGCTAATTCATATCAATATATGTAAACCCTAATCGAGAGGTGTCCCATGAAAGGATAACTTCTTATTAGGATCTAGGGACTAGATAGTGGAGAGATGGAGAGCGAGGGGAGAGTTAGGAGGAGATGCCGACCTGTCGGTGATCCCTCTACGGCTTGTACTTCGGTAGGATCTATCTCTACTAGAGCTCTTAAGATGTCTCGGGCAACCTGCTTTTGATCTACGTAAGTCTATGTTCATATTGTTTATCTGGTTTCTGTCTCTCTTTTGAGTGCTTTATTTCTGTTCCTAGGGGGAATAGAGTGGTAATCTCTAGTGTAGGTGTGGTGCCTAGACTATGGTTACTCGTAAATGCATACTGTCTGGCCAGATCGGTGGTAGATTACGAGGGTGACCGTGCCTGTTGAGTCTTACACAGTCCATCTCCCGTCAGAAGGAAGAGTAGGATAGCTTTGCTAAGGAAAACATCATCTGTTGATATCTTTCCCTATAGTGATTTCCCCAGATAGACAGTAGAAGACATAAGCTTGCCTAAGTCAGAAGTAGAAACCCCTAGTTATCCTCTCTACACTCATATTATCTACAACCTAGATCATTATAACCATATTATCAGTACCCTTGACTACATTACAACCATAACCTTAGTTGCAACACCAACATCTTTGATTGCATCACCACCATCATTGACTACCCTCTTTTAACCTAGTTTGCATCTTTACTTATTCATTAACTTTGGTTAAGTTAGATCGTAGTTGACCAGGCCCGTTTCCCTGTGGATACGATATTTAAAACCCTTCGGGTGAAAGCTACAACGGTATCCGTGCTTTTGCGGATTTATCTGTGTGCACTTAAAAATACCAACACGCCGCAGCAGCAGCCGCCGCCGCCGAGTTGTCACCATTGTCGCTCGTTCCGGCGTGCAAGCTCACTAACCAGCAGCCACCCTCCTTATATATCGACAATGCTGTTAATTATATGTTTGTTTATATGCTCGTAACATTCACTATTGGATACAAGTTGTATCTGTAAATTCATTTGAACAGGTCATACGGGTCCTACGTTAGGTAACATTAAGGAGGCATGATCCAGAAAGGAAGGATAACATATGTATCCAAACAAAAATGTGCAGTAAGTATAACTAACTTTAGTACCACCATTATGCTTCTGTTAAAATCATTATTTACTATTTTTATATGCGAAACACATAGTGCCCTAAGTAGAAGCTCGGGAGTGTATATTACAGATATTACGTGTGCAGCATCATAAGTAAAACACTACCTACAGGAGACACCTCTGCAGAGTATGTTTGAACCTCTTCACCTGTAATATAAAAACTTCGAACAAAACGCACATATTTGTTACAAAATAGTATAAACTGAAACATGTTTTCTTGTAGTGGAAAATATGAGAAATGTTTTGACATGATCAACACAAAGATAACATTCACTTGGATCTTGTCACCAACCTTTGCAGCTTCACACTAGACCAAATTTTACATGTCAGTGGTGTTTACCATGACCCAAACTCCGACTTAGGTTAGAAAGCTCAGTACCAACATCTTTGTGAGTAGGAAAGGGTATCCTTAGGTTGTTGATAACAATATGAATGGATTATAACATTGGTAATGTTATCATACTTGTAGTTTGGCCGGGCTTGTGAATTATAGAAATTGTAAGGATGATTACATATGTATATTGTCCGTTCAGATGCAGCAACCATGTCCTCCGCTTAAGCAGTTTTGCAAGCAGTTTGTTGTTTCTGAACTAAGACCAACACCTTGGCCAACTTTCAGTAGTTCTGTAGCAGCTATAGCAAGTGCAGTGTATTTGGTAGTAAAGTCTTCAGGGTTATAGCTGCACATTATACTGGTCTATCTACATGATGCTAGTTGGGTGCTTGAGAGGATGAGCAATATCATAGAAACGGCTATTGAAAAACTACAGGATGTTGATGCCACAGCACAGTAAGAACAGAGATTAGACATACACAAGTTCATTTGGTTGGGAGGATCAAGATTTTAACAAATGCATTGTTGTTTCTTATACTGAATGACATGACAAGGCAATTATACGCCAGTCAGATGGTAGTCTATGCAGTGAGAAATTGTACAATGAGATTACTCCATTGTGAAGCCTGTCAGCATTCTGGGAAGCTGTGGTGTGAGTTGCAAAACATACTGCTAGTGGTTGTGGTCAACAAATCATTGGGTACCATCAAAACAGAGATAGAAGTATTGCAGCACGAGATATTTGGAGAGGAGCAGCAAACCATACCTAGCATGGGTACATTTCAGATTACATCAAGTGGCTTGTTACATTGCTGAGAGCTCTTGGCTTTCAGAACTAGCACAAGTAATGACATTGCCCTATGCTTTGGCATATGGACTGCAGCAAGATTCAAAAGGATGCACAGTTCTACATAAGGCTATGTCTGCAGATTAAAAAGGATGTGCAGTTTTACATCATGCTATGTTTGCAGGCAGTTGGTTTGATATAGGTTATGGAGTGTATAACAACTTCATTCAGTTACTGTTGAAGGCTCGCACAAAAAATAATATTCCTGATGATCCGAGAAGATTGCCAGAGATGGCTGCGCTGCATGATGTTGACACTTCTTAGCACAACCACCAGAGACAGGGTGTTAGGCTATCTCTGATAACGGCGCCAGAAGTGTCCTGAAGGGTATTTCTTATGTCTATTGGATAATTCCGCAAGCGCACAGAATATACCGCTGTAGCACTTCACCCGGGAGTATTCCAAGTTATCGTTATTTATTTTATCCCAAGGGAAAGCGGTTGTTAGGAATAATTAATAAAAGAGAGAGATCTTTAAGTCTATAGCAACTTAGTATCAACTAGTGATAGGGGGGTAAATCGATAAATAGAGGAAAGGGTAATGACACAAAGACACGACAAGATTTAAGATAACTAAAGATAACTAGTAGAGTATAGCTAGGTGGGAGGACAACGAGTGAGTATAAGACTCCTATGACTCTTACTTTACTCTTGTGAACTATCTTATTAAATGGATGAATTACACTAAGACAGCTACCTTACTTCCGGTGTGTAGGGGGTGGTGCGAAACAATAGAGGATATAACCTCTACCCAAAGCGCCTACACTTTTATGGGAGCCTATATTTTAAGAACTTGCTTAAAACATGTGGAGGGATACTAAGACTAGACAGGGTTGTCACCACCTGCTAGCACCCACTAACAATCCGTGCGACAAGCGGCATTCAAGGGTAAGATCTAGTCTAAGCACCACGCTTACACTAATTCTCACTACTCTAGCTGGGTACCAAACAGCTAAAGCACCCTATGACAGGCAATGAACTACACACGTGAGCTGATTACAGGATCACAATCTAGTGTAAATCAACTATAAGGCAAAACAAGACACAACAATACTATAATGGATAGTAAAGTACTAAGTAAAGACTTAGTAAAGTAAAGTAAAGATAATATATTGATAAAAGTAAAGTCTTATAGAAGGAAAGGTACAAAAGCTATACCAGACTCTGTAGCAGACGACTCCGGAGACCCCGAGCGTAGCTCGACTCGACTCTAACTCCCACACTAGACTAATACTACTACTAAGGAATGGAGCTTCTCTTGTCTCTTGTGTATCTTGTGTGTCTTGTGTAGGGTGATGGCAGCCTCTATTTGTAGGGGAGAGTGGAGGGATGCCACGTCAGTGATTCGTGTGCTCCTTGCCTCTCCACCCTTGGATGAACCGACCTTGAACCGCCTCAAGATGGACGGCATTGGTGAATTCAGCACGTGGGAAGCATGCAGGAAGGCGGTGGAGGCCAACCGACCTGGCTAGGCACTAGGGGGTCGGCTGACCCCCCTATGAAAGGTGGGCCCAGCCATGTCCTTCTAGAAGCTGTCCCCATCTGTCATAGGGTGTGGTTCCACCTTTGCTGCATGTTTGTCACGTTGATTTATCTCTTGATCCTTGTGCTTTACTTCTCCACCGTTGAATGGAAACACATGTTGATCCAAAGGTGGAAATGAGCTAAGATGAGTGTCACGAGGATCGTGCCATGTCATCAGAGCCAGGTGGGCCCCATACATGGGTCGGCCGACCCATGCATGGGCCCACCTTGAGCTCTCCTCTCTTCTACGTGATGGCCTGTTTGATCTTTCCTGCATTCACCAGCTAAGAGTACAAGTGAAACTAGTTATTGATAAAATATGTTCATGTTATGTTTATTCTCCCTTGAATCCGAGGCCTGTTGACGGTGTTTGAGTGCAGAATTTTATGGTATATCCACCGTCAGCAAGATCTCCCAAGCTTAATCTTTGCTCGTCCCGAGCAAATAATTAAACTTAGCCTCGGTGGATCAGGAGTTGCTACAATGTTCATGTTTCAATAGTACCATGTGTACAATAAAATATTTCTCTTTTGAATGGAAAAATTGGCTATGAAAATTCACCCATATTACCTTAGTTTTTTATGGGGCTAATGGCCTTTCCCTTTACCTTAGGTGGTTGAGAGACAGAACAGTTTAACTTGAGCACTAATTTCACATTCTTTGCAAGTTTTATACTGGAGGTTTTAGCAATGTTTTTCAAAGAAAACTTAATGTTCCTCTTATGGTTCTCTCATGTCGCTCAAATGGTGTATGATTCCTTACCAAGGCATAAAGTAAATGTTGCCTTCTCTTTGTTATCCTACTCTAAAAAATGGCTTATGTGGAGCTTAAGGTAGGAATGAAAGAATATAGCATACTTACTTTGCATGTGTTATAGAGTCCAAGCTTGGATCCAAAGAGAGAAGTGTCATGCCCTTAGATCAAGATGTGCAAGTATGTGGAAAAAGTGGACTATAATGCTCCTCTATTTGAAATTGTATCTCTCTCTAATAAATTTTTAGAAACATGGCTATCATTTTTCTTCTTTTATTCATGAGGTTAGACTTGCTCATCATATTTTTTTCTTTTCTTTTCTATGGACTTCCTATGTCCATATTTCTTTCTTTTCTTTTTCTTTCAATTTGCATAGACTTTTGTCTCTTATATCATATCAACTAAGAGAGATATTCTATGACTTTAACACATGGAGCATTTATTTTGGTGGCAATGAAAGGCATGCGGTTGCGTACTTCTAGTGTAGAAGTAGCAAATATATATGGTCTGTACGTGATATTGATCTTGGGAGCATGATAAGTCTCTCAATAAGGGTCAACAAGACTTGACAAAACTCAATACAAAGCAAATAGCTTATGTGGAAGGTCTAAGACATGTGTAGCATCTATGGCTGTGGTAGGAGTTTATTACCATTTGAGGAACAATAAGGTTTTGATTGTTTTAAGAAATCAATCTCCAGTAATCATGCATGCTTAGAACAATATTATAGCAGCTCTTGTTTCACTATATCATGTCTCACAACAACTTAGGCTTAGTTCTAGCACTTAGCAGCCATAAAGTTTTTTGGTTCATGATAATTTTAAATGAGCCAAGTAATCCATACTCAAAGAAATACTAAGTTGTAAACTAGGCATTAAAGAAACATTAACAGGGCAATTATTCATCATTTCCATGAGGAAGATAAACATTCATGAGACATATGGATTTTTTTAAGTAAAGATAATAAACTGAAAATAATGCAAATAAGATGAGATAGAGGACTTACCTTGGTGGTAGAGAGGATCTCCCCAAGCTTGCCTTTTTGCTCATTGTGGTGGCGGATAGTATTGGAACCATCCCGCCCAGTGTTGTGCTTCTTCATCTTGTATGGCTTGCAATAATTGGGCATTTTGTTTTGCCATATTCAGATTTGCATCTTGTTCAACTTGCATATCGCCCATGTCGTTGATGCGTTGATCCATTTCCGACCCTTGGTTCCGACGACCCCTCGCCCGTGTGGACGGAGGGGGAGTGCGCACTCTTGGAGTGTGCTGTTGAGGCCGTTCTGTGGACACTGAAATGTCCATAGAACTTGCCTCATCGCCTTCTTCATCATCTCCTCCTGCTGCTCGTGAGGTGCCGCCTTACTCAAATTCCTGCAATATTTTGGGTTCTTGCCTCTCGGTCCCAATTTATGATTAGTGTACGCAGCGCATACAACTGACGACTCTCACATGGGAGAGAGATTTCGGCTGTATGGCCTGGATAAATCATTTTAAGATCACCATTTTCATATCTTTTTAGGACTTGAGCACTTATGAAGAAATCTTCAGTTATAATGTCTCTAGGAGAAGCAATATATTCAAAGTAGTATTTTCCATTTAGCAAGTCCATTGTTTCAGCAATGCAAGTGATAAAAGAGGTAAAGAATATAGGCTCGCTTCTACGGAAAATACCAAGCCAAAAGCGGACTAAAATTTTAGCAGGTAAAACTTTTATTTTCTTAGTCATTGCATAAAGCAATCTTAACTCATCATTATGAAGGACTTGCACATTGGATCCAGGAAAAAGAGTTATGGCCATTCAATAGCGAAGAAAGTGTTGATGGTACTCAGAACAAGTACTTTTCAGTGTCCGGAAGCTCCATATGAAGGTTGGGCAACCAACCAAGTATGGCCAAATGACAAACCAACTTCACAATCATTAATATCATAGCTTCTGGAGACAATGTTCAAAAGATAGGCACAATGATGGGGTCGGCCGACCCCATCTTAGGCAAGGTAGCACCACCATTGTGGTTAGAATTGCATGAGAAAGCCACCTGCAGAAGGTGGACCTTTGATTCCACCAAAGGTGGGTCGGCCGACCCCACCTTTGTGGGCCCGAAGCTCAGCTGCACTCTAGCGAGGTGGGGAAACCTTCTAGAAGACCCTGGCTAGGCCCACCTGCCATAGGGGGGTCGGCCGACCCCCTCATTGGGCCCAACCAGGTCGGTTGAACCTCCACCGCCTTCCTCATGTTTAACACGTGATGGTAAAGCTCCACCCTTGATCCTAAGGCGGTTATATGGCAGTTTGATCCAACGGTGCATGATGGAGGTCACGCGGATTGATGACATGGCAGTGGAGTAGCCTCTACTCCACCTCCCCCTATAAATACCCCCAATAGGCCTTCACTTTAGAGCATGATTCCAAGGAGAAACTACTATGTAGAGGCTTTAGCTCTTCTATAGTGCTGTGCTAGTTGGGAGAGAGTGAGGGAAGTCTTCAGGAGAAAGCCCTGGGCCTGTCGGGAGTCTTCTCCAAGGTGTACCTCAGCGGATGCGAATCTTCAAGTAAGTTTTACATTTAAGTCCTTCTACGTATTTGATATTCTGGTTCTGGTATTTTAAGTATATACTTGCTTTACTTGCACATTGCTTTACTTAGTGAAGTGCTCTAGTCTCTCCCGAAGGTTAGAGTAGTAAGTGTAGTTTAGACGTGGTGTCTAGGCTATATCTTATCAATGTGGGCCGCTTGTCGCACGGATTGTTTGTGGGTGCCAGCAAGTGGTGACAGCCTTGTCTGGTCTTAGTATCCCACCACGTGTGTAAGACAAGTTATTAAAATGGCAGGGCATCAATACAATAGCATAGCCGCCTCGGGAGGAGTTATATCTCCTTCTGTTTCGCCTATCGCCTCTTGTAAAGGGAGGAGGTGGTAAACCTCTTTATACTTAGAACACCAAGACCAGATATCTTTGCTACATAAGAACCTCTCTACCTAGTTATCAGAGCTCCTTTGTCTCATCACTGGACTGTCTTGAACCTAGTTAGAACACTTTACGTTCCCTATGGAAAATACGATACCTGGAATACTCCCGGTGAAGGCTACATTGACTACCGTACGCTTGCGGTATATCCGTTTGCCACTTCTGATGTCAACAAACTTTCTGGCGCCGTTGCCAGGGAACGGTAACTGTTCTAGATTAGAACCAAGTCGTCCGAGTTATCCTTCTTTTATCTTTCTTTTCTTTTTATCCTTTCCACACCATGAACCAAACACCCATCTCTCATCTCACCGCTCCAAAGGGTGCTTGTTTGGAGCCACCACTGTTGACACTTATTATCATCCAAATTTTATTATCAATTATCCCTGCATTAAACATGAATATCCAGTAGATTAGGGTCATTACTGACAGACTCCACGAGTTTTGGTGAATTGTCTATTTCTCAGGGGATTTTCTAGAAAAGCTTAAAAGAAGGATTAAAGAGCATAATTACCACGAAACTTGCACGCGAAGGAAACATCATCACAAAGACCCTGAAAGTGTCCAGAACACACCCGAAGCAACCGGGGCCCAAACCCCACGGGGTGGGGCCGGCCGGCGCCCCTAGGGTTTCCTCCCCGCCGTCTTCTGGAGTCTTCTACCACCGCCTATTAGGAGTCATCTGGGCCCTTGGTTAAGTCGGTTTGATCTAACGGTGCGCGTGCATCCCACCGGCCTATAAATAGAGGGCCAGACCCCCCTTGGAGGGGAGCCAGATCAAGAGATGAAGACCCTGAAGCATTAGATAGATATCCACAAGATTTAGGCTAGCAATCAAGAGAGAGATTAGAGAGATAGAGTAGATGAGTAGAGATTCGAAGGAGTCCCGGCCTGTCAGAGCTTCTTCGTAGCTGTGTTCGTCTGGATTTAGCTCCCTCGCCCGGAGTTGCGTTCTGAGGTACTTTTGTATTCAACATCCTGATTCAAGTAAGCATTTGTTCTTATTCGTTCTTAAGTTTACAACTCTATTTGAGTGCTTTGATCTTGGTAGATCCTTGGTTGAAGTAGTAGTTTGTAGTGTAGACGTGGTGTTTGGGCTATAATTACTTGTGAATGTCCCCTGATTGGCCGGATAGTGGTAGATCGCGTAGGTGACAGCTGCATTGAGTCCTCTGTAGTCCACTTCCCGTTGATAGGATCAATAGGTGTATAAGTATTTGGTAGGAGGGAACTCTGATTTTACCTCTTATTCATTTCACTGCCTGATTAGAATGATATTATTCAAAGTTTATTGGTTTCGGATCCAGATAATCATTTGTTATCTCCTCATTCTTGATATTCTCTGGATTGATTGTATTATCGGGTTAAGAGCCAATAGACTTAGTCAGTATCACCTACTGTTCCTTTGGGTTCGATATTAAAACCGGGATTGTCTGGTGAAGTGCTACATCGGTGTTTTATCTGTGTGCTTGTGGATACCTTGATAATAATAATCTTTAATAGAGTGCAGTTAATTTATACCAACAAGCATTTCTGGCGCCATTGTCGGGGAACGGTTTGCTGATTTTGGCTTAGTCTATCTTAATCTTGTATTATACTTTTATCTTTTATCTTTTAAGGTATGGAACCCACGTCTCAACTTTTATATCAATATGGAGCACCATCGAGATCGTATCTCCAGCCAAAAGAATCATCTTTACCCATCACATCATCTGGCTATGAGTTACATCCGGGATTAATTATGTTAGTTCAGGATCATATTTTTTTCTGGTAGTTCTAGTGAAAACTCCTATTCCCATTTACCCGATTTTGAGCAGACATGTTCATGTTTGCACATTAAGGGCATGGCAGATGAAACTTTAACATGGAAACTCTTTCCGTTTTCATTAACGGGAAAAGCAAAGAAATGGTATATTCGCCATGTTCCAGGAGATTGGGAAGTATTGCGTGCTAATTTTTGTCTTAAATTTTTCCCTATCGAAAAGGTCGCTAAACTTCATTTTGAAATTATTGGATTTAAACAATTAGATAACTAATCATTAGGCAAGGCTTGGGAACGCTTTGATGGATTTACAAATTCTGGACCTAATCTTGCTTTGCCAGAACCTATGCTTTTGCAATATTTCTTTTTAGGTCTTGATGATAAAAATAAAGAATACCTTAATTTGGCCGCAGGAGGTGCATTTATGCATATTACTGCTTCACATACTAAAACTATTCTTACTAATATCTTAATTGATCTTCCTGTAGAAAAACAAAAATTGTTAGAAGATGAAGTTTTGTCGTTTGACTCTAAACTTTTGTCTGATTCATTTTAACCTTTACCTGAACTATCTAATGAGAATGAAATAACTCCAATTTCTGATTTTATGCTTGAATTTGAGTATGAACTTTTTGATAATTATGGAAACACCTCACGCTATCATAAAATTATGAAACCACAAGAATCTCTGAATTTTAAAAGTTTTAATGTTTCATATCCTACTGATTTAAAATTCCTTAGAGAGATAACAAGAGAATTGATTTTTGTGATGAGTAATGAGTGGTTGATAGAATATGAGCTTTCAAATGATATAATTCGTTTAAATTCTCCTGCCATTACTATTAAATGTCAAATTGATGCATATCCTTTTGATTCCTTTTATAATCCAATAGTAAGTGTCAATATCATGTCTCTTACATTTGCTGAATTTTTTTTCAAAGATATGCCATTAATTCCTACAAATAAATTATTGAAAAATCCTTCAGGACATATTATTCCTAGTTCAGGTGTTTTATGTTCTCTTCCTATTGTGATTAATGAATTCCGAATTTTGCTAAATTTTTATATCTTTGATGTTTGGGATTTTGATGTAATGATTGGGTTACCAATAGGAAAACTTTTGCGAGAAGGTTGTGCGGGCAAGTTAGATATTAAACTTGGGAAGGGATTTAATCTCTCAGTGCATATAACTCATGCATTAAAAGCTAAGGTAGAGCCACCCCCTGAGTTAGATCCGATAGAAGAAATTAATGCGGTGTCATTTGAGGAATTTATTGAACCTAATTTAGAGGATGATACTCAGTTCTTCATTAATGAAGAGGAAGAGGATCCGATTGATCCTGAACCTCTGGATGAATTACTAGAGCCACCTAAGCCTTCTATTGAACTTAAGCAACTACCTTCTGGTCTTAAGTATGTTTTCTGAATAATGATCAAAATTCTCCCGTGATTATTAATGATAAACTTTCTGATGAAGAGTCTTTTAGATTAATAACTGTCTTAGAAAAATATCTTGCAGCTTTTGGTTATTCACTCCAAGATCTTAAGGGGATTAGTCCTGTTTTATGCACCCATCGTATTCCAACCAACCCAGAAATTACACCTTCTAGAGAGCCCCAACGTAGGCTTCAAAATACGATGATGGAGGTTGTTAAGAAAGAGGTCTTGAAACTTTTGCATGTTGGGATTATTTATCCTGTTCCGCATAGTGAGTGGGTAAGCCCTGTTTAAGTTGTACCTAAAAAGGGTGGTATGACCATAGTCAAAAATGATAAAAATGAATTGATACCCCAAAGAACTGTTAAAGGATGGCGAATGTGTATAGATTATAGAAAACTCAATAAAGCGACCAAGAAAGATCATTTTCCACTGCCCTTCATTGATGAGATGTTAGAGCGTTTGGCAAATAATTCTTTCTTTTGTTTCCTTGATGGTTATTCTGGATATCACCAAATTCCTAACCACTTTTGCATGTTCTTATGGAACTTATGCTTATCATAGAATGTCTTTTGGATTATGTAATGCACCTGCTTCTTTTCAAAGATGTATGATGTCTATATTTTCTGAAATGATAGAAGAAATCATGGAAGTTTTTATGGATGATTTTTTAGTTTATGGAGAAACTTTTGATGATTGTCTAGAAAATCAATATAAGGTTTTGCAGAGATGTGTAGAAAAGCACTTAGTCCTTAATTGGGAAAAATATCATTTTATGGTTAGAGAAAGAATATTGCTAGGACATTTAGTGTCTGAAAGAGGTATAGAGGTAGACAAGGCAAAAATTAAAGTAATTGAACAACTACCTCCACCTGTTAATATAAAAGGAATCCGAAGTTTTCTTGGTCACTGTGGTTTTTATCGTAGATTTATAAAAGATTTTTCACATATTGCTAGACCACTGACTAACTTACTAGGTAAGGATGTTCTTTCTGAATTTGATGATGCATGTTTAAAATCTTTTAATATTCTTAAAGAAGCACTTACATCAGCACCAATCATTCAACCCCCTGATTGGTCTTTACCTTTTGAAATTATGTGTGATGCTAGTGATTATGCTGTAGGGGCAGTATTAGGACAAACAAAAGATAAGAAACATCATGCGATTGCTTATGCTAGTAAAACTATGACAGGAGCACAACTAAATTATGCAACAACTGAAAAAGAACTCCTGCCTGTTGTTTTTGCTATTGATAAATTTAGATCTTACTTAGTAGGAGCAAAAGTAATTGTTTATTCTGATCATGCTGCTTTAAAATATTTGCTCACTAAAAAAGATGCTAAACCTTATTTGATAAGATAGATTTTGTTACTCCAGGAAGTTAACTTAGAAATTAAAGATAGAAGAGGAATAGAAAATCCAGTTGCTGATCACTTGTCTAGAATACACTTTGAGAAACCTCAGGAATTGCCTATTAATGACTCATTGAGAGATGACATGCTATTTAAAGTGACCAAGTCAGACCCTTGGTACGCAAATATTGTTAACTTTATGGTTGCAGGTTATGTACCACCAGGGGAAAATAAAAAGAAGCTCATTTATGAAAATCGTCTCCACATATGGGATCCACCATACCTCTTCAGAATTTGTTCAGATGAATTACTTAGAAGATTGTACCAGTAGAAGAGGGCATGCAGATCATTCAAAAATGCCACGCATCACCATATGGAGGTCATTATGGAGCATTCCGCACTCATGCTGAAATCTGGCAGAGTGAGTTCTTTTGGCCAACTATGTATGAAGACACCAAAGATTTTGTCCGGAGATGTAGATCATGTCAGAGGCACGGAAATATCAATGCAAGAGATGCTATGCCACTCACCAACTATCTCCAGATCGAGCTTGTTGACATCTACTAATGTCGCCAAATATAACTGTACAACTTTTAATGCGAAAGGCGAGATTAGAAGATGAATGGTAATTAATTAACTTGTCATTAGCAACTAGCTACTTTTCTATTACCAACATTCTTATGCAAGAACTAGGTTGTCATCCCTAATTAATAATGCTAAGAATAAACAAAGGTTTTATATATTAATCTATGTGACTAGGCAGAATTATAAATAATATAAACATAAGATCAGTTCTGCAAGCAGACAGATAATTATACCATTGTAGCATTTTACCTAGAGAGTTCTACCAGGTTGTCGATTTATATTTATACCACTAGGAAAGACTAGGATAAACTTTAATCTATTATATTGATAGTGATGGTATACAATGGATAAGTGACATTACCGATGTCATTTACTCTACTCATAACAGGTAGAGGTCACAAGATAAATAAAGATAAAGTGATAAGTATGATCAAGCATCATAAATAAAAGATAATCATCAGAGCACTCTCTAGTCATAGTAATAGCTAGCCAATGGATAAACTAAGGAATTAATATCAAAGTTAATTCTATAACTACATCAATGAATAACTCTAATTAGTGCAATTACATCTTGCAATCATTGTTAGACTAATCCTATATCATAATCACATGCAAAGGGCATCATCTTAGAAGGATGTGAAACAGAGTCATCATCCAACTTTGCGACCGTGCCTGCTGGCCTATATACCGGGGGTGGACTACAGAGGACTCAACGCAGCTGTCACCTACGCGATCTACCACACGACCCGGCACATCAGGGTGCACTCGCAGATAAACAAAATACCTAGACACTGTTGACACATGTTATCAACCAAATTTTATTATCAATTATCCCTGCATTAAACATGAATATCCAGTAGAATAGGTTTGTTACTGACAGATTCCACGAGTTTTGGTGAATTGTCTATTTCCCAGGGGATTTTCCAGAAAAGCTTAAAAGAAGGATTAAAGAGCATAATTACCACGAAACTTAACCGCCAAAGAAACATCATCACAAGAACACTGGAAGCATCTGGAACACATCCGAAGCACCGGAGCCCGAAACCCCACAGCGCGGGGCCGGTCGGCGCCAGGGTGGGGCTGGCCGGCGCCCCCCTAGGGTTTCCCCCGCGCCGCCTTCTGGAGTCTTCTACCACCGCCTATTAGAAGTCATCTGAGCCCTTATTTTAAGTTGGTTTGAATCTACGGCATATGTGCATCCCACCGGGCTATAAATAGAGAGGCATACCCCCTGGAGGAGAGCCAGATCAAGAGATGAAGACCTTGAAGCATTAGATAGATATCCACTAGATCTAGGCTAGCAATCAAGAGAGAGATTAGAGAGATAGAGTAGATGACTAGAGATTCGGAGGAGTCCCGGCCTGTCGGAGCTTCTTCGTAGCTGTGTTCGTCTGGATTCAGCTCCCTCGCCCGGAGTTACGTTCTGAGGTACTTTTATGTTCAACATCCTGATTCAAGTAAGCATTTGTTCTTATTCGTTCTTATCAGGTTAAGAGCCAATAGATTTAGTCAGTATCATCTACTGTTCCTTTGGGTTCGATATTAAAACCAGGATTGTCTGGTGAAGTGCTACATCGGTGTTTTATCTGTGCGCTTGCGGATACCTTGATAATAATAATCTTTAATAGAGTGCAGTTAATTTATACCAACAACCACCATCGTCACAACCCATTCTTTCTCCTAGCTATGAGCTTCGCCCTAGTTTCATAGCTAAGGTTCAGGAACAATCTCTTGCTGGGGAAGAAGATGAAAACCCATATACTCACTTACGTGATTTTGAGCAATTGTGTTCATGCCTTCACATTCAAGGCATGACACGAAAGAACTAGAATTATACCGAACTTCGTGCTCCAGACAGACGCCGGGGCTCCAGATCCGCCGAAGAACTAGAACTCCTCTACTTCTAATCTACCTAGGCTAGAACTATGAACTAGGAGGCTCTTGATGAACTAGGAGGCTCTTGATGGCTTTAGGACTTGATGCCTTGAATGAATGATGGGTTGATGCCTCCAGGGGGGTCTGCCCCTCTATTTATAGCCAGGTGGGATGCACGTCCGCCGTAGGATCAAACCGACTCGAAACAAGGGCCCAAATGAGTCCACAAAGGTGGCGGAAGAAGACTCCAGAAGGTGGGCCGAAACCCTAGTACGGGGGCGCCGGCCGGCCCCACCCTGGTGGGTCTCGGGCCCCGGTGCTTGGGTGTGTTCTAGACTCTTCCAGTGTCTTCGTGATGATGTTTCCTCGGCGGTTAAGTTTCGTGGTAATTATGCTCTTTAACCCTTCTTTCATGCTTTTTTGGAATAGCCCCTGGAAAATACAGAACATGCAAAACTCGTGGAAACTGTCAGTTAAAACCCTAGACTAGTGTGTATTCATGTATCGTTTGGTGTCTAAAGTTCTAATAAAAGTTGACGTTATCCACCATCAACAACACCCCCAAGCTTACCTGTTTGCCAGTCCCTTAGCAAACAAACTAAACCTAATTACTAATGTAATTGGATCAGGAGTTGCTACAATGCTTTCATACTTCCCAAGTACACATACTTCAAACATAGATTCTTCTCCGGATTAGACAAAACTGCTCTAACTTTAAACTTACCCATTTTACCTTTAACTATGGGGCTTTACAATTCTTGCTGTAGTCTTGAGTAATTGAAAGAAAGAACAATCAAGTCATGCACTATGTAGCAAATTCTTCACAGTACCAATAATCTGGAGTTTTGCAAGTTTTCAAAATAAAACTCAGAGCTTAATTGTATGACACCCTCAAGTCTGTCAGTATATATGGTATTTGTGGATCTCACTTAAGGCATTAATGTTATGCCTTCCTATAGCTAAGGATTATAGTGGAGCTCATAGGAGTGGCAATAACAAGGTTTAAGCATACTTACAATTCATATGTTGTAAAGTCAAACAATGGATCCACAGAGAATCGAGGCATACAATCAAACCAAGATGTGCATTGAGTATAGAATATGGTGGATAGGTGTATATGTGGTATTTAGTGGCTATTCCTAATTCTACTTTTGCTCTTTGAAAATGATTCATTCTCCTTTGTAACTTGGAGGAACACATAGGGCTATCTTTATTCTTTCTCTCTCTCTTTTTATTGTTTGGGAGGCGGGCATCTAGTACCCATTGTTTTAATGCTGTGACACTTGTCCATCTTTTATTCCCCTTCATATTTTTGCATAGCCACATGTATCCTTTGAATATAAATAACTGGAGAGATAATAATAATAATAATAAGAACTTAGAGCAATTATATCGAGGCTGTCCTACGGGGTATATTTATTTTTGGTGTTCACTCCCAGTGTAGGAGAGAACATTTTCATGATGAACACTGATGAAAGTGGAAATGGTTGCGAATTACTCCCAAGGTAGGAATAATGCATATGTGCTGAAGTGTGTATGTGATCTTAGTTTTAAAAGCATGACAAGACTCTCATATGGTATTCAACAAAGGTTGACTAAACTCAATGTAAAGCAAGCAACATGAATGTGCAAAAGGTTTTCCTATCTCTAAATTTATCATATATGGCTTTGGTTAGAATTCATACTTTGTCATACAAAAGCTCGTCATGTAGATTTTAAATTTAAAATAAATCTCCAGAATTTAGTAATGCTAGGAATAAGATAAATAGTAACTCAACTTTTATGAATCATATCAATCAATTACCTAGACTTAGCTCAGTCATATGCCTCCACAAGTTTCAGGTTCAGAGTAAATTCTTAAGTTAAAACAGCAATATCTAAAACTCAGGAGAATTTAAGTTTGACAACTAGGCATTTGAAAAGTATTGTGATAGAGCAACTATTCATCATCTACAAGACAAAATTTTAATGTTCATCATTTTTTATTAACTCTAGCCTAGACCGACTCTAAACAAACTCTAATATATAGATAGATATTTATTTGGTTTTCAAATTTTATAGCTAGCTCATAGGAAAAAGCAAAATAGTAATAATGATAATAAGATAGAAAATTTATACTTAGCTGGATTTTAATTGGAGGGTGCCCTCCCCCAAGCTTGACGTTCGACAGGGTCTTTGATGTTGCAAATTGAGTGATCCTTCTAAGTAGTGTATCGGCAGTGTAAGGGAGTCGGGTTGACTAGCTCCTTGATCTTGTATTGTCCTATGAAACTTAATTGCCAATAAAAATACCAAATCTTATGGAGAGGGGGTCAGGTTTAATACCACTCTATGGTAAGTAATTGATTTTATATTTTCAGCAGAAGCTTAAACTTCTTTACCCAATTAGGAAACTTCTCTAAGAGTGCGGACCTTCATGTGCCCACATATTTTTGGTATTTTTCTGAAAGGTGTGGACATTCAAATTTTCTTATGATACTATGGTGAACCTTCATATGTTCACATATTCTTGGTATTTTATGACTTTATAAAATAAACTCAATAATCGCATAGGTAAAGTTACCAGGTAACTAG
Organism: Eremochloa ophiuroides; assembly: GCA_038502445.1. Lineage (NCBI taxonomy): Eukaryota > Viridiplantae > Streptophyta > Magnoliopsida > Poales > Poaceae > Eremochloa > Eremochloa ophiuroides. The sequence continues at coordinate 40,803,054 of JAHLJS010000008.1, read as the reverse complement.
GGGATGCTCCTTCCCCAAGCTTGATGTTTGCAATACTTGGTGCTTGAAAGTTCTTCAGAGCGAGTTAGTTAGCAGCAGTCCTGATGGGTGCCACTAATAGACTCTCTCCTTAGTCATAATATTATTCCTGCGTAGTTATACTCCAACAAGAAAACCAAAACTCGAGGCTCGAATTATCAAGGGATTAGCGGTCAGCCAATGAGCACTTTGATTATCCTTGAGTTAATTTTAATTAATAGATTTTAGCAGGATTCTTAACAGAATTCTCTTTTTACGGTTTTTCTAAGTTTCTTATGTAGCAATAAAAAAATGTATGCATGCTAATAATTTTTGTGCCACCACAGGGAATATTCATTCCTATGGGGCTTAGGATTTTCATAATGCAACAAAGTAAATATAGGTTATTATTTTTATTTTTATTTTTATGCCACCACAGTAAATACTTCTTCGTGTTTTACCATAAGTGCATTTACATGGGGCTTTAAGTTTTTATGATGCAGTAAATAAAGCAGTAAATATTTTTGTTGTTTTTATATTTAATGTGCAAAGTGATTGTACTACTAAATGTGTCAAATCAAAGGTATTAATAATTGCTAACTTAATTAGATAACTACTATTCTAACCTTATGGTTAGGGTACGAAATTTAAAGTCTACCGACAGGACTTAGATAGAGGAGAGTACTTACTTAGTAGGTTCATCGTCTGAGGTTACCTTAGTCAATTCCCCATTTTGCGGTGGTATAGCAGGTGCTTCTTCTTTCTCCTTCCATCTCTTTGCTGTCTCTTCTGCTTCTCTCTTTTCTAGCTCCAGCTCTTCTTCGTATGCTTCTCTTGATTCTTCGTCTCTCTTCATCCATTCTTCTACTTGTGTCTGGATCTCTTCTTTTTCTGCCTTAGCAATCTGGTCCATCCTCTCAGCTTTCGCTTCCCACTCACTCCAGCGTGGTGCTTGTACGGCTTCTTCTTGCTCCTTGTAGCAGTCTTCATACTTCACAATCTTACCAGGGAACTCCCATCCACAGTGAGGCTGGGAAGCCTGACGGCGGGCTTGGCATTTCCTCCTGTTGTGTTGCTTCCTGATCTGCTCATGGTTAAGATGTGTTCTAAATTGACAGCGTACCTTTCAGTGGGTAGGTTGAAGTGGATCTGTCCAGACCCGATGTAGATGATTGCATTGGCGGTGTAGAGGAACGGTCTTTCCAGAAGAATAGGTGATTCGTTGTCTTCCTGCATGTCAAGAACTAGAAAATCTGCGGGTATATATTTATTTTGGATTCTTACCATTACGTCCTTGACTATGCCTTCAGCGAATCTCAGTGATTGGTCTGCTATCTGCAACTAAATGTATATGTTGGGTATAATGGTAAATCATCAAATAATTCATCATATACCTTTTTGGACATTACGTTGACAGCCTGATCCAGTGTCGCAGATGGTGTCGGGCAAAAGTGATGTCTCTAATTGTGCATTCGATGATTGGTACACCTGGGTCACCTTTCTTTGTTGGAAATGGTTTTGGGAGCATATGATCATTTTCTGTGTTGACAGCATTGATTAGTTGAGCGGTTTTTTCAGGTACATGCTGGGGCTTGTTCTTCCTCCATCTTCTATTGTTCTTCTTCTTAGGTGCTAGTTGTTGTTGTTGCTCTTCTTGTTGATGGAATTGCTTCGGGACTGCTGGATTCTTGAGGATGCAGTTCTTGAATGAAAATCTCTCCTTCTTGTCTTTGATGGAGAGGACAATCTTGGCATGTTCCGCATAGATGATGGCATTGGTTGTGCATAAGAATGGTCGTCCCAAGAAAATGGGTGCCTTCTCATCTCCTCCGGTATCCATAATCACAAAGTCAATTGGGACATATGATTGCCCCACTTTGATAACAGCTTCTTCTAGTACTCCCTCGGGGTAGCAAATGGATTGATCTGTAAGCTGCAAATACATATCTGTGTACAACAAAGAATCACCTAAAATTTTCTCATAGATTACTTTAGACATTATGTTGACACTTGCGCCGAAATCGCAGATAGCTTCTGGAAAGTTGTGACATCCTATGGAGATAGGAATCACAGGTCTTCCAGGGTCTCCCATCTTTTTAGGTAGTGAGTGATCTATCCACTGTATATCTGCAGGCTCAATTTGGTATTGTGTTGCATTGTGAATATCAACAAGGTTAGCAGTTTCCAAATCTTCCGGCTGGCCCGAAATCTTACCTTTATTAAATGGAGGGACAGCAGCAGCAAGCAGAGCTAATTGTGATTCTAACATTTTATTAAAGCTGTGCTGATTCTTTATAGCAGAAGCAAAGGTATCCATTCTGGTATTTATATTTTCTAAAGCTTTATCATTTGAGGCTACCTTTCTAGACATTTGATCTAACAATTTAGATTGACCAGCAACTAAATCTTTTAAAGGCGGAAGATTGCAATTATTGTAATTATTACCTTGGTTGTTACCTTGTCGAGGTTGCTGATTCCATCCTTGGTTTGGCTGGTTCCATCCTTGATTTTGCTGAGGACGATAGTAGGTGTTATTGTTGATGAAGTTCACATCCTCTTGCAACGTAGGGCAGTTGACAGCTGAATGCCCGTAATCTCCACATTCTTCACAGGTCATGCCAGAATCATGGATATGCATGACTTCCTTTCTTCATAATGAGGTCTAGCTTGGCAGTGACCATGTCAGTCTCCTTCATGATGATGGATGCCTCCTCTCTCTTGCGAGGTTGAGTACGTTCTTCATTACAGCTTGAATTTGAGGCCATCTTCACAACAAGTGCTTGAGCTTTTGGAAGCTTAAGTGACAGGAAAGCTCCTCCAGCTGCAGCATCTATGGACTCACGGGTGCTAGAGACTAGCCCGTGGTAGAAGGTCTGCAATAGTAGCCAATCCTCTATCCCATGATGAGGACAGTCTTCAATATAATCTTGGAATCTATCCCATACTTCAGTGAATGATTCGTCATGTTGCTGTTGAAAACTTGAGATTTTTCCACGCAGAGCATTTGTTTTGCCTGTAGGAAAGAACTTTGCTAGGAAAGCAGTTGAGCATCGGTCCCATGTAGTGTTTTTGTCTTTGTTGGCGTAGAACCACTGCTTGGCTTTCCCCAAAAGTGAAAATGGGAAAAGACTGAGTAAAATAGCATCTCTTGGTACTCCTCTGATCGTGAAGGTGCTGCAAATCTCTAAAAATTGTTGTAAGTGTGCACTTGCATCTTCATGAGCTTTTCTACAAAACTGGCTGGCTTGAACCATGGTGATAAGAGCAGGCTTGAGCTCGAATCCATTCTCCCCCGTGTTGACTGCTGGTCCAGTCCAGATGTTTTCTGTTGTTGGGGCAGAGAACTCGCGCAGTGTCTTCTCAGCCATGTCTTCAAACACAGAGATAATCTTCTCCTAAGTGTTCTTCTTCCAATGTTGGAGCTGGCTTCTTTGATGAATGAGCTTGAGCAGCGATGGATGTTTTTGATGGTAGCTTGAAATTGTCCCTCACCTCTACAAACTTCTTTCTTCTCAGGAGTTTCTCTGGATCGTCAGTGAAATTATTTGGAAGAGAAAAACCATTCTATCAAAACCCTACATAAGATAAGCAAATGATAAAAAAACAAGGGTGTGCCTATTTAAATTAGAGATCAATCAGTAATACAATCTTATCCATTATATATACATATGCTATCAATATTTCCTAAGTTTAATGTGCCTTCCCCGGCAACGGCACCAAAAATGCTTGTTGACATCTACTAACGTCGTCAAATATAACTATATAACTTTTAATGCGAGAGGCGAGATTAGAAGATGAATGGTTAACTTGTCATTAGCAACTAGCCACTTTTTCTATTACCAACATTCTTATGCAAGAACTAGATTGTCATCCCTAATTAATAATGCTAAGAATAAACAAAGGTTTTATATATTAATCTATGTGACTAGGCAGAATTATAAATAATATAAACATAAGATCAGTTCTGCAAGCGGACAGATATTATACCATTGTAGCATTTCACCTAGGGAGTTCTACCAGGTTGTCGATTTATATTTATACCACTGGAAAGGACTAGGATAAACTTTAATCTATTATATTGATAGTGATGGTATACAATGGATAAGTGACATTACCGATGTCATTTACTCTACTCATAACAGATAGAGGTCACAAGATAAATAAAGATAAAGGTGATAAGTATGATCAAGCATCATAAATAAAAGATAATCATCAGAGCACTCTCTAGTCATAGTAATAGCTAGCCAATGGATAAACTAAGGAATTAATATCAAAGGTAATTCTATAACTACATCAATGAAATAACTCTAATTAGTGCAATTACATCTTACAATCATTGTTAGACTAATCCTATATCATAATCACATGCAAAGGGCATCATCTTAGAAGGATGTGAAACAGAGTCAACATCCAACTTTGCGACCGTGCCTGCAGGCCTATATACGGGGGGTGGACTACAGAGGACTCAACGCAGCTGTCACCTACGCGATCTACCAAACGACCCGGCACATCAGGGTGCACTCGCAGATAAACAAAATACCTAGACACTGTTGACACCTGTTATCAACCAAATTTTATTATCAATTATCCCTGCATTAAACATGAATATCCAGTAGAATAGGTTTATTACTGACAGATTCCATGAGTTTTGGTGAATTGTCTATTTCCCAGGGGATTTTCTAGAAAAGCTTAGAAGAAGGATTAAAGAGCATAATTACCACGAAACTTAACCGCCAAAGAAACATCATCACGAGAACACTGGAAGCATCTGGAACACATCCGAAGCACCGGAGCCTGAAACCCCACAGCGCGGGGCCGATCGGCGCCAGGGTAGGGCCGGCCGGCGCCCCCTAGGGTTTCCCCCGCGCCGCCTTCTAGAGTCTTCTACCACCGCCTATTAGAAGTCATCTGAGCCCTTATTTCAAGTTGGTTTGAATCTACGGCATATGTGCATCCCACCGGGCTATAAATAGAGAGGCATACCCCCTGGAGGAGAGCCAGATCAAGAGATGAAGACCTTGAAGCATTAGAAAGATATCCACTAGATCTAGGCTAGCAATCAAGAGAGAGATTAGAGAGATAGAGTAGATGACTAGAGATTCGGAGGAGTCCCGGCCTGTCGGAGCTTCTTCGTAGCTGTGTTCGTCTGGATTCAGCTCCCTCGCCCGGAGTTACGTTCTGAGGTACTTTTATGTTCAACATCCTGATTCAGAGTAAGCATTTGTTCTTATTCGTTCTTATCAGGTTAAGAGCCAATAGATTTAGTCAGTATCACCTACTATTCCTTTGGGTTTGATATTAAAACCAGGATTGTCTGGTGAAGTGCTACATCGGTGTTTTATCTGTGCGCTTGCAGATACCTTGATAATAATAATCTTTAATAGAGTGCAGTTAATTTATACCAACAACCACCATCGTCACAACCCATTCTTTCTCCTAGCTATGAGCTTCGCCCTAGTTTCATAGCTAAGGTTCAGGAACAATCTCTTGCTGGGGAAGAAGATGAAAACCCATATACTCACTTACGTGATTTTGAGCAATTGTGTTCATGCCTTCACATTCAAGGCATGACACGAAAGACCTTGAAATGGAAGCTATTCCCAGTTCTCTTTGACGGTGGTAGCTAAACGTTGGTATGCTCAACACGTAGAGAGTGTACATGGAGAGTGGGAAAGCCTTCAATCCAAATTCTGCTTAGCTTTCTTCCCTATCTCTCGTGTTGCTCGTCTTCGACTAGAGGTCCTAACCTTCAAGCAAAAGGAGAAGGAGACTCTAGGTGCGGACATGGAGCCCGTTTCACAGATCTAGTATCCCTTGGTCCTGATCTTGCTATAACCGAGCCAGCATTGTTACAACATTTTTACCTCGATCTTAGCAAAGATTTTACACAATTCCTTGATATATCTTCTGGAGGAGCATTCCTTCATTGTACCGTTGGTGAAGGGAAGAAACTTCTTGCTAAAATTCTTGAAAACACTCCCCACACCCTTGGGTATGGTAAACCTCCTGAGGAAGAAAAGGAATTAATCCCCAGGCAAAAAGAAATCCCGATAGCCGAATCAAAATCAGTCTCATCCAAAGATTCTACCATCGATCCTAAACCACAAATGCCAAAAACATCGGAGGAGAAAGAAATTTGTCCTATAAATTGCTCCTTCGATTTCGAGGCTAAACTCTTATCTGACCTTGCTAGTTTTGGGAATGCCTACAATTATCCTATCCAAAAGAGACCTTCTAAGAAACATCATTCAAAACCTCTCAAGAAAGGATCTCTTCAAAAATCTCCCAAATTAGCATCATCTGACTCCTCGAATTCCCATGTGGCACATAGGGAAACATTTAAGATCTTGGATGAACCTCCAAAAGGAAGGCTGACTGTGCCCATAGAAGGAGAACCAAAATACCTAGAAGAAAAATCTATCATCTTCCCTTCTATGCCAACATCTGCCATGTCCTTTGAACCCATCTCTAAACTCATCCTTGATCCCAATGATTCCAATTGTGCACTTCCTTCAAAGTCTTATAATGATCTAGGTCATTGACTCCGGGGATTCATTAAGACACCCGAGGCATGAGAGTCATCAGGCCCATAAATCTGACCAAAAAGAGCGACAACAACGGTTAGTGAATCTATCTACCGTTGTAAGTAAAGAATGGTTAGATGAGGCCGAAGCATCAATGAAGGTTGCTAAAATGCCCACTCATGTAAGAAGGATAGCTTGTCAAGTAATGGGCATTTATAGCAAAAATTTGCTATGATCCTAGCCTCGGCATCAACATCATTCCTTATTTCCATGTTCAAAGTTCAACAAAGAATCACCTACTCCAATCCCAAAAGCGTCTTAGTCTCCCCAATGGTCAAGTCCTTGATTGTTTAGGAGTTCTTCAAGACATACTTGTAGTCATTGATGATCTAAAGATCAATCTAGATTTTCACATCTTTGACCTTCCTGGACTTTTCTTTCATCTCACATTCATTGGAAGGCCAATCATGCGAATCTTGGTGGACATTGAAAATGAGAAGCTTGGTCATAGAATAGGCAAGGAATATCTACCTGTTTGGTCTTCCCAACCCCTTAGCACAAGGGTAGAATCTAATTCTGTTCTTGATCCAAAGGGTGAGCTTATGGCAATTTCACTTACAACCATGGCCCATCCAAGTCCTAAAAAGGACTTGGAATGTCTTAAAAAAGAAAATGCTCACCCACTCCTTAAGCAGGAAGGTTATATCAATGAGCATGGAAGTTATCCCCTGACCCTCTCATTAGATCCTTGCTCATATGAGAAACCTCCAAAATCAATCCTTCTCTCTATTACTACCACACACAACATCTACTACCCCTTCATCCTTATTATTTCTAAAATCTTTGTAAGGGAGGTTGTAGATGTGTTTGTCTATCATAAGTTCTCCAAATCTCGTAGTGGTATGAGTTCTTGCAGTTAGGCCCTCACAAGTGTAGATTAGTCCCTGCACTTGATGTTGTTTTGGTTTCCATGACACAGGACACACCTTACACCAAGTGTGAGAGGGGTCATTTGATCCTCCTCAAACACATTTGGGTGCTGAAGGACATCTCGAACAAAAACAATCAGTGCAGGAACACATCTTTAGAGGTAAGAATGCATAAGGAAAGAACCAAAGTGGCTGGAGCCTCCAAGGTGAGGTCGGTCGACCCCACCATGGACCCCTCGGCCCACCAGTCAACCTCCACTATGTTGAGCCATACTTCTTGACTGGTTTGTCACTTTCCCTTCCTCTTGTTTAGTACATTCCTCTTACTTTTGTCTTCAACCCCCTAAAATAAAAAAATGCTCCTTGGCTTCACACTCGAGCTTTTGTCTCTAATCGAATGAATTTTGTGTATCATCTCATGCTTCCATTTTACGCTAGTATGCTTGGGTTTGGTTGTATGAATCGATCATACCTCCATAGTCTTTTAAATTAAGCATGGTGCTTATGTTAAATAGACTACCTTAATCAAACATGACATGGTGTTAAGCTTGATTATTGAATTAAACCATACTTGCATAGAACTTGGTTGCACTTTTGGACTAACCCCTATACCAAGAACCTCGACATCTCTATGGATAAGTCATAAGATCATTCGTGGAGACAAATCACGGTCCTCGTGTGCAACTCAAGGGTCAAGTTATTTGGCCAAGGAAAATTTCAATGCAACTGAGGAGGACCACTGCTACAACTCATCATCTTTAAGGTAAGTGGCCACCTTCTTAGAGTTTTCCATGAACATGAACCTTTGAAGAAGAAGTTGACATGCTAGAATTCATCCTTGACAATGAATTGACACACCTAAAATCTACATGTCTTTACTTCTTTCATTTCTTTATGGTTTGAGCACTAGTCTAGAATGCACATAAATAGACTAGTCTCCATGTCAAAACTGGGCCCAGGAAGCCTCCAAACATGGGTCGAGCAACCCACTTTTGGTGGCCAAGTTCTGGCAAAACATTTCTTGCCTCGAGGGAAAGCCTAAATCCAAAACCCGTTCGCTTCGAACCTTCCAAAGGGGGGGTCGGCCGACCCAGAATTTGGCTCCCTACAAACTTTTCTCGGTAGAGGAGAGTTTCGGGAGTGCGTGATGAAAATCTGGTGATAAGATCCCCTAAAGTAGGGGTCGGGCGACCCACACTCGGGCTCCCGTGCCTGATCCGTTCACTCCAGAATGTTGTGCCAATGTCCCCCCGATGCTCCCTCTTCAAACTCTCACGAATTCAGATAGGGAGAATGTTGGCACACCTCCATTTAACCTCTCCTCCTCTATTTCCTCTTCCCACTTCTCCTCATGCAAACTCTAGTATTTCCCAACCTCCTTTGTACCTCACAAGTCTCTAATAGAGACTCCACCATGGCGCCCACCAGTAAAAATGCCATTGTTCCTTGGGTAAGGGCCCCTTCAATCCGAGAGATCACTTTTCAGACCCTAAAGGTCACCATGGAAGTCAAGGTGCTTGAGGTTGAGCCCTACGGAGTATACCAACCCCTACATGCCTTTAACTGCCCACCTTTCATGAAGAACCACAAGGTCATTGGCAGTGGGCTGGGACAAGGGAAGATGTTTGTTCTCCAGCTCACATAAGAGGAGAAGAAGTAGTTACGTGAATAGGAAAACTCCTACTAGCTCCACAAAGACCACCTGGTGGAAGGTTAATCCTCCATGATCAATGGGCCATCAAGGCACTTTGAGGATGACCGCATAAAAAAAGGTAGCATGGAAAAGTTTCTTTGTGTGGTTTCCATATCCAGGAACGACAATATAGCCTTAGAGGAGCAAGTAGCGGAGTTGAAAACGGCTCACTTGGATTTAGAAGATAATTTCCGCACTCTTCGCATTTGCACTAATATGAAGATGAAGTGTATCTCTATGGCCATAGGGCGTGAGGTCATCCACTTTCCACGTTAGATATCTTAAAAAAAAATCTTTTCACAAATAAGATAGGCACTTAGCTAGACTTATCTCCTAATAACTTGTGCCTATGTTTAATAAAATTTTGGTTCTGCTGGTGTGCTGCCACTAGCAGGGCTCGTGCACTTAACATTTCCTTTATCTCTCTAATCTAGTATGCAGCAAGCCAAGTGTGGGGGGAGGTTGGTGACCTCCCCAACACACTCAGAAACAATTCTGCACACACTACGATGATGTTCACAACGAGACAGCGTCTGCTCGACCAAACCTGGCCCAAGGAGCCTTTAAATGCAGGTCAGGCAACGAGCACATGAACACAAAATAGAAGAACGCAAGTGCAGGAGCACCTTCAAAGGTGAGGATTCGAATGGCGATCACCGGAGTGGCCAGAAGCTCCATGGTGGGGTCGGCCAACCCCACATGGGACCTCTGGACCCACCAGTCAGCATCCACTCATCGACCACATGTCTCCTGACTGGTTTGCCACTCCTACTCCCCTCTGTTCTTTTGTTCTTACTTTTTACATGTTTTCCTTAGATAAAATAAAAATAAAACAAAGACTTGCATCTAAAAATAAAAAGTGACATGATTTATGACATTTAAAGGGTAGAAGCAGTCACAAAGTTTAATTCTTGCATATGCTTATACTTGTGGGTCACATATCTTGATAGGAATATCATATTGACTTAGTTGTTGACAAATGTGATATAGTTCTTAGCTCATGATTCATACCTTTTATATTCAAAGTGCTTAGAGATTTATTTTTAAAAATGTCATAAAACCATAGTGTCACTTACTCCTCAATTACCAAAGCCATATATGTTCATACCATGATTCAAAACCCCATTCTATATATGCTACTTGTACTTGTGTTGAGTTTGGTCAAACCTTGTTGACCCTAGTTGAGAATTATGTCATAGTCCCTAAGATCAAGATCACATACACGCCACATATACACATGCTACTTCTACACTGGAAGTACGCAAAAACATGCCATCCATCTCCATCATAAATATGCTCCATGCTTTAAAGTTCAGAATATCTCTCTAAGTATGACTTAGTAGACGAGACACAAAGGCTATTCAAAAAAATGAAAGAAAGTGGACACATGAAGGTCCATTACTTTGAAAAAAAGAAGAAAAAAAGAGAGAGGAAAAAATGCTAGCCATGTCTCAAATACAATAAAGTAGAGAGAAATCTTATCAAATAAAGGAGCACTACATTCCATCATTTTCCACACACTTGCACATCTTGATCTAGGATTATGACAGTCTTCTCCTTGGATCCTTATTTTGACTTTACAATATATGCAATGCAAGTATGCTATCTTATCCCTACCTGAGCCCCACATAAGCTTGATAGATGTAGGATGAAACAAAAGAAGGCAATCTTATGCTATGCCTTGGGAGAAGAAAAAATGAACTATGTGCTTTCTTTTAAAACCATTATCAAAAACTCTAAGTGCTAAGGATATGAAAATGGAAAGATGACTTTGCTTTGAAAACTGTTCTATTTTTCAACATCTGAAGGATATATGCTAGACAGTACCATATAACCCACTTGTATGAGATATGTCTTGCAGTAAAGATTTGTGTTTGCTAATACCTTGAAAATGTCATAATCTTATTTTATCATTCTCTCTAACCTTTGCTCGAGGACGAGCAAAGACTCAAGTGTGGGGGATCTTATTGACGATAGTTATACCACTGTTTTTACCCCATCAAAACCGTCAACAAGACATTCTTTCCTGGAAGGAAACCACCAAACACATAGTGACTTAGGTACAAATAACTTGGTTCCACATGTACTTGTCATTATTTGGTTGCAGGCACTCAGAACAAGTACTTTTCAGTGTCTGGGAGCTCCATATGAAGGTTGGGCAACCAACTAAGTATGGCCAAATGACAAACCAACTTCACAATCATTAATATCATAGCTTCTGGAGACAATGTGCAAAAGATGGGCACAATGATGGGGTCGGCCGACCCCACCTTGTGCAAGGTAGCACCACCATTGTGCTTAGAATTGCATGAGGAAGCCACCTGCAGAAGATGGACCTTTGATTCCACTCGGCCAACCCCACCTTTGTGGGCCCCGAAACTCAGCTGCACTCCAGCGAGGTGGGGAAACCTTCTAGAAGACCCTGGCTGGGCCCACCTGCCATAGGGGGGTCGACCGACCCCCTCATTGGGTCCAGCCAGGTCGGGTGAACCTCCACCGCCTTCCTCATGTTGAACACGTGATGGTAAAGCTCCACCCTTGATCTTCAGGCGGTTATATGGCGGTTTGATCCAACGGTGCATGATGGAGGTCACGCAGATTGATGACATGGCAAGTGGAGTAGCCTCTACACCTCCCCCTATAAATACCCCCCATAGGCCTTCACTTTAGAGCATGATTCCATGGAGAAACCACTATGTAGTAGCTTTAGCTCTTCTATAGTGCTGTGCTAGTTGGGAGAGAGTGAGGGAAGTCTTCAGGAGAAAGCCCCGGGCCTGTCGGGAGTCTTCTCCAAGGTGTACCTCAGCGGATGCGAATCTTCAAGTAAGTTTTACATCTGAGTCCTTCTAAGTATTTGATATTTTGGTTCTGGTATTTTAAGTATATACTTGCTTTACTTGCACATTACTTTACTTAGTGAAGTGCTCCAGTCTCTCGCGAAGGTTAGAGTAGTAAGTGTAGTGTAGATGTGGTGTCTAGGCTATACCTTATCAGTGTGGGCCGCTTGTCGCATGGATTGTTTGTGGGTGCCAGCAAGTGGTGACAGTCTTGTCTGGTCTTAGTATCCCACCATGTGTGTAAGACAAGTTATTAAAACGGCAGGGCATCAATACAATAGCATAGCCGCCTCGGGAGGAGTTATATCTCCTCCTGTTTCGCCTACCGCCTCTTGTAAAGGGAGGAAGTGGTAAACCTATTTATACTTAGAACACTGTCGACACTTCTTAACGCAACCACCAGAGATAGGATGTTAGGATATCTCTGATAACGGCGTCAGAAGTGCCCTGAAGGGTATTTCTTATATCTATTGGATAATTCCGCAAGCGCACAGAATATACCGCATGTAGCACTTCACCCGGGAGTATTCCAAGGGTATCGTTATTTATTTTATCCCAAGGAAAAGCGGTTGCTAGGAATAATTAATAAAAAAAGAGAGATCCTTAAGTCTATAGCAAGTTAGTATCAACTAGAGATAGGTCAATATATAGAGGAAAGGGTAATGACACCAAGACACGACAAGGTTTTGGATAACTAAAGATAACTAGTAGAGTATAGCTAGGTGGGAGGACAACGAGTGAGTAAAAGACTCCTATGACACTTACTTTACTCTTGTGAACTATCTTATCAAATGGATGAATTATACTAAGACAGCTACCTTACTTTCGGGGGTAGTGCGAAACAATAGAGGATATAATCTCTACCCGAAGCGCCTACTCTCTTATGGGAGCCTACCTTTTAAGAACTTGCCTAAAACACGTGGAGGGATACTAAGACTAGACAGGGCTGTCACCACTTGCTAGCACCCACAAACAATCCGTGCGACAAGCGGCATTCAAAGGCAAGATCTAGTCTAAGCACCACGCTTACACTAAGCCCTTACTACTCTAATTGCGTACCAACAACTAAAGCACCCTATGACAGGTGATGAACCACACACGTGAGCTGGTTATAGGATCACTATCTAATATAACTCAACTATAAGTTAAGACAAAACACAACAATACTGTAATGAATAATAAAGCACTAAGTAGAGACTTAGTAAAGTAAATTAAATATAATATATTGATTAAGGAAAAGTCTTACAAAAGGAAAGGTAGAAGAGCTATACCAGACTCTCCAGCAGACAACTCCGAAAACTCCGAGCGTAGCTCGACTCGACTCTAACTCCCACACTAGACCAATACTACTACTACTAAAGAGTGGAGCTTCTCTTGTCTCTTATGGCTCTTGTGTATCTTGGGTGTGTTGAAGAGGGTGATGGCAGCCTCTATTTATAGGGGAGAGTTGAGGGGCGCCACGTCAGCGATCTGCGTGCTCCTTGCCTCTCCACTCTTGGATGAACCGCCTCAATACTGCCTTAGGATGGACGGCAGAGGTGATTTCATCACGTGGAAGATATGCAGGAAGGCGGTGGGGGCCAACCGACCAGGCCAGGCACCTAGGGGGGTCGGCTGACCCCCTATGACAGGTGGGCCCGGCCAGGTGTGGTCCCTACCAGTCATAGAAGTGTTGCCTTGTCCTGGTTCTGTCTTGATTGTGTTGTTTTACGCCTTGATCCGTGTGCCTTTATTCTCCACCGTTGAATGGAAACACATGTTGATCTGATGGTGGAATTGAGCTGAGTAGGATGTCACACGGATCCTGCCACGTCACCAGAGCTAGGTGGGCCCCATGGTGGGGTTGGCCGACCCACACATAGGCCCACTCTGAGCTCTCCTCTCTTCTAAGTGATGTCTTGAGTCATTTGTTGAAGTATGATGACTTGGTTCCCAAATACATGGTTCAGGCTGACCCATAATAATGGGCTCCATGTGCTCCAATTTGTTCTGTTTTGATCTTCCCCGTATTCACAATCAAAGAGTACAAGTGGAACTACTTAATGATAAAATATGTTCATGGTATGTTTATTCTCCCTTGAATCCGAGGCCTGTTGACGGTGTTTGAATGTGGATTTTCATGGTATATCCACCGTCAACAAGATCCCTCAAGCTTAACCTTTGCTCGTCCCAAGCAAATAATTAAACTTAGCCTCGGTGGATCAGGAGTTGCTACAATGTTCATATTTCCTTAATACCAAGTGCACAACAGAATACTTCTCTTTTGAATGGAAAAATAGGCTATAAAAATCCACCCATTTTACCTTAGTCCTTTATGGGGCTAATGACCTTTCCTTTGCCTTAGGTGGTTAAAAGACAGAACAGTTTAACTTGAGCACTACTTTTCTCCTTCTTTGCAAGTTTCATACTGGAGGTTTTAACAATGTTTTGCAAAAGAAAACTTAATGTTCCTCATATGGTTCTCTCATGTCGCTCAAATGGTGTATGATTCCTTACCAAGGCACAAAGTAAAGGTTGCCTTCTCTTTAACATCCTACTTCTAAAAATGGCTTATGTGGAGCTTAAGGTAGGAATGAAAGGGTATAGCATACTTACTTTTCATATATTATAGAGTCAAAGCTTGGATCCAAATAGAGAAGTGTCATGCCCATAGATCAAGATGTGCAATTGTGTGGAAAATATAACCTATAGTGCTCCTCTATTTGAAATTATATCTCTCTCTAATAAATTTTAGAGACATAGCTATCAATTTTCCTTTCTTTATTTATGAGCCTAGACTTACTCATAAATTTTTCTTTTCTTTTCTATGGACTCTCATGTGTCCATTTTTCTTTCTTTTTTTTCATTTTGCATAGCCTTTTTGTATTTTCTACCATAATAACTAAGATAGATTTACTATGACTTTAACACATGAAGCATTTAATTGGTGGAAAATAAAAGGCATGTGATTGCGTACTTCCAGTGTAGAAGCAGCATATATATGGTGTGTACGTGATCTTGATCTTGGGAGCATGATAAGACCCTCAATAAGGGTCAACAAGACTTGACAAAACTCAATACAAAGCAAATAGCTTATGTGAAAGGTTTTAGACAAGTGTAGCATATATGGCTATGGTAGGAATTTATCACCATTGAGGAACAATAAGGTTTTGATTGTTTAAGAAATAAATCTCCAGTAATCATGCATGCTTAGAACAATATTATAGCAGCTCTTATTTCACCATATCATATCTCACAACAACTTAGACTTAGTTCTAGCACTTAGCATCCACAAAGTTTTCAGGTTCATGATGATTTAAATGAGCCAAGTGATCCATACTCAAGGAAGTACTAAGTTGTAGACTAGGCATTAAAGAAATATTAACAGAGCAACTATTCATCATTTCCATGAGAAAGATAAACATTCATGAGACATATGGGAATAAGGGAAATATTTTTTTTGGGTATTTTTATCTTATTTATTTTTTTAAATGCAATAAATTAAATTAATGTAAATAGTTAGGATAGAATACTTACCTTGGTGGGAGAGAGAATCTCCCCCAAGCTTGTCTTTTTGCTCATTGTGGTGGCGGATAGTATTGGAACCATCCCGCCCAGCGTTGTGCTTCTTCATCTTGGATAGCTTGCAATAGTTGGGCATTTTGTTGCGCCATACTCAGAGTTGCATCTTACTCAACTTGCTTTGCACCCATGTCGTTGATGAGTTGATCCATTTTCGATCCTTAGGCTTCGACGTCCCCTCGCCCGTGTGGACGGACGGGGAGTGCGCATTCTTGGAGTGTGCTGTTGAGGTCGTTCCGTGGACCCTGAAAATGTCCATGGAACTTGCCTCATTGCCTTCTTCTTCGTATCTCCCTGCAGCTCGTGATGTGCCGCCTTGCTCAAATTGAGCAGCTTGTGACATACTCCTTGTCACCCTTCTTGATCCTGCAACGATTTGGTTTCTTGCCTCTCGGTCCCAATTTATGGTTAGTGTACAGTAGCGCATACAACCGACGTCTCTCACATGGGAGAGAGATTTCGGCTGTATGGCTGAGATAAATCATTTTAAGATCACCATTTTCATCTCTTTTTAGGACTTGAGTACTTATGAAGAAAATCTTCGGTTACAATATCTCTAGGAGAAGCAATATATTCGAAGTAGTGTTTTCCATCTAGCAAGTCCATTGTTTCAGCAATGCGAGTGATAAAAGAGGTAAAGAATATGGGCTCACTTCTATGGAAAATACCAAGTCAAAAACGGACTAAAATTTTAGCAAGTGAAACTTTTATTTTCTAAGTCATGGCATAGAGCAGTTTTAGTTCATCATTAATAAGAATTTGCACATTAGAGCCAGGAAGAAGAGTTATGGCCATCCAATAGCGGATCAAGCGCAAAGTAGGATTATAAATGTTATCAGTTTTAGGCTCAGAGCAATCATTGGATCCAGTTATAGCTTTCCAGAATTCAGCTTTATCAAATTTTCGTGTGGCATTTACTAGATCTAGATGACAATTGTTATCAAAGCCAAGTGCCATACTAAAAACTCCCCAAGTTAACTTATACTCTTGGTTGAACATGCGAAAGTAGACATTATTATCAGTGGCTTGTAAAGAGCATAGGAATTCAATGGTGAGTTTTTCAATTCTAAGTTCTTGCACTTCCCAAAAGCTTCCCCACCCAATTGTATTGAAAACAGTGTTGAATTTTGCGGTCCTACCTATGTTGTCCAAAAGGACGGAGTCGATGATGCCGGTATGTTCATAACCGCGGTGTCGGATGGAGAGGTACCTTTGGTACTCTTCTTGGTTCAACATGAGGCCGCTCTCGGGGTCGAACGTCCTCTCGGGAGGCACTCCAAAGCTTCATCTTGGTGGAGCTTCTCTTCCTTCATCTTCGTCATGGCGGGGTCATTGGGAGGAACTCCCTATGACACTCTTGGCCTTCTTGAATGCGGAGGAGAACTTCTTCATCCTGCAGCAATGAGATAACAAAAGAACACACTACGACAACAGGGATTAGCGTTAGCGTTAGCGTTAGCGTTAGCTATCCCAATGTTAGTAGTCCTTGCGGGGTATGGTTACCTCCACAAACACGATATTGAGAGCAAAGATGAGAGTAAGACAAGCTTCTACTACTACAATATTTTTAGGTTTTTGGTTTGAGTGGCTAACTACAACTAAACATAAGAAAGAACTTGCTCAAATAGAGAGAAGAAGAGAGATTGTGTGCTTGAGATGATTTAGCTGGTTTGTGTGTGGAATTGAGCACACAATGCAAGGGTATTTATAGGAGGAGAAGGGCTGGTGACCAGGCCAATAGGGCCAGGTCGACCGACCCCACTATGATAGTGTCAGGACTGCTTTCACCTTTGGATAGGGAATCTATCTGAATTCAAACACAACTTTGCAGACAGGGCTTTAAACATGGGTCGGCCGACCCATGTTTGGTCCTCTTTTTAGCTTTAAACAGTGTGTTTCACTTTGTCCAGTAAAGTAAAGACTAGTGGTGGACCAAAAGTGATGAAATTTTCAGAGATTCCCTTGTCTAGTACTTTGTGAAAGAGAAAGGTGTATGACAAAAGTGAGGACATGCTTTAAAGTGATTCCCATGGACTATGGGGACACTAATGCATGCCAAAGTGTCCACTTTTTATAATTTGGATGGTGGTGGATGTTTGATTCTCCTTGGAGTATGTGAAAGTGGTCATGACAAAAAGTTGTCGGCCAAATTCAAATTGAGCTGGTGATTAAGGTTGAAACAGTGATCAGGACACCAGACCAACATCACCAGAGGTGAGTGGGCCCCATGGTGGGGTCGACCGACCCCACCTTGGGTGGTCCCACCACCCCAGTTGTGAGCAACACAGTTCTACTCAAGTTTTATTTATCTAATTATTTTATTCTGTCGAAATAAATTATTTCAAAATTTAAATATGCAATGCAATGTAATGCAAAAATGCAGGAAATGCGAAAAGTTAATATGAGATAAATACTGATTTACCTTACCAGCAAGGGCTCCATGTTTTAGGTTCATAGAGTAGGACCTCCCCTTTTCGGGTTCATTCTTCGGGTGCTTCGATCGGTCCTGGAGATGGGGATCGTGATGATCGCACCTCTTTCTTCCACCATTCCTTCTTGGTTGATGCTTGTGACTTAGCAGAGTCAGCCTTGTTTACCACCTCAGCCTTACTTACCAGTTCGGCCTTTTTGGCCTTTGGCGGTTGATTCTTTCGGTGGGGTGCATATTGTGGCTTGTTTCTCCATAGGTTCTTCCTTACCTGTTGCATTGACCTATAACCATTGAAAGGACATTTAATTCTCTTACCTAAGAGTTGGAAGTGAACTTGGCCGGATCCCACATAGATGATGGCGTTCACGATGTTGAGGAACGGCCTTCCCAGGATGACGGGGACTTCGTCATCGGCCCCCATGTCAAGAATGATGAAGTCAGGCGGGGATGTATTCGTCTTGAACTTTGACAAGGATGTCCCTTGCCAATCCCTCGGGGAACCTGGATGGATTGATCAGGCCATTTGCAATTTGACAAAAGTGGGGTACAAAGGTCCCTCTAGCAAATTCTCATACATTACCTTGGACATGATGTTCACTCTAGATCCAAGGTCGCAGAAGGCGTTGTTAAAGGTGTGCGGCCCGATCTCGCAGGTGATGGTAGGATGACCAAGATCACTCGTCTTGGCCATGAATGGCGGGTCAAGAAGGCAACCCAGGGTTTTGCCTAACCGGAGGCTTACCAAACCTCGTAGAGATTAACTTGACACCCTCAATTGATTTCTCGTGTTTCCCTGGGATCTTACCTTGTTCGAAGGATGGGACAGCTGCTGCTATTTGAGCTAATTGGGTTTCTAGCCTTTTATTAAAGCTCAATTAATTTTTCATAGCAGTGTTAAAGCTATCCATTTTCTCACTAAGATTTTCAAGAATCTTATCATTAGCCATTATTTTCTTATTTATACTATCATTGATTTTGGATTGGCCTAAGACAAGATCTTTAAGAGAAGGTTGGTTACCATAAGAATTATTAAAATTATTGCTATAACCATTACCTTGATTTCCTTGGTAGAAGGGCGCGAGTTCCATCCTCCTTCTTGCTGGGGTCGATACCCATTGTTGTTGTTGTTGTTGTTGATGAAGCTCACTTCCTCCTTCGTCTCGGGACAATTGTTGCCCGAGTGATCTTCTCCACCACATACCTCGCATCATGGATCAACTTCGATTGCTCGTGCGGTGGCAGTGGCTCGAATGGCCTTTTGTTCCTTTCTGGAACCTTCCTCAATCTTTTTCATCAAGAGGTCTATTTTTGCTGAGAGCATGTCCACCTCATGAACTGGTGAGCATACCCCTTTTCTTGGGCTGGAGTCACTCCTCATTCCATCCTTGGTTGATAACCATCTTTTCAATGAGGTCTTTGACATCCTTGGCATTGTGTTGCAGGAATGCTCCTCCAGCGGCAGTATCAAGGTAACTACGTGCTAATCCAGTCAGCCCATGGTAGAAACCTTGGATTAGGAGCCACTCTTCAATTCCATGATAAGAACAAGCACGAATGTACTCCTGGAGGCGTTCCCATGCTTCGGGAATCGTCTCGTCAGCTTGCTATTGGAAGCTTCAGATCTTTCCACGAAGAGCGCTGGTTTTGCCCATTGGAAGAATTTCTTGAGAAATGTATTGGCGCACTTCTCCTAGGTGGTAGCTTCATTCTTGTTGGCATGAAACCATTGCTTCGCCTTACCAAGCAGTGAGATTAAGAACAGGCGAAGACGGATGGCGTTAGCCGAGACATTCTTGATAGTGAAGGTACCACACACCTCCAGGAAGTGCTGGAGATGGGCATTGGCAGTCTTCATGCGGCTTCCCACAGAATGGAGTGGCCTTGCACCATGTTGATAAGCGCTGGCTTAAGCTCAAAGGTAGCATCCCCCAAGTTGAGCTGCGCACCGGTGGCAATGTTGTCAGCCGACGATGCAAGAGAACTCAGAGATGGTCTTTTGGGCCATAGCTTCCTTGGTTGATAGTGCGGAGCCTCTTTCCTCGAACGGATTCAGGTTTGAGATGAACCTTTGAGGTGGAAACTTGACAGCGTCTAGTTCTCCTCAACAATTGCTCAGGATCTTCAATAAAATTTGACGGCAATTGGAAACCGCTCATGCACTGTCTAGCTTCACGATAACGAGAAACACAGAAAGGGGTAAGCCCCTAACACTAATCGATAACTAAATTGGTAGTAGACTCCGGATTCAATTTTTATTAATATTCCTAGACTGATGCTTTCCCCGGCAATAGCGCCAGAAATTCTTGTTGACACTTCTTAGCGCAACCACCAGAGACAGGGTGTTAGGCTATCTCTGATAACGGCGCCAGAAGTGCTTAGGGTATTTCTTATGTCTATTGGATAATTCCGCAAGCGCACAGAATATACCGTTGTAGCACTTCACCCGGGAGTATCCTAAGGTATCGTTATTTATTTTATCCCAAGGGAAAGCGATTGCTAGAAATGTTAATAGAAGGTTGAATCTAACTCAACTTAGCACAACTAGTGCAGAGGGGGTAATCGAAGTATGATAGGAAGGTGATGATTCAAAATAACAAATGAAATACTAAAAGATAACTAGTGTAGTGTAGCTAGGTGGGAGGACAACGAGTGAGGAAGGTTCCTGTGATTCAAACTTTACTCTTATGATCTATCCTATCAAATGGACGAAGTACACTAAGACTGCTACCTTACTTCTGGTGTAGGGGATAGGCGAGACAGTAGGGGATATAACCTCTACCCGAAGCGGCTATTCACTTATGGGAGCCTACCTTTTAAGAACTTGCCTAAAACACGTGGAGGGATACTAAGACTAGACAGGGCTGTCACCACCTGCTAGCACCCACAAACAATCCGTGCGACAAGCGGCATTCAAAGGCAAGATCTAGTCTAAGCACCACGCTTACACTAAGCCTTACTACTCTAGCTGTGATCAAGGCAACTAGAGCACCCTAGGACAGGCGATGAACCACACACGTGAGCTGGTTATAGGATCACAATCTAATGTAAACCGACCAAGTAATATGATAACTCACAACAATACTATTAAAGTAATGCACTAAGTAAAGACTCTGTAGAGTAAAGCAGGAATAATATATTAAAGTAGATAAGCCTTACAGAAAGAGAAAGATACAAGAGCTATACCAGACTCTCCAGCAGACGACTCAGGAGACCCCGAGCGCAGCTCGACTCAACTCTAGCTTCCACACTAGACTACAACTACTATTAAAGGTGGAACTACACTACTTCTTCACTTGTATCTTCAATGAATCATGTCTTGAGAGGGTGGATGCACCCTCTATTTATAGGGGGAGATGGAGGGGTGCCACGTCAGTGATCCGTGTGCCTTCCCACCTTAGCCCTTGGATAAACCGTCACTGAAACCGCCACAAATCAATGGCAATGATGAAATGAGCACGTGAGAGGCATGCAGGAAGTCGGTGGAGGCCAGCCGTCCTGGCTGGGCACCAGGGGTGGTTCGGCCGACCCCCCTATGCCATGTGGGCCTAGCCAGGGTCTTCTAGAAGAAGTCCCCACCTATCATAGGGTGTGGCAGTGGCCTGGTCCCACCCTTGGTGGTTCGGCCGAACCACCTGCGATGAGTTGGGCCCACCACTGTGGTCCCTATCTATCATAGAATGTCCCCGTATGTTGGTTGGATTGTGCCATGTCAGCAGGGCTAGGTGGGCCCCATCCATGGTTCGGCCGAACCATGCCTAGCCCCACCTCAAGCTCTGTTCTCTTCCATGTGGTCCCTTGTGTCATTTGTTGAAGTGTGGTGACTTGGTTCCCAAATATGTGGTTCGGCCGAACCATGATATTGGGCTCCAAGTGTTCATTTCTGCTCTGTTTCATCTTCCCTGCATTCACAAGCTTAAAAGTACAAGTGGAACTAGTTATTGATAAAAATATGTTCATGTTATGTTGATCTTCCTTGAATCCGAGGCCTGTTGATGGTGTTTGAGTGTGGATTTTAATGGTATATCCATCGTCAACAATGTGCACAATCTTGGATTTCCTGGCACCAAGAATAGCTGTCCTATAGAAGTTGGAATGAAAAACAGTCCAAAATCTATAATCAATCCCCAAAAGACCATGAGAGGTATATGGGTTGACAGCTCTAGGCCTGCTGAGTCTCTGACCAAGACTTGGAATAATCAACTACAGGGTGAGGCATATTATCAACAGGAGCATGCATCTTGGGATTCTCCTCTGAATCTCTCATGTAACTGTCATCATATTCATTTAGATGATTAGGAGTGCTAGGACAACCTCTATAGGAAATAGGAAATCCCTCCAGCTGGCATCTCTCCTCATCCTGAATGTACTGCTCATGAGCGGCACGATCATCAGCAGTGTAAGGAGCTGCACCACTGCTGGTACTCCGGCGTCCCCTCTAGGAAGGTTTCTTTCACAGCTGTTTCTTCAAAATCCGAGGGCCGCCACTTCCACCTCCTTGCTCCATCTATGCAATTCAAATGAGACTTTGATAAGAAACTATGTAAACTGGAGATATAGAACTTGCTGCACCAAAACTTTAACCCTTGAACCAAAATGTGCAAAGTCCAGAAGGTAGAGCACCTGGAGTGCAATCCAGGCAGGGCGGCACTGCCGCACCCTGAGTGCGGCACTGCCGCACTGTAATACCTCTAGTATTACTGAGTAATTAAACTGGCATGTCATCATGTTTACATTAATCATCTGCATATGATTGTGCTTAGGGCTCCTAGAGTGATTTGATTGTGTTCATGGTTGATTGTGTAATTAAACCCTAAAATAAAATCTAAATTGAATTCAATAAGGAGATGGATATTAAAACCTAATATGACCCCAAAACCCTAATTCAAAAACTATTGGGAATCATATGAAAGTATCTTAATGAAAGTTGTAGATCTTTTAAAGTGTAACAACTTCTATTTTTGGAGATTTCGAAGTTATACATTGGAAATTTGAATTAAACTCAACACAATGACTTGCAATTCAAATTTGAAACATCAATTTAAAATCGATTAAGAATCTAGGCAAAACACCCTTAATAGAAGTTGTAGGGCTCAGTAAGTTGAACACCTTTCATGTTTACAGATTTTCAACTTATGTGGAAAATTTTGGAGAAATTCTGTAAATTGCAAATCAAATTTAAAAACCACTTTTACCCCCTTTCCAATAGTTTAAAAATTCTGCATAATTTCAAAATACTTCAAAAAGCAAAAGTGACCAGTACAAAGAGTACTACAACTTTTATTTTGGCAAAAATTTGAGTTGTTATACGGAATTCTGAGTAATTTGAATTGTATTGGGCTTGGGGTGTAGTACTAGTAATGTAGCAGGGGGTACCTTCTATACCCGAGGCGTCCGGCCACGTCGCCGGCGTGCCCCTGCCCACTCCGCCGGCCGTCCGGGCCATTCCTCTACCCAAGTTGGCACGCATCGTGCAGATGGGACTGCCCACGACCTCTCAGGCCTGTCCCCTCCTCTATTTACCCCTCGCCGTCGCCATTCTCACCTCCACACCGCTCCGGCCAAGTTTCTTTTGGAGCACAAATTCATCGTTCCTGCCTAGCCATTGTCCAATTCAACTTGCCCATAACCCCACTGTGTTGTTGCACTCCAATTCCACCCAGTAGTGCAAGCTATAGTGACCTGAGGGTGCCGGAACACCGTCGTCGACCTCGCGGCCGGCCAGTGCACCACCGCCAGCCCCGCCGCTCGTGTCCAGCCCGTCTGAGTGAGCTCGGACCATTCTCTCCTTGTGTTCCCATGCCTATTTCATCTCTGGAATCTCATGCTCGATTTGGCTTCTTGTTTGACATCTTAGGTTGGCCGGAACGCGCGTTCGCCGCCCGGTTCGTGCTGCCATTCCCGCCGCCGACGTCGAGTTCCACTCACTGCACCGCCTCGGGATCTACCACCGAGCCACTCAAGGTTGTGGTGAGCCTCCAAATCTATTTCTTGAGTCAGTTTTGGAACTGTCGCTTCATGCTCGTCGGCGACCGGCTCGCCGTCGCGGCCGAGCCGCCGCGATCGAGGCCGGTAGCACCTCGCGCTCGTAACCCCGTAGTATTATAGCTCGGTAGATGCGCTTGGGTCTATAGAGTTTGGTTCCGTGGTCGGTTTGGTGCCTAGGGCCGCCGGCGGCGCGCTGCGGTCAGTCAACTGCCGGTGGGTTTCCGGTCAAAATGGCCGGGGAGCAGAGAGGGAGAGAGGGAGAGACTGGCAGGTGGGGCCCAGCTGCCAGCGATTCAGTGAGTGAGGAGCGGGAGGGCGCAGCCAGTTGGGCCGGTCTGGTGGTTTTGGGCCGGCTCGGGCTAGGTTTTCGTTTTCCATTTTCCCTGTGAATATGCAAATGTTTTTCCATTTTAGTTTTTCTATGAATAGTGCTACATATTTGTATTTTTATGTGAATTAATCCACTACATGAAAAATCCTGAAAATATTTGTGTTATGTGTAGAATATTATAAAAATATAAAAAGTGGTATTCAGGATACTTTCTGCAGAGGTTAAAATTGCACCTTTTAATTAGAAAACACAACTTTGGTTAATTTTAATAAATTTTGTGTTGCTCCAAAAATCATAAAATTTGTTGTGGCACTATTTTAGGGTGAAATCTAACTGTTGGTAAAGTTTAGGCTCATTTGAAATTAATTAACTGTGTTAGCTAATTAATGTTGAATTATTGATTAATAAAAGAATATAAACCTTAATGAGTTAGGTAATGTGTGAATTGAGGGTTGATTGCTTGCTCTTGGTCAAACACCCTATGACCAAGGGTACCCTAGGGTTGTACTTGCCGTTATTAGCTCATTTGTGTTTTTAAGATTTGGTAGTGGTCATTAATGACCATTAAAATGGTCAATAAAATGAAGTGCGGGAAAATATCACCTTGCTTAGTGAAGATTACTTTATAACCTTAACGTGAAGGAAAGTTGTACTCAAGGTAGAGTAGTGTTTAATATTGTACTTGTACTTCGTATCATCTCATCGCATTAAAGCATGCATCATTGCATACGTGTAGTGACCGGAAACTGAGGACGTGAAGACTGAGGCACGTATTGAGGAGGTTGTCCAGGAGGTGGTTTAGGGTTTCAACATCTGTGGCACTGATCCGGATCCCACCCTCTTTCGCGCTCCAAGGCAAGCCCCGGTGCATTTGCCCTCTCCTTGTATTTAAAATATTTTATCACTTGAGTTAATCTATTGCATTAGGTTGATAGGAGTTGAGTGATACCTATTGATGCATTACCTTTCCTTGACCACTAATTATACCCCTGAGAACCTGATTTGATTAAATATTGAAAAATGCTTAGCTCTGCTTAATTGATTTAGATTTGCATAAAATGCTATTTTGAACAATGATGATATGCAAACAATGAATCATAAAAAGTGGTTGGTATTGTCCTCATTGTTGGCGGTGTACTTAGCCAGTCCATTGTCATCAACGGGGATGGGTTTCCGGGTGGTGGTCATATGTTTGGGTTAGAGTCCCAACTTATTGTCGCCAGTGGAAAAGGGATGTGAAAACCGGGTGGTTGCCAGGGTATTTGGGTTAGAGTCCCAATGCATGGTATCCAACGAAAAGTATTAGGGACCGTTCGTTGTCGGCCTGCTGTGATCGAGACTTTGCAACTACTCACATACTACGGAAAGTCCTATCTCCGGTGGCTCTATTGCTTGAACCGACAACCACGCACTGGGAGTGGAGAGATGGCGAGAGTAGCATGTACCCTCGTGGCCGTCGTGCCTGGAGACTAGAGGAGTACTGTGCTCTCGGGTGGCGCAGGACCGGTTCAGGGATAGAAAAGCCATGGAAGACGGGGATTGGTATATGCAAGCTTAGGTGCTACATATGCAGTGTGGTTAGGGATCCCCAGCTGGGTACTAATCGATTCGAATCGTCGTTGCTCCTCGGTTATGGAGACTTGATCCTCACGCCTACATCAAAAAGTGGTTCGGAAGTAGGATGTTTTGAGAATGAATAAGTAATTAGATTTGATGGATACATTAGTAAAGAATTGTGAATTATTAATACCGACTCTTAATAATGTTTATTAAAATATTGAGAACAGGATTAGTAATACTTTTCTGCAAAATATCTTGACTCTTGCTAAAGCCTTACCTTGACTACCCTCAGCCTGCATTTCTGGGTCTCATTCCTTTTTCTTAGGCGGGTAAGTCTTGCGGAGTACCCCAGTACTCCGGGTTTGTTAACCCCGTTGCAGGTAGCCAGCAACAGGAGCTCTGTCTTGCCCCTTGCTGTGTGACCATCATCCAGGATAGTGAAGAAGAGTGAAGTGGACCTGTGGGCAGGGTCCGTGTTGATATCTATCTTATTATGTTATGTCGTTGTCCTACTACTGCTACTACTATTTGAACTATGGTCCGTAATAACTGCATTTGAATTCTATTTGAATAACCGGTTTATAATCTAAGTACTATTTAATCTTTTGCACTTTTACTCTGATGTAATTTTATTATGAAATGATGTAATCCTGTAATGGCTTCGCAATGGGATCCTATCAGAGAAACTGAGTGCTGATGTAACCCGGCAAGGGCTGTCTAGATCATCTGAGACACGGGACCGGCTGTCAGAGGTCATTAGCGACAATGATAGGTGCCTGTGGGCCATGTGATTTAGGCTGTTCTGCTACACTGCACCCTAGCTCCTCCATCCAAACTCTGCTCATTTTGATTCAGTGGCTAACTTTTCGATCCAACAACTTCTATACTCCATCACAATCTCAGAAATCGAAGTACAACAACAGATCGGACCATGAAATCCATTTATAAATGAGACAGGGAGCAATATTTCGGATCTGAGAGGTGAACTTTTGAAAACGAGATCCTGGAGGAAAACTAAATCGATCCATGGGAATCTGACCCAGAGCACTTGCTCCTGCAGGGTGCGGCACTGCCGCCCTGGCTAGGGTTCCCCGAATCGAGTGGGGCTTCTTCCACGATTTCACCACAAAAGCTCCCCCTAAATCCGTGATACTACCCTTGGAAACTCAAATCTGCAACTGGAAATCACGCATTGCATAGATCGAGAACGTTTAGGGTTTCACCTTGATTCAAACCAAAGATTGAGGAGGAAAGAAGAGCAATCTCCACTGCCTCCACACCTTGACTAGCACGAGAAAGAGCAAGAGATGCTGGCCCTAGGTGCACCAATGCCGGGGAAACTCCGACAAGACGGCGGCAAGGAACACCGGTGTCCTCAACTTCACGTGAGAGAGGAGGAGTTGGGGACGGCGTCATTGGAACTGAAACAGAGGGAGAGAGACGGTGGAGCGGCCAGAAGTAGATGAGAGAGTTAGGCCCCACGTCTTAGAGAAATTTGGGCCGAAACCGCTCAGGTTTCAGAGTGCGGCACTGTCGCCCTACCCAAACAGGGAGTTTTAAAACCTATTTTCTCGACCCTGATTCTATCACAGATATATATATATTCAAGATATTATGACCAAAAATAATCAACAATAAAAACTATGGTCATATACCTTGAAAACCTCTTTGAATTAGTTTTGAAAGACAAATGAAACTTTTCAAAAACTTTTCCTAGGTCGCTAGGTTGTCAAACAAGTGTGTGATACATGTCAAGCCAGGTTCCTTGAATCAAGTTACATTTAGTTCATTTCTCAAAGCACAAAATCTTGACTCATCGAGAGGCTTAGTGAAGATATCGGCTAGTTTTTTTCGGTGCTCACATGGCGAATTTCGATATCTCCTTTGGTTTTGTGGTCTCTCAAAAAGTGATGACGGATGTCTATGTGTTTTGTTCTTGAGTGACTTACCGGGTTGTTTGCAAGTTTTATTGCACTTTCATTGTCACACAAAAGTGGGATTTTGGTGAAGTGACATCCGAAATCTTTAAGGTTTGCCTCATCCAAAGTAGTTGAGCACAACAAGCGCCGGCTGCAACATACTCGGCTTCGGCGGTGGAAAGAGCTACACAATTTTGCTTTTTAGAGATCCAAGACACTAGGGACCGTCCAAGGAATTGACATGTCCCTGAAGTGCTTTTTCTATCTACTTTGCAACCGGCATAATCGGAATCTGAATACCCAAGTAGATTGAACTTAGAGCTCTTAGGATACCACAAGCCAAGATTTGGAGTATGAACTAAATATCTCAAGATTCTTTTAACAGCGGTTAAGTGATATTCTTTAGGATTGGCTTGAAATCTAGCACACATGCACACACTAAGCATTATGTCCGGCCTAGATGCACACAAGTAAAGTAGAGAGCCAATCATAGAACTGATATACCTTTGTATCAACGGCTTTCCCTTCTTCATTGAGGTCAAGATGTCCATTGATTGGCATGGGAGTTTTGATTGGCTTGGCATTCATCATGTCAAACTTCTTGAGCATATCATGGGTGTACTTCGTTTGGAAAATAAATGTTCCTTCCTTTCAATTGCTTGATTTGAAAACCAAGGAAAAACTTCAATTCACCCATCATCGACATCTTAAATCTCTTAGTCATGATCCTACTAAACTCCTCACAAAAGGATTGGTTAGTACTACCAAATATTATGTCATCGACGTATATTTGGCAAACAAAAATATCTTTAGCAAATTTGTCGGTAAAGAGAGTAGGATCGGCTTTGCCTATTTCAAAGCCTTGCTTGAGCAAGAAGTCCTTAAGGCATTCATACCATGCTCTTGGTTCTTGCTTAAGCCTATAGAGCGCCTTTTGGAGTTGGTAGACATGGTTGGGGAACTTACGATCTTCAAAACCCAGTGGTTGCTCAACATAGACAAACTCTTGGATTGGACCATTCAGGAATGCACTTTTGATATCCATTTGATATAACTTGAAGTCATGATGGGAAGCATAGGCAAGAAGCATCCGAATTGCTTCAAGCATAGCCACCGGTGCATATGTTTCCTCAAAGTCCAATCCCTCTACTTGAGTGAAGCCTTGAGCAACCAATCTTGCCCTTGTTCCTAGTCACCATGCTGTTCTCATCTTGCTTGTTGCGGAAGACCCATTTGTTGCCAATCACATTTGTATTAGGGTCTCTTCACCAAGCTCTTCTTGCATTGCCAATACCCAATCCAGGTCTCCAAGTGCATCTTCAACGTTAAGAGGCTCCAAAGAGGAAACAAACGTGTAATGTTCACAAAAATTTGCTAAATTAGAACGAGTCATTACCCCCTTTTGATGGCTCCCAAGGATATTGTCAACGGGGTGATCCCGTTGAATCGTTTGACGTAGCCTTGGATGCTCAACACCTTCTTGCTGTTCTTCTGGCTCATCACAATCTTCCAGATCAAAGATTGGAGCAAGATCTAGACCATGGTCTAGACCTAACTCAGTTCTGGCTGCTGAGGAGGGAGCGGCACTGGTGCCCTTGGGGGGCATTGCCGCCCTGCTTTTCTGTAGCAGGGGTACCCTGCTCTTCTCTGGTGAGTACGTCAGCGGAGTCTTGTACAGCAGCATCTTGAGGCTCCCCCTGTTTGGCTGTAGGAATTTCTTGTGGTCTTATATCACCAATGGTCAATTGCTTGATAGCCTCACAAGGTGGATCCTCCTTATCTACAACACTAGAGTCAACTTGCACTACTTGAGAGCCATTAGATTTATCAAATGTCACATCTACCGCTACTTCAACTCGACCGGAGTTTTTGTTAACGACACGGTAGGCATGCTCATTTGATCCATAACCAAGTAGAAAACCTTCATCAACTTTAGGTGCAAATTTAGAGGTTTTGGGTTTCTTATTAAGTATGAAACACTTACGCCCAAACACTCTAAAGTATGATACCTTGGGTTTGTTACCGGTGAGGAGCTCATAGGAGGTCTTCTTCAACTTCTTGTGTAGGTAGAGACGGTTGATGGCATGACAAGCGGTGTTGATGCCATCACTCCAAAAGATGTCCGGCGTCTTGTATTCATTAAGCATTGTCCCTTGCCATATCAATGAGTGTTCTATTCTTCCTCTCTACTACACCATTTTGTTGAGGGGTGTATGGAGTTGAAAACTCATGCTTGATGCCCTCTTCATCAAGAAATTCCTCCACTAGGGTGTTCTTGAACTCGGTCCCATTATCACTTCTCACTTTCTTGATAGGGAAGATCGAATTCCTTTTGTGCCCTCCTAACAAAGGCTTTCACCTTCTCTTGTACCTGGCACTTATCATAGATAAAGAACACCCAAGTGAAACGAGAATAGTCATCAACAATAATTAAGCCATATTTGTTACCACCAATGCTAAGATAGGCAACCGGCCCAAAAAGGTCCATATGAATCAACTCCAATGGTTGGGTGGTAGTCATGATGCTCTTTGGTGGGTGAGGTACGCCTACTTGCTTTCTGGCTTGGCAAGCGCTGTAAATCCTATCTTTCTCAAAGTGAACATTGGTTAGTCCAAGATAGTGGTTGTCTTTTAGAAGTTTGGCCAAGTTCCTCATCCCAACATGTGCTAGGCGGGGATACCACAGCCAGCCCATGCTAGATTTTGCCACTAAACAAGTCTCAAGGTTGGCTTTTCCTTTGTTAAAATCAACTAGGTAAAGCTTTCCCATTAGTTGACCCGTAAAAGCAATAGAGGAATCCTCTCTTCTAGTGACTTCCACACCCTATCCGTAAAGAGACAATTGTAGCCCATTTCACACAATTGTGACACGGACAACAAGTTGTAACTTAAAGAATCAACATGTAAAATATTAGTAATTGAATGTTCATGAGTGATTGCAACTTTACCAAGACCTAGCACACCTCCCTTGGAATTGTCTCCAAAGACAATGTTTTCATTTGAGTCTTCCTTGGGGTGTAGGATGAGAACATACTCTTCTCTCCGGTCATGTGATTTGTACATCCACTATCAAGCACCCAACTTGATCCACCGGAGGAGTATGCCTACAAAACAAGATTAGTTCCTTGATTTAGGTCCCCAAATGTTCTTGGGGCCTTGCATGTTAGTTACGAGAAACTTAAGAACCCAAATAGAAGTGTTATGATAAACATTCTTTTCTTGGCCAATGTACTTGGCAACCACTTCACCGTTGCTCTTGTTCTTCAACACAAAGTAAGAACTCAAGCTTTGTCTAGGTGCAACGGTCTTCGGTTGATAGGAATACATGTTTGGTTGCCCCCAAATTGATTTCTTGCCTTCTTGTGGAACCTGCTTTGGCTGGGAGACCTTCTTTCTGTGCTAATCATTTCCAGATGCAGTGGAAGTAACCTTCCCTTTCTTTGGGGGAGCGGCACTGCCGCCCTTCACTGCGGCACTGCCGCCCTAGACAGGGTGCAGTGCTGCTCGGGGGGCTGGTCGTGCTGCTCTCTGTGCAGGTCCCTCAGTACTTTCACTGCTGCTAGAATTGAAATGCACACATTCATAACCATTTATTACCTTTCTCCCATTTGTTTTACCTCCATGTCGGTGCCCAAGTCCGGTCTTGATGTGTGGATGTCTTCCATCCTTGAATTGTGGCTTCTTTGGTTGATTCACTTGGCCACCAACATGCTTGTTCTCTGATTTGCTCTCTTTAGCAACTATTTCATTGAGCCTAGCTATTTCCACCTTCATAGATGTTGGCGGTCTTTAGTAACTAAATTCTATCATCATTTTAATACTAAAAATAAATAGAAGGTAGGGGTTTTATCTAACCTTTCCACGAGTTTTGTCGTATATGTAACTTGCAGGTCTGACACGTGGAAATACATAAAATTCACAAGAAAGCGCACTACCGGAAAGCATATTCAGAAAAGGCGCAAAAACAATAAAGCCCACCTAAGAATTGAACTGGATCCATCCGTAACTACAGGGGAGGTCCAGGCCCAGGGAGAAACCAACCACCCGAAGGCGGTGGCCAGTGGGCCTAGCCGGGGACCGACCGCCCCCAGGTGCGACCGCCCCCTGGTAAGGCCTCCCGGGCCCAGTCTTCGGAGGCGGTGCTCTAGGCGGTATCCCAAAGGAGGTTTCACCTCCTTCCAAACTTAGCTACACTGGAACTGTCCTATGAAGCTATAAAATGATGCCCCCACTCCCTCCATCAACACAACTTGATACAATAGAGAAGAAGAAGGGAGTGCCACAATTTTCCATTGGTTTAGCTTCTAGCTAGGCTAGTATAGGGTTAGAGAGAGAGAGATAGAAGCTTGAGAAGTGAGAGCGGGGTCGAAGCAGTTCTACCCTCGGGTGGATGAAGTGCCGGACCTGTCGGCTCTCACATCCAACTTGTACCTCTACAACCATCTTGCTGCTTGAAGTAAGAGGTTTGTGATACATTCTAGTTTTGATCCATTAAGTGAGTTACTTTTATAAAGCAACTTGTTTGTGGGATCGTCGCTCGTCCTTGAGAAGGGTGCTCTAGTAAGAGGACTCCTGATAAAGATGAAAGTTCCTGGCCATCGTTAGACTAGTAGTCGCCTTCGTAGACGTGGTGTCTAAGTTGGAGCCTACCTTCGTTTGTTGCGCTCGCCCACGGGTAGAGGGGTAGGTGGCAGGTGGTGACAGCCCTGTCCACTCGTACCAGCATCCCCCACGTTCGGCCACAGAATAGCGCTGATAGTGGTATCGCTTGGCAAACCAGGTGCGTCAGTGGGCCCGAAGCAGGCAAGTAGTGGGAAAGTCATCTTCACTTAGTGTTTCCTGACTTAGTGTATCCTCTCCACCCAAGTTACCCTCCTATCTTTTCTAGGGTCAACTAGCTAAGAGACCTCTAACATAAGCCGTTCCTTTGGGAAAATACGATACCCTGAATACTTCCGGGTGAAGTGCTACGACGGTACTTCCGTGCGCTTGCGGACTTTTCTGCTGTCGCTAAGAAGCGCCAACAAGCATTTCTGGCGCCGTTGCCGGGGAACGGTTGTCGTTTTTAGTCTCCGAATCTAGTTGCCCATGTATCCTTTGTTTTTACCTTTCTCTTCTTTGACCTCTTTTGATCCAATGGAGCAACCCACCATCTCTAAACTTTCTGCTCCTAAGGGCGAGTTCGTTGAACCTCCACAATCCGCGAAGCCAATCACAGCTTCAAGTTACGAACTCCGCCTAGCTTTTATAGCTATGGTTCGGGAACAAACCTTCTCAGGATTAGATTACGAAAACCCATATCACCACCTAAGGGAGTTTGAGCAGCTCTGTGCATGCCTAACCATTGCTGGCATGTCACATGAAACAATGCAGTGGAAATTGTTTTCTTTCTCTCTTAATGAGAGAGCGAAACAATGGTATGCCCTCAACGTAGGAAAGGTAGTTGGTGATTGGGAAGAATTGCGAAACAAGTTCTGTGTAGCATTCTTCCCTATATCCTGAATCGCTGCCCTACGTCAAGAGATTCTCAACTTCCAACAACATGAGAAGGAATCCATAGCTGCAGCTTGGGAAAGATTTATGATTTTAACAAAATCTGGCCCAGACTTGTCTATTCCCAACCATGTGCTCTTGCAGCATTTTTGGTTAGGACTTAGCAAGGAATCTGCACGACAACTTGACATAGCCGCAGGGGGATCGTTCACACACAAAACCTCAGCCGAAGGAGAGGCTCTTTTAGATCGCATTCTAGAGAACACTCCGTCGTTAGAACCCCTCCGAGTAGAGCCAGAGCTGTGTAATGAGGAAGTCTCTTCGGCCGAGGCCGAACCAACGTTACCTGTAGAGACACCCACACCCGAACCAGAAGGTCCGAAGGAAGGTCTCCAACCTTCAGATCTTCCATACTTCGACGATGAATTCTTCGATGATTATGCGAATGTCTCGAAGTATGCATACAGAAGAAGCACGCATGTCCCTGTCACTCCAAAACCTTGCCTCGATTCTTTAAAGGAATCCATTAGGGAGTTGACGGCTATCATGAGTGATGAGTGGACAAATGAAAGGGAGTCTTCATCTGAAGTAATTCAGATTCGCTCCCCTTCGCGAACCATCTGTTGCAAAATTCAGGATGATTGGGTGGAGATGCTGTACAACCCCACGGTAGGAGCAAATCTGATGTCCACGACTTTTGCACGCACTCATCTAAATGATAGACATTTTGCTCCTACAACCCTGTCCATGAGAAATAGCTCGCGTACTTGTCAGCTAGGACAAGGGTTGGTTCACAACGTCAAAATTCAGCACGATGACGTTGTCTTAACATTAGATTTTCACATTTTTGACGACATAGACTTTAGCGTGCTAATCGGGCATCCCCTAGAGAAATTTCTCTCCAATGCAACAAGAACAAGGGAATTGAATGTTAAGCTGGGGAGGAATGATTATTCCATACCTTTTTATCGCGCTAAAAACTTGATGGCAGACCCTCTCCCCTGTCCTACCCTGCCCGAGGAGGTTATGTCAGTTTCACCTTTTCAGCCTCCTGAGTCGTCCTTAGAAAAAGATGCCAACTTCTTCGTAGAAGAAGAGGATGATGTAGGAGAAACCTTAGACCTTCCTAAAGAGGAAGTGCCGACTCCACCTCCCGTTGAGCTAAAAACCCTGCCTGAAAGACTACGTTACGTTTTTCTAAATGGCAACAAAAGCACTCCCGTCATCATTAGTGACAAGCTTTCAGATGAAGAGACGGCTAGACTTATTGCCGTTTTAGAAAAACATAGATCGGTCTTTGAGTATTCATTGCAAGATCTCAAGGGGATTAGCCCAACACTCTGTACCCATCTTATCCCTATTGACCCTGCGAGCACACCATCACGCAAACCGCAGCGTAGGCTCAATAATGCGATGCGGGAAGTTGTGAAGAAGGAAGTCCTTAAACTTCTTCATACCGGGATCATTTATCGCATACCACACAGTGACTGGGTTAGCCCCGTCCAAGTGGTTCCCAAGAAAGGAGGAATAACGGTAGTTGAGAACGCTAAGAACGAGCTCATCCCACAACGGACCGTCACAGGATGGAGGATGTGCATTGACTACAGAAAACGCAATGCGGCAACACGAAAGGATCACTTCCCATTGCCCTTCATTGATGAGATGTTAGAGCGATTGGCGAAACACTCTTTCTTTTGCTTCCTTGATGGGTATTCTGGTTATCATCAAATTCCCATCCATCCTGACGATCAAAGCAAAACAACCTTCACATGCCCGTATGGAACGTATGCGTATAGAAGAATGTCATGTGGGCTATGTAATGCACCCGCTTCGTTCCAACGTTGCATGATGTTCATCTTTTCAGAAACGATTGAGGAGATCATGGAAGTTTTCATGGATGATTTTTCTGTCTATGGAAAAACTTTTGATCATTGCCTCGAGAATTTGGACAAAGTTTTGCAAAGATGCAAAGAGAAGGACCTGGTGCTTAACTGGGAAAAGTGCCACTTCATGGTCCGCGAAGGCATTGTCCTCGGACATTTAGTGTCCGAAAGGGGGATAGAAGTAGATAAAGCAAAGATAGAAGTTATTGAGCAATTACCTCCCCCTGTGAACATCAAAGGGATCCGTAGCTTCCTAGGCCATGCTGGGTTCTACAAGCGTTTCATCAAGGATTTTTCACAGATCGCTAGACCCTTGACTAACCTGTTAGCAAAAGGCGTACCTTTTGAGTTCACGAATGAGTGTTTGAAAGCTTTTGAAACCATCAAGAAAGCACTCATATCGGTGCCCATAATCCAACCTCCGGATTGGGCACTACCCTTCGAAATCATGTGTGATGCTAGTGACTATGCTGTTGGTGCGGTCCTTGGCCAAACCAAAGATAAGAAATATCACGCGATCGCTTACGCTAGCAAGACTCTAACAGGACCTCAGCTTAACTATGCCACAACCGAGAAGGAGGTCCTCGCAATAGTTTTTGCTATCAATAAATTTAGATCTTACTTGGTGGGAGCAAAGATAATTATTTATACTGATCATGCCACTTTAAAATATCTGCTCACCAAGAAAGATGCTAAACCTTGTTTAATCCGCTGGATCTTGTTATTACAAGAATTTGATATTAAAATAAAAGATAAGAAAGGAGTAGAAAATACTGTTGCCAACCATCTTTCACGTATGCAAGTTACTAACATGCAGGAACAGGAGATCAATGACTTCTTACGCGATGACATGCTCCTCATGGTCACCGACACAAACCCCTGGTATGCAAACATCGTGAATTACATGGTTTCAGGGTACGTACCCCCGGGCGAATCCAGAAAAAATCTAGAATATGAAAACAGACGCCACTTATGGGATGAACCCTACCTGTACCGGGTTTGTGCCGATGGACTATTGAGAAGATGCGTGCCTACTGCCGAGGGTGCACAAATCATTGAGAGGTGTTGAAACGACCTCGATTTCCGCGAAGGAAAATCCACAGGCTCGAATTGTAATTCAACAGATTGCTTGGGACAATCCATGAAATTACCCATATCTCAGTTGACACCAGGATCCATACAACGGTAATTAAGTCTTACATAAACATTTATTACATCGCCACATTGGCGGAATCAACATTCAGAGAAGCTTTAGAAGATGCGGAAACGATTCATCCTTTACGGCCAACTTGAGTGTAGCACGTGACCCTATTCCTCGTCATCATCTCCCTCGAAGTCGTACTCATTCTCGTCACCTGACAGCAAATTTATCAGTACGATTTGTACTGGCCACGGAGCCCACCTATGCAGCATTTGCTTTGTGGAAAGTGGATGCAAGGCTATACAAGCAGACCTATAGGCTGAGGTTTTCCTATGCAGCTGTAATCAATGTTTAATTAGTCAAGTTTTATCACCAGTTAACACCATCATCCCTTTTCCCATCACCACACCTCACATACCCACACCTCACTCTCATTCGACAGGCCCAACTCCCTCTCGGGCCTATCTCAGCGGCACACTACCACAACGGGTACACTGCCGGAAAAATGTTATCCAGGGGGAGAAAAGAATATGCTCTCATCTAATAGTGGTTGCAGAAACATTAGGAAAGGTCCATAGCCAACGAGTTGGCTTATGTATCGATCGATCAACCATACACTCTGCAGAGGTTTTACTACTCACAAGATTAGCCATCATCGATGCTGTACAATCATCTAGGCAGAATTCCGGGTGCTTGCTTGCCTAGGTCGATGCCACCCTGCCACTCAGCCCTGGGACATTCCGGATCCAACACCATCACACTGAGACTGGGAGACGCAGTACCAGGCCCCATCAGTGGTACTGCGCATCTAGAACGGTACGGGAATCTGCCATCCGTCACCGTCCACCCTTATCACCTCTCAACCTAGCAGTAGTGGCACCGCCCTATCAAGTAGTCCAGCCGTCTCCCGCCCATCAGAAGCGAGCGAGTAGCAAGGGAATCCAGATGTTTCCGGTCACTAGTCAGATCCTAGGTTGTGACCAAGCAGGCATCTCCACTTAGGGGATACTCTCCCCGTGCCATCACGGCACCTCCGCTCACGGGACTTCAATGCACATCCCGGAACCACCTCATAAGTCCTTACCCGCCACAGGTATCTCTCGTGGGGATGCCCAGGTTGCACCCCCGGCACGACTTGCCCCACGGGCTTGTCTCACATCCCACTTGGTCGACATCAACCCTTACCACGCACCC
Source organism: Eremochloa ophiuroides (assembly GCA_038502445.1). NCBI lineage: Eukaryota > Viridiplantae > Streptophyta > Magnoliopsida > Poales > Poaceae > Eremochloa > Eremochloa ophiuroides. The sequence continues at coordinate 40,765,576 of JAHLJS010000008.1, read as the reverse complement.
AAGACGCACGCAGCACTCTCTCCCAGTGGTTATAATCAGTTATGCACCGTCCCAATTCCACCACATAGCATATAGCATGTAGTAAGTAGTGGAAGAGTAACAGTAAATTAAGCAGCAGGTAACCTAACAACGGCTAGCAGGGTAAAGTCTTATCAAGGCAGGGAATTCAAATATACTACCATGCAACCAATCCATACATAATCATAAAGCAATAGCAACAATGTCATTTGCAATGCGTAAATAGGATCTAAGGATTTGGTGGGACATGGCACCTTCGTAGTTGTCTCCTAGCTCCTGAAAGTACTCGTGGTCGTCTTCCTTAGTCAGATCCTCCTCCGGCTCTGAAATCGAACACGAAATAGTCGCGTCAGCGACTCCTATAGAGTATTTCAGAAAAATCCAATAAAACAAAGAGCCAAATGCACACAAACATAGTCTTAGATTGTAGATCTCATTTTTCTGAGAATTTTGATATATGGTACGCAATTTTTGGACATCGAATGAATAAGTTATGAATTTCCGAAGATTATCCTATTTTCTGAAAATGGGAAAATTGGTCGGTTAATCAGGGGCAGCTCGGGATTGGTCCACGTGGCGCGCGGGTCCAGTAGTGCGGCATGTGGCGCCTCATCAGAACACAGACCCGATGGTCGCCCACCAGGTGTTCGATGCTGGTTCCTAGAGAGTCGCCGGCGTCGGCGTAGCTCGGTGGTTGGTCGGGCGAGCTCGACGTTGGTCGGGGGGCGTCGGCGTAGCTCGGCGGTGGTCGGGCGAGCTCGGCGGTGGTCGGGGGTGGTTCTCAGACGTCGGGGGTGGTTCTCAGATGTCGGGGTGGTTCTCAGAGGTCGGGGGTAGCTCGGCGGAGCTCGGTGTAGCTCGGCATAGCTCGGCATAGCTCGGCGTAGCTCGGCGGAGGTCGGCGGGGCTCGGCGTAGCTCGGTGTAGCTTGGCGGAGCTCGGCGTACCTCGGCGTAGCTCGGCGGAGCTCGGCGGGGCTCGGGCGAATCTGACATTTGGGCGCCGAGGGTGCCGCTCTCCCGAGCTCTCCTAGGGAGGCTCGGGCGAATCGGAGATTTGTTGCGCCGAGGGTGCTGCTCTCTCGAGCTCTCCCGGGGAGGCTCGGGCGAATCGGAGATTTGGTGCTAGCAGGGTTCCAGGGCGTCTGTTCAAGGCGGCGGTGTCTCTCCGGTGCGGCGGACGATGACAGGGCGGCGATGACCATATTTCGGCAAGACAGGGCTCGGTTTTCCCCAATTGGCGTGCTCAGGCAGTCGTCCGACCAGATGGTGGCGGGTTAGAGTCGTGGTATGGCCTCCTTCTCCCCCTCGGCATACGGCGGTTCTCCGACGAGGTGGAGGCGCACGTAGCCAAGGCGACAGACATGATTCGGGGCTCGGCTATCTACGCGGCGGTGCTGAGGCAGACTTGGCGAACCTCGTCGGCCTCTCTCCGCAGCGCGAGGCGATCGGGGGTACTCGAAACGGATTTAGGCGAGGCGGATCGTGTCGGCGGTGATCACGTTTCCCCGAGAACGCACCTCGCGGTGTTCCGGGCTATGGAGGTTCGATCTTCCGCAACTAAGCTTGTCCGAGGTGGTCGGTGAGTTGGTGGTCACGCTAGCGGGTCGCGGTATTAAGATGCTCCGGTCATCGGCGGCGATGTCGCCGCGACTGTGAGGTTCCGGCGGGGCTAAGGAGGTCTTCTAGGAGATGTATACGCCTCCAGGGTCTATGGCGATGGTATACCAACTACCAATTTTGGCTACCGAGATTCCCAAGGTGCTCGGTTGTGGCGGCGGCGTGTCGCCGACGACGGCGGAAGGCGGCAACGCGGCTACGACCATGTCTTGGTTCAATTGAATGCGGTCTTGTCAAATTGGCGTGACTAAATGGGCATACGTCCGCTTAGTGGTGAACTAGTGACAGGGCAGGGCCTCCTTTTGGCTCCGGTCCGCGGCGGCGCTCCGACGAGGTCGCGGCGCACTGCGGACGAGGCTTCCTCTAGCGCTTAGATCCGCGTAGCTAGCTCAAGGGGTCGTGGCGGTGCTCCATGACGCTCTAACCTATACGGGTGCTAGTTGGATTGCTCGGAACGGGTGATTCGGCGTCGGAACGCGTCGGTGGTGAGCGCGCTCCGCTGAGAATGCGTCGTGCTGCGTTCTCGGTCTAGCAAGCTTGTAGTCCGGGGGTTTCGGCCGGTCGCATGAGTGCATGGTGCTGGTGATCTTCCTGAGCCGGTAAAGGCTCGTGCCTGCGCGTCCCGTGGGCGGAACACCATGGCAAAAGCAGGGCGAGGTTCGGACATGGCGAGCGATGGCTCACCGTGGTGTCGATGAAGCTAGGATGGCGGTGCAGTGGCGAGTCGTAGCCGTGCAGAGCGATCGCAGTGCCGTGCCGCTCCTCGTCCGCAGCTCGGGCTTCTCCTCCGTGTCCGGCTCCGGCGTGCTCCGCGGCGGCAGCGCTTCGGCGGTGCTCTCCACTCTTTGCTCCGCCCTTCTTCCTTCTCCCTCTCTCACACGGTGTGGTGTTGTGGCTTGTGGAGCCGCAGTGTGGCGGCTGCGAGTGGGAATGGGCTAGGGTTCCTCGGGTGCTCCAATTTATAGCGGAGCTCGGGTGGCTACCTATGGCGGGCGGCTCTGATCTGCTCGGGCTGATCGGAGGGCTGTGGCTTGCGCGAGCTAGGGTTCTGGTGGTGCGCGCGGGCTCGCTTGGCGGCCAAGAAAGGAGGAGACAGGCGAGGGACAGCGGGGTCAGGGCTCTGCCATGCGTGGCGCTGTCGGTCACGCCATTCGCATGACCCGGTCGGCCACCGTCTTCACGGAGAAGAGAAACAGGGGAAAAGAAGGAGTGACTGACAAGCGGGTCCCGGTTGGCAGCGGCTGCGAGAGGCGCTGCGCGCGTGCGGGGTGGTTTGGCTGCGAGATGGGCCGGCTGGCTGGGCCGAATCTGCTCATCCTCTTTCTCTCTTCTTTTTCTATTTTCACTTAAGTGTATAAATACATATATTACCCATTTTAAGTATTGAGTAAATACAAACATAAATTGCAATAAATCCTAAATGTGATGCATAAGTTATTATTCTATGTGAATGGAATTAAAATGCAAGCTATACTCCTTTATTACCAAATTCATAATAAAACCTATATGCTTGCACAAGAAAAATGGGTTTTCACAATAAATAAATGAAAAATTTTAATTGGTTGGGATTTTTAGGTTGTGTGGATTTTTAGGGTTGTTACAGTCCTCCCCCCTCATTAGGATCTCGACCTCGAGATTCAGAGATAACGTACCCATCGAAGAGGTAAGGAAACATAATCCGCAAGTCAGATTCTTTCTCCCACGTAGCTTCCCTTTCAGTGTGATTGCTCCATTGTACCTTGCACATCGGAATGGTCTTGTTCCGCGTCTCCTTGGTATCCCGTGCCAAGATCTTGATCGGATGTTCCTTGTATTCAAGTGTGTCTTGCAGGTCTAATGCATCCGTAGGAACTTGCTCCTCGGGAAGCTTCAAACACTTCCTTAATTGCGAGACATGGAACGCGGGGTGTACTCCAGATAATTCCTCCGGTAGTTCCAGCTTGTAAGCAAGCTTTCCAACCCTTTTACAGATCTTGTATGGCCCAACATATCTTGGTGCCAATTTCCCTTTTACGTGGAATCTGACGGTGCCACAAAGTGGAGATACCTTGAGGTAGACATAATCCCCAACCTTGAACTCAAGCTCTCTACGTCATCTATCTGCATAGCTCTTTTGCCTACTCTGTGCAATTCTCAAATTTTCTCTGACCTGTGCTACGCCTTCCTCTGCTTCTACAATCTTAGCAAGGCCAAAGAAGGCCCTCTCTCCGGGTTCTGACCATATTAGCGGGGTCCTGCAGGGTCTCCCATACAATGCCTCAAACGGTGACATCTTGAGGCTTGTTTGATAGCTGTTGTTGTACGAGAATTCAGCGTGGGGTAAGCAGCTTTCCCAACTGGTCTTGTATTTTATCACACAAGCTCGGAGCATATATTCGAGAATTTGGTTCACTCTTTCTGTTTGACCATCAGTTTGTGGGTGATAAGCCATGCTATAGTCCAGCTTGGTTCCGATGGATTTGTGCAAGGCCTGCCAGAATCGAGACGTGAATTGTGAGCCTCGATCAGATATTATGCTTGTGGGTGCCCCGTGTAGTCTCAGAATGTGGGTTATATATAAATCCGCCAGCCGTTCGGCCTCGTAGCCAATGCTGATGGGAATGAAGTGAGGGACTTTGGTCAAACGGTCGACTATCACCCAAATCAAATCGTGTTTCTTCTCGGTGCGGGGTAACCCAACGATAAAATCCATCGAAATGCATTCCCATTTCCATTCTGGAATTGCGAGGGGTTGTAGTAGGCCGGCTGGTCGTTGATGTTCGGCCCTGATTCTGCTACAAGTGTCACATCGGGCTACATGCCCTGCAATGTCTGCCTTCATATTCTCCCACCATAAGTGCTTCCTTAGATCATGGTACATCTTGGCTGACCCTGGGTGAATGCAATATTTGGAGTCATGCCCTTCTGACAGAATCTCTTCTCGTATCGCTGAATCCGTCGGTTCGCAGATTCTATCTTTGTACCATACAGTTTCCTGCTCATCTTCTCGGTATTCGGGGCCTCTTCCCAGCTTCATCAAACCCCGGATATAGTCTATCTCAGAACAGTTCTTTTGCGCTTCACGGATCTGTGAGGTGAGATTGTACTCGACGCGAAGCTCATTTAGCATGCCATAGGAGATTACCTCGAGCTGGAACGCGTCAAACTCTCTTCTGAGCTCAGACGTCATAGACTTGGTGATGAGGGTATGGCAGTAGCTTTTGCGGCTAAGTGCATCAGCGACTACGTTAGCCTTCCCTGGGTGGTAATGGATCTCAAGATCATAGTCCTTGATGAGTTCTAGCCATCTGCGCTGCCTCATATTCAGATCTTCCTGTGTGAAGAAGTACTTCAGGCTCTTGTGGTCGGTGTATATGTCACACTTGTTGCTCATCAGATAGTGTCTCCAAATCTTGAGTGCATGTACCACGGCTGCAAGTTCTAGGTCATGAGTCGGGTATCGCTGCTCATGTTCCTTCAACTATCTTGAGGCATAAGCTATCACTCTTCCTTCTTGCATTAGTACACAGCCCAAACCTTGCCGAGAGGCGTCACAATATACAACAAAATCTTTGTGAATGTCGGGTAGGGCTAGTACAGGTGTAGTAGTGAGCTTCTCCTTCAAGGTCTAGAAACTCTTCTCACATTCAGGAGTCCATATAAACTTGTTCTCTTTCTTCAGCAAGTTGGTCATGGGTCTTGCAATCTTGGAGAAATTCTCAATAATCTGCGATAGTATCCTGCAAGTCCCAAAAAGCTTCTGATTTCTGACACATTACAGGGTTGTTCCCACTCTTTCACAGCTTCAATCTTGGCTGGGTCTACCGCGACTCCTTCTCCTGACAGTACGTGTCCAAGGAAAGCAACTTCCTCAAGCCAGAATTCGCACTTGGAGAATTTGGCGTATAGCTGGTTGCGAGACAACCTCTCCAATACGGTCCTCAGATGATGTTCATGTTCCTCTTTTGTGGCTGAATAAACCAATATATCATCAATGAATACCACCACAAACTTGTCTAGCTCATTCATGAAGATCTTGTTCATCATGTTCATGAAGTATGCTGGAGCATTAGTGAGTCCAAATGAGACTACTGTGCACTCATACTGTCCATATCTAGTGACAAATGCAGTCTTCGGGATATCCTCTTCCCTGATCTTCATCTGATGGTACCCTGATCGGAGATCGATCTTCGAGAAGTACTTGGCCTTACTCAGTTGATCTAACAGATCATCGATGCGGGGCAGTGGGTACTTATTCTTGACTGTGACCGCATTCAGATTCCGGTAGTCAATGCACATCCTCATCGTGCCATCCTTCTTCTTGACAAACAAAACAGGAGATCCCCAGGGCAAAGCACTAGGCCTAATGAAGCCCTTCTCCAGTAATTCTCCCAGCTGCTTCTTGAGTTCCTTCAACTCATCAGCCGACATTCTGTAGGGTCTTTTGGCAATCGGTGCAGTCCCTGGCATCAGCTCTATAACAAACTCCACATCTCTATCTGGTGGCATTCCTGGCAACTCCTCTGAAAATACGTCATTGAATTCATAGACTACTAGCACATCTCTGAATGTCAGCTCCATTTTATCTGCCTTAGTCTCCAGAGCACATAGGAGGGCTTGGACTCTCTCGGTTTGGGGTACACATCGGACGGCTGTTCCCCAAGGGTGGGTTACCTGAACATATCTAGGTGAACAAGATATCACTCCTCGGTGTTTGGTTAGCCAGTCCATGCCTAAGATGACATCTAAGCTATTGGAGGGTAGTAGGGTTAGGTCAGCTCGAAAGTCAAGTCCCTCGATTGTGATTATCACTCCCCAACATATGTGAATGCTTCTAAAGGTTCCTAAGGGCGAGCTAGTTAGGATGGGGTTTGCTTTCGGGGTTACAGGTATATTATGCTTTCGTGCATATGCAGATGAAATGTATGAACATGTAGCTCCCGAATCGAACAGAACTGTAGCCATGTTACCCTGAACTAGGAACGTACCGTACACAGCGTCAGGTGCAGCTTCAGCTTCCTCAGCAGTCATGTGGTTTAGTCTTCCTCGGGTAGCAGATCCCCGGTTCGGTGTGCCCTGTGCAGCTGCTGGTGCACGGTTGAGGTCGGGGCACATAGCCACACGGTGTCCAGGCCTTCCGCATCCGAAGCAAGTGAAGGGCGCACTGCCTGCTGTGGCTGTCGCAGGAGCCTTCCAATTGCTTGTCCTTGGCATGTTGGTAGCGGGGGCGGGTGTGTTCTGCACAGCTCGAGTCGGCGCAGGGTAGGTCTGAGCGGGGCGGTGATAGTTGCTGCTGTTGGTACCACCACGGCTCGTTCCCGAAGAAGGTCCCTGGCGAGTTCGGAAAGGCGGGGGTGCACCCGTTCGCTGTCTCTGGGGTGGAGCAGTGCGAGCGGGTCCCTCAGAGCGGCGCTTCTTTCCCTTGTTCTGGGCCTCGAATTCCAGTCGTGCTTCCATGCGATCCTTCTCGATCTCAATACAGCGGTCAATCAGCTCACGCAGAGTGTAGCTCTTGTTCCCTGACAGAGCCAACCTGATCTTGGTCTGAAGTCCCTTCCTGTAGTAGTACATCTTTTCCTTCTCGGAACTCACGCAAGACGCAGGTGCGTAGCGGAGCAAGCAGTTGAAGCGGGTGGTGTACTCGTGGATCCGGTCAGCTCCCTGGGAGATGTTGCGAAACTCATTTTCCTTGGCCTCCATGACTCCCTCAGGAATGTGGTGGTCACGGAAAGCCTCGGTGAACTCATCTCAGTCAATGCGGGCTGGGTCCTCGTGAGCACTGGTGTAGTTGTCCCACCATGCTCGTGCAGCACCGGTCAGCTGGTGGCTAGCAATCCCAACACACTCCTCGTCGGAGCAAGTGGTCAGGTCCAGCTTCTTCTCCATCTCTTTAAGCCAATCGTCGGCAGCGAGGGGATCGCTGTCGGTCCCGTCGAAGGTGGGTGGCCTCAGCTTCAGGAAACCCTCCAGTTTCCTTTGGAAGTCATTCTGGTGTGGCCCATGGTGCCTGTTCATCCCAGTAGCTATGGCATTTAGCAGCTGGGTCTGCTGTGCCATTACTTCCGCCAACGTTGGTGGCGGCGGCGGCGGCGGTGGCGGAGGCACATTCTCGCCCTGTGGTGGCGGGTCGTTCACCGGCGGTGCATCCTCTGCCCGGCGCAGCTCTTCTTCCAAGTTAACTCCAGCTCGCCTGCCAGCTGGGCATCCACGGTTGCGACCACGCCCGCGTCCTGGCGCAGGTGCGGGGGAGGGCTGGCGGTTCTCCAGGCGCGCGGAACGTCTCATTGACATCTGAAGTTATTAGGTACGTGCTCAGTGCAGTAATAATCTTGTAGTAGTTTAAGTAGGAGTTAGATGTTTTCACCGATTTAAATGAATTAAAACATTTTTCATGCTATCCTACACTCAACCAAAGAAGCATAGAGATCCATAAGAAGCATAAGATCCAAATGTCACTCATCACATGGTTATTATTATATAAAGGATGTTCCTAGCTGCTAAGAAGACCGTGCTATGCGCAGATAGCCAATGACAGGACAACTCATGGTTTCACTAGTCTAAGGGCTACGCAGGGTCCCATAAGCTACTGGTGCATAAGGTCAATAGCCATTTGATCGGGATCTCAATAGTGCCATCGCGCAGTGGACGAAGTGGTGGTCCAAGGCTAGTCATCTGCAATTTTTTTTTCAAGAAACGGATTAGCAGGTCCTTGTATTAGATAAGCCATTGCATAAAAAGTGAATGCAAGGTCGGTAATATAACCGAAAGAGAGTCTGGCTTCCTATTCTAACGTCCATTTTCTATGGGTCTCGTCCTACAGTCAAGTATGGCTCTGATACCAACTGAAACGACCTCGATTTCCGTGAAGGGAAATCCACAGGCTCGAATTGTAATTCAACAGATTGCTTGGGACAATCCATGAAATTACCCTATCTCAGTTGACACCAGGATCCATACAACGGTAATTAAGTCTTACATAAACATTTATTACATCGCCACATTGGCGGAATCAACATTCAGAGAAGCTTTAGAAGATGCGGAAACGATTCATCCTTCACGGCCAACTTGAGTGTAGCACGTGACCCTATTCCTCGTCATCATCTCCCTCGAAGTCGTACTCATTCTCGTCACCTGACAGCAAATTTATCAGTACGATTTGTACTGGCCACGGAGCCCACCTATGCAGCATTTGCTTTGTGGAAAGTGGATGCAAGGCTATACAAGCAGACCTATAGGCTGAGGTTTTCCTATGCAGCTGTAATCAATGTTTAATTAGTCAAGTTTTATCACCAGTTAACACCATCATCCCTTTTCCCATCACCACACCTCACATACCCACACCTCACTCTCATTCGACAGGCCCAACTCCCTCTCGGGCCTATCTCAGCGGCACACTACCACAACGGGTACACTGCCGGAAAAATGTTATCCAGGGGGAGAAAAGAATATGCTCTCATCTAATAGTGGTTGCAGAAACATTAGAAAAGGTCCATAGCCAACGAGTTGGCTTATGTATCGATCGATCAACCATACACCGATGCTGTACAATCATCTAGGCAGAATTCCGGGTGCTTCCTTGCCTAGGTCGATGCCACCCTGCCACTCAGCCCTGGGACATTCCGGATCCAACACCATCACACTGAGACTGGGAGACGCAGTACCGGGCCCCATCAGTGGTACTGCGCATCTAGAACGGTACGGGAATCTGCCATCCGTCACCGTCCACCCTTATCACCTCTCAACCTAGCAGTAGTGGCACCGCCCTATCAAGTAGTCCAGCCGTCTCCCGCCCATCAGAAGCGAGCGAGTAGCAAGGGAATCCAGATGTTTCCGGTCACTAGTCAGATCCTAGGTTGTGACCAAGCAGGCATCTCCACTTAGGGGATACTCTCCCCGTGCCATCACGGCACCTCCGCTCACGGGACTTCAATGCACATCCCGGAACCACCTCATAAGTCCTTACCCGCCACAGGTATCTCTCGTGGGGATGCCCAGGTTGCACCCCCGGCACGACTTGCCCCACGGGCTTGTCTCACATCCCACTTGGTCGACATCAACCCTTACCACGCACCCAAGACGCACGCAGCACTCTCTCCCAGTGGTTATAATCAGTTATGCACCGTCCTAATTCCACCACATAGCATATAGCATGTAGTAAGTAGTGGAAGAGTAATAGTAAATTAAGCAGCAGCTAACCTAACAGCGGATAGCAGGGTAAAGTCTTATCAAGGCAGGGAATTCAAATATATTACCATGCAACCAATCCATACATAATCATAAAGCAATAGCAACAATGTCATTTGCAATGCGTAAATAGGATCTAAGGATTTGGTGGGACGTGGCACCTTCGTAGTCGTCTCCTAGCTCCTGAAAGTACTCGTGGTCGTCTTCCTTAGTCAGATCCTCCTCCGGCTCTGAAATCGAACACGAAATAGTCGCGTCAGCGACTCCTATAGAGTATTTCAGAAAAATCTAATAAAATAAAGAGCCAAATGCACACAAACATAGTCTTAGATTGTAGATCTCATTTTTCTGAGAATTTTGATATATGGTGCGCAATTTTTGGACATCGAATGAATAAGTTATGAATTTCCGAAGATTATCCTATTTTCTGAAAATGGGAAAATTGGTCGGTTAATCAGGGGCAGCTCGGGACTGGTCCACGTGGCGCGCGGGTCCAGTAGTGCGGCATGTGGCGCCTCGTCAGAACACAGACCCAATGGTCGCCCACCAGGTGTTCGATGCTGGTTCCTAGAGAGTTGCCGGCGTCGGCGTAGCTCGGTGGTTGGTCGGGCGAGCTCGACGTTGGTCGGGGGGCGTCGGCGTAGCTCGGCGGTGGTCGGGCGAGCTCGGCGGTGGTCGGGGGTGGTTCTCAGAGGTCGGGGTGGTTCTCAGAGGTCGGGGGTAGCTCGGCGGAGCTCGGTGTAGCCATAGCTCGGCGTAGCTCGGCGGAGCTCGGCGGGGTTCGGCGTAGCTCGGTGTAGCTTGGCGGAGCTCGGCGTAGCTCGGCATAGCTCGGCGGAGCTCGGCGGGGCTCGGGCGAATCGGACATTTAGGCGCCGAGGGTGCCGCTCTCCCGAGCTCTCCTGGGGAGGCTCGGGCGAATCAGAGATTTGTTGCGCCGAGGGTGCTGCTCTCCCGAGCTCTCCCGGGGAGGCTCGGGCGAATCGGAGATTTGGTGCTAGCAGGGTTCCAGGGCGTCTGTTCAAGGCGGCAGTGTCTCTCCGGTGCGGCGGACGATGACAGGGCGGCGATGACCATATTTCGGCAAGACAGGGCTCGGCTTTCCCCAATTGGCGTGCTCAGGCAGTCGTCCGACCAGATGGTGGCGGGTTAGAGTCGTGGTATGGCCTCCTTCTCTCCCTCGGCATACGGCGGTTCTCCGACGAGGTGGAGGCGCACGTAGCCAAGGCGACAGACATGATTCGGGGCTCGGCTATCTACGCTGTGGTGCTGAGGCAGACTTGGCGAACCTCGTCGGCCTCTCTCCGTAGCGCGAGGCGATCGGGAGTACTCGAAACGGATTTAGGCGAGGCGGATCGTGTCGGCGGTGATCACGTTTACCTGAGAACGCACCTCGCAGTGTTCCGGGCTATGGAGGTTCGATCTTCCGCAACTAAGCTTGTCCGAGGTGGTCGGTGAGTTGGTGGTCACGCTAGCGGGTCGCGGTATTGAGATGCTCCGGTCATCGGCGGCGATGTCGCCGCGACTGTGAGGTTCCGGCGGGGCTAAGGAGGTCTTCTAAGAGATGTATACGCCTCCAGGGTCTATGGCGATGGTATACCAACTACCAATTTTGGCTACCGAGATTCCCAAGGTACTCGGTTGTGGCGGCGGCGTGTCGCCGACGACGGCGGAAGGCGGCAACGCGGCTACGACCATGTCTTGGCTCAATCGAATGCTGTCTTGTCAAATTGGCGTGACTAAACGGGCATACGTCCGCTTAGTGGTGAACTAGTGACAGGGCAGGGCCTCCTTTTGGCTCCGGTCCGCGGCAGCGCTCCGGCGAGGTCGCGGCGCACTGCGGACGAGGCTTCCTCTAGCATTTAGATCCGCGTAGCTATCTCAAGGGGTCGTGGCGGTGCTCCACGACGCTCTAACCTATACGGGTGCTAGTCGGATTGCTCGGAACGGGTGATTCGGCGTCGGAACGCGTCGGTGGTGAGCGCGCTCTGCCGAGAACGCGTCGTGCTGCGTTCTCGGTCTAGCAAGCTTGTAGTCCGGGGGTTTCGGCCGGTCGCATGAGTGCATGGTGCAGGTGATCTTCCTGAGCCGGTAAAGGCTCGTGCCTGCGCGTCCCGTGGGCGGAACACCATGGCAAAAGCAGGGCGAGGTTCGGACATGGCGAGCGATGGCTCACCGTGGTGTCGGTGAAGCTAGGATGGCGGTGCAGTGGCGAGTCGTAGCCGTGCAGAGCGATCGCAGTGCCGTGCCGCTCCTCGTCTGCAGCTCGGGCTTCTCCTCCATGTCCGGCTCCGGCGTGCTCCGCGGCGGCAGCGCTTCGGCGGTGCTCTCCTCTCTCTGCTCCGCCCTTCTTCCTTCTCCCTCTCTCACACGGTGTGGTGTTGTGGCTTGTGGAGCCGCAGCGTGGCGGCTGCGAGTGGGAATGGGCTAGGGTTCCTCGGGTGCTCCAATTTATAGCGGAGCTCGGGTGGCTACCTATGGCGGGCGGTTCTGATCTGCTCGGGCTGATCGGAGGGCTATGGCTTGCGCGAGCTAGGGTTCTGGTGGTGCGCGCGGGCTCGCTTGGCGGCCAAGAAAGGAGGGGACAGGCGAGGGACAGCGGGGTCAGGGCTCTGCCATGCGTGGCGCTGTCGGTCACGCCATTCGCATGACCCGGTCGGCCACCGTCTTCACGGAGAAGAGAAACAGGGGAAAAGAAGGAGTGACTGACAAGCGGGTCCCGGTTGGCAGCGGCTGCGAGAGGCGCTGCGCGCGTGCGGGGTGGTTTGGCTGCGAGATGGGCCGGCTGGCTGGGCCGAATCTGCTCATCCTCTTTCTCTCTTCTTTTTCTATTTTCACTTAAGTGTATAAATACATATATTACCCATTTTAAGTATTGAGTAAATACAAACATAAATTGCAATAAATCTCAAATGTGATGCATAAGTTATTATTCTATGTGAATGGAATTAAAATGCAAGCTATACTCCTTTATTACCAAATTCATAATAAAACCTATATGCTTGCACAAGAAAAATGGGTTTTCACAATAAATAAATGAAAAATTTTAATTGGTTGGGATTTTTAGGTTGTGTGGATTTTTAGGGTTGTTACAGGTGTCATGCAGCACCATACGGGGGCCATTATGGAGTTTTCCGCACACAAGCCAAAATTTGGCAATGCGGATTCTATTGGCCAACAATGTATAACGACACCAAAGAATTCATCCGAAGGTGTCGACAATGTCAGCTGCAAGGCAACATCAGCTCCTGCAATGCCATGCCCCTTCATTTCAACCTCCAAATTGAAGTCTTTGATGTCTGGGGCATTGACTTCATGGGACCATTCCAGAAGTCGGGAAACTATGAGTACATCCTAGTGGCAGTAGACTACGTATCAAAATAGGTCGAAGCGCTACCTTGTCGAGCAGCAGATGCAAAACATGCAAGAAAGATGTTTCATGAAGTGATCTTCCCCCGCTTTGGAACACCTAGGATGGTGATAAGCGACGGGGGCTCACACTTCATAGACAAGACTTTCAGAGCATTCCTGCAAGAGCTGGGAGCCAAGCACAACGTAGCTACTCCTTATCATCCCCAAACCAGTGGACAAACCGAAACTTCAAACAAACAAATCAAAAACATTCTTCAGAAAACGGTGAACGAGATGGGAAAGGGATGGAAAGATAAGCTACCTGATGCACTCTGGGTATACAAGACAGCTTACAAGACCCCCATCGGGATGTCACCATATCAGCTGGTCTATGGAAAAAGTTGCCATTTGCCTATTGAGCTTGAACATAGAGCTCACTGAGCAATAAAAACCTGGAATATGGATCTCAAGACAGCTGGTAAACATAGGCAGAAACAAGTCGCAGAACTGGAAGAATGGTGAGAAAAAGCCTATCATAGTGCCAAACTCTACAAAGAAAGAACAAAGAGATGGCATGATCGAAGAATCCAGCACAAAGAATTCAAATTAGGCGATAAAGTTCTGCTCTTCAATTCAAGAGTCAAATTGTTTGGGAAAGATAAGCTCAGAAGTAAATGGGACGGACCTTATACCGTCATCAACATATCATCACATGGAGCAATCACAATAGAAGACGATGACAGAAACATCCATAAGGTAAACGGTCAACGTCTCAAGGTATTCCTTGAACCCGAACCTAATTTTATTGATGAAATAAATATAATATCTTTTAAAGAGTTTACTAAAAACTTATAAAAAAATATACATATATAACAAATAAAACAAACATATCTATTACGTTTACATTTGCTATTTTATAAAACATTGGTGTTGCATTTATGATATATCTAAAAATTCCTATGCTCTTTCCTTGTGTATACATAAATCTTCTTGATCATAGCTATATTCTCTCATAAATGCATGATAATGTAATCTTGAGCATTATTTTTAAAATATCACACCTTATCACATACACCATCACACTGATCCGCTGCGCATCAAACTTGATCGTAACCGGGATAGAGATCTACTCAATCAGCAAGATACGTGGGCAAAAGACGGAGGCTGGCAGGCGGACCCAGGGAACCCACCGCCCCTGGGACCGGCCGCACCCCTAGCTAGCTCAATCAGAGCCAATCTTTTTCGTACCTCCCTCTGATCGCTCCAGCATCGCGTCCATGGTTACGATCACCTTGTTTCCTCAACAGAGACCACGATAGAACCTATATAATCATCACAAAGGCCTCTCCTCTCTTCACACCAAACCATTCTCCTCTCCCTCTTGCAAAGGTTGCTAAGCTCTCCCACCTACAAAGTTTTGACCATGTCTAGCTATGCACTTTTGCTGATCCAAGCTCCTGGTTCCATAGCCAACCTAGACACAGCACCCTATCAAGAGAATTCCTTTGTGAGAGATGAAGCTCGTGCCATAGTAGAGAAGCCACTAGCCTTTCTACCACCCCCTAGCGATAACTTCAGCAACATATCAAGCTTGAAGTCCACGGCACGCTCCCGCGCATCCAAAGGTGGTGCCAAGAAGAAGAGTACTGCTACCCGACCAACTACCGGCGCTTTAGACGTCAAGAGGAAGACTCCTAGTAGTAACAGGCTTAGCAAACATGCTGCCATGATGCCCTCTACCTCCAGTTTACCTTCCCTATCGTCTCCCGCTAAGGATAGTCGCTCTTATACCATTAGGGGAGTACGCAAACCCGATGGAGGGTACGCAAACCCAAGTTTGTACACAAGGACAAAATAAGAGGATTTGAATCCATGCTATTCCATTTTTTAATTACCTAAGATAATCTGGTAGACACCTTGAAGTTCATAAATCCAGGTGAAGCTTGAATAACCTGTATACAGATCTTTTTGAATAAGGAAAATGAACCCTTTTTGGTCCTTAGCACTTTACTCACGGACGAGCAAAGGACCAAGTGTGGGGGAGTTGTTGGCGGTCTTTAGTAACTAAATTCTATCATCATTTTAATACTAAAAATAAATAGAAGGTAGGGCTTTTATCTAACCTTTCCACGAGTTTTGTCGTATATGTAACTTGCAGATCTGACACGTGGAAATACATAAAATTCACAAGAAAGCGCACTACCGGAAAGCATATTCAGAAAAGGCGCAAAAACAAGAAGCCCACCTAAGAATTGAACTGGATCCATCCTTAACCACGGGGGAGGTCCAGGCCCAGGGAGAAACCGACCACCCGAAGGCGGTGGCCAGTGGGCCTAGCCCGGGGACCGACCGTCCCCAGGTGCGGCCGCCCCCTGGTAAGGCCTCCCGGGCCCAGTCTTCGGAGGCGGTGCTCTAGGCGGTATCCCAAAGGTGGTTTCACCTCCTTCCAAACTTAGCTACTGCTGGAACCGTCCTATGAAGCTATAAAATGATGCCCCCACTCCCTCCATCAACACAACTTGATACAATAGAGAAGGAGTGCCACAATTTTCCAATAGTTTAGCTTCTAGTTAGGCTAGTATAGGGTTAGAGAGAGAGATAGAAGCTTGAGAAGTGAGAGCGGGGTCGAAGCAGTTCTACCCTCGGGTGGATGAAGTGCCGGGCCTGTCGGCTCTCACATCCAACTTATACCTCTACAACCATCTTCCTGCTTGAAGTAAGAGGTTTGTGATACATTCTAGTTTTGATCCATTAAGTGATTTACTTTTATAAAGCTACTTGTTTGTGGGATCGTCGCTCGTCCTTGAGAAGGGTGCTCTAGTAAGAGGACTCATGATAAAGATGGAAGTTCCTGGCCATCGCTAGACTAGTAGTCGCCTTCGTAGACGTTGTGTCTAAGTTGGAGTCTACCTTCATTAGTTGCGCGTGCCTACGGGCAGAGGGATAGGTGGCAGGTGGTGACAGCCCTGTCCACTCGTACCAGCATCCCCCCACGCTCGGCCGCGGAATAGCGCTGATACTGGTATCGCTTGACAAACCAGGTGCGTCAGTGGGCCCGAAGCAGGCAAGTAGTGGGAAAGTCATCTTCACTTAGCGTTTCCTGACTTAGTGTATCCTCTCCACCCAAGTTACCCTCCTATCTTTTCTAGGGTCAACTAGCTAAGAGACCTCTAACATAAGCCGTTCCTTTGGGAAAATACAATACCCTGAATACATCCGGGTGAAGTGCTACGACGGTACTTCCGTGCGCTTGCGGACTTTTTTGTTGTCGCTAAGAAGCGCCAACAATAGCCTCCATGTTTGCAAGGTTAGTAGCATAGATATCCAAATCAAGATCATGACATTTTCCACATCCTTTACTAGTGGAGGCAATAGAGGTGTCATTTGTTTTAGAAAGATTTGAAGTGCTCTCCCAAAGAAGATTATATTGCAACTCAAGTTCTTTGTGCTTTTCACATTAGACACAATACTTTTCATCAAGTGCAATATGAGCCTTTTTAGTGAGTTCATGGTCCTCTTACTCTTTGGCCAAAGCCTTGCGCAAGGATTTCACCTCACTCCTTTCCAAAACAAGTGCTTCATTGCTAGCAATATAGAGATTTTCTTGTTTGATAAGAAGTTCCTCTCTAGATTCTAGCTCGGCTTGAACACTTTCTAAATTTTCCATTAGTTTAGAGATGAAGAATTTAGTTTTAGGGTCCAAGTTCTTGGTTATGTTATCTAGCTCCTCATCACTTGAAACTTCATCACTAGAGGTTTCACTAAGTTCGCTACTAGAGATATCACTAGGAGAAAGTGAAGGTTTGGATTTAGCTTTTACCTTCTCACCCTTTGCCATGAGACAAATATGAGGGGAGTAGTAGTCATCATCATCGGTCAAGTTGTTGAAGAGCTTGGGTGGTGAAGATGTCTTTTGGATGGCCACGGTTGCAATCTTCACATATTCGTCACTTGAGCTATCATAAGTTGAATCCCATTCATGACCAATGTGAGCTTCACCCATTGTCTTCTTGCTGTCCCTCTTGTACCTTTGCTTGTTTTCTCTCTTGTCCTTGCTATTCTTGCCATCTTCTTCAACATGAGGACATTGGGCAATGAAGTGCTCGGTGCTGCCACACTTATAGCAAGTTCTCTTCTTCTTGTTGGGAAATCTCTTCTTCACAAGCTTGTAACCTTGCTTCTTCAACCCTTTGCCATACTTGTCATGAAGAGAGCCACATCTTCTATTTCCTTGAACTTAGCGTTGTTATCTTCACTTTCACTTAAGGATGATGTAGACTCAACCTTTGCTTGACTCTGCTTGATTTCTTTGCCTTTGCTTGTAGTTGCTTGCTTGCTGCCCTTGTGCTTGTAACTTTGACTTGGCTTGCTTGCTTTGAGTGCTATGTCCTTCACTTTTAAGCCCTCCAACTTAGCTTGCAACTCTCCAAGCTTCCTTCTCTCATTTGCTTCTTCCCTTTGCATGTCAAATGTCAAAAGTCTACCAAGCACATTATTGGGGGTGAATTGCTCAAACTTCTTCTTGTCTCTAATTAGAGTGACTACGGTCTCATTTCTAGGTGAGTAAGCCTCCAACATGACTTTCACCACCTTGTGATCATCTAAGTCATCACACCTATAGCTTCTAATCTTGCCAACAAGTGTCATCAATCTATCAAACATAGCTTGTGGCCCTTCATCATCCAAGATAACAAACCTATTGAGTTTGGACATCAATATTTCAATCTTTGCCTTTCTAACTTTGTCAACACCTTCATGAGTAAGATGCAAAGTGTCCCAAATTTGTTTTGCCACATCAACTCCCATCACCGGGTTATACTCATTTCCATCCAAAGTAGCATACTAGTAGCTTGCCCATTCAAATGGACAGCCAATAGCTCCTCATGTGCGGGCTACTCGGGGTCGACGGGAGGCTCAAATCCATTGCACACAATCTCCCAAATGCCGGGATGAAGACCTATAAGACAAGTCCCTCATCAAGTGCTTCCACTTGGCGAAGTTAGTCCCATCGAAATGAGGTAACTTGCCCACGGGCACATTGATGAAGGACTTGCGATCACGGTTAGTCATATGAGCATAATTAAAGGATACGGCGGCATATTTCTTCTTGGTGGTGGTGCTGCCCTTGTCCTTCTTGGATGCGTGGTAGGAGACATCATCATCGCCATCATCGGAGCTACTAGAGAGCTCACTAGATGACGTGTGCACCGCTTTGGCCTTCTCTTCCTTCTTCTTCCTAGCTTCTCTTCTCTTCTTTCTTTCTTCACGCTTGAGTCTTCTTTTCTTTTCTTCTTTTCAGCTAGCCTCTTCTTCTCTCTTTCTTGTTCACGTGCTTCTCTTCTTTCTTTCTTTTTGGCCTTCCTTCTTCTTCTCTCTTCCTCATCTTGTTGCCTTTTGTCGGGGTCGGAGGCAACAAGAGGAAGATCCTCCCATGCTGTGGAGGGTGAGAACTCACTGCTTTCGCTGTCGGTATCGTGGAGATCCACGTCCTTCGGGTCAACTCGAGCGGATCGAGTTGAGCTCACTCCAGGGCTCCATACTTCACGCGGTGAAGCGTATACGAAGCAACCTCACTCTGATACCACTTGTAGGATCACTAGGAAGCCTAGAGGTGGGGTGAATAGGCCTGCAAAAACTCAACTCGAAAAGATATCAAAACCCAGGGCGGCACTGCCTGCACTATGAAAACTGAACCAAACTGCGCAAGTGATATATGGATAGAAAGAGTATACTCCCTACAGCTTA
Source organism: Eremochloa ophiuroides (assembly GCA_038502445.1). NCBI lineage: Eukaryota > Viridiplantae > Streptophyta > Magnoliopsida > Poales > Poaceae > Eremochloa > Eremochloa ophiuroides. The sequence goes on along the minus strand of JAHLJS010000008.1, from coordinate 40,746,680 downwards.
TTTCCAGAATTTCACTAAAGTTCACAGCTTGAAGATTGGATACCACAGAAATCCTCCAAATCACCAAATTGAAGCAAACCCTAGAGCAAATCAACAACACAAGAGTAACATGGAGACAACAGCACACGGTGATTTAACCCGTGGTTCAGCTCGCCACTTAGGCTTGCCTACGTCCACGTTGTTGAGGCTTGCCACAAAAGGCTAGGGTTACCACAAAGGTTGCCCTATTCCTCGTTCTCAAATCAAGAGAGTGAACTCTTGAAGAGAGGGGTGATTTCTTAGCTGTACACGAGATTACAAATCTCCCTAGGCTGCCACAATGAGGTTGGCAAGCTCTACGGCGACGTCTAGCCGGCTAGGAGCAAAGCTCCAAGGAGTAGACCTCAAGAACGCGGCCAAACAGTGAACCAAGTGCTCTCAAACTTTGGGAATCAGTAGATCTGCTCTCAACTCGCAAGTTGCTTGCCCTTTTTCTCAAGTTTCTATGGTGGAAAGTGGAGATCCAACTTTGAGCTCAAGGTCAACAATGGAGGAGAGAGGGGAGCTGCTTTTTCTGTCTGTAACGGGTAGAAAGTCAGGAGCTAGAAGAAGAGACCGTTGAGAGGAGGAAAAGTAATATTTATATGCTGTTGTCCAACGGTTGGATAAAGTGCGGCACTGCCGCACTGGCAAATTCCAGCAGAAAGGTGCAAGTGAGGTATTGTTAGAATCGTCTAGGTGTGAGGATGTTGTTTCTGGGATATGAGCACTTGATTCAACAGATTGACTGGCATCCCTTAGGAACTCCTTAATAGTACGGACATCCTTAAACTCAAATTCAAAGTAAAACGAAATTAAACCTCCGTTTGAGTTGGTCACCGCCGCTGCAAGTTAGCATTGAGTTCTTTGAAACACATATCATCATCTCATATTGATTCCCTACTTATCATAGAAATCATTAGTTCTATAATTCGATGGTCATCAATACCAAAACCCACATTAGGGAGTGATTGCACTTTCACCATGGTTTAGGTCCGTAGAGCAGGACTACTCTTTTTTGGGTTCTTTCTTCAGGTGCACCGATTGGTCCCAGAGATGGGGATCGTGATGATCGCACCTCTTTCTTCCGCCATTCCTTCTTGCTTGATGCTTGTGACTCAGCAGAGTCAGCCTTGTTCACCGCCTCAGCTTTACTTACCAGTTCGGCCTTTTTGGCCTTCGGCGGTTGATTCTTCCGGCGGGGTGCATATTGAGGCTTCTTCTCCCAAAGGTTCTTTCTTGCCTGTTGCATAGATTTATAACCATTAAAAGGACACTTAATTCTCTTACCCTAGGAGTTAGAAGTGGACTTGGCCGGATCCCACGTAGATGATGGCGTTAACGGTGTTCAAGAACGACCTTCCCAGGATGACGAGGACTTCGTCATCGGCCCCCATATCGAGAATGATGAAGTCAGCGAGGATGTATTCGTCTTGAACTTTGACAAGGATGTCTCTTGCCAATCCCTCGGGGAACCGAATGGATTGATCCGCCATCTGCAATTTAACAAAAGTGGGGTACAAACGTCCCCCTAGCAGATTTTCATACATTACCTTGGATATGATGTTGACTCCAGATCCAAGGTCGCAGAAGGCGTTGTTGAAGGTGTGCGGCCTGATCTCGCAGGTGATAGTAGGATGGCCAGGGTCACTCTTCTTGGCCATCAATGGCGGGTCAAGAAGGCAACCCGGGTTTGGCCTGACCGGAGGCTTACCAAACCTCGTGGAAATTAAGTTGACATCCTTAATTGGTTCCTTAGGTTTCCCTAGGGATCTTACCTTGTTCGAAGGATGGGACAGCTGCTGCTATTTGAGCTAATTGGGTTTCTAGCATTTTATTAAAGCTCAATTAATTTTTCATAGCAGTGTTAAAGCTATCCATTTTCTCACTAAGATTTTCAAGAATCTTATCATTAGCCATTATTTTCTTGTTTATACTATCATTGATTTTATATTGGCCTAAGACAAGATCTTTAAGAGAAGGTTGGTTACCATAAGAATTATTAAAATTATTGTTGTAACCATTACCTTAATTTCCTTGGTAGAAGGGGCGCGAGATCCATCCTCCTTGTTGCTGAAGTCGATACCCATAGTTGCTGTTGTTGTTGATGAAACTCACTCCTTCCTTCATCTCGGGACAGTTGTTGCCCAAGTGGTCTTCTCCACCACATACCTCGCACCATGGATCAGCTTCAATTGCTCGTGCAGTGGCAGTGGTTCGAATGGCCTCTTGTTCCTTTTTGAACCTTCCTCAATCTTTTTCATCAAGAGGTCCATTTTTGCTGAGAGCATGTCCACCTCATGAACGGTGTGCATACCCCTTTTCTTGGGCTGGAGACGCTCCTCATTCCATCCTTGGTTGATAACCATCTTTTCAATGAGGTCTTTAGCATTCTTGACATTGTGTTACAGGAATGCTCATCCAGCAGCAGCATCAAGGTGACTACGGGCTAGTCCAGTCAAGCCCATGATAGAAACCTTGGATTATGAGCCATTATTTAATCCCATGATGAGGACAAGCATGAATGTACACCTGGAGACGTTCCCATGCTTCAGGAATCGTCTCATCAGCTTGCTGTTGCAAGCTTGAGATCTTTCCACGAAGAGCGCTGGTTTTGCCCATTGGGAAGAATTTCTTGAGAAATGCGTTGGCGCACTTCTCCCAAGTGGTAGCTTCATTCTTGTTGGCGTAGAACCATTGCTTCGCGTTCCCAAGCAGTGAGAATGGGAATAGACGAAGGCGGATGGCGTCTGCCGAGACATTCTTGATAGTGAAGATACCACACGCCTCCAAGAAATGCTGGAGATGGGCATTAGCATCTTCATGCGGCTTCCCACAGAACGGGTTGGCTTGCACCATATTGATAAGTGCTGGCTTAAGCTCAAAGGTAGCATCCCCCAAATTGAGCTGCGGACCGGTGGCAATGTTGTCAGCCGACAGGTGCAGAGAACTCAGAGATAGTCTTTCGGGCCATAGCTTCCTTGATTGATAGTGCGGAGCCTCTTTCCTCGAACTGGATTCAGGTTTGAGATGAACCTTTGAGGTGGAACTTGACGGCGTCTAATTCTCCTTAACAATTGCTTAGGATCTTCAATAAAATTTGACGGCAATTAGAAACCGCTGCATGCACTCTCTAGCTTCACGATAACGAGAAACACAGACAGGGGTAAGCCCCTAACACTAATCGATAACTAGATTGATAGTAGACTTTGGATTTATTTTTTATTAATATTCCTATACTGATGCTTTCCCCGGCTACGGCGCTAGAAATGCTTGTTGACACTTCTTAGCGCAACCACCAGAGATAAGGTGTTAGGCTATCTCTGATAACGGCGCCAGAAGTGCCCTGAAGGGTATTTCTTATGTCTATTGGATAATTCCGCAAGCGCACAGAATATACCGCTGTAGCACTTCACCCGGGAGTATTACAAGGTATCGTTATTTATTTTATCCCAAGGGAAAGCGGTTGCTAGGAATAATTAATAAAAGAGAGAGATCCTTAAGTCTATAGCAACTTAGTATCAACTAGTGATAGGGGGTAAATCGATAAATAGAGGAAAGGGTAATGACACAAAGACACGACAAGGTTTAGGATAACTAAGAATAACTAGTAGAATTATAGCTAGGTGGGAGGACAACGAGTGAGTATAAGACTCCTATGACTCTTACTTTACTCTTGTGAACTATCTTATCAAATGGATGAATTACACTAAGACAGCTACCTTACTTCCGGTGTGTAGGGGTAGTGCTAAACAATAGAGGATATAACCTCTACCCGAAGTGCCTACGCTCTTATGGGAGCCTATCCTTTTAAGAACTTGCCTAAAACACGTGGAGGGATACTAAGACTAGATAGGGCTGTCACCACCTGCTAGCACCCACTAACAATCCGTGCGACTAAGCGGCATTCAAGGGTAAGATCTAGCCTAAGCACCACGCTTACATTAATTCTCACTACTCTAGCTGGGTACCAAACAGCTATGTAATGAACTACACACGTGAGCTGGTTACAGGATCACAATCTAGTGTAAATCAACTATAAGGCAAGACAAAATACAACAATACTATAATAGATAGTAAAGTACTAAGTAAAGACTTAGTAAAGTAATGATAAAAGTAAAGTCTTACAGAAGGAAAGGTACAAGAGCTATACTAGACTCTCCAGCAGACGACTCCGGAGACCCCGAGCGTAGCCTCGACTCGACTCTAACTCCCACACTAGACTAATACTACTACTAAGGAATGAAGCTTCTCTTGTCTCTTGTGTATCTTGTGTGTCTTGTGTAGGGTGATGGCAGCCTCTATTTATAGGGGAGAGTGGAGGGATGCCACGTCAGCGATCCGTGTGCTCCTTGCCTCTCCACCCTTGGATGAACCGACCTTGAACCGTTTCAAGATGGACGGCATTGGTGAATTCAGCACGTGGAAAGCATGCAGGAAGGCGGTGGAGGCCAACCGACCTAGGCTGGGCACCATGGGGGGTCGGCCAACCCCCCTATGACAGGTGGGCCTAGCCAGGTCCTTCTAGAAGCTGTCCCCATCTGTCACAGGGATGTGGTTCCACCTTTGCTGCATGTTTATTACGTTGATTTATCCCTTAATCCTTGTGCTTTGACTTCTCCACCGTTGAGTGGAAACACATGTTGATCCAAAGGTGGAAATGAGCTGAGATGAGCGTCACGAGGATCGTGCCATGTCACCAGAGCTAGGTGGGCCCCATACATGGGTCGGCCGACCCATGCATGGGCCCACCTTGAGCTCTCCTCTCTCCTACGTGATGTTGTACACCATATCCTGATGTTTCATGGCCTGTGTGATCTTTCCTGCATTCACCAGTTAAGAGTACAAGTAGAACTAGTTATTGATAAAATATGTTCATGTTATGTTTATTCTCCTTTGAATCCGAGGCCTGTTGACTGTGTTCGAGTGTGGAATTTTATGATATATCCACCGTCAACACATGAGCGCAAGGAAGAAGTAACAGTTGCTATTATCCTTGACTTCGCCAATTCCAGATGTGACATTGGTGTACAGGCCTAGTTGCATGAATGTGGATCATTTAGAAAAATTCAGTAATGGGAAGCAATCTGTTGTTTACTCACACTCGAATATTTTCAAACCAAATGCCAATAGCCGAGTGGTGGATAAACTGTTGTGTAAGGGCCCTGCTCTTTTCCCTCATAGGTCTTTTCATGGAAATTGTGGACACAAAGGAAGACAACCAGTGGAGAATGAAGCCTTTGCCACTTCTACATTGATGCGACCATTTCTGAAAACTAATGGATCTGCTCAAATATTCTGTATCAATACGTTCCAAAATGAGGGCAGTGAAGCGATGGTCATGTGTCAGGACTGTTTTGGAACCAGGAACCGGTGGCTTGAATTGCTTGATGCTGGTGTGGTTGTGAATTGATCAGTCCTAGCTACAGAAGAACAATCAGTGCCTAACAACAGTTTAATCCAAGATCACAATAGAAGTACTCAGGGAGCGGTCTTTTGGGATGATATAAGCTACATATCCACCTGTGCCAGCAATACTGCAAGTTGCGCAGTCATCTTTGATCCAGGCATACTAGGGGGTGTTTAGATGTGTAAAGTTTTGGGATTTTGACACTGTAGCAGCGAGGAATCTTTTCCTATAAGTGTTCAATCATGGTCCAAAGTAGACTCAAAAGATTCATCATGCGATTTACAGGCAAACTGTGTAAACATGCAAAAATTTTGTCTACATTTAGTACTCCATGCATGTGCCGTAAAATTGATGTGACGGAAGTTTTAGGGATTTTGGAGGGGATCTAAACACCCCCTAGGTCAGTGCGCTGGCTTGAGGGCAAGCCACATTTTAAGCGGAGGGGAATGTCATGGACTAGGCTGATGGATCATGGGCTTCCAGCTGGGGCGCGAGATGGGCTTACCAAGTGCTTCCGTTGGGATAGAGGCAGGAGAATAAAAGACCCAAGCCACATCGTCACAGGCATCGAACAGAATAGGAACTGACGTCGTCTTCCTTTCGTCAAGAGCTCTTCCTGTTGCTGTTCTTGCTATCTACCTCTGATCTTGCTAATCCCTGTCTAGATTCTCTCTAGTTCTTTCTAAATTGTATCCCAAACTCTTGTAATTGCTATTGAGTAGTGAGGGACTGTGACAACAACTTGTAGCAAGTCCCTTATATATCGTATGTCTCCCACAATCCTAAAAAAAAAAAAATATATGATCACTATTTTTTAGGTCCACTCATATTTTCTATGGAGAAAGTCTAGCTTTTATTCTCGTACAAGAAGCGCCATATCGCGTGACTGGTCGCGCGGGTACGAGAGCGCGCGACCCTTGCTTCTTTTCATCTTCCTCCCGCGCCACCTTGCCTTCCTCGGTTGCTGCTCCTGGCTAGCAGCTGCGCCACACACCTCCCATGGTCGCCTTCCTCTTTGTCTTTGTTCCTATTGCCAACCACTGCCCTGCCAGCTCACTAGGGTTCACTGGACTCTGGGAAAACCCTTTTTGTGCCTAGTGGCCCTCCTTCTTCCCCTTCTACCCGTCACCGCCATTGCTCCACCGCGACGCCACCACTACCTACCTTCACCATCTGGATGTCCTCCGCTGCCCAGTGGGTGGCATCGCCACTGCCTCGCTCACCGTTGATCAACCTACCACCACCATCGTGTGGCGGCTGTCGCACCTGGTCAGCCGACCATCAATATGGGGTCGAGCATTCTCGAAGCTCGTCACCTGTTGCCCCGCCACCGCTGGTGGCCTCGACCGCCGCACGTGGCTGGCGGCGAGGACACTGTCGTGCCGCTCCATCCACCTCTTGTTATCCCCTCCCTTTTTTTCCTCGATTTCCAGCACGCGGTCATCGTGCCTCCCGCTCCGGTTAAGGCGTCTGTAGTGGTACTAGCTATGTAGATAACTGATATGGAGGTGAGAGAGATAAGAGCGAAGACTATTTCATATATTTTCTACACTAAGGACTCACATGCTCTCTCTTAAATTTTTGGATCATGTAAGATAGACTTGGTATTTGTTCATCATTAATGGTTACTTTGCTTCCTATTTTTACATGTTCACGTCATATATTCATATAGCTTAGTCAAACAATTAAATATTAGCTGTTAGGACCCCTTAACGGTCGGCACGCGCCGGATAGTGATTGAGGGGCGCCGTGCGCACGATCTGGCGAACGCTACAGGCGGTCAGCCGGTCACGGCATGCACAAGCGGCGCTGAAGACTCCCTCACTCGACACACCTGGAGGAGACTAGCTCTGACGACGAAAGCACACGCGTCGAAAATGCAGGACGGGACAAAGCCCACCAGCTAGCCCCACACAACCGTCAGTTTCGCGCGCGCGCCTCACGCAGGAATAGGATAACACACACGGACGCTCTCGCTTCTGGCCGCTTCATAGGTGCGTGTCGCGGGCGGAGGGTCTCGACGCACACGCGTCGCGCGCCGCGGTGGTAACGACTTCGCGGTGCAGTCCCTGCGCGTGTCGCGTCCGCGCCGGCGCCGGCCCTTGATGCGCACCGCCCGTCGGCCCTTATAAAAGGGCGGCGCCGCGCCGGGTCCCTTGTAGTCGTCATCAACAACGATCGACAGCAAACTGCAGACACTACTGATCACCAGACATCAGGTAGCGCCGCTGACGTTTAGGTAGGTAGCTAGTTAGTTAGACGACGGCAATGGCGTCCGGTCAGGAGAGCAGGAAGGAGCTGGACCGCAAGGCCCGCGAGGGCGAGACCGTCGTCCCCGGCGGGACCGGCGGCAAGAACCTCGAGGCCCAGGAGCGCCTCGCCGAAGGTAACGTTGCAGGCCATCTTTCCCTGTTGTTCGCACGAGTGTTTTGCTAGCAGCTCACCAGCAAGTAACAGTATGTACCGATCTGAAATGTTGCTTGCATTGATTGCCTCGACGTTTGCAGGGCGCAGCCGCGGGGGTCAGACTCGCAAGGAGCAGCTGGGGCAGGAGGGGTACAGCGAGATGGGGAAGAAGGGAGGTCTGAGCACCGGCGACGAGTCCGGCGGCGAGCGCGCCGCCAGGGAAGGCGTCGAGATCGACGACTCCAAGTTCACGACGAAGTCCTAGATCTGATCTGATGCGCGCGTGCGCAGCAGCAGCGTTCGTTTGTAGCTGTCCGTCCTTAGTGTACCGTTGGCCGTAGCAAGTAATAGTAGTACTCTCTCTACTTTGGAGAACTACGTAGCTGAATAATAATGTAGCTAGGGCGCGGCGTCGTAGGCCGCAGCATGCATGTAGGCGATCATGCACACGTAGTATGTCTACCTGTGTATGATCATGTATGCTTCCAGAAAGGCTTCCATCCTCCTAATGATGTCGTGAGTCGTCGAAGTAGTAGGTTCGCTGGCTCAGGCTTTGTAGTTTGTTGCTATAGGCAATAGCCTGTTTGCCTCCATGCCATGCGTTCGTGTGTTGTCCACCTGCTCGAGTGGTTGCTTGAGCATGCAGAGTCCTCAGTTGACGCGCTTTGTATCTGTGCATGTTCCATGCATGGCTCCTAAATAACCAGTAATGTAAAGCTAGTTTGGCAGTTCCTTATCATATATCTGCTGCTCTGCACCGGTTCCTAATAAATAACCAGTAATGTAAAGCTAGTTTGGCAAGTTCCTTGTCATATATCTGCTTTGTATCAATGTTGTGGGTGCTCACCATCTCGTCTTGCTTTTTCTTGATGGTACTACTAGAAGGAATAGGATGAAATAAATCAACAGTGCAACTTTGTCTAAAAAAGGGGAATTTTATTTATATGTTCATGACTTTTGATCTCATGGTTACTAATGCATCACGGAGAAATTGCCAGGATCACCACAATACCGATATGCTTGCCGCGTCATTTGACTCATTTCACCACATTACCGATCACCGGGTTCGGATGAACTGAACCATATTTTTCTCTCGTCAAAACAATAAATTAGTCTTAGAAATCAGTCGTAATAAAATAGCTATAAAAATCAGTTGTAGCTAAAATAAATTTTACTTTCTCATAATAAAACAACAAATTAATTAGCCGTAAAAATTAGTTACAGCTAAAATAAGTTCTGCTAAACAAATGGGTGCCATTTAACTCATTTCTAAATATCCTTCTAACAAAATTATACTACCATTCCTTTTATGGTGTAAAGTGAAAAAGAAGCCGGGAAGACTATATATGGCACTGTTTGGATACTTTCAACGGCGCCCTATTTGGAAGCTAATAATTGTATAATATGGCTCTGTTTGAATACTTTCGATGGCCCTATTTAGATACTATTAAATTATAGAATCGAGGCTTCTAGAAGCTACAAGATTCTCCACATATCACCCGCATGTAATCAGATTCTACAATCTACGGCCTTTTAAATTCTACAATCTGACAAGCTGGTTCAACTCAGCCTACTTCTAGCTTCTAGATGTTAAAATCTAGAAGCCAATCTAGAAGCTAGAAGAATCTTTAAACATCTAGAAGCTAGAAGAATCTGGGTTGAAACCCTCTCCTTTAAAAGAATCTTGTCCTAAGATTCAGGGTGAAACTTTCATGAGAGAAACATGTCATCTATTTTCCATAGCGGTGATAACACAAGCCTACTTAAAACTTCCTAGTCCAGATATGTGTGAGTGGTCATCTTGATGGTTCACGAGTAAGTGCCGATGGTAGAGATATAGTTGTTATCATGATAGATCATGGGGTTCCATTTACCTCAACATAAACACAAGAAAGGCCATTAAGAGTAACACACTTTCTGATCTTTCACGTCTTATTTAGCTGACTTTCTGTTTGTAGAATTTCCTTTATTATTAATTTTCACGAAGCATTGCTATTTTGGGAGAAATCTAAGACATATTGTTACTTTGGAGGAATCCAAGGTAACAATCTCCAAAATAAGGTGTCTTTCAGTCTACAAGATGTGCCTCGGAACATAAATTGCCAGCTTCATAGCATATACTCCCTCTTTAAATATGTATCATCTGCGTTTTTGAAGAACAACTTCATTTATATATATATATATATATATATATATATATATATATATATATATATATAGAGAGAGAGAGAGAGAGAGAGAGAGAGAGAGAGAGTACATAATTAGTGGCATTAAAAAGATCTTTGAATCTAGTAGTTTTTTTAATAAATTTATTATGAGATATAAATGTTACTTGTATTTTTTATAAAGTAAATTAAATTAAATTTGTGGCACGTATATCCAAAAACGATGAATAAAAAGAACATTGTTGTACTGCAGACAGTACAGAGGAGTTTTTCCACCCGATTCGTCTGTTTTTATCCCTAGTAGCACTATACCACAACCAATTTATACCAGTCTCCAAAAGGGTCGCTATAACGTTGTAGCGACCGATGTATAAGAGCATATCTAGTTCAAGCCTCTATTTGAGTCCCTATCCTAAATTTTAGGAGTTTGTGCAAAAATTCAACTTCAATGGAGCCTCTAGATGGGCTGTTATTTTTCATGCCCTCTCAAATTATAATATCAGCCCTCTAGATACAAGACCCCTCCCCCCCTATCCCTCTCATTTTGGTCTGATTTGGGGCATGTGGCTGGAGTTGGGCTTTGATTTTGGCCCTCAAATTTTTCAAGTCACCTCCCAAATGGAGATGTAGGGGCCTAATTTCGAGACCGTGGCTGGAGATGCTCTATGTCGCGGTAAGTGGGGTCGCTATAACTATGTAGCGACCGACAGGGTCCATAGCGACCGATAATTGGACGCAAATATTGATAGCGACCGATAATCGGTTACACGGTTTAGCGACCACTGGTTTGAGGCTATTCGAACATTTTAGCGACCAATAATTAGTTGCTATGAACTGCCACAATTATTATATATAAATAATAATTAAATACTAACCAGATTTCAAACCTAATAAACATCCATAACATGTCACATCCATCAACTATGTACAACCATAGCTTGTCCACACAGCACTCATCAAACACATTAGTAGATAAAGATATCTCAAGTTTTCATTGAAGCCAACATATAGCAATACATAAGCTTTATCATCCAAGAATCTGATCCATGACAGAAAAGAACACATGCAACCTCGCTAGGTTAAATGGCAGGCACAAGCGATATGTTTGCTTGCGCAATCTAAATAGATTCACTACAAAATGCCTCATCTCTAACTTATCAAAAGTAAAATATCATATGTCGGCTTTCTGGTGACTATCCAACATCTTGCACACCTCCAAGGCCTCCCACCCACCTGGACATGAAACTGCACAGTGCACACATGAAGTTAATTATAAGAATTGTGGGGTTTTGGTTTGCACTACATGTTCATGACTGGTGGGGCGGCGCAAATTTCACTGCGCGGGATTGGGCTGGGCCGAGCGCGGCAAAACGAAATCACCCTATAGCGACCAATCGTTCGACCTTAATATTTGTTTGTACCGACCGATGCTCGGATGAAACTGCTAAATATATATACCAACTAACTATCGTTCGCTATAGGGAAAAATAGCAACTGATGTTCTGCTAGAAATGTATAGTGACCAATTGTTGGTCGTTATTATCATCTTTTAGCGATCGTTGTCTGACGCTAATAGTTGGCTGTGGTATAGTGTAGTCACAATGGTGAGTGACCACAGCTTCTCAGACAGAAAAATGCCAAGACGAAGTGAGGAGAGGAGACTATACAGTCATATACTATACACTGTCTCACCGGGCACCTGGTCTCATCCGGGCGGTCATGGGTCTTGGTCTCCGGTGCGGAGCGCATGCATACACGCGGCGGCAGTGCAGCATGGTCGGAGCACCAGCTTCCAGACGCGGTCGTGCCTGCTTCCTTGATTCGCCACGGGCTACGGCGCACGCGCACGCATGGCGCGCGGGGCATCTCTCCCTGCCCCCATGCTCGATGTACACAGTACACGCACATACGTGTCGCCCTCGCGAGGCCTTGTGGCACACGCGTCGCCCCGCACGGGCGCCGAGGGTCCCTGCATTTCGTCCGCGTCGGCGCACACACGTCCCCGTCCCGGCCGGCTCCTGCAGGCTGACGGCTATAAAAATGCGGCGCCACCTGATCCTCGACATATCATTATCACACAAGCAAAAAGCAATCCAGCACGTACTAGAGTAGCTAACACAGCAACACCTGAAAAGCAGTCCTTCGTACGTCACGAGCTCGTGAGCTCTCCTTATTCTTCGTTAGTTCGAGGACGGCGATGGCGTCCGGTCAGGAAAGCAGGGAGGAGCTGGCGCGCATGGCCGAGGAGGGCCAGACCGTCGTCCCCGGCGGCACCGGCGGCAAGACCCTCGAGGCGCAGGAGCACCTCGCCGAAGGTTTGTATTGCATTGTAACCAGTACCACTGCGTTCGTAAATGTCTTAAGAACGTACACTAACTGATCAGTGAGAAATGACTGTGTTCCTGTGTTGATGTGTGCGTGATGCAGGGCGCAGCCACGGCGGGCAGACCCGCAAGGAGCAGCTAGGCCACGAGGGCTACAGCGAGATGGGCAGCAAGGGCGGGGAGACCCGCAAGGAGCAGCTAGGCCACGAGGGGTACAGCGAGATGGGCAGCAAGGGCGGGGAGACTCGCAAGGAGCAGCTGGGCCACGAGGGGTACAGCGAGATGGGGAGGAAGGGCGGCCTGAGCACCAAGGAGGAGTCCGGCGGCGAGCGCGCCGCCCGAGAGGGCATCGAGATCGACGATTCCAAGTTCAGGACCAAGTCCTAGATCTCATGCGTGCGTGCAGCATGTAGTAGAGAGTAGCTGCAGGAAGGTAGTGTGGACTGAATAATGTAGTGCGTCAGTCGGCGCAGCACGCATGTAGGAGATCGTACGTGTGCGTATGTATGATCATGCGTGCTTTGCTTCAGTTAGGCAGTGCTGATGATAGTCGTCAGCGGTCGTCGTGACTCTGTGTTTTGAGGCAGGTTTCTTCAGGCTTTGTCGTAGTAGCAGCCTGTGTTCTAGCTCTACCACATAGTTGTATTATGTGTGGTGGGTCTAGCACCTGATGCCTCAAGGTCCTCTAAGTTTGTATCCAGCCGTGCCTGTTTTGGTAACTTTTAGTAGTTGGTTCGTAACTCCTCGTACGAATCTTCTTTCTGCTCGATCGGCTACTGCATTTTGTTTGGAGTGGTTCTCTTCATACAAGAATGGATGTAGCAAGTTTGGCACGAGAGCAACCAGAACGGAACAGAAACATAGCAGTAGCAGTAGCACCTCATTTTGTTTACGACATCACTACACTTTGGACATTCATCATACTTCCCATCGATGAGAACGCGTAAGCACACTGGAAGCAGCGATTCTAACTCGGGACTTCAATTTGATCTGCTAGCTCTCCGAACTCCGAATGTGTTTTGCTTTCTATAACAGACAATTCTTGAAAGCAGACTGAGCAAATTTGTCGATCAGCTACGATCTTCCATGATTGATCATACAACAATACGACCGTTGTAAAACTGCTTGTTCAAAGCATTGCCAGTTCAGCCGCTAACAATGGGAAATTAACAACGTTACCGTGCACCTACTGACCCTACTACAACATCCAGCGATATTGCTAACTTTTCCTCCCACCACATAACCCTTACAAAATCGATCTGTCCTATAAGTAAAAAGACGTTCGATCTCTTCCTACCCTGCACACAAGAAGCTAAGCTTATTAACGGTTACAACACTTGGAGAAATTTGTTGCCTCTTCGGTAGCAGAACGGTCGCGGGTTCTGTTTAAGTTTGCTTTCACTAATGGCTGGTTGCCAGGGCTGTCACCAGCAGGCCCAAAACGAAGAACGGCTGTGCGCTTGCCTATCAGCAAAGTAAGATAGACCGGATCAGGTTATGGTTACCTCAAGTCGTTTCCGAGTTAAAGCTTTAGAACGGGAAGAGCTGGATCGGAAGTAGTAAAATAGTTGGAGAACCAGCTGAAGCACACCTGATATTTTACATCATACTTCACTGGGTCCTTCAGGAAGTACTGGAACTGCTCCAGGAAAATAAAGTATTAGAATGCATGCACAAAAACGGAAGTGGCACTGTTAATGAAACAGACAACCCTGTTACCTCCTCCACTGCGTCGTTCATGTTTCAGACATGCAGTGTTGGATAAAAGAAATGCGTTATCTGCAATGTTTTATTTAAAACAAACCAAACCTATGTTCAAACTACTCCCTCCATCCCAAAATAGATGGCATTCTCGCTTCCCGAGAAGTCAGCTTTTTTCAACTTTGACTAATTGTATATTAAAAAGTATTCATATCGAACGTACACAACTAATATCATTGGAAAGATCTTTAAATCTAGTTTTTTAACAAATTTATTTAAAAATAAAAATGTTGCACATATTTTCTATAAATCTGATCAAAGTTGAGAAAGCTTGACCCGCATGCTTCCCATAGCGTCATCTAATATGGAACGGAGGGAGTACTATTTAGAGGATTATAGTCTATATCAAGAGAACAAAAACAAAACTGGATATGTTAATGAATTAGGCAGACTCTCTTCTCTCCTCCACTTTGTGGTATTGTTCTTGTTTCCTTTATGCATTGTGGATAAAAATGACCTTAGGCCCCGTTTGTTAACTTTTAACTTCCAATCCACATTAATTTTTGGACACATACATAGAGCATTAAATGTAGATGAAAACTGAAACTAATTTGACAGCTTGGTAAAATGTTGTCTCACGAATCTTTTGAGCCTACTTAGATTATGATTAGACACTTATCGCAAAAAACAAAATGCTGCTACAGTACTTCCAACTGAGTGCATCTAGACACCCCCTTAGTAGCAATATTTCATTCTGCAGCAGAGATATTCAATACTGTTTTCTGGAGGTAACCAAAAGATATGCAGTTTTGCAGCCATACAGATAAAGCTATTCCTCATAGGTCAAAAAGTTTGAATCTAGTAACACGCAGGGAGAAAGATACTTTGCTTCAAACATGAAAACGTCTGGAACAAAAAAAAAATCCCCACACACAGAACAAAAAAAAGGGTGCAATAAGAACACTACCTGAAAGAACATCTGAGGAATTGTTAGCCCAAGCAACGCCAGGGCATAATACAGCTTACCGTTGCTCAATAGGTAGCCTGAAGAATATGAAGAATGGAACTTTAGTGTTACAATTTCCCATCAAAATTCAACATAATGGTATCAAGCTATGGCCGTGCTCCCTATTTTCAACTGGTAGAATATGGCAACATGCAAAGGCATATGTCAAGGGCCTCAAACCCCTGACTGGCCGGACCTCGGCTACGTAGCTCGTAGCCGCCGTCCGTCACGCCGGCGAGGTTATGCCCCTCGGCCGTCGGCTTAAGAGAGAAAGAGAGATTAGGGATAACTTCTTTGTTAATCTCAATTGTCCCAGCGTACATGCATATATGGCCCGTGGCCTAACAGATGGAGAAGGCTCTCCTTGATTGTAGGACTAATCCAACAAGGAAGCAACTAATCAGCTAGCTAACTTTCCTCCTAGCCACTCGCCTGCCCTTCCTGCGCCCTGGCTGCTCGCTCGGCCGTTGCTCGCTCGGCCGCCCGGCGCACGTCGCGGGCTCTCCTGCGCCTGGCGTATGTGCGACCGCACATGACATCTCTCCCGCCGTCGAAGACCAGCTCGTCCTCGAGCTGAAAAGCGGGAAAGCGAGCACGGAAGTCGTCGAAGTCCTCCCAGCTCGCAGATGCCGCCGGCTCGTCTTTCCACTGGACCAGCACCTGTCGCACTCCGCGTGCCAGCCGGGCAGCGGTGATCTTGTCAGGCGCCAGCACCACGGCGCCGTTGTGGGTTGGTGGCAGTGCCGGGGGCGTGGCTGGGGGCGTGCCGACGAACTTCTTGAGCACCCCAACGTGGAACACATCATGGAGGCGGGCCCCCTGGGGAAGCTGCAGCCGGACAGCCACGTCGTTGATGACCTCCTCGACGCGGTACGGCCCGACGAAACGTGGCTTGAGCTTGCCGGCGGTGGTACGTGGCAGGGACGCCGCTGGGCGCTGCCGGAGACGAAGGAGTACCCAGTCACCTACTTGGTACGCCACTGGGCGATGATGCTGGTCGTAGACACGCTTCTGGACCGCCTGTGCCTGTTCGAGGCGATAGCGGACGTCGTCGAGGAAGGCTGCGCGGTCCTCCATCTCCTGGGCAACAGCAGCCACGCGCGTCTCGCCGGGCTCATACGAGCGGATGGTCGGCGGGTCACGGCCATAGACCACGCAGAACGGTGTCTCCCAGAGCGACGATTGGAAGGCGGTGTTGTAGGTGTACTCGGCCCATGGGAGCCAACAGAGCCACTGCCGAGGACGGTCGCCGGTGAAGCAGCGGAGGTACATGACGATCACCCGGTTGGCGGCCTCCGTCTGGCCATCCGTTTGCGGATGAAATGCCGATGACCTGAAGAGCTTGGTGCCGGTGAGGCGCATGAGCTCGGTCCAGAACGCGGACGTGAACACCGGGTCGCGGTCCGAGACGATGGACTGCGGAACGCCATGAAGGCGGACGATGTCGGCGAAGAAAGCTTGGGCGACGGTCTCGGTGGTGTAGGGGTGCGCCAGCGGGATGAAGTGGCAGTACTTGCTAAAGCGGTCGACGACGGAGAGGATGACCGTCTTGCCCTGCACCCGTGGCAGCGCCTCAATGAAGTCGATGCCGATGTCGGCCCAAACGCTGGAAGGGATTGGCAGCGGCTGGAGCAGACCGGCCGGCCTCAAGTGGTCTGACTTGTACTTCTGGCATGTGGCGCACGCCTTCACAAATTCCTGCACCAAACGACGCATGTTGGGGAAATGAAAGTCACGCCGTAGACGGTGCAGCGTGCGGTGGACGCCTTCATGGCCGTCGTCGTGGACCGCGGCCAGGATCTCCTGAAGGAGTGGCGATGCGTCTGGGATGTAGAGGCGGCCCTCCAGGGCGACCATGCCGTCGATGATGGTCCACGGTGCGGTGCGGGTTTCCGCACGGAGCTCGTCGTGGATGGCGACCAGCGCTGGATCAGTTGCCTGGGCGTGGCGGAGACGCTCGATGAAGTCGAACCGGGGCGCCGAGATGGCCAGCAGCTCGCCCTCCTCATTGTCGCGGCGGGAGAGAGCGTCGGCGACGGTGTTCCTGGCGCCCGAGCGGTACTCCACCGTGAAGTCGAAGCCCAGGAGCTTGCCGACCCAGTGGTGCTGCGGTATCGTGGCGAGGCGCTGGTCGAGGAGGTATTTCAGACTGTAGTGGTCCGTCTTGACGAGAAAGCGGCGCCCCCACAGGTAGGGCCTCCAGTGCCGGACCGCCTGAACGAGGCCAATGAGCTCGCGCTCGTAGGCGGCCAGGACGCGGTGACGTGGTGCCACTGGCCGGCTGAAGTAGGCCACCGGGTGTCCCTCCTGGACGAGAACGGCCCAAAGCCGAACGTCGACGCGTCGCACTCCACGACGAACAGCTTGGCGAAGTCGGGCATGGCGAGGACGGGGGCCGACGTGACCGCCGCCTTGAGTGCCGAGAACGCCGCGGCAGCTGCGTCGTCCCACGAGAAGCCATCCTTCTTGAGCAGCGCAGTCAGGGGCGCGGCCACCGTGCCATAGTTATGCACGAACTTGCGGTAGTACCCCGCGAGCCCGAGGAAGCCACGAACAGCACGGGCGGAGCGAGGAGCCGGCCAGTCATGAATGGCCTGCACCTTGGCCGGATCCATGGCGACGCCCGCAGCGGAGATGATGTGGCCGAGGTAGGCGACGGCGGGGGCACCAAAGGAGCATTTGGTGCGCTTGACGAAGAGCTGGTGGCAGCGGAGCTCGTCGAGGACAGCACGAAGGTGGCGCAGATGATCCGCCCATGTCTTGCTGTAAATCAAAATATCGTCAAAAAATACCAAGACGAAGCGGCGGAGGAACGGCCGGAGTACGTCGTTCATCAAGGCTTGGAATGTGGCCGGCGCGTTGCAGAGTCCGAACGCCATGACCAAGAACTCGTACAGGCCGTCATGCGTGCGGAACGCCGTTTTGTGGACGTCCTCGGGCCGCATGCGGACCTGGTGGTACCCCGACCGCAGATCTAGCTTGGAGAAGAATTTGGCACCGTTGAGCTCGTCCAGCAACTCATCCACCACCGGTATCGGGAAGGCGTCCTTGACCGTCATCGCGTTCAGGGCCCGGTAGTCGACGCAGAAGCGCCATGAACCATCGGGCTTCTTGACGAGGAGGACCGGCGACGAGAACGGCGAGTCACTGCGGCGGACAATCCCATGTTCAATCATGGCGGCACATTGCCGCTCCAATTCGTCCTTGTGGGCAGCCGGGTACCGGTAGGGGCGTACGGCTACCGGCTGCGCGTCGGGCTTCAGCAAGATGCGGTGGTCGTGGGCGCGTTTGGGGGGCAGGCCGGTCAGTGTGGCGAAGACCCCCGCAAACGCGTCTAGGAGGGCCTCCAGAAGGGGCTCGCCAGCTGCCAGGGCGCTCAAGGCGGGGCCCACCGCGGTGGGCACGCCAACCTAAGAGACGGTGCGGCCCTCGCGCTGGAATGACATGCGCCGGTTGGCCAGGTCCCAGACAATGGGCCCCAGCGCTCCGAGCCACTTGGTGCCGAGGACGATGTCGTACCCGGCCAGGGGCATGACGAAGAGGTCCGCCGGGAACGGGTCACCGGCGATGAGCAGTGGCGCGTCGCGGATGACGCCGGCGCAGGTGATCCTCTCGCCATTGGCGACCATGGCCGTGAGGCGGGGCCGCTGACGGAGAGGCAGTCCGGACCGCCGCGCTGCCTCCTCGGAGATGAAATTGTGGGTGCTGCCGGAGTCGAGGAGGGCGACGAGCGAGGCAGCCCCCAGCGCCACCGCGAGCTGCATGGTGTCCGCCATGGACACGCCGGCCACGGCCTGCAGCGAGAAGCAGGGAGCCTCCTTGTCCCCCGCTTCAGCAGCGTCGTCGGTGTCGTCGATCTCCATACCGTCGACGAAGAAGATCCGCTTGCAAAACCTGTTATGGCCACGAGAGTACTTTTCATCACAGTTAAAACATAGGCCAAGGCGACGACGTTCCGCCTGCTCCGCCGTGGAGAGGCGCCGCTGGTTGCCCTCGCGGCGTCCCTGGTCGGCACCCGCCGGTGGCGCGAGCAGCGCCAGCTGCTGGGGCGGCGCAGGAAGAGCCGGGCGAGGCGGCGGCAACGGCAGCAGACCGCGCGCGGCGGGCCGAGCCGAGGCCTGGGCCTGCCTGTCGATCTCCATGAGCTCCACCTGGCGCGCCAAACTCAATCGCGTTGGCGAGTGTCTCGGGGTTGTGGATGCGCACCGCGTGACTCAGAGGCGGAAGGAGGCCGCCGGTGTAGAGCTGGACCCGTTGGATCTCGTCAAGCCGGCCGGCGCGGGGAAGGAGTGCTTGGAACCGATTGGAGTACTCCTCCACCGTCCCGGTACGCCGGCACTCCGATAGCTCGAACAGGGGGGCCGATCGGAGAGGAGGGCCAAACCGCAAATGGAGGAGTTCCTTGAATCGACCCCAGCGCGGCGTGCCTTCATCCTCCTGGAGCTGGATGTACCACAGCTGGGCCACGTCTTCGAGATTGAACGAGGCCATCTAGACCTTCTCTTCCGGCATGGTTCTCTGTTGGTGAAAGTAGGACTCACATCGGTTGATGAAGATCAGCGGATCGGATTTGCCGTCGAAGCGCGGGAAGTCCATCTTCTGGAACCGCGGCGGCCGGTCGTTGTGATGGCTGCCGTCGGTGGGCCCGGCACCCGCCGAGGAAGAGCTCGACTTGTCCTTCAGGGACGCCAGGTCGGCCTTCATGGTCGCCATATCCGCGGACAGGTCCTGGAGCATCTTGGTGAGGTCGGCGATGGCTTGTTCCCCCATGATCGGCTGGGCAGAGGTGGATGCGGTGGAGGAAGACGGGGATGGCGGTGGTGAGGATGGTGGTGCGGCGGCGGTGGATAGGCTGGTGGAGCGGGAGCGAGGCGGCGAAGTTCGCCGGACTCGTGATACCAGGTTGTCAAGGGCCTCAAACCCCTGACTGGCCGGACCTCGGCTACGTAGCTCGTAGCCGCCGTCCGTCACGCCGGCGAGGTTATGCCCCTCGGCCGTCGGCTTAAGAGAGAAAGAGAGATTAGGGATAACTTCTTTGTTAATCTCAATTGTCCCAGCGTACATGCATATATGGCCCGTGGCCTAACAGATGGAGAAGGCTCTCCTTGATTGTAGGACTAATCCAACAAGGAAGCAACTAATCAGCTAGCTAACTTTCCTCCTAGCCACTCGCCTGCCCTTCCTACGCCCTGGCTGCTCGCTCGGCCGTTGCTCGCTCGGCCGCCCGGCGCACGTCGCGGGCTCTCCTGCGCCTGGCGTATGTGCGACCGCACATGACAGCATAAGATTCCAGTATAGACTTGAAGATAATATAGTACAACCCTGTTAAATCTCATGCATAGTGTGCTGACGTTTCAAATCTCTGGAATCTATGTCGAAGAAATAATAAGCACATCTTGTTGAAAGCATCATAGAGGGGAACTTCAAATCTGATGCAGTACCATGACAGGATGCAGGGGATAATGTTAGGGAATGCAGTACACTAGAAGAAGAAACCGTGAACAGCATGACAACCATGGTATGCGGATCAAACCAGTACAGTAAGAATTGAAGTGAATGCGGATTGTATGAGAAAGGAAAAAGCAACAGATGCCTTGCCTGCAACAGATAATTGAGTGATATCAATTGCCCCAACACAAATCCATTTTGCAGTTTCCATCCCAAAAGCAACAGGAAGTGACTACAAAATTTAAAACATTTTTTAGTGAAACTGTTATTGAGAAGCACGCTACTGATACATATTTACACAAAAAGAGTATAACCTGAAGCCCCAGAGTCCTATCTCCTTCAATACTCTTAAAATCATTTACAATAGCAATCCCTAGCTACATAATCAAGAAAAAAAGGTCAATCATCATGACATGTATGATTTGATCAAAAGAAAGCGGAACAGGATGTGGAGAAGAAATACCCCAGCTATGCTGTACAAAGTAGTCAAGACAACGATATCCGGTGTAAGAGTTCCAAATAATGCCTGGCCAGCCCACCTGCAAAAAATAAATTATACCTTTAAGCTCTTGTGAATATAATGCTGGCAGCATCAAAAGTTCAAAATCAACATGGTTTGAGCAACATGAAGAGAAATCAGCAATGTTGATCATACCAGGGCAAGCTGATGTAACTCGCACCCAGAGCGAAGTTCCCAATCCATCCGTTCTGCTTGAGCTGAAATTTATGATGAGATTTTGTGAGCATCTTTCAATCAAAAGCATGTTGCGTCCCAAGGAAGTATTTTTCAGAGAAGAGAAACGGTAATAAAGAAGAAACACTCTAGTACCTTGAGGGGTGGTGCTGAATATATGTAAGAAAGTAAGGAGCCACCCACAGCAAGATAAAACACAATAGGAAAATCGTGCCCTGCCTGCAATGGCAAAGCATTATAAGATGCATGAAATTTTTAATTTCACCAACCTTGGGGAAAAATATAAATTACTAAGGACTTACCCACACATCTAACAAAGCACCCAATCCAAGCCCTCCTAGTAATAGCACCCAGATCTGGGTTATTACCTGAAGAGAATCATTTTCATCAGTATTACAGGGAGTCAGGGATGACATGATAATTTAGCCAACTGGAGCTGGCAAAATACCACATCCATTAAGGAACTAAGGCCAAGTTGAAAGAGGGAATTCACAAATAGCAACAGGGCTACAATATCAAGCAAGATACCACATCTAACAACCAACCATATATATGACAGCGAAAATAACAACAAAATACTAACGAGCTATGGTACCTCTCTTACTTGTTAGGAGGCAATATCTTAAATAAAACAGTTAATAAACATGGAAAAGAAAAGAAAATTATCAAACCCAACCCCTAATCACAGGAGACAACAGACAAGTGGCCGTGCTCCACTGCTCCCCTTGTCTATGTGCACGGCCGCAGCCTTTCTCAATTTCCGTGACTAACTCGATTAAAACAACATTACTGTACATAATTGAGATTGTCCTCTAATAAAATATATAGCTGTCATGTATTGAGCGCAGAATGTGGCCACATAAAGTTTCATGTACTTTTTTTTTTGGATATGCTTCATGTATGTTTGACTCAGCTCATTTGCTGGACATGTGCGCAAAGTTTCACTAATGCATCAATGTCTCACGTAGACTTGTAAACATATGCATTAACAATCATGAAAAGTTGTTCATTAAACTACGTCATATCTAAAGTTAAAAAATAAAAGAATTTGCTAGATACAGTAGATCAAGTATGCATTAATTATATATATATATATATATATATATAAGATCTTTATATTTAAAACATTCCTTATTTACCCTACTCTACAAAATTAATAATTAAATAAATATATATTTTCACATGTTACCTCCTAGGAAGTAATAGATGATTTTTAAAAATTAAATGAATGGCTCACAGAGTCACGGTTATTTGAGGGTACCACAACAAGGCCCAATACTAACACTATAAATCAACCAAAGATTAAATGCAATGCCAAACAGTATGGATAGTTTGAAATGATAAGCTACGTTGATTTCAAGTTCTGGAAAAACATAATGTCACTCAAAAGATGGCAACATCACCAAGTTACAGTTTGTTTATCCACCCCCATGTAGGTACCCCCATGACATGTGTCCAGGTGGATACTTTTGGTGCAAACTGGCAGTGTCTTTGTAATAAAAGCATGCCGTTCCTCAAACTCGATCTCTTGTTTGTTGTATACATAGAGTACAAAACCCTGATGCTTCAACTTGCAAAATAACATTCTGGAAAGGAAAGAAAGGAATGGCCATTGATGGAAAAGAAATAGCTGGTGTATGATGAATAGGTTTTATTTTGTGTATTGCTGACATCCCTAAAATGCCAAGTTTGGACTCACGTACCTACAAACTAGTCAATAGATGATGAAACTAAGAATCCATATAATTACATATGCCAAAAAGGGATCCCATTTTCTCAAATACGGACATACCTCGTTTTCCGATATAGCACCCGACGGAATAGGGCGATAAGGCTCATTAATTGCATCAATGTCTCGATCATACCAGTCATTCATTGTCTACAAGCAAGAATGTTTGGCTGACATACTTATTAGTAGAAATAATCTCCCATGCAGCATCTCTGAGGATATAAATGAAGGCCGACAAAGAGAATTTAAAAGTAAACCTGTGTGTATCCGGTAAGGCATGGACCAGACATTATCATGCATACGATAGATTTTGCAACATCTTCAACTGTCCAGTGGAAATTTCCTGAATGTGACAGGTTACGGGGGAACAACATAATCATACATACTAGTCATACGCCAAAAGGAACAATGTTCATAAGCACACCAATTGGACACTCTACTCTGATGCCTTTATCCTAAAACCCAAGCTGTTTGGATCAAAAGGCGTTTGATGTTATTTTGTATGTTACTGGGCTCGCTAGATTGAATTCAACAGAAAGAAGGATGGACCTATAGATCTTCTAGGCTACATTGCTTTTCCGATGCAAATAATGTTAGTCGGTAAATACTTCGTTACAAGGATGAAGATTTAATAACTCTATTATTGATTAGCAAAGTAGCAGGCCCTTATGAAGGTAGACAACCAACATCATAATAGCAACGCACTGCCAGCTGTAATCACATAGGGAAAATGCATTTCCCCAAATTCACAAGTTGGGTTGTTTTTATGAAGTAGAGACACAAAGGCATTCAAGGAACAGATATAAAAAGTTAAAGGCAGCAAAGCGTACCAGAGGCAGCTGCTCCACAGAGAACTCCCCATACAAGTGGAGGCCATGTCACCGGCTTAGTAAGTTGAAGACGGATCTTCCATATGTCCTGTGTCACCATATGAAAGAGGGCATTGATGAACATTACATAGTTTCCAGTTTCTAGACACAAATGGCTAGATTGCAAAAGGTTAAAGAGGTATCCATCCTATTAACTGCTGGAGACAGTAAACAATTAATTACACATCTGGGAGAAAGACATGCTCAAAAGGTTTTTTGAAAAAAGGTCAGGTTCATTTTTTTGGTCTCCAACTTGCACGGCAGTTTGATTTTCAATCTAATCAGTTGGTAATGTATACGGGCCATTTTTTCCTCTCTATAATACAAAGATACGCAGCTCTCCTGCATATGCGATGGAAAAATGTCGAAACCGACAAATTTAGTCATCTTGCTGGTTTTGAAGGTGGTTTTCTATTCTCTAAAAATAATAATCTTATTTAATCTCTAAAAGTTCATAACTAATTTATTTAAATTAGAAAATATGAAACTAGTACCAATTGTTTTCTAAAACTGTAATCTATCTGTTTGCGATTTATTTGTAGTTATTTGGATCTTATTTGATTATGCTTATAATGATCCATTAACAGGTGCGACTACAAGCAACTAAACAGTAGGAACATAAACAAATAGGATCCAGATAACTCCAAATAGAGCACAAACATATAGATGAAATTTTTAGAAAAAAAAAAATGGCACTATTTTCATATTTGTTGTGGTTTAAAATATAGTAAAATGCATCATAGGTCCTTAAACTTTTCGTGGATTCCCACTTAGGTCCTTGAACTAAAAAAGTGATCATCTGGGTCCTCAATCTATTGTGGACTATCACTTTTCGTGGATTACAAAAATGCTTTCAGAGAGAAGTAACATGGTAGCACGTGCAGAAGGCAAAGCTTAATTTCCGAGAACTAAATTAGTTCTTTTGTTTGTGGATATGAGCCGCTGCTATATTAGTTGTTTGTGGGCCACATACTCACATTCATTGGTTAGCTAAGACAATGGCAAACCGATAAGCCAACAGCATTGCGACGTGTAACTGTCTAAGAGAAAGACCAGAGCCCACATTCAAATTAATTCAATCTAGCGCAATAGCAATTCAGAGTCTGCCACACTCCCCCGCTTTCCCACTGTGAAGGACAGCCGACAGCGCATGAAAATTTGTAAATCATGTAGATCTAAGTCTTGTATTTAATACCCAATGATCCACACAACCTAGCCAAAGCCATCCAGTGCAATATAATACCCAATGCACGGGAAGTAAGAGGTTGAGGGAAGACTCACGCTCTCCTGCTTGGCACCCTTGATACCGAGAAGCTGATTGAAGCTGGAGCCATCCGCCGCGGGTGCCTTCTCCGGGGCCTTGGCGTTCGCCTTCGCTGCGCAACCAATCAATCACGCGTCAAAGGGTTAGAGAGCAACGGAAAACCGCAGAGCAGCATACGGAGGGGCCGCGACAAGCACGCACCGTCCTTAGCGTCGGTTTCAGCCGCGCGTACCACCGGGAACGGCCGCCTCCCTGCGAATGGAGCCGACATGCATCAGGTCAGTCAAACTTCTCTCGGCAGTGTGTGCTGTTGCGTCGGCTGGAGAGAGACTACGGCAGTACCAGTACGGTTGAAGCGGAGATGTGGTGGATGCGGTGGAGAGCGGAGGCGGAGGGGAGGGAAGGCGGTCGAGGAGGAAGAGGCGGCGAGGAGGTGGGCGGCAGCCATGGTGAAGAGCCGAAGCTGGGGACTGAGGCCGGAAGGCCTGAGAGGGGAACCGATAAGGTGGCGCAGGCGCTCGTATGTCGCCACTCGCACAAGTCGCAACGAAGAAAGGAAAAGAAAAAAATAAATAAGGAATTTTGGCAACAAGCAGAGTGGAAACGAGGGCACGAGGCCCAGCAACGGCCTGTTACCATTCAGCCGTGTTCCCCTCTCAAACCGCTCCCCGAGTACGGACACCACACTAGCACAGTACCATGCTCTCCTCCGTTTTCATCTCTCTCCCTCAATAAGATAATGAGATTTTTATCTTTTTTAAAAAAATCTACTTTATCTCCCTCAACTATTATATGACTCTGATCTATTTTCCTCAATCAAAGATTTGTAGACTCCTCTAGTTCCTGAAATCGTTTGATTTATTTCTCTAGACTGTTTTGAAAGCAGTTTTATTGATATCGTGCCACATCAGCCGTCATACTTAAAGGTACGTCAGACACAAGGAGGCAAATCAGAATTTCACGATAGTTCAGGAAGGCCAATTAGAGTTTATGAAAAAATGTAAAAATATAATAGTTCTTAAAGTTTATCCAAATATTTTTTAGAAAAGTATTTGGGATATTTTTTGAAAATTATTTCTGTAACCATTTTATAAAGTCTAATTGACCTTCATGAACTATCACTAATGTCCTATTTATCTTCCCCGTGGCTGATGTGACACCCTGTAGGGCAGCTTAAGTGACATTATGTCAACTAAAGCCGCTTTTAAAATGACTTAGAAAAGTAAAATCAATCAGTTTTAAGGATTTGGAGAGTTTAAAATTTTGGATCTCTAGTTGAGTGAGGTAGACCAGTAATAGTTGAATTGAGGCTAAATGTACTTTTTCTCCTCTTGTAATAGATTTCTCCCTTCTACTGCTACAATATTGTCTCCTCTCTCCTTGTTGTGCCGCCCACAACCTATGTATACGGTTGTGAGCTGCTTTCTAGCAAAGGCTTTGAGCCTCACGGCACGTACAATGGGTCTCTTAGATCCATCTCCATATCAGTGTTTTTTTGCAAAATACCCCTGCATAGTTAAGAGACCGCCTCTTGCGTCTCTTCGCAAAGAGACGGTGAGCAGCATGTCTCTACGCTAAATTCGAGGCTTAAAAACAGACAAAAAAAACCATTGAGTTAGAGACTTCATATTTATTCTAACCACATGAAAAATATTAAATTATTTAAAGACACTATAAGAGACACTCATTGTATGAACTGTCTCTCAACCGTCTCTACGTAAATTTTACTGTCTTATAGATGGATAGCTGTCTCACTGTTGTACATGCCCTTAGAACCCCTCCGGAGGATTAAAAGCAACCTATCTTAATAATTACTAGGCGGACTAGTTTAATACAATATACTTTTTATATGTTATAAATTAATGTTATTGTTCTTCTCTAGGAAGGGTATAAAAATAAAACCATTATATTTGAGTTTACAACGATTTTGCTACTTTTCATCCTCTATTCGTTGTTTAAAATTTATTGTGTTCAACTGCTAAGAGGGCTTAACATCCCGAAGTTCTAGATATAGGTCATGTTTGGAATGGCAATCAGCAAAATTGCGACCGCGATAAGCCTAATGCGACTCAAATCCTATAATTTATGATTTCAACCTTTGTAGTTCATTTTCTTACCGCAAATGTGGAAACAAAAGAGGGTCATATAAAAGTCTACTCCCTCCCTTCTTGAAAAGGAGTCACTTTCACTTTCTAAGAAACAACTTTGACCAAATATATATTAAAAAGTATTAATATTTATGGTACATATTTAATATCACTGCAAATATTTTTGAATCTAGTTTTTAATAAATTTATTTAGAAATACAAATGTTGTACGTATTTTCTATAAATCGAGTCAAACTTGTGGTATGCATATCAACGACGACTCTTTTTTAGGGACGGAGGAAGTAGGTTATAATAAAATCGTTGTGCTATTCTACTAAGTTTCATACTAGAGTTGTCTCATTTTACTAGAGAAGATCATATGAATCTTTTTACTGCTGAACCACTTCATCTTTATTTAGTTTGTATACCCCTTAGTGTCTTACTACTCTTTTGTCGTTAACCCAACTAGAGTTTGGTAGTTAACTGTGATACATTCAAGAATTAATTATCGATAATCTTAGACATAGCTTTCCTATGGATAAGAATAAGATACTCTGAAACACTTTTCAGGAAATTTGTGAAATTAATCTATTTGAGCATAAGAACTGCCAACAGGATGGCGATGTAGTTTTGCTTTCCATCGTGTGCGCGGGCCAATTTTTAGGGTCAACTTCACTTTCGGCCTTTGCTGGCCGTATGGGCCACATGCCACAGATGGTGGCCGCTTCGTGACTGCTCAACCAGGAACAGGGAAGGTTGCATACTTGCATTGTGTGTGGTCGAGCTGCTTGAAACGCTCAGGTAAGGTGCTCAGGTCAGAACAGTCCAAGGCCGACTGGGCTGTATGCTTGGTTGCTTGGATATTGTCGGTGTGACTCGTGAGGATGTGAGGATTTCTTAGGAGTGGCACCCCATCTCTTCTCGGTGTAGTGATTTCCTTCACCGAAATGCATGCGCTTCTAGCATGCACGCACTATTCCCTTCCAACCAAGTGCGAGCTCGTTTGTTTTAGCTTATTCATTCCTATTTTGTAGTCATGAAACGGAGTTTTTCTCTTACGACAAATCAGCTGCAGCCTCTGTTTATAAAGAACTCAAAGGATCTACCCAAATTAAATAATGAGTAGCACAAGAGTGCATGAAGATGTGGCCATGTGTATCTCTAACAGCGCATTTTCAGTCTGGAACAGTGCTCTCACAAAATAGCGCCAAATCAGCTCATTATCAGCGCGAATGCATATCACGTGCGAAGCCACATAAGCGATTATGCATGCATGGTGTGTGATGGTGAGTACCACTCGTACCAATGAAGTCTCCACAATTCCTAATTAATTAGTGGACGAGCTGACAAGGTTTTAGCAGCAATAATGGCGCGAGGACCTATGTCGTTTTGTTTGTATTTATTTCTGGCTACGAGGATCGCCTCGTCAGGTACACACGAGCACAACGCATCGTCTGTCCCATCTCATCCACGAGAAAGCGACGGCGATGGCAATGGCGATTGCGATGGCGATGGCGATCTATCAAAGTTAAACCACAGAGCAGGCACTAAATAACTGTGTCATTGGGCAACAACCGGCCGGTGCTAGCTTAAAAGGACCTGCATGTTGCGTGCATGGTGAAAAACTGTAAACACGCGGTGGTTGGACTATGGGGCCTCGCTCTTGATGATCTTGCTTAAGGCGTCGCTGTCATTTTCGATTACCGGCTAGCTGCCCCAATAATAGGAGTAATATTTTAGGTGCACTTGCACCGTTGCACGAGGAACGCGTGCACAAGGTACCGCCGACATTCCTTGTACTGTTGTGTGTACTACACCACAAAATTTCCAAACAACAAGGACAAAAGAAATGTAGTAGGCGCACAACAGGGCCACAGCATACGGAAACCGAATAAATGTAGTAGACGCACAACAGGGGTGCATAGAATTCGCGAATCAGAGCATGTCATCATTGATATATATCACTAGAAAGAGAAGCACGCTTCCCCTACGAGCACTTTATACAAGTGAGCTTGTGAAACAATAATACAAAGTGTATATATGGAAAACTCAGAGACAGATAGTGTGAAAATGACAGTAATTATAGATTCTTTCAATCTACAGGCTTATCTATTCATAGGCCCTGATTGGATTCTCTAGCTGTGCTAGAGGTTATAGTTAGTTTCTAGCTGCAAACTAACCCTCAACTAGCTCTAGTTTAAGTGTTATTTGGATTCAAGGGTTAGACTGACAGAAAAAGTACTTTTTCAATCATTTGTGTGGACCATGGTGTGGCTAGATGTGAGTAAAAAGCATGGTCCCCACTTGAACTAACCCAAATAATCACCTCTTGGAGAGACTAGTTTTTTGGGGTGTACTAGTTGCAAATAACCCACTCTAGCCCTCTTGTTTGGATATTTTTAGGCTAGTTGAGCTTAAACTAGCTCTAGCCCTGAGATCCAAACATGGCCATAGATTACATGCAAAAGAAGAATTCGTTACTGCCAACAATTTTTGCTGGTGGTCGAGAGTAATAATCCATTATACTAATATGAAAACATGAAGCCATGGAGCTAACTTAGGGCTTGTTTATTTCTACCCCAAACCAAGGAATTTGAAGAGGATTACTAGAGAGGATTGAAAGAGACTTTGATTTGTAAGGGACTGAATCCCCCTCAACCCTGAACCCCCTTGGTTTGAGTTAGAACCGAACAAGGCCATAGCCATAGATATGTAGTTGACTACAGCAGTGGCAAATGATGAAACATGACAATAAGATAGCCTACATAGCTACAAGAGATGACGCCTTCTATGACAATTAGAAGCTTATCTCTTGTCATGGAAGGCCCGTCATTAAAGACCTTCTGTGACAAGTTTATGACAATTTTTTATCTGTGACAATTTTTGTGACAGTTACAATCGTCAGAGACCACAAAGTTGTCTCAAAAGTAGCTTGTAATTGTCACCGAAGGCTTTTAATGACGGGCCTTCTATGACAAGAGATTTGTCGTAGAAGGCCTCATCCCTTGTATTAGTTTTAGTCACAAACAAGCCAAATTGCGGAGCCCTTTGTGTCGGATAGAGCAATGCATCAGTATGCGGCTGGTCATTTAGTAAAAGCCTATAATAGAGGAAGCTATTATCTTATTAGAATACAATTATAGTAAACTAATTGTTTCTTTTATTGTAGGTTTTATTCAATAAAACTAATGAGTATTCTAGAACTTGGTTCGGGAGATATAGATAGTTCAATAGTCTCTTTTGTTGGATTTTATCTCATTTGATTTTTTTTACACTTTTACAAAAGGGATTTTTCGAGGTGCCTCTTTTTCAAAGAGATATGGCTCTATTAAGAACCATCACTAAAAATAGTTCTTGAGACATTTCACCTCACCTCTAGTAATTGATTTCTACGTATGGCCGGTGTTTCCAAATGCCTCTAGTAATGGAACTCTATTTTTAGAGTCCATTAGAAACATCAACCGCCTTTAGAAATAGAGGCATTTCTAGAAGAGGCTAGAAATGTTGTTTGTCTCTAAAAATGAATTTCTAGATGCAGCTAGCAATGTGGTCTGCCTCTAAAAATAGATGCCAAAAAATATGACTTTTCTAAATTAAGTTGAGTGAAGACAAGGTTTATATTAAAGAGCTTAAAGAGATCTATAACTTCATATTTGATAACATTTACATTTGAGATCATTTAGAGTCCTAACTCCTAAGATTAGGTTTTATGTTCAAAATTTGAAATTCTAGCCGACCTTAGATGGTAGTGCTCGATAAGATCTATAAATTTCTAGTTCAATGTTCTTTGAGATTGTTTAGGGGCCAATATTTTAAACACAATATAGCCTACTACAATCTGCCAAATCTCTTAATTTGAGGTGCAACGGTAGGGCAACCTCATGTGAGTCTAGAGATCTCTAGATTGATCCTGAACCCAAACACACGTGTATTTCACATGAAAAACATCCAACTTGTGTCTTGCAATGTCGCTGTCATGCTTGGTTCCCTATAGTAGGTTTCATCCAAGTTTAAAAGATTTCTTTTGTAATTTTTTGCCCCACCTCTAGAAATCCATTTTTAGGGATGGTTATTTTCCGTCCTGCTCTAAAAATCGATGATTATATTTTTAGAAACACTTGAATAGAGCTGTTTTTTTCTATCCATATCTACAAACCCAATTTCATCTCCCTCTAGAAAAAGGCTTCTGTCATAGTATTTGTCTGGTACCAAAGTATGGGGTACCCAACTTCAACGCAAAAACAAGAAACCTCAGCGCAACCTGGCCCAAATAAGGCCAGCCAAAGCCCATGAAGGCTACGCACGTGAAAGCCCAAAGTGGCCTCACGTAAGGCCCGGCGGCACCCTCGGGCGCCAAATCTTCAATTCGCTCAAGCCTCCATGAGAGGGCTCGGGACAGCGGCACCCTCGGGCGCCGAATCTCCGATTCGCCCGAGCCTCCACGAGAGGACTCGGGACAGCTGAAAGGTCCTAGTATGGCTAGAGGGGGGTGAATAGCCTAATAAAATTTCTACAAAGTACTTAGACTAAGAGGTTAGTAACAAATATGGCTAAATGTGCAAAGCTAAAGCAACAACTAACGTAGGCAAGCCACCTACACAATTCTAATTAATCCTTAGTTCTAAGCCACACAAACAAGCTAGTAAAAGCTAAAAGACTATACAACTACTCAAGACAAGAGAACAAGCTACTTAGCACAAGAATAAGAAAGAGATGATTGTTGATTATACCGTTGCCTTGAGATGAAGCCAATCACTGGGATAAACAATAAGACACTCACTCGAAGGTGAGGAAAGCAATATGAACACCAAAATTTATCCCCGAGATTCACGTGCTTGTCGGCACGCTACGTCCTCGTTGTGTCGGCTTCAACCTGTGGTTCGGTGGCTAATCGAAATCACACACCGAGCCTACACTAGGCGCCATAAGAACCTACCACTGAGGAAGTAACTCAATGACACGAGCAATTCACTAGAGTTACCTTTGAGCTCTCCGCTTGGGGTAGGCACAAGACCCCTCACAATCACCGGTGTGAGCAAGCACAATCACCAACCTTCTCCACACTTTCTTCTCCTCCAAGACATTTAGGGACACGGCAATGTCCCAAGAGAATAAGAACTGAATCAAGGCTTACTCTCAAGTGCTCTAGAATGCAAATCACAAGCAAAGATGCACTTGAGGTTCACTCAATCTCACTAAAAATGATCAAGATGATGAACTAGTGAGAGAGTGGGAGGCTAGAATGCAACAATGTGTATGACAATGATCCAAGTGTGCAAGAGTGTCACCAAGTGACCAGGGAGGGAGTATAAATACCCCCAAGTGCAAATCTAGCCGTTACCCACTCCAAAACAGTCGTTAACACTCTTTTTCTACCGTCGAACTAAACGCCAGCGTCCGATGTTCGGATGCGCGCCACGTGTCAACAGGTTTAAACGCCGTTCGTCCGATCTCAACGGTCGACTTCGCGCCAGTTTTTACATCGTCGGACTGGGGCCAGTCGGACCAAAGTTAAGCGTCCGACGACCTGTCCACAGTGCAAGCCAGGAACCGTCGGACTATCCGCAGAGGGGTCGTCGGACTAACGAACTCGAGAGTCCGACGTTTCCTAGAGAGGTTTCAAAACATGAAAGCATCGTCGGACTCCGTCCGACACTCGCCGTCGGACTTTTCTCAAGCGTCCGACGTTCCTCAGCGTGCAACGCGTCACTTTGCCGCTGCACGGTACCGTCGGACTGAAGACGACAATGGTCCGACGCTCGGTAGATGAGCGTCCGACGCTCACAACTGAACAGGCGTCGGACCGAACCAATGGTCCGACGCTACGTCTACAACCAGTCCGACGCTCTGGAAACAGCCCCTTTCAAGATAGTTTTTCACCCCTTGCTTCTATGTGCTAACACTCAAGGTCTTCAACACTTGTGCACAGTGTGTTAGCATTTTGCAAATATTTTTCAAGGATTTTCAAAGAGATTCTCTAGGTTGGTTAGATCAATGCACATGAGATGCAACCTAGAGCACTTGAAAGTAATCCAATAGCTTAGTTCTGCCCTTGATAGTCGGCTATCTATCCTATTGTGATCACTCTCACTTGGAGTCTTGATCACTAAAAGAAAATTTCTATTTGGATATACCTTAGCCTCTAGCTTTCCTTCTTTAAGTCATTTTCTTTCTCCTTGATCATTTCATCTTGATCTTCACTTTAGCTCATGTCATCTTCCTCCTTATCACTAATCTACTCTTGGCTACACATACTTAGCACTTAGATTAGTAACTAGGTTTCATCAATTACCAAAACCAAACTAGGGTCTTTCAACAGCAGCATCCTCGGGCGCTAAATCTCCGATTCGCTCGAGCCTCCTCATCCTCCTCGAGTATGGTCTCTCTAAGGCATCCAATGCACAGTCGACGTCAGCAGGGCATTCTTGGACCGCAAGGGACCCCTCTGACCACTTTACAGGCGCGGCCCCACTGACTGGACGCCGCGAGGCGACGGCACCCCGCTCGTGTACGTCCTCCGTACCAACTGTCATACCTCCTCCGGTGACCGATACGACGGTTCCACTCTTTCCACTTCGTCCCAAGGACAGTTAACCAGATGACGCCCCTTGCTGACGGAGAGATTCTCCAACTACGACAGCGATAGCTCCTGCCCATAACGCACGAGTCCCGCGGGACAGGAGAGGTGACGGCTATCCCGCCGACCCGGGAGTATGGGCAATGTAGCAACAGGACCGTTCGCCCCTCGGGAAAGTACCGCGCATGAGAGGAAAACACGCCCAAGGGAGGACACCCCTAATGACCCGTCCCGTCACGCTCCCGACGGCAAGAAAGGCTCCCGAGCCTCGGGAGTCAATCTTTGAAAGTCAACCAGTCTTCTCGTTGCACTGTGCAGGACCGGACGCGACGTCGTGACGCAGCGCCACGCAGTCAGCCACGTCCCGAACACTGTACCACCTTGGAACTCAACGATCGAACACTGGAAGATCAGTCGAATGACCGAAGCCATACCGCCGAAGCGCCAAGACGATGGCGTGGCTGATGATAGCCACTAATCACCTCTGATCCCACCATGCCGAGTATCGTCATCATAGGTAACCACATGTAACTCTAGCTTCTCCCTTGTAACTATAAAAGGGAGGGCGGAGGCCAGTCGCAGATAGAGAGACACCAAGTTCATGACACCAACGTACATACAACACAACTACATGAAAACGAAAGCATCCTCTTCCGCACACAGGAGAATTGGGATACTCTCCCTCTCTCGACTCAGCTTGTAACCCCCTACTACAAGCACCCCGGTGCAAGGCAACACGACTCGTCTCTCCACTGGACGTAGGGCCCTCTTGGCCTGAACCAGTATAAATATCCCGTGTTCTTCCTTGCACACCATCCGAAACCTCAACCGCAAAGCACAAGTTACTAGCCGGTGTTAGCACCCGCCAAAACTAACACCGACAGTTGGCGCGCCAGGTAGGGGCCTTTTGCGTGTTGACGTGGGTTTCGGATGACAGCCAGCTCCACCACGCTTCCCGCTGGCGCGGTGCTACCGGTTCGGGACTCTCGAGTTCGTGGCCACTGGCCAAGAGTTCGAGATGAACCTGCGCCCGACCGGGCCCCGCGTCCTTGTCGTCCTAACTACAGCCCAGCAGGCGGCCGGAGAAGGGACCCCTGCAACTCTTCCACCCGCCCCAGAGGACGGGGGAAACGTTGCACGCCTGCTCCCGGCGGACCAGGAGGAGGAGGCGCAGCAGCGCCAACCAGCCTCTGGCCGTGGGAGATGCGGCCAACCAGGCACCCCCAACGGGGGAAGCCAATACTGCACCAGCCGCTGTCCCGGGATCTCCGGCACCAGCAGCCACGCGTCCGCCTATCGCCCGAGGGACGGGCGAAAGCGGAAACACGACGCCGGCCGAAACTTTCTCTCCGCCCTCACCGGGGGAGGGGAACGACGCCATCGTCCCTCTTTGGGCTCCAGACCGCCATGGACGCCCACATTCGTGCAGTTCACGCATTGTTGCACGAGCTGTCAGACACTCCAGTCCAGCGCCTCGAGCGCCTGGACAGCCTCGTGGGAGACCACGTGGCATCCCCACCGTCATCCTCTGGGGAAAGTACCAGGGCGTATGGCAGTGGGGAAACGGATACCACCGTCAAACTCACCCCTCGAGAACACTCGGAGGGGTGTGACCATTATGGCTGGACCTCGTCGTCTCGTCGCAGCTATAGCGACGATGATGACGAGTTCTGGGCAAACGTGGGCTTTGCCGCCCACACCGACGACTCGGGGGAGAGTGCCCTGAGCGTCATCACCAACTCGGACCAGTCCAACATCGACCCCGCTCGGGAGTGCTACAATTTGATGCACCCTGATGAGGGACGGGTAGAGGACATCCACTCGGGGGACAACAACGACATACCCCCTCCTTCGCAGCCCCAGCACCAACAAGTCACGGCCCCTCCAGCGGCCCCGCAGCCTGCACGGACAGCCCCGCCGCTGGATCAGGGGGCAGGAACATCTCGCCCCACACCTCAAACCCCGGAGCTAGAGTAGCTCCGGGAGCTTGAGGCGCGGATGGACGAGGACCGCTTGCGTCTCACCCAGCTGCGAGCTACGCTGGAGCGCGACGAGCGGCGGAGCGATGGAGGAGCAGCTCGGCGTCGAGCCCAAGATGTTCAAGCCCGAATCGTTGCTGACGACGGAGCCGAGACACCGGGGGCCGCCCCCCGGGCAAGCCGAAAGCTTACGAAAGCAGCGACGCTGCTCCGGAGCATACCTGAGCCCTCCACCGAGGAGGCACGACAGCTCAGGAATCAACTCAAGGACCTCTTGGAGGATGCAGCCATCCTCCAGGCGGAAAGCTCAGCGTCGCGACACCGTGGCGCTGAAAGTCACCAGCGTGGCGGCCTAGCACGCCACGAGCGCGAAGCCTCGGTTCGACCCGAGGCTCCAAGGGCCCCACCAGACCACCAACGGCTTGGCAAGGACATCGACGTCCGAGCCATTCTGCAAGCCTGCGGCCGGCGGAAGACCGACGGAGCCGCGCGCGGCTATAGCGTCCATCAGGGCGGGCGCTACGACTTGGATGAGGATCGCGAACCCTCGCCCAAGCCCTCAGGACCTCGCATCTTCAGCGAGGCCATCCGAAGGGCCGAGTTTCCGTCCCGGTTCCGACAGCCGGCCAACATAACCAAATACTCAGGGGAGACGAACCCCGAGCTTTGGTTAGTGGATTACCGTCTTGCGTGCCAGCTTGGTGGCGCGCAGGACGACCTCATCATTATCCGCAACCTCCCCCTGTTCCTCGCCGACTCTGCAAGAGCTTGGCTGGAACATCTTCCCCCACGGATGATCTTTGACTGGAACGATCTGGTCAGGATCTTCGTAGGGAACTTCCAGGGCACGTACGTGCGCCCTGGTAACTCGTGGGACCTCCGCAGTTGCAAGCAGAAATCGGGCGAGTCCCTCCGGGACTGTAACACCCTAGTGTTAGTTACTATTTTCACATTTGCATTTGCATGCCATCAAGCATTGATCATGTCATTTCATGCATCTTTATCATTTGAATAGAAATAAATTCCTTTATAAGCTATATGTTGGTTTATATGCTTACAATCCTATAGATGTGTTAGCATGCAAATGTGATGCTTGTTTACTATTCTAGATGACTTAAACATGTTTGGGTTAACATTTGGAACAATGTTCATGTTGGTGAAATCCCCAAAATACCCCTCTAGCTCATAGTTGACTAGAAAGCCCCCCTAAACCTAGTTTGTTTGACTAAACTAGAAAGTTAATTTATAGACTTTGCATGTTAGAGCACCCTTAATCAAAGTTGTGTAGAATTTTATAAGCAACAAACTTTATTTTTGGGTCAACTCATGAAAATAGGTGTAAGGTGGTCAAAATTGTGAAATTATGCAGATTTGGGGCTGTTTTGGAGTTGCTGAAATTTGCTAAGTCAAAAGCTGTTTTCAGTTTCAAAGTACCTCTGTTCTTCGACTTGTATCTCTCAAACCAAGCCAAATCAGTTCAAAGTGTTCTAATACCGATTATAGATCTCATATAGCTCTTCAATCTATAGTAAGGAAGTTTTCCCTAATACGCACTGGATCGAGACATACGGCGCGTCAAAGATCGAGTTTCAGTCGGTTTTCAGAACTGAATCAAAACCGATTCAAACTGAATCGGGCAGGGGCCGACGCGGCTCGCCGTCAGGAATCGTGCGCCAGGTGGCGCCGTACGCCGTCGTTGCCTCCCCGGCCAGCCTGCAAGGCAAAAACGGCACTCCACTCTGTCCCCTGCAGTCTCTCTCTCAGTCTCCCTCGCTCTCGTCTCTCTCTGCTCTCCTCTTCCGCCTCCGCCGTCGCCATGGCCGCCGAGGCGATGCCGCGGTGAAATCCGCCGCCACCACACCGTCTCCGACCGCTCCATCTCCATCCTTGCTCCGCCTTCCTCTGCTCTACCTCCTCGACCTACTCTCAGCGCCTGAGACCGCAAGGTAAAGTGTCTAGAGCTCGTCGCCGCCGTGACCTCGCCGGAGCACGGGAGCTCTGTGTTCGCCGCGGCCAGTGTAATGTCGTGGCTGGTCTCTCTCATTCTCTCTTGTCTCTAGGTCTTAGAAAGTAGTAGAATGAGTTTAGGGAGTTGGTCGGGTCGTTCCCGCCCTTGGTTCACCGGAACGCCGGTTCGCCGTGGTTCCGCCCGCCGCCGTGCCGCCATAAGCACGGTTAGGTCGAGTTGCCGTGGGTTGCAGCTCGATTCTTGAGGAGTATAGCTTCGTTAGGGTTTGGTGCTCGCGGAATGGAGTTTAGTTTCGCGGGTAACGGCCGGAATCGGCATGGCGCGCCGCCGCCGGATCTCCGCCGTCCGCCATTGTCGCCGTCGAGCTTGCCCCGGTGACGGATTGGCTTAATCAGCTTCATCTTCGTGTTCGTCTTGATCTCAGGAGTTAGTAGGTAGCCTCGGCCTCGCCGAAGACCTCGCTGTCGGCGAGCTAGCGCCGGTCAGCGCCGGCGGCTCCCTCCCTCTCTCTGTGCTGTGGGGCCGGGTTGACCCGAGGTCCCACAGGTCAGCTGCTCGGGTGTGTCCCTGGTGCGCTGAACTAGGTGGATTTAGCATTTAGGCCTGTTTTTCATTTGAATGAATTACGAAAATGATTTCCAGAAATTTGGTAAAACTTTCTAAAAATCATATTTGGGGCTAGAAGTGTCCAAATGAGGTGAACCAAATTTTGTTGGGTTTGTATTTCTGAGCTCTATATAGGAAAAATATGAAATATGACTTTGTGGTAATTTTTATGTGCAGTTATAATTAATTTGTTATATGCTTGTAAATTTGATAAATGCATAACTAATTATAGTAATATGCTAAAAATGTGATTCCACTTGCATTAATCTTGTTTAGAGTAGTATGATTTGGAAAAAATATGTTTACTGGTTGGTTACTGTTATTTTTATGATGTCATGTGTAACATGCCTTTCATGCTATCTTTTTGATAAATTCACCATGCTTAGTGTATATAAGTTATGGTTATGAATATTTTTCTTGAGCCTTGTTTTGTGATAAAGAAGCTAAAAAAAATAGGAAATCTGTTGTTTGATACTTTTCACTGTAGTAAGTATTTTCTATTGCTTAAATGGCTGTCTGCTTGTCATTTTTGTGTAGCATGTTATATCTGTCGAAATGACTTGAAATTTTGCCAGTAGCCTAATGTGGGAGTGTGTTATCTACTGTAATTTTTCCTAGAATTTTCTGGGTACAACAGATGTAAGGTCCAGTTGTAAGTTAGGGTTAAATTAATTGCTTTTAATCGATTAATGAGTTGTTAGCAAGTAATTTTTATGCAATTCTGAGATGTTTTAGTTCAACAACCTTGCTGGACATTTGTGTTGCTGACTTTATTTATGTATAAAGACAGCAAGGTTAATATTCTCTGTGTAGATGCTTGTTCATGCTTGTTTCTTTACTAGTTAAGTGTAGTTAGGTAAGTTTGATTCAAACTAATTGTTAGTGCAGGTTGTAGACCTCTTACGCAAGATGAGAAATTGTTCTATAGCTTGCTTAAGAAGGGATGAGTATGTGTTGTTGTTTAGTGAAGAAATATGCACATACTCAGTAAATGTTTGATAAATTATTTGGATGCTCACATGTTGTCTAATGCATCTCATGGCTCAAGTTGTGCATCTCTATATTGCATTACATGTGCATTCTCAGTTCTCATATATACATATCATGCATACAGGATCGCCGGGAGGAGTTACACTGCTGCAATTCGATCCGCCGGAGGAAGGAGTGCCCCCGGAGATCGAGGTGCCGGAAGCTCCCGAGGCCGAGGAGGAAACTGAACTACCGGAGTGCACTGACCATCAGCCATCTAACTTTGTGAAAGGCAAACCCCGGAGCATCCCTAAGCCTCCACCTATCTCTTTTTATATAAATGCACTGGTCTTTATTAAATCGTATGATTGTGCACTTAAGTATAGGAGTTGAATTGATACCGTTGCTGCATTTATACCTTGTGCACTTGTCTACTATCCTGGTACTATTACTAGACAAGGGATGGGTTCGATCTTATGCTTAGCCATGCTTAGACCGGTAGAAGTCGAGGGATTTCCTGTCCTTCGCGAGCATAGGTGGTGACTAATGATGATGGGGATGGATTCCACATGGTTGACTATATGTGCCACCATGCCACAATGATAATGAGAGAATCAAGGCTAGGTAGCGGGGAGCCGCATGACATGGTTGAGGTCATGCTGTCTTCGGTGCTGCTTGCGGTCGACTAGGACTGAGGCCACCAGACATCAGTTGAGATTGAAGCACGTCGTCACATAGCTGGCCAGATGAGTCGTTCTGACCGCGAAGCCGAGTAGTTCTTTCTGAATTGAGAATTGGTGTGACATGGATAGACATATTTTGGAGGTAGGAAGGATGTGCGGAGACACCATTTTGCCATAGTCAGGTCAGGGGCCTGCACTTCCTGTGAGTGGGTTTGTCTCTGAGAATATGGCCCCCGCCAAGCTCGCGATATAATATGACTCAGAAAGATCTAACGGTGACCCAAGAAGCCACTGATCAGGCCGACAGGGTTTGTGATTGGCATGTTTGCCAACTGGTACAATCGATTCGAATCGCCATCTCTCCTGGTTAGTGAGAAACTGAACTGATCCTCTGGTGAGGTAAAGGCTAATAACTTGAACATATTGATTATGGTGAGATGAGGTTGATATCTGTGGATATCGGAAATCATATGGTTGTATTGTCTGCTATAATATCAAGTGATTGTTTAGTGTAGCTGCAAACCTTAGCTTAATAGCTTAACTGAAATCGAAGCTATACCACATCTAAAATTTATAAGTTGAGGAACTATAGTAGTAATGCTTTTTATACAAAATGTTGCTATCCTCTGAGCTCCACCAAATAAGCCTGCATATCCTTGAGAGTCTTTTTATTTACTTCCTGTCGGGTAAGTCTAGCTGAGTACAATTGAGTACTCAGGGTTTTATTCCCATTGTTGCAGAAGGAGTAGTCTACTATGCTTATTGCAAAAACTGCTTCACCCCTGCGGGCGAAGAAGATTAGACCTGGGGCAAGGCCGTTATCCATGTTTAGCTTTTGTAAGATGCTGTGACATGGTCAGCTGGTGGTACTCGTATGTGAACTATGTTGTTTCAAAACTATGTTGACTTCCGCTACTGTTACATTTATGTAAAAGACTATGTTGTACTCTGATGTTTTAATCTGGTTGTAAACTTATGTATCATTTGATGGGTTGTTGCTGAATTTGTAAGATCCTTGGGGTATGTTCTGTTTAAAATGTTAGAAATCCTTCGAGATTTCCAGACTACCGGGTTTATATTGGCTCAAGTGTGACTTGATTGCTACTAAATTGGCGACCGTCGTACTTGTGCTCGTATAAATTGGTCGATTCTGTGACAGGGACTACATCCGGCGCTTCTCCAAGCAGTACAATGAGTTGCAGGTCGCCGACTCCGACGTCGTCGGAGCATTCATGGCAGGAACTTCCTGCAAACAGCTAGTTAACGAGCTAGGGCGTCAGACGCCAACCAGCGTCGCCGAGCTCATGAAGATCGCTACTAGCTTCGCCTCAGGGCATGAGGCGGTGGGAGCCCTTTTCTCCGACCCTAAGGGCAAACGGAAGGAGGAGGCCCCCGAGGGCACCTCTTCCCGAGCCCCGACCAACAAGAAGAAGAAGGGGAAGGGAAAGGTCCCACCACGCAGCGACCCCTTGGTGGCAGCCACCGAGCCCAAGGGGGCACGGCCCCCTAGGGGCCGTTTTGATGAAATGTTGACCAAGCCGTGCCCATACCACACAGGTCTGGTACAGCACACGCTCGGTCAATGCGTAATGCTCAAAAAGCATTACGGCTGGCAAGCGTTCAAGGACGGAGCCGAGCCTTCAATGTAGGTGACCTGGTATTGCGGCTCAGGCAGGATAACAGGGGACGCCACAAGCTGACGCCGCCATGGGAAGAGCCTTTCATCATCGCCGAGGTGTTGCGACCCGGGACGTACAAGCTGGCGAACGAAGAGGGCGAAGTCTACAGCGACGCCTGGAATATCGAACAGCTACGTCACTTCTATCCCTGAACCATGATCGATTGTATTGTATAAGTCATGAAATCAATAAAAGGAATCATTTCATCCTTCTTCATATTGATTTTAACCCGAGCCGACCCTCAGGAAAAAGCGAACTCGTAAAGATCTGCGCATAACAAAATGAGGCTCAGCCTTGTCTTTAAGGCCGACCCTCCCTCGGGGGCTAGGATGGGGGGAACCCCCGGACTCTCCCGAGCCGCAACGAAAATTCGAAACTTAAAAATTTCAAAACTCGCTGAAATTTTTTCCTTTCCCGAGCACATCTCCCACCCAAGTCAAACCGAGGCTTATAAAGCTCGGAAGAGCAAAAGAAGTCCCAGAGGACAGAGCCGGCCGAGCCGCGGGACCGCCTACGCCTCCGGGCTACGGCATCCTCACCTGCCACTCCGCATCCGAAGGATAACTCGAGCTCAGAAGAGAACTAATAAGATCAACGTTCGACAAAGGCAGAAGGCTCGGGAAAACTCGGCCAAGTTTTCTTCTTAAGTTTTTCCCTCTCATCGAAACTCTTAGACCACGGCTGAGTCTACGCCCCTAAAGCTACGACACCCGGAAAAGTCTCCCGAGGCTCGATGGCCCAGGCACAGAGTCAGTAGAGGAAAATACTTAAGAAAAAAGCACTGAGAACGAACAAAAAGCAAACATGAAATAATATTTACATAAATATTAAGGCCACAAAGGGCCGCATGTTTGTTCCTTGGTAACTACTCACAACAAATTTTTTCCAAGGGCACGATGGCCCGACTTCTTCTCACGGCAGGTCCAGGGGAGGAAGCTCAACCTCGGGCTCGAAAAGGCTCGCCAGCGCCTCTGCAGGCGTCCTCATGGAGTTCTCCAATGCCAGGAGCACCTCGTCATCCTCCAACGGTCGTCCGAGCGAATGGCTAAGGTAAAAAGAAAGAAACCGCGATTTTCCTTTATATACCTGAGCCGTGATCCGCGGTGAATTCGCCGCATTAACTACGTGGGACCCGCCATGATCCCCACATCGCCGCCACCGCCGCACACGCAAACCGTCTCGATTGCGCCGAAACCGTCGCGTCCGTCAAGCTTCGCGTCTCAAAAGGTGAGCCAAATCATTACAACCGCACACCTCGATTCTACCAATATTCTCTCCTTGCCGATGAAGGAACCCCGGGCTCAGGCGCCCGTTACGTTCCCAGGGGATTGAAAACTGGCCCACAGCGGCTCGAACAGTCGCCCCAGGGAAACCGAGTTAGGGACAGCTAGTGGATGGGTCACGAAAACGGCCAGTATCCCGACGCCCGAAACGTCACAAGGGACATCCCATGCTGTGTCCAAGTCCCAGTAGCGAGTCGGTTACGTGGAATCCCTCCGTGGGAGGCATCATGCCCTCGGGACCCATCGAAGGGACCTAACATCCACTAACTGACCCTCGGGAAACATTTGGAGTGTGCTCAGGCCACTAGCCGACCCCCAACGAACGGGGCATGGACCTCCACTTGGACCAACCCGTTTGTAGCTCACCGGAAAAGCCGACTCGCGCCCCGGCGGGGAAGCCGAGCAGGACCAAACCTTCCTCTTTCCGAAAAAAGAGCGCGAAGGTCGAACTTACAAAAGACAGGGAGGACCGGGTCGACCTCCGATACGAGAACGGGGGCCCGGATACTTGCCCTGCACCTCGGAAATACCACCGGATAAACTCTCTTTACGATGGGAGGCTCGGGGGCTGCATTTCCGAAGGATCATCTTCCCTTGATAAACACCCGAGCACGCGCAACTACGATTTTCAGCCTTTGAAAGGATATAACATCCCTCCAAAGCCTAGGGGGCTACACCCGGCGGGTGCGCTCGCGCGCACCCACCGGAAAATTATCTTACCCTTTACTGTTCTGACAGGCAAAAAGGTTTAAAACCTGTGGGGGAGTACCCTCACTCCCCCACAGGCTCAGGGGCTATACCCGCCAGGTGCGCTCACACGCACCCAGCGGAAAAGGCACCTACTCCCGACCACAACGACAGGCGTAAAGACTTAAACCTGTGGACGAGTGTCATCACTCCCCCACAGGCTCGGGGGCTACACCCGCCGGGTGCGCTCGCGCGCACCCCGCGGAAAAGGCACCTACTCCCGACCACAACGACAGGCGTAAAGACTTAAACCTGTGGACGAGTGTCATCACTCCCCCACAGGCTCAAGGGTACCCAACTTCAACG
The DNA here is from genome assembly GCA_038502445.1 of Eremochloa ophiuroides. Taxonomy (NCBI): domain Eukaryota; kingdom Viridiplantae; phylum Streptophyta; class Magnoliopsida; order Poales; family Poaceae; genus Eremochloa; species Eremochloa ophiuroides. The sequence continues at coordinate 40,702,761 of JAHLJS010000008.1, read as the reverse complement.
CAAAAACAAGCAACCTCAGCGCAACCTGGCCCAAATAAGGCCAGCCAAAGCCCATGAAGGCTACGCACGTGAAAGCCCAAAGTGGCCTCACGTGAGGCCCTGGCGGCACCCTCGGGCATCAAATCTCCGATTCGCTCGAGCCTCCATGAGAGGGCTCGGGACAGCGGCACCCTCGGGCGCCGAATCTCCGATTCGCCCGAGCCTCCACGAGAGGGCTCGGGATAGCGCATCCTCGGGCGTTAATCTCCGATTCGCTCGAGCCTCCTCATCCTCCTCGAGTATGGTCTCTCTAAGGCATCCAATGCACAGTCGACGTCAGCAGGGCAATCTTAGACAGCTGAAGCATCTAGGCCCTAGTGGTTTCGGTGATTAATAACAACAAGACGGTTATTATGACTAACGTGTGTTTTGCAGGATAACCTAGAGGTTAGGTCATAATAACATGTAGATTCAAGACCCTAGCGATGGAAATCGATTCGGTTTTCAAAGGATGGAAGACAAGACGGTGATAGGCTAGTGCTAAGTGTCGTTTGGAGTTGAGAGACACTTGGCATAGTCTTAGTTTTTATTTTTCTCTTTGACCGTACTATTAAGAGGGGTTTGGATGGGTAGCTTGAATTAGAGCAAGATTAGAGAGTGTAGATGTGATGCACACTTGTCCAGCATAGCTCTAGACAGCCCAGGGAGACTCTTGAGAGAGAGAGAGAGGATCAAACTTCGTTTTGGAAAGTTTTAGATTCGGCGAAGTTTTGATCAAATTAGAGGCGTCGGACTCTAACTAGTATGGGCGTCGGACCAATAGCTAGAGTTCGACGACACGTGGCAGCCCCTGGACGAGTCTCAGCATGCCAGGGAGCGTCGGACCCGGGCTGGATGGTCGTCGGACCATTGCCCAGAGTCCGACGGTGCCTCTGGGTTTTGGGCGAGCGTCGGACCGTCGCGAGTGGGAGCGTCGGACTAATATCTGTTAGCGTCCGACGCTTCCAGAGAGGTTCCCAGCGCGGTTTTAAGCGTCGGACTTGATCCGACGGTGTGCGTCGGACCATTGCTCCATGTACTAGCCGTTGAGAGGCACTGTGCCCGCAGTTCAGAAGCGTCGGACTGAGGAGCGTCGGACCATCGAGTTCGGTCCGATGCCCCTCTGTCACAGTTCTGGGCGCAGTGCTTGTGTGAGAGTCGGACCGTGGCGATTGGTCCGACGGTCGAGCCTCGGCAGAGTTCGACGGTTCGCAGGAAAGTGAGAAACGACTAGTTTTGGAGAGGGTGAGTATTTATACTCCACCAAAGCCTCCATTCTACTCCTCTTGCCATTTCTAACAGTTGAAGGAACCCTTCTTGATCTTGTGAGAGAGCAAGAGCCCTAGGGAGACTAGTGTGAACTCCATTGCTTGTGAGCTTCTTCCCTAGAGAGATCAAGAGTGACTTATGTGCATCCATCACCCTCTTCGGCCTTGTTCTTGGTCAAGTGAGAGTCTAGTCTTGTTACTCTTGGTGATTGGCATCACCTAGACGGTTTGGTGGCGATCGGTGGCTTGGTGACCGCTTGGAGAGCTTGTGGGCGGCCCAAGTCGAAGTTGTGAGCGGTTGTGGGCGATCCACCGCGCCGGAGAGGCAAAGGATTAGCCCGTAGAGAGCACTTGGTCTTTGCGAAGATCAAGGGGGAACTACACCCTTGCGCGGGTGCTCCAACGAGGACTAGTGGGGAGTGCCGACTCTCCGATACCTCGGGAAAAACCGGATTTGTCTTTCTAACCCTTTACATTCCCGCATTTCCTTTGTGTTCTCTTCTTTCCTAGAGTAGTATACTTGTGATAGGACTTGGCTCTAGGTTGGATAACTTGTTTTAGGAATAGAATTGACACAAGCACTTGTGGGGTGACATTGGGCAAATTGAGATAGGTTGAATTGTGTTTCGAAAAATTTATTAGTTACCCAATTCACCCCTCTTGGACATCCTTGATCCTTTCAACCACAAGGGACCCCTCTGACCAGTTTACAGGCGCGGCCCCACTGACTGGACGCCGCGAGGCGACGGCACCCCGCTCGTGCACGTCCTCCGTACCAACTGTCATACCTCCTCCGGTGACCGATACGACGGTTCCACTCTTTCCACTCCGTCCCAAGGACAGTCAACCGGATGACGCCCCTTACTGACGGAGAGATTCTCCAACTACGACAGCGATAGCTCCTGCCCATAACGCACGAGTCCCGCGGGACAGGAGAGGTGACGGCTGTCCCGCCGACCCGGGAGTATGGGCAATGTAGCAACAGGACCGTTCACCCCTCGGGAAAGTACCGCGCATGAGAGGAAAACACGCCCGAGGGAGGACACCCCTAATGACCCGTCCCGTCACGCTCCCGACGGCAAGGAAGGCTCCCAAGTCTCGAGAGTCAATCTTTAAAAGTCAACCAGTCTTCTCGTTGCACTGTGCAGGACCGGACGCGATGTCATGACGCAGCGCCACACAGCCAGCCACGTCCCGAACACTGCCACCTTGGAACTCAACGATCGAACAGTGGAAGATCAGTCGAATGACCGAAACCATACCGCCGAAGCGCCAAGACGATGGCGTGGCTGACGATAGCCACTAATCACCTCTGATCCCACCATGCCGAGTATTGTCATCATAGGTCACCATATGTAACTCTAGCTTCTCCCTTGTAACTATAAAAGGGAGGGCGGAGGCCAGTTGCAGATAGAGAGACACCAAGTTCACGACAACAACGTACACACAACACAACTACACGAAAACGAAAGCATCCTCTTCCGCACATAAGAGAATTGAGATACTCTCCCTCTCTCGACTCAGCTTGTAACCCCCCTACTATAAGCACCCCGGTGCAAGGCAACACGACTCTCCTCTCCACTGGACGTAGGGCCCTCTTGGCCTGAACCAGCATAAATCTCCCGTGTTCCTCCTTGCACGCCATCCGAAACCTTAACCGCAAAGCACAAGTTACTAGCCGGTGTTAGCACCCGCCAAAACTAGCACCGACAGTATTACAGTTTTTAGTTATACTTGTATTAAGTTTGACGTAAATACGTGGTTGGCTTCATATTTATCAGCTTCATGTTTTTCTTAATGACTGGGTAACATCCGGAACATGTATAAGGATATTTTAGAATACTTTTCTCATTATGATAGTGGTGAGTAATTTATAATAACGTGTCTATGGGCACTTTAGTTTTATTCTTCCATTAATGTGGTAATTCCTAGGCCTTGAAAACTTAACGTGGAGACCCCTTATGTTGGCTATAAACACTAGCTAAAAATAATTCTCATAGATATATAGTTAACGATGCCGCTGGATATAGGTACCCGTTGCCCATATCCACACCCGCACAAAACGGCTAGGTATGGAGATACCCATTTTCATCGGGTAGGGGATGGGTCTACCTAGTCATAAACAGGGAACGGTAGGGTATCAAACACGGTCCAGCAAGGGAGTTATTTTTTTCTCTTTTGCCGCTTCTTTGTTTTTTTTCATGTAGCATACTGCTATGTTATTTATATATAATAAAACCTGAAAATTTCGCTATCACCATTATTCGTACAAATCCAGCAGCGTCGCCTTCTGAGTACAGCCAGCAAGCGAAATTCCACCTCCGCCACCACCAGCAGCGTCATTTTTTTAGTGGATGCCTGCAAAGATAGGCTCTCCAGGTCTGTAGTTAGGCCAGTCTCAGTGACAAGTTTTATAGCGTTGTTTTTAATACTGTCATGTCACGTAAAATAAAATGAAACTTTGCATTGAGAGTGAGAGTTTTATTCTATAGTTTCATTGGCATTAAATTTCAAGACTCATGGGGAGTTGGTAATCGTATCAAGAGAGTTTCATCATTTCTTCTATTTCTTCATAAATACACTGCCTATGTCATCGAATATGTCTATGTGTCAGTCTATTTAATATAAATGAAACTTAGTTGAAACTCCCACTGAGACTGGCCTTACAGTCCGGGTCCCTTTCTCAATTCTCACACTCCCAATCCCATCCTCTTGAGATCCAATCCAACTTGTGTGCCACTACCACGGTGCCACCAAGCAGAGCCAAGAGGGACGAGGACGACTGGATGCCATGCTGAACGGAGCATGTCGGGTGGATGCCGGCGACCACTCAACACATCAGTGCGTGATTCCGCAGAAACGAGCGGTGGGAAATTCCACACGAAACACGGAGGGTCATGCACCATGCAGTAGATTGATAATTGCATGCGCCCACCGACATCTTTAACCAACATGGCATGTAGCTGCTGGGCACTGGTGAAAAGTGAGTAAAGAGGTGACCTGATTGGGCGTTTGTGCTGAAGGTTTTTTTATGATTAGTGCAGAGACCTAACTAGATCCAGGCATCCAGCTGCAGCATTCTTGGGGAGAAAATTAGTTTTTTTGGCCTAAAAAAAGTTCGACTTATTTTCTTGGCTTTGTTTTCATCAAACTTTGTTATTTGACCCTAAAACAAAATCTTCTTACTTTCTTGGCCCTTTCGTCCACTTCGAAACATCATAACTCTTCGATACGACATCGGATGAAGATGATTTTTATATGAAAATTTAGATCTCGATAAGATCTATAACTTTATAGTTTTGAGTTTTTTTATTTAAGGAAATTTAGATGCTCAAACAAATATTAATTTTTTTGAACATCTAAACTTTCTCAAATGAAAAAACTCAAAATTATAAAGTTGTAGATCTCATCGAGATCTACAATTTTCGTATAAAAATAATCTTCATCTGATATCATATCGAAGAGTTATGATGTTTCGAAGTGGACGGAAGGGGAAAAAAATAAGAAAATTTCGTTTTAAAGCCAAATAACAAAGTTCCATGAAAACAGGAAAAAAAAACAAGCCAAACTTTTTTTTAGGGCTAAAAAAATAATTTTCTCATTCTTGGGTCCCTTGACAAAGCGATTGATCTGCTGCAGCAGTAATCAGGTACTACTTTTCCGTCCAAAAAAAAATGTGAATCTCGCTTGAATCTTAAGTTTAGATAAATTTATACTTAGATCTCTAATTAAATATATTATATGAAAATAAATTTCAAGAATAATCTAATAATATTTATTATACATCATAAATATTAATGTCTTTCTATATATATATAACCACACACACATATATACATATATGGTTAAAATTAAAAAAAATTAACTCAAAAGGTGACATTTACTATAGTGTTTGGTTGGGTCTTTTGTAAGGGTATTTGAATACAGAGGCACTTGATAACGTTAGATTGCGTTTGTTTCACCACCACAGTAAACGCATCACGCCGTAAAGCGATACGGCCTAATATAAACTTGATACCGCTCAAACCCGAGCATAACTGTTCGTCTGGTCTATTCCGCCCCCCCTCCCCCCTCGACATCTTCGTCTAGTTCATGCCCTGTGCCTGTGCCGTGCCACCGCCCGCCGTCCATCCCCATCGCACAACTGCGGCGCAGGCATGGGGATAGGAATCCGATCGATCTGCTCCGCTTCGTGGCAACCCCGCCGTCCATCCCCATCGCACAACTGCGGCGCAGGCATGAGCCTGAGAATCCGATCGATCTGCTCCGCTTTATCGGATCAGAGGACGATGTCTAAGAATCGGATGCCGTCACCGGAGAAGAAACACAAACGCTGCCCCTTGCTGCACATCATGGGCCTCCTCGAGTTGGGCGAATGTCGCAACCACCTGCTCTGTTGCCTCGGTCTTGTCGTCGTCGACCATGTCCCGCAGCCACCAGGAGAATTGTTAGGACCATGCCCGGAAGCAGATGCAGGGCAACGATCGGAGCATGAGCTCTGGATCTCGGTCCGCTATTTATACAGAGTTGATTCCTTTACGTTTACAGTCTGGAACCAAACAAATTCAGTATTCTATTACTTTGTTTCCATTTGCGGTGTCTTCCTTTATCGTTTGCCTTAACGTTTGCATAATGGAACCAAACAGCACCGAGTAGTGAGTGGCGGTAGCAACGGCATGCAACATATCGGCTGGCTGAATCCTACGAGTAAAATACTGTTTTATCGCTGAAAATAAGATAAAGCTAGGTCAAGCGAACTGAGTGAATGCCTGTCCAACAGCGCAGGTACGTTAATTAAACAGGAAAAAGCCGCCTGATTGGAAGAGGAAAAAAACAACCGGTCAAGAAAATGGATTTGAGACATGCTGATGGTGAATATTCATTACAGTATTATACATATTGCCTATGTTTTAAATTAAATCAATTTCTAGAGTTATTCTAAGTTAAACTATTTTAAATCTGACTGACTTTATTAAAAAAAGTATCAATATTTAAGACACCAAATTAGTATCACTAGATGGCCATGAAATGTATTTTCATAATACATTTTTTAGTGTTATGGATGTTATAACCCTTTTGTATAAAGTTTGTCGACTCAAAATAGTTTGACTTAAAGGTGATTTTAGAAAATGATTTATGTTGAGATCCAGGTAGTGATTAATTAAATATAATTAATTAAACGCATAAAGGAATTCACATAATTCAAGGGAGTGTTAATTATTAATTAGGCCGGTCTTAATGAAGGTCTTATGGGAGTTTTATAGTCATTAAAAAGTTGATATGACATAGTAAAGATGAAGAGGGCGGCCACAGATGGATCCAAGGTCCTCGCCGCCGCCGCCACGGATGGATCCGGCCACCACGGCCGCAGATCCGGTGGCCATGGGCGGATCCGGCCACCCCGGCCGCGGATCCGGCCACCACGGCCGCGGAGACATTGCCATGGAAGGAGGAGGTGGGGGCCTCGAAGCCGAAGCTGGAGCCGGAGCGCCATCGTGGCTGGCTGCTCGGGCCGCCGTGGCTGGTCGGCCGCTGCGCCGCCGCCCCACGGACTAGGGCTGGCCGGGCCGCTACACCGCCGCCCCGCAAGCTAGGGCTGGCCGCGCTGCTGCCTGGCGGGCATGCGCTGGCCCCGCCGCTGCGCCGCCGTGCTGCGGGCTTGCGCTGGCCACGCGTCACCCTGTGCACAGGAGAGAGAGAGAGAGGTGCAGCTGTTGGGAGCGAGAGAGTAAGTGAGGCCGGAGGAAACCCTAAGTGCGACTTATATATCGAGACAAGTAATGGGTCGATGTGGGCTAACGGGCTAGGCTTGATTTACCGAGACGGTCCGGTTACATTGTCCGCCTCGGTTAATCTATTTTATGAGGCCGTTACATAAGGATGACTGCCTCGGTTAATATATATTTACCGTGGCGACCATTTTAAAAATAATCGCCTCGGTTAATTTATTTTGCACCGCCTCGGTTAATAGTGATTGTCGACACTTTCACTGTCGTAAGAGCCAGAAGCGATAGTGTCATACTTCCACCGTCAGATGGATCGATAGTGAGTCATGCAAAGGAATTAAACCGGCAGGTACTTTTAGCACTTATAGTGAGTCCTTCCATGCAGCGGTGCTAGTTGGCTGAATCCATAATTGTGTGGAACACTAGGCTGGCTGCGATACGTCTTCGTGGCTGTCATCCCTACATGACCGTTTGGTCTACCGGTGGTAAATTCGGCTTGAGTGTTGAATGCTCCCAACGCTGTTTCATGAGTCATCACCATTAATATCGCCGATGTAGGTGTAGTAGTTGAAAGCTTTAGTTTAGTTTTGATAATTGATAAAACCTATGAACTAACCTTATTATTTAAGTGAATAACTAGAAGAGGAGGTCTATGCCATGGAGTGAAGCTAGATGATGGTGTTGATCAAGTCCTCAACCATGGACTGGAGGTAACCTATAGGGCTCTTTAATTTTGTGATCAAGGCATTTAGAAGAGTGCGATCACATTTATAATAGATAGCTCACTATCAAGGGAAGAAATGCTGACTATCAAGAAGAGTGTTCCCATGGGGTATCACTTAAGAAAGACACCAACAAAGGGTGTTTTCTTAGTAAAAGGTCCTACTAGGCCTACAAATGGGATGTGAACTATAGAAGATTCAACAAGGTAAAGTCACCCTTGTGAGCTACCACCGATTCGGAAAAGTAGGGTGTATCTACTTGTAACCTAGTCTAAGCACCAAGCTGACACTACGTATACTACTTCAACCAAGAAGCTACCAAGATTAAAGTACTTAAAAGAGTTGCAAAACCGAAAGGACAATAACAACAATTTTATTTACTTGAATTAGAGGTTGAATACCAGAGACATCTCAGAAGCAAGCTCCAAAAGAACTTGATCCCGCTTGTACAAGCCGTAGAGCCGTCACTAACAGGCTAGCAACTCCTCGACTCTTCCCCAACACTCTATCTTGTTATCTGTAGTCCACCTCCTATCAGTAGGACTAGTAGGACGTGTTGCAAGAGAGGAAGTTATATTTGTGCTATGCTCCTCTTGAGCAATGCCTTTTATGCATGAGTATGGAGTTAATATTTTGATAATGCTAAGTATATCTCAACGTATTGCCATAACTTTGTAGTAAGATCATCATTGAAACCTACCTCAACCTTTATTCTTATTCGTTTATTATGGACTTACTCTTACTCTAGTTTTGCTAGGTATATTTATTATTAGACATCATGTTGCTATTTAATACTTTTTATTCCATTTGTTTCCTTGTGGTGAAAATGAAAATAAAGATATACCTCGAATACCCCTGAAGAATGCTACAATGGTACATCCGTGCTCGTGCATAATTCCTTATTTCTACATCACATTTAAAAATGCTAATAATCTCTAAAATGGTGGATACACCTACCCTTCATGGGCCTCCTTCACCATGGCTCGAGCTTGATAGATGGACCTGATCGAATATACGGGCGGTGTGGGTACCCTTAGCACACATATCCGACAGTAACCCTATGAACTTGATGATAGACTAGTTGATTAGCCCTATGCTGGAGTGTTTGCCCCCTGAAATTCCTTAAGAAAAATCATGATCATTTTCAAGGCACCATGCTTATTTGATGAGCAAGTTAAATAGATTAGGGATTGATATCTTAGGAAGAGTTTGAGAGAAATTTCAATGACTATTTGACATTGTTTTTTTATAAGATTGCATTGCCTTATCAAAACCTTGCAAAAAAATTTCCATTGCCAAAGTTTAGTCTCATATTTGGCAACCCATTATTGGTGTATCAAACTTCCAGCATGAAATGGACTAGAGTTCCATGAGACAAGGAGTGTTGCTAAAATGTGGTATCAAACTAAATATCAACCAAGCTTTGTCCACACTTACATAAATGAGTAATTAGTGAATTTTAGTAAGACCCACTTAAGAGAAATCTATTCAATGAATATGAAATCCATTTGGACACATGATATGAGTTGGTATCTCATTATTAACTGCTATATGTGACAGCATTGTTGTGTTTTTTCTTTGTTTTAACTCAAAGAACTTGCCTCTCACCATTGGAAAATGACCTATGCTCATCAACCCACTTCGTTTGTGCTTCTTGAAAGCCCATGTTTGGTTTTGGGTAATTGATGAAACCTAGTTTGCTAATGTTTGCTCTTAGTGTTTCATGAGATTAATTAGCAAACAACAAGATGAAGCAAATGACCGGGTCGGCGGAGGCCACAAGTGAAGGGCAATGACGGTATCCATGCAAATGGTGTAAGTCCATCAACAAGAAGAGAAAGCCCTAATGACGGCGTCCATGCAAATGGTGTAAGTCCATCAATAAGAGGAGAAAGCTCTAATGACGGCATCCATGCAAATGATATAAGTCCATCATCAAAAGGTGTCTATAAGCTTCATCAAGAAATGAGAAAAAGATGGAGAAAAGCTAGGAGCTCAAGGCAAAGGTATAAACAATAGGAGCTCTTTTACTTTTGGTGATCAAGACTCTATAGAGAGAGTGATCACATTTAGGATAGATAGTCGTACTATCAAGAGGGGAGAAATTATTTGTGAAATGCGGTTATCAAAGTGCCACTAGGTGTTCACATTCGTTGCATATGCATGTAGATGCTACTGTCACTAACAAACCCTTTGGCAAACTCTTTGAAAAGGCTAACACTCATGCACAAAGGTGAAGAACACTTGGTGATAGCTCTTAGGAACAAAGGGTGAGAAGTTGAGGTGAAAAAAACTAGTTTTCAGAGCGTCAGACGCTGATGAAAATGTTGCGTCGAACCATTGGCTTGTGTCCGACTTCTAACCCTAGTTTCGCTCTGTCTGCGAGCATCGGATGCGGAGGAAACGAGCGTCGGACTAATGCTCTTCCGTCCGACGGTTCAGCGCAGCGGCAGAGTGACGCGTGGTGAGCTAAGAGGCGTCGGACTCTAGCGCTTAGTCTGACGTTGAGCGTCGGACAGCGTTCTGCAACCTCTCTGTAAGTGTCGGACGGTGGTGAGCCTTGGTCCGACGCTTCTTCAGTCCGACGGTGTAGTTTGGCGCGAGTTCTAGCCGTTGAGATCCAACGTTCGACTACGTGGCGCGCATCCAGGGTGTCGGACCGTGGACTTTGGTCCGACGGTAGCGCGAGCGCGCGTCCGACGGTCCCGTCCGACGGTGCGTAGTGTGGCCTAACCGCTATGTCTTTGTGAAGGAGGTATAAAGGCATGGTTGGCCAGCTTAGGGAAGCTCTCTTGGCCATTCTCATCACTCCTACTAACTAGTGAGCCTCTCCACTCCTCTATCACACCTTTCACTTGATTATGATCATCATTTAGTGAGATTGGAGAGCATCAAGTGGATTGCATGCTTGTGATCATCTAGAGGCACTTGGTGATTGGATTTCGCAGCAGATTCTCTTGTTACTCTTGGAGTTTGCTGACTCCTAGACGGCTTGGAGCTGCAAGGATCGTTGAGGGGAGTTGGTGATTGTCTCCGCCTCCGATCGGTGAAGTGTAAGGGGTTCTTGAGCCTTCCCCGCGGGAGAACATGAAAGGCTACTCTAGTGGATTGCTCGTAGCTTGGTAGATCCCCATCTTGTGTTGGTTGTGCGGCACCCTTGAGAAGGGTTTGGCATGTGATGCCAATTAGCGCGTGAAGCTCCAAGTGGGTGTATCGCTACAATGAGGAGTAGCTTGCCGGCAAGCAAGTGAACCTCGGTAAAAAATCTTGTGTCAACTCTCTCTACCGAGGATTCATATTGTGATTGATTAATTGACATTCATCTTCTCATCACCGACGGTATAAAGATCATCCTCTCTCTCCTTTACAATTGAGCACTTACTTTTGTTCTAGTGTACTTGTTGTAGTTGCTCACCTACGAGTAGAGTAAAGTAGTGACTTAGCTTGTTGAGTGTGATTTAGAGAGTATAGCCTAAAACGGTTAGGTGGCTTGCATTTTTGAGTAGGCTAGCGCAAAATTCGCTTCGCCGTTTAATTGTCTAGCCTTTTGTTCTAGTGTTGTTTGTAGAAGTTTTTATAGGCTATTCACCCCCCTCTAGCCATTTAGGACCTTTCAAGTGGTATCGGAGCCGAGGCACCATTTATTTGAGGGTTAACAACCTACGGTGACAAAATGGCTCAACTCAACATTCACATCAACAACATCCAGAAGCCACCCCAATTTGATGGCACAAATTATGCTTATTGGAAGAGTAAGATGACCTCACATATCAAGTCAATCAATAGAGAGGTTTGGAAGGTTGTGGAGACCAAGATTGAGATTGCCAATGCGGCCAATCTCACAACCGCCGAAGAAAGATTGCTTCAACTCAATGATATTGCGGTGTGTGCTATTCATGAGGCCACGGATGAGAAGGTTTTTGAGCAAATTAAGAACATTGAGAGTGCTCATGAAGCTTGGAAGAAGCTTGAAGAGTCATGTGAAGGCATCAAGGGTGTGAAGACCGCCAAAGCATACATCTACAAAGAGAAATTCTTTAGTTTCAAGATGAAGGATGATGAAAGTGTGCCGAAAATATTTTTTAGAATGCAAGTGATAGTAAATGAGCTCAAAGCACTTGGTGAAGAAGTGAAGGATAGTGACTTCTCTATGAAGTTTCTAAGGTGCTTGGCCAAGAAGTTTGCCACATTGATCACCGTGCTAGTGAAGACCACATTGAGTGACTTGACACCAAATCAAGTCCTAGCGGAGGTAATGACCGATGATGCTTATAGAGATGATGGTGACAAAGAAGAGTTGGTCAACAAGAGCAAAAAGAAAGACGAAGATGACAAGGATGAGAAGAATAAGATCATGGCATTCAAAGCCACATCATCATCAAAGGGCAAGGGAAAAGCAAAGATCGAATCAAGTGAAGACCCTTCAAGCACAAGTGAGAGTGATGAGGAGATGGCCCTTCTAGTGAGAAGATTTGGCAAATTCATGAAGAAGAAGGGATACCGGGCAAGAAGAAAGAAGAACTCAAAAAAGTTTGATGGGCCAAGAAGATGCTTCAATTGTGAAAGTAAGGATCACTTGGTGGCCGATTGCCCACACTCAAGTGATGATGAGCACAAAGGCAAGAAAAAAAACAAGCATGAGAAGAAAGAGAAGAAGGAAAAGAAAGAATCATCATACAAGAAGAAGAACTACTCTCATGTGGTGACATGGGATAGTGATGCATCTTCAAGTGATGAAGATAGTGATGATGACAAGAAGAGCAAGAAGAAGGCACATGCAAGCATTGCTATTCATGACAAGCCTTCCATCTTTGACACTCCTTCATGCTTCGTGGCCAAGGGCTCAAAGGTATCATCCGATAGTGAATCTAGTGATGATGATAGTGATAATGACCTCACTAAGAAAGAACTAATTAACATGCTTGATGATGCTCGTATTCATTTTGGTTCACTAAGAAAGGAATGCAAGGGCTTGCGCAAGGATAAACAATCCCTTGAGTAAAAACTTGAGGAGCTTAGGGCATCTTATAAGAGTCTAAAGGAAGACCATAAGAAGCTCCAAAAGTCTCACACTAAGCTTGATGAAGCTCATTCCTCTTTAGTGGCTCAAAATGAGGACTTGCAAAGTCAAGTACAAAAGAAGGAAACTAAAACTTGCAACATAGGTGTGGCATGTGACATCTTGTGAACCTATTGTTGTTGCCACTAACTCTTCTTGTAGCACTTCCACTACTACCTCACCCACTAGTGACCCTTCACTAGTAGTTGAGAACAAGAACCTAAAGGAGGAGGTTAAAAAGCTCAATCACTCCCTAGCCAAGGCTTATTGTGGTGAGGACCGCTTGCTTATGTGTTTGGATAGCCAAAGGGCATCTCTCCATAAAGAGAGATTGGGCTACATCCCCAAGAAAGGCAAGACCGTCTTTGCTCCTCACAAGACTTATTTTGTAAAGAGAAATGGCCGGTATTGCACAAAATGTAAGAAAGTTGGTCATTTAAAGCATGAATGTCAAAGTAAGAATCCAACACTCATGTATCCTCAATTAAATTTGATTCTTGCTACATTCTCACTAAGGGCTCAAATGGTGTGAAGGCTAAGTTTGTTGGTACATCCATGTTGGGTCCAAAGAAGAAGACCATTTGGGTACCACAGAGCTTAGTCACTAACCTCCAAGGATCCAAGCAACATTGGGTACCTAAAAAGAATTGATCTCTTTTTTTAGGTCAATTACAAAGCCGGAGGAAGGCATTGGGTGCTTGATAGTGGATACACACAACACATGACCGGGGATTCTAGTATGTTTGGTTCTATCAACACAAGTGCAAATAGTGAATATGATGCAATCACATTTGGCGATAACAAGAAAGGGAAAGTAAAAGACTTGGTAAGATTGCAATATCCAATGACATGTCCATCTCAAATGTGTTGCTAGTTGAAAGCTTGAACTTCAATTTATTCTCGGTTGCACAACTATGTGATCTCGGTTTCAAGTGCATATTTGGGGTTGATGATATTGAGATTGTTAGTGTTGATGGCTCAAATTTGATATTCAAAGGTTTTAGATATGACAACCTATATCTTGTGGATTTCAGTGGTAGTGAAACTCAATTGTCAACTTGTTTGATCTCTAAGTCAAGTTTGGGTTGGTTATGGCATAGAAGGCTTGGTCATATTGGAATGAAACAATTGAACAAACTAGTGAAGCATGGTCTAGTTAGAGACTTAAAAGATGTCACTTTTGAGAAAGATAAACTTTGTAGCTCATGTCAAGCCGGGAAACAAGTTGGAAACACACATCGTAAGAAGAGCATGATGAATACAAGTAAAGCATTTGAGCTCTTGCATATGGACTTGTTTGGACCAACCACATATACTAGCATTGGTGGAAAGAAGTATGGATTTGTGATTGTGGATGATTACACTAGATATACATGGGTATTCTTTTTAGTTGACAAGAGTGAAGTCTATGATCTATTCAAGTCTTTTGTCAAGAGAAGCCAAAATGAGTTTGAAACAACCATCAAGAAAGTGAGAAGTGACAATGGAAGTGAATTCAAGAACACCAAGGTTGATAAGTTGTGTGATGCGTATGGCAATGGACATCAATTCTCACCCAAGTATACACCACAATCAAATGGCATTGTTGGAAGGAAGAATAGAATATTGATTAATATGACAAGATCAATGCTAAATGAATACAATGTTAGTCATTCTTTTTGGGCCGAGGCTATCAACACCGCATGCTACTACATCAACCGGTTATATTGTCATGCTATGCTTGCAAAGACCCCATATGAGCTATTGAATAGTAGAAAGCCCAACATTGCATATTTTTGGGTTTTTGGTTGCAAATGCTATATTCTCAAGAAAGGCATAAGATTGAGTAAGTTTGATAAGAAATGTGATGAAGGATTCTTACTTGACTATTCAACCACAAGTAAGGCATATAGAGTTTGGAATTTGGCTAGTGGTACTCTTAAGAAGGTGCATGATGTGGAATTTGATGAAACTCAAGACTCTCAAGATGAAGTTGAAAATCTAAATGATGTGAGAGACAATGACTTGGCAAATGCAATGAAAGATATGGATATTGGTGATATTAGGCCGAGGCAAGTCAATGATGATGAAGATGATGGTGCTATTCATACAAATGTGCAAATTGACAATGAAGCAAGTGCAAGTAACTCACAAGATCAATCTCAAGTGCAAGATCAACAAGCTAGTTCATCTCAATCTAATGATTAAGTTCCTATTCTCCAACCGGTTTCTATTGCAAGGGATCATCCTTTGGATCAAATTATTGGTGGTATTCAAAGTAGAGTTCAAACAAAAGTAAGGCTAGCTTAAATTTGTGAGTATTTCTCATTTGTATCATCCATAGAGCCAACCAAGATTGAGGAAGTATTGCAAGATGTTAATTGGGTAAATGCCATGCATGAAGAGCTCAACAATTTCACAAGAAATCAAGTTTGGGAACTAGTGGAAAGACCAAAGAAACACAATGTGATTGAAACGAAATGGGTCTTTAAAAACAAGCAAGATCAAGATGGCATTGTGATAAGGAACAAGGCTAGATTGGTTGCATAAGGTTACACTCAAGTAGAAGGGCTTGATTTTGGAGAAACCTATGCACTGGTTGCTAGATTGGAAGCAATTAGAATCTTATTAGCCTATGTTTGTGCCCACAATATCACATTGTATCAAATGGATGTTAAAAGTGCATTTCTCAATGGTTACATCAATGAGTTGGTATATGTTGAATAACCTCCTGGATTTAAAGATGTGAAGAAGCCCAATCATGTGTACAAGCTCAAGAAGGCATTGTATGGTTTGAAGTAAGCACCTAGAGCATGGTATGAGAAATTGAGAGATTTCTTACTCTCTAAAGGGTTCAAAATGGGAAAGGTTGATACTACTCTCTTCACAAAGAAGCTTGGCAATAATTTGTTTGTCTTGCAAATATATGTGGATGATATCATATTTGGATCAACAAATCAAGATTTTTGTGAAGAATTTGGCAATATGATGGCAAGTGAGTTTAAAATATCCATGATCGGTGAACTTAGTTACTTCCTTGGTCTTCAAGTCAAGCAAATGAAGAATGGTACATTTATAAGTCAAGGCAAGCACATAAGGAACATGGTGAAGAAATTGGGATTGGAATTTGCAAAACCAATGAGTACACCAATGGGAACCAATGGTCATTTAGATTTGGATGATAGTGGCAAAATGGTGGATCAAAAACTATATAGATCAATGATTGAAGTCTCCTTTATGCGACTGCATCTCAACTGGATGTCATGTTTAGTGTCTGCATGTGTGCAAGATTGCAAGCCTCACCAAGAGAAAGTCATTTGAAAGCCGCAAAGAGAATCTTGAGGTATTTAAAGGGCACACAAGATGTTGGTTTGTGGTATTCTAAGGGGTCCAACTTTGAGCTTATTGGATATTCGGACTCCGACTATGCCGGTTGTAAGGTAGATAGAAAGAGCACTAGTGAAACTTGTCAATTGCTTGGAAGATCTCTTGTATCTTGGTCATCAAAGAAGCAAAATAGTGTTTCTCTCTCAACAGCCGAAGCGGAGTACATTAGTGCCGAAAGTTGTTCTGCTCAACTCCTTTGGATGCAGGCCACTTTGAATGATTTTGGATTGAAATACAAGAAAGTGGCTTTGCTATATGACAATGAGGGTGCTATCAAGCTAACCAACAACCCCATTGAAAGGTCGAGATGGCGGACTAGAGGGAGGTGAATAGTCCTTTTTAATAAATAATCGCGGCGAAATAAAACCTAATCGGTTCTAACAACGATTCACCCCTCTAACTAAGTCTCTAAGCACCTTGTAAAAGATTCTAGCAAGAAACAAAGGTGCTAGCCAAACTTGAGCTTTCCTAAACCGTTCTATCGCAAGATCACACAAACCTAAGCGCTAGTACTTCAAGCACCGGGAGAGCTCCGACCAACTAGCAAGCAAAAGCGCACTAAGCACCTAAGCCCACTAAGTGCTCAATGACAAGGATACACAATCCTAATCAAGGAGCGCAACTTATTTAGTTACACAAACTAAACAAGACACTAGTTCTAAGCTACACAAGCAAAGAACGTGAGTGGCAAGCTACACAAGCTAACCGAACTCACAGGAGCTACAACTACACAAGTAAGGTAAAGAACAATAATAACAACTTGTGTAGGGAAAAACAAACCACCGCGAAGGATGATGTAGAGGATGACACGGTGATTTATTTCCCGGAGGTTCACTTATTGCCAGAAGCTACGTCCTCCATTGTGTCCACCTACACTCCGTGGTTCGGTGGCTAATCGATCACCAAGATCAAGCTCTACCAAAGAGCGCCACAAGAACCTACCCGACGAGTGAGATGTTGAGTGACACGTTCAACTAGAGTTGCTCTTCGCGATCACCTGCGGGGCGAGCACGACACCCCTCACAAGCACCTCTCCGGAGCCAAGTACAATCTCCTTTGCTTGCTTCGACGGAGCCACAAGCCACCAAGCTGTCTAGGAGGTGGCAACCTCCAAGAGTAACAAGCACACCGGCTTGCAACATGATCACCTAGTCCCACTCGATGCAAACTCTCAATGCAATGCACTAGCGATCAATCTCTCACTTATCGGATGTGAATTATGTGAGCACAAGTGAGTTGGACAGCACTAAGCCATGCACAAGAAAGGGAAACACATTCCCAAGGTGCAAGACCTTTTTCTCAGCTGGCCACAGCCCTCTACTTATAGCCCTCAGCTCAAAGGAGCCGTTGCCAACTGAAAACCGCCGTCAGACCGAGCCAACACGCCACCGTTGGACTATATACCAGCGTCCGATGCCTCCGATGGCTTCCACGTGTCTCTGACCGTTTGAAGTCGAACGTTGGATCACAATGGTCACTTCCCATGCTACAGCACACCGTCGGACACTCAAACCGTCAGACTAACGAACGCCAGAGTCCGACGCTTCCAGAGAGTACGCAGAGAGGAAAAACTCGTCGGAATCCAGTTCGAGGCTCACCGTCGGACCAACTCACAGCGTCTGACGCCGTGAACTTTCCTCGCCATGCTCACAGCCGAACTCGCCATGACGCACCGTCGGACCGTGAACCCATGGTCCGACGCTCGCCTGAGACACACCGTCGGACTGTCCGACTCTCACAGCTGCCAAGCACCGTTGGACCGGCACAATGGTTCGACGCTCCCACAGCAGCCAGCATTCGACGCTCGCACCAAAGCTAGGGTAAGCCGTCGGACCTAAACCAATGGTCCAACGCCCCTCTTCCTTAGCGTCCGACGCTCTTCCACTTCACCAGAAATCTCTGAATCCTGCCTCGCAAGCTCGGCAGGAGGAAGAGAGAGAACCAAACCCTCTCTAGCTCACAACTTCAACTCCAAATACCTTCACCTTTGCAATTGTGCTAACACCACAAGTGTTCAACCTCAAGTGCATGTGTGTTAGCTTTTCACAAACATTTTCACAAAGGATTTTCTCTCATTTCACCGCGCCACTCGATCCTAGCAACGTATGCAAAGTTAGATCACTCAAGTGGCACAAGATGACCGATATGCAAACAAGTTTGCCCCTCTTGATAGTACGACCATCTATCCTAAACCCTGTCGAGAACTTTTCTACTCAACGTTAGACCGGTCAAATGGAAATGCCCTATGGCGCTTTCCATTCCGATCACCGTCTTCATCACCTTCTCTATCTCCAACTCGGTCG
This sequence comes from Eremochloa ophiuroides, assembly GCA_038502445.1. NCBI lineage: Eukaryota > Viridiplantae > Streptophyta > Magnoliopsida > Poales > Poaceae > Eremochloa > Eremochloa ophiuroides. Next base: position 40,684,299 of record JAHLJS010000008.1, on the reverse strand, counting down.
ATGCCGGTGCAACACATGCACCAACACCTCATGAATGATATGATCTATTTCATATCATCATGTGGCCTTTGGTCCATTAATCCTCGACTTTACTTGCTCTTCACCCTTGCTTTGGCTTCCAGCACCAAGTCTTGCTTAAGTCTCCCGACAATCGGTACCAACGACTTCAAAGCCTCCAACTTGCCCTTTGCCCTTGCAACGAGTCCATCAAGCCAAGTCTTGTCTTGATCTTCTCCATCTAGCCACATGACTCCATGTCATGTCTCATGTGCATTAAGCTCCTTCATATCATATGTGTGAGCTAAGCATCAATTCCAAGCCATATCCACCTCCATGGCATAGATGCTCACACACATTTACCTGTGGACTAATCACCTGTGTAATCAACGCTTAAACACACATTAGTCCACCTAAGTTGTCACTCAATTACCAAAACCAAACAAGGACCTTTCACCCGTGCAATATTCAAGAACAAAGCACATTGACATAAGGCATCATTTCATTAGAGATCACCAAATCAAAGGGGACATTGAAATTGAAAGTGTTGGCACCAAAAATCAATTAGCGGATATCTTTACCAAGCTACTTGATGAGTCAAGATTTTGCAAGTTGAGAAGTGAACTAAACATACTATACTACTCCAACATGAAGTGAAAAGCATCCCACATATTATGACATGCCTCTCTTCGACTAAAGCAAGGTAAAATTGGTTGACATGGCATTCATACCTTGATAAGGACTTGCTTAGTACATATAGACATGAAATGTATCTTATAGGCTCATTCATGAAAAATAAATGGTTTTGATGTATATATATGGTACCACTATTGTTTTATGTGCTTGAATGACCTAGTGGTAGCATATGACATATTGATGGGCTTGCAAACCTAGTGTTGAATCTAGAACATGAGCTCATGATGTGTAACTTAACATGGTCAAGATAACCCTACTAGTGAGGTGTGAAAAAGCTTGTCCTTGGATCAAACTTAGTTACATATTCTAGGCAAGTGATCTAGATTGAACCAAAGTTACAAAGAACTAAAACTCCATTAATTGACTTGATACTCCTATAATTTGCACCATCACCATGATTGTTGACAAAGGGAGAGAAGAAAGTCATAAAGATAAGAAAGGAAAATGGGTCAATTAAAATTTTGGAAGCACACAAGTAGGGGGAGCAAGCTCGTGAATAAGTTGTTGCATTTGTGTGTGCATTAACTTATGATTTGTTACATTGTCAAACTTCAATTTCGATACTTGCTTGATTGGTGTAATGCTTAGAAATAAGATTTGAATGGTGTTTGACAAACTAGCATGCATAGGACTTACTTTTCATACAAAGTACCTCTCTTGCTTAAATGTTGATCTCACGAGGTATTTTGAGTTTGTGATGCATGACTAGTGAACAATGGTGCTAACGATGGTATATTTCCGCAACTCCGATGGTATCACGCTTCAAAGGTCCATTCTATATACCTTAGCATCATTTGGTAGTGGTAGCTCACCCAAACTTTCAAATTCATGCATATGTGAAAAATTGAACCAAACACAAGGAATCACATATGTAGGGGGAGCTAATACTACCAAAGTGCAAACTTGGTTTTATCTCATATCTTTGTGAAGGTTGTCATCAATTACCAAAAAGGGGAGATTGAAAGCCCATGTTTGGTTTTGGGTAATTGATGAAACCTAGTTTGCTAATGTTTGCTCTAAGTGTTTCATGAGATTAATTAGCAAACAACAAAATGGAGCAAAGGATTGGGTCGGCGGAGGCCACAAGTGAAGGGTAATGACGGCATCCATGCAAATGGTGTAAGTCCATCAACAAGAAGAGAAAGCCCTAATGACGGCATCCATGCAAATGGTGTAAGTCCATCCACAAGAGGAGAAAGCCCTAATGACGTCATCCATGCAAATGGTATAAGTCCATCATCAAAAGGTGTCCATAAGCTTCATCAAGAGATGAAAAGAAAGATGGAGAAAAGCTAGGAGCTCAAGGCAAAGGTATAACCAATAGGAGCTCTTTTGCTTTTGGTGATCAAGACTCTATAGAGAGAGTGATCACATTTAGGATAGATAGCCATACTATCAAGAGGGGAGAAATCGTTTGTGAAATGCGATTATCAAAGTGCCACTAGATGTTCACATTCATTGCATATGCATGTAGATGCTAGTGTCACTAACAAACCCTTTGGCAAACTCTTTGAAAAGGCTAACACTCGTGCACAAAGGTGAAGAACACTTGGTGATAGCTCATGGGAACAAAGGGTGAGAAGTTGAGGTGAAAAAACTAGTATTCAGAGCGTCGGACGCTGGTGAAAATGTTGCGTCGGACCATTGACTTGTGTCCGACGCCTAACCGTAGCTCCGCTCTGTCTGCGAGCGTCGGACGCGGAGGAAACGAGCGTTGGACTAATGCTCTTCCGTCCGACGGTTCAGCGCAGCAGCAGAGTGACGCGTGGCGAGCTAAGAGGCGTCGGACTCTAATGCTTAGTCCGACGTTGAGCGTCGGATTCAGCGTTCTGCAACTTCTTTGGAAGTGTCGGACGGTGGTGAGCCTTGGTCTGACGCTTCTTCAGTCCAACGGTGTAGTTTGGCGCGAGTTCTAGCCGTTGAGATCCAACGTTCGACTTCAATTGGCTAGGGACACGTGGCGCGCATCCAAGGCGTCGGACCGTGGGCTTTGGTCCGACGGTAACGCGAGCGCGCGTCCGATGGTCCCGTCCGATGGTGCGCAGAGTGGCCTAACGGCTATCTTTTTGTGAGGGAGATATAAAGGCATGGTTGGCCGGCTTGGGTAAGCTCTCTTGGCCATTTTCATCACTCCTACTAACTAGTGAGCCTCTTCACTCCTCTCTCATACCTTCCACTTGATTGTGATCATCATTTGGTGAGATTGGAGAGCATCAAGTGCATTGCATGCTTGTGATCATCCAGAGGCACTTGGTGATTTGATTTCACAGCGGATTCTCTTGTTACTCTTGGAGTTTGCCGACTCCTAAACGGTTTGGAGCTGCGAGGATCGTTGAGGGGAGTTAGTGATTGTCTCCACCTCCGATCGGTGAAGTGTAAGGGGTTCTTGAGCCTTTCCCGTGGGAGATCGCGAAAGGCTACTCTAGTGGATTGCTCGTATCTTGGTGGATCCCCATCTTGTGTTGGTTATGCGGCACTCTTGAGAAGGGTTTGGCGTGTGATGCCAATTAGCGCGTGAACCTCCAAGTGAGTGTATCGTTACAACGAGGAGTAGCTTGTCGGCAAGCAAGTGAATCTCGGTAAAAAATCTTGTGTCAACTCTCTCTACCGAGGATTCATATTGTGATTGATTGATTGACATTCATCTTCTCATCACCGGCGGTATAAAAATCATCCTCTCTCTCCTTTACATTTGAGCAGTTACTTTTGTTCTAGTGTACTTGTTGTAGTTGCTCACGTAGGAGTAGAGTAAAGTAGTAACTTAGCTTGTTGAGTGTGATTTAGAGACTATAGCTTAGAACGGTTAGGTGGCTTGCATTTTTGAATAGGCTAGCAAAATTCGCTTCGCCGTTTAATTGTCTAACCTTTTGTTCTAGTGTTGTTTGTAGAAGTTTTTATAGGCTATTCACCCCCCTCTAGCCATTTAGGACCTTTCACTTCTATGTCATCTATTTTATTTGTTTGTAGAAATCAGAGGTAGCATATATTTAAGAATGGAACGAAGAAAATAGCCAAGGTAATAATCGAGTAAAGAAGGAACAAACCATGCGAGAGAAGTAAGAAAATAATAATTGTGGTGGATAATGTATTGTACCCCTTGTCCTCACTTGCATTGTCAGATGTTATACCCAATGACTCAACATTTCAGCTAATACATGTTAGATTTTTCTTATGAATTAACACCACCGCTGCATTTTTAATTCTGTTTTCTCATTAATGGACTATTATCCTCCATAAACACTTGAAAACAAATAGAAGTCACAAGATTGCACCTCTTTATTTACCTCTACATTTTAAGCTAACAACTTCAAACTAAAATAAACAATATATTATAATATATAGATATAAAAACAACTAAATGAACCGGCAGTATGCAATGAGCTCAACAATTATGAGTCATCAGTTTATCCTTATTCAAATCCTTATCCTCCCCCCGGGTGCAGCTTTTATTAAAATCCTATCCTTATCCCGTATTGTCCATCTCCTAGCCATGTAGGATATTCATCAACTTTTTTACTTATACTTCTCTTCTTGTAGGTTTGGTACTAAAATTTCTAATTTTGTCTTGCGTATATCGTCCTAACTGTGAGATAACTCAAGGTCTTCTCTCCTTTTCTTTTCCAATTCTAAAACAATGTTTTTTTCTCTCACTTTGAATCAACATAACGTTATCTTTTTACACAAACGAACATGGCAACATTGCATCTCTTCGCTCGAGAGTATCTAAGTTCTTATTATGATAATACCACACACTCCATATCTGTCTTTCTTAAAAGCTTTTGAATCAATTCCCCGTGCTCCCTTATTTCCCCAGTTTCTCAAGATAAAGCTGTGCTAAATGATTGAAGCAATCCACACCATTGGACGGCCACGATGCAGGCCTTTGCTAATTGTTATTGTTACCCTTGGTCTGCCGTACCACCAAAGGCCAAATATCGTCCCCTTTTAGCAAACTTTTCAAGTCTTTTATGCCTTGTTGGTACGAGTTCAAAAAGCTCTAAGCAAAGTGACCGAACCCTAGCGTAATTTCAAGCTAAAAAAGACCCTAGAGTAATAACAATAACCACTCAAAAGCGCTAAAAAACAGCGGCCACGATATAACAAGCAAAGTTTAAACAAAGTTGCCCCTGCACGGAATCGCCACTGGACTGGATTAGTATCTTTTTTTTTTCTTTTTGAGTGGGCACTGGATTGGATTAGTGACGAGACCCACCCAGCGGGGCCCACGTAAGCGTCCACGTCACCATCGGCCTGGCCCCTATAAATACGGTCCACCGCTGCCCATCCCATCCACCCTCTTCTCATGCTACTGCTGCTAATGCTAATCCCCTTCACCTCCCTCTCCTAACCATCTCCTTAAACCCACGAGCCACCACCTCACCGGCGGGCGGCGGGCAGCCCGGCGCCCATGGACTCGTCGGGCTCCGCCTCGTCGTACAAGCTGCAGCTCGCCCTCGCGGCGCTCGTGGGTGCCTCCTCCGCCGCCGTAGCGGCCTACTACCTGCACTACCGTGCCGTCGCGCAGGTCGCTCGCTCCACCTCCACCAGCCGCCGCAGGCCCCGCGCCCCCGCCCCCGCCGGCGGCGGGAAGCCCCCTCCGCCGCGCCGCGCTGCCGTCTGCTCAGCCTCGCTTCCCGACCTCTCTGCGTTCTATGATGTCGACGGCAGCCGCGGCGGCGGGCTCGCCTCCGGCGGGTACCTCGTGGAGGAAGAAGAGGAGGACGATGCGCATGGGGTCGTGGGCCCGCACGGGGACGGTGGCACGCTCGACCCCGCGGAGCTCCTGCAGATTCCCCCGGGCTTGTCTAGACTGCAAGTGGGCCCCGATGGTATGTTTTTGTTCCCCAGTTATAGACACGTGCGGGTGTGTGTGGCTGGCGTGGGTGCGGACTGCTGCAGTGTGCAGTGTGGGGTGGATACTGGATAGGATTGGGGAACTTGCTCGGAGATAGGTAAGGTGTGTGTGGGTTTGGCACTTGGAAGTGGAATGGCTTCCTATCGGCCGCACTGCGGCACTGGGTAGTATGACAAAATAAGATAAAAGAAAAGAAATAAAAGGCGTTGTTTGCTAATCGAATTTCTGACTATTGCGTCAAACGCTCAACACCGAGGGCAATACTTCTTTTTTCTTGAAGTAAGCAAATCATTAGAACGAGTGGAACTTCTAAATACATTTGTGTATGGAGCATGTGCATGCTGAATTTAAGCTTTAGGTGCCATGAAAGTTGTGGGAAGCTAACACTGCAAGTCTACAATTAGTCATTCTTTATTCATGTATACTAATATTTGTTACAATTAGTCAATATTCAAAGCAAAACTTTAGCACCTTGCAAGCATAATTTTATGACCTCTGTATTCTAAATCTGGAGATGACATCATGCATACTGTCTATTTAATCATCATGAGCTGTTTGTAAGCTATATGACATCAGTGATACCTTTTCATCTTTTTTTTCTATGCAAGGCTGTGAGGTTTATTTTTCTTATCTCTGCAATAGCTCTTTATAGCAATGGATGGTTATTGCAGGCAGTAAACAATTTGCTCGGGCAGTTTCAACTAGACGGGTCGAAATAATTAGACCTAAGTCACCCAAGTCCCCTGCTGCCAGTGCAAGTTCACTTGACAGTGCTGATGGATCAGATGATGCTATACAAAATAATGGTAAACCTGACAATGGCTACGTGAACACAAATGGAAACCTTGTAAGTTCCCATCATCCACTTGTTATTGCTGTTAGTCTCTACTTGCCTCCCCCAGTGCCCGCCCCATGCATGCTATATTTTTGTGGGGAAAATTGGATCCTTACCATCAAAAGAACACATCTGTAGATATATACCAACAAAAGAATCAGTTTTAGATATTTACCATCAAAACATGACTCACGTTAGAAGCTGCCTAGTTCTGTTAACTTTTAAGTTATCTTTGACCATCTTGCACTTGCATATTAGGCCCCATTCTAGCACAATGTAACTGCACTCTAGTAAAGCATGTGTAAATAAAAAATTTAGTAGGATACAGACACGATGGAGTTCGTTTTGGTCTCATGGGCAAAATCGGAACATAGTAAAAAATGAACCAACCAAAAAATCTTAAACCAGCGACCATACCAACAGAAGTAGAGAAAATGGTAAATAGCTGTAACATTGTTACCTTTTGATGGTATAAATATCTAAAACTGATTCTTTTGATGGTATTATATCTAAAGATGTGTTCTTTCGTTGGTAAGGATCCAATTTTCCCTTTTGTCTATGTCAAAGTAGGCCTTGGTATGAGTTTGCATGCAAGGAACCACTGGATGTTACACATTTGTTTTGAAATGGCAGAGATAATGCCCATGGTTTAAGTGGCTTTGTGGCTTAAAGTTTTCAGGGATTGTTGAGCATGAACTGTTCCATCATTTATCTAGTTTTGTAAATATATTAACCATCATTCCTTGGATTCAACCAGTACATATGATTACTTGTTTCAAATTATAGGGAGTTAAAACTTAAAAGGTTTGAAGAATAGATTGTGGAGACAGGGTGAATGTTCTACTGTTTTTCTTTCATTTAATGATTACAAGTCCATAGAAAAGTTATCTCAGGCTACAAGTGAACCAATGTGGATTCCTGTGAACTACGAGACATGATTCGTGACATTACAACACTCCAACACCCTGGTGAAACCAACTTGTCTTTGCATTGAAATGTAAGGGCAATAAGCTCCTTTACTGGATGCAATGGAGGTGGTTGCTAGGTGCTAGCACTGAAACTAAATGTATCCTCAATATGGCAGCATGCGCCAACCTGCCCCCGAGACATTTCCTGAGATCAAATAATGATGTAATTTCTTTGCTGCGGTTCATTTGAAAGGGTTGGGATGGTTTTGGCTGAAGTCTACATGAAGCTTGCTATATTCTGACTGTTGCATGATGCAAAGGGTCAGCATCAAATGATCTGATATACGGATTTAATGAATGACGGAGACTACCTTAACATAGAAAAGGAATGCACTGTCATCATATCTCTTAACTCTCCTACTGCTTCAGCTGCCGGTTCATTGAAAAAAATCTTTATTTTTTTTCTTGAATGAATTCTGTGTGTCATTTCATTTAAGAGAGAAAGAGGTACATGGGTGAGGGTAGAATAGCTCCACCCAGAAACACAACCTCACACCAGCTACAACAACAAACAAACTCGCCCCATACTAGAGCAAAATACGACCAATTGGGCAGTAGCCTACCAAACATAGCCTAGAGGTCTGGGGAGAGCGACCTAACAAGAAGCTTCTGAAGATTAGAGGCACCGGCCATGCGTGCTGTGGCGTCGCCACACTTGTGGTGCCAAAAATGGCCGCAACACCTGTGGTGAGTTTTGCTGTTGCAGTCTTGCAGATCAATGCAAAAAGCTGTGGTGTGCCTAACTTTGTTTGCAATACAAACAGCTATGTCAGCAGGTGTGGGAGCTGTAACTTTGCTGTGGCATGGTGTGGTGGAGAACCAAACACACCCTACATTCATCAGCCACTGTTTTTTTTTCTCAACATGCAGGGGAGCTAATATCATTTCATTAAGAAGAAAGGTCTGAAACAGAGGGGAAGAAGTCCCAACAACACCCATACACTCAAAACACCCACAACACTCTAGAAGACTTCCCTCCATTCCAAATTGTAAGTCGTTCTTGCTTTTCTAGATACATAGCTTTTGCTACGCATCTAGATATACATTGTGTCTAGATACGTAGTAAAATCTATGGATTTAGAAAAGCCAGAACGACTTACAATTTGAGATGGGGGGAGTAGAACATACACTGAAAATAAAGACCGAAAGCAGCACGACCAGAACTACCTCCAGCTGAGCACCAAAGGATGCACTCATAAGAGACAGCTCGCAATGCCATTGCAATGCTTGGAGTAGAGCCATTAAAAACACAGTCAAAGATGTACTCAATAATGCATTTGTGTTTGATATTACGCTAGTTTGGTTGCTGTTATGATGCATGGACCAATTCTAAACAAATATATTCTTCTCCTATTTGGTAGAGAAAGTGGCCTAAAAACCTTTCAGCCTTTTCTTAATTTGGGAATACATTTTGGACAGGAAGGAGAACACAAAGGAAATGCAACTGTGGAAAATAGGGCTGCCAAACCATTATCTGCAGCAAACTTGATGCGGTCAAAAAGTATATCCAATGATCTTCATGCAGTTCAACCTCACCCAGTTGCTGCAGATATTCTACGAAAAGAACCTCAACAAGAATCATTTATCAAGCTGTTAACTACTCCAAAGGGTATGGCATTGTTAATACATAATAGTTCTCAATGCTGATTTAAGGGGTGAAACAATGGCCTTTCATTTGAAACTTAGGCAGAACTAGAAGGACTCATAGTTTTAGTGTTCCACATGCTTTGGTAAGACCACCTGTGTTGCTATGCTTTTCGAGTTTTTCTAAGTATGCTCTTTTGACAGAGTGCCTAGATGCTTTAGCCGTATACTCCAATGTAGTCATTTAGATATACAGGACATCATAATTTTGTCTGAATATTTTGAGTATGTCAAGAACTATAAACTGGATTACCATGGTAAATTTATTTAAATATTGTTGGGTTTTGTGCCTGGACAAATTTTTATTTATCTATTTGATAGTTGGCTTGAAGGGCAGCCCTGGTGCAAGTGGTAGTGTCTTACCGCCTGTTACCGTTTGGTCCAGGGTTTGAGCCCCAGCCTCCGCATATTTGTGCGGGTAAGGCCTGTGCACTGATTTCCCTTCCCCAGACCCCGCGTCAGTGCGGGAGCCTACGGCACTGGGTACACCCTTTTTTTTTATTTGATAGTTGGCTTGCGCACGCTAGCTCTAGATCTCAGTGGTGAGCTAAACTAGACTAGCTTAGTTTGTTTGGAGCTTTGTGTGGCCAGGTCTCACCCCCTATATTTTTGTATTTTTAGTTTGAGTTGTTCAAAATCTTGTAACAGCCCCTCACGCCCATCCTGGAGTGAGGTGGTGATATTTGTAAGGGGCCGACTTTTTCTCCCTTTAATGCAATGATAGCAGATCTCCTGTGTATCCAAGAAAAAAGTTATAATCTTCTTTATGTGAAATTGCATAATATAATCAGATGCATTGAGAAACTTGTTTATTCAGCTGAAGAGAATCTATAACTGAATTGAATTTTTCATGGAATGGTGTTATTTATTTATGGCAGAGATTCCAACTGCTGATGAAATTGAGGTGTTCAAAATCCTTCAGAAGTGCCTCGAGTTAAGAGACTCTTATCTCTTTAGAGAAGAGGTTACTCCATGGGAGAAGGAGGCTATAAATGACCCCTGTACTCCAAAACCTAACCCCAACCCGTTCACTTATGTGCCTCAACCAAAGTCAGAGGTACCTTAGTTCTGCTTGTTGCAATCTTATGATATCCTCGCTTTTTTTTGTCCTTGAGATTCCATCCAATTGTGGTTTCAGCATGTCTTTCAAATGGTTGATGGCGTTGTCCATGTTTATGCGGATAAAGATTGTACGTTCTTCTACTGGTGTACTTCACTTGCTTAACAAGATTTCATGACTCATCCCCTCCCCCCTTTTCTTTTGTGGCTCAGGTACTGAGAGCATTTATCCTGTGGCTGATGCCACAACCTTCTTCACTGACTTGCATCATATTCTCCGAGTAACGGCTGCAGGGAACACAAGAACTGTCTGCCATAATCGGTTAAATCTTCTTGAGCATGTAATCATATTGTAAAATTGTTGACCTCCTTCATACACCAATGATAAATATTTGAATGCTCTCCTACAGTTCTTTGGATGTGATGCATTTCTTATTTCCTTTCAGAAGTTTAAATTTCACCTGATGTTAAATGGGGATAGGGAATTTCTTGCCCAGAAGACCGCACCGCATCGTGATTTTTACAATGTTAGGAAGGTTGACACTCATGTCCATCATTCAGCATGCATGAATCAAAAACATCTGTTGAGGTTCATAAAATCCAAACTAAGAAAAGAGCCTGATGAGGTATATTCATTAATTAATTGGTGAAATGACTTTCCTAGCCCATATGGAACATGATAAGATTATCGGCTTACAAATTATTTCTGCTTAATGTCTTTGTAGGTGGTCATTTTCAGAGATGGTACTTATATGACTTTAAAAGAGGTTTTTGAGAGCTTGGACTTAACTGGGTATGTTTTGGATTTCTCCTATGTTCATGTCGTTGATGTTATTTCTCTCTTGCATAGGGTACTTTATGTATGATGTACACATGGGATACAACAATAGATGAGTTGCCTATTCCTTAGTATCACAGCTAGGGTCTCCCTCGATCCAGATCTCATCGTGCCGTGGACATTGGTTGAACCGCCGGCATGCATTCCAGACGGCTGGCAACTTCACCTTTCTCTTCCTCATGTCCCTCCACCATCCCCTATCCCTCCCCTTTCCCCATATCGGTGCCACTGGTGTGCTCCTTGAGGATTTTGGTGTGCTTGTGAGCACAGCAACTCCTCTGTATTCTGATAGCATTGGTGCAGTCAGTATTGCTTGGGATTCTGTGAAGAATGAGCTGACTATGAGCACATTGGTATTCATGCTTCCTACAAGAGATCACAGGTGCATGCTCTGGTTGTGACTCCACCATGTGCCTTGTGAGGTTTCTTCACGAAGGCACTGATACGGGCCACCATAGCTATTTGCTTTCCAAACTTAGTGTTGTAGACCCACCATGAGTTTGAGGGGGTATGTTATTTTGCTCTTGCATAGGGTCCTTTCTGTAAGATATACACGTGTATATTCTCCCACTTGGGAGACAGTAACAGATGAGTTGTCTATTCCTAACACATGATGCTGACACTACTATTGGCTTATCATTCTTATTTTTCTCAGGTATGATCTGAATGTTGATTTGCTAGATGTACATGCAGACAAAAGCACATTTCATCGTTTTGACAAATTCAACCTAAAATACAATCCATGTGGCCAAAGTAGGCTCCGAGAAATTTTCCTCAAACAAGACAATCTCATTCAAGGTATTGTGTTGTTATAAAGACATATATTCCCTGAAAGACTTTTTTTGACTGGGCCTTTTATGTGGCTTCCATTTTTTGTTGCTTATTATCATGCTCATTGTTCTATCATACTATTATAGGCCCTCCTCAACCTTTTGTCATTTGGAGTCTTATAAATTTATGTCCATATAGAGTTGGAACATCTGAACTTCACTGAGCATTGTCTTGGACAATGGAGATGATCAAATTAGAGTGTTAGATAGACACATAAAAATAGTATTTTAATTTATGGTGGCAGAAGCAATATTAAGCTTTCTTTGGTAAATATTCATTGGATATGGTTTTAGTTTCTTGATGCTTAGGACTGGCTGTAGAACATGGTTTGCCATTTTGGTGCTATGAGCCTATGAGACAAGTACCTTGAAACATTGAGGAAATCCCTGATGTTTCAGGCTTGTATGTTCGGAAGCAGAGAAACAACGTTATATTTGACAGAGGCAGACCTCCTTTGATTCTTGGAAAAGCTCCTTCTATGAAAAAGTTAGACTACAGGCCCATAGATTCAGTTCCGTTAAGCGCTATGTTTTCCTTTCTTGTACAGATGCTCTAGTTTTGCTTTTCTGCCCACCTTGGGCATGCTTCCCTTTTTGTTTCTTCTTGTATGGAGTTGTTGGTGTTCTTTTTGTTTAATTAAAATTTTACAGTGGGGGCCTCCCTGCTGTAATTTCCGCTAAAAAACTTATTTGGAGAAAGCTTTTCTCTGTTATAAACTGTTCATTTGTGATTGTACGGTTAATATTCTTTCTGTTAAACAATTAGCATGGCTGCTAAGTGTCTTCTTGGTCTATATTAGGTTGATTTGTCACGTCTTTCTTTCTCGGGCATGCAGGAGAGCTGCATATCTTTTATATTAAGAAGAGTAGAGAGACCCTTAAAACATACCCACACCACTTGTATCACCAAGCTTTGGAATTACATTAGTGCCCGTGCTAGACCTCAACAGAGGAAAAACTAGCACAATCAGCAATTTGCGACGTTATATGCTAGCTTCTTGTTGGAGCTCGATCTGCTGCGTAGGGAATAGAAGTGGGAGGTTGCCGGCCTGGGCTTGAACTGGCGACGACGAACCGGCGGCGCCGTGCTCGGCGCCGTGAAGATGAGTAGATGCAACGCAGGGAAGAGGAGAGCCGTAAGGCTAGAGAGCAAGAGGGAGATATAATCTCAATCCCTGGGTGACTTTCATTAATAGAATTGTTCCCTATATTTAATAAAATCCCCAACAACTAATGTGCTACTTTTAAGGAGATATCGAACTGGACTCCTAAGTCCCTTGGACTCTACTAAACGATATCAAACTGGACTCTGCTAAACGATATCAAAATTAAATTGGGTGGACCCTGGGTCCAAACTATCACATATGCACCCCTACCATGGATTGTTGACACGTATACAAGCAATCAAATCCCATGTCTAAAAAAAATCTGCAACACACGGGTCCCTGCATGTTGTCTTCGGCTTTATAAATTTAGTCTCTACGCATGTTGTCTAGTGTCCACATGATATTGAATTTTGCCTCTAGGACCCAAACAACTCACTTTTCGCCCATGGACCGTTTGTGTCAATGGATTGGTTTGATCAAAAACTTGAGCTAAGGGGTACTATCAAACTGGACTCTGCTAGACGTATGTCGCCGCCATGCAGCCCGAGATCATGCCCTGGCATCCTGCACGCGGCTCAGCTCAGCCACGGCACCAGCAGACCTTGCCGACCATAACACTTCTTCATACAATTCCAAGAGATGGTCTAAATTATGAGTGGTTTTAGTTTTTTCTGAATACATAGTTTGTACTATGCACCTAAGATATACACTATGTCTATCAAAACCTGTGTAACTAGAAAAGGCAAAATGACTTATAATTTGAAATGGAGGGAGTAGCTTCCTAATACAATTCCAAGAGATATTCTAACCCCACCTTTTGTGCTCCTGAGCTTATTAACCTGTGATCCATCACCTTTCTCTAAAGATTCCATTCAGAAAATAGTCTTTACTCACTCCAGGTTGGTAAAGGAAGTCGTTTTGTACCATTTTGGACAAGGTTTGAGTCAAACATTGGTAATATAAATCATGAAAAGTTGTTAAGTTTGGAAATGTGAAAACCATATTACTAGATTTGTCTTGAAATATACTTTGATGCATATATCAGTTTTCTGTAAATATTTTAATAGAAATATGAAGTCAAAATTATGTTTTGGAGACCATATCGTTGTCCAGAACGACTTCTTTTCCCAACATGGAGTAAAGCAGTAGACATATACGTAAGCTAAAGTGATCAAGCCGGTTGTTTGGTTTTGGTTTCTGGCTTTGTTTGAAAACATTGCCCATTCTGTTTTGTTAAAGGCCTAGACATCATTAAAAATATGGTTGCTGTATAGTATGCTCGACACTAGTTTGTTTTGGTCTGTGGAGGAATGATTTGATCATGACCGTGATTAATCATTATATTCAGCTATTCAGTTCTAACCAATATTGAATATTTTGAAATACTCACATTGCATTTGATTTAAACTAGGCCGTTTTCTTGCCGAGTTGACAAAGCAAGTTTTCTCTGACCTTTCTGCTAGCAAATATCAGGTGAACTGTCAGCTGGATAACTTTTTTTTATTCAGGGGCACTTCTTATTTGCTATCTTGTAACCTTATGCCCTAATATGCTATTTCAGATGGCAGAATATAGGATTTCAATCTACGGAAGGAAGCAAAGTGAATGGGACCAACTTGCGAGTTGGATAGTGAACAATGAATTGTACAGTGAAAATGTTGTCTGGCTGGTTCAGGTATCCTTTATTTACTTCTATTGGACTAGTTAGCTGCGGCGGTTTATAACTTCCTGGCACTTAGTTGAACTAATTGGTAATATACTATGTTGCATAATTCTGTGGCTCCTGATTCCTGACTGTTTTGTTCACATCTTGTCTACTGGTAGTCTGTAGTAAACTTGTCTTGTATTGTATCTGCTATTTCTTTAGCTATAGAGCTACTGCTGATTTTTGTTCCACAAAAGCTATGTAATTTAAAATTTTAAACATTGAAAACATTGTGATTTTGATGGGCGACTCCTAGCTTAGCATCAAACTTGCTGAGTAGAGGGGAAGTGCAAATGTGCAGTTGTGGGTGTTGTCCAGGGCTCTAGGGATTTCCCTCTTGACTGCCCTTGATTCTAGGGAATAAACAGTAGTGAAAGCAATGAATGTGGCGGCGGAGGGCCTGTCACGGAGGAAGTGACAAAAGCCGTGGTTGGCCCTGCAGACTTGTTGGAGTGGGTGAGCTCCTCCATGAGCAAGTCGGAGGGGACCTCCAGGAAGGTGGGGAAGGGGCGGCCAAGCCTGAGATGCTGCCCGGCGGAGGAGTATTTGTCACCGAGGCCGTGAAGGACGTTGGAGATGAGAGTATTGTCTAAGACAAACTCCCCCAGGTAATGAAGTGCTGGTAGTATTCGGTGATGGAGAGGTCGCCACCACGCTCCATGATGGTCTCGACGAGGTCGTCGAGATGGTGCCAAGGATCCAGGAGCGAACCACGCAGTCCATGCGGACCCAATCAGGGTGATTGGCAGCATGACCGTCAGTGAGACATGGCCTTCCAGTGAGAACTTGACCATAGCCAAGAGGAAGGCCTCGCACCATCGATTGTAGTTGCTGGTCTTGAGGTCGAGGACAAGTGGGACGAGGGAGCGAATGTCTGTACAGCCACAGCCCGTGGAGGTTCAGAACGGCTGCACCGTGGCAGCCTCGTGGAGCAGCATGGTGTTGTAAATAGATCACAGGGACGGTTCAGGAGTAGACGAAGAGGAGCTGTCGGGAGGGGGAAGCGGCTGCCGCACGGGTGCAGGCGTCGCGGGCCTGTTGCTCCTGTTGGAGCCGCTCCTTCTTAGCGGCCGCGAGCTTGAGAGAGTCATTGGAGTCGGCCACTGTCTTGGCCTTGGTAGCAGCAGCAGCTGGGGCACCAGATAGCAAGCCATGGGGAGTCCTAAGCATTGGGCAATAGAGGGAGGGTGCACGACTCAGGAGAGGCATGTGTGGGGGGAAGTGACGACCAGAGGATGGTCGCGCGGGATCAGCGGTGGTAGATTAGGAGAGAAACTAGCCTTCTGCTACCATTAAAGCAATGAATATTGTGTGAAAAATATTGGATCGATTAGATTGGAACACATGTACATGTATACATAGGGAGGGGATCAGTCAGTTTATAGAAACAGGACCGGATACAATTGCCTCCTAATCCTAATCCAATCACAGCTAGGGCTGGCTGACTAAATATGGACACAAGGCACAAGCCCAGGCCCAATAGCATACACAGCTATAATACATGTCTAACAAGTAGTTTTTGCACTCATCTTTTATCTTTTCATGGGCGCTCGTGGGGTCTCTAAAGCATTGTGTGGGTTGGTGTGTTGCACCTGGGCCTCTTTCTCCTTTCTCTTTAATATAGTGATACGTGGTGCTCCTTCGTGTTCTAGAAAAAATAGTTTGTAGTCATTGTTTCTTTAGTCAATGGATAGTCTGTTGGAAGACTGGACAACAGTACTCTTGACAACAGAATGCCAAAATGAGTACTTAGCCTAAGATGTAGTTCAGTAGTTCTTAACCATGGCAATATTACCTATTTTTCCCCACTGAAATATTTGATGCAAAAACGGTTCTTTTCTGATATATTTTGTGGACACTCTTTTGCAGATTCCACGCTTATATAATGTGTACAAGGAAATGGGTATTGTTACGTCATTCCAAAATCTTCTTGACAACATTTTCCTTCCTCTTTTTGAGGTTACTATTGATCCAGATTCACACCCGCAGCTCCATGTCTTCCTGAATCAGGTTGAGAAATCATTGGTTACAAAGAATATGCATATCGACTGTAGTTCTGCCTTGTGTCATGCATCAACATTCATACATCAACCATTTACTTCTTGTGTGCATCTCACGTGCCACAGTGTTTTTTTTTTCTCGAACATGTAGGAGAGCTGTTTATCATTATATTAAGAACAAAAAAGGGGAAAGAACCCTTACAAACACCCCAAAGCTCACACAAAAGCAACTAAGAATACATGCTCGCCTGTGCTATAAAAAAGACGACCTCGAGCTAGGTAAGGAATACCCCTGGCACCTGCAAACCCACAAATTCATGTTTTCTAAGGCAAGAGGGCTAGATTAGGTGAAGCTCCATCAAACACACAATGATTCCTATGGTTCTGAAGTGTCCATGCTCCCAAGATGATGATAGAGTTGAAGCCTCTTCTTGCCAAACCATCCACAGCCTCGTTTGTTCTGGCCCACCAGCGCTTGAAAGACGCCGCTCCCTGCTGGGGCGAGAGACTTTGCATAGCAATCTTTTGCAGCATTCTGTACCAAAAATCTCGTGCAACCACAGTCTACAAGAAGATGGCTGAACGTTTCTGAATCTTGATCACAATGAAGACATCGAGTTGGATGATGAAGACCACACCCTGCTAGTCTATCGGCTGTCCAACACCATGTGCGACTAGCCACATCAAGATGCGGCATTTGCCTGGTGCCCAAGTTTTCCAAATCCTCTCATATGGTTCAAATCTTAGTGCCCCCTGAAAAAATCTGTCATATGCTGACTTTGCTGTGTACTCCCCACACAAAGAAAATATCCATATATGAGAGTCTTCCACCCCTGGTTGTAGTTCCACCTCAGATATAATAATCCCATAACTCAAGGAATTCAACAATGATATCCACTGAGAGTGCACCTTGCACATCCGAGATCCACTTCTGGTCCGTGAGGGCTTCAAGAACAGTCCGTTTATTTGCTCTCCTTTTTGGAACATGAGCATCCAGACGGGGTGCTAGATCAACAATGCTTTGTGCATGAAGCCATCTATCTCTCCAAAAGAGAATATGAGCCCCATCACTAACTTGAGAGTAGACTACTGTAGCTTCACATGCCAGTGTGTGGGTGTGTTTCACATGCCAGTGTGTGTAACATGGTTCATGGTAAACTAATGCTAATTAGCATTAGTTTTTTTCAGTAATGATAATTGATAAATATGCTCACATGCATTTATCTCAGGTACATGATATGACAACTTCAGTTGACTCTTTCTGGGCCTTGCAGGTTGTAGGGCTGGACCTGGTTGATGATGAAAGTAAACCAGAAAGGCGTCCAACGAAGCACCACATGCCTACACCTGAACAATGGACCAATGTGTTCAACCCTGCATTTTCATATTATGCGTACTACTGCTATGCTAACTTATTCACCCTAAACAAGGTGATCATATCATCTTCCCCTTCCTCAATTTTCTCCATATTTCTCAGAGGGGTAATGGTTCTGTTCAATTTTCAGCTGCGTGAGTCAAAGGGAATGACCACTATCAAATTCCGTCCACATGCTGGAGAGGTAAATTCCATTCCAGGTTCTTCTCTGAAAGTAAGATCCTGTTTGCTCTAATGGGTATGCACATACAGGCTGGAGATATCGATCACTTGGCTGCGACATTTCTTCTTTGTCACAACATATCGCATGGAATCAATCTAAGGAAGTCTCCTGTGCTTCAGTACTTATACTATCTTGGTCAGGTAATATGTTACCAAGTTCCATAATCCAGCACAATTTTGGTCTCTTCTGAGATGCATTTGATGGTGTTTACTTCTGCAGTACTGGTATACTCCATTCCAGTTAAAATAAATGATGTTTTATGATGAATGCAAAATTATCTAGTCTATGGTAACAGATATTATATGAATTTTAAACTTGTGAGTAGTCTTCTTGCAATGCTCACAAGACTCTAAAGAGCTGCCCTTCACAAGAGACAGACAGAGAACTAAGACAGATCTCTTCAGCAATCAAAGCAGACAACACATCAGAAATGGATGGAGTAGTGGGAGCATTCAGCAGTTGCTTACAAATAGCCTCAAAATCAGGCCTCAAGCCATGACAAAATTGATGTATGCGAAGTCTCTCAATGAACTGAATCTTTCTGGCACAACAGCTGGAACACCCTTGCTCGCACTTTGGAACCATGGAGAGAGAAGGTCCTTTGACATGATCAAAAGCGGTGTAGTGCTCCTCTATGAACATCTCATTTTGCTGAAGCTCATGAAGTCCTTGCATGAGAGTAAGGAGAAGGGCGCCACTGTTCTGAACATATCTCCCCTTCAAATAGTCCCACATCTCCTTTGCAGACTCATGATTCTCAAGTCTCATCATCAAAGAAGACTTCATACTAGTGACAATGGCACTCATCACACGGCCATCAGCATCAGTCCAGGCCGTGACTGCAGCAGCACCAGAACCATCCTTTGACTTATCGACTGGAGGATCTGCAGTCAAATGAGGTACAATACCATGGCCCCTCAAAACAGTATTCACAGAGAAAGCCCACTCTCGATAGTTACTTGGGCCCTCAAGTTTCATAGGAAAAACAATCACATTGAGGTGTGGCATTGTGATGGAACAGCAAAAAGCTATAGACCAGAGCAGAGCAATCCTTCAGAACAGAGCAGCAGTACAAGTCCTAGAACAGAGGAAGCGGCAGAAGCAATTCTTAGGAACGGAGCAGCAGGCCAGCAGCACGAGTCCCAAAACAGAGGAAGCAGCAGAGTCTCACACACAGACAGGCGACCACACCTTCTCTGGTCCATGAGCATGGGCGGACGTTGGAGAGGCAGTGGATGGACAGACGGCAAATGAAGTTGGGGCCACGGACGATGGTGATGGAGGGCCCTCGTGGACGGGTGACTGTTAGAGTATGTGTAAGTACGTGTATTAGGCCCATGCGGCTAAGCCCATGAGGCCCATGTATACCTTCCATATAGCTACCCTACTAGGGTTAGCCCAGGTTAATCAATTTCACTTATCTCAACATGGTATCAGAGCTAGGGTAGGTCTCTTCTCCTTCCTCCTCCTCCCAGCCTCCACCTCCAGCCGCCGCCGCCCCTCTTCTGGCCACCATGGCCGGCGGTCGACCTCCTTCTCCTCCTCCCACCTACTTCCACTCTTTTCCTCCTCTCCCCTACCCCTCCTGGGCCCAACGCGCCGCCGGCGGCCAACCTGCCGCGGCCCTCTTTGCCGCCGGCGGCGCCGCCGCCGCCGCCGCCGGTGCGGGGGCCAGCGCGCCCCCGCCTGGCGGGCCGCCGCCGCCCCCACCTTCGTCCGCCCCGGCCCCGGCTGCGCCCGCGCCGGCCGCACCTGGGCCGCCACCGCCCGCGCCTGAGTCGCCCCTGGTCGCGCCTAGCTCTGGGGGGCCGTTGCCCGCCCCTGCTCTGCTCGGCACGGCTGGGTTTCCTCCACCGGGTGCGAATCCCCTACCTCGCCGCCGCTCTCGTCGCCGCCCAGGGCTGCCGCCGCCGAAGGCGCGGC
Organism: Eremochloa ophiuroides; assembly: GCA_038502445.1. Lineage (NCBI taxonomy): Eukaryota > Viridiplantae > Streptophyta > Magnoliopsida > Poales > Poaceae > Eremochloa > Eremochloa ophiuroides. The sequence continues at coordinate 40,664,245 of JAHLJS010000008.1, read as the reverse complement.
TCGCGTCAGTGCGGCAGCTCTCGCGTGGGAGCGGGAGCGCGAAGCGGCTGATGCCTTGGCGCGTCAAATCGCCGAGGCGGAGCAACTCCTCGGCTACCCGGCGTACTACGACACCACCGCCACCTCCTCCAGCTCGCGCGTCGTCCCTCTCCAGATTCTCGATCCGGCGGATCCACTCGTCACGCAGCTCCACTACCAGGCTGGCGGTGTCCAGAACATCTGGAACCTGGTCACGGTCGTCCTCGACCCCGAGTCGTCCTCCTACGCCCGCTGGCGTGACATGGTCGTCCTCACCCTACGCCGCTACGCCCTCAACGACCACATCCTCCTCGACGCCCCGCTTGCGGCTCAGACCCCAGGGTGGCTGCGTCTCGACAGCATCATCCTGTCCTGGATCCTCGGGACCATCACCACTGACCTCCACGACCTCGTCCGCAACACACCTGACGCTCGCCGTGCCTGGCTGGCGCTCAAGGGCCAGTTCCTGGGCAATGCCGAAGCCTGGGCTCTGCGCCTCGACGCCAACTTCCGCACCTTTGTCCAGGGCGACCTCTCCATCGGTGATTACTGCCGCCGGATGAAGGGCATGGCTGACTCCCTCGGTGACCTTGGCTGGCCCGTGGAGGACCGGATCTTGGTCCTCAATGTCCTCCGCGGCCTCAGCGACCGCTACGGCCACCTCCGGACCTGGATCACCCGGCAACGGTCGTTCCCCACCTTCTTGCAGGTCCGTGACGACCTCGTCATGAAGGAGCTCACTCAGGGGGTCCAGCCTGCTTCCCTCTCCGTGCCGAGTTCCTCGTCCTCCTCGATTGCCCTTGCCGCCACTCCACCGCCGCGTCCGTCCACTCCGGCACCGACGTCTCTCCTTGGTCCTCCCTCCGGGCCGAGCGGGGGTGTGGGGGGGGGGGGGCCGTGGCGGTCGCTGTCGACGGGGAGGGGGTCGTGGTGCGGGCTCCGGCCGTGGGGCCACGCCCGCGCCTCCACGGGGTGGTGCACCCTGGCCGTCCTTCAGCAACACATGGTCAGGGCGCATCTCCATGTGGCCCTTCCAGGGGGCCGGTGGCGATCCTCGCACTCCGGCGGCCATGCTTGCCGGTGCCGTCCCGGCCACACCGTGGACTCCACCATCCGGGGTTGCTCCACCACTCGCGTCACCGTGGGCTCTCCCGGGTCGACGCCAGGGCCTGTCGGTTGGGATCCGACTGGCTCTGGCCTGCTCCTTCAGCACCATGGCCCTGACACCTCCTGTCGGCCTTGACTGGGTCGCCGACTCGGGTGCCACTTACCACACCACTTCCGACCCCGGTATACTCACGTCTATCCACCCTCCTTCTTCGTCTCTTCCTTCATCCATCATGGTCGCAAATGGTTCTTGTATTCCTGTCACATCCGTGGGTTCCGCTACCACTCCTGGCTCTTTTCGTCTTCCCGATGTCCTTGTTGCTCCCTCTATTATTCACAACCTTCTCTCCATTCGTCGTTTTACCACTGACAATTCTTGTTCTGTTGAGTTTGACTCCTCTGGTCTTACCGTGAAGGATTTGGCTTCCCGACGTCTACTCCTCCGATGTGACAGCACGGGACCCCTTTACACGCTTCGGCTTCCTTCATCTGTTCCTATCACTTCGGCTTCGGCTTCCACTTCGTCCGCTGCTTTCGCCGCCTCTACTTCCTCTACTATCTGGCACCGCCGTCTCAGGACATCCTGGCCGTGATGCTTTGATGCAGCTTAGTCGTAGTTCCGACATACCTTGTACTCGGGCTCACGATGAGCATTTGTGTCATGCGTGCCGACTGGGCCGACATGTTCGTCTTCCATTTCCCACCTCTTCTTCACATGCGACCCACATTTTTGATCTTGTTCACTGTGACCTGTGGACATCTCCTGTGATGAGCATTTTTGGATATAAATACTATCTTGTCGTGGTTGATGATTTTTCTCATTATTCCTGGACTTTTCCCTTGCGTGCTAAGTCTGAGGCGTTTCTCACGCTCCGTCACTTTTTCGCCTGGGTGTCTACACAGTTTGGCCTCACCATCAAGGCCATCCAGTGTGACAACGGGCGTGAGTTCGACAACTCCACCTCTCGGGATTTCTTTCTCTCATGGTGTTCACCTGCGCATGTCTTGCCCCTATACCTTCTCCCAAAACGGCAAGGCAGAGCGCATGATTCGCACCACGAATGACACCATGCACACCCTTCTTCTCCAGGCGTTTCTTCCTGTCCGCTTCTGGGTCGAGAGCCTGCACACCTCCACCTATCTCCTTAACCGCCTACCTTCTACTGCCTGTCCGGCTCCCACACCACACCTACGCTCTCTTCGGTACCCCTCCTCGTTACGATCACCTCCGTGTCTTCGGGTGTGCGTGTTACCCTAACACCACTACCACTGCTCCTCACAAGCTGGCTCGCCGTTCGACCCTGTGTGTCTTCCTCGGGTACTCCCCGGATCACAAGGGGTACCGTTGCTATGACCTCACCTCACGCCGGGTCCTCATCTCCCGCCATGTGGTGTTTGATGAGTCCGTCTTCCCTTTCTCCACCACCTCCGCTACTCCTTCCACCCCCGACCTTGACCTCTCCTTCCTGTCTCCCACTGACGCGGTGGTTCAGCCACCATTTCCGTTTTGTCCAGCAGGTCTTGCTCCGCCACTCGCGTCACCAGCCCCATGCGCCGACCCGGCACCCTCGGGTGCGGCGCCTGACCCTGCATCCTCCGTGGGTCCGGCCGCGCCTGGCCCTGGTCCGGGGGCCACGCCCTCTGGTGCACCGCCTGGCCCTGCACCCTGCGTGGGGCCGGAGGCGCCGTCCTCGGCGACTCCGGCGCGGTTCGCCCACCCGGTGCGCGTCTACCAGCGCCGAGTGCGGCCGGCCCCGCTGGACACGATGCCGGTGCCACCACCTCCCTCGCCGCCACGGTCACCCACGGTGGCACCTTCTCCGTCGACGCCCACGCCGTCGTCTCCACCACTACCAGCTGCCCGTGTCGCGCCGCCGGTGTACCACCCGCCGCTTCTTCACCGACACCCGCGTCATGTTCACCCTATGGTGACGCGGCACGCGGCCAGTGTCCTGCGGCCCCGGGCTCTTGCAGCGACGCCCGGGGAGCCGCAGATCTCTCCTGTACCCTCTTCTGTCCGTGACGCCTTGGCGGACCCTCACTGGCGTCGTACGATAGAAGAGGAGTACGCGGCCCTTCTGGCCAACCAGACGTGGGACCTGGTGCCGCGCCCGCCTGGTGCCAATGTGGTCACCGGCAAGTGGATCTGGACGCACAAGCGTCGAGCTGATGGCTCCCTGGAGCGCTACAAGGCTCGTTGGGTTCTCCGGGGTTTCACTCAGCGGCCCGGTGTTGACTATGATGAGACCTTCAGTCCAGTGGTGAAGCCAGCTACCGTCCGCACAGTTCTCTCACTGGCTCTCGAGCGCTCCTGGCCTGTGCATCAGCTGGATGTCAAGAATGCTTTCCTCCATGGCACTCTGACCGAGACCGTCTACTGCAGCCAGCCGATAGGTTTCGTGGATTCCTCTCGTCCTGACTTGGTCTGCCGGCTCAACAAGTCTCTCTACGGTCTCAAGCAGGCACCTCGGGCTTGGTACTCTCGTTTTGCTAGCTTTCTGCTAACTCTTGGGTTCACGGAGGCCAAGTCCGACACCTCGCTCTTCATCTACCACCATGCGGGTGAGACTGCTTATCTGCTCCTCTACGTGGATGACATTGTTCTCACCGCCTCTAGCCAGTCTCTACTCCAGCGCATCATCGCCTCTCTCCAGAGGGAATTTGCTATGAAGGATCTTGGTATGCTACATCATTTTCTCGGCGTCACTGTTGAGCCCCGACCTTCCGGCTTGTTCCTCCACCAGCGGCAGTTCACTCGTGACATCCTGGAGCGGGCAGGGATGACTGACTGCAAGCCCTGCTCTACCCCGGTCGACACTCAGGGCAAGCTGTCAGAGGCCGCGGGTCCGATACTTGGGCCAGAGGACTCTACCGCCTACCGGAGCCTTGCTGGCGCGCTCCAGTACCTCACCTTCACCCGGCCTGACATCTCCTACGCCGTGCAGCAGTTGTGCCTCTACATGCATGCTCCGCGGGAGCCTCACCTTGTTGCTCTGAAGCGGTTTCTCCGGTACCTCCGTGGCACCCTCGACTATGGGCTGCTCCTCGTCCGGTCCTCCTCTGCTGAACTGGTTGTCTACACCGACGCTGACTGGGCGGGCTGCCCGGACACCCGCAGGTCCACCTCCGGCTATGCTGTCTTCTTGGGCGGCAACCTTGTCTCTTGGTCGTCCAAGCGCCAGCCGGTGGTCTCACGCTCCAGTGCCGAGGCGGAGTACCGTGCCGTGGCCAACGGTGTGGCCGAGGCTGCTTGGCTCCACCAGGTCCTGGCTGAGCTTCACCGCCCTCTCGCCAGGAGCACGCTCGTCTACTGCGACAACGTCAGCGCGGTCTACCTCTCCACCAACCCTGTGCACCACCAGAGGACCAAGCATGTGGAGATCGACTTGCACTTCGTCCGCGACCGTGTGGCCATCGGCGACATTCGGGTCCTTCACGTCCCGACCACCTCCCAGTTTGCGAACATCTTCACCAAGGGCCTCCCTTCCTCGACCTTCTCTGAGTTTCGCTCCAGCCTCAACATCACCAGTGGCTAGTTGTGGCTGCGGGGGGCTCCTGTGTATTGTGCTTGTTTTGCTTATTTTCTTTCTTGGCCAGTCTTGCACTCCGCTGCGACGGAAGTTCAGACTGCGGGGGAGTGTTAGAGTATGTGTAAGTATGTGTATTAGGCCCATGAGGCGCATGTATACCTTCCATATAGCTACCCTACTAGGATTAGCCCAGGTTAATCAATTTCACTTATCTCAACAGTGACGATGAGTAGAGATGAGCATACGGTGCATTCCACGTGGACAGCACCAAGCCAAGACGGACGACGGCTTCGCGGGCGGACGCACAATGGGCGCGGGCGGGCGGGCATCGCACAGACATCCGTGTGATGTGCTTGACCTGTTGCGCATAGACGGAGGAGATCCCTAGGAAGGAAAAAAAAATAAGATTGTGGATGGAATAGATTAGTCTGACCCTAACCTAACCAGATTAGCTTTGGTACCATATTACTAATCTTGAGGATTCGAGAGGTAATCACTCCATTAGTGTTAGGTATATATATATGTATATGTATATATATAGACACTCACATGGACCAATAGTAGATGGGCCTTCACTTAACAAATAGAACTTAATGGTCAATGGTGTTTTTGGGACTATGATGTTATTAAAACTTCACATGTTTAGTGGCTGGAGGCAACACAAGTAAATGGCATAACGTTTTGCACTTTTCAGTTTCTGATTTTTGAATGATGATGTTCTTCTTTCCAACCTGTTACTTTAAATTTTGTCAGATTGGTCTGGCGGTGTCTCCATTGAGCAACAACTCCTTGTTTCTTGATTATCATCGCAACCCTTTTCCAACATTCTTCCAACGAGGTCTGAATGTCTCATTATCTACGGATGACCCTTTGCAAATTCACCTGACAAAAGAGCCATTGGTGGAAGAATACAGCATTGCTGCTTCGGTACTCCCTACTTCCCTTTGCTCTTCTGTGATTGTCCTTCCACACATGCAGCATGACTGCATGAGACTTGTGTACATGTGTATGCAGCACACACCTTTACGCATTGATACTATGCTACCCATGCCAAAAGGGATGATCGACTAAAGCTCATTTTGGTTGTTTCAGCTGTGGAAGCTCAGTTCTTGTGATTTATGTGAAATTGCGAGGAACTCCGTTTATCAATCTGGATTTTCACATGCTCGCAAGGTGAGCGATCTTTATCTACTTCTTTGGAAACACTTTAATGTGTGTTCCAAGCCAACCTTCACTTTAGCTTAGGAGTGATGGTATGAAATGTGGCCTTCAGCATGCACTGAAGCCCTCTCTTTAGACAGTGGAACTATGTTAGAGAAGATCGTTACCTGCTTATATGATCTTTGGCAGGCGCACTGGATTGGCAAGAACTACTTCAAAAGAGGACCTGCTGGAAATGATATTCACAGAACGAATGTACCACACATCAGGGTTCAATTTAGAGACATGGTATAAATTCTGCCCTCCCTTTTGTCTTGGCAAGTGGTACTTTGGTGAAATCTGACTCGTAAACTGTTCCCCTTTTCAGATCTGGAGAAATGAAATGAAACTAGTGTACTCTGACAACGAGATCTTAATACCAGACGAGCTGGATCTGTAAGATGTCCGGCCTCATGTATATCCTGTAGCGGCTATGGGAACTATACTTCATGTTTTGGTATGCTTTCCCTTTCTATGGTAGATTCAACTTCGAACTTTAATCTTCGCTGTTGTTTTCATCAATTGATGTCTCTCGCCAAAAAGTTTCCAATATACCTGTATAAACAGGCAGTGCAGAGAATAATAACATGGCACCTTCTTTCAACCTTGCAGTTGCTAGAAGTCAGCATGAGAAGCGCTGTGATTAAGAGTGTTTCCAAGCCCCACCTGGGAAAACCTCCCGAAATGCACCAACAACACCAAGGGATGCAATACCTAAATGATAATGTGGTAAAGTGAAGCAGTAGAGGTTTGTGCAAGAGTTGCGTTATAGCCTTATAGGGTGTTCCCTGAATCCCTGTCCCCTCATTTGTAAGCATGTACTCGAAGTGGTTGTACTCTTGTTGGATCCTATACGGTGAGTAAAGCGCTGCCGGTTGTTTTGCTGCCCAGATGAACATGGAAATCGAACCTGATAGGAGGCAGTTAGGTCCTTTAGTTGGAGACAAGTCAAATGGGATGGTAGGTAGCCTTTAGTGGGAGACAAGTGAAATGGGATGGACCTGTCTCTTGTTTTAGGATGGGATGGGCATATTTTGTGTTTGGTTGAGAAGGAACTGGACCGACCTGTTTTTGTTTTGTGTAGGGACATCAAAAAGTGGGATGAGACAATAACGTACGAGACCTAACTGTCAGATGAGACAATGCCCACACTCCCATCTAATCGACCTGGGATGTAATTTAGAGACCTGGGATGACTTTTGTCACTTGGTTTTTTTGGGCAGTGTCATCACGCACCTAGGGGAATATTCCCTAGTGGGATGCCCAGATCAAAATGGAAATGGAACTAGATGAGCAGGTAGTCCGCAGATGAAGAGGATGTTGTCATGACCAGTTGACCACATAGCTCCTAGTACCATTTACTTTAGCTGCTTGGTTTTTGAGATGGAATGACCTCATTTTTTGTTTGGTTGAAGAAGAATGGGGCCGATCATTTTCTTTAGTCTAAAGACATAAAAAGTGGGATCAACAAGTGGAGCTGCTTTCGGTTCCACCCTGCAGCCGTGTCCGTGGTCTGATCATAGCTTCTGGTTCCTCGGATGATCTTGGAGCAGCATTATCGCCTGTATGGAGTTCTAGTTGACCAGCAGGTGGAACCAATCCTGAGTCCCCCGCAGCGCCTCATGCACTGTGCTAGGCAAAATTGCTACGGTAAATACCCGTGTTGCTGCGGGGAATCAAGAGACAATTTTGTGAATATAGGGTGACTGAGGAAATATTAAGTGTGATTCTATAGAGTCTGGTACAAACATTTATAAGCAAGATTATTGGAAAGAGTAGCAATATTGTGTAAACGTAACTGGTATATGGCCTGGGGTGATCTTTCCACTCGCTATATGACAAAATTCAGATCATATGTAAATTACATGAGTGACGTGTATCATAAGCCTTATCCTGCTCTTTATGGTGTTTGATACACTGATCTTCCTGCTCTTCTATGTATTAGTGTTATCCTGGTTATATCGTTGCTCAATGACCTTCTGTCTTGCATCGAGTGCATAAGCTGATTAAACATCGTTGCTCAATGACCTTCTGTCTTGCATCGAGTGCATAAGCTGACTAAACAGCCAGATACAACTTGAATTACATAGCATGCCGCAGCAATCCAACATATGGAAGGAAATAAAGGACCAATACAATCCTTTTAAAAAAAAACCGATTTGACTAAATGAGGCACTGGTGTGTATGTTCACAGATTGCAACGTGCTATGCAGAATTTTTTAGGGATACACACCATGCCTTACCATACCTGAAGGATTGCCAAATATTTCATCATTCTTCCGTCCAAAGCATGTACGTGGATTTGACTAGCAAGTTGCAACTGATAATGTCTGAAGAAACATTAGGCATCCTTCTGTCGTTCTGCCTAAGTAAGTATCACTTTTTTTCTTCGGGGGCCATAGTTATTAGGACCGGACCGGAGATTGAACCGGCGATGCTGTCGGTTCACTGGTTTACTGGTCCAACCGTTTAGAACCAGTTGAACCGCCGGTTCAATTGTTTTGGACCGGTTAAATCGAACCGGCCACAAATATATTGAACTGGTATATATATAGGCTCTGTTCGGCTGGCTAGTCCAGCCAGCATCAGCCAGTCCCTCAGCAGTGTTTTTCTCTCAGAACAATCAGCCAGCTAGCCGTACCGTACCGGCCAGCCGAACAGAGTAATAATTGACATGTGATGAACAACACAATTTAACTGTACAACCATAACATACGTATGTAGATAAAAATACAAAATGACATGTTCCTAAATTTAGAACATTAAGTGGATGTTTAATTCCCTGGGTGTAAAGTTTCTGTACTGTAGCACATGTGCTAACTTTAGCAATAAATGTCTAATCATGGTCTAATTATACTCAAAAGATTCGTCTCGCGATTTACATGCAAGTTGTGTCATTAGTTTTTTTTATCTATATTTAATGCTCCATACATATGTCACTAGACACGCTCTAAGTGCCAAAGTGCATGAACAATCTCATTGTAATAATTCATAACAAAATGACTATAATAGTAATTTAAATATTCACCATTATAAAACAATCTCGCATGCTAAATAGAGTGCACCATTACGAAAAACTCGTTGTGGTAATAAAAAATATTATTTATCAAATTTAGAGCTCATTCAAAATAGTGATGAAAATTTGAAATTCGAAAGACAATGCTCACGCGAGGTGACGCCATAACTAACCAAAGTCAACCGAGCAACACCACTTTTTTTTCTTTCTTTTTTTTTTTTTTGCGATTACTGAGCAGCTTCTCACCACGTACTAGTAGCATGCAGCATTCAAACTCCAAAGTCGAAATGTGAGCAGCAGCCAATGGCAAGTGCATGCAGCCATGCGTCTCAAATTCCAAAAACGTGGGGTCCATCAATGCCCATCAATGCCAGTGCATGTACTCGACGCTGCACAGCAGGACTGCACGCGTCATTAACAGACCGGGGCGGTTCATACAAAACCGGCCGGTTCACCAGTTCCATAAAAAACCGGCCAGTTCAACCGGTTTTTACCGGTTCGATTGCACAGACGGTCTTTTAAGTGAACCGAGCCGGTTAAGCATCTGGTTTGGTCTTTTAGCGGTCCAACCGCCGGTCCGGTCCGGTCTGAATAACTATGCCGGGAGCTTCCCATTTCCATTACTTAAAACAGAAATACAGAGTTTTAATCAAAAGACTAGAGTAGAAAAGTGTAATACATCTGGTATTACAATTCAATTAATCTGTCATGTCATCATATTTAAATTTAAACATCTGCATATGATTGTGCTTAGGGCCTAGAGTGATTTGATTTTAACTAAGTATTGATTGTGTAATTAAGTCCTTAATCAAAAATCAAAAATAAAAATTAAATAGAAATCCAATTTAAACCCTAAAGTTGACCTTAAACCTCAAATTCAAAATCTATAAGGAATATGGGAAAAGTGTCTTAATAAAAGTTGCAGAATTTTTAAAATGGAACAACTTTTATTTTTGGAGATTTTGAAGTTATATTATAAAAATTCAAATTTAATTCAAATTACTATATTGAAATTTATATTTGAAACTTCAATTTCAAAAATATTAAGAATCTTCAAAAACTTACTACATAGAAGTTGTCAATCTCACTGAGTAGAACAACTTTCATGTTTACCAATTTTCAAGTTGTTGAGAAGAATCAAAAGTAATTTTAAAATTTCAGTTTGAAATTCAAACCCTACTTTTACCCCCTTTTCTGTAATTTGAAATTTTGGCCGAATTTGAAATTGGTGTCAAAAGAAAAAATGATCTGCACGAAATTCTCTACAACTTTTGTATTCACCACTTCCTCGGATTCGATTGAAATCAGCTCGAATTTGCATCAAATAGATTGTGACCTACTTGGCATAGCACTGTAGCTACGGGGGGGCCCCTGTTCATCTTCCATGTCGCGCTCGCGCGTGCCGCGCGCAGCGCCGGGCGCCGTCCGGCCGGCGTGGGCGACCAGAGCCGCTGTCAAGCAGCCGAGAGGGGGGCCCGGACCCAGCCGAGCTTATCCCCTCCTTTGCCCGGTGTTATAAACCACCACCGCACCGTCCCGACCTCATTTCTCCTTCTCGCGGCCGCCGTCGAGCTCAATCGGATGCGGTGAAATTCACCGTGACCAAGCCACCACTGCCTCTTCCATCTCCAAGCAAACTTGCTAGCTTCCTTGCGCATCGATTGGTGTCATCGGTGAGGGCTGTGGTGCCTCGAGCATCCGGGAACGCGGGTCGTCGTCTCCGCGTCCGGCCGGAGCCGAGCAGGGCGCCACCGCACGTCGGGAAGCCGAGGCCGGTCTTTTAGGGTGAGGTTCTACCGGAACTTGTGTGCGTTTTGGGGTCCTTATGTTTCTCAGATTCTCATGTGCTAGATGGTTCGCCATTTTGTGCTCTAGGATCACCGGAACGGGAAAGGTCATTGCCGGTACTCTTCGTCGCGGGTCGGCTCGTCGTCAAGCCCGCTCCTCCTGTCCCGTCTTCGTCCCAACCAGCTAGTGGGTTAGGGTCGTGGTGAGTTCCCGAATCATTTCCTACCTTTGATTTGGTCGCGTTCGTTTCGCGCTCGCCGGCGTGTGGTCCGCCGCCGCCGCAGTGTCGCCGTAGTGACCGACGAGCTCGTCGCCGATCGGGTCTAGCCGTTTAGGGTCTCTAGGGTGGTGCCTCTAGGCTCTGCTCGTTGTCCGGTGGTGTTTCCCTTGCCGGAAGGGGGCCACCGGCGGCGAGCCGCCGTGCGCGCACGAGCGCGGGGGTCGGAGCGAAGCAGAGAGCGAGAGGTGGGAAGAGGATCTGACAGCTGGGGTCAGCCTGTCAGTGTCCCCGTGCGGTGGCGCGTGAGCGCGCGCGGGAGGCTGACGGCTGGGGCCGGCCTGTCAGCGACCCGGCGCGGAGGCGAGCGCGCGGTGCCACGGTCTGGGCCGTGCTGGGCCGGTACGGGGTGTGGGCCGGCTCGGTGGCGCGCGCGCGCGGTGCCGCGGTCTGGGCCATGCTGGACCTTGGTGGGCCGAATGCCGTTCCTCTTTTTTCAGCGATTTTCTAATTGCTTTTTCATTTTAATTAAAATGAATAGTGTTAAGTTTTGATATTTTTGTATGGATTAATCTACTGCACCAAAAAGTATGAAAATATTTCTAGATACTCTCTGTGATGTGTAGAATTTAATAAAAATATTAAATACAGGGTTTGGGTGTTTTCTATATTAATTAAAAATCAGCACATTAAATGTTAAAAGGAACTTTGATGATTTTTAATAATTTCTGTGATGTTCCAAAAATCATGAAATTTATTGTGTCTCTGTTTGGTACTAAAATCTATCTGTTGGTGCATTTTGACATCAAATGGAAATAGTTAAATATTTATTAAATTATATGTTGGTTTAAATGATAATATTAGGAATAATAAATGGAATGATTATTGATTGGTGTGATTTTTGGATTGATTGAGATTCTAGGTCAAACACCTTTATGACCTAGGGCAGTATGAATTAGATTATTCATGTCTAGCTAAGGTAGGGTCTTATACACATGTGTGGTTTATTTGTTATTAAATTTCGTCTGTCATTTCATGTGCATCACATTCATACATTCATTCATTGCAAACGTGTAGTGACCGAGAATCCAGAGGTAAAGTCTGAGGGTCCATCTGAGGAGACTACTCAGGAAGTTGTACACGGATTTGATATTTGTGGAACTGACCCGGATCCGACACTCTACGCGATTCAAGGCAAGCCCCGGTGCATTCAACCCCTCCTTGTTATTTAAAAATATTTATCACTTGAGTTAATCTATTGCATTAGGTTAATAGGAGTTGAGTGACAACCACTTGATGCATAACCATCCTTGACCAATTATCAATACCTGAGAACCTGATTTAATTAAAAGTATTGAAAAATGCTTAGTCATGCTTAATGATTAGATTTGTAAAAATGCTATTTTGAACTATGATGATACAAATGGAATGAATCACTTTATGGGCCTGGTTATGTCCTTGTTTGTTGGCAGTGTTCCTAGCTAGTTCATTGTCATCAACAGGGATGGTTTTTCCCGTTTGGTTGGCCAACTGCTTGGGTTAGAGTCCCAACTTTCGTCGCCATCGGGAAAGGGATGTGAAAACCGGGTAGTTACCAGTGTACTTGGGTTAGAGTCCCAATGCATGGTTTCTAACGGAAAAATATTAGGGACCATTCGTTGTCAGGCCTGCTGTGATCAAGACTTTGCAACTAGCCACATACTACGGAAAGCCTCTGACTCCGGTGGCTCTACTGCTGGAACCGACAACCACGCACTGGGAGTGGAGAGATGGCGAGAGTAGCGTGTACCCTCGTGGCCGTCGTGCCTGGAGACGAGAGGAGTACTGTGCTCTCGGGTGGCGCAGGACCGGTTCCGGGGTATGAAAAGCCGTAGTAGGCGGGGTTGGCGTATGCAAGCTTAAGTGCTACATACGCAGTGTGGATAGGGATCCCCAGCTGGGTATTAAACGATTCGAATCGTCGTTGCTCCTCGGATATGGAGACTTGATCCTCACACCTACAGTGAATAGTGGTTCGGAACTAGGATTGTTTTTGAATGGATTAAGTAAATGAAAGAACGTTGATATATGAAAAAGTATTTGGAGAAATGGATAATGATGAATAGTATTATTGAAATAAAATATTGATTTAGGATTAGTAATGCTTTTCCGCAAAATTCTTGAACTCTTGCTAAGCCTTACCTTGACTCCCCTTAGCCTGCATTCCTGAGTCTAATCTTACACCTTTAGTCGGGTAAGTCTTGCGGAGTACCCCATGTACTCAGGGTTTGTTAACCCCGTTGCAGGAGGGCAGCAGGAGACTGACGTTTGTCTCGCTCCGTGCTGCGTCACCATCGTCCAGGAGAGTGAAGAAGACTAAAGTTAAACCCTTGGGCAGGGTTCGTGTAATATTAAACTATCTGTCGAACTGTTGTTCCAAACTCTACTGCTACTCTTTTATATTTATGGTCTGTAATAACTACACTTAATCTTATTCGAACACTGGTCTGTAATATTAAGTACTATTTACTCTTCCGCAAATTCTACTCTGATATATTTTGTTATGAAATGTTGTAACTCTGTAATGGCTTCGCAATGGGATCCTGTCGGAGATAACGGGTGCTTATGTAGCCCGGCAGAGCCCGCTTAGGTCATATGGAACAGGGGTCCGGCTGTCAGATGTCATTAGTGACTTTGACAGGTGCCTGTGGGCCACGTGATTTAGGCGGTTCTGTTACAAAAAGAGAGCAAAACTGCGCGCATGACAGCCACAACAACAAGACAACAGTTAGACCCTGACAGACTGCGTTGCCTCGATGCAAAGGAACATTCTGAAAAAACTGACAAGTTGAAAGGGTCGAGATGGCATACTAGAAAGGGGTGAACAGTCCGTTCTAAAATTAATCGCAGCGGAAATAAAACCTAATCAGTTCTAACAACAGTTCACCCCTCTAACTAAGACTCTAAACACCTTTAGCGGCAATTAAGCCCTCTAACTAAAACTCTAAGCACATTCAAAAGAATTTAACAAGAAACAATGGTGCAACCCTAGCTTAGCTTCCCTAAACTGTTCTACCGCAAGGTCACACAAACCTAAGTACTAATACTTTAAGTACCGCGGAGCTCCTACCAACTAGCAAGCAAAAACGTACTAAGCACCTAAGCTCACTAAGACTATCTACACCCATCGTCCTCTAAATTCATCATTTAATAGGAATATTTCGTCCTGGTCATCGAGATTCTCTCCTCTATACTACTTTCTTCCGCACTCATCTATCCTCTATATCTCTCCTTTATATTTCTTTTTCTTTTTTTATCACCCACCCACCTCCCTCCCGTTCTCTCTCCCCGTCCCTCCTCTCTCTCCTCGTCCCTCCCTGCTCCCTTGCGCCGCCGCCCTCCCCGACCGCCGGCGAGCCAGGGCGACCACCCCCGGCCACGGCCAAGCCAGGCCGCCGGCGAGCCAGGCCGGCCACCCCCGGCCGTGGGCATGCCAGCCCTGGCCGCCGCAGCTCCAGCCCCGGCCTACCTCGAGCTGGCGCGAGGCCAAGGCCAGTCGCCGGCTGCCACTCAGGGCGAGCAGGCGCGCGTCCCCGGCGAGCTCTGGGCGGCGGCGGCGGCGCGCGGGCGAGCTCGGCGACGGCGAGGAGGACGGCGACGACGCGGCCACCTCCCCAGGTCCCGCGTCCACCTCGCCGGCGACCTCCCTCCTCCTCCTTCCCTTGCGCAGGGACGACGGCGACGGTGGCAGGCGGGGACTCTCTCTCCCCACTCTCCCTCCTCCTCTTCGCGCTGTGGTAGGCCCCGAGCAGCCTGTTCCGGATGTCCGCTAGCACGCGAAGTTTGCCGGTCGTCCGGCTCATGGAGGACGCTGTAGCGTTCCCACTGCGGCTCCTCAAGGACGCGGTAGCGGACGCCGTGCAGTTGGTCTAAGTGCTCAATGATAAGGATACACAATTCTAATCAAGGAGCGCAACTTTATTAGCTACACAAAATAATCAAGATACTAGTTCTAAGCTACACAAGCTAAGAACGTGACTGGCAAGTGTTGGTATTTCTAACGTCACCACTAAAAATAAAGTTAGACTCTATTCTCAGCAATGTCGGTAAAAATTATGGGAGGTATAAATTAATGTGCCATCTGATTAGTCTACAGATCACTTTCCTCTATCTTTTAGAAGTAACTAGGTTGTCATCTCTAGCATGATTCTAAAAGATCTCTCCTTCTAGCAAGTGACTAAAATATATTATATTGTATCCGTAAACGCACAGATAAAATTTACACCATTGTAGCATTTTACTCAAGAGTATTCTGGGTTGTCATTTATATTTTACCACTGGAAAGGGTTGGCAATAAATGGGATGCAGGTAGATAGATAGATGTCATATGCATATGCAAATATAGATATAACCATGCATGACCTATTTATTCAGAACAGGGGTTATGTCACAATAATAATATATATGATAAGCATAATGATCAATCAATCAATCTATATAATAATGATCACTTAGAGCACTTTCTATCTAGGCACTAGCATGGATTAGATTGAAGCATAAGGATATCCTAAGTCATTCTAACTATACTATCAAAGACATATTAGATCGGTGCAATTATACTAGCAATCATGACAAAGACACTTCATATTCATATTTATGGGAATATTACTAAGGAAGATCAAGATCATAACCAGTCTTCTAAAGTAATAATAACTTCCTACTCTCCCTACATTCGGAGTGTGGACTACAAATGACTCAACGGGAGTGTCACATCCGCAATAGGCCTGGGCATTCAGGTAACCCGAAAAATTTGGGTCGGATAATTCGGGTATTTAGGAATTCGAGTTTTAGAAATTGCTACCCGATTTTAGTCAAAAAAAAAGCACTACCCGAAATTTCGGGTACCTGATAATTCGGGTTCAGGTTCGGGTTTTTCCCGATTTACCCGAAACTCATAAACCAGACATTTTAGGAGAATTCTAATCACATTTTACAATAAACAATAGTCATACAAATCATATCATGTCTTTATATCAATTAACAGCAAAACAACTATTAAGTTAGCATGAAATTACATTGATGCATAATAAATAATATATTTATGTTATACTAAACCAATTCATGTCTTCATATTTGATACATTTCGGGTAATTTGGGTAGTTCGGGTACCGGGGAGCATTACCCGAATTACCCAAACTAAATTCGGGTTTTTACAATTACTATCTGAAATTGTGATCGAGTATTTCGGGTTCGGATACTTCGGATCCGGGTTCGGGTAATTCGGGTTCGGGAATTGGGTATCGGGTATTTTGCCCACCCTTAATCCACGGATGTGACACTCCCGTTGAGTCCTTTGTAGTCCACACTTCGAATGTAGGGAGAGTAGGAAGTTATTATTACTTTAGAAGGCTGGCTATGATCTTGATCTTCCTTAGTAATATTCCCTTAAGTATGAATATGAAGTGTCTTCGCCATGATTGTTAGTATAATTGTACCAATCTAATATGTCTTTAATAGTATAGTTAGAATGATTTAGGATATCCTTATGCTTCAACCTAATCCATGCTACTGCCTAGATAGGAAGTGCTCTAAGTGATTATTACTGATTGATTGGATTGATCGTTATGCTTATCATATATATCATTATTATTGTGACATAACCCCTGTTCTGGGTAAGTAGGTTATACATGGTTATCTCCATATTTGCATATGCATATGACATCTATCTATCTACTTACATCCCAATCTTTGCCAACCCTTCCCAGTGGTAAAATATAAATGACAACCCGAATACTCCTGGGTAAAATGCTACAATTGTATAATTAATCTGTGCACTTACAGATACTTTCGAACTTAATATTTTATATCCTTTTTAGTCACTTGCATCTATAATAACTGCTTAGTATTATTCTGGGTAGTTTCCATACATGTCTCTTATATTCATGTTAGGGATGACAACTTAGTTATTGTAAGAGATATAGGTTTAAAAGTGGTGGTTAAGTAATTTACTAAGTAACACTTAATTAATACCAACAGCTAACCGGCCTCACAAGAGCAACTACCACTACACAAGTAAAATAACGCACAAAGTAAATAACTCGTGTAGAAGGGAGCAAACCACAGCGAAGGATGGGAAGAAGTTGACACGGTGATTTATTTCCCAGAGGTTCACTTGTCGCCACTGAAAGGTCCAAAATACGCTAGAGGAGGGTGAATAGCCTAATTAAAACTTCTACAAACAACACTTGATCAAGAAGTTAGTAACACAAACGGCGAAGCGAGTTTTGCGCTAGCCTACTCAAAATTGCAAGCCTTCATAACCGTTCTACTTAAGTCTCTAAATTCACACACAAGCTAGCCTAGGTTGAGAGCTATACTACTCCTAGGTGGATAAGCAAACTACTACCACTACTACTACACAAGTAAAGTGCACAAATGTAATGAGATAGGTGTAGAGTGGTTATACCGCCGAGTAGAGTAGATGGCAAATCACCAAAAGAGATACCAATACACACGAAGGTGATGATACAATGAAGTCCAAGCTAACACAATAGAGACAATGAATTTATCCCGAGGTTCACGTGCTTGCCGGCACGCTAGTCTCCATTGTGTCGACCACTACTCGGTGGTTCAATGGCTAATTGAGAACCAATGTCAAGCTCAACAAATGAGCACCACTAGAACCTACCACGAGCAAGGTAACTCAATGACACGAGCAATCCAATAAGCTACCTTGCGGCTCTCCACCGGGGAAGGTGCAAACCCCTCACAAGACCTCCGAGAGTGGCCGAAGACAATCTCCAACTCCGCCAACTCCGTTCGCTACTCCAAGACCGTCTAGGTGACGGCAATCACCAAGAGAATAGAAAAAATCCTCAGCAACAACGATCAACAAGTGCCCAAAGATGATTTAGATGAACCACAATGCACTTGGATCACTCCCAAACTCACTAAGGATGGGAATCAAGCTCTAAAGTGAGTGGGAGAGGCTTAGGAGGCTCAAGAAATGCTTAGCAATGAATGAAATGTGCAAGAGAGCTTCCCAAAACCAGTTGATCGGCTATTTATAAGAGAGGGTGAATGACTAGCCGTTTTACAGTTTTTGCGTGCACACCGGACGCTGATTAAATTGGCACCTGGACGCGTTCGGTGGTTGTCTAGTGTACCGCCCGCTGACACGTGTACTAGCCGTTTCAAACTTGTCGCAGCGCGCCAACTCACCGGACGCGGAGTCGTCACACCGGACGCTCGGACGCCTGTGTCCAGGTGCACCAACAGAGAGCATCCAGAGAGCTCAAAGTTGCACTAGACGCGTCCGCTGTTAGGTTACCGGACGTCCACAGTGTCTGGTGCTTTCACTCAGTCAGAAAGCACGAGTTCTCACCGGACGCGCTAGAGTTACTGTTTCGGCGTCCGGTGTCTACTCAGAGAGGTTCCAGAAAGGCTCTGGCAGCATTGGACGCACCCACCGGACATTGCCAGCATCCGGTGCATCTCTAAGAGCTGTTTTTGAAAGTGCATCTAGCCCTTTAGTGGGTTTTGGTGAATTGAATGACAACACATTTAAAGGTCTAACAAGTTTGCTAAGTGTGTCCAAGGTTTAACAAGAAAGCAAACTTGATGGTATTCCACATATTGTTCAATGGAAGCCAATATTGTGTATTGTTGTATTGGAAGATCATTAAGACAATATAGTTCAAGCAAAGGACAACAATGCAAATGGAATTGATGAAATAGCTGATATGGTGGGATACCATAGCATCATGATAAAGCAAGCATATTTGGCAAATGGAAATGAGACATGAGTTGATGATCATGGATTGGTATCAATAATGGCTTGCTTTTCATGAACAAGAAGAGTTTGATAATGGACTAGTTTTGGTCAAACTAGAAGTATGAAGATATAGATTGAAGTAAGTATTTGGAAAGTCAAGCTAAAATGAAGAGGATGTAAGGAATTGTGAATTGGCTTGACTACTTTATTGTTGATTCATATATATCACTCTATGTGAAGCTTGATTGATCTCAACATTCATATCTAGAAGATATTCAAGCAAGGATCACAATATTGAAGAAATGGTTTTCAATGGATGATTAATATGATGTGACTTGAGTATGGCTTGATAAGGTGAAGATAGCAAGGAAAGGGCTTCGAGAGACTAAACTGAAGGTGAAGGGTAAGCAATGGCTTGGACCAAGGTACCATGGCTAAGGTGACGAAGAGAGTACTTACATTGAGTCGAGGAACTAATCAAGCTATGAGGAGTTATGTTGTGTTGAGGATCAAATCATTAGTGGAGGTGATTTGAAGTCATGAACTAAACTCATATGTGTTTAAATGGTTCAAGTCACATGCTGTCGGTGTGCTTGCTCGAAGAGATGAGATAAGGATGATTGCAAACCCTTATGAAGTGATATTGAGAAGAAATGGCATATGAAGACATTGAAAACTCAAGTGGTTAAATCGGTTTCATTCTCTTTATCTTGAGTATAGGTATGCCGTACTATCAAGGGGGTTTCTAAAGGACACATGTCCAAGTGCTGAACCAAGTACTCATATTCTAGAAATACCACCCTTACACTCTGGCAATTCCATCAAGTCCTGACCCATCTCTTTTGTGACAGAACCGCCTTAATCATAGGGCCCACGTGCCCCGTCATCGTCCCTAAGGACCTTTGACTAGTCTGCACGAGTTCCCTTTGGCTTAGGTGGCCTGTCGGGTCTCCTAGGAAACCCTAATTTCCCCGAGGATCTCATTGTAAAGACCTTGCAGGTATTACAACAGTTTACACAAATAATTTGAATCAGAGTAAAGAGTGCAGAAGTATTACAGAAATATAATTTACAAATTTAGATTACATTATCCCAAACCAGAGTTTTGTAGTGGAGCAACATCTTACAACTAGACACCCTACCCAAGGGTTACATCATATACTTTTTCATCCACATACGATCCGTTGACCGGCACGGTTCCACGCAGAGCTGTACACCTAAGTCACCTGCAACAGGGGGTTAACAAACCCTGAGTACATGGGGTACTCCGCAAGACTTAGCCGAATAAGAAAAAGGAATGAGACTCAGGAATGCAGGCTGAGGGGAGTCAAGGTACGGTTGTGAGCAAGAGTTCGAGAGTTTTGCAGAAAAGCATTACTATCCTATTTCAATATTTCGATCCATGTTATTATAATTATATCCATAGTTCCAATATTCATTCTCGTGTATCACTTTCCTTCCATTTCTTAATCATTCTCAAAAACACCAAGTTCTGAACCACTTTTCAGTGTAAGTCAACGGATCAAGTCTCCATTAACCGAGGAGCAACGTCGATACGAATCCAGAAAGTACCCAGCTGGGGATCCCTATCCACACTACATATGTAGCACTTAAGCTTGCATATGCCAACCCCGCCTACCACGGCTTTTCATACCTGGAACCGGTCTTGCGCAACCCAAGAGCACAGTACTCCTCTAGTCTCCAGGCACGCCGGCCACGAGGGTACACGCTACTCTCGCCATCTCTCCACTCCCAGTGCGTGGTTGTCGGTTCCAGCAGTAGAGCCACCGGAGTCAGAGGTTTCCTGTAGTATGTGGCTAGTTGCAAAGTCTCGATCCAGCAGGCCGACAACGAACGGTCCCTAAAGCATTTTTCCGTTGGTTACCATGCATTGAGACTCTAACCCAAGTACAAGGTAGCCGAACGGTTCCAAATTCGTGCCCGTCGGTGACAAGACATGGGAACGCCGCCACATATGCACATCCATCCGAACGGACTTCCTTTTTCATTTTCATTTTTCTGGCGGCGGCAATGCATCGGGACTCTAACACAAAGTACAAAGCCAACCGAACGGTTTCCAATCCGTCGATGACAATACATTGGGACTCTAACCCAAGTGCAACTCACCCGCATGGTTGCAAATTCATATTCTTTAGTATATCATCATAGCTCAGAAAATAGCATTTTATGCAAAACTAACTTTAAAGAGCAGGGCCAATGTAAGTATTGGCATCATCAAGCATGGACATAATCTCATCACATGATAGCTCCTCTTCATCACTATCATCATCGGATTGTACCTTGGATGGCTTGGCCATCAAGCATGTAGATGGAGTATCGAAGAGAGATAGCTTGTTGTTAAGAGCAATGCTTGCCATAGCCTTCTTGATGGTCTTGCTCTCATCATCACTATCATCATCATCGGTAGAGGCATCACTATCATCCCAAGTGACACAATATGATTGCCCCTTCTTCTTCTTCTTGAGAGTCATGTTCTTGTTCTTCTTCTCTTTCTTGTCCTTCTTCTTGCTCTTCTTCTTATCATCATCACTCTCATTGTCATTGTCACTATTTAGAGGACAATCAACAATGAAGTGATCCAAGCTCTTGCACTTGAAGCATCTCCTTGGCTCTTGCTTGTTTTTGGAGATAAACTTCTTCTTGCCTTGACCATAGCCCTTTCTCTTCATGAAACGACCAAACTTGCGTACTAGAAGAGCCATGGCCTCATCATCTTCATCATCACTAGAAGTAGATTCTTCTTCTAGCTCAACCATCTTGGCCTTGCCTTTGCTCTTGGAGGGTGTAGCTTTGAGAGCCACACTCTTCTTCTTCTTCTCCTCAACCACCTCATTCATTGTTCATGTCTTGGGTGATGATCTCACCGAGGATTTGGTTGGGCTTCTTAGTGCTCAAGTCTTCTCTTGCAAGCAAGGTCTTGATGATTGCAAATCTTGCGGGCAAACACCTCAAGAACTTATGAGAGAAGTCCTTGTCCTTGATGTCCTCACCCAAGCTCTTCAAGTCATTTACTATCACTTGTAGCCTGTTGAACGTTTCCGGCACACTTTCATCTTCATTCATCTTGAAAGTGCCAAACTTCTCTCTCAACATATATACCTTGGCATTCTTGACCTCTTATGTGCCCTCATATGTCTCCAACCGCTTCCAAATGTCATGAGCCAAATCAAGATCCTTGATTTGCTCAAACACATGAGACTCAAGAGCGGTGTAGAGTGCATTGATTGCATGAGCATTGCACTCCATCTTTCTTTTTTCAACATCGATGGGAGCTTGGGCATTCTCATACTCAATTTTTGTCTCCGTCACCTTCCATACATCGATATGCATGGTCATGAAATGCACTATCATCTTCCTCTTCCAATGATCATAGCTTGTGCCATCAAACTTTGGCGGCTTCCCCAACACATTTATTTGAGCCATTTTTCACCACAAGGATGTTAAGCCTCAAACGATGGTGACCTCGGCTCTGATACCACTTGAAAGGACCGTATAGACTAGAGGGGGGTGAATAGCCTATTAAAAAAATTCTAGCAAAATACTAGACTACATGTTAGTAGATAAGCAAGCGAGACAAAGCGCTAGCTCTAGACTACTCTATGCAAGCCGCCTAACACGATATGCTACTCATAAATATAAGCACTCAACACGCAGGAAATCAACTCCTCCGTTCCTAAGGAGATGGCACCTAAACAAGTAGTAAGCGCAAGGAAGAAAGATCGAGTGGATTATACCAATGGGCTTGATTGAAGTGAAGTCCGCACGCCGTGAAGACCAATCACCGGGAGATATCCAATATGAAAACCAAGAGATCGAACCCAATAGAATACCGGAAAGACAAAAGTCCACTCGATGGTGGAGAAGACAAAGAACACTCGATTTTTTACCGAGGTTCACGTGATCGCCGTCACGCTATCCTCGTTGTGGTACCGGTCTTCCTTGGTGGATTGCGAGCTAGGCTTCACACGCCAATCCCTCACCGGGAGCCGCTCACCAACACAAGAGAAGTGGCTATCAACCACGAGCAATCCACTAGAGTTGGTTTTGCCACTCCGCCGAGGATAACCACAAAACCTCTCACAATCAATCACCTCGATGTGGGCTTGAACAAACACCAATCAACCTCACACCGGAATCACCTCCAAGCTGCTAGGGACACGGCAATGTCCCAAGAGAATAAGAACTTAGACTTGGCTTGCTCTCAAGTGCTCTAGAATGCAAATCACTAAGCAATGATGCACTTGAGGATCACTCAACTCAAATGGATGAACAAGAGATGATCAAATGATTGAGTGGGAGGCTTAGGATGCTCACAAAGAGTATGCAAATGATTCAAGAGTGCAAGAGTTGTCACCAAGTGACCAGAGAAGCAGTATAAATACCCCTAAGTGCAATTCTAGCCGTTAGCCACTGAAAAACAGCCGTTAACATGTTTTTCGGGGTGTCAGACCTGACAGCGTCAGACCAAGCGTTAGCGTCCGACGCTCTAGATCTTGCCACGTGTCAGCTCGATTCAACCACAGCCGCTGGATCGCAACGGCTACTTCTCGCGCCCAACTGTGAACCTGTCGGACTGTGGGCACCGGACCAAAGTGCTCCGCCCGACGCCCTGTTCCCAGTACATTACACTCCGTCTGACGCTCGGCGTCGGACTAAGCTTCAGCGTCCGACGCTCTCAGATTGCGCCACGCGTCACACCTCGCTGCTCGGCACCGTCGGACTAGAGTGGGCAATGGTCCGACGCTCGTTTACTGAGCGTCCGACGCTCACCATTGGCCAGAACTAGGGTTAGGCATCAGACTCTACTCAATGGTCCGACGCTGCCCCTCTGCACAGTCCGACGCTCACTTCTTAGCGTTTTTCAAGTCTATTTCTCACCCCTTGCTTCTATGTGCTAACACTCAAGGTCTTCAACACTTGTGCACAGTGTGTTAGCATTTTGCAAACATTTTTCAAGGGTTTTCAAAGAAGTTCTCTAGGTTGGTTGGATCAATGCACATGAGATGCAACCTAGAACACTTGAAAGTAATCCAACACTCGTTCTCCCCTTAATAGTCGGCTATCTACCCTAAATGTGAACACACCCACTAGGTGTCTTGTTCACCAAAAGGAAAACCTATTTGGATTATACCATTGCCTTCTCACTTGATCACCTTTGATCCTTCCATGATTAAGCCTTCCTTTAGTCATCATCATTTTCCTTTAGGCTTCACACCATGGATTGACCAACCTAAAACCTTGCCATCACTAGTAATCTAGGTTAGTCATTAGGATGTCATAGTTATCAAAACCAAACTAGGGCTTTCAGGCGACGACCTGAGCTTAAATAGGGTTGATGGGAGGCGTGCGGCGTGGGGAGGACCCCCACGGGCCCGGTACCGTCGGCAACACGCGGCTGGCCGGCCCCGGACGCTGCCGGCGCGCGGCGCAGGCACGCGCACCCGCGTGGTCAGGATGCAGGGGAGGGACCCGGTACTGCTGATGTACCCTGCCCAACAGACTCTTTCACAAATTACTTTGGATTTTGTATAAAAACTCAAAAAATTGCCCAAATAAAAGCTGTAGAAAATTTCAAACTGAACAACTTTGTTTTTTGAACCAAATTCAAATTTTGAATGGATTTTGAATAATTGAAAAGGGGGTAAATAGAGGATTTGAATTTTAAACCTAATCCAGTTTAAAACATAAAATATTTCTCAACAACTCGAAATTGTGTAAACATAAAAGTTATTCTTCTAGACAAACCCTACAACTTTCATTAATGAAGTTTGGGCAGATTCTTAATAGTTTTTGAAATAACATTTCAAATTTAAATCCCAAAACACTCATTGGGGTTTAATTTGAAATCTCAGTGCATAAGTTCAAAATCCCCAGATATAAAAGTTGTTCAACTTGAAAAGCCTTACAACTTTCATTAAATTAGTCTGCCCAAATTCTTGATAGTTTTTGAAAGGACATTTTAAATTTGAATAATTAAACACTAATTGGGTTTTAATTTAAATTTTCACTGGTAAACTTTAAAATCTCCAAACATGAAAGTTGTTCCATTTTGAAAGGGCTAAATCTTTTACTAAAAGATCATCATCAGATTCCTACCAGTTTCTGAATTTGTATTTTAAGTTTAAACTCTAAAGCCTAGATTAAGATTTTATTTGAAATTATTTTTAATAACCTCAAAATCGCCCAAAATAGAAGTAGCTCAATTTTTAAAGATTTACAACTTTGTTTTAAGGCCTAACACTTGATTCTATTTAGTGTTTGATTTAGGGTTTTGGGTCCGATATAGGGTTTATAAATGATTCCTTTTAAATTTTCTTTTTGGATTTAAGGCATACACACAAACAAATATCTAAATCATAAAGTCACTCAAAGATACCTAAGTACAATCATATGTGGAAATAAAAATTGTTTTAATTAGTACACAGTGATCAGGTTTGATGCGGGATGATTTGCAATTAAGGATGATGACATGGCAGGTTTTAATTAACCGTAACACTAGGGGTGTTACAGCCTTCCCCCCTTAAAATAAATCTCGTCCCGAGATTTAAGATGCGGCTAAAGCCTTAGGTTTAGTAATGGAAAAGAAAATAAGTCAAGAAAACATTTTTCAAACTTGACTATAGAGCAAGTAGGGGTTTTACATTTTGTAAGACTTGAAAGGGTAAATTATTTTTAAAGGGTAGTAAAGAACTTAGGAAAGTTTTCAGATAGAAAATCTCTAATTCTTGAGTAGCTTCTTCTTTCGAAGACTGACTCCAAAGTACTTGTGTATCATTCTGTCGAAATCCTTTGAGTAACACGCTCTCTTTTTGGGTTTATGACTCACACTGGATACTCGGAGTGTCAGATCTGATCCCAAGCAACTCCTACCAAACCAATATTTCGATAAGACACTGAAGGCACTTCTCAAGATGGCGATACATGAAACATATCGTGCAACTGATAAGGGTTTAGACACTTGAGTTGACCAGCTACTAGCCCACACTTATCTTCGTATTCATTATAATGAAGATTCTTATTTGACCTAATCAGTTGTCTCTCAACATTAAAACTTTAAAGTTTACTTCTTCAAAGTAACCCGTTTATGAGAAATATCAGTCGAGAGTAGTTTTCAAGGGAAAGTGAGGGCACTTAATTGCGAGCTATGATGATTCAGGAGTACCGACTATGATACCAGTGCTATACCCTGGTAAGACCTTATGTGGCTGCAGTCCACAGAAGACTCCAAGGTTTGTCACGGCACCTGAGTCACAGGGTCGAGATACCATCATCGAACACAATTAAAGTAACCTCGGTAAAAGAGAGAGACAACAAATTGGTTGTGACTATGATGAAAAATGACCACAAACCTTGATACGAGCATATACCCGTCAGAATCTCAGGTGGTTGCAAATCACAAGAGATTTCCAAGTTGCTATATTGTATCGCAATCGTAGATCATGTCACACCATAGCTGGCTGGATTCATTTCCACATAAGTGCAAAAAGAATTTTAATAGTTGTGGAGCTATAGTATGTCACAATCCTAAACCTCGGTACCAGCGCGTGCCTAGCAGAATCTCAGTGTGGCCAGGGCACGCGAGAGACCCTAGGTTTCGACGCGGCACGGTGATCACAGGTCATGGCATAACTATAGGCACAACCATAACGACTTTGGAATAACATATCGGATTAGAGTGAGCGGTACGTATCGGATCAAGGCATGACACGTATACAGATAAAAGTCATGGTCTAATCCTAGGTTTTTGTACTGAGTTTGTGGTGAATTTAAGTGCACCCTAAAGTTTCTGAAGAAGTGAATTTTCAAATAGATCTCAAAGCATTTATAAATAACCAGAAATCCATAAAACAACAGGAAATCCTCAGCGGATCGCAAATACCATTTCCAAGTGATTAGATCTTAGGTACCATTTCCAAATCGGTTCCCGTTATTTTATCGGATGATATTAAAATGATTGCAAGGACTGAGAATTTAGAGAAATCGGAGAGATCATATGTGAATTCTCGAAGTAGGTTTTGATATATTTATAAATAGCAAAAGAATTTTAGAAATTTAGGAATAAATATGGATTTGAATTTTGTAAGGGAGTTGGAAGGATAGCGAAAGCACATTAATTGCAGGTTAGGATCATGACCATCAATCCCGGATAGTAGCGAGCGTCCGGCAGTAGCTTCCTATGGTCGCGAGCCACAAGAAACCCTAGATTTCGACGCGACATCCTGGTCATGGATCATGATATCCCATAGACTACAATTACAATAACTTTTGAAGGAAAAAGCAGTGTCTGGAAAGGAGAAGATAAAAATTTACACATGAATGGATTTAAGAAATCAAGAATCGGCTAAAACTTTGTAGGGAGTTGGCATAGTAAACGAGTGCATCCAGAAGTTTCCCAAGGACCAGAAACTTATGGAGCGAAGATTATTAGAGATTGACAAAAACTTGATATACATCGTGTAACTTTTCAATAAACTCGATTTTTCCTTTGCAAGAAGATTTTTACCGAGTCTAACATGGAAATTCAGTTGTGCCAAGTACTATTTGAGGGCGGTCACGATCATACCACGATACCCGCATGCGCTCGGTGGCAAACCATGTGGATGCATCACACATGAGGCCCCAAGTTTCGTAGTGCTACCGTAGGTCGGGAACGACTTATCTCATCGAGGTACTAGCATCAGTTTGATATTCCAAGTAAGAGGAGGAAAAATGGAGCCTTTTGAGAAACCCCTTTCTAAATAATTTAGAAGATTGTTCTTTTTAAATTCTAAGGCATTCATGAACTTTGGAAGAAGGAACTTAGAAATTAAGCTGTTTCATAACTTCTTTGCAATGGACTTTTGGTCAGAGGACTTTTAAAATGGTGGTATGCAGAGTTAGAACTATTTATAGAAAACGTACAATTGCCAAAAACTTTCAAGATGATTGGATTGAAACCTTGTTTAGAAATTGGAGAGTGTTTTTGTGAGACCAGTAAAATCAGAAAAATCTGAAAATAATTTTAAAATCAAAACGGGTTTTGAAAACAAAATCTTCTGAATGTCTTATTTTCCAAAACAAATTTCAAAACTTGGTTCGAATGGTTCAGTTTTCAAATCAAAGCATAACTTCTTTTCGCTTACTTTAAACAAAACCGACATGGCTTTTGCAAACACATTGGTTTCCGAAACCCGTCTTTGACTTGAGTTGTCAAAAATCGTCACCAGATCTTTCAGCAAGCATAAGGAAAGCTATAAGAGTAATTTTTGTTTTTAAAATATATTTTGAAGTAAGTTTTCTTTTAGAAATTACATATATACTTCATATCGAGGGAATTATTAATAGTTGTAATGTCATGATGCATGAACGTTCCAACGCCGACCACGAGGGTACACGCTACTCTCGCCATCTCTCCACTCCCAGTGCGTGGTTGTCGGTTCCAGCAGTAGAGCCACCGGAGTCAGAGGCTTCCCGTAGTATGTGGCTAGTTGCAAAGTCTCGATCCAGCAGGCCGACAACGAACGGTCCCTAAAGCATTTTTCCATTGGTTACCATGCATTGGGACTCTAACCCAAGTACAAAGTAGCCGAACGGTTCCAAATTCGTGCCCGTCGGTGACAAGACATGGGAACGCCGCCACATGTGCACATCTATCCGAACGGACTTCCTTTTTCATTTTCATTTTTCCGGCGGCGGCAATGCATCGAGACTCTAACCCAAAGTACAAAGCCAACCGAACGGTTTCCAATCCGTCGATGACAATACATTGGGACTCTAACCCAAATGCAAGTCACCCGCACGGTTGCAAATTCATATTCTTTAGTATATCATCATAGCTCAGAAAATAGCATTTTATGCAAAACTAACTTTAAAGAGTGTTTGCATTTCTTAATATCATTACAAAGGATAGACTAAAAGTCCATCCCCGGCAACGACGCCAGAAATGCTTCTTGACATTTCTTAACATCGTTACAAAGGATAACTAAAAGTCCATCCCCGGCAACGGCGCCAGAAATGCTTGTTGGCATTTCTTAACATCGTTACAAAGGATAGACTAAAAGTCCATCCCAAGGCAACGGCGCTAGAAATGCTTGTTGGCATCCCCAACCACCATTAATTTAGAAAGGTAACCCTTAGCCCTTAAAGGCGTCGGCCTAGGTAGTGCAGTCTGGTAATAGCAGTTAGAAGTGCTGGATTGGCCTTCCTAACCGTCATTACTTACGATATACAAAACTGTGACACGGCGCCGTGGGGTGCACAATAATTACAATCCTTAAGTAATGGTACTTAGGTACACCAATCGATAGCTCAGTAAGAAATAAAATAACTCTGCAAGCGCACAGAACTATCATTGTAGCATTTCAACCCGTGAGTAGGGTGTCGTATTTATAATTTCCCGTAGGAGGGCAATATGCATCAAGCGTGGTGTAAACATGATCACTTATTGAGTGCAATGGTAGGCATAGAGTAAACAGGAATAAGACATGATTTTAAGATAGTGGACACACATATGGATCAACCTCAAGGATAAAAGGAAAATAAAGAATAAAAGAATATATCTAATTGAGCAGGCATTGGTCATATACAATTATGCAAAGAACTGTTAGCAGATCATCTAATTAGTAATTCTAGTATCAGGACTAAGTCTGGGGTGATAGGGAGATCCCCGCAGCTGGTCTGCCAGCCGATAGAGACTTTACGAACTCCTACTCAATATCCGAACGTGGGGGAATGCTAGGGATGGACAGGGCTGTCACCACCTGTCCACCTACCCCTCTGCCCGTGGGATACCGACATATTCGCCGATCTCCGCATACCCAAGCTCCATGCTTGCATACTTGGAAACAACTCCTAACCCCCGCGGACCCCAACCCTTCGGATTGACAGGCTAGGTTAAGACCAGCCATGACAGCACGACGAACCATCACCTCATTCCTAGTTCTTCCTCTACTCATACTAATTCGATGAACAATGAAGAACGATGATGAACAACTCAAGAACATGATACATAAACTATATTCTAGCTCATATACTATGCTCATAACAAGATCATAACTTGACTCTAGTTCATATGCATAATCATATAAGTATGATAAGAACTTGCTCATGGAAGAAGACCGAATTGTATTCATACCAAGATGATCCTTTTCTTCCAAGGAGACAAACTCTCCTTGATAGCTCTTGCCATGCTCAAACTACTACAACTACTCTAAAGATACAAGCGAGAGGTAGATGACTCCAAATGATGTGTTTGTTGAAAGGGATGGAGCACCATCTATTTATAGTGAAACTATGACGGTTTGGCGCATCTAAACTTGGAAGGAGGTGAAACCGCTATGGACAAACCTCCATGAGTACCACCTCTGAAGCTGGGCCCGGGAGGCTCCACCTGGGGGGCCGCCGCCCCCGGGGGGACGGTCCCTGGGGAGCACCATCTGGCCACTGCCTTCGGGTTGTCGGTTGCTCCCTGGGCCTGGGCCTCTCCCTTGGTTGCGGATGGATCCAGTTACGCTTTGAAGCTGGGCTTCTTTGGTATTCTTTGTTTGCGCATTTGTTGGATTCGTCTTTTGATTTTGCGCTTTCTTCATGTTGATGCGTATTTCCACTTGTTATGCCATAAAACCTGTAAAACATGAATGCTAGAGGTACAAGTGGAGCTTGTTAGTAGTAAAAGCATATGTGCTAGAATATGATTGCTAATCCTCTTTTTAGTCTAAGTTGGTGGTATAAAATTTATCCATAAGGACCACCAACAAAGAGCAGGGCTAAGCATTTTCAAATATTTTCGCTTTAAAACAGGTTTCGGAGTTATATATCAAGGCAGGTCATGCAGCAAGTAGGTGACAATCAACTCCTTTCAACCTAATGCAATTATTTAACGGCAAGGTGATAAAATTTTTAAAACACAAGGAAGGACTGAATGCACCGGGGCTTACCTGTTGCTTGAAGTAGACAGAACCTTGAAGTCAAACCTGAGAAGGACCCACGTCCACCGAGTGAAGACCTTACTCGGGACACGCTTCAGATAATAATCACCGCGCATTCACTACACGAAATAGTAATGCAACACTTAACATGATATTATGTATGCCATGATGCGGGAGATGCACAAAATCACTAATCAATAGAAAGTAAACTCAATTTGAAAGTTGAGTACAACTTTCCTTCACTGATAAAGTTGTAAGTTCATTAAACTAATCACTATCGAGTATTACTATTTTGGTTTATTGACCATTTTAACAGTCGTTGAAAGTCGAATTAGCTTTCCCCCTAGAACACTATCAACCCTTTCCTTAAGCAAATTATTAAACCCTATCTTCATATGTGTATAATATAAACTACAAGATTTCTAATTAATAATTTATCTTTTTTTTACTTGAAGTATCATTTAAGCATCTTAATCAACAAGATTATCATGAATTTTTAAAAAATTAGCAAGGTACCAAAAGTCAACACCTGATAAAGACCTATAGTTAACATACAATTCCCAAATAACACAATCCCTAAAGCGATTAATATTAAATACCCTTTTATCATTTATTTAGTTAGGGATAAATTGCAAATAATAAAAGTTTATCCAAATAGGCTACAGATTTTTGTGGAGGTTGTCCATGACTCAGAACAGTAGTACAATAATTTTTATAATTTTTCGGTTAATTATTTTGAGCCACACAAATCTTAGAAAGGTCATTTAATAATTAAAATGCCTCTTTTTATTGGGTACGAAAAATGCCCAAAATACAGGTTTCATATTTTTCTTAAATATTACACTACTCAGAGATCCTACACAATTAATTTCATACCTACTAGCGTAGTAAATTATTTCCTACAAAAATCACAAAGTTCTTCACTATTCACATTCACAGGAAATTAGGAAAAACTTTTTAATTCGTAACGAAAATGGAAAAAGCCATTCGGCCCGAGTCGGCCCAAAGCCTGCAGACCGGCCCACACTCCCTTTCTCCCTCTCTACCGTGGTCCAGCGCTAATGGGCCGATCCCAGCATGGCCCGCAGTGCAGGCCCGCTCGGCCTCCCCTTCTTCTTCCTCTCGCTGGGCGCAGGGTGCCCGTACGCACGCGCGGCGTCGACGCACCGCCCGCTCGGGCTAGCTGACGGTAACCCCTCTGGCGAGGTTAAGCACCCAGAAGGGATCCCTACAACACCTGTACTCTATTTTTCGGACTCAGCTCCGGACCTAGACTTCCCGAGCTCGACCGTGAGCAGCCATGGCGGCTCACCGCGACGACCCACGCGTTCCAGCCGTCTCGGCCTGGTAGAGACCCAATGGATGACACAGAGAGGTTAAGGAGCTCACCATGAGTCCCCTGCGCGTGTTGTTTGGAGTGGAGGTGGCTCGGAGACACCTCGTCGGCCTTGACCGTGCTCACGGCGGCGCGAACGCGACGACGGAGCGACGTTCTGGTTACTACAGGGTGCTAATCGAGAAACCATCGGGCTCATGAGCTTCCTAGGGACTACAGATAACCAGTAACGAGAGTTAAAAGTGAACTACCTCATTGGAGAGAGCTCGCCACCGTGAGGGAGCCGCGGCGGCACGTCTGCCGTCCGTGAAGAAGGAACAGACCACCCAAGCGCTTCTGGTGAACAACTATGGCGCTAAAGGGCTCAAATGACACGTTAGGAGGAGACAGACTAGGTGGCAAGAGGAATTGGACAATGGTTCCCGAATGACGGCAAATTTTTGGCCGGCACAGAAGGACGACCGGCGGTGGAAGCTGAGAGAAAGGAAGAAGAACGGCGACGACCTGAGCTTAAATAGGGCTGATGGGAGGCGTGCGGCGTGGGGAGGACCCCCACGGGCCCGGTACCGTCGGCAACACGCGGCTGGCCGGCCCCGGACGCTGCCGGCGCGCGGCGCGGCGCGCGGCGGCACGCGCACCCGCGTGGTCAGGATGCAGGGGAGGGACCCGGTACTGCTGATGTACCCTGCCCAACAGACTCTTTCACAAATTACTTTGGATTTTGTATAAAAACTCGAAAAATTGACCAAATAAAAGCTGTAGAAAATTTCAAACTGAACAACTTTGTTTTTCGAACCAAATTCAAATTTTGAATGGATTTTGAATAATTGAAAAGGGGGTAAATAGAGGATTTGAATTTTAAACCTAATCCAGTTTAAAACATAAAATATTTCTCAACAACTCGAAATTGTGTAAACATAAAAGTTATTCTTCTGGAGAAACCCTACAAATTTCATTAATGAAGTTTGGGCAGATTCTTAATGGTTTTTTAAATAACATTTCAAATTTAAATCCCAAAACACTCATTGGGGTTTAATTTAAAATATCAGTGCATAAGTTCAAAATCCCCAGATATAAAAGTTGTTCAACTTGAAAAGCCTTACAACTTTCATTAAATTAGTCTGCCCAAATTCTTGATAGTTTTTGAAAGGACATTTTAAATTTGAATAATCAAACACTAATTGGGTTCCACTGGTAAACTTTAAAATCTCCAAACATGAAAGTTGTTCCGTTTTGAAAGGGCTAAATCTTTTATTAAAAGATCATGATTCCTACCAGTTTCTGAATTTGTATTTCAAGTTTAAACTCTAAAGCCTAGATTAAGATTTTATTTGAAATTATTTTTAATAACTTCAAAATTGCCCAAAATAGAAGTAGCTCAACTTTTAAAGATTTACAACTTTTGTTTAAGGCCCAACACTTGATTCTATTTAGTGTTTGATTTAGGGTTTCGGGTCCGATATAGGGTTTATAAATGATTCCTTTTAAATTTTCTTTTTGGATTTAAAGGCATACACACAAACAAATATCTAAATCATAAAGTCACTCAAAGATATCCTAGATACAATCATATATGGAAATAAAAATTGTTTTAATTAGTACACAATGATCAGGTTTGATGCGGGATGATTTGCAACTAAGGATGATGACATGGCAGGTTTTAATTAACCGTAACATTAGGGGTGTTACATCTTTCTACTGGATATTGCTAGTGCGGCAGTGCCGCACTTAAAGGGCGGCAGTGTCGCACTTCGTCCGACCGTTGGATGACAGAGTATAAATACTACTTTTGTTGCTCCTAACGATAACTTCTTCTTCCCCACGCCACACGCTCGATTTAGTACAGAAAAAGAAGTCTCCCTCTCTCCTCCATTGTTGCTCCTCTCCTCTCAAGTGGATCCACCATTCCAACCAGAAAACTTGAGAGAAAAGGCAGCAAACTTCGATTGCAGGTCAGATCTACTGCTTCCCAAAGTTAGAGAGCACTTGGTTCACGTTTGGCCGGCATTCTTGAGTTCCATACCCTTGGAGCTTTGCTCCTACCCGGCCTAGGCGTCGCCCTAGAGCTTGCCAACTCTTTGTGGCAGTCTAGGGAGGTTTGTAAGACTTTCTTGCAGCTAAGAAATCACCCCTCACTTCAAGAGTTCACTCTCTTGACTTGAGAACGAGGGAGAGACAAGCCTTGGTGGCAAGCCCAAGCCTAAGTGGCGTACCTCAACAACGTAAACGTAGGCAAGCCTAGGTGGCGAGCTGAACCACGGGTTAAATCCTTGTGTGCTGTCCACTTACTTGTGTTGTTGAGTTTGTGCTAGGGTTGCTCGATCCATTCTCGTGAGCTCAAGGTGTGGTTTCCAGTCTTTGAACTGTGAACGCTGTTGCTACTGGAGGATAAGATTCTACTTGTTGAGATCTTTCTATCCATATATTCTTCTCTGCAAAATTCTCTGTTTCGCAGGTGAGGCAGTGCCACCCTCATAGGGAGGCAGTGCCGCACTGTGTTTTTATTTCGATTCGAGCTGCAATTTTGCACGCTTGCTACTGGACACCTCCAGAACATCTTCGCCAAGTTTGGTCTGTAGTGGATAATTATTTGGAGTGCGGCAGTGCCGCCCTCTGTGTGAGGCAGTGCCGCCCTCAGTTCTAATCTCAGATCGAGTTGAGTTTTTACAGGCCTATTCACCCCCCTCTAGGCCGACATCAAGGTCCTTACGGTTTTTGCCCTCTCTTCAACTACCTTACTTTTAGGCGCAAACAACTAAGTGTATAAGCACTTAGGCACAAGTGTTAGCTTGCTTTTAAGTCAATTTGTAAGGTTGCCGCCGGCCCTCTTGCTAGTGGTGACCCGCAAGTCTCACTCTCCCACGTGGAGTGTTTACCAAAAGCTCTAGCACTTGACTTGGCCAGACCACTTGTTGCCCTTCGTGTCTCGCTCAACTAGCGATGCTCTTTGTGATCTCCCGTGGGGTGAGCTCCAACCCCTCACAAGCTTTATACGGAGCCAAGCACAATCTTCTTGCTTGCTTCGACGGAGCCTCTCACTACCAAGCCGTCTACGAGGTGACAATCTCCAAGAGTAACAAGCACCACCGGCTTGCAACTCGATCACCTAGTGCTGCTCGATACACTCTCATAATGCAATGCACTAGAATCGCACTCACTCGTAATCGGATGCAACCACTATATGCACAAGTGAGTTAGAGGCTCTCTCCAAGCACTTCCCAAGCCTAGATACATAGTCCCAAGGGTGCTGGATACCTCAAATGGCCGGCCACCCCTTCTATTTATAGAGGGAGGCCTCAAACTAGCCGTTATAGAGTTTCTGCGTCACTCGCGGACAATCCGTCATTGAAACCCAGGGCAGTCAGCCGTTGTAAAAAACTTGCCAGTTACGTTCAGACTGTAGACTTGCGGACAGTCCGCCCCTTGGTCCCAGGACTGCCCGCCGTTGTTTCCAACGACGCCCAACAGATCGGGTGCATTCTATGTGAGTTTTCACGAATAGCCGGCGGACAGTCCGGCCCTGAGGCCTGGACAGTCCGCAGCTAAAAAACAACACAAACCACCGCTCGGTAAAACAGCCATAACTCTTAGCCCCGAAGTTCGATTTCGATGATCTTGGACATTTTGGAAAGATTATTCAGAGGACCGCACAACCCACATGAATACATGATCCAAAACACAATGGATAAAAGTAGTTTTCAAAATGAAGTACCATCACTTCTCTTTTTCAGCTCGAGAAATCTCCAAAACTTCTCCAACTCCTCCTCCTTTGCAAACGTGCCAACACCACCAAGTGTACACGACCAAGTGCATGTGTGTTAGCATTTCATAAATATTTTTCAAAGGATTTTCACTTTCACTTACGACGCGACTCAATCCTAGTAATGTCATGATGTTAGATCACTCGAGTGGCACTAGATGACCGATATGCAAACAAGTTTGCCCCTCTTGATAGTACGGCCATCTATACCTAAACCCGGTCAAGCACTTCTGTACTCAACCTTAGACTGTTGAAATAGAAATGCTCTAGGTTATATCTTTGCCTTGCGTTTTCCATCTTCATCTCCATCTCCATCTCCAAAGTCGATGCCGATGCAACACATGCACCAACACCTCATGAATGATATGATCCACTTCATATCATCATGTGGCTTTTGGTCCATTGATCCCTGACTCCACTTGCTCTTCACCCTTGCTTCAGCCTCCAGCGCCAAGTCTTGCTTAAGCCTCCTGACACTCGGTAGCAATGGCTTCAAGCCACCAACTTACCCTTTGACCTTGCAACAAGTCCGTCAAGCCGAGCCTCCGTCTTGATCTTCTCCACCAAGCCACATGACTCCATGTCATGTCACATGTGTTAAGGCTTTTCACCATCACATGTGTGAGCTAAGCATCGTCTCCAAGCTATTTCCACCTCCATGGCATAGATGCTTACACACATGTATCTGTGGACTAATCTCATGTGTAATTCACCACTCAAATACATATTAGTCCACCTGAGTTGTCACTCAATTACCAAAACTAAATAAGGGCCTTTCACTAACTTTGTCGAATGCCTTTTCAAAGTCAATTTTAAAGAGAACTCCAATTTCTCGTCTCCTTTTAGTTTCATGAATAATCTCATGAAGGCACATGATCCCAGAGGTAATATTTCAGCCCTTCATGAAAGCAGTTTGGGTCTTATGAACGAGTTTATCCGCAAAAGGCTCAATCCTGATGGTTAGCACCTTTGTAATTAATTTGTATAGACAATTTAACAGACAAATGGGCCTATATTGCAATATTCTATATGCAACTTTGATTTTAGGTAACAAGGTTATGACCTCATGATTGTGTCGGCTGATATCTGCCTTACCCACATGGAATTCATTGAACAATTCAACAATGTTCTTAACAATGCTCCAACAGCAATAGGTATTTTATCTGGGCCTGGAGCTTTGCTTCCTTTCCATTTGAAATGGAGCGATATACCTTGATGTCCATGGCTTTCTCTTCCTCATTAAGATCAAGATGTCCGTTAATTGGCATGGGAGTTTTGATGGGCTTTGCATTCGCCATGTCAAACTTCTTGAGTATATCATGGGTGTACATTGATACCATGCTCTTGGTGCTTGCTTAAGCCTATAGTGCACCTTATGGAGTTTGAATAGATGATTGGGGAATTTGGGATCTTTGAAGTCCGATCACTGCTCAACATAGACTAGCCCTTGTATAGGGTGACACTAGCTAGCATACATGCATGTCCCAGTTTATCTAACACTTGGTACAAGGTGAAGCTTATGCAGTCAATGGGGTAGTGATGAAACTTAGAAGACGTTTGATATGACGTATTTTGATTTAAAAACATATACTTTCATATAAAACTATATAAATAAAAATATTCTTTAAAAATTTAAATTGTGTGTGAAGAACAATTTAAATATAATCTATTTTAACTTGTTCCACATAAAAGAATTAGCTGCAAAATTATGGTTGTTAAAAGGAGCGGAATCAGTATCCCCGGAAACTAGTTAGTTGATGTTTCTCTCTGCTAGGTACGGGAACGAGAAATGTTTATAGTGAAGTATCTTACTTGTAGTGATTCTACTAGTTCGGGTCTTATTTTCTCGTGGAGCTTTGGCCTCATTTAGAAGAGCTCCACTCCTTATATTTTAGTCCTGTTTCTTGATTCTTCGATAGAGTGATTCTATTCAATCCTTAGGAGGGAGTAGGGTGAGCTGATAAGACTTGATTCTTCTCTCCACCAAAATATAATAACAAGGAGCAATGTGAAATAGTTTTTTAGCTTCCAACTCATAGTATAATGAAAGTAATTCTCTCCTACTCCCCACCTGAATCGGTTAGCAGTTTGAACGTTTGGCTAGTTAGTAGTGATTCTCTTTAGAGAAGATGAAGTTGGAGCTCGGCCAAATGGCCCTAGCGCCCTTTGGTAAGCCTGGGCATTCGGTTCTTCGATTCGGTTCCTCGGTTCTTGACACAAATTCGGTTATTGACAAATAGGAACTGATCGGTTCTTTGCAATTCTTGGAACCGAGCAAAATCGGTTTCGATTAGTTTGGTTCGGCTTCGGTTCCGACCGAACTAACCGAAAATTTACACAAGCAGAAAAAAAGATAGAAAAATAGGAAAAATCAATTTTTAAAAAGCACAACGCCGAAATTTAAAAAATGTGACGTCGTGAGGCTGTGAGGTGGTGTCATCCACCTTTTATATCTAAGGTTAAGGTAGTATTAGGCCTAAGTTGTAAGGTTTATTGGGATTATTTGTCAATTTTGGTTATTTCGGTTAACCGAGCTTAGGAACCGAAATTGGATCGGTTAGTTCGGTGAACCGAAATTTTCGGTTTTGGTTATTTTAGTTTCGGTTTCGGTTATTTGTAACAGAACCGTCTAAATCACATGGCCCACAGACACCTGTCATTGTCACTAATGACCTTTGACAGCCGGACCCGTGTCCCAAATGATCTAGAAGGTCCTGCAGGGCTACATTAGCGCCCATTTTCCTCCGACAGGATCCCATTGCGAAGCCATTACAGAATTATAACTTTTCATAACAAATTACATCAGAGTAAAAGCGCGGAAAGATTATAAAGTATTTAGATTACAATCCATTTGTCCAAATAAAATTAAGGTGCAGTTATTATAGACCATAAATAAAAGTAGGTAGCAGTGGAATGGCAATACAGCATAATTAAATACTTAATAACCAGAATCCAGCCCAAGGGTTCAACCTTACTCCTTCTCACTTCCCTCCTGGACAACTGTCACACAGCAGGGGGCGAGGCAGACCTCCGACTGCTGTATCCCTGCAACATGGGGTTAACAAACCCTGAGTACTGGGGTACTCCGCAAGACTTACCCGACTAAAAAAAAGAGTGAGACTCAGGAATGCAGGCTGAGGGGAGTCAAGGTAAGGCTTGACCAAGAATCAAAGGGTTTTGCAGAAAAGCGTTACTATCCTATTTCAATATTTTCTCTCAAATCTTAATTTTAATCATAATCCTTAGTTTCAAATGCATTATTATATTTCATCATACTTTCCAATTCTTAACTCATTCTCAAAACACCTAGTTCCGAACCACTTTTCGGAGTAGGGCAGTGGATCAAGTCTCCATTATCGAGGAGCAACGACGATTCGAATCGATTAAATACCCAGCTGGGGATCCCTATCCACACTGCATATGTAGCACTTAAGCTTGCATATACCAACCCCGTCTACCACGGTTTTTCTACCCCTGAACCGGTCCTGCGCCACCCGAGAGCATAGTACTCCTCTCGTCTCCAGGCATGACGGCCACGAGGGTACACACTACTCTCGCCATCTCTCCACTCCCAGTGCGTGGTTGTCGGTTCAAGCAGTAGAGCCACCGGAGATAGAGCTTCCCGGAGTATGTGGCTAGTTGCAAAGTCTCGATCCAGCAAGCCTACAACGAACGGTCCCTAATTCTTTTTCCACCGGCGACATTGCATTGGGACTCTAACCCAAGTACAAGTGTCCCAACGGTTTTTAAATCCCTTTCCCGCCGATGGTCAAGCATTGGGACTCTAACCCAAATTCACAACCAATGAACGAAAAACCCCCTTTCCGGCGATGACGATGCATTGGTGTTGCTACCCAAGTACACAATCCCCGAACGGACTCATATCCCTTTTCCTTTCTCATGAATCATAAATATCACATTCCCGTAGGTCAAAATAGCCTTTTTATGCAAATCTAAATTGATTAAGCAGGGCTAATCATTTTTGAATATTTTTATTTTTAAACAGGTTTCAAGGGTATTATATATCAAGGCAGGTAATCCAACAATATAGGTGACAAACAACTCCTAAAACCTAATGCAATAATTGACTCAAGTTATAAATATTTTATAAAACTCAAGGTGGGGCTGAATGCATCGGGGCTTGCCTTGGATTGCGAAAAGTGTCGGGTCGGGCTCGGTTCCACAGATGTCGAATCCTTGGACGACATCAGGAGTCACCTCCTCCACAGTGGCCTCAACCTTGACTTCCTCGGTGACGGGCACTACACGTATGCAAGGATGCATGCTTAGCATGGTGTGAAGATAATGAATGCAATGCTCAAAAGTAAATCATTCAGTCTTTGGGTACAACTATACTTCACGGTAAAGTTGTAAACATTTTACATAAAGTAAAATGGTGTTTTCATACTTTGTTTTTATTGACCATTTTAACAGTCATAAAAAGCCGCTGCACAGTTTCACTACAACCACCTAATGGCATCTCTACTTCTGCCAAGGATCACTTATGGAGAAGGATCCATGAACCCAATCAATCCAAAAATCACACGACTACAGGGATTATTTGTTTAAATCAACTCTATTAACCAATTAACCCAATATTTAATTAACAAGTGATCAAACAGTTTCCATTTGAGCCCAAATTTAACCAATAGATAGGTCTTAGCCTACAACAGTGCCATATAAATTTTTATGATTTTTGGATTAACTTAGAATTTATTAAAATTGCCCAAAGTCACATTTATTAATTAATATGCTGATTTTTAGTTCCTACAGAAAGTGTTCAAAACACACATTTGATATTTTTATTAAATACTACAGACAACAGAGTGTACCCATGATTATTTTCATGATTTTTGGTGTAGTAATTTAATTCATACAAAATACATAAAACAATGCACTATTCCTTAAAATTCATATTGGAAAAATTAACTAAATCATCAAACCCGGGGAAACCGGGCCGGCCTGCTCGGCCCACGCGCGGCCGAGCGCCCAGCGCCGCTTTTCTCGCTCCCACCCGTGCGTCCCTGGGCCAGCCCAACAGCCGAGCTCAGCCCAGCCGACTCCCGCCCACACGGGAAAGGCGCCCGCGCGCGCGCGGCGGCCCCAGCTGTGGCGGCTCGCCGCCGGCGATTTCCCGGCGGTGCCGAGGACACCCGAACGCGCCCCAGCACCTTCCGCATCCTCCTAGCTAAAGAATAGGGCAGAGCAGGGCTCGGCCTGCTCCCCACCGAGGCCATGGCGGACCGGCGGCAACCGGCACGGCTGCGCGGTCACGCTCCGGGCAAATGGGGACGGTAGAGGTCAAACCAGAGAGTGCTATGCGGTCAGGGTGCTCACCGGAGTTCCGTTCACGAGCCGATAGAGGATGAGGTTGACCAGAGACGGGCGTTGATGGAAACCGAGGCGATGGTGACGGACTCCGACGACGACGACGCTGTTCCGACGACCCCTGTGCACCTTTCACCAAACCGCCTAGATGGTGAGCTCCACAAGAACACGGGGAGTCGAGAACGCAAGTGTAAATGGGAGGGTAGCCTACCCAAGAGAGCTGGTCACGACGAGCCGAACGCGGTGGCGCTCCAACCGGTGATGGAGAAGAAGGTGGTGTTCGCGCGACTTCGGCGATCGGTCACCGTCTCCAATGGGTTGTACGGGGGTGCAAAGGTGTGGCGAGCTCAGGGGCGAGTGGAATTGGGTAGAGGTGGCTCGGTGGTGATGAATTGGTCGGGCGCGGGGAGATGACTGGGGCGGCGACCGAGTGGAGGAAGGAGAAGAAAGCGGGCGGCGGATGGCTTAAGTGCCATAGGGAAGGGGAACAAGGGGGCGACAAGTCCCGCCCCCCACGACTCGACAGCGCTGGAGACAGGCCACCGGCAGCCCACGGGTGGCGGCGCCGCGCTGCCGAACGCGCGCCTCTGTTCGTGAACAGAGTGAGGTGGCGATCACTGTAGCACATCAATTCTCCCCCTTCCACTGTTTTCTTCAAATTACTTCTCATTTTATATAGGAACTAGAAAAATCATCAATGTAAGAGTTGTAGCAAATCTTGTGCTGCACAACTTTGGTTTTTGAACCAATTTCAAATTTTTAATAATTTTGAAGATATTTGAAAGGGGGTAAAACTATTATTTGAATCCTATTTCTAATTCAATTAAATTCTCTAATTTATTCCCAACAAAATGAAAATCTTCAAACATAGAAGTTGTCCTATTTGCTGAGCTTGACAACTTTTATGAAGGAAGTTTGGTCAGATTATTAATAGTTTTGAAATTAGCATTTCAAATTTGAATTTCAAAGTAGTAATTAGGGTTTAATTTAAATTTCTATTAAAGAACTTCAAAAAAACCTAAAATAAAAGTTATTCCATTTAAAAAGATCTATAACTTTTATTAAGACACCATCACCAGATTCCAAGTAGATTTTGATTTAGGATTTTGAGGTTCGATTAGGGCTTAATTTAGATTTTTCTTTTGCTTTTCTTTTTAATCACCAATTAAGGATTCCATAGCAACATTAACCTCATTCATAATTAAGTCACTCTAAAGTCCCTAAGCACAATCATATGCAGGTACTTTAAAATAAATATGATGACATGGCATAATTAATTAGCC
Source organism: Eremochloa ophiuroides (assembly GCA_038502445.1). Classification (NCBI taxonomy): domain Eukaryota; kingdom Viridiplantae; phylum Streptophyta; class Magnoliopsida; order Poales; family Poaceae; genus Eremochloa; species Eremochloa ophiuroides. The sequence continues at coordinate 40,621,982 of JAHLJS010000008.1, read as the reverse complement.
GTAATACCCGGGGTATTACATTATTTCGGTTCGGTTCTCGGTTATTGGTTATTTTTGCCTTGGCTTACCCTTTGGCACAATGTCTAGACCTGATTCTCAACTCCAAATAACTTTTTCTAAGAAAGAAGTGATTCTCTATTGATTCTGTGTTCATTGTTTAGTGTTGAGAGCTAAAAAATGGCTTCTTCTAACTTTGTGAAGTGATTCAATGTGATTTTAAGATTTCTTTAATAAAAAGATAATCACTTTTAGCCATACAATCATTCGTCTCCTAGAGTCAGTTTTGTTTTTTTTTATTAGATGGACCAAATTGGCCCTTGGTGTAGCCCAAGTCGTTGAAGCACAAAAGCCCATTAAAAATAGCCTACGCCAAGGCCCAACCTAAACCCACGGCGCGCAAAATTTTCTCTCCGTCGCTAGGGTTTCTTCCCTTCGCGGCAAACCGTTTGGAAGCAGACGCCAGCTTTCGCCTCGCTCTGCCTATAGCCCACACCGCGCTCCGCCTTCTCCCCGGCGACGACTCGTCCCGCTCCCCCTCCCTGACGCCGCGGCCGCCAGCAGCGGGATCATGGCTTCGGCGATCGGTTCGCGGCGTCTAACGGTGCTGCGGGAGTTCCGCCCTCACGGGCTCGCAGTCGAGGCGGCCGATGGCGACGGCGCCCCCGGGGCGCCACCGCCGCAGGACTACGACTACTTCCTCTTTGACCCCGCCCTCGCCGTTTCCCCCACCCCTGACCCCAGCGATGAGGCCTCCTCCGGTGCTGACGGCGACCACGAGCTCTTCATCCGTGGCAATCAGTGCGCCTCGCCCCCTTTATCTTTCTCAATACCTCTCGATGAAGCATTGCAGCGGAAATGAGAACTCTGAAGCAGCAAGAGCTAAGATGTTACTGCAGTAAACATTGAGTTTTGAATTTCCTTGCTCAACTACAATCACTAGCTCGTCCTGCTTATGACTCTTTTGGGCATACCTTGTAAGGTGGCTATTAGGTGATTTACAATGTCAATCGCGGGCGTGCTCTTTTGCAAAACTTGATTGCTCACCTTTATAACTTCTCTGTTGCTCAATTTTGTCTATTTATTTACTCTCTGTTGGAGTCATGGTATATGGAATTGGTTATTTAGTCTTGTGTAAGAATAATATCCAACCATTTTCACCCTGCAGCAGTTTGTAACTAGTATCTCCAACTGGAAGCCAACAGTAGTGCTTAAAGAGTTCACAGGTTTGGGTACCACTAACATATAATGACTCTTAAATTTGGATCCTGGAATTGTATGCCAGAATAGTGCAATCGGCAAGATGAGTGCTTGTTGATGTCGTGTCAGAAAGTGTGGCATGATCCTTCTGTATTTAGAGACCGCCACCTTTTTTGTTTGTTGGGGTGGGGGTGAGGCTATCTGTTCTCTTTCTCATGCCAAGCAGATTCCGCTTACATTGCCAAAGAATTGGGCCCACAAAAAATACTAGTATAACTGAATTGAGTTCAATATTAGTTATTGATACTAAATTTTGTGCTTTATTTTCTTTATTTTTGCACTTTAGTTGATTCTTGCATTTTATTTTTTGCATTTGTTGAATTCTTGACCACTAATATCACCTTTTTTTGCGAGGAGAACATTGATATGACCACTTTCTGTTTTCTCTTCCTTGTAGGATAATATGGAGCAATGGTTCTCGAGTTCACAAAAGATATGTATCACATAATACAGTCCTTATGGTATGGATGCTTTTATGCCATGGTTTCACCTGAATTTTTCTCTCACCTCATGTTCTCTTGTGGTTTATTGTATACCTATATATTTAACTTTTTTTTTCTGCATATCCAAGCTGGTTTCATTGTTTCAAACTTGTCACATTTGACTTTGCACGGTCTTTGATGCAAATTTGGCAATTAATATTCTTCTAGACTATATTCATTTTTATTTCAGTATTTTTCCCATACAATTCTACATATATAAATTACATGTTTTCAAGCTAATTAATTTTAAAGTTATTGATGTTTGTAGTTTTTAAGGTTTGACTAAATCCTGTTCTAAATGACATGTTTTTATGACTCAAGGTACCAAAAAAACAGATGCCTTCACTAACATCTACTTTACATATTTCTTGAAATATACAAGAATTGTTGTAGATATTGTGTGACGGAAAATAAACTAGTCCAAATTGGGAGAGCTTTAACCTTCTTTTTGCTACCTGTGCCATTCGTTTTTTTTTGTTTCATTTTACTCATCATGTTTCTGATTTACTTAATTTACTTAATGGTAATTCTCATTTGGTGATGCAAAACTTAAACTGTAGGCTTGCTGGTGCAGGATGAATGCTATCAGTGATGCTCTTCTATGTGTCCTGCAAGTTGATACTTTATCTCTATACAATGTAACTGGTTAGTTTACCCTGTTGGTCTATTATGATGCTGAGTAATATTGAAATTTAATGTATTCAATTTTCTGAGGCTTGTGATTTATGTTTTTTTGCAGGTGAAATTGTTAGTATTCCTCTACCTTATGCTGTTTCATCAATATGGCCACTCCCCTTTGGTCTTCTACTTCAGAAATCAACCGAGGGAGGTCATATGGTGTCATCCTCGAGATCACTGCTAATTGTAAGGGATTTAAATCGTCCTAGCAAGGAATATGGATTGACCTACACTGTTCCATTCCAAACAAACACCTTGGAGACGGACAGCAAAGCTAATGAAGCCATTATCTCGTCACACCTGATCCTGAAGCATCCACTGGAAGAGCCTCAGGTATATAGCGTACAGTATCATCTTTGTCATGTACACTTGGTCAATATACTGATTTCCCTGCAGCAACATTATTATTTTATATAATTTCTGTTACTGGTTGTGCCATGTGGTTTTAATATTTTCGTGGGGACTGCCTGCCCTGTGTCACTTCATCTTATAACCAATGACTATTTACAGGCAACATATGTTGAAGAAAAGGACAAAGTAACTATGATGAGAGATTTTGATGAAAAAACTGTCTGGACAAGTGATGTGATACCTCTAATAGCATCATATCATAAAGGTTTCTGTTTCACATTTTTCTAATCTTGTGTTTCCTTTTTTTTTATTGAGTTATTAAGAAATTTAGTTGTGGTATGCAGGGAAGTTTCAACATTCTGTTTGGCAAATTGACGGTGCTAGTTATCAGGAAGCAATGAATGACAATACAATGCTACCTGTTGATATTTCTTCACATAAATGTGCATTCCGCAAGATATGGCAAGGGAAATGCTCCCAGTCTGCTGCTAGTAAGGTTGCTCCATTCTAATCGTGTATTATGGGACTCCATCTGTGTTATATTTTATCTGTAGATATGCTTATCTCCATCTTGTCTTTTTTTTTCCGGTCTGCCTTCTGATGTTTTTTTTGACAACTTGTTTTTATCAGTTATCAGCATCCACTGTTTTTAACTAATTAGGTAATAGCAGGCAAGTTCAGTTGCAGCCTTTTTAACCTGGTTAATTTTTGATGTACCACTTCAAAACAATCTGCGGTTTTCTTGCAAGTATTTTGATAGACACAATTTACAATATCAACATACAACATAAGCCTTTTGTCCCAAACGAGTTGGGGTATTTCATGAAATTGCTGCTGCCAAAATGAAATGAAATAAGTCGTTGGGGACCTGTACAGGATTTTGGCTTTTATCAAAACATAGAATATTTTCTTTTTACAGTTTTAATATATCCTGGTTCCACATTAGCATATTAAAGGTGCAATGGACACATTGGATATTATTAAAGACTTTATTTTCTTTCTATTTCATCTTTCGTGTTCCTTGAACTGGTCGTGGGTAGCAAAATATTTAACTCTAGTTATTACTTGTTCGTGACTCCAAATATTCATATCAGGTTTTCTTGGCCACTGATATTGATGGGATGCCAATAATTTGTTTTTTACTGCATGAGCAAAAAATATTGCTTGCTGTAAGGATTCAAGTTGATGATACTACTGAAGAAGCTTTTGGTGATATTAAGCCTCACATGAGCTGGAACATTCCTGCATTCGCTGCTGTGCCAGTTGCCGTGACTCGTCCAAGGTGATCGCCTAAGCATATTGTTTTGGATCCATAGTCTACTATGCTAATGTTTCCATGTTATCTGCAGAGTACGGATTGGAGCTCTTCCCTTTACAGACATCCTTGTTCTGAGTTCAGACAATGATCTACTTCTCTACGTAGGTTCCCTGTTGTTCAAACCATGCCATTTGTATATATGTTGTTATGTAGATATGATCATGAAATCAAGTTCACGCTGTTTTTGTAATTTGGTCTAGAAGACCCAGCACTACTATTTATCACGTGGAAGGCCCCAGTTATTCATTGCTTTATTTAACTATAAAAATAGATATAATTAATATCTATTGCAATATGGATTCAAACAGTTTCTAGAGTTGAAACATCAGTACCTTTAGATATTGTAGTTCTTTTGGAGCTTACTCTCCCAATCTGAAGTGAATTTTGAAGAGTTAATCGTTACAAGTCTTGTCGAATATCATTGTGGGTTGCACCTTCTCACGTAGGAGATCATTGCCCCAACTATACCTATGTGGCATGGGCATGGTGATAAGCTTCTATGCTAATTAGTAAAGATTGTTAGCGCTGGCCTATATAAAAGGTTGCAGGCACATTGCTTTCTTTTAACAAGAAACATACCTAAAGTTTCCCCTATTCTGATCTGTGATCAGAGCCTCCTTGTCTTGTGGCTTTATCAATCCCAGCTGATTTGAGTGGCATCGAACTTACCTTGAGCCTCTGTTCATATTAAAAAGCTGTACAGAAAAACATTTTGAATACTGTAAAAAAAGATCTTCACTTCAGACCTTATTGTTTAGTTATTGAATAGTATGCCTTTTGATTGCTTTTATGTAAAGTTCCCTGTCAGTTCAGCATAGATTTTATCCAGAAAGGACATCACTAGCTAATTCTGGTTGTACTGTTCAACTTTTTGTCTTTCTCCTTGCAATATGTAAATTAGTAATCACTGGCTCATTTTAAATGTCAAATGCAGTCTGGGAAGCAGTGCCTCTGCAGATATACTCTCCCTATTGAATTGGGAAGGGGTTTCTTTTTAAATCATGAGCTAAATTCAGATATTTCAGAGACTTACTCTGATCTGAAGATCACAAGCATAGCTGATGCTGTTGAAGGCCGTATAAACGTGACATGCAGTAATGGCCTGGTAGGATGTTCATGTACTTGTCCTTATGTGTCTTGGTTTACTCCACATATTATTGTTTAACTGTATTTTTTTTTTTGACAATTAATGCCGTTTACAAATGGTGTGATATGTTGGGGTTGTATTTTGATCCTTTGTTCTGCATTGTCTTTGTGTTTGCTGTGTTCATTTTTCGTTATTTCATATGGTTTATAGTCAAATTAAATGACGAATAGGAAAATCTTGCTGCGGTATGTCTTTTGACTTGATGTGGCAACAGTTTGTGTGGTTTTGTTGCACTGTACATTGTAGAGACTGAAATGCAAATGCTATTTGCTTTGGTTTTATATTTTACATGTTGCGCATTGACTAATATATTATTTTATCATGATTAATCATAACTTTCCTATGCCATCTATTCTGAAATATTAATTAAGAAAGCTATTTTACTCAACTCTACAAAAACAAAATTTTATAATGTCCTTTTTCAACTTTGCTCCTTTTCTCACTGTAATTTTCAGTTTTAGGCTGCTTTGATGTGTATCCCTCAGTTTGATCTTATTGCAATCTTGTCTATTTACTTCTTTCCAGATGCTCAGATGTTCGTTGCGCAAAAATCCTTCCTCTTCTTTGGTTAGTGACTGCATAACTGCAATGGCAGAGGGTTTGCAGAGTTGCTTTTACAATCAGTTTGTTTCTCTTTTTTGGGGTGATAGTGATGCTGCCTGCCTATATTCGAGCTCTCATGTGGATTCAGAATGGGAATATTTTAGTCATGAAATAAAAAGAGTTTGTACAAAGTATGGACAACCTTTGTCAACTAAATCACTCACTTTGCCAAGTAAAGCTTGGGACTTCCTGATCAACAGCAAATACCATTCCCAATACTGCAAAAGGGCCCTATCATCTTCCAATTCATTTTTGCCTGTGTCAGATAATACATGCAAAACTGTGTTTAATCCCTTTCTCCAGGATGAGCATAGTTCAGATGTGTCATATAATATTCGGTTCATGAGAGAAACATTGGAGACATTGCATGCCCTATATGAGAACCTCAAGCTTAACATTTTACGGAAAGAGTTAAGTTCTGTTTCTTTCTTTTGTTTAAAGTATCTTGTTAATGTTATTTTTCCATTTTTTTGGATGTTAGTTTGTTTTATAGTGTATATATTCACTGACAAGTAAAACATTTGGTTAAACATATGTTCATGTCCTTTAGTTACGTATGGCATTCATGAAAGTTATAGTTTAATGCAATTATAAAGATCTTTAACTCTTGACTCATAGGAGAGTGTAGCTTTGCTTATTTGAATGACAGATTTCTAAATTTTAAAAGGTAGCATTCATTCTCCTGTCTTGACAAAATAAGCCCTACTTTTCAGCCTTGTAACTGTGTTTTTCTCTCACAACAAATAGCCTGTTCGGCAAGACTTATTGTGCCGGCGGCTGATTTGTAAGGCTGATATGTTGTGAGGGAAAAACACTGTTACACGGCGATAAGCTGAAGCGAACAGGCTAACCTATTCCTAATCCTACTTAAAATAATCCCAATACAACCATGGTTCTTGAGAACAAAGGCCTCGTGCATCAAAGTAACTGCCTTGGCACTTGCTATATGCATGGAAATAATGGTAGATACATCAACTATTGTTATCCTCATTGCATGCTGTTATAGCATTTGTCATCATATAAATAATCAAGTAATGGAAGCCTTGAATTTTTGTAGTTTTCTTCATCGCTCATGGGAAACTCAGCTTCTGTTTAGTTGGATATTGGAGAATGCAGATGGCCTATCAAATAGATGAATCAATGTGTCTGTCAGCCAAAAGGCACTTTAAGCGCCTACTAAAGTGATTTTACTAGTTATTTTTCGTGTTATAGCTATAGGGCACCAAATCTGTTATGTGCCTGCTGGGATTGAGGGGAGAGAGTCGAGAGAGTGGCGGCTGGCCGGCGTGCTACAGTACCTGCGGGTACTGTTCACAGCGGCGTTTAGGGCTGCGTGGGAGAGAGAACCGGCCGCAGGGCGTCCGCCCACGGCCGGGTAAGAGGGAAGGGATTTCCTTTTTAATTTTTGCTTGATTAGATTGATACATCTCCTCATCTTATATAGAGAGGTTTCCTTGACTTACAAGCAAGGCTTACTTGACCCCTAAGGAAAGCGACCCTTATCTCTAATTAACCTTAACGTGCTATATAGCCAGCCCAGGCCCAATAGGCCCTACTCTAACAAAATCTTACAAAGAATTCCCTCTTTTTCCAAGTTTTAGTTCATATTAGTTTTGTCCTAAATTTAAACTCCTACTTTGACCAATTTTATAAAAAAAATGCATCAACATCTATAAAATAAAATTAGTTGTATTGAATCCACCATGAAATATGTCTTGACATGCATTTATTTGGTATCGTAGATGTTAACATGTTGAGTAAACTTGGTCAAAGTTAAAGAAGGTTGGCTTAGGACAAAACTTGAACTACCTCAATTTTGAATGGAGGGAGTCTCGGTCTGTGTTTTACTTCAGTTTACAGTGCAAAACTCAGAACGGTTTTGAATGGCTCGAGACCTTTTTTGTTTATATCAGTTTTATCTTATTATCATATATGGCCATATTTCAAATCAGTCTTTAACCTTTTGGATTACTTTTTCAGGGATCTAGGATGTCTCGCTTCATTGTTATGTACTGTCGCTTCATCTCTGGGTGAACATAGTTATGTTGATTATTATTGCCGTGACTTTCCGCTCAACTTGATTGAATCCCCATCCCTAGTCTCTTCAAGTTCTTTAACAACTCCGCCGTCCCTGTTTCGTTGGTTTGAGTACTGTCTATGTCATGGTTTGGACTCAGCAAAGCTGGAAGACATTCCTACTCTAATGCGCAAACGGAAAGTTTCTGCTGTGAGTTGGGGTAGGAAGGTATTGTCATTTTATAGTTTGTCGTTAGGAGCAGAAAGGAAAGGTAAAAATCTCTCTTCTGGTGTGTTCTGTGAAGTTGCCAGTGGTTCAGCCAGAAACACTGAAGAACTTACTGTTCTGGCTATGGTTGCTGAAAAGTTTGGTCATCAGCAATTGGATTTATTACCAGTTGGTGTATCTCTTGTGCTTCGCCATGTGAGACAACTCTCTATTCTATGTTTTGATATGGTGCAATTGATTTTTTTTTTGAGACATGGTTTCATAATACAGGCACTGGACAAATGTCGTGATTCCCCACCTGATGATTGGCCTGCAGCTGCTTATGTTCTTGTTGGCAGGGAAGACCTAGCTACAGCAAAAATGGGGACAGTTAGGAAAGAAAACCTGTTGTGCAACAATGATGATTTGACATCAATGTCAGTCCCTTATATGCTACATCTGCAACCTGTAATCATACCGACAACTGCACCTGACATCCCTGCATCAGAAGTTTTGAATTCTGATGATTCCGATTCTGTCTATAAATCTGTTGAGGATGGCATGGAACATATCTTCACTTCAACGACACAACTCCGATTTGGTCATGATTTACGCTTGAATGAGGTTTGTCCTTTCTTTTGAGTGAGCCTGTCTTTCTGAATTACTGGATTGCAATTGCATTGCTGCTTGCTTAATAATGTTTTGATTCTTTGATTATGCGAGTCTTTTGCTTTATTTGTATTGTATGATGCTTCATATATTTTTTACTACAGGAACACTCTGGCTTGTGCAAGTCACATTAGTCTGCTGTATCTTATTTCATTCCTTATATGGCTGCTTAAATCTCTGTCGTATTCTTTTGATTAGGTTAGACGCCTCTTATGCTCAGCAAGGCCTGTGGCTATACAAACACCTACTAATCCTAGCGTGTCGGATCAAGACCTGCATCAGGTATTATTATTTCTTTCTTATTTGCTCATAATTGCAGATATTAAGCTATTTGTTAGTAAACACAAACAAAGCCATAGGTCTTTGGTCTTGGATTCCTACGTCCTTTGTTGTTTGAGGCTGCTGGTTGTGTTTTGCCTACTTTATTTTGTAGTATGCTGTATTGACTAAAACGCGCGTGCGCGGAGGGGTGTGGGGATCTTACTTCCCTCCTTTGTGTATGTGTATCTTTTTATTCTTCTTAATGAAATGCCACACAGCTCTCCTTCATAGTTCGAGAAGAAAAAAAACAAAGCCATAGCTGAGCTTCAAACTACTTATTTCCTGCTTCCTTTACCATTTGTTAAGTTCGATCTTCTTTACACTTTCCTGTGCACTTATCTTCAACATCTCATTTGTCAAGTTTTTTCATGTTCTTAAATATATCATTACTATGAGTTACTGAGGAGCAATCATTTTAATCAGAGCATCTCTTTCATTACCTTTTTCTGGATTTCACTGATTATGAACTGTCTTCTTCGTTACTTATTTTTCCATGCATTTTCAGCAACAATTATGGAATTTTGCACAAAGGACAACTGCTCTACCTTTTGGGCGTGGGGCTTTTACTTTAGCTACAACTTACACTTTGTTGACAGAGGTAAGAGTTCGTACCAAAATGTCATGATAGCCTGGATGGTTGATGTTAGTCTCTGTCAATGTTTAGTACCGCAGACAGCCAAGCACCAGCTATTTTCCTCTTGTTTCAGTACTTTTCCCTTCGCTGCAGGTTCTGGTGTTCCCAAAGCTTGTGTTGGCTGGTCGATTGCCTGCACAGCAGAACGCAACAGTAATCCTTTTCTTGTTTAGTTTCAATTCCATTTTCTTCATGTTTCTTTTGTTATGTCCAGAAAATCACTGTTCATGTCACTTGAAGGAATAGTATCATGTTAGCAGTACTTAAAAATGATTTACTAGTTCTACTGGCTCATATTAGGAATTAAGTTCTCAAAGATGATTAGATTGGGTAGAAAGTCGAATAACAAACCTCACTGTTATGATATCAAGTAGAGTTTCTGAGCTTTTGGGAACAATGCCTTATGATATGTTGGTAGTTCTCACTTATATCTTTTTCCTAACTGCATTTTATACAGGTAAATCTTGATCTAAGTAGTAGAAGTGTCTCAGATTTCAAATCTTGGGCGGAGTTTCATAATGGTGTTGCTGCTGGCCTGAGGCTTGCTCCTTTTCAGGTTATATACAAGATAAGAGGCCACTGTAGCAAAATTCAGTGTTCACTGACCCTGGCAGATGTTTTTTTATGCTACCGTGTTGTTTTCCTATTGTTATAAGTGGAGCTTATTATAATGCTTTTTTGCAGGAGAAAATGTTGAGAACTTGGATACAATACAATAGACCTTCTGAACCAAATTTTACTCATGCTGGTTTGCTTCTAGCATTTGGCTTGCATGAGCATCTAAGAGTCCTAACTATGACTGATGCATATCGATACCTCTCACAGGTGACCTTGTTCATCTTTTGGTTGTTTTTGTCATAGGCTTGTGTTTTACGGTTATAAGGGAGGTGATAGTTATGGTTAATGGGAGAATAATGGCACCGGGCGCCTTGTCACCATGACACTGTTATGGCAGGAGGGAGGGAGGGAGGACTAACATATGCATTGAAAATTAAGCTTAGGCTAACAAAATAGCAAATAAAGCAATATGCGATAAAAGGCTCATCTCTAGGACTGAGTGAATGATGGGGTGATGGCATAACTGCTGTTCTTGGCCTGCCGAGAGTAGGTATGGCCACACTGCCAAACATGACCGTTTATCCTTAGTCAGAAAAATAATTTGTTTCACTATATTCTCGTGTTCTTTAGTGTAGCATTATGTTCACAGCATTTTTGGAGAGAGTGCCTCTGCATTTTATGGTCAATTTAGCAAAACTTATCTGGTCCAAGTTATCACAAAATTATAATTAAGAAGTTGTATCACAAGACTACAGATTTAACATGTCATAGTTTCACAAAACTACGGAATTAAGAATTTATATTACAAAGCTACAAATCTAATGTGCCATACTATTACAAACCTGGTCGAGCAACCGATAAAGATACATTTCTGGAACGGCTACATCCTACATAACTAGTCTTCCTCTTTTCCAGGAAGAAAGTCTCAGACCATATGTAGTTCTCTTTTGTTATACTTTTGGTGCTGAGTTCCTTACTGCCCCAAAACTGAAGTGGCTTCTTCACTCCAGCTCAGAAGTATTCTTGACTATATGGTGTAGTGCGAACCAAAAGTAAATTCGCTAAGGGGCTCTTCTAATGTAATGAAATAATCTAAAAAAAGTGAAGCCAGTAAGCCAGCCCTCACCCCTTTCAACGCTTAGAATGAGAAGTTCGCATTAAAATAATTTATATATTCTAATTGTCATGTCACCGCAAGAGATCTATTCTATTTGATCTGCGGCGGTATCCGGAATTAAGAACCCGCAAACCTATCAATGGTTGATCGTAATATAGTGGATTTATCGCATAACGGAAAAAGGGGACAAAGTCTTTCTGAAACGCTTCGCGCCTCACATTTGACGGGCGGAGTTCGGACCACCAGTCCTACGTCTCCGCCTACCACTCGCCTTGCTCGGATTAACTCACCAAAGTCTGCTTTCGCCCACCTGGGTAGGCAGCTGAATGCCTATACAAGTTGGAAATCGATTCGGTTTTACAACGCCACCACCACCGAGATCGATCCCGATGTCACCTTTCAAGAACAGTAGATTAATCTAATCTCTTGCACTTAGTAGATGTACTAGAGTATAGGACTTGGTGAGAGGTTGAACTAATATGCATGTGCGCACAGTAGATGGGAACAAAGGCTATCTCTGTTGTTCTTCCGGATCCGAGCTCGCCCTTCGGGGATTGAAGAATACATTCCAAAGAAATGAGGGTTAACCTACTGTTTCGTCACTGTTCCCCGAGCAACCCGATCTGATATTCCTTAACTGCTATCTTTTCTAGCTTTCCCTCGAGGAACTAATTCACCGAGAGTCGTGCGTTCCCATGATTCCAATGATTACTATTTGCCCCTCCTCTATCCAATGCCGAGAAAGAGTTCGCCTTTGAATTGATTGCAAAATGGTAGCGGCAGCTAGCACAGGCAAGTGTGAGCCAGATAAGCCAAGAACTTACCTAACCCTTGAGTACCTCCTTCCCGGATGAATGAGCAAATCAATCACGAGTGGGGAGGGCCTACCTCCATCAATAAAATGTAACACTTTCACCCCTATGCCTATGAATTCAATGATTTAAGGGCCCCGGGAGGAAACTTCGGAAAGAAAGCCTACTGGTTGTTGGTCTGGTTGTCCCCCCGGCGGTGCCCGGGCGGGCCTCATATTCAGTATGCAATGTATCACTTACAAACATACTTGTCGAAATCTTCAGTTTTGACACATTATTGTATTAAATATGTAGTTTTGAGATACATTGCACACCAAATCTGTAGTTCTGTGATGGACATGCTAAACCTATAGGCTATAGCCTGTGATGCATCTTCTTAAACCTGTAGTTTTGTGAAATTTACTCTGTTGTTCTGTAAGTGAGCATATGTATATTTTGTATAATTTGATTAATTGTCTGAGTGCAGGAGCATGATATAACAACCCTTGGTTTGTTGCTTGGTTTGGCAGCATCTCATAGGGGAACAATGGATCCTGCAATATCGAAGGTATTAACTTAAGCATGTTGGATGTGTATGTATATGTATATGGCTATTAGGTGGGTTTATCTAGTAATCTTGGATGTAAGTGAACTTGTTTAGGGGAGCGTTATTCAAAGTGTTGTATTCAGTATTGCATATGTCACATGTCAGATCTGTTTTTTTTTTTTTTTTTTGGGGAATTTGATTTATTTTCTCTAGAGGTAATTTCATTTTTCTGTAGCTCCTACTTCCCCATTTGGTATTATTGTTGCTCAACTAATTTTCGAGAATGTGAAAATGTAGCCACTGTCCGTCTTATGAAATTTTGCTGATATCCAATTCTGTAAAAAAAAAGGCTAATTGTCTACATAGGACCAAATTTGGCATACTAGCTAATGCAGCATTTGGCCATTGGGTCTGCTGTGAGCACAAACACGATCAAACGGCACTGCACAAGCCTGGATACAGGCAACCAATCAGGCATAATATTTTGTCCTTAATCACATTGGATGTTCATTAGACAGATATTGAGGGTCCTGTCTTGAAACAATTGTTTGACACTAACCAATTGTGTACTGTATGACACACGCTGTTAGTGGTTACAGGTCAAAATGACCTTCCTAATAAGGATTTGGGTAGTTTAGACTCACAATTTGTGGCTAGATTTGTAGAAGGACAAACAGCCCTATATTTTTATGACCCTTTCTTTTAAGGCTTCTTGTGTATAAACTATTGCAGTTGCTCCCTCTTTTCTGTAATATCGGCCTGTTCTCCTGTGAGCCTGTTTCTGAACATAAGGCCCCTGGCTTAACTGGGTGTAGCTAATGAGTACCTTGCAGGCTTGCACCCCTACATAAGGCACTACCACACTACAGCTACAATCATTATTATGAAATGAAGTACTTTTAGTTCAGTTGCTTTAACATAGTTGTGCAAAACCCCTTTCAGTTGCTGTCCAACCTAATGGTGTTTGCAGTCATGTAGCTTTGAGATATTATGGCCAAAGTTTGTTTAGTTCCTTTTTTTTTCTTAAAGTTTGTTTAGTTCTACAAAATAAGTTCCAAAAAGGTATCATTTAAAACCCACAGGTGTACTCTGAAATTTACTCTTACAGAGTTTTGTTCTGTTATTGAGTCATTCCATCGTTGCTGCATGGCCACTTAGAGTTTTGTGACCGCCTAATATTCTGCTCTATGGCAACTTAAATGTCTGTGGCTTTACTCTTCTCCCTTTTCTCTCTTCAATTTAATACAAAAATATGCAGCTCTCTTGTGTCCGAGAGAAAAATGACTGTCTTTTTGTGCTTACAGATGCTTTACTTCCATGTTCCTTCTCGACATCCATCTTCTACTCCAGAGCTGGAGTTACCAACTCTTCTACAGGTAACACTGCTGTAGGGTGTAGGCTACTGTTTTATTGCAAGTTTCTCCTTTTAGTTTAGTACTTTTGAACTATTGATACTTGATTTTATTTTGGAGCCTGGTCTGTGTTTATTTTTTTTTTGAAAGAAAAGACAGGAGCTCTACCGCTCAGTTAAGTATAGGAAAGAGAATGTTTTATGTACACATGGCACCCATTGGGCCAAACACACTGGTCCTAGAGTCAGTTTTTTTACCCTGGAAATGAATAAGCCCTGCGCCTTTGCACATTGTCCTCTTTGGTCAAGGAGCCTGGTCTGTGTTTATGATATTTATGCTAATGTTTTAAGGGTCATTACTGAATAAGATGCTAAACCATGCAATTTTACACATGTTTTGTTGGTTGCTTAAAATACTGACTTGACATAGTACATGATTTGCTTTTTATCTTTGTTTCTGTCACTCTGATGGGATGTTCAGGTGTAGTTCTGTATCTAGCCTTAAATTGAATCAATGAACTAAAAATATAGTAAGAAAAAGTAATAATTATGGATAGTAGAGATCACGTTTGGGGATGGAAAGTGGATACAGTTAATCCACATAGTTGACATATGTCAGGGAGAGGACTTGTGCTCATAGGCAATGGCATTTCACTGATTTTCCATATATACGGAGATTTTAACTATGATAATTTGGATGCTTTTGATGATAGACTCAGAGCCCGTTTCGCAGTATTTACCGTTTCTGTTTCTCATAAGAAATCAGTAGAATCAAACGATCAGAGCCAAAAAGGGTACCCATTCTGGCTCAAAATGATTCTCCATTGCTGCCTGTGAGCTCAAAATGGTGGTAACCTGGTTTCGATTCTGTTTCTTGCCTGTCCTCTGCACCATAATTTTTTTCAGTTCATCCTTTGTAAGTGCAACAAGTTAAAATGGATTGTATTTAAGTTGTTCTTCATCCACAAAAAGTTCTGCTTTTTTGAAGCATATACCATTTATATGAATATTTATGATTTTTTTATGAATCAGAATCCAGCCTAACAGCCAAACGATCTCTTGAAGTCGTTTTGATTCACCATAGAAACATTTCTAGAGAATTTGCATGTAAACGTTTCTACGAGAATCTAGGTCCTTACTAAACACACCCTTAAACTTATCTCTACTAAGAATTAGTTTTTTTTCTCAAACAATGCAAGAGAGCTGCATGTCAAAATAAACTCGACCTGCAGGGGTAAGACAGCCCTAGGGCATTGCATTAAGAAGATCTTCTCATGCAAGTTGAGAAACCCCTAAACCCCTGCCCCACCCATACGCTGTGGCACGGTAGCCCATGTGAGATGACCACGACCGGGACCGGGCCTTAGACTTGTGCTTTGTTCGTGGGACAGACGAGGAGATTTTTTTTACTAAGCTATGTGTTGGAGTGTGTGTATTAGGCCCATGAGGCTAAGCCCATGAGGCCCATGTATGTACTGCTATATAGCTACCCTTCTAGGGTTAGCCCAATAATCTAATCACTCATTCTAACATGGTATCAAACTAGGGTTTCCTCTTTCCTCTCTCTCCTCCCCTCCCTCCCTGCAGCCGCCGCTGCCCTTCTCCGGCCATGGCCGACGGTCGGCCGCCTCCTCCTCCCTCCCCCACCTACTTCTCCACCTTCCCTCCTCTCCCTTACTCCCCCTGGGCCCACAGCGCCCCCGGTCGGCGGCTGTCCGCGGCCCTGTTTGCCGCCGGCGGCGCAGCTGGTACTGCTGCGGAGGGGGCCGACGCGCCCCCGCCCGGCGTGCCACCCGGCGGGCCGCAGGTGCCGCCCCCGTCTCACCCCGCCCCTGGCAGGCCGCAGCCGCCGCCCCCGCCCCCACCTCCGTCGCCGCCGACCCAGCCCCGCCCTGCCACCGGCGGGCCGCCGCCGCCGCCCCCTCCCGTGCAGGTTGCAGGGGGCGCGCCGCAGCAGCCCGCGGCCACCCGGACCGCTAACGCCGTCCTGGCCGCGACCGGTGGTCTGCTCGGCGCGGATGGGGCCCGCGCTCGCCGTCCCTTCACGCCGCGCTGTTCTCTGATCCCCACCACGCCGCCGCTCTCATCTCCGCCCGGGCTGCCGCCGCGGAAGGCGCGGCACGCGTGAGCGCGGCTGCCCTCGCCTTGGAGCGGGAGCGCGAGGAGGCCGCTGCCTTGGCGCGTCAGTTCGCCGAGGCGGAGCAGCTCCTCGGCTACTCGGCGTCCTACGACACCTCCGCCACCTCCTCCGACCCGCGCGCCGTCCGTGTGTCGCCTCTCCAGATCCCCGATCCGGAGGATCCACTCGTGGCACAGCTCCACTACCAGGCCGGCGGTGTCCAGAACATCCGCAACCTGGTCACGGTCGTCCTCGACCCGGAGTCGTCCTCCTACGCCCGCTGGCGGGACATGGTCGTCCTCACCCTCCGTTGCTACGCCCTTGACGACCACGTCTTCATCGACGTCCCGCTTGCGGCTGAGACCCCCGGGTGGCATCGTCTCGACAGCATCGTCCTCTCCTGGATCCTCGGGACCATCACCACCGACCTCCACGACCTCGTCCGCAACACACCCGACGCTCGTCGTGCCTGGCTGGCGCTTGAGGGCCAGTTCCTGGGCAATGCCGAGGCCCGGGCTCTACGTCTCGACGCCAGCTTCCGCACCTTCGTCCAGGGCGACCTCTCCGTCGGCGAGTACTGCCGCCGGATGAAGGGCATGGCGGACTCCCTTGGTGACCTTGGCTGGCCCGTGGAGGACCGGATCTTGGTCCTCAACGTCCTCCGCAGCCTCAGCGACCGCTACAGCCACCTCCGGACTTGGATCACCCGGCAGCGGCCCTTTCCCTCCTTCCTGCAGGTCCGTGACGACCTCGTCATAGAGGAGCTCACTCAGGGCGTCCAGCCTGCTTCCCTCTCCGCGCCGGGCTCCTCGTCCTCCTCGACTTGCCCTTTCCGCCGCTCCTCCGCCGCGTACGTCCACACCGGCACCGTCGTCTCTTCTTGGTCCTCCTCCCTCCGGGCCGAGCGGGGGTGGGGGGGGGGGGGGGGGCGTGGCGGCCGTCGTCGACGCGGAGGGCGTGGTTCAGGCTCTGGTCGTGGGGCTACGCCCGCGCTACCGCGGGGGGTGCACCCTGGCCATCCTTCAGCAACCCTATGGTCCGGGCGCATCTTCATGTGGCCTTTCTAGGGTGCCGGTGGTGATCCTCGCACCCCGGCGGCCATGCTCGCCGGTGCCGTCCCGGCGGCTCCGTGGGCTCCACCACCTGGGGGTCGCCGTGGGCCCTGCCTTCCCAGTCGCCGCCAGGGCCTGCCGGTTGGGATGCGACGGCTCTAGCCCGCTCCTTCAGCACCATGGGCCTGACACCGTCCCACCGGCCTTGACTGGGTCGCCGACTCGGGTGCCACCTACCACACTACGTCCGACCCCGGTATACTCACGGCTGTCCACCCTCCTCCTTCGTCTCTTCCTTCCTCCATCATGGTCGCAAATGTTTCTTGCATTCCTGTCACATCCGTGGGTTCCGCTACCTACTCCTGGCTCTTTTCGTCTTCCTGATGTCCTTGTTGCTCCGTCTATGGTTCACAACCTTCTCTCCATTTGTCGTTTTACTGCTGACAATTCTTGTTCTGTTGAGTTTGACTCCTCTGGTCATACTGTGAAGGATTTGGCTTCCCGGCGTCCACTCCTCCGATGTGACAGCACGGGGCCCCTTTACACGCTTCGGCTTCCTCTGTCTGCTCCTACTTCTTCGGCTTCCGCTTCGTCCGCTGCTTTCGCCGCATCCACTGCCTCTACTACTTGGCACCGCCGTCTCAGACATCCTGGCCGTGATGTTTTGATGCAGCTTAGTCGTAGTTCTGACATACCATGTACTCGGGCTCACGATGGACATTTGTGTCATGCGTGCCAATTGGGTCGACATGTTCGTCTTCCATTTCCCACCTCTTCTTCCCATGCGACCCACATTTTTGATCTTGTACACTGTGACCTGTGGACTTTTCCTGTGATGAGCATTTCTGGATATAAATACTATCTTGTCGTGGTTGATGATTTTTCTCATTATTCTTGGACTTTTCCCTTGCGTGCTAAGTCTGAGGCGTTTCCCACGCTCCGTCACTTCTTTGCCTGGGTGTCTACTCAGTTTGGCCTTACCGTGAAGGCCGTACAGTGTGACAACGGGCGTGAGTTCGATAACTCCACCTCTCGGGATTTCTTCCTCTCTCACGGTGTCCAGTTGCGCATGTCTTGCCCCTACACCTCCTCCCAAAATGGCAAGGCTGAGCGCATGATTCGCACCACAAATGACACCATGCGCACTCTTCTCCTCCAGGCTTCCCTTCCCGCCCGCTTCTGGGCCGAGAGCCTGCACACCTCCACCTATCTCCTTAACCGCCTACCTTCCACTTCCTGTCCAGCTCCCACTCCACACCACGCTCTCTTCGGTACCCCTCCTCGCTACGATCACCTCCGTGTCTTCGGGTGTGCGTGTTACCCTAACACCATTGCCACTGCTCCTCACAAGCTGGCTCCCCGTTCGACTCTGTGTGTCTTCCTCGGGTACTCCCCGGATCACAAGGGGTACCGCTGCTATGACCTCACCTCACGCCGGGTCCTCATCTCTCGCCATGTGGCGTTTGATGAGTCCGTCTTCCCATTCTCCACTACCTCCACACCTCCTTCCACCCCCGACCTTGACCTCTCCTCTCTGTCTCCCACTGACGCGGTGGTTCAGCCACCATTTCCGTTTTGTCCTGCAGGTCTTGCTCCGCCACTCGCGTCGCCGGCCCAGCGCCCTCCGGTGCGGCGCCTGACCCTGCGTCCCCCGCGGGTCCGGCTGCGGCTAACCCTGTTCCCTGGGCAGGTCCGGCGGCCACGCCCTCTGGTGCCCTGCGCGGGGCCGGAGGCGCCGTCCTCGGCGACTCCGGCGCGGTTCGCCCACCCGGTGCGCGTCTACCAGCGCCTAGTGCGACCGGCCCCGCTGGACACGGTGCCGGTGCCACCACCGCCCTCGCTGCCACGGTCACCTACGGTGGCACCTTCTCCGTCGACGCCCACGCCGCCGTCTCCACCACTACCAGCTGCTCGTGTCGAGCCGCCGGTGTACCACCCGCCACCGCTTCACCGACCACCGCGTCATGTTCACCCCATGGTGACGCGGCACGCGGCCGGTGTCCTGCGGCCCCGGGCTCTTGCAGCGACGCCCGGGGACCCGCAGGTCTCTCCTGTATCCTCTTCTGTCCGCGACGCCTTGGCGGATCCTCACTGGCGTCGTGCGATGGAAGAGGAGTACGCGGCCCTTCTGGCCAACCAGACGTGGGACCTGGTGCCGTGCCCGCCTGGTGCCAATGTCGTCACTGGCAAGTGGATCTGGACGCGCAAGCGCCGAGCCGATGGCTTCCTGGATCGGTACAAGGCTCGTTGGGTTCTCCGGGGCTTCACTCAGCGGCCCGGTGTTGACTATGATGAGACCTTCAGTCCAGTGGTGAAGCCAGCTACCGTCCGCACAGTTCTCGCCCTGGCTTCTCGAGCGCTCCTGGCCTGTGCATCAGCTGGATGTCAAGAATGCCTTCCTCCATGGCACTCTGACCGAGACCGTCTACTGCAGCCAGCCGGCAGGTTTTGTGGATTCCTCTCGCCCTGACTTGGTCTGCCGGCTCAACAAGTCTCTCTACGGGCTCAAGCAGGCACCTCGGGCTTGGTACTCTCGGTTTGCTACCTTCCTGCTGACTCTTGGGTTCACGGAGGCCAAGTCTGACACCTCGCTGTTCATATGCCACCATGGGGGCAAGACTGCTTACCTGCTCCTCTATGTGGATGACATCGTTCTCACCGCTTCCAGCCAGTCTCTGCTCCAGCGCATCATTGCCTCTCTCTAGGCGGAGTTTGCTATGAAGGATCTGGGTGTGCTCCATCACTTCCTCGGCGTCACTGTTGAGCCCCGACCTTCTGGCTTGTTCCTCCACCAGCGGCAGTTCACTCGTGACATTCTGGAGCGAGCAGGGATGACTGACTGCAAGCCTTGTTCCACCCCAGTCGACACTTAGGGCAAGCTGTCAGAGGCCACGGGTTCGTTGCTTGGCCCCGCGGACTCTACCGCCTACCGGAGTCTTGCTGGCGTGCTCCAGTACCTCACCTTCACCTGACCTGACATCTCCTACGCCGTGCAGCAGCTGTGCCTCTACATGCATGCTCCACGGGAGCCCCACCTTGCTGCTATGAAGCGGCTTCTCCGGTACCTGCATGGCACCCTCGCCTATGGGCTGCTCCTCGGCCGGTCCTCCTCTGCTGAGCTGGTTGTCTACATCGACGCTGACTGGGCGGGCTGCCCGGACACCCGCCGGTCCACCTCCGGCTAGGCTGTCTTCTTGGGCGGCAACCTTGTCTCTTGGTCGTCCAAGCGCCAGCCGGTGGTCTCACGCTCCAGTGCCGAGGCGGAGTACCACACCGTGGCCAACGGTGTGGCCGAGGCTGCTTGGCTCCGCCAGCTCCTGGCTGAGCTTCACCGCCCCCTCGCCAGAAGCACGCTCGTCTACTGCGACAACGTCAGCGCGGTCTACCTCTCCACCAACCCTGTGCAGCACCAGAGGACCAAGCATGTGGAGATTGACCTGCACTTCGTCCGCGACCGTGTGGCCATCGGCGACGTCCGGGTCTTTCGCGTCCCGACCACCTCCCAGTTTGCGGACATCTTCACCAAGGGCCTCCCTTCCTCGACCTTCTCCGAGTTTCGCTCCAGCCTCAACATCACCAGTGGCTAGTTGTGGCTGCGGGGGGGCCCTGTGTGTTGTGCTTGTTTTCTCTCTTGTCCAGTCTTGTACTCCGCTGCGCCGGTAGTCCAGACTGCGGGGGGGTGTTGGAGTGTTTGTATTAGGCCCATGAGGCTAAGCCCATGAGGCCCATGTATGTACTGCTATATAGCTACCCTTCTAGGGTTAGCCCAATAATCTAATCACTCATTCTAACACTATGGTTCCTCTAACCAACTGAACTAGCTGAGGAGTGCCGCTGGGTTCTTCTAACCAACTGGACTAGCTCCGTGTCATTTCATTAAGAACGAGAGTTTTTGTGTTACTTTTTGGTGAATATTGAATATTTTAGAACTTTTAAGCGGAAATGTTCAGCTCAAGAGTTGGAAATCAGATTATAGCTGGTCCTATGAGAGGTCACATAAGCGAAATGTAGAAATGAGCTTAATGGTGCTTAGTATTGGTATATTGTGTCCTCAGTATTCTTTTCCTATCAAAGAACTTTTTTTTATTTATAATAGAATCCTCGTTTTTATGAGGATTCTATTATAAAAGTAGACTATTCTTGCAAGCAATAGGACTTACAACCTCTACCTAATCTTATCCAAAATACCCATATAAATGGATTTAGGACTGGTACATCATATTAATAAGAGTGTAAATGCTTTCATTCTATAAATTTTTCTATTTAATTTCTGGGTGTTTATTTTTTCCCGATTGTACTCCCCTGATTTGTATATCATGAGTGTTAACTATATTAATAAATCTTGTAATGTGGCTTGTTGCTTTATATCATTGTTGTAGTTTCTCACATTGGTTCTCTAGTTCATCTTATATAGCTTTTCATATACTGTGATAAAAATGGTTGCTCAGTAATCTGTTAATATTTGTTTGTGTCATCTGAGCAATAGTTAAGTTGATTAATTGCTATCAGCAGACAATATTAGATATCTATTATTTTTTTTATCCAGTCAGCAGCAGTAATGGGAATCGGACTTCTCTATGAAGGCTCAGCTCATGCACTCACCATGAAGATTCTTCTGGTAATCATGACAACAAGTCAATAAGTCTCCCTTCTCTTTTGATTTTGTATCAAGTTATCGATCTCTTTTCATGGTTTTTAACCGATCAGCAAAGAAAACATTGCTTTAATTTTTCTGGGATACACCATGCATACACATTGTATTTTTCTTAATCCTTTTGGTATACTAAGAGCATCTCTAGGAGATTAGCTAAAAAGATTAGCTAAATTTAGTGATTTAGTCACTCTGTAAAATAGATTCGACAAAAAATTAATAGAGAACTCCAACTAACTCTGTAAAGTGGGGTTTTCTATATTTTAGTGAGATAGAGTGCAGTGGAGGCAATCCAATAATAGAGAGCGAACTTGTTGAGATACAGGGCTACTAAATTTGGAGAGTCATTTGCCTAGTCTCTTGGAGATGTTTCTTTTTCTAATACTAGCTATATTTGGCTTTACAAAAATGATTTGGCTAGTCTCTTGGAGATGCTCTAAAGTTCTTGCAAAATAGAAAAATGAACATTCTGTACTTTTAAATGTTGACATTATTACTATAACTTTTACAGTTATACCCCTCGAGTCACAAATATGTGACATTTTGAGGTTATCCTGAGTCAACCTTTACAAAATTTGACTACAAAATGCTTTTTGTGTATTGAGTTTGATATTTGGAAAATATATTAGATTTGCCTTTTTTTCCCTCAAATATGCAGGAGGACTGCATATCATTGCATTAAGGTAGAAGAAAGGGTTAGGCTAAAATAGCCATACAGAAACGAACTCCTGCTCACAACACTTGACCGCTCTTAGAAACTTTTATACAAGAAAAATAGGCGACCAGCCAAGGTAAACTCCTAATTACTGGACGGGGATCTGTTGGCGACCACGGCACTCAACCCCTTCGCCCCTCCTAACATCCATAGTTCAGCTTCATTCTGCGCCAAAAGCAAAGTTCTACTCACAATCTCACATTAGGGGGAGCCCATTGAACACAACATCGTTCCTTATTTTCCATAGAGACCATGCTTCTAACACGACCAGAGTGTTGAAACCATCCCACATACTGTCATTTGCTTGTTGCCACCAAAGGAAAAAAAATTGTTACAGTCCAATTGTGGTGTAACATCCGGGAAACCAAAAGACTTCCATAACTGAAGCCACAGTTGACGAGCAAAGACAGGCCGAGAGAAGATGGTTAATCGTCTCATCTTCTTGATCACAAAGAGTGCAGTGGTCCGGATGAGGGAGGCCACGGCGAGCCAGCCTGTCTGCTGTCCATCAGTGGTTGTGTGCCACTAGCCATAGAAAGAACTTGTATTTCTGTGGATCCCAGGTTTTCCAAATCAGGTTACAAGATGCAAAGAAGGTCGACCCATTGAGAAAGCTTCATACGCTGATCTGGTGGAGAACTTACCTGAGGCCTCCAAGCGCCACAGATGAATATCTTCATTATCTGGCTGTAATACAACTTCCTCAATCAAATCCCAAATATCAAGGAACTCTGCTAGGACTGTCACCGTGTAGTGGCCTTCGATATCGCCAAGCTCGGGAAAGTCATCTGCTACTCTGCTTCTCGACACGAAAGCAGGGCAATGCTCCATTTTTTATAATTCGTCCTACCCTTAGCTTTGCTACTTGACCAAATGTTATTTGTTAAAGCTTCCTGGATAGATCTGCTGATGGCCTTTCTCCTAGGGACACAAGCAAAGATATGAAGGGCCAACAACTCAATTGAGCATCCATTTAGCCATCTGTCAGTCCAAAATTTTGTGTTTACTCCATTTCCAATAACTGAAACAACAGCAGAGGCAAAGAGGGACTGTGCACAGGATGGAACAGGGATAGGGAGGAACGCCCATGGCTTCCTAGGTTCAGTTTTACCCAACCACAGCTATCTTACTGAGCCCAGCTGAAACGCTATAAATCCAATATTCCAAGACTACCAAGCTCCTTGGTCTGGTAACCTTTGGCCAAGCTATCAAACAATGCCCTCCATTTGCTTCCTTCCTTCCTCGCCATAAGAAACCCCTATGGATTTTGTCAACTGCCTTTAAATACCACTGGGGAAGGTCCAAGCCCGTTGCCATATAGATCATCATAGCCGTAAGGACATGCTGAACTTGAGTGGCTCTTCCTGCCCGATTCAACAAATCTGCTTTCCAACCCGGGAGTTGGTCTGCAATTTTGTCAATGAGAAGCTGAAATTGCGCACGGGTTAGTTTCTTGAATGACAGAGGGAGTCCAAGATGTTTGCAAGGGAAATCCTGAACCTCACAAGGTAGCTGGGCTTGAACTACAGCCATATCTTCCTCGGAGCATTGAATGGGCAGTACACTACTCTTCTGTATCTTGGTCTTGAGGCCCGTGGCCGAGCCAAAAAGCTACAGCAGGTCTTCAACCATGAGCAGATCAGTGGCAACTGGGCGGAGAAATAAGACCATGTCATCTGCATACAAAGAAACACGGTGATGGATATTTCGTGTAGCAAGCGGCTGCAGCAACCCCTCATTACTGGCCTTTTCAATCATGCAATTCAGCACGTTCATTACCAAAATGAATAAAACGGGAGACAAAGGATCACCTTGTCTCAACCCTCTCCGATGAGACAGGACCTCTCCTGGAACACCATTAAGAAGAATCCGAGTAGAAGAACCAAGAAGACCACTGATCAAGTGTCGGCATTTAGGACCAAAACCCCACTTTTGTAATGTTTCCAATAGAAAAGGCCAAGAAACCGAATCAAACCCTAAATATCCAACTTCAAAAGAATCCTCTGCTGCTTTTGTTGATGAAGGAATTTTGCTGTTTGCTGAACAAGCATAAAATTATCATGAATACAATGTCCCTTGATAAATGCAATCTGATTAGCTGACACCATCTCGCTGAGTTTGCTTGCCAATCTGTTAGCCAATAATTTAGTAACTAATTTGGCAAAGCTGTGGATGAAGCTAATAGGCCAAAAGTCCTTGACTTGTACTCCCTCCGTTCCAAATTGTAAGTCATTCCAAGAATTTTGGAAAGTCAAAGCATCTCAAGTTTGACCAAAATTACCGAGAAAGATACGAAGATTTATGACATCAAATAAGTGTAATATGAAAATATATTTGATGAAGAATATAATGATACTTAGTTGATATTATAAATATTATTATGTTATTATATAAACTTGGTCAAAGTAGAGATGCTTTGACTCTCCAAGATTCTTGGAATGACTTACAATTTGAGATGGAGGGAGTACAACTAACTTTTTTTTTTTTTTTGGCAAGAGAGTGAGAAGAGCAGTGTTTAGAAGCTGCAAGTTCCTGAAATTACCACTATGAACTGCTGAAAGAGTCCCCAAAACAGTCTGGTTTTCTAGTTCCCCAGCATTTCTTGTAGAATCTTCTTGTGAAACTGTTTGGTCCAGGCGCCTTGTCAGCAGGGAGCTGTTTGATAGTCTTCAACACTTCTTCTCCAAAAGGCAACTCCAACACTGTGAGATCATGTTGACCAAGCTCTAGATTCTCCAAGTTGATTGAGATATCTCTCTGCTCAGAAGTACCCAAGAGCTGCTCATAAAACCTGATAATTTCATTAGCTTTATCATCATGGCTGGTTAACTCCTGATCCTCGGCTATAATCCTGGATATGGAATTTTTCCTCTTCCTATGGCGTGCATGGGAATGGAAGAGGGCTGTGTTAGCATCTCCATCGTTTAGCCATCCAATTCTTGATCTTGTTCTTGCAGTTGTTCTTAAAAGGGAGCTTAAAGCAAGTGAGTGTTTTTCAAAGAACGCACCAACCATAATCCAATGTCTGCAAGTTGTCTCTGATCTTGTGCAATCTCAAACTGGTGGATAATTTCTCTAGCGAGGCCAACTGTGTCCTGACCTTCTTCTGGCTCCAACTCTACAACGCCGTAGCTAAGGTTTTTAGCTTCAAAGATAGTGTATCCAGTGGACAGAACCTCCTCTGCACCGAATTCCAAGCAACATCTACCACCTCCTGAAATCCCTCCAGTTTAGGCCAGAAAGGCTCAAAAGGAAACCTTCCTTTTCTAGGTATCAAATCCTCAATCCCTAGGATAAGTGGACAATGATCCGAATCCATAGAAGCAGTGCTTTGCAAAAGACAGTTGGGAAACTCATTCTCCCACTCTACTGTACAAAACACCCTATCAATTGTACTAAGTGTTGGAGCAGCCCCTCCACCACTCCAAGTGAATTTTCGACCACTAAGAGGTATTAAGAGTCAAATCATTGAGAGTTCTTCTAAATCGATCCATCATTGCACGGTTGAGGATTGCATTGTTCTTGTCTTCTTCTCTGTAGATGAGATTGAAATCTCCCACCAAGATCCAAGGGCCAACACAGACTGTGCGAACACCACGTAGCTCCTGCAGGAAATTGATTTTCTCCTCATCCCCTTGTGGCCCATGCACACAGGTAAGCCACCAAGGCTCTCTATCTGCTGGCTGAAACTGGACAGAAACGCTATGATCATCAAAATGTGTGTTACGAGCAGGACCCAAACCATGCTTCCAAGCAACAAAGATGCCACCACTGGCTCCAACTGGAGGAAGAAAAGAGAAGTGGCTAAAACTAGAACACAGAGCAGATAGCACGACTCCTCGAGATATGGATTCCATTTTTGATTCCTGGAGGCACACAATGTCAGCCTTAGTAGACTCCACTAAAGTGTGCACTGAATCTTTTCGGGCGGAAGAATTCAGACCACGCACATTCCAAACCAAAATTTTAGAAGGATCCATTGAACACCAAAATAACAAACGGCCTTCAAACAGAGCACCTTAGGATGCAATCCTTCTCTGGGACAACCCAACCAAATAGGTCCGCTAGGGCTTGAACATGAGACATCGAGAGGGCGTGGCTGAAGAGCTTAGCATAATCATTCAGGACGCATTGATCAACATGCTCCTGTTCCAAAGCAACTTCCAGATATCTCATCACTGTCTTCCTTGAACCAATGTCAGGGCAAGCAGAGAATTCTGCAGCAAGACCTGCAGCTCTGCGGCTTCTTTGAGGGGCTGATGTGGAAGGAGGTGCCTGTGTTTCCGGATGGTCGGAGGCTGGGCCAAAAGTCCATCCGTCTCCTTGGTCAAATTATCAATGAAAGTTTTTGTGCTCAACATCGCCGGATCAAGAGTCTCCCCGTGAGACTCAACTTCCGGTAGAGAAGGAGAAGAAATGTCCCCAAGGTCGTCACCAGCCACAGCAGTCCGGACTGGAGGAGGAACCTCATGAGGAGAAGGACGCTTCTTTCGTCTGTAGTAAACCTTGAAGATCTCTCTAGCCACGACAGGTGAGACAGATGATCTTGAAACCATAGTTTCCATGAACATGAGCGCCTCCAGTGCTTCGAGAGAAGATTCTGTTGGTGACGCTTGGAGATGCGCACAGGTGGGAGATGGGTACGTTGCGGTGGGCGAAGTCTTAGCTAACTAGCTAAGACATCAACACATAGGGCCAGGGGCATGGGCCTGGTGCGGAGTCACAGCTTGAACTGCAACGCCCGTCGATCCGGATTGGGCTTCCACGCTTGCCAAAACGGAGATTGGAAGTGGAGCCGCGACCTCAAGTTCCCCATTATCCCCATCAACCTAGGCAGCAACCGACATTGGGATGATGGAGCCCAAAAACGGCGAGGAGCTCATTACTGACAAACTGGATCATGGACTGATATGTCTTCAGGTTTCTCAACGCAGCAAACAGAGTATGTCAGACCAGTTGGGACTGCGACCAACTCAGAATGAGTATGTTGCAAGCCTGAAGCAGGAACATGTGACAACAGGTTGGCAAGAGCGAGGCCCAACTGAGCTAGGGCCACACGGTTCACCTTCGACAACCAGAACAGGAATTCAGCGGCATAGACTGCAAATCGTCTCTCGCCAGACAGGAATAATGACCAGAGCCGCCGAATCAATAATGACCGTTAGCAGGGACGAGGTGTCCAAGGGAAGTGAAGACGGCCCTGTCGCCTCGGCCCCAGCAGCAATCGAACCAACAGGCGACACCTCGTGAACTGACCCGTGGTCGATAGCCTCCGAGCTCGCGCCCAATCGAAGATGCACGGGAACCCGAGGAGCTCCGCTTCGAACACCGGGATCAAGGGCGACGGACACCGAAGAGGCGGGGACCTGCCGCCGGCGTTGCCAGTCCCCCTGATCGGAATCACCGCGTGGTGGGGACGGGGGCAGGCCGTCGTCCATCCCTTCCAATGGCGAAGCAGAAACCTCGACCCTGACTTTGTACCTCAAAGCACGCAAGACTTGAGGGGAATCTTCTGCAAAAATCGATGGCTTAACAATGTCCAGCTTCATGACCGATGGGATGAGCTCCGACTAGGAACACTAGGCCTTGAGACGGAAAGTAGAGTAATCACGGCGATCAATCATATTAGGGTGGAGCTCACGCACCAACACCATTCATCTAGAAGGTGGTCCGCCGTGTCCAGTTCCCAAGCATGCTCTGGGATGCCACACAACACGGACGCACCACTGAACCGGGACCAGAGACAAAAATGGAGAGTGAAAGGCGGCAGAAACAGAGGCCGCCCCTGGTTGTAGACATGAACGGCCGTGGCTTCGTCCGAGAAGATCAAAAGTCCGTCTCTAAGGCTTAGATTGTGAAACTCCAGGGACTCAATCGAGAGATCATGGCGACAAGCTATCTCATCAACCAAAACCTCAACCGACAGAGCCACTAAGTCTCCAACATTCAAAACAGAGAGCGCCCTGCAGAGCTCGTCTTCCGTCCTAGCCATCCTGGCTGAGCGGTTCGATGATACGTCGATGCTCAGCCAGAACCTCGTGGAACAGGGCGGAGTAGGGACGCCGTTCGAAGCAGGGGACTCCACGTTGCCTAAATCATCCTGGCTAGGCGGTCCGCTCGGGCCAGCCGCGCCAGACCAAGGCCGCTTCCTGACACGGCATCGACGCTTTGTCTGCGGGCCTTGATCAGCCGCCGTGCCAGAACTCCCTTCGTCGGCCGCAACAACCGTATCCAGCATCTTGTCAGTGGGCAAACCCATGAGCGTCGACTTCGGCCGCCACACGTAGGTAGATGCTTCCGCCGCCTTTCGAAGCAGCCCACCACAAGCACAGGTAGCCGCGCGGTGGCCTAATTCCAAGCACCGGAAGCAGCGAGGACCCACGCGGCAGACGGCGGCACGATGCGAAGGTGCAAATCAATTAAACATCTTCCCCTGTGGTCTTCCGGGACCAGATGAATAAGGCCGCGCAACTTCCTCAAGCGCCGTTTGTGAGCCCGAGGATTCTCGTACAGCTGCTAGCCGGAAACGTCAGGGTGAAGACTGCCCAACTCCCGATGGGGCTGCGATCGGAGGGTGATCTTCGGAGGTGGGCGAGACTCCACTGCCTCTGGCTGCAAAGGAACTGAAGACGAAGTGCCACCAGATAGCAGCACTTCACGAAACGAAGGGGTAGGCGGGGAACCACCCGCGGACGAAGATGGGCTAGCGTCGCGCCACCTCTCTTCCTTGGAGCGACCAAGCTGATCCCGTGAGGAGTGCAGGGTCACGGTTTTGGAGGTGGCCATCGGGCCATGGACAGGCACCGACGCGGGGCTGGTGGACGAGGGGGCATCGGGAGGGAGAGGGGTGGGAGCCTCAACTTTTATCTTGTTCGGCGTAATTAGCACTCTGTATTGCCTTTGAAAAATAGTTTCGCAAAATGTATAAAATTTCTATATTTTATAGATATAATGTAATTATAAGTTGTAGTCAAAGTTTCAAACTGCCTCACAACGTCACTTGTGTGTGATTGGTGGGAGTACTACATTAACATTTTTATAGTAGTACTATCTTTTTTTCTGTCATCTGGTTCTTGTGAGCTTTTATCTCTAGGCTACCCCAACCTGCTTGGAAGTTGGGTTTTGGGACTGAATACCTTTTGTTGTATGTGAAGGGTGAGATTGGCCGAAGAAGTGGTGGTGACAACGTGCTAGAAAGGGAAGGGTATGCCGTTGCTGCAGGTTCTGCATTAGGATTTGTTGCCTTGGGTGAGTTACATTTCATGTCAAATATTCCTATAATCCTATTGTATTTTTGAAGTAACATGCTTGCAGAAAAGTAACAAAGGAGCTTTTCATAGGTCATGGCAATTGTGCATTTGGATTCATGGATACTTTCCTAGATCGACTTTTTGAATATATTGGCAGTAAAGAAGTGTACCATGTAAGTTATTTTTTTTCATAGACTTATATGATTCATAAATATAATGTTTCTGTTGCTCTCTTAGGATATGGATTCCTTCAGGATACACTACTCTCGTACTTTAATTTTTCAGAATGTGGCACTCTTATGTCCTATTTCATTTATATCATTAAAATTCAACTGAGCAGTGGCAAATCCTGTAAACCCCCTTAGGATATTTATTTAATTATTTCTTGATTTCACGATAAGTATACCACCTTAGGATATTTGGTTCTTGATTTCATCATAAGTATTTTATTCACAGTGATCAATGGTCCTACAATAGTGATACCGTTGTTGCGCTCTATTAAAATGATTAATCTATGGATCCAAATATTTCTTTTTACGAATAAAATGCACGATCTGAATCTGATACATAGAATGGAGCAAGAGTATTTTCCTTAAGTTTAGTAACCTCATCATACCTTACGCTAAATCCAAACTAAAGTAGGTACCAGTGAATATGTTTCACTTCTAACTGGTCATGGATGGAATGACCTAATGTTAAATAGTCAAGGTGAATATGCTATACAGCTATACTGAACAAGATGCCCCTCAAAGTTTGGTCCGAAAGATGCCAATTTGCAAGCTATGTTTCTTGGTTAAAGTTTTCATAATTGATTTAGCAGCAAGCTGGTAGATATTGGAGATATGTATCCAGTTTGCTAAATATTTGCAGCAAGCTATTTCTTCCTTATAAATCGTTTTGGTGATTGTGAGAGAGAATAGGTCTCGTGAAATTGATTGATAGATTGATAAGTGTACAGGGTACAATATATAGACAAGGATCCAGAGGGTTTATAGAAACACCCAATCAACGGTGATCCTTGCCTAATTAGGAATCAACTACCATAATTCCCTAAGGCAGCCTGGCCGAATAGGCTTGGGCGCCAACCCCATGGCCAGCCCATAGGCCCCTATTCTAACATGCGCCCTGCATGTTTAGACTGGACCTAAACTCTGTGAACACTAAAGAAGGCAGCCCTTTGGTGAAGATATACGCATATTGAGAAGAAGTGAGAACATACAGAGCATGAAGATAACCAATGGCGACTCGCTCCCAGACGAAGTGAAGATCAATCTCAATGTGCTTGCTTCGCTGATGCTGGACCGGGTTGGAGGTCATGTAGACGACACTGATGTTATCACAATACACCAGTGTGGCACGCCGGAGAGGGGCATGCAACTCTTGAAGAAGTTGGCGCAGCCAGGTGGCCTCTGCAACTCTATTGGCCACTGCGCGATACTCGGCTTTAGCACTAGACTTGACACCGTGTTCTGGCGTTGGGAGGATCAGGAGACAAGATTGTCTCCAAGGAACATAGCGTAGCCCGATGGACTTGTGGGTGTCCGGACAACCAGCCCAATGAGCGTCGGTGTAGATGACAAGATCAGTCGAAGTAGACGGTCGCAGCAAGAGACCAAGATGTAGTGCCTCAAACATAGAGAAGAATCCACTTCAGAACAGCAAGGTGAGGCTCACGAGGGTCGTGCATATGAAAGCAAATTTATTGGACGGCATAAGCAATGTGTGGACTGGTGAACGTCAAGTAGTGGAGAGCTCCAACAAGGCTTCGGAAGTCTATAGCATCAGACACAGGTCACAGGGGCCCCATCAGCTGCAGCAACCTTTGGATTGGTGTCAACTGGAGTGGAGCACAGCTTGCATTCAACCATCCCGGCACGATCCAGAATGTCCAGCATATAGTCTCGCTGAGAGAGGAAAAGGCCATTACCGCTTCCCTGAATGTGCATACCGAGGAAGTGATGCAACTCACCAAGATCTTTGCATTTGCTATAGTCGCACTCGTAAGTCTCCTGTCCAGGTCCATCCACCATTCCACCCATATCAGCAACCGAGCATATCCACAAATCCTTGCACCATTTAGCCCACCAAACACACTTCTTTGCACTTCATTGCAGCCACTGACCCAGGATCCATGACACAGCTCTACAAAAGGCAATCAAACACA
The DNA here is from genome assembly GCA_038502445.1 of Eremochloa ophiuroides. Lineage (NCBI taxonomy): Eukaryota > Viridiplantae > Streptophyta > Magnoliopsida > Poales > Poaceae > Eremochloa > Eremochloa ophiuroides. Next base: position 40,589,983 of record JAHLJS010000008.1, on the reverse strand, counting down.
CCCTGAGTAGATACTGTCTTCCCCTAACATATTTACTACCTTCCTGGATACACGATTGTCAAAACATCTATTATTTTTAAACAATGGCAGGAACTCTGTCTTTCAATTAAGACGGATGAAGTTTATGTACAAGCAAGGGTAGCCACGTGTGGTACCTAACACCATAGACGACCCACCCTACGATTCCGGGCCCAAAGCAAGAAGCTGCAACTGGTCATCATTGCCGAGCTCAAGCGCATCGCGAAGAGCAGCTTTGACTTCCTAGTCTTGATCTCATACCAATCCCGCGGCGTTTGCCGAACCTCATAAGCAGAAACCCAGTCGCCGAAGAAGATGGGGTTTGGCCCATGTCATCGTTGCCGAGCTACATCCCCTGATGCAGCAGCTCCGACTTCACGATGCGAATCCCGCCATCTCACGTCGATCGGGAGCCGAGAAGCGAAGAGCATCCACCGTAGGAGACATCGCGGCCAATACGAAATTCCAACAACGACTCCTTTAGGAAGGGTACGACGCTGTCGCGTGTACAACGAACGGACCGGATTTTCACCCGTGGAAGACATTGCTGAGGGGAATACAACGCCCTCGACAGGGAAAGTGGCGCCCTCAGGCGTCACCGTCGCCAAGGCTTTCGCCTGAGGTGCCCCCCCCCCCCCCTAGCATGTACACTGGGCTAAGATGCCGGATCTCCAACTTGTCGCCACCGTTGTCGTCACTGCCCTGTCGTCCCAAATAAGCCCTTCTAGAAGGGCATCGACGCGCCGACTGCTCATGACAGCCGCACTGCTGCGTCGGCCGCCACCCCCTCCGACCAGGTAACGTGCAGAAACCGACTCACCTGCTGCGCGCGTCACCTTGCCGCATGACGAAGCCATTGCCGGCTGCCGCCTCCGGCTCAAGCACCCGCTGCCGCTGACACCACTGACCTCCGCTTGCCAGCGCTAGACGCATGCCCGACCACTCCAGGCGTCGCCCCCTGCCCTAGGTGCACCGTATTTGGCCACCAGGGCACTGAACCCGGTGCCCCCAGCATGCGCCGCCGCCTGTACCATGGTTGCCGCCGTCGTGCTGCCATGGTCGAGGAGGAAGCAGACGGAGAAGAAGTCCCCCCGCGACCGCGTGGCGCCTGCACGGGCACTGGCACGCGTCGCCGCAGCAACCATTGGTAGCCCTGTCGAGCTCCACCCTACTCGCACGAGGGCACGCCCCGCCGTCCTACTGCTGCGAATGCCGCCACTACCGCCTAGCGCAAGGAAGAGGAAAGGCCCCGCAACCGCCGCCCCAGGCCGATGGTTGCTGGCTCCGCGGGCTTCCCAGGGCAGAGCCCTTTGGAACTTCAGCACCAAACTGGGCCGGAGCAGCCGCCGCCATGGGGGTCGCCCGGCACCCGCCAAGGCGCAGCCGCCCGAGCACCACGCAGATCTGGCCATGGGGCCGCCAGGATCCAGACGTCGGAGCAGGGAGGGTGCTAGGTTCGCCACCGCCGTCGGCGAATGCGCAGTGGCCATGCCGCGCCTAAGGACGCTGTGTGCAAGCCCAACCTCGACCGTCGCAGCTAGCACCGAGAAAGAGAGCCCGGCCGCCGCCTTCCTGGTAAGTTGCGCGGCCATGCCGGCAGCCTGCTGTGGCGGCGTCGCGGCGGGGGAGGAGGAAAGGACGCGGCGGTGGGGCTTCGGTCGCCACCCGTGTAGCTCACGTGGGAGCGACGCGGGGGCCTCCCATATCTTGTTCTGCAAATGCATGATAGTCAGAACATCTTCTACACACTCCATGATGCTAGCTGGAAACTAGACAATGCAGACTGATTTCTCACTGATTTTATTCAGGGAGTTAATAGTTAACATGCTATTCAAAGAGTAACCAACGTCATGATTCTTTATTTAGGTTTATCTGTGTCATGATTGTTTGTTTGTAACTCTTTGTCATGATTCCTTACCTGTAATTCTGTTTGACATGTTGATAATATTCTCAGGAAAAGTACCTAAATGCAACAACTGCCGATGATCAAAGTTGTAATCCTGGGCAGGTCCTTTTTTACTTTACTCAGTGATTTACAAAGTTCCATAAGCAGCTGTATATTTTGAATATGTTTTTCTATCTTTAACAGATGATGGATGGAGCACAAATAAATGTTGATGTTACTGCACCTGGGGCAATAATTGCTCTAGCCTTGATATTTTTGAAGGTACGTTTTCTTAGTCACTTGGAATCTCTTTATACCTATTTTTTGTGCAAGCAATACCTTCTGATTTCTGTATTATTATGGCTGATATTACAGGCCGAGTCTGAGGAGATTGCCGCTAGACTCAATATCCCCAATACTTACTTCGATTTGCAGTATGTGAGGCCTGATTTTGTTATGCTTCGCATTATTGCCAGGAATTTAATATTGTGGAGCAGGTAATCTTGTGATTTCAACCTGAAGTCAGTGTGTGGCTTGTTGACAGTATGATGCAACACACTATTTTGGAGGAACAACTTCAACGTGCTAAAGATAACGCCCTAATGGTAGCCCGAATCCACGGACAATAAGAGCTTAATCCAAGGCTCAAAGAAGAGATCTAGTCCAAGATCTTCAATAGAAACAAGTAGTTCTATTCATATGGTAGAGAGTAAACAAGTCATGAAAGATTACAAAACTAGAGGTCATGGTCTCTAATTATAGGCTCCAAAGCCTTTCACAACTCATACACAACTAATATAATAACTAAGTTACAAGTCTTAACCAACTAGGTTACAATTCATACATAGCTCATAGACAACTAAGAATCAAGATGCTTCTTGATCAAACTAGTATATTAGTAGTAGAAGTTAATTTTGTCTCTACTTCTTCAAGTGGATTGAGATGATTTGATATTTCCATAATGATAAATTTCAAATTGACTTCTTAATTTTAGAAGCAAAATAGAATTCCTATACTAACTCTTGAATCTTGATAGTTATGAACTTGAATTATGATACTTGAATATTCATGAAACATCTATGTGATGTCCCTCATCACTGTAGCATGGACTGAAACTAATTATGTCATTTTGTAGAATACAACCTACCAAAGGATGGGTTGATTCTCAAATTCCTGAAACAGTCAAGTCTGGTGTTTCCAACATGAGTGAAGGGACTATTGACAGTGATGAATTGGATGCTGAAGCTCTTTTTCAAGCTTATGTTAACATAGTGACTGGAGCATGTATTGCACTTGGTGAGTCTATTGTTTTTTGTGGCAGCTCTGACATGAGTCACCAACTGTTTGTTCTTCATTCATAAGTTTTTGTAATATTAGTTTGATTTAGTCTTTACGTTGATATCAAACAACCAACAGTAGTCCTTGTTAAGTGGTTGTTCTCTTGGTCTAGGCCTGCTAGTTCGATACTGGCTGAACAATTCTCTTGTGTTGTTCTATTACTAGAGAAGAGCATCTCCTTTGTTTTATTTTCAGCATGGTTTACTTTACTATGGGTCTGATTGGTGCAGCATAACCTAAGTCAGCGTAAATGTATGCACTGTCTTGGTGTTTGGTTGTTCTACACAGGCAAGCCGTATTTGGTAAAATTGTGTTTGGTTGTTTACATTTTGTTGCATGTAGTCACATCCACGTTCTAGTTGTGATCTCATGTTTCTAGTAGAGGTATGGGGGATGAGAATATTTGACTTTTGTGTGCGCATAGGCTTGTGCGAACCTGCATTGTCTTTTGTCTAATATGACCAAATCTGACGTAGCTAATGCTGGTCTGCTGTGAGCAGAACATGTATTTTCTGTTCATGGAAACTGTTTATGCTTATATTCTGCCAAAGGGCCTCTAGTTGAGTTGGAACCCAGCGGCACTCCTCAGGTCTTGGGTTTCATGCAACTTAATATGGTATCAAAGCCAGAGGTCTCGAGTTCGAATCCTGGTTAGCGCAATTAAAAGAAAATAATTGTTGCTCGCTCCTATTCCACGTCTGAGGCTTGCCCGTCGCTGAGATCTCTCGCCGGAGCCTCGACGTGAGGGGGAATGTTGGAATATAAGTGAATTGCCCTGCCTTTTCCCATTAGCTTAAGCTTTTGGGTTGAACTGGTCGGTGCATGCAACTTAATAGACTCGCCATGGGAGCGAATTTCAAGCTGGGGTTAAAAAAATCCCCTCGTATATCCCATGGTCAAAGCACAGGTCTAAGACCCAGCCCCGGTCGTGGTCATCTCACATGGGCTACGGTGCCGCTGTGTATGGGTGGGGCAGGGGTTCGGGGGTTTTCTTGACCTACGTGAGGTCTTCTTCTTAAATGCAATGCCCGGGGGCTGTCTTACGCCCCGCTGGTCAAGTTTTTTTTGAGTTTATGCTTATATATTCTCTGACTGACCATTTGGCGTAACCAGGTACTTATGAACTGGAATTCATTAGCCTGTTGCTGAACACATATTTGGTTAACCTTTAGAAGCCACATTGGTTGTTCTTGTGGACATATAAGACTCCATGTTTTCTGCCCTTTACAAGCATAGCCAATGTTTGCAGGACTCAAGTATGCTGGCAGCAGAAATGGTGATGCCCAAGAGCTACTCTATGCTTACACCATCCATTTTCTAAATGAGGTATGTACATCCAGTTCAACTGTTACTGTAATGATATAACGGTAATATAATTGCTGATTTTTATGCAGATTAAGCACATACCTGTTGGAACATCAAATATACTGCCAAAGGGATTACTACAATATGTTGACCGCGGAACTCTTGAACTCTGCTTGCATCTTATTGTTGTATCTCTCTCTCTGGTGAGAAAGTGTTCATGTTTTTTACATAGAATTGTTCCATAGTTTGGCCTCATAGGGTTGGGTTCTCAAGTGGGTATACATTGGATGGGTGAGAATAGGTTTATATTTTCAATGGACTGGGTTGAGTTGAGTGTAGTAGAAAATTGGGTTGGATATGGTTGTATTGGGTCCTTTTTTTTGCATGGGTTGAACCCATGGGTTGGTGTTGGGCTTTCTATTTATATTATATTGTTACATATGTCTATTGGTTTTGAAATAGGTTGAGTTACTAGATGCTTTAGCTAGCATAGGTTAATTTGTAGTGGGACTCATGCGCTAATTGGTACGATGTAGCTTAAATAATTTACAACAAAATTTCAGTCAATTTCACTAAAAAATTTCATGTGTGAACGTGAGCTTGTAATTTTAGGGTCCGGCTTTTGATGTGGGCCCATATGTTGATCTTGTTGTGTAAATTGGCATAGAGTAGTTTCATGTCACTTTGAATCATTTCCAGCAAATTTCAGTCAATTTCACTAAACTTTTTAGGGGTGAACATGAAACTTAGTTCCATAGTCTGGCTTTTGATGTGGGGCCACATGCAGATCTTGTCGTGCTAATTAGCACATTGTAGACCTAAGCGTTTCTCGAGCTGGATTGGAAAAAATCCCATAACTTAGGTGGACTCAAGACATTTTTTTTGGGTTTGCATCACTCCCTGTGCACTGATAGTTGGAAGTCAAGCCAAGAGTGGTGGGATTGGGCTGCACCAAAAATTCTCATCCAGCATAAAGTAGCTTCATGCTACATTTTTTAGTTCCATGGTCTGGCTTTGATGTGGGTCCAACATGTTGATCATCCAATGCAGTGCCAACTGGCACGAAGTACACTCATTACAGATGCTGTTTGCACACATTCGTTGTCTTATGGATTTATACATTTTCATTGTCCTAATAAACAGTTATCTGCACCTATGTGTTCTGATTTCTCGTCATTTTCCTTTGTTAAGGTAATGGCAGGATCTGGAAATTTGCGGACTTTCCGCTTACTGCGTTATCTTAGAGGAAGAATTTCTGCAGAAGGACAAGTGAATTATGGATTGCAGATGGCAGTGAGTATCGTCATTAGCTCTGATTTTTTTTTTTCTTGAACATGCAGAAAAGCTGTGTGTCATTGCATTAAAAGAAAAATAGAGTTACAATGCACCCATATACCCCTAGAAAAGGCAAACCGACCAGACCTAGAGAGCCTAGCTATCTGAGCTACGGGCTCTGATAAAGACAGTCCCTTCGCTCACACTCCATATCTGGCAAAGCAAAAGTGAGGGTTGGGGCAACACCATTAAAAACACACTCGTTCTTGTGTTTCCAAATACTCCACGCGACCAAGATGATAAGATAATTTAAACCTTTTTTAATAGGACCACTCACAGCTGAACTAGCCCTGCACCGCTAGTTATTAAAAGAAGTCTCCATGGTCTGAGGTGAAAGGTGTAAGATAATCTGCTACTGCTCCTCTCCTTTGTTTTGCTGCAGCAGTGGAGTTGGCAATCGGTCAGCTTGGCTGACTACTGCTGAAGTATGGTAAAGGTCACTAATTAATGTACTAGTTGGTACAAGTAGATGTATGGCAATAGGCCACTAGTTGCAGTGGCTGAAACTCAGCCTGTCAGCCATATGGGGAGTAGTTGGGGCTGATATCAGTCATACTCTTCTGTACCTTATAGTTGGTACAAGAGTTTTATATATACTGTAGGATAATAGAATTGATGGAATATTGATTGTGTCATTCGCCTTGTATTGCATTAGGCCTTATGAGCTAATTATATAGAGTACATAGGACTAACACCCCACGTGGGTAGACAATGTGGTACTATTCTTATTTAACATCCCTCGCAGTCACAACAGGAGCGCTGCAGACCGTGAGAATGGAGAAGAAGCTGACAAGCTAACATGCCCCCGCAGTCATAACAGTTGATGCGGTGCGTATATTGTGGCTAGAGAAGAAACCGATAAGTCCTCATGCAAGGCGGTAGCCCTTTGTGCCGAGGTAGCCGAGGTCGAGGTGGACGTGATTAGCCACGGAGGAGGATGCGGGTCCAAAGTCAATGAAAGCAGACGAGTACACGTAATCAACAGCTCTTGCCGATAACCGCAGCAGGACGATGAGCAGATCGGACGGCGAAGGTAGACGGTGCAGCTTGGACATGTCAACTAACGCACATGCATCTATCTTCAGCAACACAGGTGGCAGTGTCTGCGAGGTAGTGGCAGCAGGCGTAGACTCGGACAGGGAGCCAGCGTGACGAAGAGACGGCACCAGCGGGGATGGCATGGCCACGAGCATTAGCGTTGCAGCTTGGGAGGGTACAATATTGATTGTGTAATTCGCATTGTATTGCATTAGGCCTCATGGGCTAATTATATAGAGTACATAGGACTAACACCCCACGTGGGTAGACAATGTAGTACTATTCCTATTTACTCTAACATATACACTAGGCAATGCAATGGAGAAAGCAATTCAGAAGTGCAGTGCTGGTGCTTGTGCTCTCTGTTCTCACCCCTTCTACCTCTAGCCAAGAGTTAGTGTGTGAGGTTGTTGGTGAGCTAATCACTCACCTATTCAGGGGATCCAAGGGCCAACACATGGATAGCGATGCCCACCCTCTAATAAAAACCAAAATTGGCAGGCAAAAGCACAAGTAACCAAGAGATGCTTGAGGGTCTCGTTCTTCGTTGCAGTCGTAAAGAGGACATGATACACGATGAGGAAGGCCCTTCCGTGCAAACCGGTCTGCTGTCAATAGCCCTGATTAACAAATATGTTTCTTTAAAATCAAATATTAGACGACTAGTAACTACTTCCTCCGTTCCAAATTAGAAGACATTTTACTTAAGGGCCAATTACAGATAAGGAGAGGAGAGAAGGGTTTTGTGTTAGGATCAATTAGAGATAAGGGTTCCAAATTATGACATTTTGTGTTAGGGTCAATTAGAGATATGGGTTTCCTTCTTAGGGGTCAAGTAACTCCTCCTGCTGTCCAACCTAGCTGCTGTAGCAGGTATGGCAATAGGCCATGATGTAGTGGCTTACTTCAGCCATGCAGTAGTAGTTGGGCTGATATATGTCTTGTACTTTTGTACTAGGAGTTGGTGTACTCACCATACTCGTGTACCTAGTAGAGGTACTAGATTGTGTATATATACTAGTGCATAGCAATAGAGAAAGGCAGTTCAGAGCAGCAAGCTTCAGAGTTTCTGACTGTGCTCTCTCTGTTCTCTCCCTCTTCTCCTACCTCCAGCCAAGTGTGTGTGTGTGTGTGTGTGTGTGTGTGTGTGTGTGTGTGTGTGTGTGTGAGTGAGTGAGTGAGTGATTGCGCTGGTGAGGTAATTGCTCACCTGGAACTCCTGGGCCAACAATCCTTGGGATTATCTGTTTTTTCACTTGGTTTTCTGCCATTCGGCCAGTACTACCCCTTGACCTTTTAGTAGCTTACTATGTGAGAAAATAGACTGATCTCGTTTATCACAATGTAGGTAAGCTTGGCAATAGGATTCTTATTCCTTGGAGGTGGGACATACACATTTTCAACTCAGAATAGTGCAGTTGCTGCATTATTGATCTCACTTTACCCACGTTTACCCACTGGTCCAAATGACAATCGCTGCCATCTCCAGGTTATTCCCTTACTTCCATGTCTCTCTGAGCTCTCTCACCTTCATTGTATATCATATCTTTGTTTGTTGCAAACAAATTTAAGTTTGTGTGTCACTGTAATTAGGCATTCAGACACCTATATGTAATAGCTACCGAGCCTCGATGGGTTCAGACAGTGGACGTCGACACAAAACTTCCGGTGTATTGTCCATTAGAAGTGACAGTTGCTGAAACAGAGTATTATGATGCGACTAACTATTGCGAGGTGACACCTTGTCTTCTGCCAGAACGCTCAGTGGTACGTATGGTTGAGTTGATTTATGCTTACTGGTCAAACAGTGTTCTAAATAAACATTAAACTTTAAACATGTATAACATATGTTTATCATTTAACACAATGCTCTAACAAGGTGCTCTTAACTTACTGACGTGTTCACCAATTCATTTTGTCTGCAGTAGTGGCATGTAAAAATACTCAGGATAAGTTCCTGTATAGCTGGCACTAGATTTTGGTTATATTTCTGCTCTCTCTTGTCAAGACAAAATAGAAGCTTAGCTAGCAAAGTTGGTCGAGGGCGTGGACGTATACCCAGACCACCCTTCAAGTTATGGAGATGATATGACATATCCAAAAAGCAACTATGTTTGAACCAATGTACTTAGTGCACTAGACCATAATTTTCGAAGAGGGTATTACTGCAGAAATGTGTACAGGAAGGCATTCACGATTTTGCCAAATTTCATGAAAGAGGGTATTGTTTAAAGTTACTAGTCCTTCGAGAAAAAATAAACTAAGAGTTCGTAGTGTTCAACAATGTTTTCAGCTCCCTATCTTTTCGGGTTTTACAGTAGTCAACTTTGATCATGAATTTTGTGGATTCACTTGTAATCTTGCCTCCTTTGCACTTTATTTATTTAGAAATTTGTGAAGTATGTGGAAAGTGCATAGGTTTAAACCAGGCAGGACAGCCAATAAACTGCTCAATCTAAAAGGCTAATTCTGTTGCAGCTTAAAAGCATTCGAGTCTGTGGGCCTAGATATTGGCCTCAGGTGATAAAACTTGCACCGGAAGGTATAATACTTATCCTGAATACTTCACAACTTTTCACAAAAAGTTGCATTATATTCTTATCATGATTCTCAAATAGACAAGCCATGGTGGAGATATGGAGACAAGACAGATCCTTTCAATGGGGGAGTACTGTACATAAAGCGAAAAGTTGGATCATGCTCCTACTCTGATGATCCAATTGGGTGCCAATCCTTGATTTCACGGGCAATGCATGAGGTTTATGTTTTGTTACAATTGTCCAGATATGTATCTTAGTGTCACGACTACAGGTTATATTGACTTCTAATTTTACTTCTCTTACATGAAACTTCAGGTCTGTGATGCACCATCTGCTAGTTGCAGTAATCAACCAAACAGCACTAATGGTAGCTACTTCAGAGTTGATCAGCTAGTAAGCACTTTCTCGGCCAATCCAAGCTTGATTGCCTTCGCAAAACTTTGTTCCATGTCATGGAAAAGCAGGCAAGTGATTTGTCTTATATCTGCAGAAGGGTGTTGCCTCGATAAAAAGCACTATGTATTGTGTGTCATTCGGCCATCTAACCCCCCCCCCCCCCCCCCCCCCACCCCACCCCCACCCCCTAATGTTGTTTTCTTCCAAGTGCAGATGCAATAGCAATTTTCAGGAGTTCTGCTCTCAAGTGCTGTATGAATGTATGAGCAAAGATAGACCATCGCTGTTACAGGTTTCTTACTGTAAACATCTTTATCATTTTTTTGGTGCTCAATTCTTATCAACGAACTTACATTTAATAACTGTCATGTTTTTCTTCCAGGTCTATATCAATTTTTACACAACAATAGAGTTAATGTGGGAGCATTTGAAGACTGGACATTTTCCTTTTTATGATTCCCTTTTCCTTCCCAACTTGAAGGTTGGAATGGAGCGCTCTATTCTGTGACTTGTTGCTCTTTATTACCAGTTCGGATTTGTTTCGTTCTCTGTTCAAAAACTTATTTGAGGCCCAGCGCCCGAAACCAACTAGTTTATGCTTTTGTTATTTGGGTGACCACATTGTGTGTGTGTGTGTTTAAAAAAGGTTCAATCCTCGCTGCATGTGGATGTTCCTATGATTCTTCTTTCCAACTTTTGGTGATGTTCCTATGATTTTTCCAATGTGCAGATCGCTTTGGCCTACAACGAAGCATTAGTTGACGCTAGAATCACAAATGGAGGAATTATTCATACAACATTCTTGGAGTCACTTATGAAGCGAGTGGGAGACATCTTTGCAGAACTGCCAAACCTCAAGGACAACCTCCACCGTTACTTGAGCACGGGCACATGGCCTGACACACAAAACGACGTGGTGGTCCTCTCATGGTATCTCCAGTGGTACAATATACCGCCTCCCCATGTTGTGGCGACTGCAGTTGAGAAGGTCAGGTCCAGAGTCCCTGCTGGTGTATCTATGCTCCCACTGCTTCGCCTCCTGCTGCCAACCACACACCTTGTGGGACTGATGGAGATCGAGAAGCTCCAGATTGGCATGGAATGCTAAACATTGGGCTTCTGTGCATGCGGGTTATTAGTGCAAATACTTCGTCATGGATCAATATGAACTGTAGCAAGTATTGCTTAGTGCACTTGTGATGAAAAATCTTCGAATTACTATAGCTGTTCTGCATTAAGTGGGTTAGTGAAAGGGTATATTTGTACTGTTTGTGTTGAATCCATGCTCGAGTTTATTTATTTTCAGGTTCATTGTGTATGAATTGTTCTTGACGACGCCTTTGGAGAAAAGGTTATGAAGACTGTTTTTTATCTCCATTGTGACTGCCCTAAGTTTCATATTTCAATCCTGATATATAAAAAAGGAAGATTGGGCTTGAAATTTGAAGTTTGAAACTAAAGAATCCCATAATTTTTATTGTGCTTTGCTTTAGATTATAAAAAGGAAGATTGGGCTTGAAATTTGAAGTTTGAAACTAAACAATGCCATAATTTCACTTCCATACGAAGTTTTCGATTGCTTGCTCAAGATAAACATCTTCTATCGATTTTGTTACCAGGACATTCTAGGAAGGGCTTTGCCATTTTTATTTGCTTTGTCGACTGTTGTGACTGTCCACTGCAAAAAAGTTTTCATTTTTGATTGAAGTTCACTGCTGATTCTTATTGTGGGTGAGCAGCCTGTTTGCTTTTTTTCCTACAGTCTTGTATTTCCGTTCCTCATAGTTAAGTTATATAGAAATGTTGTGGAACAATGAGTACGAGTTGACTAAGCAACAAGCTTTTGTTTGCTTTATCTTGTATTTCCACAACTGCAAATGGTGAAATAGATGTTAGATATGGGCATCTGTACGTGATGTGTTGGCTCTTATCAGGGTACAGGGGATATCTGTATGTGTGCCAATCTTTTACCTCTCGGCTCCTGGCCTGAAGGAGCAGAGTTGACCTCCGGGCCTAAAGAAACTCAAGCTGAACACTGATGCACACACGCACAAGTTAGACCCTGTTTAGCATAGCACAGTTTCACAAGTAAAGTTTATGCATGGTTGAGGGAGAAAATAAGAGAGAGCTGGAAAAAGCCACTTTCTTAGCTTCATACTAAGAGCATCTCTAAGAGACATGCTATTCTTGTTTTGTATGCTATATTTAGAATTTTTAGAGTAAAAAGTAAACACCAACAGCTATGCTACCTTGCTATTCTTGTTTTGTATGCTATATTTGGAATTTTTAGAGTAAAAAGTAAACACCAACAGCTATGCTACCTTGTTTTGTAAAATAGCACGCGAGTTATTCCTGAAATCTCGCATGGTAAATATAACTTGCATGTGTCGCTAGTTATTTAGCATTGTCGTAATAGAAAGGCTGTTGAAGTTTTCTATTTTTTACACACTTTTCTATTTTTAAGGTTGGCTAAATCATAAGTTTAGCAATCCATTTTTCAAACTCTGTTGGAGTTGCTCTAACTAATCCCTTCATGAGAGGAGAAAAAATAACTTTATCCATAAAAATGTTTTGGAAAAAAGTGTTTGACAAAAAAAAAAAAGCTCATAACAACTCATGAAGCTGTTATGAGATGTGTCAAACAATCTTTTAATAACACCAACAGGTAGCACTTGATTCATCACAAGAACATTGCAACATCAAGTCCAATGTTCTTACACATACCATACACCGATCGAGATGCAATCACATAAGAGCAAGTATAATAAGAAACGGTAAGGCAATTAAATATTGATGTTGAGAAGAGAAGGGAGGAGAAAAAGAAAAGCGGGTTATAATCTTACAGTCGGTTTATGCAAAGGAACCAAGAAACTCTGTGAGAGACAAGTGAACCATGTATTAACTATAGAAGACTGACTACTATACGAGTGGGCAAGTGGGGTGAGAGAAGACTATAAGAAGCCTACGGTCAGTTAGCCGGATGTATTATTAGCCTTACTCTAATTGAGTGCCTGGCGGGTCTCACAGGTTTCATAAGCACAGGAACCACCACAACCACCACCCCCACCCACCCACAAAGGAGATGTGGACATAGGAGCAATTAATCACTGTACAGTGGTCAGAAACAACACCTTCACTCTGTCCCTCTTTTCAGTAGCATCCAGGAATATGATATGCAGGATACCAGTGATTAACACGTGACAGAGATTAGTAATGTAACTCATCGCGCCAATTAGCCACATCGTCACATGCAAGGTTACTACAGATGATAAACATCAATCAACTTGGAGCTTGGTCAAACGTGACCTGAGTACTATAATTCTATAGCTATGCAACACAATCAACCATCACAATGAAGCGCTGATGCATACATACATCATGAGCCAAATAAGCTCAACCGGTAGCACAAGATTCATTAAAACTAAAGCTCACAATATGATCGCTCTTGGATCAACTCAGAATGATCTTACAGGTACCAAACATTGATCGAACTACGATAAGATGATTTAGTGTTGGGCAATGCTAAGGTACACTCTTACCTCAATCTTACCTTCCTATGAGGTAATATCTCAAATGAATCTAGACCATCGAATATTAGGATTTTTTTAAATTACATAATACATTAAGCAATATAGAAAAAGAAATTCATTTCCTTTTTTAACTCCTATAATCACGCTCGCATGACCGTGATCTTCTCATGCATTGTTAGTAGAAGGTTTCTGTAGGATATTGCCGTGCCTGTTGTGTAACTTTGACTTGGCCAAATGAGTTTACGAGGGCCATTCCGTACAAATCGTCACCTTTTCTTTTTCTAGCTCAATGTGAACCAATTTGTCCCGAACTTGACCATGTCTCAGCATGGAATTCCAAACTCTGCGTGGATACGATCCCTAATATCTTTTGGAGTGATTTGACACTAATACCCCATACTGCCATGGTCGCCCTAGTGCATACAGAGGCAATTTTGGAAACAAATTTTAAAAAATTAAACTCCAAATTGAATAATACAAATTTTTTAGGCTATAAATGAATTCAAATGCAAAAGTCATCAACTACAACCTTTTATAAATAATCGAGATCTACCACTTTTGTTTTGCTCATTTGTCCACTAGATTTCGTTAGAATAATTTACAATTTAAATTTTAAAATAAAAACTTTAAATATAGTTTTCCATGACACAGTGATTTTAAATGAAAAAGTTGTCAACTATAAAGCTGTATATCTTTTTCAGATCTACAACTTTTATTTTGATCAACTATTCATTTGAGTTTGTTTTGTCAATTTAAAATTTTAATTTCAAAACATGTCAACTTCAAACAGGATTTTCAAAGCCTAAATTATTTCAGTTCAAAGAGTTGTGTACATAAAAATTGCACAACTCATCAAAGATGTACAACTTTTATTTTGGTCATTTGATTGTTCAAGAAAGTGGTAAAAACATTGTTCACAAATTTTATATTCTCCTTAGAGTTTATGAGACTACTAGAGAGATGTAAAATTTATGAACAATATTACTATTGCTTTGTGAATGAACAAACGATCAAAATATCTTGATCAGTTATACAACTTTTATGTTTATGATTTTTTCGACTGATGTCATTTACCACTTCAAAATGTTGTTCGAATTTGTCATTTTTTTAAATTCAAATTTTCAAATGATAGAACAAAATCTAATGACAAAAATAATGCTTCAAATTGATAGAGTATGATTTTCAAAATATTTACGAAAAAAATCATCAGACTTGGAGCTACCATTAGGGAGAGCGACTAGTTACAAAATTTCGTTACAGATTAAAAGAAAATTCATCATTATTGTTCATGAACTATAAAAATAGACCATGTAATTAATATGGCCACCGCCATTAAATCTGGCCACAGGAGCATTAACGTGATGCCCAATTAACTTCATGCTCCCACATGCACGTCATGCACGGTGTCTTCCAAAAAAAAAGTGAACGCATGCAAACATATCTAGATACATGCAAACAGATATAATTTTTTTTCTATACCTTAATTATTTCTTTTTTATCTTATTTTAATAAATAAATAAATATATTTAAGATATTATCTCATAGGAGGTAAGACTGATTGTGATGATCCGATCGAATAAAATAAACAGCTACAGTCATTTAAATGTACCATAGCAATTCCCTTTCGTGTTTGTTCATGGGTTGCACAGGAACATGACTCCTTGCACAGTTGCACCGGTACTATGCATGTACGGACCATGAGGAATCTGACTGGTATGACCACCGCCCTTCGAGCGTGTGCTGCCAAAGAATGCAGCTACTAGGTTTGGAGAGCACACTAGTAGCTCCTTATTTATCATTGCCTTCTTCTCTGAGAACTTCGGATCCAACTATGGGGCTGTTTAGTTGAATAAAAAAGAATGAAAAATACACGGTATTATTTTTATTTGTATTTGATAACTTTTGTTCAATTATGACTCAAGTAGATTCAAAACATTAATCTTGAGTTAGCTAGATAAAAAGTAAAAACATGCAACAGGTGATACATAAAGGATAATCGATGTGATGGAGAAAGAGAAAAATTTTTGGAAAGTAAATAGGGCCCATGTAGAGCAAATGCGTACTCCCTCTATTACTTAAAAAGTGATGCTCGAAAAACGTGTTTGTGAGAAAAACATGGTTTTATAGGGACAGTTTTAAAGGGACAGAGGGAGTACAGTTTGCTTCTCAAGTTGAGCATGTTTGACAGCTGCGCTCGGGGCACGGAGCCTGATGTGAGTCAGAGCAGGGAGCTTCAATGTGGTCCTGGAGAAGGGGTTGACGAAGAAACAAGCGTCGTCTCGCGCGAAGACGCCAGCTGCACAGGAGCCCCACGCCCCCACCTCCGTAGCGGGCGCAGCCAAAGCCTGGGAAAACGGCACGGCTTGCCATAGGGAGGCTGTAGAAAGGTGCTATTCTCGGAACGTGACAAGGGGCAATGGCGGGCAGTGGGAGCCGCCGCACTCCGGCGCGTAGTGGCACACATACGGCGGCGTAGTGAGCGCGGTCGGCGTAGGCCAGGAGGAGGCTGGCCAGGTCGTGCAGGAGGTCTGACTACGATTGCAACAACATCAATACAGCTCGCTGGAACGCGTCAGTGTCCACAAATCGGAAGCAGCACGATGCATTGCTGGTATAGGCAATACATCGATCATGGCTGCGTTAACATGCATTTGGAATTTAAAATTTTAACATTGTAGCAGCAGAGAATATTTTTCAATAAGTATTCAATCATGGTCTAAGTAGGTTTAAAAGATTCGTCTCGTGATGTACATATAAATTGTGTAAACATGCAAATATTTTGTCTATATTTAATACTTTATATATATGCCGCAACATTGATGTGACTAGTTACAATTAGAAGTTGAGGGTATTTAAACATGGCCCATCTCGCGCACGCGGTGGATGGGCCAGCGCAAAGGCTGTCTTGGAAGTCGTTGAAGAGCGGCGACGACAGACCTTTAGTGAAGATGTCCGCAAACTGTCTAGCCAGAATCTGTAGAATATGGAGCTCGCCGATGCCCACCTTCTCATGAACAAAATGGACATCGATCTCAATGTGTTTGGTACGGCGATGGTGAATTGGATTGCACGCCATATAGACTGAGGAGACGTTGTCGCAATATGCAATGGTAGCGTCATGGATGTTGTAGTGAAGTTCACCGAGAAGCTGCCACAACCAAGATCATTTAGCAATGGCGTTTGCAATACCCTGATACTCAGCTTCTGCACTTGAATAGGATACTATTGTCTACCGTTTGGAGCTCTAGGAGACAAGAGAGTCGAGCGTCGCGTGTCCGGGCAGTCGGCCCAGTTTGCGTCGGTGTAGGAGTCGAGCGTTGCGTGACCGGGCAGTCGGCCCAGTTTGCATCGGTGTAGGCTGAGAGCTGGAACATCGAAGTATGGTGCAAACAAAGCCCGATATTGTTAGTTCCCTTGATGTAGCAGTTGCTGAGGTCGAGGCAGGTGGAGTTGTTGGCGACGATGACGGGGATGCAGCCCCAGCAATGTTCAGCTGGCGAGGGTGTACCGAACATGCTGTCCAAGTGCACATCGGGCGAGCTGAGGTGCTGAGGAGGCCGGTGTGGTGAGGTTAGTGCCCATGGAGCATCTGGGTGATTGATCATCATCGGTGGCCGGTGCAGCCCGAGGGATCGAGGATGGCGTTGATGCCTCGCGGAATGGGAAGATGTATTCATCAAAGACAACATTGCATGAGGTAATCACATGTCGCGTGGTGACGTCATAGCTGCGGTAGCCACGGTGGTCCGCTGGGTAGCCGATGAAGACGCAGATCATGGAGCGGGATTAGAGATTGTGGTTTGTGGTGGCTATGAGGTTGGGGTAGCAGTGACACCTGAACACATGAAGCTTGCTATAGGATGGTTTGACGCCGAAGAGGATGGCGAACGGTGTAGTAGTCCTGGTGGTGTGGCATGGTCATCTGTTGAAGAGATTGGTTGCCATGGCCAGCACCTCTGCCTAGAATGCCAATGGACACTCGTTCGGCATTGCCATTTTACTGTGATGTGTACGGGCAAGAAAGCCGGAACTGAATGCCATGATTTGCCAGGAGAAGACGGAGAGTGATGGAGTAAAATTCATTGTCGTTGTCAGTTTGGAGAGCAGAATGGGGAGCCGGAATTGTGTATGGACATAGGATAAGAATGCGTGCAGAGTGGGTAGAACTTTGGACTTATGGCATAAAGGGAAGGTCCAAAGGTAATGCGTGCAATCATCTAGAACAACAAGGTTGAACGGCTAACAATAGGTGTGGTCCAAACATCGGAATGCAGTAATTGAAATGGGAAATATGTGTTGGATTGAGATTCAATGAATGGAAGACAGACATGTCTGCCTAAATGACATGAAGAACAAGGGTGTGTGTCGGATTTATTAGAAGTAAAATCAAAACCAGCAAGAATTTGGGAAAGAACATGGCTCCCGGGTTGGCCCAGGCGTTGGTGCCATAAGGAAATCGCCGAGGACGTCGAGGCGGCGAGAACTTGATGACTTGGCAGCCAAAGTTGTTAGAGGTATTCAAGGCTGTCACATCACAACATCTCTGCTCGCGTTCAAATCTCCTTAATGGAAAACCAGTGGGTTCAAATCCTTCCAAAACATTGTTATCACGAGTAAGGCGGTGGACAGAAATTAAATTCTTGATCGGACACAGTGTGATTAGAACATTCAAATGCAGTTTGGGAGAAAGAAGTGGGGAGGGAGCTGTTGGTTTGATGAGTAACTGATAAAGAGCACCATTGCCAAAGGTGATCATGGAAGATGAAGGTTTGAGGTGACGGTGTGAGAGGTTACCGGGTGAGGAGGCTATATAAATGGTGGCTCCCATGTTGAAGTACCATTCGGCGACGCTCGGAGGCTGGTTGGGGACGTCGATGGTGGACAATGCCTGATGAAGGGGCTCCCAATTGCCGTGCGTACTGCCATGTGGTGGGGGCCCCTGGTGGGCCATCATGGCTTGTTGTGGCTAGAAGTGTGGACGAGGGCCCAGCACACCAAAGTCCGGCGCACTAAACAGCGCAGGCTAGGTATGGACATATCCTGTCCACAGGTTGTAGCTGTTGGGTCCTAGGGGACGGCCACTGTCGCCAACACCATTGTCGTGGCCACGCCCGTGTACCCTCCTGTTCCTGTTGTTGTTGCAGTTGGTGAAGCAGCCGGTGCCATTGTTGTTATCGTTGGAGGCAGCCACATGAGGTGGATCGGCCTTGGCCCTATCAGTGCTACTGGAGCTACGGGAGCCGTGTTCGACAGTGAGTACCTTATTGTCCTCAGCATTGGTGTCGTGCTTCTCGCTAATCTCCTCAAGAATGACGAAGGATCTAGCGCTCATGAACGTGTGGTGAGGAAACTTGGCGGTAGAGCGGGTTCAGGCCATGGAGCAAGTTAAGCACATGGCTTGGTTCCGAAACCTCGTGACCAATGTCATGAAGCTGATCAGCAAGACGCTTCAACTTGGTGCAATATTCACTGATGGAAAGATCACCTTAATAAGTACTGCAGAGTTCCGCCTCAAGGTAGACCGCCCTCTGGAGCTTATTGTCAAGAAAGAATTCTTCAACGGCTGACCATAGGGAGTACAAGGTGAGACATAGCTTGTGGACGATGTCAAAAATGGATTTGGAGATGGTGGTGAGAATCTAGTTGACGATGCAGGGATTCGTCGGCTGCCACTCGGCATCATGATCTTCCATCGGAGTAGGCACACGGACACGGTCGAGGAGGCTGAATTTTCCGAGAACAGAGTTGAAGAAGCACTGCCATTGGGAGTAGTTGACCTCATCGAGCTCGACGGTGGGCTGAGGTGAGTCAGGGAGGGAATCGTTGGAATGGATGGAAGAGGTTGCCGTGGAGACGATGGGATGTAGAAGCTTTGGTGAAAGGATTCAAGAAAGTTTCCCCGGTCATTGATACCATGTAAGAGGAGAGAATGATCAACCATGAATTGTATTGAATGATATATACATGTTATAGAGGAGGTTGTTGCCCGTGGTGATATGTGATCCTATAAGCTTGGCATGGTGAGAGAGTGGTGCACGTGTGCTGGACGAGCATATCGTACGCAGCATAGCGTGCCGGACGGAATACAGTGTTGGTGCATAGACTAAGTCAGTAAGAGTCTAATTCACTAAAAATGATGACGCACAGTGACATCGTAGCCGATGAAGCTGTGAGGGCGTCCTTGCCGCCAGTGTAGCGCAGGCATCCACACTGGTAGACACATTTCTTGCGACGACCACACGCTCGAGAAGGTCCTGGTTGTCCACCCTCTTCCCGCATGCCTTGCCATTCTTCCTCGACCATTAGTCAGTTGGCAGGAGTAAGTTCTGATGCTGGGAGGAAGACTCCAACGTAGGTAGCTCCGACTACGAACTTGTTGCTTCTGCCACACACTCGTTGTACCTAGACAGGTCTTGCAAAGCTCTCCGGGCCTCGCCTGCACCGCCAATTGGGGCTCTGGTTGTAGCGTTCAGCACGACGGTGAAGCATCTAGGCCCTAGTGGTTTCGGTGATTGATGATAACAATGAGGTTATTATGACTAACATGTGTTTTGCAGGATAACGTAGTGGTTAGGTTATAATAACACGCAGGTTAAAGCCCCTGAAGATGGAATTTGATTCGGTTTTCAAAGGACGGAAGACAACGCGGTGATAGGATCGTTCTAAGTGTCGATTGGAGTTGAGAGACACTTGGAGTAGTTTAGTCCTTGTTCTCTACTTTGGCCGTACTATTAAGGGGGGTTTGAATGGGTAGTTTGATCTAGACTTGGCTTGGAGATGGTAGTGTGGTGCACACTTGTCAAACCTAGGTCTAGAGAATGCAGAGAGAGTCTAGTGACAATTAGAACAAACTTCGTTTTGGAAAGTTTTCGATTAAGTGATGTTTTGGAACTAAATGAAGCATCGGACGCTGCACCGGACGTGGGCCAGAGCGTCCGGTGCAGTCACATAGAGCGCCGGACACGAGTTCGAGGTCATCGGACGCGCTGCAACTTGTGGCTGAGCGTCCGGTGCGCAGACCTAGTTAGGGTTAGGCACCGGACAACCACCGAACGCTACACTGGACAAAGGTCCAGAGCATCCGGTGATGGTCCAGAGAGGTTCTAGAGAGGGTTTTTGGCCACCAGACACGTCCGGTGGTATCCCACCAGACAACCCCAACGTCCGGTGTGTTCAAAAACCCTGAAGGTACAATAGCCCTTGGAGGGGCACCAGACACGCATCAGACGCGTCC
The DNA here is from genome assembly GCA_038502445.1 of Eremochloa ophiuroides. Taxonomy (NCBI): domain Eukaryota; kingdom Viridiplantae; phylum Streptophyta; class Magnoliopsida; order Poales; family Poaceae; genus Eremochloa; species Eremochloa ophiuroides. The sequence continues at coordinate 40,569,364 of JAHLJS010000008.1, read as the reverse complement.
GGTGTGAACCAAATCAGCGTTCGGTGCACCCGAAAATAGAGGGCTTTGTGCCTAATGGACATGGACTTGTGTGGGGGTATTTATACTCCTAGTGCTCATCCATGGGAGCTCTCTTGCCACTTCTAACAGTGAGAATACCTTGAGACCTTGTGAGAGAGCAAGAGCACTAGGGAGTGATAAGTGTGCATCCATCCATCTCTTTGGCCTTATTCTAGGTCAAGTAAGAGTTCAAGTTTGTTACTCTTGGTGATTGGCATCACCTAGACGGCTTGGTGGCAATCGGAGGCTTGGTGACCGCCCGGAGAGCTTGTGGGTGGCCCAAGTCGAAGTTGTGAGTGGTTGTGGGTGATTCACCGCGACAGAGTGTCAAAGAATCACCGCCCCATAGAGAGCACTTGGTCCTTGCATGGATCAAGGGGGAGCTACACCCTTGCACGGGTGCGCCAACGAAGACTAGTGGGGTGTGCCGACTCCCCGATACCTCAGGAAAAACTCGCCGTGTTCTTCTCTTTTACTTTCCGCATTTACTTTCTGTACTCTACATTCCTAGAGTAGTATATCTTGTGTAGGACTTGTACCTGGGGAGCAAAACTTGTTTTAGGATAGCCATCACATTGCACTAGTGGGTAAAATGGGCTAAACACAATAGGTTTCATTTGTGTTGCGAAAATTTAGAATTAGCCCAATTCACCCCCCTCTTGGGCATCTTGATCCTTTCAGACGGTTATAGAGGGAACCCATCTGGTGCCTGCGAAGGGGAAGCAGTGTCATAGGCGTAGGACCAATGCGTTGGACGGCCGTGGGACTACACTACTGCATGCCGCGCGAGTGGCCATGCAGTGTCGCCTTGGTCCGCTGCCAGCGGCAAGGGTCCGGGTGCACCAACGCCTTAGCATGCAGCATAGGGCATTGCCAGACATGTCCCGTCAGACCCATCGAGGTCCCAACGTCGAAGCAGATGGGTTTTAGATTGTCAAGAATCGTCATCACCGGTGTTGTAGAACAACACTTAGATGACACCGCTCTATCCACTAGAGCTTGTGGGTCTCCGCTTCAACTCCCTAGCGCACGACCACATCACCGCTCAGTGTTGCTCCCTGTCCCACTGCATCCGTTACTAGGGCATCGGCCTTCGGCCCAGGGCATGCAAATTGTTACTAATGTTTCTAAGTAAATCCAACAAAACATTTACGATGCCATTGTATGGATGGGTTTAATTCTCATACTTAGTGATGACACTAAGAAATGCCAACAAGTATGTCTGGCGCTGTTGACAAAGATCGATTCTATCTCTATTCTTGGTAACAACGTTTAAAAATATCAAAGATGGATTCTATCTCTATTCTTGGTAATGATGTTTAGAAACACCAACAAGCATCGTCTCTCGAAGCACAACACGACAACAGCTCACGAGCAATCAACACACCCACGCATGAATACATCAGAGACTTGTGAGACTTCTCTCTCTCAGTAGTTTTTAACGCCTACTATAGACCTAGTGCAAGTAACATGAACCACTCGCAACTAGACATAGGGACATTCCGCCTGAACCAGTTTACATCCTCTTGTCCACTTAGCACACCATCTGTGCCATAAAATGTACACCACTAAATTTACTACCTAGTGTTAGTTCAAAGCACCGACAAATGTATTTTCCATGATTTCCACAATTGCTCTCCTATAATAATTGATCAAACACCAAAACTCATAGAAATTGTTAGCTATAAGTCTTATTTCTAGTTTTGGTGTCAACTTATATTTATTTTATTCAGATGTTTATGTATAATAATAAGAGTTAGAGTAAAATGCACTGAGGGTACTCAAACTATTTGTTGGTTCCCAAATAGGTACTCCAACTGTGAAACCTACCAACTGAGTACTTGATCTTTCATTCTTGTTCAGCACTGGTCTAACTGTTGGAATGCAAGCACCAACAGCTGACGTGGCACAACCTACCTGGACTCAGGACTTGGCCATTTTGTTGAAAACCCCCTGCCAAAATAAGGCCCATCTACCCTTTCTCCTTCCCTGGATTCACAGGTTGTCATATATGAATACAATTTTGCAGGGTAATTCACTAAATCAATTTCCAAATTGAGATAGCACTAGTGACATGTATAACTAAAATAGAGTCTCACTAGAATGTAATCCATTACATCTAGAGTTGTGGTCATTACAGCGAAGCTGTCTGTTAACACCAAATTTTGGACTGAGAGCCGATAGCCGATACCAGAAGAAGATAGCCGATCTCGGAAGCAGATTCCGTCCAGCGGAAGGAAGGAAACAGCCGATTACACGGTGAATCGGTTATCGGGCCAAGGTGACAAGAGGCGCACAGCGTCAGTATTGATGACATCATCCAGAGTCCGCGCCGCCAAGGTGCGATCACGATCGGAGTCCATTATGGAAAGGGAAGGTTGGACTCCAAGTTACCTTAGATATAGGATAGTTTGTTAGTTTCCTTATCTATTGATAAGTTGTAATTCGACTAGGACTCTATCTTCTTATGCTCAGGGTATAAATATAAGCCCTCAGCCATTGATGTAAACAACACAACATCAATACAACACAACTTTCGGCTCCGGCCAACAAACCCTAGAGTCAGTCGAGTCCGGCGAGTTACTTCATCCAGGCTGGGTGTCATCCGGTAGACGCAGGCTTGCTTGTAAGTATCGTCAACCCCCTGTTAAACTATGTCTTTTTAGCGTCATCCGGTGGACGTGGAAGCTCTCTTGCCACTTCTAACAGTGAGAATACCTTGAGACCTTGTGAGAGAGCAAGAGCACTAGGGAGTGATAAGTGTGCATCCATCCATCTCTTTGGCCTTATTCTAGGTCAAGTAAGAGTTCAAGTTTGTTACTCTTGGTGATTGGCATCACCTAGACGGCTTGGTGGCAATCGGAGGCTTGGTGACCGCCCGGAGAGCTTGTGGGTGGCCCAAGTCGAAGTTGTGAGTGGTTGTGGGTGATTCACCGCGACAGAGTGTCAAAGAATCACCGCCCCATAGAGAGCACTTGGTCCTTGCATGGATCAAGGGGGAGCTACACCCTTGCACGGGTGCGCCAACGAGGACTAGTGGGGTGTGCCGACTCCCCGATACCTCAGGAAAAACTCGCCGTGTTCTTCTCTTTTACTTTCCGCATTTACTTTCTGTACTCTACATTCCTAGAGTAGTATATCTTGTGTAGGACTTGTACCTGGGGAGCAAAACTTGTTTTAGGATAGCCATCACATTGCACTAGTGGGTAAAATGGGCTAAACACAATAGGTTTCATTTGTGTTGCGAAAATTTAGAATTAGCCCAATTCACCCCCCTCTTGGGCATCTTGATCCTTTCAGACGGTTATAGAGGGAACCCATCTGGTGCCTGCGAAGGGGAAGCAGTGTCATAGGCGTAGGACCAATGCGTTGGACGGCCGTGGGACTACACTACTGCATGCCGCGCGAGTGGCCATGCAGTGTCGCCTTGGTCCGCTGCCAGCGGCAAGGGTCCGGGTGCACCAACGCCTTAGCATGCAGCATAGGGCATTGCCAGACATGTCCCGTCAGACCCATCGAGGTCCCAACGTCGAAGCAGATGGGTTTTAGATTGTCAAGAATCGTCATCACCGGTGTTGTAGAACAACACTTAGATGACACCGCTCTATCCACTAGAGCTTGTGGGTCTCCGCTTCAACTCCCTAGCGCACGACCACATCACCGCTCAGTGTTGCTCCCTGTCCCACTGCATCCGTTACTAGGGCATCGGCCTTCGGCCCAGGGCATGCAAATTGTTACTAATGTTTCTAAGTAAATCCAACAAAACATTTACGATGCCATTGTATGGATGGGTTTAATTCTCATACTTAGTGATGACACTAAGAAATGCCAACAAGTATGTCTGGCGCTGTTGACAAAGATCGATTCTATCTCTATTCTTGGTAACAACGTTTAAAAATATCAAAGATGGATTCTATCTCTATTCTTGGTAATGATGTTTAGAAACACCAACAAGCATCGTCTCTCGAAGCACAACACGACAACAGCTCACGAGCAATCAACACACCCACGCATGAATACATCAGAGACTTGTGAGACTTCTCTCTCTCAGTAGTTTTTAACGCCTACTATAGACCTAGTGCAAGTAACATGAACCACTCGCAACTAGACATAGGGACATTCCGCCTGAACCAGTTTACATCCTCTTGTCCACTTAGCACACCATCTGTGCCATAAAATGTACACCACTAAATTTACTACCTAGTGTTAGTTCAAAGCACCGACAAATGTATTTTCCATGATTTCCACAATTGCTCTCCTATAATAATTGATCAAACACCAAAACTCATAGAAATTGTTAGCTATAAGTCTTATTTCTAGTTTTGGTGTCAACTTATATTTATTTTATTCAGATGTTTATGTATAATAATAAGAGTTAGAGTAAAATGCACTGAGGGTACTCAAACTATTTGTTGGTTCCCAAATAGGTACTCCAACTGTGAAACCTACCAACTGAGTACTTGATCTTTCATTCTTGTTCAGCACTGGTCTAACTGTTGGAATGCAAGCACCAACAGCTGACGTGGCACAACCTACCTGGACTCAGGACTTGGCCATTTTGTTGAAAACCCCCTGCCAAAATAAGGCCCATCTACCCTTTCTCCTTCCCTGGATTCACAGGTTGTCATATATGAATACAATTTTGCAGGGTAATTCACTAAATCAATTTCCAAATTGAGATAGCACTAGTGACATGTATAACTAAAATAGAGTCTCACTAGAATGTAATCCATTACATCTAGAGTTGTGGTCATTACAGCGAAGCTGTCTGTTAACACCAAATTTTGGACTGAGAGCCGATAGCCGATACCAGAAGAAGATAGCCGATCTCGGAAGCAGATTCCGTCCAGCGGAAGGAAGGAAACAGCCGATTACACGGTGAATCGGTTATCGGGCCAAGGTGACAAGAGGCGCACAGCGTCAGTATTGATGACATCATCCAGAGTCCGCGCCGCCAAGGTGCGATCACGATCGGAGTCCATTATGGAAAGGGAAGGTTGGACTCCAAGTTACCTTAGATATAGGATAGTTTGTTAGTTTCCTTATCTATTGATAAGTTGTAATTCGACTAGGACTCTATCTTCTTATGCTCAGGGTATAAATATAAGCCCTCAGCCATTGATGTAAACAACACAACATCAATACAACACAACTTTCGGCTCCGGCCAACAAACCCTAGAGTCAGTCGAGTCCGGCGAGTTACTTCATCCAGGCTGGGTGTCATCCGGTAGACGCAGGCTTGCTTGTAAGTATCGTCAACCCCCTGTTAAACTATGTCTTTTTAGCGTCATCCGGTGGACGTGGAAGCTCTCTTGCCACTTCTAACAGTGAGAATACCTTGAGACCTTGTGAGAGAGCAAGAGCACTAGGGAGTGATAAGTGTGCATCCATCCATCTCTTTGGCCTTATTCTAGGTCAAGTAAGAGTTCAAGTTTGTTACTCTTGGTGATTGGCATCACCTAGACGGCTTGGTGGCAATCGGAGGCTTGGTGACCGCCCGGAGAGCTTGTGGGTGGCCCAAGTCGAAGTTGTGAGTGGTTGTGGGTGATTCACCGCGACAGAGTGTCAAAGAATCACCGCCCCATAGAGAGCACTTGGTCCTTGCATGGATCAAGGGGGAGCTACACCCTTGCACGGGTGCGCCAACGAGGACTAGTGGGGTGTGCCGACTCCCCGATACCTCAGGAAAAACTCGCCGTGTTCTTCTCTTTTACTTTCCGCATTTACTTTCTGTACTCTACATTCCTAGAGTAGTATATCTTGTGTAGGACTTGTACCTGGGGAGCAAAACTTGTTTTAGGATAGCCATCACATTGCACTAGTGGGTAAAATGGGCTAAACACAATAGGTTTCATTTGTGTTGCGAAAATTTAGAATTAGCCCAATTCACCCCCCTCTTGGGCATCTTGATCCTTTCAGACGGTTATAGAGGGAACCCATCTGGTGCCTGCGAAGGGGAAGCAGTGTCATAGGCGTAGGACCAATGCGTTGGACGGCCGTGGGACTACACTACTGCATGCCGCGCGAGTGGCCATGCAGTGTCGCCTTGGTCCGCTGCCAGCGGCAAGGGTCCGGGTGCACCAACGCCTTAGCATGCAGCATAGGGCATTGCCAGACATGTCCCGTCAGACCCATCGAGGTCCCAACGTCGAAGCAGATGGGTTTTAGATTGTCAAGAATCGTCATCACCGGTGTTGTAGAACAACACTTAGATGACACCGCTCTATCCACTAGAGCTTGTGGGTCTCCGCTTCAACTCCCTAGCGCACGACCACATCACCGCTCAGTGTTGCTCCCTGTCCCACTGCATCCGTTACTAGGGCATCGGCCTTCGGCCCAGGGCATGCAAATTGTTACTAATGTTTCTAAGTAAATCCAACAAAACATTTACGATGCCATTGTATGGATGGGTTTAATTCTCATACTTAGTGATGACACTAAGAAATGCCAACAAGTATGTCTGGCGCTGTTGACAAAGATCGATTCTATCTCTATTCTTGGTAACAACGTTTAAAAATATCAAAGATGGATTCTATCTCTATTCTTGGTAATGATGTTTAGAAACACCAACAAGCATCGTCTCTCGAAGCACAACACGACAACAGCTCACGAGCAATCAACACACCCACGCATGAATACATCAGAGACTTGTGAGACTTCTCTCTCTCAGTAGTTTTTAACGCCTACTATAGACCTAGTGCAAGTAACATGAACCACTCGCAACTAGACATAGGGACATTCCGCCTGAACCAGTTTACATCCTCTTGTCCACTTAGCACACCATCTGTGCCATAAAATGTACACCACTAAATTTACTACCTAGTGTTAGTTCAAAGCACCGACAAATGTATTTTCCATGATTTCCACAATTGCTCTCCTATAATAATTGATCAAACACCAAAACTCATAGAAATTGTTAGCTATAAGTCTTATTTCTAGTTTTGGTGTCAACTTATATTTATTTTATTCAGATGTTTATGTATAATAATAAGAGTTAGAGTAAAATGCACTGAGGGTACTCAAACTATTTGTTGGTTCCCAAATAGGTACTCCAACTGTGAAACCTACCAACTGAGTACTTGATCTTTCATTCTTGTTCAGCACTGGTCTAACTGTTGGAATGCAAGCACCAACAGCTGACGTGGCACAACCTACCTGGACTCAGGACTTGGCCATTTTGTTGAAAACCCCCTGCCAAAATAAGGCCCATCTACCCTTTCTCCTTCCCTGGATTCACAGGTTGTCATATATGAATACAATTTTGCAGGGTAATTCACTAAATCAATTTCCAAATTGAGATAGCACTAGTGACATGTATAACTAAAATAGAGTCTCACTAGAATGTAATCCATTACATCTAGAGTTGTGGTCATTACAGCGAAGCTGTCTGTTAACACCAAATTTTGGACTGAGAGCCGATAGCCGATACCAGAAGAAGATAGCCGATCTCGGAAGCAGATTCCGTCCAGCGGAAGGAAGGAAACAGCCGATTACACGGTGAATCGGTTATCGGGCCAAGGTGACAAGAGGCGCACAGCGTCAGTATTGATGACATCATCCAGAGTCCGCGCCGCCAAGGTGCGATCACGATCGGAGTCCATTATGGAAAGGGAAGGTTGGACTCCAAGTTACCTTAGATATAGGATAGTTTGTTAGTTTCCTTATCTATTGATAAGTTGTAATTCGACTAGGACTCTATCTTCTTATGCTCAGGGTATAAATATAAGCCCTCAGCCATTGATGTAAACAACACAACATCAATACAACACAACTTTCGGCTCCGGCCAACAAACCCTAGAGTCAGTCGAGTCCGGCGAGTTACTTCATCCAGGCTGGGTGTCATCCGGTAGACGCAGGCTTGCTTGTAAGTATCGTCAACCCCCTGTTAAACTATGTCTTTTTAGCGTCATCCGGTGGACGTGGAAGCTCTCTTGCCACTTCTAACAGTGAGAATACCTTGAGACCTTGTGAGAGAGCAAGAGCACTAGGGAGTGATAAGTGTGCATCCATCCATCTCTTTGGCCTTATTCTAGGTCAAGTAAGAGTTCAAGTTTGTTACTCTTGGTGATTGGCATCACCTAGACGGCTTGGTGGCAATCGGAGGCTTGGTGACCGCCCGGAGAGCTTGTGGGTGGCCCAAGTCGAAGTTGTGAGTGGTTGTGGGTGATTCACCGCGACAGAGTGTCAAAGAATCACCGCCCCATAGAGAGCACTTGGTCCTTGCATGGATCAAGGGGGAGCTACACCCTTGCACGGGTGCGCCAACGAGGACTAGTGGGGTGTGCCGACTCCCCGATACCTCAGGAAAAACTCGCCGTGTTCTTCTCTTTTACTTTCCGCATTTACTTTCTGTACTCTACATTCCTAGAGTAGTATATCTTGTGTAGGACTTGTACCTGGGGAGCAAAACTTGTTTTAGGATAGCCATCACATTGCACTAGTGGGTAAAATGGGCTAAACACAATAGGTTTCATTTGTGTTGCGAAAATTTAGAATTAGCCCAATTCACCCCCCTCTTGGGCATCTTGATCCTTTCAGACGGTTATAGAGGGAACCCATCTGGTGCCTGCGAAGGGGAAGCAGTGTCATAGGCGTAGGACCAATGCGTTGGACGGCCGTGGGACTACACTACTGCATGCCGCGCGAGTGGCCATGCAGTGTCGCCTTGGTCCGCTGCCAGCGGCAAGGGTCCGGGTGCACCAACGCCTTAGCATGCAGCATAGGGCATTGCCAGACATGTCCCGTCAGACCCATCGAGGTCCCAACGTCGAAGCAGATGGGTTTTAGATTGTCAAGAATCGTCATCACCGGTGTTGTAGAACAACACTTAGATGACACCGCTCTATCCACTAGAGCTTGTGGGTCTCCGCTTCAACTCCCTAGCGCACGACCACATCACCGCTCAGTGTTGCTCCCTGTCCCACTGCATCCGTTACTAGGGCATCGGCCTTCGGCCCAGGGCATGCAAATTGTTACTAATGTTTCTAAGTAAATCCAACAAAACATTTACGATGCCATTGTATGGATGGGTTTAATTCTCATACTTAGTGATGACACTAAGAAATGCCAACAAGTATGTCTGGCGCTGTTGACAAAGATCGATTCTATCTCTATTCTTGGTAACAACGTTTAAAAATATCAAAGATGGATTCTATCTCTATTCTTGGTAATGATGTTTAGAAACACCAACAAGCATCGTCTCTCGAAGCACAACACGACAACAGCTCACGAGCAATCAACACACCCACGCATGAATACATCAGAGACTTGTGAGACTTCTCTCTCTCAGTAGTTTTTAACGCCTACTATAGACCTAGTGCAAGTAACATGAACCACTCGCAACTAGACATAGGGACATTCCGCCTGAACCAGTTTACATCCTCTTGTCCACTTAGCACACCATCTGTGCCATAAAATGTACACCACTAAATTTACTACCTAGTGTTAGTTCAAAGCACCGACAAATGTATTTTCCATGATTTCCACAATTGCTCTCCTATAATAATTGATCAAACACCAAAACTCATAGAAATTGTTAGCTATAAGTCTTATTTCTAGTTTTGGTGTCAACTTATATTTATTTTATTCAGATGTTTATGTATAATAATAAGAGTTAGAGTAAAATGCACTGAGGGTACTCAAACTATTTGTTGGTTCCCAAATAGGTACTCCAACTGTGAAACCTACCAACTGAGTACTTGATCTTTCATTCTTGTTCAGCACTGGTCTAACTGTTGGAATGCAAGCACCAACAGCTGACGTGGCACAACCTACCTGGACTCAGGACTTGGCCATTTTGTTGAAAACCCCCTGCCAAAATAAGGCCCATCTACCCTTTCTCCTTCCCTGGATTCACAGGTTGTCATATATGAATACAATTTTGCAGGGTAATTCACTAAATCAATTTCCAAATTGAGATAGCACTAGTGACATGTATAACTAAAATAGAGTCTCACTGGAATGTAATCCATTACATCTAGAGTTGTGGTCATTACAGCGAAGCTGTCTGTTAACACCAAATTTTGGACTAAGAGCCGATAGCCGATACCAGAAGAAGATAGCCGATCTCGGAAGCAGATTCCGTCCAGCGGAAGGAAGGAAACAGCCGATTACACGGTGAATCGGTTATCGGGCCAAGGTGACAAGAGGCGCACAGCGTCAGTATTGATGACATCATCCAGAGTCCGCGCCGCCAAGGTGCGATCACGATCGGAGTCCATTATGGAAAGGGAAGGTTGGACTCCAAGTTACCTTAGATATAGGATAGTTTGTTAGTTTCCTTATCTATTGATAAGTTGTAATTCGACTAGGACTCTATCTTCTTATGCTCAGGGTATAAATATAAGCCCTCAGCCATTGATGTAAACAACACAACATCAATACAACACAACTTTCGGCTCCGGCCAACAAACCCTAGAGTCAGTCGAGTCCGGCGAGTTACTTCATCCAGGCTGGGTGTCATCCCGTAGACGCAGGCTTGCTTGTAAGTATCGTCAACCCCCTGTTAAACTATGTCTTTTTAGCGTCATCCGGTGGACGTGGAAGCATGGCAGACCAGGAAGCATGGCAGTGCCATGCTCCGTGATACGTTCGGTTTGCAGCCGAAGACCGGGACTGGAATCAAGTACAGGCGTCCTTACCCTGAGTGGTACGACCGAGTGATGTTGCCGCCCAGGTATCGCTTGCCCGACTTCTCCAAGTTCAGTGGGCAGGACGACGTCACCACCATGGAGCACATCAGCCGCTACCTGACCCAGCTCGGCGAAACCTCATATGAGGTAACTCACAGGGTCCGGCTCTTTCCGCTATCACTGACAGGGCCGGCGTTTAGATAGTTCGCGTCCATGGAGCCTGGCTCGATTCAAGGTTGGGAAGATCTGGAGACCAAGTTCCATAATTACTTCTTCTCTGGCACCGGGGAGAAGGACATCACAGATCTCACCAACATGCGCCAAAGGCCGAATGAAGTTGGATCGGCTTTCATCAGGCGATTCAGGGAAACCAGGAACATGTGCTACTCCTTGAACCTGAACGACAAGCATCTCGCCAAGATAGTGGTCAGTGGGCTGCTCCCACACGTCCAAGAAAAGCGGGTGGGCACCAACTTCAACAGCATCAGCGAGGTGATGCAGAGGGTGGCCGCATTAGAGCAGCAGGCCCAGAGCTTCAAGAAGGAATCAAAATACAAGCAGTTGGCTTACGTCTGTAATTCCGACTCAGAGGATGGGGAGAACGAAGAAGTGGCCGCTGTTGAGCTCAAATGGGGTACAAAGCCCATGACCGTGCCAAAAGGTTGGAGCGCGGAGGATCAATACGACTTTGACACGCGCAAGCTGGACAAGCTCTTCGACCTGTTAGTCAGCGCGGGCCACATCACCTTCCCGGCTGACTACATCAAGCCATCTCCTAAAGATTTGCAGGGGAAACCGTTCTGCCAGTACCACGGCCTCACCTCACACTCCACAAACAACTGTCGCAATTTCAAAGCAGCGATCCAGAATGCCATTAGGCGTGGCCTGTTGAAACTTGAGGCCCCTCCCAAGGGGAAGATGAAAATCGACAAATTCCCATTCCCGAAGTGTTTGGTGGCATCTTCTCTAACCAGGCATAGGCATCCTTGTTCAACACTTTCATTTTCGCCTTCTCTTGGTTCCACCTTGTTACTGTACTTGCTCTAGCACAAGACCATAGTTGATTCTTCAAGTTTTCCCCTTTGAAGTGGCCTTGGAAATTTGAGTATAGATGCCTAACACAGAACCTGTGCTCAGAGTCAGGGAAAATTGTTGGATAGCAAAGATTAGTCCTTTTTGTTTATCTGTCATTATGGTCCAAGGAGTGGTGTTGTCTATGCCAAGGTCCTATTTTAGTGTCTCTATGAACCACTTCCATGATGATAGAGATTCTACCTCTACCACTGCCATGGCTACAGGAAAGATACAATCATTTGGGTCTATGCCTACAGCTGTGAGTAGTTGTCCCCCAAACTTAGTCTTGATGTTGCAGCCATCTAGACATATCACTGGCCTGCATCCAGCGAGGAAACCCCTCTTACATGCATCTAACGACACATATAGTGAAGTGAAGTAGCCATCAAGCAAGTTCAGATAGAAGCTACTGCCTGGATTTGACTTCCTAAGTTCATGACCATAGTTCCATAGCTGATTGAATTGCTGCACTTCATCTCCATAGATGATGTTCCATGCCATCCTTCTTGCCCTACTCAGCTTGTTCCTAGATGGGGTCAAGTTAAACTCTAACTGCACAGTCCTGCCAAAATTGGTCAGGCTCATCTTCTCATCACCCTAAACCTATCCAAGTACCTGTTTGCTAGCCATTTTGTAGTGCACCTCTTAAGCACCCATTTCTTCTGATAATGGTGATCCCCAACATAAGACTTGATCAGGAAACACTGCATCCTTGAGTCAAATGAAGCATACAAGTACCATGGGAAGCCAACATCACAGTGGGCTTTGATTCTAGTCCTGTCATTCCATGGCATCTTTATCTCCACCCTTTGTTTGATATTGTACTATGTAATAGCCCTTCGAAGCAATTGTACTGATGTAAGCTTCATTCCAATTTTGAAAATAGGGTTCTGCATGTCCTGTGGCCTGAAGGTCTTCATATTTCTCCCAACCTGACCCTCTTCATCAGAATCTGGTAACTCCAACTCATCCTCATCAGATGACAACTCATCCCATTCCCTATCGGTTAACATGTTCTCTTTGCCATATGGGGCATTTCTCTTCTTCAGCAATCTGCCGAGCATGATGCCTTTGGCTGCACCCACATCCGCCACCCCATCACCAACGTTGTCATAAAATAGATCATCATTGTCCTCATGAACTTCATAGTCACTGTCCACAAATTCCCCATATGTACTGTCATCCTTGTCACAGCCTTCACTGCCCACATCAGGGTCTCTTTGAGGGGGTAGTGTACCAAGTGGTTTCAACACAATGTCTTCCCAGGCGTTGTCATCAAGTGAATTGTACTGATCAAAATACAACACAAAGTTTTTAACCTTATATGCAACTTGCTTCATGACGAGTGTTTCTCTAAGTCAACAATTCGCAAACCATTACCCAACTCCATCTCAGGCAACAACCAATGAACCTCGACGGTCTCAAGTCCATAATCTAGCATCAACCTCATCTCTTCAATTCCAAAAAAACTCCAGTGCTACACTTTGATATGGTTAAACCAATCCACCATGCCATATAGATAAACCCGATGTCTACCAGCCCCACAGAAAAATCCCCCATGATGTACTTCCACAGAGAATTTGTCAACATCATCAAGCCCTAAAAATTCAGAGAAAAACTAAAGTTTAGTGCTTTGATCTAACAACCAAATTTGTATATCACATCCATGTACTATCATACTGAAATCAACTATCACAGACTACATTTAACCTCATATATGCACTTACCATAAACAGGTGTGGGTTCCCCTTTCAGTCGCAGGCGGCCGGCCATGGTGCGAGGAAGGGGCGAGGCCGTGCAGTGAGCCGCGCGAGGAGCTGGCGTGGAGAAGAAGGGGCGGGGGCCGCCGGCCTCCGGATGCCGCCGACGTGCTGCGGACCGGCGCCGCGACCGGCAGCGACCGGCCACGCTTGCGCGGTTGAAGCCGCGAGCGTGCGCCTGTGCAGTAGGGGCCACGCGAGGAGATGGCGTGGGGAGGAAGGGGCAGGGGCCGCCGGCCTCTGGATGCCGCCGACGTGCTGCGGACCGGCGCCGCAACCGGCGGCGACCAGCCGCGCCTGCGCGGTTGAAGCCGCGAGCGTGCGCCTGTGCAGTAGGGGCCGCGTGAGGAGCTGGTGTGGGGAGGAAGGGGCGGGGGCCGCCGGCCTCGGGATGCTGCGAACTGGCGCCGCGAGCGGCCGCACCTGCACGGGTGGAGCCACGGCCCGCGAGCGTGCGGCCTGGTAGCGGCTGCAATTGGAGTTGTGCAGTGGGGAATTGGTATTAGGGATTTAGCCATTTGGGAGTGGGAAAGGATAGATGGGCATGGGCTTTGCTTTGGCAGGGGGTTTCTAGCAAAATGACCAAGATCTGATTCCAGGTTGGCTGTGCCACGTCGGCTACTAGTTCTTGTGTTCCAACAATTTGGACCGGTGATGAACAAGAATGAAAGATCCAGTACCTAGTTGTGGGGGTGTAGACCCATATACCCACATGGCACTACATGGGCCGCACCATCAAAGCTGGCCCAGCCCAGAAGACGAAGGCGTCCGGCGCAAGACATTGCACCACATGGTTATTGTACCAACTTGGCTAGTTTACTTGTAATCTTGTCCCTTCAGACTATATAAAGAGGGGCCAGGGATCTAACATCTAGATCAAATCTACACATCTACTCATAGGAATACAATCCACCAGCACATAGGACATAGGGTGTTACGCCTCGCGGCGGCCTGAACCTGTATAAATCTTGTGTCTCGCGCTTTCTGCGCAACGCTTGTTCGTTTCAGGCGCACCTTCACCGATCATCTACCACCTTGGGTATACCCCTCGGTGGACTATCGACGATATCTCGTCGACACTAGTTGGTTGGTTTCTGAGTTGAAGTACCTATTTTGGAACCAACAAATAGTTTAAGTACCTATAGTGCATTTTACTCTAAGAGTTGAGCACCGCCAATATTTGCCAATGTGCAAGCAGGACCCTTCACCGGTGTAGAAACCTCCGCCCCAGGAGACCGGGCTTGGCTGGGGTGCCTGTCAACCCGCTAGTCCAAGGCAACCTAGCTTGTCACCAGGAATGTCACGCCACGCCTAGCCAGGCACCGACACCGTCGTCGCCTCGTTGTATCGCTGCTGTCCTGGACGCTAACATCGTACCGAGGGTCAAGACATGCGGGGCCCTGCTGGCTTGGAGGACCACGCACAACATGTGTGATGTTTCCGTGGACCCGATGGTAGAGGAGGTTGAAGCCTCACTCGTGGTTTGACGGGTGTTTGGGCCTCAGCTTGGTCCCTCCATGGCTTGTGCAGTAGCCTCCTTGGATGATGAGGGCCCTGTCACTAGTCACTGATGTTGTGAATGATTTGATGTTGGTGGAGCTTACCTCGCTCCCTATCATCCTATAGGTTGTAGACCCGACATTGGAGCATGCATCTCTTGTGAGCGGTTGCAGATGTTGTCCATTGTTGCGGAGTTGGTGAAAGGTTCTTGCTTGATTTTGATAATTGAATGACAACTTAGGTGGACTAATATGTGTTGAGTGATTGTTACACAGGAGATTAGTCCACAGGTACTCATGTGTGAGCATCTATATGCCATGGAGATAATGCTTAGCTCACACATGTGATCATGGAGGAGTTTAACGCATGAGCCGTGACATGGAGTCTTGTGGCTTGGTGGAGAAGATCAAGACGGTGGCTTGGCTTGATCGACTCGTTGCATGGGCAAAGGACAAGTCAAAGGCTTTGAAGCCTGTTGGTACCGAGTGCCGGGAGTCTTAAGCAAGTCTTGGCGTCGGAAGCCGAAACAAGGGTGAAGAGCTAGTGAAGTCAAGGATCGATGGACTAAAAGCCCTATGATGATATGAAGTGGATCATATCATTCATGAGATGTTGGTGCATGTGTTGCATCGACATCACTGATGTTAGAGAAACATATCAGACGGTGACAGAATGGAAAGCGCAAGGCAAAGGTATGACGTAGGATGTTTCCATTTCACCAGACTAAGGTTGAGTAGAGAAGTGCTTGACCGGGTTTAGGATAGATTGTCATACTATCAAGAGGGGCAAACTTATTTGCATATAGGTCATCTAGTGCACTTGAGCGATCTAACTTTGCATGAGTTGTTATGATCGAGTGGCACGATGAAGTGAGTGAAAATCCTTTGTGAAAATGCTAACACACAAGCACATGAGGTTTTACACTTGGAGGTGTTAGCTAAGGCTGGACGAAAAACTCAAAACTCGCTAGCTCGCTTGACTTGCTCGTTAATGGCTCGGCTCGAGCTCGACTCGTTTTATAATGAGCCAGCTTATTTTATAACGGGCCAGCTTGATTTATAACGAGCTAGCTCAAGTTAGCTCGCGAGCTGCTCGTTAGCTCGCATGAGCCAGTAAATTCACAAGCCATCAAAGTAATACAAGCTGACACATTTAAAATAGTTGCATTATCTATTGGACAGAAAGAGTACTATAGTATATTATTATACTTTTTATATATCATATATTATTTTTTTCATTTGATTATGGTATTTTTTTGAATTATTGTTATTATTAAAATTTCGATAAATATATATACTCCCTCCGTCCCAAAATAGATTCATTCTCACTTCTCGAGAAGTCAAGGACTTTTATCCTTTGACCATATATATATATATATATATAATATATATATATTATCTATAATATATATTAGTGTTATAAGATTGACCGTTCAATATACTTTCATAATATATTTATTTGAAGATATAAATGTTGCACGTATTTTCTACAAACTCGGTCAAAGTTGAGAAAGTTTGACCAGCACGCATCGCATAACGACATCTATTATGGGGCGGAGAGAGTATTTTTTTTGTATTTTCTATGTTTGGATCGTGAGCCAAACGAGCCAGGTCGAGCTCACTAACGAGCTGAGCCGAGCAAGCCTTCTGGCTCGTTATATAGTTAGGACATTTGCAAAGGTGAAAGAGTTGAGTGAACTTTGGGAGGTAGAGAGGATTTGGGTTCTCTACCTTGCAAGCTTGGAAAGATTCAGCGATTTCTAGAGATGTTTCCGTGAAAAAACATGCACCAGACACTAACCACAAGAGCACCAGTGTTGGCATTTCTTAACGTCATTACAAAAGATAGACTAAAAGTCCATCCCCAGCAACGGCGCCAGAAATGCTTATTGGCATTTCTTAACGTCGTTACAAAAGATAGACTAAAAGTCCATCCCCAGCAACAGCGCCAGAAATGCTTGTTGGCATTCCCAACCACCATTACTTCAGAAAGGTAATCCTTGGCCCTTAGTGGCGCCGGCCTAGGTAATGCAGTCTGGTAATAGCAGTTAGAAGTGCCTGGATTGGCCTTCCTAACCATCATTACTTACGATATGCAAAACTGTGGCACGGCGCCGTGGGGTGCACAAGAATTACAATCCTTAAGTAATGGTACTTAGGTACGCCAATCGATAGCTCAGTAAGGAATAAGACTACTCTGCAAGCGCACAGAACTATCATTGTAGCATTTCAACCCATGAGTATTCAAGGGTGTCGTATTTATAATTTCCCGTAGGAGGGCATGATGAATTCCATCTAGCTTTTGGTATAAACATGATCACTTATTGGATGCATAGGTAGGCATAGCATAGGCAGGGGTTAAAACATGTTTATAAGATAGTGGACACACACATCGGAGCAAGCTCAAGGAAAAAAGATAAAATAAAGAATAAAGAATAACTATGAGAGCAGGCATTGGTCATATACTGTAACACCCGAAAAATTGCATTCTTTTAAATAGTGGGAATTTATTTAATTATGCAATTAATTGATCATTCCAATATAGGGAAATAATAATTTTTCTCAAATATAAAATCAAACCTAGGTCATACACATGTATGATGCATTCATGCTGGAGCATTTCTTCTTTGTACTGTTGTAGCTTATTTGAATTTTTCAAATATTTCAAAACCCAATTTGAAAATCCTTTTAGAAAATGAAATTAGAAAATAGAAAAGGGAAATAGGAAAACCTTCCCTCTCTGATTTTGGCCCGAGGGCCCAGTCCTCCTCTTCCCCTCGGCCTGCTGCCCGCTTCCCCTCTGTCTTGGGCCGAGGCCTAGCTAGCCAACAGGCCAGCCGCAGCAGCGCAGTGCCCTTCTCCTCTCTGCGGCTGCAAGCCGGGCCCACGCGTCAGTCCCTCTTCTCCTCCTTCCTTTCTTCTCCCCTGGGCGCCCAAAGCAGAGAGCAACGCCGCGGCCGAGCACGCGCGCGCGAAGCGTCCCTCTGCCGTGACTGCCAGCCCGACCCCAGCGCTCGGTGCTACCGACCTGTGGGACCCCCAGGACAGCCCCTCCCCTGTTTCCCTCTGCTGCTCGCCGAGAGAGTCCGACGCGGGCAAGAAAGAAACGGCCGAAGCCGAGTTCGTCGCCGCGCCGAGAAGTCCCAAGCAGAGAAGAAACGGCCGAAGCCGATTTCTCCGCTCGCCGAGTTTGTTTCAATCTCCGAGATTGTCGTCATACCTCGGGAGTACTTAAGCAGCGCCACACCCCCTCGTAGCCGTCACCTAACCCTAGCCGCCTCTTCTCGCCGCCACTGCCGAGCTCCCGCGAGAACCGAACAGCTGCCGCCGCGAGCAATTAGCTCGATTCGCCACCAATTTCCTCTCGGTAAGCCTTTGAGGAGCTTCGCTGTGATCTTGTGAAGCTCCCGAGCACTTTTCCCCTTTGATTTGTGCACTGACACGCCTCCGCCGCCGTTGCAGAGAGCCACCGTCCGCCGGGTCACGCCGCGAGCTATCTCCAAGTCGATTTCTGACCTTCCCATCACCCTAGGTGAGCTTGCGATGCTCTTCCCGATCTATGGGTACCCTTCCCGACCTATTTCATGCACCGAAGGCCGAGTTCACCTTCTCCGGTGGCCCTCCGGCCATGGCGCCGCCGCGGTCGGCTCTGTTTTCCGGCCGAGAGCACCGCCACCCCTCCCCTCTTTTAATCTGATCCGCCGATTTTGAATCGGACGGCCGAGAGCAGCCCATACCGATTTGGCCGGCGTTTTTTGCGAATAACCCCCTGCAGTTTTTAATGCTTAACCCGCAGCCCTTAGCGTATTCAGTAGATTACGTTTTCTGTATTTGAAGGCGTATTTATTTTCGGTATATATGAAAATGTGTTTTCAGATTTTAAATCAAAACTGTTTTGCTCGTAGTTTCTCCGTTTTAATTCCGATTTGAACGATTCAAATTGCGTTAGATTCGTAATTTGATGATCTACCAGTTAGTACCACTGTTTCATATGTTATTAACTTTTAAAATTTGAGATTATATTTAATCTATTATTATTCTATTATAAATCTTGTAAAATTTATATCTTCCTCGTTTTAAATCCGATTTGCGCAAACTTTATATCGATGTAATCGTAGCAACGCGTAGATTTGTTTTATAACCTTTTAAATTTATTTTCTCTCTGTTGGTGTACTGTTCTAATGAAAACTCTTGTTTGTATGCATGATTGCCCCTGTATGCGTGTGTGTTGTTATGATGGATCGAGTATAGACGGTGAGCCTTACGTGGGTGATCAAGATCAGTACTGCGACAACCTGGATCACCAGGAGTTTGCTGATCAAGGCAAGTATTAGCATGGATCATCCTTGTTGTCCTATTCACCAAATAAATAATTGCATTTGCATGTGTCTTCCTTGTTAACCATAGTTACTTCCTAGTTTTGTTATCCTGTTCCTTGCAACCTATGGGATTATGCATGTGGTAATTGATGCTAGTGCGTTATTGATATCATGATCATGTAAACTGATTAATTGAATATGCAATAAGGAATTAAAAGATGCCTTTTTAGCAACATGGAACTAGGGGATTGGAGCATAGTTTTGTAATGCACCATATCCTTCCCCCTTGGTAATGATCTGTCAGCAAAAGCTGGGACTTACAGTGCAACTATGAGGGTTACATGGCTCTGGTTTTAGTCAAGTATGGGTACTTTTTCTAGCTTGTTAGAGGTTACCGAAAGGCGTGATGGGACCTGACGACTCGGGTATAGTGCGGCTCCTGTCCGAGTGTGTATAACCTGCGTGACCTTGTGCCACGACGAAGGGGGGCTCTACATCTGCTTGCCGGGTTCCTAGCGGCCCTAACTTGTTAGACGAAGTATTTTGAAAGACTTCGTAGTGAAACCCTGCTCTCTCACCTTGGTAGTGTTATGGGAGTAATTAACCCGAGCAAATGGGAATCACGGCTCATAGTGAAAGTGCACAACCTCTGCAGAGTGTAAAACTGGTATACTAGCCGCGCTCACGGTCACGAGTGGCCCAAAAAACTCACGGAGTAGTTATCTTTCAGGGTGATGTTTACTTGTTGCTAATCTATTTATTGCTACTCATTAATTGTGTTTACTATGATCATGAGAATGGGCTTATTAACTTGTTGCTATCCAACTGCATAAAAGATGATTAATTAAAAGCAACCTGCTGTTAAACCGTGTCAACCCTTTTGAGCCTCATGAACCCATGCTAGTTTTGTTGAGTACGACATGTACTTACGCTTGTTTATTTTTCATTACTTGGTTAAAAATCCCGGATGGATAATAGATGGTGATAGTGATGAGGACTACCCAGAGGACTACTAGACTTGTGCTTCACCAGTCGACGTCCCTGTGCTATGGAGCTACCGCGAGAGTTATCTTTATTTTTCCGCTGTGTAATGACTTTGATATTATTCGCTATGTATTAAACATTAGTTATGATACAATTTATGCAATTTGTTGGCTTATGTGTGTGACTGATCTCTGGGCGCACATAAGATTATGCATCCCATTTTATCCTTAAAATTGGGTGTGACATATACAGCTATGCAACGAATAGTAATTACATCGAATTAATAAGACTAGGATCAGGACTAAGTCTGGGATGATAGGGAGATCCCCGCAGCTGGTCTGCCAGCCGATAGAGACTTTACGAACTCCTACTCAATACCCAAACGTGGGGGAGTGCTAGGGATGGACAGGGCTGTCACCACCTGCCCACCTACCCCTCTGCCCGTGGGGTACCGACATATCCGCTGATTCCCACATACCCGAGCACCACGCCCGTGTAATTGGAAACAACTCCTAGCCCCCCGGGACCCCAACCCTTCGGATTGACAGGCTCGGCTAGGAGCAACCATGACAGCACAACGAACTATTATCCCATCCTTAGTTCTTCCTCTATCCATACTAATTTGATGAACGATGAAGAACTTTGATGAACATATCAAGAACATAACACATAGACTATGGACTAGTTTACATGTTATGATCATAATATGGACAAGACTATACTCTAATTCAGATGCATTGCTATATAAATAAGATAAGAGCTTGCTCATAGAGGAGAACCGATGTGTATTCGTACCAAGATGTTCTTGATTCCTCCAAGGAGACAAGCTCTCCTTGATAGCTTTGCCTTGCTCTACTATTACTAAACTAGAGAACAAGTAAGAAATCTGAGGTGTAGTGCTCCAAATGTTGGTGTGTGTTTTGGAGGGGTGAAGCACATCTATTTATAGTTGATCAAGGGCGGTTTGGGCGTTCTAAGTATGGTAGGAGGTGAAAACCGCCATCAGCAAACCGCCTTGAGCATGTGGCTGAAAACTGGGCCCGGGAAGTGCCATCTGGGGGGCGGCCGCCCCTGGAAGTGCCGGTCCCTGGGAGGTGGCAACTAGCCACCGCCTTCGGGTGGTCGGTTGCTTCCTGGGCCTGGGCCTTCCCCGCGGTTACGAATGGATCCCGTTTGATGCTTTGATGGGCTTTTCTCTTTTATTCTTGATTTGCGCCTTTTCTGAATGCGTTTCCTGGAAATGCGCTTTCCTTGATATTTTGATGCATTTCCACGTGCTATCTTTGTAAGTTAGGTGCACAACAAAACTCGTGAAAAGGTTAGATAAATCCCTATTCTCAATTTGTTTTAGTATTAAAATGATGTTATATTTATGTTGCTAAGGACCGCCAACAACCAGATGCTGGTTCGGAGCATCCCAGTGCTACCCGAGAGACTTAGTGCTGAGAGTCAAGCATCAAACACTGTTCAGTAGGCACCAGATGCTGGTTCAGAACGTCCGGTGGCTACCCGAGAGACTCAATGCTGAGAGTCAAGCATCGAACGGTGCATCCTCGTAGGGTGGCTGTGATGACCAGAGCTGCATCCCGCTGAGAAGGGGATGATGTTGCGCCGCCGGCAGATCTTGGAGGCGTTGCCCTGTAGTGGATTGATCTGAAATTGACTCTAAGATCTGGATGCTTTCGGACAAACCTCGGGTGACCCGATCTATGGATCCGATCAGGTCACTATTGTCGATGGCTCTCCAGGCGTAGCGTGGCCACTGTGTTGCCAAAGTAGAAGGTGTTGATGAAGTCGCAGATGCAACCTACTCCGTTGCAATGATCCTTCCTTCACCATTGAGGTCAATGATCCAGGTGATGGATCCCACCGTGAAGGTCTGGCCTGGCGCGGGGAGTGCTATGGAGCTTGAAAAATATCACCATCTTGCCCGATATGAATTCAGAGTGCACACCCCCTACCTGGCGTGCCACTGTCGACGAGATATCGAAGAAAGTCTACCGAGGGGGTATGCCCACGGTAGTAGATGAGTTGGTAGAGGTGAGCTTGAGATGGGTGAGCGTAACACAGGGAGCGTATGACACACGATTTATACAGGTTCAGGCCGCCGCAAGGCGTAATACCCTATGTTCTATGTTTTTGTGGATTGTATTGCTATGAGTTAATGTGTTTTGAGGGGATCCCCTGCTCGCCATATATAGTCTGGGGAGCAGGGTTACAGATCGGTTTTACCATGTATATCAGATTACAATCCTAGCTGAATAAGGGAACTAATCGGCTAGATATTAGGAAAGCTATTTCCTTGTCAGTCAAGGCTCATTGATCGGCGGATATACGTGATCTTCTGGAGAATGTGTAAATGACGCGTCCTTGGCAGTTTAGGCCTGATCGGATAAAGTGGCCCATGTGACACCATGCGGGTATACGGATCTATACACCCACATAATGTGCGCGCGTCCGGTAGTGGTAATGTGGCCAAGAGAGAGCAGAGGTGCACCGGACGCGTCCGATGGCGAGTTGGAGCTCTCGGGTGCTCCCTAGAATTGCACCGTACGCTGGTGTCTGCACATCTGGTGGGAGCGTCGGAGCGTCCGGTGAAGGAAGTGTGGCGCGTGCGCGGAGTTAGTCATTGGCACGTGAAAGGTCCTTGTTTGGTTTTGGTAATTGAGTGACAACTTAGGTGGACTAATATGTGTTTAAGTGTTGATTACACAGATGATTAGTCTATAGGTATAAGTGTGTGAGCAACTACTCCATGGACATGGAAGTGGCTAGGAGAGAGTTTCTTAGCTCACACATGTGGTATGGAGGAGCTTAACACATGAGACACGACATGGAGTCATGTGGCAAGGTGCAGAAGATCAAGACGGGGCTTGCCGTTGATGGACTGGTTGCAAGTGTGAAAGGCAAGCTAGAGGGCTTGTCATCGATGGACCAACACAATGGTTAAGAGAAAGCAAGTTGAGGATCGATGAACCAAATGTCATGTGATAATATGAAGTGGATCATATCATTCATAAGGTATTGGTGCATGTGTTGCACCGACATCGATGGTGTTGGAGACGGAGATGAAGCCAGTGATTGGAATGAAAAGTGCAAGGCAAAGGTATAACCTAGGGCATTTCCATTTTACCGGTCTAAGGTTGAGTAGAGAAGTGTTTGACCGGGTTTAGGAAAAATGGTCGTACTATCAAGAGTGGTAAACTTGTTTGCATAACGATCATCTAATGCCACTTGAGCGATCTAACTTTGCATGAGTTGCTAGGATCGAGTGGTGCAGTGAAGTGAGTGAAAACCCTTTGAAAAATATTTTTGAAAATGCTAACTCATATGCACAAGGAAGTGGAAAACTTCGGAGTTGGCACATTTGCAAAAGGGTGGAAAAATTGAGTTTGCAGCGAGCATAGATGGCTCTTGATTGATAACCTACTTTTATCCTTTGTGTTTTAGAGCAAGCAATTATATGGGTTGTGTAGCCCTCTGAATTAGCTTTCTAAAATGTCCAAGATCATTAAAATCAGAGTTCAAAGTAAAAAAATATACAGCCGTTTTAGTGAGCGGAGGCACACACGGGACGCTGGTTTGAGTGCACCGGACATGGGGCTGTTACTTTAGCAATGTACGGTGGATGCATTGTTGTGCTAGATAAAGAGAACACTGGACGCAGCGCGCGTCCGATGGGTGCACACCAGACACGTTTGGTGCTCTATGGAATTGCACCAGACGTGTGACGTGGAGCGTCTGGTGGGTGCTGCCAAGCATCTGGTGAGTGCAGATCAGTTGGCGCGCAATGGCTAATTTCAAAAAGCTAGTACACATTGAAAGGTTCTAATGGCTAGAGGGGGTGAATAGCCTAAATTAAAATTCTACAAATCACTCAAAGACAAGGTTAGTATAACAAATGGCGATAATAACAATTCTAATGCAACTACTAACCTAGGCAAGACACCTACACAATTTTAGTTCAACTAAGCACCTAAGACACTCAAAGGACTAGCTAGCAAACAAACAAAGGAACAAGTGCTACACAATCTACCACTAACTAGCTAACTACTTTGCACAAGGTAAAAGGGAGGAGCTTCGAACTTTATACCTTTGCCTTGAAAGAAGTAACCAAGCACCAGAAGAAGTCAATCACCGGGAGAAATCCAAACACTCACTCAAAGGTGAGGATCACAATTTGACACGAGATTTAACCCCGGTGTTCACGTGCTTGCTGGCACGTTACGTCCCCGTTGTGTCTACTTCAACCGGTGGTCCAGTGGTTAATCGGTATCACTCACCGAGCCTACACAAGGTGCCACAAGGACCTACCATGGAGGAAGTAGCTCAATGACATGAGCAGTCCACTAATGTTGTCTTTGAGCACTCCGCTCAGGGTAGGCACAAACCCCTCACAATCATTGTTATGAGCAAGCACAATCCACACCTTCTTCCACCACCAAACCAACTAGGTGATGGCAATCACCAAGAGTAACAAGAATTACTCCGCCACCAAGCCACCAAGTGCATCTGGATGCAAGAGATGAAGAACACTACACTTGGATCACTCTCTCTCAATCAAAATCATAGGTTGAATCAAGAGGAGAGAGTTAGAGTGTGCTAGGCTCACAAGAGGCTTAGGAAGATCAAAATGTGCAAGGGAGAAACTAAGGAAGATCAAAATGCCACACTCCTATTTATAACGCCCTCTGAAAAACTAGCCATTTTACTCTGTCTGCAAGGGCACTGAACATGCTCGCCGAATGCTCCAGCGTTCGGTGAACGGATGCCATCCATGCGTCGACTCCTTTGAACGTTGCTCGCCAGACCTCAATGGTCAAAACTTGCGCGCAAATTGTTAATGTTGCATCGGACACGTATGCTACCACACTATACGCGACCGGTGAATAACACCAGAGAAAACTCAAGGCTACGTAGATTCAACCTGAGGGCTACAGCCGATCACCGTACGCGTCCAGTGAAGGGCCACCGGACACCCCCAACGTCTGGTGCAGCCACTGCTGCTGCTTGCACCCGACGCACGTTCGTTTTCACCGAACACGATCTTGACATTGTTCACGCGTCCGGTGTGAGAATAGAGAGGTTCCAGAGAGCACAAATGCGCACCGGACGCATCCGGTGCACTCTGCTGCACTGAGTTTGAGCTATAGTTAGCCATCGGATACTCTGGCCCGGTGTCTGGTGCAAGTTTTCTTAAGAAAAGCATCTCCAAAAAGTGTTGAATGTGCTTGCACCAAGGTAATCTCCAAAAAGAGAGAACCCAAACCCTCTCTAACTCACAAACTACATCCCCTTTTGCAAAATTGCTAACACCAAGGTAATCTATCACTTTATGCAAGGTGTGTTAGCTTTTGAGATCACTTTCCAAGGCGATATTAGCTCACTCTAGATTAGATTCCAAGTGTATGCAAGTGATATGCAACCTAAAGCACTTGATGACCGAGTCACGATGCAATTCCCTTCTTAATAGTCCGGTCATCTATCCTAAATGTGACCGCTCTCGCTAAAAGCCTTGATCACTAAAATAAAGAGCTATTTTTCTTTTTACCTTATCCTTTAGCTCCTTGTCTGTTATCTTTATCCATTTCACCACGTGATCTTCATTTGAGCTCCATGCCATCACCTTCCTCCATATAACCGACCTTTATTAAAGCTACACACTTAGCAATATAGGTTAGTGACTAGGTTTCATCAATTGCCAAAACCAAACAAGGGCTTTTAACACGTGCCAATGGGCGATATACTCGACGCGTCCGGTGCAACATGAAGTGCGTCCGGCGTTTACATAGAGTGCCCAGTGAAGGGAGTAATGACTTGTGGGGGTATAAACCCGTATACCCGCATGGCTAAACATGGGCCGAGTCATCCGATCAGGCCCGGACTGCCAAGGACGCGTCGTCTATACGATCTTCTGAAGATCACGTATATCCGCCGGTGACTTGGCGGACAAGGAAATAGCTTTCCTTGTAACTAGCCGATTAGTTTCCTTATTCGGTTAGGATTGTAATTTGATATGTATGGTAAAACCGACTTGTAACCCTGCCCCCCGGAATATATAAGGTGGGCAGGGGGTCCCCCCGAATCATCGCATCTACCAGCAATACAATACAGCAACACACAGGATGTAGGGTATTACGCCTAGCGGCGGCCCGAACCTGTATAAATCTCGTGTCTCACGCTTCCAGCGTAGCTCTTGCTCGTCTCAAGCGCACCTTCACCGATCAATCTACTACCTTGGGCATACCCCTCGGTAGACTATCACCGGTATTCCGTCGACAGTTGGCGCGCCAGGTAGGGGGTGTGCTTCCTGATCCATGGCGAACAAGGTGATTTTTTCAAGCTCCATCGAGCTCCCGATGCCGGGCCAGATCTTTACGGTGGGATCCATCGCCTGGATCATCGGTCCCGACGGTGAAGGAAAGATTCTGAATGCGGCCCAGATCGCATCTACTCTGACTCCTCCAGCAACCGCCGCCCCGGCAAGAAAGCTCCCACGCTACATCCAAAAGGCCATCGACAACGACGACCTGATCAGATCCATAGATCGGATCTATGGATCTGATCTTGGAGAGTCTTCAGATCTTGGAGTTGACTGCAGACCGCTGTCAGCGCCCATCGATGGCGCAACGACCTTCTCCGCTTTGCCAGGACATGACTCTGGCCATCACCATCACTCCTCGAGGGCGTGTCGTCGAGCTACGGCCCCGAGCTGTCACGCTTTCGAGGACCTCCGACCACGACCTCCCGAGTGGCTATATGTCGTTCGGTCTGTGGAACACGGCCTCCAGTTTCATGCATCTACTATGCTCCTCCAACCACACCTCCCCCAAGCACGTCGGCACCAGCCCCAACTTTATCATTACCGACAACGACTACTCCAACCTCGACGACATAGAAGGCGGCGATCTCACTGATCTGCAACCTCCCACTGGACGATTCATCGGCGGACCCGTCCTCGCCATTAGCAACGATAGCTCTCCTCCTCCAAATGAAACTGAAGAGGCCCGAGCAACCCGCGAGGGGAGAAACGCCCGCCGAAGATGGCGTCGCGAACTGCAAGCCGAGGCAAGGAAGGACACCGTGTGGAACTTAGAGCCAGAATTTGATCAGGTCGGCAAACACCAGGTCTACAAGACACCAAGTGTAAACATCGCCGTCGTGATAGAAGAGGCCAAAAAGCTGGTTCCGACACCTGAAGTAGAGTGCCTTACGGCTTACCTCCAGGCAGACCAGGTCCAGATCAACGAAGAACGCCAGTTTCCACCTCCATCACTTTCCACCGCGTCAGCCACCGAGATCATTCACGACGATGGTGGTCACTCCCGCGGCGGCCGGAGACGTCGTCGCCAAGATGGAGACCAGGAGGTCAACCAGTCCGACCTCCATGAAAACCTGAAGACCTGAGATCTCCAGGGGCGTATCGAGAATCGAAGGGAAGGTAGGCACTCAGCAGAGACTGAGCGCCGCAACGAATATGACGGGGCGCACGGCCCCCCGGTCAACGACAAAAATGCTCCCGGACTCCCCTTCACGGTAGAACTCCAGGCAGTACGCTGGCCGCCGAACTTCAAGGTCATTGGCGTCGAGACCTACGACGGCACCACCGATCCCACCAAGTGGCTTACCGTCTACGAGATCGCGGTCAAAGCTGCCGGGGGGAACTCCGACGTCATGGCAAATTACTTGGCTGTTATGCTCAACACATCCGCCAATAATTGGCTGCTGAGCCTGAAGCCGAACTCCATCGATACTTGGGACCAGCTGAGGGAGCAATTCATCAACAACTATAGTGCCACCTGCAAGCAGCCTGGCACAAAATTTGATCTCGAGAAGCTCCAGCAGGCATCACGAGAATCATTGCGGGATTATATTCGGCACTTCTCAGAAACCAAAAACAACATTCCAAGCGTCACGGATGCTGAGGCTATCTCTTCTTTCATATGTGGCCTCCGACCTGACGAGGAGCTCCAGAGGAAGTTATACCGCAGCAGACCAAACTCCATCGCCGAGATGCTGCACATCGCCAACAAGTACGCCGAGGGGAGTGAGGCGGCCCGCCACTCCGTTCATAGCCGCCTCCACTTCCCCGACCGACCACGTCGCGAGGACACCGACCACCGACCTGATCAGCGCCATGATGACCGAAGAGCCCAGCGAGACCACCACCGTGGCGAACGCGATCGCCGCGACCAACATCACTCCAATCGGCATCGCCACGATGATCCAGAAGGCTCTAGGGTTGGAGAAAGACGTCGCCACTACCAAGTCTACAACACCCGACCAGCTCCTATGCGCAATTATGAAGAGGCTTATGACAAGCTACTCGACAGTCAATGCCCGATCCACAAGTTCCACAAGCATACCATGAGAGAATGTTATGGCTTCTCCAGGGCGTTCCAAGAAGAAGACAAGAAGAGGGCTCGCATAGAGTCCGAGAGAGACAAGCGCGATGACAACAATGACCAGCCTCCAGGCTTTACTGAAGCTCACCGAACGGTCTCCACGATCATTAGTGGTCGCATAGCCATGGAGTCGAAGAGAGAGCAGAAGCTCGTCGCTAGACGCGTCAACTCCGTCATCAACCATGACGCCTCCATCACCGACCCGAGATTTCCCCCTTGGTCTCACAAGGCCATCCCCTTCAGCAAAGAAGACCAGTGGATGGAGATCCCATCCTTAAGGCGCTTCCCACTAATCCTTGACCCAGTGATACGCAAGACACACTTCTGCAAGGTGCTGATCGACGGTGGCAGTGGCCTCAACATCCTGTTCTCCGGAGCGGCCAAGGAGCTCGGACTCCGAGCAGAAGACCTGGAGCCGACCACGGCTCCGTTTTGGGGAATCGTCCCAGGGCAGCCCTCCTACCCCCTGGGATAGATCAACTTTCCTGTCCAGTTTGGGACACCACAGTGCTTCCGCATCGATCACATCGACTTCTTGGTGGCCGACTTCGGCACCGCGTATCACGCCATACTCGGTCATCCAGCTCTGGCTAAATTTGGGGCCATCCCCAACTATACCTACCTCATCATGAAGATGCCAACGGAGACCGGCATCCTTACGGTCCGCTCCAACCTCCAAGTCGCATACGACTGCGAAAAGGAGGCCATCTCCATGGAAGAAGCCACCGATGTCTCCATCCTGATGAATACATGCGCAGTGGATGCACAGAAGCTGGCGCCCGAAGAACAGGTCATCCCGGAGAAGACCCCGCCCAGAGCTGCTACCAAGAGCAAGGAGACAAAGGACATCGTCCTCATTCCCGGTGACCTGAGTAAGACTACTCGCATCAGGGCAGATCTCGATCCCAAATAGGAAGATGCGCTCGTCAGCTTCCTCAGAAAGCACGTCAGCGTTTTCGCGTGGAAACCCGCGGACATGCCTGGCATACCGAGGGAGCTGATCGAGCACTCCTTGAATGTCTCGAAGACCGCCAAGCCCGTCAAGTAGAAGCTCCGGCGTTTCTCTCCAGACAAGAAGGAGGTTATTAGGGTAGAAATAGCTCGGCTCCTAGCTGCCGACTTTATAAAAGAGGTGTATCATCCCGATTGGTTAGCCAATCCGGTTCTTGTAAGAAAAAAATAATGAATGAAGAATGTGCGTTGATTATACCGATCTCAACAAACACTGCCCTAAAGACCCCTTCGGTCTCTCCCGTATCAATGAAGTCGTCGACTCCACAGCCAGTTGCGAGCTACTCAGCTTCCTCGACTGCTACTCCGGCTACCACCAGATCGCCTTGAAGGAAGAAGACCAGGAGAAAACCTCCTTCATCACTCCCTTTGGGGCCTACTGCTACAAGACCATGTCCTTTGGCCTGAAGAACGCTAGCGCGACATACCAGCGGGACATCCAAGCATGCCTCAAGGATCTCATTCCCGACATCGCCGCAGCTTACGTCGATGACGTCGTCATAAAAACCCGGAAGGTTGAAGACCTCGTCTCCAACCTTGAAGCAGTCTTCAAGAAGTTGGATGAATTCCAAAGGAAACTGAACCCCTCCAAGTGCATTTTTAGCGTACCGTCGGGCAACCTGCTCGGCAACATTGTCAGCAAACGAGGCATACTCCCAAACCCAGAAAAGATCGAGGCCGTCATGAGAATGAAGCCCCCGACCAATGTCAAGGATGTTCAGAAGCTCACTGGGTGCATGGCGGCCCTAAGCCGATTCATGTCCAGGTTAGGCGAAAAAGGCCTCCCCTTCTTCAAGCTCCTCAAGGCAGGCGAAAAATTTGTCTGGTCGGAAGAAGCCGACCAGGCCTTCAAGGACCTAAAGCAGTTCTTGGTACATCCTTCGCTCCTTACAGCACCCAAAAAGGACAAAACTCTGTTCCTCGATATCGCCGTGACAAGCAATGCTGTCAGCACGGCGATAGTCGTCAAATGGGAGGAAGATGGTCACGCATATCCGGTTCAGCGACTAGTTTATTTCATGAGCGAAGTCTTAAACGAGTCCAAAGCTCGCTATCCGACGGTCCAAAAGCTGATCTACGCCATCCTCATCACATCACGCAAGCTCCGTCACTATTTTGAGGCCCATCAAACTGTAGTGGTCATCCAACATCCTCTCGACAACATCCTACGCAACAAAGACGCCAATGGCAGAATCATGAAGTGGGCTATGGAGCTGGGGACATATTCTCTGGAGTTCCACAGCCGAACGATGATCAAGTCTCAGGTATTGGCTGACTTCATCGCCGAATGGACGGAAGTGCAGGAGCAGGTACCCACCGAGCATTAGGAACACTGGACGATGTATTTCGACGGGTCCCTCAGCATTGGTGGTGCAGGTGCCGGCGTACTCCTCATATCACCGACCGGTGAACGCCTCCACTACGTACTAAGAATCTATTTCAAAGCCGCCAACAACGCGGCCGAATACGAAGCTGCCATCCACGGCCTATAGATCGCCTCCAAGCTCGGCATTCGTCGAATGATGGTGTATGGGGAATCTGCCTTGGTTATCAACTAGGTGAATAAAGATTGGGACTGTAACAACGAGAAGATGGACGCCTACGTCACCGCAATCAGAAAACTCGAAGGAAAATTCTTGGGCATTGAGTTTCA
Source organism: Eremochloa ophiuroides (assembly GCA_038502445.1). Lineage (NCBI taxonomy): Eukaryota > Viridiplantae > Streptophyta > Magnoliopsida > Poales > Poaceae > Eremochloa > Eremochloa ophiuroides. The sequence goes on along the minus strand of JAHLJS010000008.1, from coordinate 40,537,988 downwards.
CCACGTCGTCCGAGCAGAAAACCAAGCAGCCGACAAGCTATCTAAGCTCGGTTCGTCACGAGCTGATATTCCTCCCGGCGTCTTCATCCAAGACATGGTTCGTGCCTCCATCCCAGAAGAGGAAGAGGTCGAAGCGCATCCATCCGGTCAGATAGCAGCTTGCATCTCAGATTCTATAGATGATTGGAGGGCACCATTGATTGCCTATCTGCTCGAAGCCAAAATCCCCGAAGACAAAATAGAAGCAGAACATCTTGTGAGACGGTCCAAGAACTACGTCCTCGTCAACAACAAACTCATGCATAAAAACGCTAAGAGCGAAGTATTCCAGAAGTGCGTCACGCGCGAAGAGGGTATCAAGATACTCCAAGAAGTGCATGGAGGCATGTGTGGAAACCACGCAGCCTCACGCACCCTGGTCGGCAAAGCTTTCCGAGCAGGATTCTACTGGCCTACCGCCGTCCACTCCAGGGTAATGGGAGCGCACTACACCGAGCACATGGCCTGCAGCATTCTCCGCTACATCAGTGCAGAAGGCCTTGAAGTGCCGCAGCGCTTCGTGGCTACGGTAGATGATGTCAAACACGTCTGCAGGAGGATCGCCTGGAGCATATTCGATAATATCTAGGATAGGTTTGACGCCTTCCACCACGGCGTCATAACAGCTCTCGGCAGCTTTAAGGCGTTGCGACAGATTGTTCATCTGTGCTCGGGTTCTCCGATCAATGTCTGTTCAGGACAGAAGGTGAAAATTAGAAGTCTCAACAAGAGATACTAACGCATCCTACAAGCAGGAGAAACTGACCCAATCGTGCCTCTTCATTCCTCCGAGCAGCTTCCTGCGGCATGGACACTTCACCTTCCAGCTCTTTAACTGTACCAAGAAAGACGACGGATCAGCTTTCCTTTAAAGAAGCAAATCGAGCAAAGGTTGGACGTCTGAATAAGCACATACCTCAACCTGCAGCTCCCTCCAGCAAATTGGACAAATCTGCCAGTCAAAGACTTCGAGGCTTAGCAATAAGGAGATGGGATACAGAAACCAGAGCCATAATGGTCTCCATACCTTTCTTGTCCTGCAGAAGTTTCTGTTCGGCCTCCATCAAATCGTTGCAGTGCAAGTGCAACGTGTCGCGCTGCTCGCGGAGGTCCTCCATCGCCTTCTCCAGACGAGCATTTTCCTTTTCTAGCCGAGCATTATCCACCGCAAGTCTAGCCGCACGCTGCAGAGATTTCCTTCGATCTTCGGCCGTATCATGTACGGCCTGATCGACAAAGACAGAAGGCGATCATGTTCCGAGCACTGAACTGCTCGGGACTTCGTCGCTTCGCTTGCACTTCCGAGCACAGGAGGTACTCGGGGACTTTGTCGTCGCTTCGTCAGTGTTTCCGAGCACTGAACTGTTTGGGGACTTCGTCGCTTCCCTTGCACTTCCGAGCACAGGAGGTGCTCGGGGACTTCGTCGTCGCTTCGTCAGCCTGTCCGAGCACTAAATTGCTCGGGGACTTCATCGCTTCGCCTGTACTTCCGAGCACAGGAGGTGCTCGAGGTCTTCATCGTCGCCTCGTCAGCGTTTCCGAGCAATGAACTGCTCGGGGACTTCGTCAATGCTTTACATGATTACAAAGAACAAAGACTATGACCCTAACACTACGTGCCTGTGTCACCTACTATCAGGCTTGGGGACTAAGTGGATACACTTCACCTAATGGTGAAGGTATTGTTTTCGAGGAACCAAAAGTGGATACACTTCACCAAAGAGAAGGTTTTTTAAAAAAATTTCTGAGCTCCTTACATCCGTCTGGTCAAGCAACTCCGAAGATTAGCACCTCCCGATGAATGCAAGGTGCTTGGGGACTAGTTGTGGGGGTAGACCCGTATACCCGCATGGCTAAACATGGGCCGAGTCATCCGATCAGGCCTGGACTGCCAAGGACGCGTCGTCTATACGATCTCCTGAAGATCACATATATCCGCCGGTGACTTGGCGGACAAGAAAATAGCTTTTCTTGTAACTAGCCGATTAGTTTCCTTGTTTGATTAGGATTGTAATCTGATATGTATGGTAAAACCGACTTATAACCCTGCCCACCCGGACTATATAAGGCGGGCAGGGGGTCCCCCCGAATCATCGCATCTACCAGCAATACAATACAGCAACACACAGGACGTAGGGTATTACGCCTAGCGGCGGCCTGAACATGTATAAATCTCGTGTCTCACGCTTCCAGCGTAGCTCTTGCTCATCTCAGGCGCATCTTCACCGATCAATCTACTACCTTGGGCATACCCCCTCGGTAGATTATCGCCGGTATTCCGTCGACATGACTCTATTCTTTTGGGGGGACTATAAATTGGAGTGAGGGATAGCCATGGAAAATGGTCTTGCACCTTGAGAATGTGTTTTCCTTGCTTGTGCATGGTTTAGTGCTCTTCAACTCACTTATACTCATAGAGATTGCATCTGATAGTGAGTGATCGATAAATAGTGAGCGATTCCTGTGTGGTTGCATTGAGTCGCACTAGGTGGTGCTTATTACACTTGGAGGACGCCGCCTCCTAGATGGCTTGGTGGTGAGAGGCTCCGTGGAAGCAAGCAAGGAGATTGTGCTTGGCTCCGGGGAAGATTGTGAGGGGTTGGAGCTCACCCGCGGGAGATTGCAAAGAGCATCGCTAGTAGAGTGAGACGTGAAGAGCGAGAGTGGTCCGGTCGGATCAAATAGCAAGTGTTTGCAGGGGCCCCACGTGGGGTGGTGACTTGTGGTGGGTCACCTCTTGCTAGAGGATCGGTGGCAACCTTGGTGCTGATCTCAACGGAGGACGTAGCTTGTGGCGACAAGTGAACCTCTGGGCAAAAATCACCACATCAACATATTTTCTTCCTTCGCGGTGGTTTCCTCCCTTCTACACATGTTATTTATATCTTTCGTTACTTTACTTATGTAGCTGTAGTTGCTCTTGTGAGATTGGTTAGCTTGTGTAGCTTGTCACTCACGTTCTTAGCTTGTGTAGTTTAGAACTAGTGTCTTGCTTAGTTTATGTAGCTAACCAAGTTGTGCTCCTTAATTAGGATCGTGTATCCTTATCATTGAGCATTTAGTGAGCTTATGTGCTTAGTGCTCTTTCACTTGCTAGCTGGTAGGAGCTCCCTCATGCTTGAAGTACTAGTGCTTAGGTTTGTGTGACCTTACGCCAGAATTGTTTAGGAAAGCTCAAGCTAGGCTAGCACCTTTGTTCTTGCATAAGATCTTTGACAAGGTGCTTAGAGTCTAGTTAGAGGGTGAATCGTTGTTTGAACCGGATAGGTTTTATTACGCTATGATTAGATTTTAGAAAGGATTATTCACCCCCTCTAGTCTACCATCTCGACCCTACAGTGCGTAATGGCTCTCTTCAAACGGTAACTACACGTGTCCTACAGCCATGCATACACCGGACGCGTCCGGTGCATGCGCAGAAGGCCCAGTGAAGGGGCAACAGCTATTTTAGCCCTTGGGGCTATAAATAGCGGGCGTGGCCGCTTGGCCAATTGCTTAGCACCCTTGGAACTGTGTGTCCTTTCTAGGGAAGTGCTTGGAGTGCCTCTAACTCACACTAGTAAGCATAGTGAACATCCGATCAATCGCTGGTGAGTGATTTCTGTGTGAGTGCATTGTAAGAGTGCATCGAGTGGCACTAGGTGTGCGAGTTGCAAGCCGGTGGTGCTTGTTACTCTTGGAGGTCGCCACCTCCTAGACGGCTTGGTGGCGAGAGCCTCCGTGGAAGCAAGCATAGAGATTGTGCTTGGCTCTAGAGAAGATTGTGAGAGGTTGGAGCTCACCTCGCGGGAGATCGTGAAGAGCATCGCTAGTAGAGAGAGACGTGAAGAGCGACAAGTGCTCCGGCTGGATCAAAGAGCATGTGCTTGCGGACGCCCCACGTGGGGGTGGTGACTTGTGATGGGTCTCCTCTTGCTAGAGGATCGGTGACAACCTTAGAATTTGTCTCAACGGAGGACGTAACTTATGGCAAGAAGTGAACCTCCTAGGCAAAAATCACCACGTCAACGTCTTCCTATCTTTCACGGTGGTTTACTTCCTTCTACACAAGTTATTTATTTTGTGCATTACTTTGCTTATGTAGTTATAGCTTAGAAGTAGTGTTCTTGGTTAGCTTGTGTACCTAATCAAGTTGCGCTCCATGATTAGAATTGTGTATCCTTGTCCTTAGATATTTAGTGAGCTTAGGTGCTTAATACGCTTTTACTTGCTAGTTGGTAGGAGCTACCCTCATGTTTGGAGTACTAGTGGTTAGGTTTGTGTGATCTTGCGTTAGAATTGTTTAGGAAAGCTCAATCTAAACTAGCACCTTTGGCCCTGTTTAGTTCTAAAAAAATTCTAGATTTCCCGTCACATTGAATCTTTAGGCCCATGCATCGAGCATTAATGTAGTAGCAGCTGTTGCATGTTTGCACAGTTTACCTGTTTTTCTCGAGACGAATCTTTTGAGTCTACTTGGGCCATGATTTGACACTTATTAAAGAAGATTCTTCATGTGTTATAGTGACTTTTCACCACACTTTCAGTGAACTAAACACACCCTTTGTTTCTTGCGTAGAATATTTGACGAGGTGCTTAGAGTCTAGTGAGAGGGGTGAATCATTGTTAGAATCAATTAAGTTTTATTCTACTACGATTAAAATTAAAAAAAAACTATTCACCCATCTCTACTCCGCCATCTCAATCTCAATCTAATAGTTGGAGACACTTATCTTTATTCCATTACAGACCCCAATTCTTCAGAACTGTCCCGAGCTGCACAGGTCGGGCGCGCTGAGGTCGGTGACCTCCATCAGGAGCTACGTTAGGCTTGCCGCGAAGCCAAGGGCAGCTAAAGCTACGTTGCAAGCGCAATCCATGCTCATGTAGAAGCTCAAGGAGGTGGCTCCCTCCTAGCCGGTCGACTCTGAGGCCTTCGATAGAAGGCACCATTGTCGCCATCCAAGTTTGAAGCTCTGTAGTCGCTCTTCACTGGAGAGTTGGACCCGGTGGCCATGGCCCATGGGTATGAATCTGGTCAGACTAGTCGGGGAGGACTTGTAGTATGAGCCTTCCTGGCTGTACGTCGCAATAGGTTGGTCTTAAATCAGGTCGCAGATGTTTGCTCGGTAAATTACAACCGTGTGTTGCATTAAAAAACTCGATCTTGGAAAAAAAAACTCGAGTATGGGTGGAGACTATCCCTATGACTTTGAAATAAGAAGGTGACAGACTTTGAATCCAGATCCGATAAGAGAGTTCTAGAGCTCAATCTTCTAATCGGTCACACTGTGAGAAGCCTGACCATGTGCCACATTAGGGTTGTGGTGGCCTCATTAATCTACGGATTACTGCCGCTTTGTTTCATGTAACTTTTATCTACTCCTGGTTAATGAATACTTCATGTAACTTTTATCTACTCCTGGTTAATGAATACTTCGGGGAAAACGTTTCATGTAACTTTTATCTACTCCTGCTTAATAATGAATACTTCGGGGAGAAAAGTGGAGCGCGCCGAAGAATCCTATGAATTGAACTCGACAACAATTTTTTGGCACGTTGCAGATAAAATATTGCTACACGAATAGAAACAATTTCACGAAGGATTCTGGTAAAATTATGTACACGTGCCAGGTAGGAACACGAGAAGCACAGAAGCGCGCATTCCCCTCAGAGGCACAAACAACCACATTCAGACACGGCGAGAAGGCTCCTCAGGTGATCGTGGCTCTTCACAGCTGCTTGTTGGCTATACTGCGGTCTTACCTTCCAACAAATGCTTAGGTGAAGCAGCAGCAAGGCTTCTAAACCTAGGAAAAAATTAATAACTTATGGCCTCGATCACAAATCTTCTCACTAAATTGCGCTACCAGGTAAAGTATTTTTCTAGCTGTCATCTGTGAGGTTGATCCTCGGTTATCTGCTGCTGCGGCGGCGGGGGGCTCGACACGATATGACCATAAACAAACTCATTCCACGTGTCCGGCACGCCAGGGAGGCACCAGTGGATGCAATCCGCAAACTTCCTCGGGTTCGCCTTCTGCTCCGCCGTCAGCAGCTTCCCCTGCCGCAGCGTGTGCACAGAGGTGTGCCCGTCCTTGCGGATCTCCGACAGAGCAGTTATGTTGATGAAGTGCACGGGTACCTTCTTCATCGACCTCGTCACGCGCTGAGCAGTCGCGAAGAGATCCCAATCCGTGCCCACCTCCAATTTTTTCGTGTAGTTGATTGCTGGCTGTGTCTCGGAGAAGCATTTTATTGCATTGGGGCTGCCCCAGCCTTCGCTCCTAGATCAAGACAATGAATGTGGCACCGGTGGTCAGGCCCAGCATCGCCAGAGTAGTACATTTGCGCAACAACAAATGGTACTAGGCATTATATAACACTAAAAGTATCATCACGGCAACCTGTTATTTTGAAACCAACAGCAATGTTGGGGAAAACTTTGCATCAAGGTACGGATACTTACTGCATATGTACTGGTGACACACTCATGAATAAGACCGTTGTTCTCTTGGGATCTATGTGCGCCTCTACCCATCTAGACCATGTCTTGAGGACCTTCCGGTATGCCTCGACACGTTCTATTTCATCATACTTAACATGTTTCCTTGAAAAAGATCCACCATGCCTGTAGTCAAGGTAGCTGGTGTAAGCATAAGCAAACATATCCAGAACATAAAGAAAGATCTTCGTATCACTCCTAAGGTTGGTCTGTTGGTCCACACAAACTGTTTTCACTATTCGCGAGGACTCAAGGATTAATGTCGTCTACAATTACTCACAAAGTTTTCATCTGTGGTGTGTTCATCCACCAAATGTAAGTATTGAAGATCAGGTAGTCCACCCCTTCCCAGTTCGCTGCATGCTTCGCGATTGATGTTGGCTTGATCATGCGGTCACTGATGCTATGAATGTCTGGGTCATCTGAGTTTGACTCCACTAGGAAAGGAGCCCAATAGAACTCAACTGTTGCATTGTACTCCTGAAACATTCCATGTAAATAATTTGCATCAGCATTAACCATAAGATTCATAGGCGAAGATCGGGAGTAAAATCTCAGCATAAACAACAACTGAGCATTCTTATCATTTTTTCTTAATTATCGAGGCAGGCAATGTGATAATTTACAAACATGAACACCATTTGCTAAGGCTGATTCCAGCCAGATCTTCAAAGCTGATTTATTCTATGATCTCTATAATGGATTTTGTAGTGGATCACTAATCACTGCTTGATGAGTAAGTATACCTGAAGGCGGAACACATTAAGAGAACCATTCTTGACAAGAGACTTTTTGTCCCATGGAGCCTCTGACTGCACCAGGCACACCATGGACTCCCACTGGTTCCGATTCAGGGAATCACCCACAAACATCAGTCTTTTGTTCCTTAGCTTCTCTAGAAGCAACTTAGCTTCAAATCTGTAACAGATTGTCAAAAATGCACATCAGTTTCGTAACACAAATTTGCGCAAGATAGATGTGGATCTACTTTCAAGATTAAGCTTTAGGCCAGCATGCATCGACAGGACTATTCATGTGAGCTCTGCAAGACTGTAGTTCAGCCACAAATCTTTAGGTTTTTCACCAGCATCTTTTGCGCAATTTAACCTCCACATGATGCACAATGATAATTCATATGCATTTTCAAACCAGGAAGTCTTAAATTAAATGTCATGATTCATTTGTAGTATAACTTCTCTCCAACTTGAAATACAACCATGGCCCATGGTGGGGACACTAATCACTAAATATCCAACAAAACCCACTTGTCATAGGATAGACAGCATTGCACATGCAATAGAACTTACCTGTCATAGAATTTCGGGAAGTAGTTAACACACAAGTTGCGTTCATGGTGGCTACTGATCGATGTGATGAAATGTGAAGTACAATTTTCTCATAAATTTCCACTGTTTTGAAGGTTTAATAAAGTAATATGTAGCAGGTGAGAAGATCAGACCAAGGAGCATGCAAGTAACAATGCCTGTTAGCATGCAACATATTTACCAAATGAATTACCTAAATATATGGAGTAAATAATACTTTAAGTAAGCTTGAAAGCCTATAGCTCTGTGCAACAACATCAACATAAGCCTTTTGTCCCAAGCGAGTTGGGGTAGGCTAGAGATGAAACCCACAAGAGACCAAGATTAGAGAAACACAAAACGGACACAAGACGAAAGGTAGAGTTAGGGATAAACAGAAAAGGAAGCAAAGGTCACGGTTTAGGCACATTGATTGCTAACCTCCAGGCGCTCCTATCCATAGCTACTTCCTTGGAGATATTCCACTCTTTAAGGTCTCTCTTAACCGACTCGTCCCAAGTCAGTTTAGGCCGACCTCTACCTCTCTTAACATCTTCGACCCGCTTTAGAACCCCGCTGCGCACCGCCGCATCAGGAGGCCTTCGTTGGACATGTCCAAACCATCTCAACCGATGTTGAATCAGTTTTTCCTCAATTGGTGCCACCCCGACCCTCTCCCGAATGTCCTCGTTCCGGATTCTATCCCTTCTTGTGTGCCCACAAAACCAACGTAGCATACGCATCTCTGCTACACTCAGTTGTTGGACATGTCGTCTTTTTGTAGGCCAGCATTCAGCACCGTATAGCATCGCCGGGCGAATCGCTGTCCTATAAAACTTACCTTTTAGTTTTTGTGGCACCCTCTTGTCACAGAGGACGCCAGAAGCTTGACGCCATTTCAGCCAACCGGCTGAAATTCTATGCCTAACATCTTCATCAATGTCGCCATCCTTTTGAAGCATCGATCCTAGATACCGGAAGGTATCCCTCTTGGCCACCACTTGTCCATCGAGGCTAACGTCACCATCCTCATGTCTAGCCGCGCTGAAACTACACATCATGTACTCGGTCTTGGTCCTACTAAGTCTGAATCCTTTCGACTCTAATGTGTGCCTCCACAGCTCTAACTTACTATCAACCCCTGCCCTACTCTCGTCAACTAGCACCACATCATCAGCGAAGAGCATACACCAAGGGATATCACCTTGTATGTCCCTTGTGACCTCATCCATCACCAAAGCAAATAGATAAGGGCTCAATGCTGACCCCTGATGTAGCCCTACTTTAATTGGAAAGTCACTAGTGTCACCATCACATGCTCGTACACGCGTCATCGCGTCCTTGTACATATCCTTGATGAGGGTAATGTACTTAGCTGGGGCCTTGTGCTTTTCCTATAGCTCTGTGCATTAGAAAAATAAATAAACTAGTAAATAGTAAACTGTGATGTGAGTGCAACTAATTGTGCTCGACGCTGATAAATGTGAGCTCAGCCCTACCCAATTTGATAGGTTCTAGTGTATGTTGCTCAATTATTAGCTCGTGTTTCGATTGATGTTTTAGTATGAAGTAGGTTATTCACCAATTTACCAACAAATATTCGTAGTCCAGATAATCGTTAGCAGTTAGTGCGAACTAGAACTTGGTGCCACATCATGCAACAACTCCCACTTATTTTTTCTCTTTCCTTTTCAGATTCCGAACCCCTTACCTTCCCGTTCAACAACTTTCTCTAACGAACAGAACTTCACTATCAAACAATAAATTGCTTAATATATTAAAAGAAAGACCATAGCTTGATGTGAGTGCTATCTCTTTTTCTCATCAATTATAACACCTAACAAATTAAGTACCCCATATACAAATCTTAGTTGCCAAGAAACACAGGTAATGAGTAGGCTTTAACAGATCAACTTCACCTTACATGTTCTGCAGTCTAGATGCAGGTTGTACACCACTTGCGTTGATGAAAATTTGAGGCTGCTAACAACAATGACAGAGCTATGCACGAACACTCTGAGATCGCACTGGCAACCATTGCAACAGTAAGACGAAAGGGTCAGAAGTTCCGGCAAGGCTGCACTACCAGATGTTGGTAATGCTGGAAGACGATATTATTTTTCATCCATAGACCACAATTAGTTGTTGTTACTACAATCATGACAAATTGGGGCAATTGGTAGTGTTTTATAGTGAGCAATGGTGTTGAGACATGGAATGGAACAAGATGAGATGGCTACAATACACCTGTACTGCAACTGCTGGCGCAACTGCGCCTTCGCAGACAAGTTGGACGTATCACCACGTCGACACAGAGCGAAAAAGAAAAATAAGACGAAAAGATTGACGTACCAGTACCACCACCCCCCAGAAACAGACACGGATCCGCTCAACCGACGCAGGTCCTAAACAGAAAAGAATGCGCGAAGTGATCTGGCCGCCCGCAGCCACCCATGCGGAGCACGCGTCCGCCTCCTGCTATCCAGTAAATCCACTCCGCAAGCGAAAGCGCGCACGCACCTACCGTCCTACCCTACGACGCGCGCCGGGCCGCATAAGCCGTACACGTATACGTATAAAGCACCGTATCTGTAAACCGTACACGTATACGTATAATTACCGTATCGGTACATACAAAGGGGAAAGGATACAAGGAATGCAGTGGCAGACAAGCAAAGGAGGCCGTCGGGCGGTGGTACCTGGGGAGATCGCAGCCGTCGGGCTGCCAGCGCCACTTCTGGTAGTCGTCGTCGCGGCGGCCGTTGCGCGTGCAGGTGACCTGCTCCGTGAGGAAGCTGCAGGCAGATTCCTTGTACAGCGGCGCGCGGGACTCGTCGTACACCCAGCGGCCCTTGTACAGGTCGCATGTCTCCGAGGGCTGCTCCTGCTCCTGCGCCTGCGCGCCGCCGTCGCCGTGGCCTCCTCGGCTTCCTCCTTGCACCACCTCGTCGATCAGCGGCGCGTCCTGCAGGAAGCTCCCGGCCGTCGCCCCAGGCTTCGCCGCGCCCTCATCGACCTCCTCCTGCTGCTCGCGCGGGGGCGGGTCGGCCTGATCCGCGCCGTCCACCGGCGCCGACCCCGCTACCCGCGCCGGCGGCGTGAGCGCCTCTACGGCCGCCGCCGCCGCTTCCTCCTGCACGACGAAACGGAAACCACCGCGGGTTTAGCTTACAGACAGCAGGCAGCCAAGCAACCGAGCGAGCGAGAGGCTAGCAGGAACAGGAGCGGTAGGTGCCGACCCTGGCGACGCTGCTGGGGACGGCGGTGGCGGTGGCGCCGTCGGAGGAGGAGAGCTTGGCGTACGCCCTCGGGCCGCCGCCGCCGCCGTGCCTCCGCAGCGAGGCGGCGATGTGGGCGCTGTCGTAGAGCACGGAGACCCCCAGCAGCGCGGCGAGCGCGAAGACCGCGGCCACCTGCGCCCGCCGGCTGGGCACGCCGACAGCGAGCGGCCCGGCCGCGCCCTTCCGCCGCGGGAACCGCATCGGCGCGGGTAGGGACGCAACCGGCTCTTCGATCGCCGCGCGCGGCTGGGAATTTGGGGGTTCCGCGACCGGCTGGCCTCGCCTCCTGCCGGGGCAGTCTCGCCTTCCTCCTCCTCCTCCGCGGCGGCGGCGGCGGCGGCGGGGACTGGGGCCGCAACTGAGAGCAGGAAGAGCGGCAGGGCGGCAGCTTTCTCCGCTTTGCTCGGTTTGCTCGATGTTTTATTTATGATGATGAGGCGGGGCACCCTCTTCAAGAGGGATCGCAGGACAAGCGGGGTGGGTGGGCGCCACCACCCCGCGCCCCGCGGGGTAGGGTCGGATGTGGTGTGGGCCCATGGGTACCGGAATGCGTGGAGGGAAGGGGGTTCGGCACTTTTGGCAGCCTGCTGGGTGCTTTGTGAGCTGGGGCCCTCTGTGAGGACGGAGGACTGCAGGGTTACCTTTTTTTATGGCCCAAAGCGCACGGTAATTACGCGATTCTTCGCTTGCCGCCATGCATAATCGCAGGAGGTCCGGGTAAGTGGTAACGGTCAAAAGTGGCGCACTGCTCCATGCGACCGTGATGGCTGGTGTTGGCTTTGTTTTTTTTCCTTTAATTAACATGTTGGCCTTGTTTTTGTGTTGGAGCAGGGCAGGTGCTTGTGCGTCTACTGCATAGAAAAGAACCAAGATATGAAAAATGTACTCCATATCTCGTGCTTTATCCGTGGCTATTGTTTATTTTCTTCTAGGATTATGGTGGCCTCTGTTTGGAAGGTTGGTATATAGAAGAAATATCCTACAATAAAAGATACTACTACTCATGTGTTGTCTCCACCGTCCATAAATGATAAATTTTTAAAAGTAGAATCCTATAAAGAAATTATTAACAATTAGGCAAATTATAGGTAGGACATAATGCATGCATCCATAGATTTATATTCTAAGTGACTATGAGATATATTGCTCTTTTAGGGCTCCTTTGGATTTAGGCTTTCTGAAGGATTTTTGTAGTAATGTAATATTCATATTTATAGACGACTTCGTCTGTTCATTGCTCTAATAAGCTAAAATTTTGGCTTCTTTTTAGATATAGAACAGTGTTTTGTTCTCAAAATAAATTGGCATATGCTGAACTCAGCGTTTCTTTTCATACAAGCGAACACTATATGGTTAGGTATCCATAGTTTACCCCATTGCATGCCGATTCCAAAGGATTTGTATCAGCTATTTAGATCTCTTGGTAAAATTCATATGCATAAAGACAGGGAAACTTAGTGCTACTACTGCTAGATAATGACAGGTCTTGTATGTAGAAGAAATATTTAGCGATGTCTCATGTCTGGTCAGCTAGTGAAATTAGAACTACTTCATTATGATATAAAAATCCTTTAGGATTCCTATGATTTTTATATGCCTATCCGAACGAGCATTCAATCAAAATTCCATTTGCATATATAATCGTACAACGTTCCTAAATTTCTTTATATTCTCGTATTTTTTTCTTTTTCTATGTCCAAAAAGAGCCCTTAACAAATAACCATATATTATAAGAGAAACTAGAGATAAAATTGTTTCTTTTAGTATGATTTGGTTAAAAATGGCTACAGTACACATGCATGTTTGCTTCAGCTTATTGAGCCCTATTTTATAAAATAGTTTTTTATTATAATAAATCAGTTATATAAATTACTCGTAGCAAAATAAATCTGGCTGTACAGGTGAATCTTGGATTCAACAATTTAATGCTCATAATAAAAAACGTAGTTTTGCAACCGTATAGTGGTGGTTGGGCATTTTAGCAGCACAAAACCAGTTCGAACACGTGGGCAAATCGCATGCTATTAGTGCAAGACTTCAATAATTTTTGTTTTGGAGTCGACCTAGCCGACAGAAAAATCAGGCGGAGAGTCACTCGTCTCTGTCGCTCGGTGGCCTTGCGGCCGCCCTGGACCGTTCCTGAAGCCTGCTCTGTTTTGGCCGGCAGTCTCACCGCTATCCACCGTAACATTTCGATTCTTAACCCGTGGTGGACAGGCACAGCCACAGGCGGGTCCTTCCCCTCTCTGTACAAAGTGTGGACGGTTGCATGAGAAAGCAAAGGGCTGAGCCGAATGGCGGATTCCTCTGTTGTCGAGTCCTTGCTTCTGTAGACAAACGGGTCCAAGTGTCAAACGCCTTTTTCATCAGCCTAAGAGCAAGTATAATAAGAGGCTATAAACCGGGTAAATACTGACGTAGAGGAAAGAATGGAGAAGAGAGAGGAGAAACGGGCTATAAGCTTATAGCCAATTTGAGCACAGAAACCAAGAAACTGTGTGAGAGAGACAAGTGGGACATACACTGACCTGTAAAAGACTAACTACTATACGAGTGGGCTAAGAGAAGGCTGTAAGAAACATTACAGCCGGCTTGCTGGCTGTATTATTAGCCTTGCTCTAAGGGCAGGTACAATAATTGGCTTATAGCCAAGCAAATGCTGATGTAGAGGAGAGAAAGGAGGAAAGAGAGGGAAGTTTGGCTCCTATGCAAGCACCAAACTGGGCACGGAAGCATAGGCATAAGTGGGTCCAAATAGCAAATATTGTGAGGAGAAATAGGAGAGAGAAACTTTCTCAAGGCAAATTGGAGCCAGCTATTGTATGACTTGGCTCTTACAATTTGGCTTATAGCCAAGCAACTTGGCTTTATTATTGGTCTTGCTCTAAGAACATCCACAATGCCTAGCTATTTGGCTAACTATTATAATGTGAATATTCAAAAAGTAGGAGAGAGAAGTCACTAACAACGAACAAATAGCCTATCTATTTCACGTGGTTCAAGAAACTAAGACAGACATATGAATCCTCTGTGCAAGAGATATATAAAATAATCTTTACTTTTATCTCTCACTTCCACATCAGCTAACTACGTAACTAACACCATTGCGGACGCCCTGAATGTTAGGGCCGGATGCTGCAGATTTATGGGCACACTTTGCTCCTCAATCGAGCTCCACCACTTTCAGTTCATGAACAAATAATGCAGTTGATTCCCACTTTAATTGGTCAAGGATTTAACCGTTCAATTTTTCTTTTTTTAAAAAAAATGCACTTCTAGACAGTACTACTACTAACGCACGTTTGCCTTGCCATACCAGTCCGTCCGGAATTATCTGATCCATAAAATCCAGCTTGAAATTGTGTCATTGTGTCAGTGCCCCTGGCGCCCTGCCATCCGTCATCAAATCATTCCGTTTGTTTACCCTAGCAGGTCATCAATCTCAAGAGCCGGTTCATTCCTTCGAGCTTTTCTCCAATTCGCTTAGATTTTAAGGTAAGCAAAGATTTTCTCGCCTCTCGCTTTTCTCTTATTATAGTATAAATTTATAAAGTGGCAGCCGAGAAAAGCAAAAATAAGCAGGGTGTTTAATGAGATTATCACTTATTTTGACCGATAAACCGATTATAAGTGGAAACAAACAGGCCTATGCCGGACGAACCAAACACGCCATAAGGGATCTGGTGTTTAAAATTTATATCAAAATATAAGAGATTATGTGACCAAATGCTACAAATTCAAAATAAAACATTCATGTGCATACCTACCACTAATATCTATCGTCAATCCAAATATATTAATCAAATAGGTTATATATATAATTTATATACACAATATGTGCTAAATTACTTAGGTACTTTATATTCCAGGATGGAGAGAGAAAGATCATATTTGGATTTCCTAAGAAAAATGAGAATAAGATTCAAACACTTGATTCTAGAATCCAACTATCTACCCAAACTTATTATTTGGAGTTATCACTATCACTACAGCACAGACTTTATTGAAGGTGGCCAAAAATAGTTAATAGAGCCCAACAACATACTAAGCCTTATCATTGCAGCATACACTCATTCATATCTATATATAATATTCTATCTTTTATATTAATATTGCGTAATTTTATATTGAATATTTGGGCTACTAAATGAACTCAAATAAAAAAACTTTTAACTACAAAGTTTTAAATCTTGTCAAGTACTAGAAATTTGGTATAGAATGTATCTCCATCCGAGATAGTTTGAAAATTTCACAAAATTAAGTCTCAAAACATCTGAATTTCAAACACATATTTGAGATTTTATATGACTTTAAATAAAAAACTTATCAATATCAAACATTTAAACAAGTTCGGTCACCAAAATTTTGGTATTACTATGTGAATATTTGAGATCATTTGGGAATTCAAAATTTTAAATTTCAAAATATATCGAACGCAATTTGGTTCAACTACACAGCTATAGATTCTATCGAGAACTATAACTTTCATATAGACCATGTTAATATACGAGATCGTTTGGTAACTAAATTTTAAATTTCAGAATCGTTGTACTTACAACAATATTCTAGGCCCTAAACATTTTTAATTCAAAAACTTTTCAACTACAAAACTATAGATCTCATCGAAACCTACAATTTTGATATAAAGTTTGTCTTCATCCAAGTCCATATAAAAGTTATAGTTTGTTTTCAATTATTAACGGAGGCAGACGCCTCCGAAAATAATCGATTAATTAAGACGGTTGGCTAAAGGTGCCTGTCTCGGTTAATCCATTAATAGAGACAGTTGTGGTAATGCAACCACCTTGAATTAATCATGGATTAACCTAGGTGAATGCATTGTGTGGCCCGTCTCTGTTAATGATTAACCAAGCTGGTCGCTTAACTGACGGATTTGCCACGCATTAACTACGACAGCAGCTTGCCCGCCTCCATTAGTAAAAATGCACTGTCTTGCATAATATTTTTTTGTTATAGTGTATGTAAAGGTTATAATCACTATAAGAATGAAATTTGACTACTCTTCATTTTTTATCTAAAATCTAGATTCTTCCCTCACTATCTAGAATCTAGAATCTCATGGTGGGAATTTTGGATTCATGGATAATCCATTTATGAGTTGACTAAGTACAAAAACTTTTAGTTTGATTATTTTTTATAAAAATACATTGAAATTTATGTAGCAAATAATTGACATTAAATGCATCATGGACATATCTTCGTAGGGCACATGTTTAAAATCATGATTGTTGATACTACTATTTTTGTTAAGTGTACACAAAAGGGTTACATCATTATTTGCTTGGCAGCTGCTAACTGACAGGATTGATATAAGGAATGTGCTCAGGAGAAGCAGCAAGTTCTTGGAGGGTTATAAATTATAATTACTAGGCAGCGCCGCGCCCGTTTGGGAATACACGCCAACATAAAAAAGCATGGGAAGCCCAAAAAAAAAAACCAAAATGAACAGTAATGAACAACAGTGAACAGTATGAACAGTAAATGCTATAGCGAGGGGGTGACGTGGATAGACTGGCTGTCCTCCAATTTATTCCTCGTTAAGAGTAAAAAATAAATATAAATAATCAGCTTATTCTTTTGAACAACCAGCATTTATTTTCAGTCACGAAACAATATTTTTCTCTCACAACAAATTAGCACGAGCCGAAATCAACGTTTATTTTCAGCTAAAATAACAGGCTGAATGCCTTTTTGTAAGGAGGATGTAGAGGAGTAAATAAATGATGATGCCTTTTTGTCAGGAGGATGTAGGGGTGACTGTAAGACATCTTTTCTTTGAATAATTCATCTAGTGTCGCAATGATTGTTTCAGCTATAAACATTCAATGGACCTTACAACTTACTCTCTCCGTCCCAGAAGAAAATGCTATTTTTAATTTTTAGGCTTTCTGTTTGACCGTTTGCTTTATTTAAAAATTATGTATAGATATTATTTATTTTTGTAATGACTTATTTTATTATTAGTTATACTTTATTAATAATAATAATAGTAATAATAATAATAATAATAATAATAATAATTTATTTATTTATTATTTGAATAAAATTTTGATTAAGACTAATGGTCAAACGAGGCAAAACGACACTAAAGAAGGGAGTACAAGGCAGGATCTTCCAGATGATCGCAGAGCAAAAGGCACTTTTCAACTAGCCCTTTTTCATAGACTTATTCCTGATTGCGGCATAGAGTATTTGGAAAGAACACAATGCTTTTATCTTCAGCAACAAAGATGAAAGGATCGAGAATAGCTAAGAGGGAGGGTGAATTAGGTAACTAATAATTTTTCACAAAACAATTCAACCTATCGCCATTTTATCCAATCTCACCCCACGAGTGCTTGTGTTTGATTCTAAACCTAAAACAAGTTAAATAACCTAGAGTTAAGTCCTAAACATGCCTCTACGAATGTAAAGAGCACAAAGTAAATACAGAAAAGTAAATGAGATAGAAAGACAAAGCCAATTTTTTCCGAGGTATCAGAGAGTCGGCACTCCCCACTAGTCCTCGTTGGAGCACCTACGCAAGGGTGTAGCTCCCCGTTGATCCTCACAAGGACCAAGTGCTCTTTACAGGCTGATCCTTTGCCTCTCTGGCGCGGTGGATTGCCCACAACCGCTCACAAACTTGGCTTGGGCCGTCCACGAGCTCTCCAAACGGTCACCAAGCCTCTCATCGTCACCAAGCCGACTAGGTGATGCCGATCACCAAGCGTAACAAGCTCGAACTCTCACTTGACCCAAACAAGGCCAAAGAGCTGGAGGGATGCACACAAGTCACTCTTGATCAACTCTAGGGAAGAAACTCACTTGAATTCGCAATTCACTCAACCTCCCTAGGGCTCTTGCAATCTCACAAGGTCTCAAGGTGTGTTCAGCTGTTTGAAGTGGCAAGAGGCCTCCCATGGACGAGCACAGGGAGTATAAATACCCCCCCCAAAACAAGCCCATGGCCGTTAGGCACAAAACCCTCTGTTTTCGGGTGCACCGGACGCTCTTAAGTTCACACCAGACGCGTCCGATGGTTGTCCGGTGCCCCCCTCCAACGGCTACTGTACCAGCTGAATTTTGAACGCACCGAAATGTTGGCAGAGTCCGGTGGGGCTTCACCGGACGCCTCCGGTGCTCAAAATCCCTCTCTGGAACCTCTCTGCGTGGACACCGGATGCTCTCGGCTCTGTCCGGTGCAGCGTCCGGTGGTTGTCCGGTGCTAAGCCCTAACCCAGGGTACAGCACCGCACGCTCGCACAGTAACCACTACGCGTCCGGTAGTTACAGACTATCGTCCGCTGCTCTCTGAGACTGCGCCGGACGCTCTGGCCCGCGTCCGATGCAGCATCCGGTGCAACTTTTTGGCCCAAAACTTCGCCGAATCGACAACTTTTTAAAACGAAGTTTGTTCCAAATAGTTCACCAGACCTCTCTGCACTCACTAGACCTAGGTTTGACAAGTGTGCACCACACTACCATCTCCTAGCCAAGTCTAGCTCAAGCTACCCATTCAAACCCCCTTAACAGTACAACTAAAATAAAAAACAAGACCTAAACTATTCTAAGTGCCTCGCAACACCAAACGACACTTAGAACTAGCATATCTCCGTCTTGTCTTCCGTCCTTTGAAAACCGAATCGATTTCCATCGCTAGGGGCTTGAACCTACATGTTATTATGACATAACCTCTAGGTTATCCTACAAAACACACGTTAGACATAATAACCTTCTTGTTGTCATTAATCACCGAAACCACTAGGGTCCTAAATGCTTCAAAAGTGTCGTCCGTTATGGCTTGGGATGCCATCTTCACAGATGAAGTTAAGCTTCATTTGCATAGAGTCCCACCAACCCTGCACCCAACCAGTAGACAGTAATTATGGATTAGCTCAATTAATTATTTGTAATTTGGTTGCTCTTCTCTTGTAGCAGCTTGCTCTCCTTGTATTACTTGTTGCTTGTAATATGTGAGTTCCCCTCTCTTCTTCTTTGTTAGCCTCTACAAACAACCCCTGTGCTTCTTCCTTCGCTTTTACAACAAAGTGTTGGGGAGCAAGCTCTATAGTTTTTTTTTCTTAAAAAAAGTAAAAAACAGTTTAACTTCAACCATAACTAGCTAGAAGTGCAGATTTTTTGGACGGATATAATAATTAACTAATTTTGAACCAGGATAAAGTACATTTGTGAAACTAACATTTGTGAAGTCATTTTGTCAGAATTCATACAAGGACGAAGTTTCGTTTGGACCATCCGAAAACCAAATAATAGTCTAAGTAGTTTTGTTTTTCTCAAGGCCAGAGCAAAAATGGAGAGCATCTTGTCTTTGCTATTACGCACTCATAAACGGCAGAAAAAAGAATGGAACCTACCATTGCCAACGCCCAATTGTATACATTCGCGGATGTCTCACGGAAAAAGAGAAACCACACACCGATTCTCAATCATGGAACGCAAGCAGTACACGGACGGGGTCCCGCGACTTTGCCGGCAGTGCAGCGCTAGCTAGTGGTAGGACCGTATACCCGCTGTCTGCTGATCTAGGGCAGACTGCTCCCCCAATCGATCTCCACTCCATTCAATTCCTTCACCGGTGTCTGCGTTGCATTGGCCTCACACACGCAGTCACGTAGTACCCCCGGCACATCCGTGCTCGCTAACGTGCCGTGTCGTCGCAGCGTGTGCAGGATGGGTCGATCGACTAGGGTACAACTAGTCACATCAACGTTCAACGTTGTGACACATACATAGAGTATTAAATATAGACGAAATGTTTATATGTTTGTACTTTTTACATGTACATCACGAGATGAATCTTTTAAACCTACTTAGACCATGATTGGACAAAAGTTATCAAATACAAACGAACGTGCTACAGTGCAGAATTGCAACTGCAACTGAAATCTAAACACAGCCTAGCTGATGTGAAGGCATGTGATCATACTATATGAGAGCAGACACAGGCGCACAGCCATATGCTAGAAGAAGCCTTCAGCTTGCTAGCAAGCAAGCAGGTGCTTTTGTGCTAGCATAACAACCGCGAGAACAATATATAAACATATAAAGTATGAGTACGTACCTTGGGCACATGACCTAATTGCATCGGCGAAGGTCAGGTAGGTGCTGTTTGACGAATCTCTCTCTCCCTCTATGATTTATTACTTTTTATAATAGTTAGTATATAAATACTATGCAACTAAAGCGCGGGAGGAAAAGGATGAGCGACCGAACGTTCGGTTGGGCCGGAGACATTGGCACATTGCCCAACCGCATTTTGCTTTAATTTTCGCTGGCTGTTCATCTGTACTCTATGTACAACCAGATATCATTCGCCTTCACCAAATCACCAGACCACTTGATGCTCTCTTCATCCTTTGTAAGACGGAGTATATTAAAATTTTTAAAAAAAACTCTCCTTCTCTTTTTCAACAACTCCTTTTCGTCATTTCTTCCCAGACTAGGTACAAAGCTCCTGAGATCTGTCAAGTGAATTGCCCAAGTTTTCCTGACATCTTCAGACTAAACTAATCAGTATATAATTATAAAATTTAAAAAAGCTAGCTTAGCTGCATGCATTGCTATAGTTGTAGTCGTCGTCACTGACTCTCCAGTTTGATTATACTATAGAGGCAGTTCAAAGTAGCATCAATCATCTATCTGCTCACCAGCTATTAAACCAACCTAGGGGCTATAGTTCACAAAACAAAGCGGAGCTGCATGCCAAACTGTTCTTATATATCATCAGTTCTTTAAAAATAAAAGGAAGAAATCTTTATGAGAGTACTAGCTAGAGGTGTAGTACCAGTACTTTCTTGCATGGCATGTGTTCACATATATAAATCTTGCCGTAGAATAAACACAAGCTGGCCGATCTTAATTTCTTCAAGGATACTCGATCCGTTCTGGAGAAAACAACAAAACAGATTAATTAATGAGAAGTTAGCTCGGTAATCATTGGCTCTGAATCATATTATCATCTCAGCAGGAAATGTGTTAGCCAGACTGTCAGTTGATGGCTCCCCTTTAGCATGCATGTCGTCCAGACAATCCTTCGGCTATGACCTAGCATGACTAAACACCTACCACTAGTCTAACAAACAAACTTTTGTTTGTTGAAGAAGTTATTTTCCCTCCTCAAATAATCTAACAAACTTGATGTTGCGAGTTGTCGCTATATTTTCGGTTTGACTTGCTTCTAGTACTACATATATATATCAATATATCATCATGCCTTTATTAGGACAGGAACACCAAACACGTTAGTAATGATGCACACAGTGACTGAACTGCTGTCAAGCCTGCACGTTAATCCATACATGACTTTCGATGTTGGAAGGTTTTCCAGACACTAATAAAAACTTAATTACATAATCGCTGGTAAACTGCGAAACAAATTTATTAAATCTAATTAATTTATCAATAACAAATATTTACTGTAGCACAACATTATCAAATCATGGATTAATTAGACTTAAAACATTTGTCTCGTAATTAATACGCAATCTAATAATTAGTTATTTTTTATCTATATTTAATATTTTATGCACATGTTAAACATCGGATATGATGGATGTAAATTAAGTTTTTACGGTACAGCTAAACATGGCCAAAACACTGCACTACAGATATGCTGCTTTGACGCTTCGTCAGCACGCAGGAACAATGGTGGTGTGTTTTTCCCTGGAAAAGCAATTCGGGTGATATGCATTTTTTTTTTATCAAAGGCGATATATGCATTTGCATGAGCCGACATTTGCGTGGTACTGTAAAGCATTCAATTTCAATTGAATAATGACGGAAAAGCTCACGTGCCCAAGGAGCATCATGTTATTCTTTGACATGGATGGCTTAGCATGGGCATCGTCCTTTTTCCCGTATATTGGAGAATTAGGTCTGCCTGATCATTCACATTTTGGTGGACGACTGGGCTTAACTTATGTCTCACATTACGTAGTTAGTTGATCATGGACTTATTGTACAAATTTACATATTTATTAATCATGGGTTAGTTGCGTTTGCAGGTACCTAAAATTTTAGATAATTTCGGACAACATTTTTATACCACCAACTAGTATAAATATAATGCTATTTTTGTGATTTGTTATTTGTTTTCTCATTCTAGGCTTATTAAAGTTTTGTCCTTATTTTTCTATAGAAATAATTGTAAATTGTTAATTATTTTTGTGCCAATACAACTTCAGATTTTGTCAGGCTTGTAATTTTATCTTATGAATTTTTTTATTATCAATACCGAAAATTGCAGATTTTACCAACAAAAATACAACGAGCAAACTCTGCAATTTTAGTATAAAGTATACCTAGCAACCATCGCATGAAAGAAAACTAAAATCACCTAAAATTTAGGCCTTTCTCTATGGACATCTCCAACAACCACTAACCAAAATACAAGACCCATTGACCCATTCTACAATTGGATAGAGATACATGTAAAGAGTTCAATATCTATTAAAGATCTTCTTCAATAATAAGAAGACCTAAAAGAGAATCTTTTCCACAAATGGGTCTCCAGGAAGGAAGATACTTAAATATGGGTTATGCCACTTGTTTGCACTCGAGTTTAGACAAGTCGGCAAAACCGGCTTGGCCGGGTTGGTGACCCGGCCTGGCCGGGTTTGGGTCCTGCGCCGACTTTTGGCAGGCTGTCACGTGGCGCCCCGAGAGGCCCCGTGAAAACCGGCTTGGCCGGGTTTGGTAGAGTCCGAGCCGATTAAGAGATCTAATCGGTTTTTGGAAGTTTTTAGACGTGGGAAACTTGGAGACTTGCCTAGATGCGTGTTTCCTACTGGGATAAGACCACCCCCCTCTATATATATGAGAGGATCATGGCCGATTGAGATCTTAACCATCCAATCATCAAAACACATCTACCAAGTAGATTCTCGCGGTGGTTCATCTCTATCCTGCTGTTCGGCTCAAATCTTCCGCGAGTTTAGTCGGCGTTCTAGGTGATCTCCGCGATCCTTAGGGCAACCTCTACGTGCATCTCTCCGACGGATCTTTCCGAGGGGTGTTCGGGAGTCTCCGGCGAAGGACGGGCGCTACATCGACCACCAAACGTCCTCTGCTGCTGAAGACGGTCGTCCCGACGACCAGAAGACCGGAATCCTAGCTTCCTTGGCGAACCCGAGGAAACCGGCCCAGCCGACTATCAAAGTCGGCAAGGTCGGGTAGGCGGCTCGGCCGGGTACTGAAACCGGCCAGGCCGGGTTTCGCGGGTGTGCTGCTCCGTGCTGTTTCGTTTCGTACGCGACTGTGCGATCTAGCACCTTGCTGTGTGTTGTCCCGTTTCGGCATCAACACACTTTTTGGTGACTCCGCTGGGGAAGAAAGCTCAATCCTAGATCCAATCTACTAGCGGCATGACGGCCGACGACGGGAAGAAGACCGACAAGAACATCAATGAAGACAACGTCGTCCGCCCCAAGACTATCGACGAGCTTCCTGAGGAGCTCTGGAAAAAGTTAGAGGCCAAGCTTGTTGCCGATACACAAGCCTTTCTGGATAGCTGTACTAAGGACCGGCGCAACAAGGTCACCCAAGTCTCTGAGCCTAACTTCGGCGACTCGTCTTCTTCATCCGGCGGAGGAGGCGGGAAGACCGAAGCGGAAAGGGCTACTAAGGAGGCAGGAAAAGCTCAAGGCTAAGGTAAATAATGATGAGAACCCCTCCACTACTACCCATGATGGTCTTGCATATTTAGTTGAAGATATGGGTAAGCAAATTAAAATTTCTATTGATGCATCCGAAGCTAAAATCGGCAAGCGCATATCTAATATTGAGGAAAAGTTAGTTAGTTTTTCAGATCCTGATAATCAACCTGAATTTAGTATGCCTTTCGATTTTTATGAAAATCAACCTAATTTTGCTATAGCTAGCCAACTTCAATCGGGTCCTTCGGCGCATGAAACCGATAGAACCGATCGTGGCATAGGCCAACTCTTCAGTTCGGCAGGTGAATCCGACTAGGCCATCGGCGGGTCGTAACACTGTTTTACCTAATCCCCCACCGTCACCTAGTCAGATTCTAGTGGCTAATAATGCGGTCACCGATTCCTCCAAAACCGATATAGACGCTATCGTAAATCGGTTTAAGGCTGAGATGACTAAATCCATTGAGAGGAATCAGGGGATAACCATTAAGCCTATTCAGAGCTCATACCAAAAACCATATCCTTCCACCTATGATGTTTTGCGGGCACCGCTTGGGTGGAAGATGCCCGATTTCCAGAAATTTACTGGTGATGATAGTAAAACCACTATGGAGCATATTGGCATGTATCTGGCTCAGTTAGGAGAAGCTAGTGCTCATGATTACATGAAAATCAGATGTTTTCCTTTATCTTTGTCTGGTACAGCATTTGCATGGTTTTCTTCATTGCCACCATATTCAATTAGTACCTGGAATGATTTGGAGGAAAAATTTCATAACTATTTCTTTACTGGTGTTCAAGAAACTACACTGTCACATCTCACATCGGTTCATTAAGGGCGTGATTCCGTACTTGATTATGCTAAACGTTTTAGGGACGTTAAGAACCGATGCTTTAATTTGAATATTTCTGATAGAGATTTGGCAGATTTATTTCTTAACGGTATGAACTCTAATATTAGAGAGAAATTGGAGCACTATGAATTCTATAGTATTAATCAATTATTGCAAAAGGCTATTGCTGTAGAATCTCGTTTAGCAAGTGAATCCAAAAATCTTATCGGACCCATGTGTTGGAAAGCTCTGACAACGAGGACGATGAGAATTTGGAGTGTAACTCTGCTGAATTTGTTTGGTCTCCAAATAAAAAGGGAATTTCTTGCCCATCTCTGAAACCGATTTCTAAAAATCGGCAGGATGAAATTAAATTTACTTTTGATGTTTCTAAATGTGATCGGATCTTTGATGAATTGCTTAGAACCGGTAACATTAGAATTACTCATACCTTACCGTCTAGTGAAGAATTAAAAAACGGGCGTATTGCAAATTTCATAATTCTTCTAGTCATGCTACTAATGATTGTAACTATTTTCGTCGACAGATACAATCGGCCCTCAACGAAGGACGATTGAACTTAGCTGAGATGATGGTTGACAAAGTGCCTTTTCCGATGAATGTCATCGAGAAAGGAGAGCCCGCTATTTTGATTCGTCCAGAGCAAGCCGACACCACACAAGGCAAGAATGTGATTATCGGTGAACCACGGGAGGCACCGAAACAAGTTTCGGGGTGTCAAGTGGTGCTTGAGAAGGACGAAGACAGCAAGACGAAGCTGACAATCTCTGCAGGGTCGTCACAGTACTTATCTCGGCAGCGGCGCTGCAAGGCCACGGCGGCACAGCAGAGGCCGGCCAGGCCGGTTCCAGGAACCGGCCCAGCCTGTGAACACGGCCCAGCCGGCTACAGAAGCTGGCCAGGCCGGTTCTGGCACTAACCCGGCCAGGCCGGGTACAGTAGCTGGCTCGGCCGGTTTTGCCGGTGGTGGCGGCCCTTCTTCCTCTGCTGCTCCCAGGGCCGCCGGCGCTAGTAGTGCCCAGGTGATCAGGACGTTCGTCCCAAAGCGTCCAGAAATTGGCACTTGGAAGACGAACGCAAGTTCAAACAAGGGGAAGGTCGTTCCAAAGAAGCTTTGCACGTTTGATCGGCTCATGGAAAAGTACCGGAGAGAAAAGGTCGATTCCCAGAATCGGCCCATAAAAAAAAGAGAGGCTACACCGCCAAAGCGAGATGAGCAACCAAAGAAGATGACGGTGGTTCCGGCAGCGTCTTCGTCGCAGGAGGTTGCTCGCCCTCGCATCTCTCGTTGGGGTCCCCTGCCTCCACCTCAGCCGCATTGGGGCCCCAACGGGGTGTTCGTGCCATATCCCTTCCTCATGCAGCAGCAGCCGATGAACGGAGCGTCTTCATCATCGGTGTTTAGCCGATTGGGCTACGGTCAATCAGGCTACGGCGGCCAAGGGGCGTCGCTCCCACCGCCGCCAGCGAGGTTGGTGATTGGTGATGGAAGAGAGAAGGCTCCACCGCGACAAGTCTATATGCCTAAGAGGGTCGTGGAGTCTCCCATTATTCCTATTGTTCCTACTGCACCGCCGCCAAAGGAAGCACCTTCGGCAACAATTCTTATCGGCTCTCAAGAGGTGCCTATCGTTGACAACGATGAGCTGATGAGGATTGAGGAGCCATCATCCACCGCTCCGAAGGTCGTCGCTAAGGTTGTGGAGAAGAAGCCGATTAATCCAAAATATTTGCAACCGAAGTGGTGCCCACCGGGATTGACCAAGACACAGCGGCGGAAGTTACAGCGAGCGCGCCAAACGTAGCAAAAAGCGGGAGAAGTTGGAAAAAATGAGAGAGGAGATCTTCAATGCTCCACACCCAATTTTTTCGCAAACTCAGAAAGGAAGTGATCTGGCGTGCTTCCCAAAATCTGCAGAGAAGGTTGCTGGGCAGAAAGATCTGCCAGAAGCGAAGCCTGCACAGGTCGCAGAAACCGGCCAGGCCGGGTCTGCCTGAAGCCGGCCAGGCCGGGTCAGACCCGGCTAGGCCGGGTTTTGCGGCTTCGTCTCCCGCTGCTGCCACCGATGCCGGTTTACTGGAATCGGCTGTTGCTGCTGTTTCTTCTGTTGTTGCAGGTTCTGGTGACGCAGAAGATGAGGAGATGGTCGATTATGAGCCGACGCCGCCACGCGCCGAACTTAATGTCATTTATCTGTCTACCGATTACTATGTAATCGATGAAGATGAAGGTTCAGCGACGGCTCAGTTTTGCTTCGCCGCCGAGGATGCCGTTTTCAAGAAGCCGAAGGATTCCGTCAACCACCTTCGGCCGCTCCATATCAAGGGGCATATCAACAGCACGCCGGTTCATCATATGTTGGTGGATAGCGGCGCGATTGTCAATCTAATGCCGCATTCGCTCTACAAGAAGCTCGGCGGCACGGAGGGGGAGCTAGTGAAGACCAACATGACGATCACCGGAGTTGGAGGCGGCGAGCCAATTCCAGCTTTGGGCGTAGCGACGATGGAGTTGACCGTCGGTAGCAAAACGTTGGCAACCGCGTTCTTCGTCGCCGAGGTACAAGGTAGCTATAATCTCATCCTTGGTCGCGATTGGATTCATGCCAATCGTTGCGTTCCATCCAGTTTGCACCAGACTTTAATTCAATGGGTGGGGGATCAAGTTGAGGTTATTCAAGCTGATTCATCGGCCTCCATTGCTACGGTCGATGCTCCTTCGCTCGGGGGGCACGATGGTATTGCTTGCTTATCTGGTCATGACTTGTCTGGCGTTGAGTTTATTAGCATCACTAAGGAAGGATTTACACCTGTGTTTTTGAAGCCGATTGATAATCGGCTCAATATCATCGTGTAATTAATTTTTTGCAATGGATGATAATGTTGAATGGTTGAAACATCGTGTGGATCAATATCGGGCTTCTATGACCGATGTCTGTGAAACAATTGATGATTTTGATGAGCTCAATAAGTTGGGCCAAGGTTTCACGTCGGCCGACCCATTGGAAGAAGTTGACATTGGGGATGGTTCTACACCAAGGCCGACGTTCATTAATAGAAATTTGAAAGCCGATTATAAAGCTGAATTAATCGCGCTTTTAAAAGAATATGCTGATTGCTTTGCATGGAGTTATAATGAGATGCCCGGATTGAGCCGAGAGCTTGTTGAGCATCGGCTTCCCATTAAACCTGGATTCCGGCCTCATAAACAGCGTCCTCACTTCTTTCATGCTAAAATTTACGACCGCATTAAAGAAGAAATTAATCGGTTGTTGGAAGCGGGATTTATTCGCCCATGCAGGTATGCGGAGTGGATCTCTAATATTGTGCCCGTTGAAAAGAAAGGATCGGGCAAGATTAGAGTTTGCATTGATTTTAGAGATTTGAATAGAGCCACTCCTAAAAGATGAATATCCTATGCCTATTGCCGATATGCTTATTAATGATGCTTCAGGACATAAAATTCTTAGCTTTCTTGATGGTAACGCTGATTACAATCAAATATTTATGGCCGAAGAGGACACGTCTAAAACAGCCTTTGTTTGTCCTGGATTTGTTGGATTATTTGAGTGGATTGTCATGACATTTGGATTGAAAAATGCCGGTGCTACCTATCAACGTGCTATGAACTTAATCTTTCATGATTTAATTGGCGTGATCATGGAAGTATATATTGATGATATTGTGATCAAATCGGCTGCCAATAATTCTCACTTGGCCGATTTGCGTCTTGCTTTTGAAAGGATGCGCCGGTATGGTTTAAAGATGAATTCGCTTAAATGTGCTTTTGGTGTATCGGCGGGCAAGTTCTTGGGATTTATTATTCATGAGAAGGGCATAGAAGTTGATCCCAAGAGAATAGAGAGTATCAAGCAAGTTCAGGTGCCTGCATGTAAAAAAGACTTGCAAAAGTTTCTGAGAAAGGTGAACTATTTGAGAAGATTTATTGCTAATTGTTCCGGGAAAGTTATTCCTTTCACCCCCATATTGAGATTGAAAGATGAGAGTGAGTTTGCTTGGGGGGCAAAGCAACAAGAGGCATTTGATAAGATCAAGGAATACTTGTCGAAGCCGCCGGTTCTTCGTGCTCCAAGAAGAGGAGTTCCTTTTAAATTATATATTGCTGCCGAAGAAAAAATAATTAGTGCGGTTTTGACTCAAGAGGATGATGGCAAGGAGTATGTTATTGCTTATATTGGTCGTCGTCTTCTTGATCCCGAGACAAGGTATGCCCATATTGAAAAATTATGCTTATCATTATACTTTGTTTGTACTAAGATGAGACATTACTTGTTAGCTAGTACATGCATTGTTGCTTGCCAGGCCGATGTAATTAAACATATGTTATATCGGCCAATCCTTAGTGGAAGGATCGGTAAATGGGCATATGCATTGGTTGAATATGACTTGACTTTTGAGCCTTTGAGAGCCATGAAAGGTCAAGTTCTTGCTGATTTTATTGTTGAGCATGCAATTGATTTAGGGGATGAGATCAATTACATAACTTTTACTCCATGGAAACTTTATTTTGATGGATCGGTTTGCAAACAAGGCCAAGGTGTTGGTATTGTTATTATTTCACCACATGGTGCTGAGATGGACGTGTCAAACCGATTAGAAAATTATTGCACTAATAATCAAGCCGAATATTTAGCTCTTTATTGCGGCTTGAAGATGTTAAATTCCATGGGAGTAAGACATGTTGAGGCTTATGCTGATTCTTTATTAGTGGTGCAACAAGTTTCTGGTGAATGCCAATGTTTAGGGGAATCACTTAATGCTCATCTTGATACTTGTCTTGATTTAATTGCATCTTTTGCCGAATTTAAAATTCGGCACATACCGAGACATGAAAATTCAAGAGCCAACATGTTAGCTCAGCGAGCATTAGGCTTTGACGTCGGTGGGCGTAAAGATTTAAAGCCGGTGCAAAGCATCTTTTCTGGTTTCTGTGCAGGCACGTGGAAATCGGCCCAGCCGGGTCTAGGAGTCGGCCAGGCCGGCTCTGGACCAAACCTGGCTAGGCCGGATGCAGAAGGCGGCCAGGCCGGTTCTGGCCAGGAACTGGCCAGGCCGGGTGTTGAAGCCGGCTCGACTGAATATTGCGGCTTTGATCCAAATCGGCCAGATTTGTGCCAAGTTGACGGGCAGGCCGATTTGGAGGATTGGAGGACTCCCTTGTTAAATTTTCTGCGAGATCCCAGCACTAAAGCCGATAAAAGTATTCGGCGGATTGCGTTTAAGTTCACTTTGCATAATGATGAGCTTTATCGGAGGACCGCCGATGATTTGTTGCTCAAGTACTTGGGGCCTGATGAAGCTAAAGTGGCTATGGGGGAAGTCCATGAAGGTGTTTGTGGTACGCATTAATCGGCTCCTAAGATGAAATGGCTTTTGAGAAGGGCTGGCTTTTATTGGCCTACTATGATAGCCGATTGTTTTCGCTACTACAAAGGATGCGAGGAATGCCAACGGTTTGGTAATATTCAGTTAGTGCCTGCTGCAATGCTTCATCCTATAATCAAACCGTGGCCTTTTCGTGGTTGGGGACTAGACTTCATTGGCCAAATTCATCCCCCTTCTTCAAAGGGTCATTGCTTCGTGTTAGTGGCCACAGATTATTTTACTAAGTGGACCGAAGCGGTGCCTTTGAAAAATATGACACATAAGGAGGTGATTAAGTTTGTGACTGAGCATATTATTCATAGATTCAGCATTCCTCAGACTTTGTCTACAGACCAGGGGAAATCTTTCATATCAAAAGAGGTGCGAGAATTTGCCGAATCATATAAGATTAAGTTGCTTAATTCATCTCCGTACTGTGCTCAAGCTAATGGCCAGGCTGAATCTAGTAACAAGACCTTAATCAAACTTATCAAGAAGAAGATAGAGGACAATCTAAGAAGGTGGCACGAGGTATTATCAGAGGCTCTGTGGACTCATCGTATATCTCGTCATGGTGCTACAAAGGTTACTCCTTTTGAGCTAGTATATGGACAGGAAGCTGTGTTACCCGTCGAGGTGAATTTAAATGCATATCGGCTCGCTAAGCAAAATGACTTGTCTGCCGTTATGTATCATGATTTGATGATAGATAATATTGACGAGGTGACTGACAAAAGATTAGCGGCTCTAAAGGAGATGGAAAAGGAAAAGGTCCGAGTTGCTAGAGCTTATAACAAGAAAGTGAAGATCAAGTCGTTCTAAGTTGGAGAATTGGTGTGGAAGACCATACTATCAATTGGAACAAAGAGCAATAAGTTCGGCAAGTGGTCGCCTAGTTGGGAAGGTCCTTACAAAGTGATCAAGGTGATATTCGGAAATTCATATATGCTAGAGACGTTGCAGGGTGATCGTCTCCCAAGAGCAATTAACGGGAGGTATTTGAAAAAATACTTTCCAAGTGTTTGGCAAGAAGCCTAAGAGCTCTACAAGCAATGGCCGATACATGTATCGCCCTTAGAACAAAATGGCCGATGTATGCGTCGCCCTTAGTCACTAAACAGCCGTTGGGTTAAGTATCGTTGCTGCTTAGTTATTTGTTTTCAGGTTCATATGCAGAGAATTCGCCTGAAAACAGGGGGCATATGTTTGCACCCGAGTTTCGACAAGTCGGCAAAACCGGCTTGGCCGGGTTGGTGACCCGGCCTGGCCGGGTTTGGGTCCTGCGCCGATTTTTGGCAGGCTGTCACGTGGCGCCCCGAGAGGCCCCCGTGAAAACCGGCTTGGCCGGGTTTGGTAGAGTCCGAGCCGATTAAGAGATCTAATTGGTTTTTGGTAGTTTTTGGACGTGGGAAATTTGGAGACTTGCCTAGATACGTGTTTCCTACTGGGATAAGACCACCCCTCTCTATATATATGAGAGGATCATGGCCGATTGAGATCTTAACCATCCAATCGTCAAAACACATCTAACAAGTAGATTCTCGCGGTGGTTCATCTCTATCCTGCTGTTCGGCTCAACTCTCCGCGAGTTTAGTCGGCGTTTTAGGTGATCTCCGCGATCCTTAGGGCAACCTCTGCGTGCATCTCTCCGACGGATCTTTCCGAGGGGTGTTCGGGAGTCTCCGGCGAAGGACGGGCGCTACATCGACCACCTAACGTCCTCTGCTGCTGAAGATGGTCGTCCCGACGACCAGAAGACCGGAATCCTAGCTTCCTCGGCGAACCCGAAGAAACCGGCCCAGCCGACTATCAAAGTCGGCAAGGCCGGGTAGGCGGCTCGGCCGGGTACTGAAACCGGCCAGGAGGGTTTCGCGGGTGTGCTGTTTCGTTTCGTACGCGACTGTGCGATCTAGCACCTTGCTGTGTGTTGTCCCGTTTCGGCGTCAACACCACTCTTGACACCTAAAATAGGTCTTTCGTATAGGGTACTTTGTTGGAGGTTATATTTATTCCCATTTTGGATTTGGATGTCACAATAAGTCTCGTGTTGGAGACAACCTTATTGGGGTTTTATACATAATAATTAGGTGGCACGTCAGAAAAAATATAATCCCTTCGTTTCGTCCTCACGAATCGAGTCATGGTCGTTTGTATGTGGTTGCTTGGATGGAAACCGATCTCGTACTCCGGTTCTGAAGAGCCGCGCCTCTGTCCCCTTCGCCGCTGGAGGTGCAACAGCCTCCCCCACATCCGGCAGGAACGGCACAAGGATGAACTGGAGATGCAAGCACCCCAGCCACGGCGGCCTCCTGCCCCGATGTCGCCTTCTCCTCCCCATACAGTGCGGTGGCATGCTCGTGCAACTCCTACACCGTTTGCCTGGTACGCGATTCGCGTCCACAATTCGCCGGATGTGGCTTCGAGCTCGTATACTGCTTCCAGATCAAATTTAGCTATATCTTTGTATGCTTCTTTTCCCAATTCATTTTTAGCTATTTGTATTCTGCTTATTTATTTCCATTCCCAATTCATTTTTAGCTATTTGTATTCTGCTTATTTACTTCTTTCCCCAATTCATTTTTAGTTATTTGTATACAGCCGGAGGTGCTGCTTCTTTACTTCTAAATGTGTGAGCGCGACTGCATCCTGAGCTAAAATTTTAAATGGCTACACAGTTCATATGTGCATTTGATCACAACAAACGTGAGAATTCAATGCAATGGTGGCTGGCCTATGAAACTGTGAGATGAAACGTTTCATCGAGAATGACAGTTTATTTATCAACTTAATCCTGTAAATTTAATGTGACGACGTTCTTGGAAATCATGAGATACATTAAGGTGGGCCTTAAGGCCTTACACTATGCGAGATGTAGATAGGTGTTGGGGAATCACCACACATCCATTATGTTGGGGGTGCCTTTCATATATAGAGTCATGTACGGGAGGAATACAGCGTGTAATACAAGTGAAGTACAATGTGTGGTAGAACAGGCTAGGCTATACAATAATCAAATGTTCTACTGTGTAATTCACAATGAAATCAATACCCACCTGCAGTCATGGCAGGAGGATCACGAACGCACAAACAGGTCTGAAAATCAGAAAACAACTGCAGCCAAAGACCTTTACTCATGATGTTGGAAAACTGGTGTGCCGAGGGGACATGAAGAATACAAACCTTTCCCAGAGCAATCTTCTCGTGAACAAAATGAATGTTGATCTCAATATGCTAAGTACGACGATGATGGACGAGGTTGGTGTTACCGATCCTTGACTCACACTTTTAACCGCTAATATTT
Source organism: Eremochloa ophiuroides (assembly GCA_038502445.1). Taxonomy (NCBI): domain Eukaryota; kingdom Viridiplantae; phylum Streptophyta; class Magnoliopsida; order Poales; family Poaceae; genus Eremochloa; species Eremochloa ophiuroides. Next base: position 40,504,663 of record JAHLJS010000008.1, on the reverse strand, counting down.
ATAAAAAAATCCACATCAAACTTAACGAATATGATTTTACACTAACAAATTCCACAAGTTTAGGTGTTTATACTAACCTATAAAAAAATTATATTTAAGCCATTTTAACTTAATATAGTTGTATATAGATTATATTTGTATATTATTGTTGGCTATAAGAGAGATACCTATGTTTGTATTTTTACCATATAGGAGTAAGTTGGAGAGCATGCTATAAATTGAGAAGTAGAAATGTAGCATGGTGATCTATAGAACTAAATTCTATCTCTCAACCTCTATGAATTTGAGGTAGGCTAATATGTTAATTTTGAAAAGTGGTGGAATGTCACGTTCCAAATGAAATAGGCTAAGTTATTAAATATATTTCAATTCCTCCAAATGAAAGGATCCAAACGGGCCCTAAGTAGATTTATTGTAACTTATTTCTCATGGATGCGAATAAATTTCGGATATTACATAATTTGTCGAATACAAGTATAGAATTTGAAAGAAAAATATTAAAAATAAATTCAGATATACTCATTTGGTATTTACATTAAAAATAAATATGAATTGATATCCATACTTATAGGTTTTAGCGAATAAATATCCAATAATAATTCTAATATCCATATTCATTTTCTTCTCGCGCACATTTTCTGTCCCTACCTCGCGCATGCATCCATTCACATGAGTCACGGAGCACGTCGCGCCAAAGAAGCCCAAAGACTGCCTTGCCCGCGGCCCGCGTCAGCCGCGCGCGAGAGAAAACCCCCGGCACTCCCGGCGCAAGGCCCGGGCGGATGGATGGAACGCCGGCCAGCGCGGCCATATAAAAGATTCCTTGGCCAGATTTTGGCAGAGCCGCCACGCCGCGGTTCCCGACGCCTCTGGTCGGCCGCCTCGCACCTGCACCACGGCGGCACCTGCAACTGCAAGGTAGGAGTAGTAGAGCTGATCCGGTGATCCCAACCCAAAGCGCCGGTGCGGGTCGTCGTCATACGGCTGGCTGGCGCTGTTTCCCGAATGGGACGAGTGTTTTCGTTACGTTTGTGTCAAGCTTGCTACACCCGGTAACGTGCGCTGCGTCTGGGGAGGGGTCCAGGGACCAGGGCAGAAGACCTCAGTCTTTTTTAACTTTTCCGGCGACTTTTCTCGGGTCACCGGCTTTGCCGTGGACGTCTGGCGGGGGGAGAGCCACCATGCAAGTGATGGTCTGGCTGGCCGGCCGGCCGGCCTAACGGTGTCCTGGTCCCGTCCGACGTTTCCGTGTCACTTTCTCGGTTCCAGTCCAGTCCGCCCCGGGCGCGGACTGAAGTGCAACGGCCTCACCTGATCAAGAAAATGAGGTCATGATTATTATTCATGGCACCAAGAGGTCCAGCTGATAGGATTCAGGAACGGGATTGTTCAGTGCTAGCTACTCCTACTCGGAGAACGTGGCCGTGTGCTCCAGCTGTAAAAGATTTGGCAGAATTTCGGTCAGGGTAACTCCATAGGTTCGGTTTGGACCGAAGAAGAAGAGGCTACTACTGGCTAATTTAATTTAGCTGCCCCAGAACCAAATCAATCGGGGGGGGTCACATTCCTTCATGGAACAACAATAGCGATGCCTAGCTGTAGTGTCTCTTGTCTATACTGTCTCAGTCTAAAATGAGTAGATATATTTCTAGTAGTCAAACAATCTCAAACTTAATCAAATATATAAAAAAAATATCAATATTCATAACACTAAATAATTGTTATTAGATTTATCATGCCATATTTTTATCGTAAATCTATCTGGATATGCAAGTATTGATATTATTTTGTATAAATCAATCAAACTTAGAATTAGATGATTCATAAAAATACCAGATGTGCACTTATTTTAAGATGAAAGGTGTAGCGGTAATAAATTTTATATATTGTTGCCATGCAATATTATATTGTCTTGTAATAATTTTTTGTGGCTAAACTTCTGACATCGGTATTTTATTTTACACAATATTGTTATTTTATCGTGCGATCCATATATTTTTACTATAAAAGTTTGAGGAACTCATTTCATTGGCCCTGGAATGAACTTTGTTATTTGGCCTTAAAACCTTGCTTAGTTTCTTAGCCCTTTCGGCCAAACCAAAATACTTCGAAAAATCATAACTCTTCAATACAACATCAGATGAAGATGATTTTTATATGAAAATTGTAGATCTCGACATCAGATAATCATCTTCTTCCAATGTCGTATTGAAGAGTTATGATTTTTGAAGTATTTTGGTATGGCCGAAAGAGTCAAGAAAATAAGTGAATTTTATTTTAGAGTCAAATAACAAAATTCAATGAAAATATGGTCAAGAAACTAAGTCGAACTTTTTTCAAAGCCACAGAAGTATTTCCTCTAAAATTTAGCTGTCCCGTGGCAACCTACAAACATGCGATCTAGTATTTTATCAGTTGTAGAGATAGACATCTCTCCTATAATGTGATTTATAAACAAACCTATGTCTACCCAAGAAATTGTACCCCACTGAGGGCTGCAACCTTTGTGCACTCAGGAAAATGTACACAGATTATGGACTCCATCGAAATCGAAGGCTACGAGGACATCTAATCAAGATCTAAGGGCTGTAAGACAAAGTTTGTCAAAAATTACCCCCTCCCCTTCGCTCACGCGGTTATGCCTTCCCGTCCCGCGCCCTCCCTCCGCTCTGCCCCTAGCCCCCACATCGATAACTCGGGTTCCATTCGATTCCTCCCGCACGTTGTTTTTCAGAAAAAAAGGCTCACCCGACGCCTCTCCTACGCACGCCGCCAACCTGACTCGGCGTTTCAGAAACCCTAGCCGTCACCTTGTAGATCCCAACTAGGAGGGAGTGAAGGAGTGCCCCAGCTCCCCAGCCCATGCCACCGCCCCCACCACAGATGGAGACTGTGGGAGCACCGCCGCTATAGCCTTCTCCTACCCCATCGCAGTGGCGGACGGCCGGCTCGCCCCCACGTTTGGGCGGTGGCCCGTGGCCAAACCGAGCGGCAGCGGCGGCGGTGGCCTGGCGCGCACGTGAGCACTCACCTCGCCCCCTCCTCTCAGCTCTCGCCCTTGTCCTTCCTCTCTCTGGTGCGACCGAGCAGGGCAACAGCGCACTGGTGCAACCGGTTGTCGGCGGTCACCGGCCCTCCGCGCGGTGGGATGCACTCCTCCTCCTCCCCCTCCCCCACGGCACGGTCGCACCAGCAGTAGAGGAGCCCAGGGCGCTCGCCAGCACCGAACCGCGAGGGGCTCGTCGATGCGGACTCTGTCCAGATCCGCGTGGCCCCATGGACGGCTCTGCGGGTGGGCCGCGGCGTGCTGCATGCTGCAACATCCCTATATGGTGGCCACCAAAACGTGTGTGGACGAGGTGCACGTGTACCATCTCGGCGATGGCGACGGCAGCGGGAAGAGCAGCGCCGATGTTGTGCTTTGGGATTGGAGCTGCTGTTCGAGATGCACAACCGGTGTTTGAGGTAATGCGCCGTTGGATGCTCCTATTTGCTAACTGCTCTTTATTCTCTATCATTAGATTCGGGGTCATATACTTACAGTCACTTGGGCAATTTGATTTGTACTTTGTTTCTTTCCTAATGATACTATGTTCAGTTATTAGAAGTTTGCTTCTCATTCGATGACATTTGAAGCCAATAACATGGAAGTGCTTATTTATGTATCTATGCACAAAATTTTATAAAAATAATTTGGTAGAGATTTCTTTTCATCAATCACTCGCCAAAGCTACTGAAGTCCATTGATTCTAGAACAGACAGTGTATTTGAACTTCCAACTAACAATTATGGTACTTATGACTTTTCTATTTTTCAGTCACCGGGGCTTTCTTGCTGAGGCACAATACTCTCAGAATGTCATGAGTGTGGGTTTTAGGTTGAGGTCCACATTGGCATGTGTTTTTCTTGCATATGAAGAACTTGATTGCCCTTCTGTTAAGAGCTTATGAAGTAAGCAGGCATCCTTCAGGTATACTTTTGTGTTGGACTTGCTCATTGTTACAAAATATGGAAGGACTGAAGAAGGGCCATGTGTGGATACCATGCATGCTGGCCATTCATGTGCACCCTTTTTGCACCCTTCTAATTTGGATTTGTACATTTGCAGCAAGTGTTCCTTGTCCTTATCATAATCAGGGAGGTGTGCTTCACGTCAAGGCCATAGATCACCACAACATGCTGACGTGTTGAACTGAGCATCAGGAATAGCTAAGTTAAATAACTCCTAGGTGAGATGCTCGGGCATTATACTATTTCTGGGAGTTTGCTTTTTACTTGTCAGTAAAGATGAATGGTAAGGTTAATATATATTACTATTAATGTTTCAATGTGCTGCTGTGGCTGGTATGATCACATCCATGAAGATAGTAGTGCTGATAATGCCAATGTGCTGCTGGACCATAACGATGCGGAGGTGGAGCCCTAAGTCATCGGCGTGGATGGCAGCTCTGTCAACTGCATCATGCAGGCCACTGTCCTGCTCCGGCTCTCCAAATACAGAGGTGACGAGGCATACATGCCAAAGATATTGCTTTTTGGTTTAGAATATCAGTGCAAGATCGATTTATTGACAGTTGGAATGCTAATTAATAAAAGATATAGATTTTTTTTTGTCCATCTTGTGCCGCTTAGGTTCCTATTTTACTCCTTTAAAAACTAATTTAGGTCTGACTTGATGGACTGGGTTCATTAGTATATACTGAGAAGAATTATCTGCTCGTGTATATTCTTTGTAGGCGGATAGGCAAAAGTGATGCTTTTCTGCATGTTAGTCACATTTCTCATCAAGCCATGCAAGAAGGTGCATGCATCTTGATTCTCAAAGCTCATGATTTTGCACTTTACACATTGCTTTCATATTTAATTGCTTGAGGTAAATCTTTTTTCTTTTTCTTTTTTACTTGGTCCAATTTAAATTGAGTTTTCTGGGTGCCAAATTGAGTTTTTTGGGTGCCGATTGTATGTTCATCTATATTTAAATGGGTTTCAGAGAACTGAATTTTTTATACATTTAAATTGGACAGTCATGATTCAGGGAACTTCTAGGAGTCCTCGATGGCCTGGAGGCTCATATGAACTGAAACATAGCAATGATTTGTTCCCTTGACCTTGAGGCTTTTACCATTAGAGAAAGGAGACTGAAGGCTGATATGAACTGCAGATTGGATGCTTTTACATCCGTAGCCGCTGTCGCTATCCCACTTAATGTATGTTACTTGTGTTTCTATATTCAGATTGCACTCATCCATTTTTATGCACGGTTTTTTTCACTGATATACTTCTTCAGACGGCTTCACGATATGCTAGCTGAGATGCCAGAAGTTTCCGAGTTACATCCAGTACCAGATGCTCTTATGCCTATTTTAGCATCTCTTGTTGACCATGTGAAGAGGGCTTGGCGGCTGGCAGAGATGTTTTGAGTTGAACTATGGACTATCTGCTAATGATTTTGTTTACGTTCTATCACAATATCATAGTTTTAGGTGTGCTGTTGTAGTTCTGCACATTCTAAATTGTAAACATAGATGTTTTGTAACTTGTTGATTTAGTGATCATGATGCCATAAAATTTACTTGAAAAAACCTCATTTTGTGAATCGGTTCTTGGCCTCGTAGTCGTACGTGTCATTTATTATGTTACAAAATATTTGGTTATATTATAAAATTTATCTTGGTGGTGGTTGGTTGTTTAATTTACATTTTTTTAAATATCGCCGTAGCGTTAGCACGGACATTATACCAGTAATATAAGTTACACTTGCATTCGAGTGACATGTTCCATGTCAAACGTAAAAGCTAACGCGCTTTCGGTCGCGCCGGGCTTACTAGCGCGTGACTTGGGTGGGCTTGCAGGCGATTGGTCTGGTGGCCCGGCCTGCAAGGTGTGCATCAGCCCACGTAAATAACTTGTAGAAGCTCCTATGGACCGACGGCCTTACTTTCCTGTGTAAACAATCCATTACGCAAAAGCAATTTTGCGCCTGATCGCGCACCTGCATGAATGCACAGAATCATTTTGTTTGCTCCCTTAAGTCTCAGTTTTTTAATTTTAGTTTAATTTTCTTATTGTCATTTTTAGTTCCATTTTTATATTTTTTATATTTTGCTTTCTTTTACTTTTTTATTTACTATTTGTTACGTTTAGTTTTATTTTCTGGTTATAAATTTCAGTTTCATTCTCGCGTTCTTATTTTTGTCTATTTTAGTTTTCAGTTTCTATCTGTCGTTTTTGGTTTATTTTTATTGTCAATTTTAGTTTCATTTTTGTTGTAATTTCATTTTTAGTTTTTATTTTTCGTTTTGCCTACTTTAGTTTCCTTTTTTCCAATTTTAGTTTGTTTCGTGGTTCTCAAGTTTATATTTAGTTTCCGTTTAAAAAAAACCACTTCCATAATTTATCTAAAATCATGCTCTATTCATCTAGCATAGTACCACCATATAGTTGAATGTTTGTTGCTAGTTTCTCGTTAGCTTGTTGAGTTTATTTATTCAGCCGATCGTCAGACGAGGAGTACCAAAAGAGTGAGGACCAGACTACATAGAGGACCCGGAGTGTGACAACAATGAAGGAAAGTCCTAACTCCACCCATTTCCTACCCTTATCTCTTGCTAACATCCACCATACCCTCCCCCTTCCACTCACCATTTTAACAATTACTGAATTTACATTATTATCATTATTATGAATTAATTCATGAACCATGTTGATCACTGACAAATGCAATGATGGATTGCGATGGAACTTGGCAATAATTACTATGGAACCTTAAACGGTAAAACTGGACAACCAGACAAGGGCGAGTGAGGGGTAGCTTATGCAGTGTAAGTTACTTTGGTAGGATCGCCTGGTGAGGGTTCCTATTGGCCGATATTCTTCTCGATCGCATAAGGACCGGTTCATAGCCATCTCGCCTGGTGAGATAATCCGTGCAGCCACACGTTCGTATGGGCAGACTGGACCTCACACCCCGTTGGGTGGAAGTATAATTTCTACTAAAAGCCTGACGTTGGCGGCGGAAACTCAGGAGCCGGCATGGATGCTAAGTGATATTCCATGGTCCAGTTGGCGTGGTTGCTAAGTGATCTTCCATGTTAAGCCCCTAAATTTTGGCCACATTTTGAATTGATATTTTTGGTGACTAAGTGACACCCAGGGATGACTAAGTGACATCCCGTTTCCAACCCCTAAGGGACTGTGGTAGAGTTTTATGAAAATCTAGGATCATGCCCAAGCGGGTACGAGGTCTCGTTAGACTCGTTCGAGCCATGATGATGGTGCCGGATCGCGTCTTTCGTGTGGGGAAACTTATACACCTCTGAAAGTTAACCAAATCTATTGATGTCCTTGAAATGGGCAGATGCCAGGATGATGTCCCTATAATTAGAACTTTTACATGACGTTAACATTTTGATATGTTATTCAATTTTTACCCTAACCAGGGAATTGGTGAGAATGGTAATACTCCACTAGGGCCCAACCTGTTATGATCTCTCTATCACTGCCACTACCAACCGCCACCATCTCCCTCCCTCCACCTAACCTACGGTTAGGGCTTGCTGATTACGTATGTGCTCACCCGTTGTTGACTCACAGACATCGACCTCGAAGATGTAGACCTCTACGAAGAAGAAGCGAACCATGAGAAATAGGAGTCCGAGGAGAAACATCGGGATTCGTAGGATCTAGGGTTTCGACCGTGCTCAAGCTTGCCTGTGGAATAGATTTGCACCATTTAGTATTTATCCTGTTAGCTACCACCCCGCTAAATAAAAGCCACTTCATGGCTAGCACTCCATTGGACTTGTAAAACTTCAAGGATTTGCCTTGAGGCCGCCTTCGTAAGTCTCTATATTTGTTATTAACAAAGCTCTAAACTTTTATTAAATTTCTGTGTGTCATTTCTGTTATTGTGCGCATACTTGTTCATGATCGTAACACAAGTACTCCTACATATTTGGACTCTCAAAATGAGGGGCTAACATTTATGCAGGCAACCAATCAATATCTCAATTTTACCGCATCTGCTAATGCAACTTCCACGAGACACCATTTTCAATTTCACCCAATTTATGTCGCCTTGTGCGATATACCATGCAACTCGCATCCGGCAACAAAGACACGCCCAAGTGAAATCGAGGTAGGCCATGATCTAGGATGAAAAGGATCCGATAGGATGGATATCACTGATATTATATTTGTTTTCATATTTCTACTTAGATTCGGATTCAAATACAGATAGTATCAGCTATGTCGGATATGATATGTTTGATATCGACATCATAAATATACAATTTGAACATTTAGATATGAATACAATATTGGATGTTGAATATCCGAATTTAGATACGGACAGATAAAAGCTTCTCTAAATAGATTCGGTGTAGAATGCGGTCGGATATCCATACCGTTTTCATCCCTCCCACGACCAATGGACCATGAAGGTTTGGGTTGCGACCTATGGTAGGACAAGCAGGTATATATGGTCGTCCTAAAATGTCTTAAATAATTTGCATTTTATTTAGGGGATCATGGATAACCTCGTAAACATGCATGCCAAAATCAGGCGTGTGCATGTCATGATGTCCCAAATAAAAACCTTCCGTCGTGGAGAAACTCGCGGCTTCCCGGGTCTCGCAGCAGCTCTCCACCGAGTGCGCCCGCCTGCTCTCTCTCTCTCTCTCTCTCTCTCTCTCTCTCATCAGAATTGGGCGGGATCCGGGACGGCCGCGCCGCTCGCATTGCTCGATTGAGGAAAAAAAAACATTCAGGGAATTGAAGCAGGTAGGTCGAGAGGCCGGGGAGGGAGAGAATGCAGCAGCAGATGGCGGCGACGGTGGAGGAGCAGATGATGGTGAAGGCCATCAGGGATGAGTCGCCGTGGGAAGTCCTTCCCAAGCGCATCCAAGCAGCACTTGTCTCCAAGGAGGAATGGCACCGCAGGTAGGTGCATGTCTGCGCGAGATCAAATATTCAAACCCGGATAATCAATTTATCCATCCTGATGTTCCCGCTAGAGAAAACAGAAGAAAAAAACTAACCCCCCACTATAACAATTCATCGAATTTGGGCATTCATTCCATGATTGGTGTCCATTTTCAGGCTTATTTACATGGAATTCTTTTCTTGGTAATGTTAGGTCTATGATTTTGGTTAAGGCCATGAGGGTGGCAAGGGCTGTTGTGTTTGTTTAATGCCAACAGAAAATATTTCATTATATCTGTTAAAATACTAAGAAAATTAGAAGTATCATATGTGTCCTTAAAAATGTAATGATTTTACCTAAAAAGAGAGAAATACAACAGACATGATAAAAATATAAATAAACATAATTAATATAGGGTATATCTAGACCATACAGTCTCATGAATACCAAATTTATTGGAGAACATAGTTTCAAATACTAAACTCAAAGCCATCGTCCGTATATTGTATAAATGAGCAACCTTTTGATTGCACAGCGCCTCATTTATAGTTGTCAAATGTTTGATATCCTGGTTTATACAAACATTGCCACAGGATTGTGGATTATTGTATACGTAAAAGGTTGCCATGGAGCTCCTGTTTTGCCCAAAAAGTATGCAAAGAAGCAGACTATTATGATGATCTGATGCGCTATCTCCGCAAAAACCTTGCAGTACGTTGTCCATATTTTCCTTCTTCCTTAATTACTCAATAATTTTATGATGTCCCACAGAAAAGAGAAAAAAAAATATGTATCCTGTTTTGCTGACATCTTGTTTATAAGCTACTTCAATAAGTAACCGACAAACTTATGCTGAATAGCAGAGTTCCTAGCCAGGCTTCAAAAGGATCATAAACGATTTTACTTGTTTCCGTACTTATTTCTTCAAAATACTAAATACTATGACTGAAGGTTGTTCATGTGTCATGTAACACAATTCTTTAATTAATATTCTTAGGCTTGCATACTTTTGTAAAACACATATATCATGACTGTCTTGGAACAATATTTTTGCAGTTATACCCATACCATCTTGCAGACTTTGTATGCCGAGTAATGAGGATATCACCCTTCAGATATTACTGCGACATCCTTTTCGAAGCTATGAAGAATGGTAAGCAATTGTTCTAGAAAACATTTTACGCCATCGCATTCCACTTGATGAGTTCACCTGCCATCATGCCTAGAACCTTAATTAACAAGCTATTTCAATATTTTCCACCATAAAAAGTAACAAAGGAATGATATAACTCGCAAATATCATTTCTTCAAGAACCTACACAATTTTTGCATCATGTTAATACATTTTATTTCTTGTATATGTCCTATTGTGATTGATTTCTTCTCCTCCTGGAGATTAGAAAAGACTAAATTAAGCTTGTGATAATATGTACTTTCACGTTTAAAAAAATATATATGATGGAGATTATTGTACACCTGTTCTTTGATCCGTCCTACTGATACTTGGTTTCAAATTTTAGTTCACTATAGCTTTGTTCTAAGTCAAATGAAAACTGACTAAGTTTTAGAAAAGTATATTAACATGTACAAGCTCAAATAAATACACTATCAATACATACTTCATAGAAAATTTAAGGAAACTAGTTTCATGTTGTAGATGTTGGTGCATTTTTTCTATAAATTTGATCCCAAGTTAGAGAAGTTTGGCTTAGAATAGTTAAAGTGGCCTATAATTTGAAACGGGGGGAGTGCATACTATCATTGAGAATACTTTTGTTTATGTAAACAATTTTTTTTAGTTCTAACTTGTTTATAATATTGGCAGAGCAACCATATGACAGTATTCCAAACTTCAGTGCTGCAGATGCCCTGAGGATTACTGGTGTAGGAAGAAATGAATTTATTGATATCATGAATAAGTGCAGATCAAAGGTATTTATCAGATGTACCATGCCTGTAAAGCTGTTGCCATTGGAATGCATGTGTGGTCATGCTGTGATATAGGAATGGACACACTTAGGTTATTATTTCCTGAATGGTAGTAAAGAGAATATACAAAAAAAATAACCTTTTTCGTTTTTTCTCCTGTTACAAAATAACCTTTCCATTTTTGGATATTTCAGAAGATAATGTGGAAACTGAACAAATCAATTGCAAAAGAGTTGTTGCCAGCAGAACCTGCAGATTTAGCAATAGAACCATGGTGGGGCGTTCGTTTTGTCAACTTCACATTGGAAGAATTTAAGGTTAGATCCATCTATGGTGATTTTTATTTTTGTTGAGCAAGGACATTGCAATTTGATAGGAAAAAAACAATGCTGTCATTTCTTTCATGTAAAGTATGCATTGTTTCTTCTCAATGGAAGAAATAATACATTAGTACCTTGCATTAGTGGGAACTGATGTGTTACTGTACTGCAGAAGCTTTCAGAAGATGAGACATCAGCAATAGACAAAATATGTAAGGAAGAAGTCAATTCATATGTTCTATTTGACCCGGAGGTTGTACGGGGCCTTTACAAGAGAGGGATGGTATACTTCGATGTCCCTGTTTATCCTGAGGATCGTTTCAGAGGTATATAGCCTCAACAAGCTTTGTCATTGTTTACTTCTATAGGATTTCATAACCTGGGCCCATTTTAAAATCATTGCCTCGTGGGCATATATTCATCTGCATAGTTGTCTTTTTTTTTTTTTCCTTTTTGCTGCTGAAGAAAGTGTAAGGAAGAACCTTGAATCTATCCTTCTGTCTCTAAAAAGGAATATTTTGACCATAAACACCTTAAGTCTCTGATTTATTCTAGTCAACCATCGATTTGGGATGCTTCAGTTTTAAATTCATACCATCGCTTCAGTTTCCAGGCTTGAAGGTTTTGTTTCAAACAAGGATCAGTCCTATGAAGATCCAATTGAAGAGTGAGTAGATTCCTTCAGTAGTCTTCTGTGAAACTGCAATGAACTACATTCCCTATTTAGCTGTAGTCAATTGCTAGATTTTTCTGTAGCTGTTAAAATCAGTGTACGATTTTTTATAATGCAGGCTACTATATGCTGTATTCGTAGTATCAAGTGAAAATGCTACGGTTGCTGAATTGGCTACAACTTTACAGGCTGACCTTTATCAGCTCCAGGCAGCTGCATCATTTGCTTGCCGACTAGGATGGGCTGTAAAGCTTTTGGATACCGACTCTGTTCTTAGGGATTCAAGCACTCCTGCATTGTCCAATAATATTCTTAGTGATGAAGTCGAAAGTTCACGTACGAGCATCACCTCAGAAAAGTCTGGTCATGAGTTGCTTAGTAATGATTTTGATGGACACAGCAAAAACTCTGGGATGGCTTATGTGGGCTTCATTGTCGATGCTAATGTAACTTCATATTTAATGATGGGTTCACTGTCTCCAGGTTAGATTCCCTTGCAATTGCCTAATAGATATTTTACGTTTTGAGGCGGAAATCTGCGCGACATCACTGATGTTCAATGACATGTGCCGAGATTTTCTATTTGACAGTTATTTGTCTACTTTTTAATGATGCTTACACAGCTCCACAGAACTTTTCTATTATGTGGCATAATGGACTGACCCTTCTTCACTAACCTGTTGCAGGTTTAAAGTCGCATGCTGTAACACTATATGAGGCAGGAAAACTTGGTGATTCTTGTATTGCTGATTTATGCAATGATCTAGCCAGTTTAGAGGGGAAACGGTTTGAAGGTGTGCTGCAGGAATTTGCAAATCATGCTTTTAGCCTTCGATGCTTCCTCGAGTGTTTGTTGTCTGGCGGAACTTCAAATAAAACGAGTGACCTGACTAGCGAAGCAAATAATCAGGAGAGCTCAATGCAGGACGGTTTAGATACCACTTCTACTAAGGAAAACAAAGAAAATGACGGTGTTGATAATGCCGTTGAGAATTCGATTCAAATTTCAAAATCCTCTGATGGTGGTCAACAGGATGAGTTATCACCGCAGGATAACAAAATGGGTTATTCTGATGCTGCAGATGTGAATGCATCATCATCTTCAACTATTGTATCTGAGGGCAAGGAAAGCATACTCAAACACGATTATGACAACATCCAGGCTACAAAGCTGGGTGCTTGTGCTTCAACTGGTAACGGTACATTGTCCAAGAGTAAAAGAAGTTACCGAGTCAACATTCTTCGCTGTGAGAGCTTAGCTTCTCTGGCCCCATCAACACTAGAAAGACTACTTGCTAGGGACTACGACATTGTAGTATCTATGATCCCTCTTCCATCTTCGTCGGTTCTACCTTGCCCAACTGGTCTAGTACATTTTGGTCCACCTTCTTACTCTTCAATGACACCATGGATGAAACTAGCATTATATACATCAGGGACGTGTGGCCCAATATCTGCCGTTTTCATGAAAGGGCAGCGATTGAGGTTGCTGCCTGAACCATTAGCCAGCTGCGAGAAGGCGCTGATATGGTCTTGGGATCAATCTGTGGTGGGTGGACTAGGGGGCAATTTCGACGGGAACTTAGTGAAAGGAAGCCTTCTTTTGCATTACTTGAACTCAATGACAAAGTATTCTGCTGTGATAGTGCAGCCATTAAGCATATATGATCTTGATGAAACAGGAAACATCATCACCATGGATGTCCCGTTGCCGTTGAAAAATGCTGATGGGTCAATTTCATCCACAATAGTAGGCACTGACTTGCCGGAGGACCAAGTCTCAAATTTGATTTTCTTATTGGAGGACTTGTCCAATAAAGTTGAGTTGAGCACAATTGGGTACCTTCGATTACTAAGGCTTCACAAGGCAAATGAATCCCACGAAACTCCCGAGAATGAAAGTTTTGAATGGGTGCCTTTGACCATAGAATTTGGCATCCCTTTGTTTAGTCCACAGTTATGTGAAAAGATCTGCGAGAGGGTTGTTGAGTCGCAAATGCTTCAAAAAGATGATATCAATGAACATTATGAGACAATGCAGAATGTAAGAAAGAGGTTAAGAGAACTGTGCACCGAGTATCAAGCAACTGGTCCAACAGCAAGGCTATTTAATCAGCGGGGAGGCTCAAAGAACAACTCCCCACGCAAACTAGTGCAAATTGTCAGTGGTAGATGGAGTCCATTCCATGATCCGTCTACGCCCACTCATTCCAGTCCCCCTGCTGAACACGACAAAGCCAAACCAGCAAGACGACAGAGATGCTTCACCGAAGTTCTGAGCTTCGATGGGAGCATCCTCAGGTATATTTTCTTATTCAGACTTGAAGGACCCCATTGAGCTTGTGCTATGTAAATAGTTCGAGTAAGATGCTTACAATCCTAATTTTGTTGACTCGTTGTCATGCTTTTGGATCTCTATAGGTCATATGCACTCACTCCCGTGTATGAGGCTGCGACAAGATCGGTCTCTGAAGAACAACCAACCACACCTGCGAAACCGGATCATGAGGATGCCAACACCAAGGATGTGGCCTTACCAGGAGTCAATCTGATATTTGATGGAGCTGAGTTGCACCCATTTGATATCGTTGCCTGCCTCCAAGCCCGCCAACCTCTCTCATTGATAGGCGAGGCATCGACAACTTCATTGGCAATGAAATAACGAGTCCAGTACTAGTACATTTTTTTTTCTGTAGGTGACAGAGTTCAGTAGTCTGTCTTTGCTTTCTTTTTTGCCGATACATGAAGAATTGTTTCTTGCAGAGGGAGGGCGGGCTTCTCAAAGCAGGCATTTTTAAAAAAGCTTGCCGCAAGGATCTTTTTGGCAGTAGCATTAGGTTTTCTTGGTTCTTACTTCTGATACGGATACCTTCTATATTATACTGTGAGATGTGTGAATGTGACTAGTACTCATAGTTGCTTATTGATATTGTAGCCTTTTTTATTGTGGCACATGCGATCTGTACAATTAGTCTAGAAAATTCTTTGTATAAAATGCTCCAGTATTGGTAAAAAAAATTCGAAAGCTTCACTGCAAGCAGCCGATCGAGCAGGCCCAGTATACATATACTACTAGTTTTACATGAGAGACTCAATAAGTTGGTAACAAAAAATGATACGCTAGAGAAGAGAAATTATGAAACTATAGGTCTGTTTGAAAGAGATTCACCAATGAAAAAAGTAAATCTAAATATGAAATTCACCGTGGATCAGATTCACCGTGAACCCAAGATTCTCTGTTTGCTTGAGCTTATAAGCAACTTATTTCGGCTTCTTTTCAGCTCTGGAACAGTATTTTCCTCTCACAAGAAATCAGCTTTCAGCGAACAAAGCATAGTAGCTCTAGATATGCTCAAAGACATTTTGATTGAAATTAACTAATTTGCTCTTGGAATTAGTCCCGCATGTCGGTGTCTCTGTAATCCTTTCTTCCTCATTCGGCACAAAAAGAAATTGGCAACGGCAAGCGGCCATTGGGGCTTCTGCAGCAGTGAGGTGAGGTAGACCTCGTCCTTGCGACTGTCGCCGGCGGTGTCGTACCACAGGAACTCCAGCTGAAAGTCCAAATTTGATTTTAATAATTGATGACACCTATGGACTAACCTATTTGTCTAAGTGCATGGCTAAGAATAGGTTGTCCAACCCATGGTGTGGTGAGAAGAAGGTGATGATCACAAAGCTCAATCATGGAGATGAAAGTGATCAAGAAGTGGAGATAGAAAGGAAAGGACTTAAAGAAAGGAAAGCTAGAGGAAAAGGTATGCCTAAGTAGGGCTTTTCTTTTGGTGATCAAGACTTCTAGTGGAAGTGATCACATTTAGGATACATAGCCGATTATCAAGAAGAGAACTATGTTGTTGGCTTTCGTTCAAGTGCTCTAAGTTACATTTCATGTGCATTGATCTAACCAACCTAGTGATTGACTTAGAAAACCTTGAAAAATAATTTCAAAAGCTAACACACCGTGCACAATTGTTGGAATACCCTTGGTGTTAGCACTTGGGAACAAGGGTTGAAGAGTTGGAGTTGGAGTTTGTGAGATAGAGAGGTGTTTAGGGTCTCTCCCCCTCCTGCCGAGTTTGCGAGGTAGGATTCGACGATTTCCGGAGATGTTGCAATAGAAAAACTAGCATAGGACCTTGGACTTCATGTAGCGTCGGACCATTTCGTTGAGTCCGACGGCTAACCCTAAGTTTGCACTGACTGAGAGCGTCGGGCGCATTTGGTTGGTCCGACGCTAGGCATCGGACTCAGTCCAACGGTTATTTGAGCTCTCGGGAGCTCTCTGAAAGTGTCGAACACTGGGAAGTTTTGGTCCGACGCTGAAAGGTCCAAAAGAGGCTAGAGGGGGGTGAATAGCCTAATTAAAAATCTACAAACAACACTTGACCAAATGGTTAGTATAACAAAAGGTGAAGTGAATTATGCGCTAGCCTACTCAAAATGCAAGCCTTTCTAACCGTTCTACTTAAGTCACTGAGATCACACAAGCTAGCCTAGATTGCGACTACTTTACCCAAGGTGCACAAGCTACAAAACACAACTACAAATACTACACAAATAAATGCACAAATGTAAAGAGAGGGTGTAGAGTGGTTATACCTCCGAGTAGAGTAGATGGCCAATCACCGGAAATAATACCAATATACTCGAAGGTGATGGTCCAAGATCAACACAAAGATGAACACCAATTTATTTCGAGGTTCACGTGCTTGCTGGCACGCTACGTCCTCGTTGTGTCGACCACTACTCAGTGGTTCGGTGGCTAATTGACAACCAATGTCAAGCTCAACCAATGAGCGCCACTAGAACCTACCACGAGCAAGGTAACTCAATGACACGAGCAATGTATTAGCCTACCTTGCGGCTCTCCACCGGGGAAGGTGCAAACCCCTCACAAAGACCTTTGGGAGTGGCCGGAGACAATCTCCAACTCCTCCAACTCCTCCGCTGCTCCAAAACCATCTAGGTGACGGCAATCACCAAGAGAATAGAAGAAATCCGCAGCAACAACGATCAACAAGTGCCAAAAAATGATCTAGATGAATACAATGCACCCGGATCACTCCCTAACTCACTATGGATGAGAATCAAGCTCTAGAGTGAGTGGGAGAGGTTTGGGAGGCTCAAGAGATGCTTCGAAATGAATGAAATGCACAAGAGAGGTTCCCAAAACCGGTTGATCGGCTATTTATATGTGAGGGTAAAAAACTACCTGTTTTACAGTTTCTGCGTGTACACCGGACGCTGGTTAAGTTAGCACTGGACGCGTTCGATGGTTGTCCGGTGTGCCGCCCGTTAACACGTGTACTAGCCGTTTTAAACTTCCCGCAGCGCGCCAACACACCGGACGCGGAGACGTCATACCAGACGCTCCGACGCCCATGTCCGGTGCACCAACAGAGAGCATCTAGAGTGCTCAAAGTGGCACTGGACGCTGCCAGCGTCCGGTGCTTTCATCGAGTCAGAAAGCACGAAGTCTCACCGGACGCTCCAAAAACACCACCGGACGCGCTGGAGTTACTGTTCCAGCGTCCGGTGTCTACTCAGAGAGGTTCCAGAAAGGCTCTGGCTGCACCGGACGCGTCCGGTGCCCACCCACCGGACACACCCAGTGTCCGGTGCACCTCTGAGAGCTATTTTTGTCCTCTCTTCAACTGCCTTGCTTCTAGGTGCTAACAACCAAGTGTATGAGCACTTAGGCACGAGTGTTAGCTTGATTTTAAGTCAATTTGCAAGGTTTTAGGTTAGTGCTCTAGATCTAAATGCATATGCTCAACTATATCAACTAGAGGCACTTGATGACCGAGGTTGTTAATGAAATTTCTTCCCCTTTAATAGTACGGTCATCTAACCTAAATGTGATGTAACACCCTAAAATTTGCTTTTATTAAAATAGGGACAAATTGATTTATTTATGCAATTGTTGGCATATTAACCTAGCAAATAATAACTTTTAGTAATTAAAATAAATCATATGATTTAGAAACATGATTTGCTGCATCCATGCTGCTCAAAGATATTTTGTTTGATTTGCACTTTATTGAGATTTGGAAATATTCAAATGTATTTGGAAACCTCCCCTCTTCCTTTTTCGCCCGCGTGGGCCGAAGGCCACCCGAGCGTCGGCAGTCCGGCCTAACTTCCTCGCGCAGGCGCCCTTTTCCTTTGGCTGCCATGCGGGGCCTGCTGCTCAGAGTCGTCCCCTTCCTTCGTCGGGAGTCCGAGCAGGACTCGATGTCCAACCGACCGCCGCCGGAATCCTCGGACGAGTTCGTCCTGAGCACGCCCCCACCGGCCCGTAAAAGGAAGCCGCGACCCTCGCCCCTTCCCTCCTACTGGCACTGACGCGTCGGACCACGGCACAGCGCCGTTTCCTTCCTCCGGGCAGAGCCCGAACCGAGCATGACTGCCGCCTCCGACCGTATCCTAACCACCGAATCTCCCGAAGTCCGGATATCCTACGCCTCCCTCGCGCCCCTATATAGGTCGGCCGAGCTCTGCCGTCCCTCCCCACAAGTTCCCGAGCAAGCCATGCCCTCCAATCTTGCCCTAGCCGCCGCCCCGAGCTCCGCCGTCGCCCCGAGCTCCGCCACCGGCGTCGATTTCTCCTCGGGAAGACTTCTCCGTCGAAATTAGTTGTTCTCCAAGCTTCGCAGCAAGGTCAGGAACCTTTCCGACCCCTTCTCCCTCAGTTTTGTGCACTACAGCCATGATGCCGAGCTTCGCCGCCACCATAGTTCCGCCACCTAGCTCGCCGCATCCTCCCCGAGCTACCCCTGTGGCAACGGAAACCATAGATAGGTTCGGCTTGAACTCCTCTTGCTTCCCGACCAGATCCCGAGGTGTGCCGAGCTTCCTAGCCCCGAAAACGCCGTCTTCGGCCATCTTGCCGGTGAGGAATCGGCCGGGCGCCGCCCGACTCCGGTGACCAGAGCCGCCCTTCTTTTCCCGAGCTACCTGCGCCGTCCACGGCCGATCCAACGGCTCACAGTGGGAGATACCTTTTCGACCGGCACTTTTGCAAAAGAGCCCCTGAGCTTTTTAATGTTCTAACCCGCGGTCCTTTGGCGTATTTCTCAGATTACGCTTTCCTATTTAGAAAACGTATTTCCTCGGTTTTAATTCAAAAGGGCGTTTTCAATATTTACAGATTTGCCACTCAGTTTATTTCGGCCATATTTTATTCGTTTTAGCTCCGATTTAATCCGTTCAAGTCTCGTTAGATTCGTAATTTTGTAATCTGTCTAATGATGCTGCTGTTAGTCATGTTTTTAACTTTTAAAATTCGAGATTAGATTTAATCTATTATTTTATTAAAGTAAAACTTGTTTATTTCATAACTTTCCCGTTTGAACTCTGATTTTCGTGATCTTTATATCGTTGGAATCGTAGCGACGCGTAGATTATTTTTATACACTTTTCAATCTGTTTTTCCACTGTTGGTGTACTGTTTCTAATATAGATCTTGTTTGCTTCGTGTATGATTGCTACGATGATTGTGTGGTGATTTTATGATCGAGTTCAGACGATGAGCAATACGTTGGTGATCAAGAGTACACGGAGGATCCAAGTTCTCCAGAGCATTTTGATCAAGGCAAGTATAGCATGGACCATCCTTGTTGCCTATTCACCTTAATCACTAAATTCATGATGCATGTGTCTACCTTGGCAACCATAGTATTTATTCCTAAGTTTTGATCACTTGATCCTTGTTACCCATGAGATTGCATTTGAGTAGTGATGCTAGTGCTTGATGATGCCATGATCTTATGAACTTGATTAATTAATTATGAGATAAAGATTAAAAGATGCTTTTTTAGCAACATGGACTAAGGACTTAACTGTAAGTATGACACCGGGACTTACAGCGCAACCATGAGGGTTATATGGCTCTGAATTTAGTCAAGTATGAAGTTACTTGCTATTATGTTGTTAATCTTGAAAGGTTCCTTGCCGAGCTGGTTGTTTTGCGGCTCCTGTCTTTGTGTGTACTGCTGCGTGTGTGTGCCACTAGAAGGAGGGCTCTACCACCCCTTGCCATTACGCCCGGATTGATTAGTGGCATGTTAGGAAGGCTTTTGAAAGACTTCATAGTGTACCCTGCCGCACTTCCTTGGTGAGGTGACATGCCCTTGGCATATGGGAATCACGACTCATGGTGAAAGTGTGCAACCTCTGCAGAGTGTAAAACTGATATATCAGCCGCGCTCACGGTCACGAGCGGCCTTGGACGTCTTACAGGAACTTAACTAATTTAATATTGATTTATTTGGGAGTTTCTATTGAAGTTTATTCCATATTAATTATCATGTTTATATGATCATGCGAATCTTATTTCCTTGGTATATTCTATTGCTACTACTCAATTGCTAAAATGTGATCAACTAAAAGCAACCGCTGTCGACCAGTGTCAAGCCTTATTTGAGCCTCATAAACCCATGTTATTCTTGTTGAGTACGACATGTACTTACGCTTGCTTTATTTTTCATATTTGGATAAAAATCCCGGATGGGTAACAGATGATTATGATGATTCTTCTGAGGATTACTAGGATTGTGGTTCACCAGTCAACTACTTCCCTGTGAATTGGAGCTTCCACGAGAGATTATAATTATTAGTCCGCTGCTATTTATGTAAAGACTCTGTGATATTATTCGCTATATATTAAACCTTGTGATGGTACTATGTAATTTGTCGCTTATGTGTGTGATTGATCTCTGGACGCACATAAGTTGGTTCATTCAATTTTATCCTTAAAATTGGGTTTGACAGATTGGTATCGGAGCATAGGTTGACTGTAGGACGCAAACCTAGAAATTCTAGAGATGTTTTTTTCTCTCCTCATTCATGCTTTCCACCTTAACTTGCTAACTGCTAAAATTTTTATGCTTCTCTTACCCTTATTCCATTATAAAAATATTCAGTCTATTCTAATTCTAACTTTGTCTTGATCTATATTGGAGAAGATGGGTCGTGGTCGCAAAACTGCACGCATGAGCACCGGAGGCTACTACCCACCGTGAGCTTTGGACATTCCAGCTGAAGACGACGTGGTAATCGCCCCGGAAAATGAAAGTGAAGAGGAAGCTATGTTCATGGAAGATGTTGAAGAGATCCTTCCGTCGCCGACGCCTGCTATTCCGTCACCTCCACCGCCTGTTGCACCATCCGCACCCGAAGCCCCCGCCAGAGGTGAACCGCCCAGGAGGATGGGATGGATCCAGGAGGAATATACTAAGTATCCAGAAGAAGATGCATTTTTCCACACAACACTCGTTAACATGCTGACCCTCTACTACGCCGACCTGCAACCTACTCTCAACTACTATAGCATGGAGCACACGCATCCTCTACGAGACACCTACTGGACCACAGAGTTGAATATCAAGGTTTGGGATGCGCAGCATAGAGCTTACAAGACGGAATCTGTTCACAAAAGCGCCGCTTCACGTAGGACTGTGGAAGAGAGCATGCAAGATGCCGCTACTCATGCCTACCTCTACTACCATGGTCGCCGCTATGAAGATATGGAAGGAGATGTCCATAGATTCTATCCTCGCGTGGTGACTAAAGAAGGTGACGTCGCCATGACTATGCCCGAAGTGGATCAGCCCGCTCTTAGAGCTCTAGCAAGATTATCTTGGGCACTTCTGGGAAGAGTCCATGGTTTGGAACGCGATTTGGCAAGAGCCAAGAGTGCCAACGCACAAACAGATCGAGAGATTGATGGATATCGAGCAAGACTCAACCAACCAAAGCTATTCCAGGAGATTCCCACACCTCCACCATTTAAGGATTCCGCTCCATAGGGTTAGAAAAATTCCCTTAGCAATAAGAGACGCTTGTAGCGCTAAGTTGAGTCGAGTCGAGTCTTGTGTGCGTATGAAACTCTATGTGTTAGTTGCTTTGTTCTTATGAAATATTTGTGATTTGGCTATTTGTAATGAGTGCTGAGAATTGTGGGCATGACTACAACTCTCTTAGTTAGGGTCTAAGATCTGGGGATTATTGAAGCAATAGTTGTTTTGGTTAAATCCGTGTTTCACCAAATCTGTTTTTCAGACCTCTCTGTCTTGTTAATTATTCTTAATTAATTTCGTAACTTCAAAAATTATGACAATTTAATGGGGAACAGTAGACTTCCAGACCTTTTCATTGCCACAAGAATCAAGTTAATATCCATTATGGTTTGAGAGATGTAACTGTTGCAAATTGAAGTTTCTGCACAGTCTGGTAGTTTGGACAGTTTCTGTTCGTGTCTGTTTTTGGTTAATTTAACTTCCGAATCGGGAGAAGTGATCAACATGGAAGTTGTAGAAAATTTTCTGATATTTCCAACGGTATAGAGAACGTCTCTGTGTGATTTCGAAAACTCCAGATATGATCGTTTTTCTTCACTGCTGTTATCGGATCTCGCCCAGAAAATTCAGATTCGTTATTCATAAGTGATTGCATAATGGTAAAAATACTAAAACTCATTTATGTGTTGAAAAACAGATGGCCGGTAATAGGAGGAATGCCAATCCACCACCACCACCGCAACCTAGCATTCAAGACCTCATCGCTTCGCAGAACCAGCTAATGCAAACTATGATGCAATTCATTCAGCACCAACCAGCTGGAGGATCGCAGCCTGTTCAAGCTCCTGCAAGAGATAAGCGAGGAGAATTTCTGAAGGGTCGCCCACCTGTGTTCAACCATGCCGCTGACCCGCTAGATGCTGATGACTGGCTTCGCGCTGTGGAGAGGCAACTCAACATTGCGCAGTGCAACGATCAAGAGAAGGTGTTATATTCATCTGGACAGTTGCAAGGAGCCGCTCAAGACTGGTGGGAATCATTCCAGTATGGTCGTCCCAACAATGCACCTGCTATCACCTGGCAGGAGTTTTGTGAAAACTTCAGGTCATATCATATCCCTGAAGGTCTGATCGAGCTGAAGCAGGCAGAGTTCAGATCTCTGAAGCAAGGACGGATGTCTGTGCCAGAATTCCGTGATCATTTTGTTCAATTGTCACGGTATGCTCCTGATGATGTTGCTAATGATAAGGACAAGCAACGTCTCTTCCTCAAGGGACTTTATGATAGATTGCAGCTCCAACTCATGACAACCACCTACCCTAATTTCCAAGAGCTTGTGAACCGCGCTATCGTGATTGACAACAAGCGCCAGGAGATGGCTGATAACAAGAGGAAGAAGCAAGGACCAGGTTTTTCCAGGAACAACCGTCAGCGTCCCAATACCGCGCAGCAAAAATTTCAGCAGAAACACCAGGGGCCATCCAACCAGTGGAACCAAGGGGATCTAGTCAGTGGAACCGTAATCGGAACCAACCTCGTTCCCCCTATCCTCAGCAGCAGCAGAAGACTCCCTCTCAAACACCCCAGCAAGCTACCCCGAGTAAGACTCCCATGAGGACTAATACACCGGGCACCCCCAACAAGTGTTTTGGTTGTGGAGAAACTGGACACCTCTCCTACAACTGCCCCAAGAAGCAGAACCAGCAGGATCCCCAGGGGAGCAACCCAAAGAGCAGATACCAGCCACCCTCTAATCAAGGAAGGGTGAATCATGTGTCCACAGAGACAGCTCAGGAAGCACCAGAAGTTATGATGGGTACGTTCAGCGTCAACTCCATCCTCGCTACTGTTCTTTTTGATTCCGGTGCTTCGCATTCTTTCGTATCACAAAGTTTTGTTAGAGTACGGAGTATACCACTTTTAGCTCTACAAAACCCAATATTAGTAAATTCACCGGGTGGGGCTATGCAAGCTCAATATTATTGTCCTTCGGTTAATATTGCTCTAAGGGGGGTAGACTTTAAGGTGAACCTTACCGAAATAAGAACAGCTGGGATTGATGTCATATTGGGTCTGGATTGGATGAAGAAAAATAAGGCAGTTATTCAGTGTGAGGAGAAGGTCGTTGTGTTAACTACGTCTAAAGGAGACAAAGTCAGTGTTGATGTAGTAATGCAACCACCACCTGCAGCGACAGTTAATCAACTCCAGGAGGATGACAGCCAGCTAGATCACGTTGTGGATGAGTTTCCGGACGTATTCCCTGATGAATTGCCAGGTATGCCACCCGACCGCGACATTGAATTTATTATTGAATTGTTGCCTGGAACTGCACCCATAGCTAAGCGTCCATATAGAATGGGAGTAAATGAGTTAGAAGAACTTAAGAAACAAATTAAAGAATTATTAGACAAAGGTTTTATTCGGCCTAGTTCTTCACCTTGGGGAGCACCAGTTATTTTTGTTGATAAGAAAGATGGAAGTCAGCGGATGTGTGTGGATTATCGGTCACTTAATGAGGTTACTATCAAGAATAAATATCCATTGCCTAGAATTGATGATTTGTTTGACCAATTGAGAGGAGCCTGTGTATTTTCCAAGATTGATCTTCGTTCCGGTTACCATCAACTAAAAATTCGTGCTACAGATATACCTAAGACAGCTTTTACTACACGGTATGGATTATATGAGTACACCGTGATGTCCTTTGGATTGACCAATGCACCTGCCTACTTTATGTATCTGATGAATAAAGTGTTTATGGAGTACCTAGACAAGTTTGTTGTGGTATTTATCGATGATATTTTAATTTATTCAAAAAATGAGGAGGAACATGCTGAACATTTAAGATTGGTGCTACAAAAATTACGAGCATAAGTTGTATGCTAAGCGGAGCAAGTGTGAATTTTGGTTAAAGGAAGTTGCCTTTCTTGGTCATATTGTCTCCAATGGTGGTATAGCGGTTGATCCTAGCAAAGTAGAAGATGTTCTGAATTGGAAGCCACCAACAACTGTTAGCGAGATTCGTAGTTTTCTGGGATTAGCAGGGTATTACAGGAGATTTATTGAAGGGTTCTCAAAGCTTGCTAAGCCTATGACTGCTTTATTAGAAAAGAATGCTAAGTTTGTCTGGTCGGAAAAATGTCAAAAGAATTTTGAAGAATTGAAGAAAAGATTAACCATAGCCCTCGTGTTGACTTTGCCAGATTTGAGCAAGAGATTTGCTATATATTGCGATGCATCTCGTCAAGGCTTGGGTTGTGTTCTTATGCAAGAAGGAAGAGTTGTGGCCTATGCGTCAAGACAGCTGAGGAAACATGAATTGAATTATCCTACTCATGACCTTGAGTTAGCTGCAGTTGTGCATTCGTTAAAAATTTGGAGACACTATATTATTGGGCAAAAGTGTGATATCTACACCGACCACAAGAGTTTGAAATATATTTTTACTCAGTCAGATCTGAATTTGAGGCAATGTCGCTGGTTAGAGTTGATCAAGGATTATGATTTGGAGGTACATTATCATCCGGGAAAAGCGAATGTTGTCGCTGATGCCCTCAGTAGAAAGAGTTATGCTAATGAGGTGCGAGTAACACCTATGCCAGAGGAGCTATGTGCTGAATTTGAGCGTCTCAATTTAAGTTTGGTTACTAATGCTATGGAGATAGTGGTTGAACCTACACTAGAGCAGGATATACGTAAAGGGCAGCTGGAAGATGAGAAGCTCAGAGAGATAGCTGAAAATGTAGTGGTTGGTAAGTCACCCGGATTTAGAATAGATGAACAGGGTACTCTATGGTTTGGAAAAAGGTTGTGTGTACCCGAGATAAGATCTATTCGCGATGCGATACTCCGAGAAGCTCATGACTCAGCCTACTCCATACATCCCGGCAGCACAAAAATGTATTTAGATCTTAAAGAAAGGTATTGGTGGGTTGGACTTAAGAGAGATGTGGCAGAATATGTAGCAATATGTGACACCTGTCAGAGAGTTAAAGCTGAGCATCAGAGGCCTGCAGGGTTGCTACAACCTATGAAGATACCTGAATGGAGGTGGGATGAAGTTGGTATGGATTTCATAGTTGGTTTGCCACGTACTCAGTTAGGGTATGATTCTATTTGGGTAATTGTTGATCGTTTAACTAAAGTTGCTCACTTTATACCGGTTAAGACTACCTATGCCGGAGCAAAGCTAGCTGAATTATATATGGCAAGAATTGTGTGTCTACATGGGGTTCCTAAGAAAATTGTGTCTGACAGAGGTACTCAATTCACGTCTCACTTTTGGAAGAAAATACATGAATCTTTGGGAACTGAGCTGAATTTTAGTACTGCCTATCACCCTCAGACAGATGGACAAACAGAAAGGACCAATCAAATATTAGAAGACATGTTGAGAGCCTGTGCATTGCAAAAAGGTGATAGTTGGGATAAGAGTTTGCCATATGCAGAGTTCTCTTATAATAATAGTTACCAAAAGAGTATCAAGATGGCACCGTTCGAGGCTTTGTATGGTCGTAAATGTAGAACACCTTTATTTTGGAACCAAACCGGAGAAACTCAAGTGTTTGGACCAGCAGTGTTGAGAGATGCAGAGGAACAAGTTGCGAAAATTAGAGAAAACTTGAGAGTGGCTCAGTCGCGACAAAAGAGTTATGCAGACACAAGAAGAAGAGAACTGACATTTGAAGTAGGAGATTATGTCTACCTGAAAGTATCACCTATGCGAGGTGTAAAAAGGTTCAATATGAAAGGTAAATTGGCACCGAGGTATATTGGCCCATTCAAGATTCTAGCAAGACGCGGAGAAGTAGCTTATCATCTAGAACTACCCGAAAGTTTGTCGGGTGTTCATGATGTGTTTCATATATCCCAACTTAGAAAGTGTTTGCGAGTGCCCGAAGAGCAAATACCATTGGAGGAATTGGTTGTTAAAGAAGATCTCACATATGAAGAATACCCAATTAAAATATTGGAAACAGCAGAGCGAGTCACAAGGAGCAGAGTTATAAAAATGTGCAAGGTTCAGTGGAATCGGTATTCAGAGGATGAGGCAACCTGGGAAAGAGAGGAAGAATTGAGAAAGTCGTATCCCCAATTATTTGAGTAAGCTAATCTAATCTCGAGGACGAGATTAATTTTAAGGGGGGTAGAATTGTAACACCCTAAAATTTGCTTTTATTAAAATAGGGACAAATTGATTTATTTATGCAATTGTTGGCATATTAACCTAGCAAATAAGAACTTTTAGTAATTAAAATAAATCATAGGATTTAGAAACATGATTTGCTGCATCCATGCTGCTCAAAGATATTTTGTTTGATTTGCACTTTATTGAGATTTAGAAATATTCAAATGTATTTGGAAACCTCCCCTCTTCCTTTTTCGCCCGCGTGGGCCGAAGGCCACCCGAGCGTCGGCAGTCCGGCCTAACTTCCTCGCGCAGGCGCCCTTTTCCTTTGGTTGCCATGCGGGGCCTGCTGCTCAGAGTCGTCCCCTTCCTTCGTCGGGAGTCCGAGCAGGACTCGATGTCCAACCGACCGCCGCCGGAATCCTCGGACGAGTCCGTCCTGAGCACGCCCCCACCGGCCCGTAAAATGAAGCCGCGACCCTCGCCCCTTCCCTCCTACTGGCACTGACGCGTCGGACCACGGCACAGCGCCGTTTTCTTCCTCCGGACAGAGCCCGAACC
Source organism: Eremochloa ophiuroides (assembly GCA_038502445.1). Classification (NCBI taxonomy): domain Eukaryota; kingdom Viridiplantae; phylum Streptophyta; class Magnoliopsida; order Poales; family Poaceae; genus Eremochloa; species Eremochloa ophiuroides. Next base: position 40,477,323 of record JAHLJS010000008.1, on the reverse strand, counting down.
GAGCACGACTGCCGCCTCCGACCGTATCCTAACCACCGAATCTCCCAAAGTCCGGATATCCTACGCCTCCCTCGCGCCCCTATATAGGTCGGCCGAGCTCTGCCGTCCCTCCCCACAAGTTCCCGAGCAAGCCACGCCCTCCAATCTTGCCCTAGCCGCCGCCCTGAGCTCCGCCGTCGCCCCGAGCTCCGCCACCGCCGTCGATTTCTCCTCGGGAAGACTTCTCCGTCGAAATTAGTTGTTCTCCAAGCTTCGCAGCAAGGTCAGGAACCTTTCCGACCCCTTCTCCCTCGGTTTTGTGCACTACAGCCATGATGCCGAGCTTCGCCGCCACCATAGTTCCGCCACCTAGCTCGCCGCATCCTCCCCGAGCTACCCCTGTGGCAACCGAAACCATAGATAGGTTCGGCTTGAACTCCTCTTGCTTCCCGACCAGATCCCGAGGTGTGCCGAGCTTCCTAGCCCTGAAAACACCGTCTTTGGCCATCTTGCCGGTGAGGAATCGGCCGGGCGCCGCCCGACTCCGGCGACCAGAGCCGCCCTTCTTTTCCCGAGCTACCTGCGCCGTCCACGGCCGATCCAACGGCTCACAGTGGGAGATACCTTTTCGACCGGCACTTTTGCAAAAGAGCCCCTGAGCTTTTTAATGTTCTAACCTGCGGTCCTTTGGCGTATTTCTCAGATTACGCTTTCCTATTTAGAAAACGTATTTCCTCGGTTTTAATTCAAAAGGGCGTTTTCAATATTTACAGATTTGCCACTCAGTTTATTTCGGCCATATTTTATTCGTTTTAGCTCCGATTTAATCCGTTCAAGTCTCGTTAGATTCATAATTTTGTAATCTGTCTAATGATGCTACTGTTAGTCATGTTTTTAACTTTTAAAATTCGAGATTAGATTTAATCTATTATTTTATTAAAGTAAAACTTGTTTATTTCATAACTTTCCCGTTTGAACTCCGATTTTCGTGATCTTTATATCGTTGGAATCGTAGCGACGCGTAGATTATTTTTATACACTTTTCAATCTGTTTTTCCACTGTTGGTGTACTGTTTCTAATATAGATCTTGTTTGCTTCGTGTATGATTGCTACGATGATTGTGTGGTGATTTTATGATCGAGTTCAGACGGTGAGCAATACGTTGGTGATCAAGAGTACACGGAGGATCCAAGTTCTCCAGAGCATTTTGATCAAGGCAAGTATAGCATGGACCATCCTTGTTGCCTATTCACCTTAATCACTAAATTCATGATGCATGTGTCTACCTTGGCAACCATAGTATTTATTCCTAAGTTTTGATCACTTGATCCTTGTTACCCATGAGATTGCATTTGAGTAGTGATGCTAGTGCTTGATGATGCCATGATCTTATGAACTTGATTAATTAATTATGAGATAAAGATTAAAAGATGCTTTTTAGCAACATGGACTAAGGACTTAACTGTAAGTATGACACCGGGACTTACAGCGCAACCATGAGGGTTATATGGCTCTGAATTTAGTCAAGTATGAAGTTACTTGCTATTATGTTGTTAATCTTGAAAGGTTCCTTGCCGAGCTGGTTGTTTTGCGGCTCCTGTCTTTGTGTGTACTGCTGCGTGTGTGTGCCACTAGAAGGAGGGCTCTACCACCCCTTGCCATTGCGCCCGGATTGATTAGTGGCATGTTAGGAAGGCTTTTGAAAGACTTCATAGTGTACCCTGCCGCACTTCCTTGGTGAGGTGACATGCCCTTGGCATATGGGAATCACGACTCATGGTGAAAGTGTGCAACCTCTGCAGAGTGTAAAACTGATATATCAGCCGCGCTCACGGTCACGAGCGGCCTTGGACGTCTTACAGGAACTTAACTAATTTAATATTGATTTATTTGGGAGTTTCTATTGAAGTTTATTCCATATTAATTATCATGTTTATATGATCATGCGAATCTTATTTCCTTGGTATATTCTATTGCTACTACTCAATTGCTAAAATGTGATCAACTAAAAGCAACCGCTGTCGACCAGTGTCAAGCCTTATTTGAGCCTCATAAACCCATGTTATTCTTGTTGAGTACGACATGTACTTACGCTTGCTTTATTTTTCATATTTGGATAAAAATCCCGGATGGGTAACAGATGATTATGATGATTCTTCTGAGGATTACTAGGATTGTGGTTCACCAGTCAACTACTTCCCTGTGAATTGGAGCTTCCGCGAGAGATTATAATTATTAGTCCGCTGCTATTTATGTAAAGACTCTGTGATATTATTCGCTATATATTAAACCTTGTGATGGTACTATGTAATTTGTCGCTTATGTGTGTGATTGATCTCTGGGCGCACATAAGTTGGTTCATTCAATTTTATCCTTAAAATTGGGTGTGACATGTGATCACATTCTCTATAGTGTCTTGATCACCAAAATGGAAAGAGCCCTATTGATTCCACCTTTGCCTTGAGCTCCATCATTTGCACCAAGTGTTGAAGCATTTGATCTTCATGTTGATGGGATTACTCCAAAGGCTTGGATGTCGTCATTGCTCCACTTGATCTTTCAACCACACTTGTAATCACAACACTTAAACATGTGGTTATATAATAGGTGTCATCAATTAGCCAAAACCAAACATAGAGCTTTCAATCTCCTCCTTTTTGGTAATTGATCACAACTCTACAAAGATATGCAATGAACTCAATTTGGTAGTATTAGCTCCCCCTACATATGTGCCAAGTGTTTGGATTTGAAAGGCTTTGCACATATGCATTGGATTAGAAGTGTGGGAGAGATATTACTACCAATTTGATGCTATGGTTTATAGACTTGGACTTTTGAAGCGTGATACCATCGGAGTGCATGTATAAACCTTCCTTAGCACCATGGATAGCTAGATTCCGCTTGAAAGAATTCTTGCAACCAAAGATATTAGAATACCTCGTGAGATCAACATTAAATATAAGGTTCTAGTACCACTTTGAAAGACCAGGAACTAGCTACCACTTCTATGCATGCTAGTACTTCAATTCACCACACAATTTAATTATAGCATACACCAAACAAGCATATATATTCAATTTAAGTACAAATGCAATGCATCAAACATATGAGTATGCACAACCAAATGCTTACAAACATGCTTGAGCTTGCTCCCCCTAAGTGTGAGATCCAAATTTTTGACATTTTTGTGATCCCTCTCACTTGGCCTATAGCTCTCCCATCATCGGCCTAATGATGGTTTGAAAGGACCGAATCGATGCCTAGAGGGGGGGGAATAGGCACTTCAAAAATCAGACAATGGTTAGCACAATTATTCAACCCGAAAAATTCGGCTAGGCCAGCTCCTTCACCCGGCTTGGCCCGTTTTACAACCCGGCTTGGCCGGGTTTCACGGTTTGGCCTTCTGTCGTCAGGTACTACCGGCAAACTACCGGTACTACCGATTTATGACCGGTATTACCGATTGTTGACCGGTACTACCGATGTTCTGCGCTGAGAACGACTTGAGGTGCCTTTCACCGCTTTGCTAGAATGACTTCTTGATGTGTGGCACTTATGTAAGTGTATGGACAAGTCCAAACACCCTCTGCAATTACAAACCACAACACCCGAGTAGCACAAACGAAAAACACAAGTAAAAATGCTGAATATAAACAATGAGCGAGGCAAACCAAGAGAAGACACGAGGATTTGTTTGACCGAAGTTCGGCACACCCAAAGGTGTCCTACTCTCCGTTGTGGAAGCCGGTGAGGACCCAACCAAGGTCAACTCATGGTCGGACCCGAAACGGTCTCTTTCCATCTTCTTCACTAAGGGGCTTTCTTTCCTTTTTCAGTGGGAAAACTACCCGTACAACAATGGCCACCACGGCAGCCTACAACACCCCACGGGTGCTCGTTGGTGACGCCTCGCCACCACGGAGTCGAAGCTCCAAGCGGAAAAACGCAACGAACTAGAGAATCTTTGACTTACTCAAGTGCTCAAGAATGAGATGGCTCACACAAGCTCTTTGGATCACTCTTGCCACAAAGACAAGTCTCTCAAGGCTCAAGCTCACTCACTAATCAAGGATTAGAAAGTTTTAATCTTTTCACTCACAAAGAGAGAGTAGAGAGAGCAAGAGGGCTTTTCTAGTCATGGATGGGTATTGGGAGAATCAACAACCTTGGGAGAGGGAGTGGGAGAGGTATTTATAGCCTCCTCTCCAAAACTAGCCGTTGGGGCAGAATCGACAAACCCGGCCTGGCCGGGTTCAACAGTTCAAACCTGAACTAGCCGTTGGAGGGGCAACTTGGCCGGGTAACCTACCCGGCTTGGCCAGGAAAGGCAGCCTAGGCCGGTTTTGCTACCCGGCCTGGCCGGGTTAGGCTGCCCAGTCAGCTGCCTCTCTCACTTCCTCCCTTTTCTCTCAAGCTCTTTTCTCTCAGGTTTTTACTCTTGAGCACTGTCACTTGTCTTCAAAACTATAGTGATACGACTCTCCAAGAAGGAGCAAACACAAATACAACTCACACAAACTTTGGTTTGTCCTTCACTTGAGTTGTTCTTGATTTTCAAATATTTTGCCACTTTGAACTTTGAATTATTGAGAGCTTCATCACTTCTTCTTCATGATCCCTTCATCTTGAGCATGTGACTTGTGTCGAAGTGTCCAAGTCACTTTGAACATTTGATTGATCTTCCACATTGACAATCACCACTTGCATGGCTAACTCCAAGTTGGCTTCTTCTTCACCTTAGCTAGGTCCCTCGGCCGTGAAGTCGTCACTTGTCCTTCACCTTTCGCTTGGTCCCTCGAAGTTGCCCACTTGTCATTAACACCACATCGAGATTTGTGTGCATTTACCCATGCTTCACATCATGCTTTGAATACCCTTTGATTTTTATAATTGTTGTATTATTGCTTCAACTAGATTGTTTCCATTCATCAACATAAGCAACTCAACCAAAGATTTGCAATCTCATATGGATATAGATAATCTCAACCATCAATTTGCACCTGTGAATAAATACCTGCAAATCTCACAATGTTCATTAGTCCTTTAATCGTGTTGTTATTAATCACCAAAATAATTAGGGATCTTAGATGCTCTTTCAATCTCTCCCATTTTGGTGATTGATGACAACCCGATTAAAGCTTACAAATAATTATAAATAAAGGAGATTTGGATTCAAAAATCTGTGAGTGCCTCCCCCTCAACATGTGCATATGAATGGAATTCACAAAAGACGACCTCAGATGTCAATTTGCACATATTAAGACAAGTGGGAGACTCCCCCTAAATCATTGCATCCAGATAACCACAAAGTATAGATATAAGAATAAAACATGATGCAACAAGATATATATCACCCAACAAATAACAACAATACACCATCACAAGAGAGAAACCACAAAGGCAACAAGAGAGCTAACAATAATAAGAAAGTGAAAACCACATAGTAGCAATCATTACAAATATTCCCAAGTCCACGGAATAACTAAAGAGCTAGATTATACAATATGTCTCTCTCACGATGATATTACAATAATACTCATAAGTCTCGATCACAAAGATCATACAAAGTGTCTATACACAAGTGAACTCATCCAAATCACAGAGATATGCGCGGAAGCTTTAATCCACATCTTCTCGCCCTTTGTCATCACATCATCAAAAACATGAGAAGAGATGGATACGATTTGGAGAAGGCACAAGTAAGCTCAGAAAGCACCAAAGGAACCACTGCCACTGCCACCTATGCTATCATAGTACCCACCACTGCTGTCAAAGTAGCTGCCACTAGCTCCTGACTGCTGCCACTGAGGTGGAACTGATCCTGAGTGAGTCTCTGAAGTGTATGACGGTGCAAAAATAGAAGTGCTGAGTCTATGTGCAATCTGCTCACTCTCTGACATACGGGGCTGCTCAAGAGGTCCTGAAGAGTAAGCTAGAACTATGCTGTATCCTGCCTCTGAGCCATATCCTATCTCTATCCCATAGCCTGAACCTGTACCATATGCTACAACACTGCCTGAGGCTGAACCGGGATACGGAATCCCTGAAGATGAGCCAGCATGTGTAAAAGGTGGCATCGAGAAACCGAGACCTGTAGACGGTGGAGGAGGAGCTGTCGACGTACCGGCCTCCTGAGGAAATCCGTGACCATGTGAAGATGAAGAACCGGGACCATAAATCTGAGAGTAGTAATCCCCACGCTCCCACTCCTCCTGGTAACTCTCAAGTGACCTCGGAGGCGGAGGAAAAGACTGCTGAACTGGCTCAGGAGGAATAGGCCGGTGTGCCTGGTGCACGAGTCAACGTCTCTTTTACCCAAGCATGATGTGCCCTGGCCTCTGCCTGCTCACTGTAGGCTCTCGTGTCAATGTCATCAATGCGCTTGCATATTCCAAAAATCATGTTGAACATCTTTCTAATAGGAGAGGGTGGCTTGTCCCTACCATTTCCTCGGGAGTGCTATCGGTGAGAGCCACCATGCTGCTGAGGAAGACTAGAAGTATCTCCTGGAGCTGTAGCAGTGGAAGTGGAAGCTCCAGGATTAGTGGGCACAATAGGAGTCTTCTGGCAAGTAATCCTTAGTGGTTTGTGCACCACTTCCTTCACATATGTCAATCCTGTCACATCCTCAATTATCTTCATGATGTATGGTCCATATGCTGCACTCTGCATGGGATACTCAGATATACCTTTGATCTCAGCCCATATGAAGTGAAACACACTGAAGCGTGTTGCAGAAGGTGCCATCTTACCAAGCAGGTTCTTTGTATAGAATGTGATATTCTCATTATCTCCAGATTTAGGTGCAAGAGTGGCTCTAAACATCCTGTTAAGATATCCATAATAAGTGTAGATGCCCTTCACAGTGCCAAAGTAGCCCTGGGAGTTCAATGGATACATGAATTTCATTTGTGCTCCTGGCAAATGCAACTCAGAGTGAATCTTGTGCCTCTTCATATCACGCTCATCAAACCCAAGCACTGTGCTGAACCTCTCTTAGGTGATAGTGTGCCAAGTACCATCTGTCATCCAGCTCATGGTCCACAGCTTCTGATCAGCATTAGTTTCATTAACATAGAGTGTAGCATAAAATTGAGCAATCAATTCATCACTCCAGTTATACTGCAAACCCATGATATTCTTTACTTTCTTCCTCTCACACTCTCTGATGACATCATTAAAAATTGGATCATTTTTTCTCCTCATGTACTCCCAATCAATCCAGTGAGCCCTATGGATATTTCTAGGAAGAATAACTGACTCATAGAAATCCTGGTGAAAGAGACTATGAAACATGTAATTTGTAGCAGTGCGAGGAATCAACCTGGGATCAATCTTCCTTTCATTTCTGCAAGCCTTTGTCATCCCTCTAGCCATGTAGTCAGTTCTGGCTCTCATCTGTGGACCCTGAGGGCGCTGCATCTTGAACATCTGATCAGCAACAAAAGAAGCTCAAGCACTTCTTTAACTGCCTCTGACTGATGGCTGCTCATGCTGTTCTTCCCCATCATTTGCCTCATCATCATCAACATCATCATCATCATCATCACCATCATCATCATCATCATCATCATCATCATCATCATCTGAGGGATCTGCAGGACCTTTATCTCTGTGCTTAACTCTGTATTCCTCTTCCTCATCATCATCACTTGAGGAACCACTCTCCTGAATCTCTGACATAGATACCCTATACTGAGTACCTGAGGAAAGCCTGGTCTGTGGGCGAGGCCCACCTGAACCCTGTCCAACCTGTATCTCATCCTGATCTCCTGCCCCTGATCCTTCTCCTTTGTCTGACCCTCTTCTGCCCCTTTTTCTTCTAACATACTGTTTCTGCATTGTCCCTGAGACCACACACAAACGATTTCCAATATATCATAAGACCTCTGACAAGATATATCAAGATATGGCTTAGAGAGGATGTAAAATAGCAGTAGAAGGACACTTATGTCGAAATCTAGTTGAGATGACCAACACAATTTCCACATGAGTTTCTTTCTATTGCTATAACATACGAAGATAAGGTGCAATGCTTTTGATTAATCTTGCAAGATAGTATGGTGACATGCATTAAGTGGACTTCTCTAGGGAAATACATCATAATAAAGTTACAATAGCTCAATGTGCTATATATATTTCCAAAAAGATTTCTACTTAATGTGAACCATCATACAAAATATCTATATAAGTTAACCAACTTTGAAGTACCATGATAAAATCTGTGCAAAGACATGATTTTTGTTCCACTGAGCAAACCAGCATGGTAGTGGAGGGGGATCAGCCAGAGAGTCAAACCCGACTGAGCCGCCACCCATACCCGGCATGGCCGGGTAGCCGGCCTAGCCGAAAAGGATACTCGGCCTAGCCGGTTCGCCCAGGAGACCAAAAATCATCCCCCTGCACAAATCCACCATGGGACTTCCTCCAAACTTTGAGCATTGCATCTAGGCACTATATTCCATCATCCAACCAAAGGAAATCGAGAGAAGTCGCCTAGAAAAGGAGATCAGGCACCATGAACATATAATACCTTGGGGAGAGAGGAAGAAGAACTTGGAGAAGATTTGGGCTTCAAATCCCGACTTAGCCGACCCAAGGGAGGCTCTAGCCGAGAGCAATCTTGAATCCTTACCCTAGGGAGAGAGATCGGGAAGGGGCACCTTCACTTCACCATGGGAGAACTTGGGAGAGAGTTCTGAAGAGGAGAGAAGCAAATGGCGTCGGTGGGGAGAAAGTGGAGATTCCCCACTGTAAATCCCATGCCCTCCTGACGGGTGGGGCCAGCCTGCAATACTCGGCTGGGCCGGGTCTGGGACCTGGCTGGGCCGGTTTTGCCCACTCAGCCACAAAGGCTTTCCTTTCGGGCCCACACCAAATACTTGCTCCAAATTTACTTTTTCTTATTTTATCCAAGATTTTTCTGTCCACTTTTCAATGTTTGCATTCCATTCAAGCTATGTTTTATGAAAATCAAATTCATTCCAAACATCCAAACTTTCTTTTCCTTTTATGCTTGCACCAAACATATTCCAACTTATGTCCATGTTTCTTTACTTGACACTTTCCAAGAGAGGGAGAGATAAAGTTATAATCTAGATAGATATTCGTGGACTTAGGTAAGTCATATCTTGAGTGATTAGCCAAACAATCAACCATGGTGAACAATAATAACTGTAGACATGGCTAGGTCACAAAGACCAAGAATCAATCTTTTGCAAGTAATCCTACACAAGTTAAAGCATCTAGTTGGGTTTTCGCAAATTCTATCCTGTCATATAGATGCACACTCTAACAAGCAAGGATCCTAGATGGTCTTTCAATAATCAGATTGCTTCTATTAAATCATACCTTGGCCTCTAGCATCCCATAGTACTTTTAAGATTTATCATTTAAGCATGAGTACGGATAATACTTGAGAAACTTCATTCTCAATGAGACTACATCAATTTTCTTAGCAAACTCATTAGTCTCATGGATTCTAGTCATAGAGTGAGCTCCCCTTGATAAGTGCTTTAAGTGATGTGAATAATTCTAACAAGCACTTGTATTCGATGAAGATTATGGGAAGTAACTCTATGTCTAGACCACGGCAAAAAGGATTTAACAAAATTGAAACTGGTGCCATAGTAATACTCACAAAGCTATTCTCAAAATCAATTGATATGAAGTGTAGTTCTAGCTTGGAATAGATCTTCAAGTGGCATTGATAGACAATGGGAAACATCCACTTGAAACATGATCCTTTCTAACTTGCTTTCTATACACATGCTCTTTCAACAAGGTTAGTAACCAAGAGATTAAATATTTGATGAACTCGCCCTAAAGGAGTGCACTAGAGATCTTTCGAAAAGGCACTTAGATAAATTTATATCTATAGGGATTCATCATATACCTATTCTCCATATAACATGTAAATCATGAAAAGTTGGTTGGATAAGTGATACTCACACCCTTTTTGTGCATGAACTAGTTTAATATGTGTAAGATGATCATGTGAGACAAAACACCACAAAGAGGAGGCATCCCTGCCTGCCCCACAGAAGTCGGCTTGGCCGGGTTTAGGATTCGGCTTAGCCGCCTTCCAGCCAAATCCGGCCTGGTTGGGTTTAGGACCCGGCTGAGCCGACTTTGTCGGTGGTACCGGCATTTCTTCGTTACTACCGCTCCATCTTCGGTAGTACCGGTAGTTTACCAGTAGTACCGGTCCTTTGTCGTCTCCTTTGGTTCATTCCTTGCGCCTTACCATTTGTAGATCCCAAAAGTGATTATCTACATAATAAACAAACAATGCTCTGCTAGAGAGCCATTAAAAGCATCACATGGGACAAAACATAAATTTTGCACAAGGACTAGCCACTTTCATGAATATATATATCTATACGAACTCTTTTTCAAGTGATGCACATATATATATTCAATGTCTACACCAAGTAGCATGGCTAGGCAACATAAATGGAACTTGTTACCGAGATGCAATTGGATGAAGCAAGAGTTATGATAAATTCTTGACTTGTGGTTATTTTGACCTTTTCATCTCAAAGTCAAGCCTCCAATGCACCTTCATTTACCTATTTGCCTATCAAGCTTGTTTTGGTATCCAACATTTGTTGGATCCTTTTGGGTTAGTTGACTAGCACTTAGGTACCCAAATGGCATTGGCACTAGCTTTGGGTGAACTCATCTCATTACTAGTACCAACTCCATTTGTGGTCTTCCTAAGCATATAACCATGATCAAATATGTTTGGCTTAGGAGTGTTACCTTTGGGACAACCCTTGGCTAGGTGTCCTTTGCCTCTACAAGTGTAGCAAATGCGGCCATTGTTTGCAATGCTCTTATTTTGCTTGTTGGGACATTCACCAATTGTTGGCGGTCCTTAACAACCAAAATATAACATCATTCTAATGCTAAAATAAATAGAAGGTAGGGCTTTTTATCTAACCTTTCCACTGAGTTTTGTTGCACATGTGACTTGCAGGTCGAACACGTGGAAATGCATAAAAATCACCGGAAAGCGCACTTCTAGAAAACATATTCAGAAAAGGCGCAAATCAAGAATAAAAGAGAAAAGCCCATCAAACCAACAAACGGGATCCATCCGTAACCGCGGGGGAGGCCCAGGCCCAGGGAGCAACCGACCACCCGAAGGCGGTGGCCAATTGCCGCCTCCCAGGGACCGATCGCCCCCGGGTGTGGCCGTTCCCCAGTTAACGCTTCCCGGGCCCAGTTTTCAGTGACAGTGCTCATGGCGGTTCCCTGAAGGTGGTTTCACCTCCTTCCATACTTAGCTACGCCAAAACCGTCCTATGGAGCTATAAAATGAGGCCCTCACCCCCTCCATCGAAAAAACAACTTGATACAAGAGAGAAGAAGAAGGGAGTGCCACTATTTTTCCATTAGTTTAGCTTCTAGCTAGGCTAGTATAGGGTTAGAGAGAGAGACAGAGCTTGAGAAGTGAGAGCGAGGTCGAAGCAGTTCTACTCTCGGCTGGACGAAGTGCCGGACTTATCGGCTCTCGCATCCAACTTGTACCTCTACAACCATCTTGCTACTTGAAGTAAAAGGTTCGTGATACATTCTAAGTTTCGATTCATTAAGTAAGTAATTCTCATAAAACTACTTGTTTGTGGGATCGTCGCTCGTCCGTTGGACTGGGTGCTCTAGTTAGAGGACTCCTGATAAAGACAGAAGTTCCTTGCCATCGCTAGAGTAGTAGTCGCCGTCGTAGACGTGGTGTCTAAGTCGGGGTCTACCTTCGTATTTTGTGCGTGCCCATGGGCAGAGGGTTAGGTGGCAGGTGGTGACAGCCCTGTCCACTCGTATCTGAATTCCCCCACGTTCGGCCGCGGAGTAGCGCTGATACTGGTATCGGCTGGCAGACTAGTTGCGTCAGTGGGCCTGAAGCAGACAAGTAGTGGGGAAGTTATCTTCACTTAGTGTTTCCAGCCTTAGTGTATCCTCTCTACCCAAGTTATCCCCTCTACCTTTTTCTAGGGTAAACTAGCTAAGAGCCTATAAACATAAGCCGTTCCTTTGGGAAATTATAAATACGATACCCTGAATACTTCCGGGTGAAGTGCTACAACGGTACTTCCGTGCGCTTGCGGACTTTTCTGCTGACGCTAAGAAGTGCCAACAAGCATTTCTGGCGCCGTTGCTGGGGAACGGTTGTCGTTTTTAGTCTCCGAACCTAGTTGCCGGTGTATCCTTTGTTTTTACCTTTCTCTACTTTTACCCCTTTTGTCCAATGGAGTAGCCCACCATCTCCAAACTTTCTGCTCCTAAGGGAGAGTTCGTTGAACCTCCACAATCCGCGAAGCCAATCACAACTTCAAGCTACGAACTTCGCCCTGGCTTTTATAGCCATGGTTTGGGAACAAACCTTCTCAGGGTTAGATTACGAAAACCCATATCATCACTTAAGGGAGTTTGAGCAGCTCTGTGCATGCCTAACCATTGCCGGCATGTCACATGAAACAATGCGATGGAAATTGTTTCCTTTCTCGCTTGATGAGAGAGCGAAACAATGGTACGCCCTCAACGTAGGGAAGGTAGCTAGTGATTGGGAGGAATTGCGAAACAAATTTTGCGTAGCATTCTTCCCTATATCCCGAATCGCTGCCCTACGTCAAGAGATCCTCAACTTCCAACAAAATGAGAAGGAACTGAAACGACCTCGATTTCCAGCGAAGGGAAATCCACAGGCTCGATTTGTAATTCAACAGATTGCTTGGGACAATCCATGAAATTACCCATATCTCAGTTGTCACCAGGAATCCATACAACGGTAAATAAGTCTTACATAAACATTTATTACATCGCCACATTGGCGGAATCAACAATCAGAGAAGCTTTAGAAGATGCGGAAATGATTCATCCTTCACGGCCAACTTGAGTGTAGCACGTGACCCTATTCCTCGCCATCGTCTTCCTCGAAGTCGTACTCATTCTCGTCACCTGACAGCAAATTTATCAGTACGATTTGTACTGGCCACGGAGCCCACCTATGCAGCATTTGCTTTGTGGAAAGTGGATGCAAGGCTATACAAGCAGACCTATAGGCTGAGGTTTCCTATGCAGCTGTAATCAATGTTTAATTAGTCAAGTTTTATCTCCAGTTAACACCATCATCCCTTTTCCCATCACCACATCTCACTTACCCACACCTCGCTCTCATTCGACAGGCCCAACTCCCTCTCGGGCCTATCTCAGCGGCACACTAGCACAGCGGGTACACTGCCGGAAAATGTCATCCAGGGGGAGAAGAGAACACTCACTACACTAGTAGAAGCTTCACAGGAAAGGTCCATAACCAACGAGTTGGCATATGTATCGATCAATCAACCATACACTCTGCAGAGGTTTCACTACCCACAAGATTAGCCATCATAGGTGTTGCGCAAACACCTAGGCAGAATTCCGGGTGCTTGCTTGCCTAGGTCGATGCCACCCTACCACTCAGCCCTGGGATATTCCGGATCCTACACCGTTATGCTGAGACTGGGAGACACAGTACCGGGCCCATCCAGTGGTACTGCGCATCTAGAATGGAACGGGAACCCATCGACCGTCTCCGCCCACCCTTATCACCTCTCAACCTTAGCAGTAGTGGCACCGTCCTACCAAGTAGTCCAGCCGTCTCCCGCCCATCAGAAGCGAGTGAGTAGAAAGGGATTCCCATGAACCTGAAACTAGTCCGTCCTAGGTTTGACCAAGCAGGCATCTTCACTTAGGGGATACTCTCCCCGTGCCATCACAGCACCTCCGTCCACGGGCTTCAAACCACCAAGGCTATCCCACCCGGAACCTCCTCAACAACTTTACCCGCCATAGGTATCTCGCATGGGGATGCCCAGGTTGCACCCCCGGCACGACTTGCCCCACGGGCTTGTCTCACATCCCACTTGGTCGACATCAACCCTTACCACGCACCCAAGACGCACGCAGCACTCTCTCCCAGTGGTTATAATCAGATATACACCGTCCCAATTCCACCACATAGCATATAGCAAGTAGAAAGTAGTGGAAAAAGTAACAGTAAATTAAGCAGCAGCTAACCTAGCAGCGGATAGCAGGGTATGGTCTTATCAAGGCAGAGAATTCAAATATACTACCATGCAACCAATCCATACATAATCATAAAGCAATAGCAACAATGTCATTTGCAATGCGTAAATAGGATCTAAGGATTTGGTGGGACGTGGCACCTTCGTAGTCGTCTCCTAGCTCCTGAAGGTACTCGTGGTCGTCTTCCTTAGTCAGATCCTCCTCCGGCTCTGAAATCGAACACGAAATAGTCACGTCAGCGACTCCTATAGAGTATTTCAGAAAAATCCAATAAAATAAAGAGCCAAATGCACACAAACATAGTCTTAGATTGTAGATCTCATTTTTGTGAGAATTTTGATATATGGTGCGCAATTTTTGGACATCGTATGAATAAGTTATGAATTTCCGAAGATTATCCTATTTTCTGAAAATGGAAAATGGTCGATTAATCAGGGGCAGCTCAGGATTGGTCCACGTGGCGCGCGGGTCCAGTAGTGCGGCATGTGGCGCCTCATCAGAACACAGATGCGATGGTCGCCCACTAGGTGTTCGATGCTGGTTCCCAGAGAGTCGCCGGCGTCGGTGTAGCTCGGCGTAGCTCGGTGGAGCTCGGCGTAGCTTGGCGTAGCTCGGCGGAGCTCGGCGTAGCTCGGGCGAATCGGAGATTCGGGGTGCCTGAGGGTGCCACTCTCCCGAGCTCTCCCGGGGAGGCTCGAGCGAATCGGACATTTGGGCGCCGAGGGTGCCGCTCTCCCGAGCTCTCCCGGGGAGGCTCGGGCGAATCGGAGATTTGGTGCGCCGAGGGTGCCGCTCTCCCGAGCTCTCCCGGGGAGGCTCGGGCGAATCGGAATTTTGGGCGCCGAGGGTGGCGCCCTCCCGAGGGTTGGCTGTCATTAGTGAAATGATGTCGTGGGCCTCCTTCTCTCCCACGGCATACGGCGGTTCTCCGACGAGGTGGAGGCGCACGTAGCCAAGGCGACAGACATGATTCGGGGCTCGGCTATTTACGCGGCGGTGCCGAGGCAGACTTGGCGAACCTCGTCGGCCTTTCTCCACAGCGCGAGGCGATCGGGGGTACTCGGAACGGATTTTAGGCGAGGCGGAACGTGTCGGCGATGGTCACGTTTCCCCGAGAACGCACCTCTCGGTGTTCCGGGCTATGGAGGTTCGATCTTCCGCAACTAAGCTTGTCCGAGGTGGTCGGTGAGTTGGTGGTCACGCTAGCGGGTCGCGTCGGCGGTTTCACGGCTTGTGCGCGGGAACGCCGCCGAGGTGGCGGTGCTCCGAGCACGTGTGACAGCGATGCCCGTCGTAAGTGGCCTGACGTCCATAGCCGATGTCCAGTGGTTTGATGGCCGGTCTTGTGCGCGTGTTGTGCGAAGTGTTCAGGGGCCGGAAACAGCCCGCGGCCTACACGCTCGTGATGCCGAGCGCCATGACCGGTAGCACGGCGAGATCGTATGAGGTGCATGGAGCAGGTGATCTTCCTGAGCCGGTAAAGGCTCGTGCCTGCGCGTCCCGTGGGTGGAACGCCATGGCAAAAGCAGGGCGAGGTTCGGATATGGCGTGCGGTGGCTCACCGTGGGGCTGGTGAGGTAAGGATGGCGGTGCAGTGACGAGGTGACGCTGTGCAGAGTGATCGTAGTGCCGTGCCGCTCCTCGTCCGCAGCTCGGGCTTCTCCTCCGTGTCCGGCTCCGGCGTGCTCCGCGGCGGCGGTGCTCCGGCGGCTCCTCCTCCTCTGCTCCGCCCTTCTCCCTCTCTCTCGGCTATGCGGTGGAGTGCGGTGGCTTGTGGAGCCGCAGCGTGGCGGCTGCGAGTGGGAATGGGCTAGGGCTCCTCGGGTGCTCCAATTTATAGGCGGCCGGTTCTCGGAACAGCAGCGGACGGTGATGGGTATCGGTGGGTGTACGTGGAGCTCATCCGTGCGCTTGAGCTAGGGTTTCAGGGTGCACGCGGGCTCGCTTGGCGGCCAAGAAAGGAGGGGACAGGAGGGGGACAACTCTGCGGGGCGTGGTGCTGTCGGCCGTGGGTCCGGGGTCACGCCATTCGTGTGACACCCCCGGCAGGCGCGTCGCCTTCGTGAGGAAGAGAAACAGTGGAAGGGGAAGGCGGCTCACATGCGGGCCCAAGTTGGCAGCGAGCGCGAGCGCGTGTGTGCCGGTCACGCGCGCGTTGCCGGGCCGCAACGTGGGCCGGCCCATCTCACGTGTGCGGTGGGCGCGAGGAGAGAGGAAAAGAAAACAGGGCCAGTTGGGCCGGTTTGGGCTGGCGTCGGGCCGGTTCTGCTCTCCTTATACTCTCTTCTTTTTCTTTTTCTTCTTCTTAAGTGTATAAATACATATATTACCCATTTTAAGTATTGAGTAAATACAAACATAAATTGCAATAAATCCCAAATGTGATACATAAGCTATTATTCTATGTGAATGGAATTAAAATGCAAGCTATACTCCTTTATTTACCAAATTCATAATGAAACCTATATGCTTGCCCAAGAAAAATGGGTTTTCACAATAAATAAATCAAAAATTTTATTTGATTGGGATTTTTAGGTTGTGTGGGTTTTTAGGGTTGTTACAGGAACCCATAGGAGCAGCTTGGGAATGATTTACAATTTTAACAAAATCTGGCCCAGACTTGTCTATTCCCAACCACGTGCTCTTACAACACTTTTGGTTAGGACTGAGCAAGGACTCTGCCCTACAACTCGACATAGCCGCAGGAGGGTCGTTTACACACAAAACCACGGCTGAAGGAGAGGCCCATCTAGATCGCATTCTAGAGAATACTCCTCCATTAGAACCCCTCTCCTCCATGTAGAGCCAAAGCTGTGTCATGAGAAGGTCTCTTCGGCCGAGGCCGAACCAATGTTACCTATAGAGACACCCTCACCCGAACCAGAAGATCCGAAGGATGGTCTCCAACCATTCAGGTCTTCTATACTTCGATGACGACTTCTTCGATGATTTCGGGAATGTCTCGAAGTATGCATGCAAGAAAAACACCCACGTCTCTGTCACTCCAAAACCTTGCCTCGATTCTTTAAAGGAATCCATTAGGGAGTTGACGGATATCATGAGTGATGAATGGACAAACGAAAGGGAGTCTTCATCTGAAGTAATTCAGATTCGCTCCCCATCGCGAACCATCCATTGCAAAATCCAGGATGATTGGGTGGAGATGTTGTATAACCCCACGGTAGGAGCAAACCTAATGTCTACAAGTTTTGCACGCACTCATCTGAGTGATAAGCATTTTGCTCCTACAACCCTATCCCTGAGAAACAGCTCACGAACCGGTCAACTGGGAAAAGGGTTGGTGCACAACATCAATATTCAGCACGACGATGTAGTCTTGACCTTAGATTTTCACATCTTTGACGATGTAGACTTTAGCGTGTTGATTGGGCATCCCCTGGAGAAATTTCTCTCCAATGCGGCAAGAACAGGGGAATTGATTGTTAAACTGGGGAGGAATGATTATTCCATACCTTTTGCTCGAGCCAAAAACTCGATTATTGACCCTCTCCCCTGTCCTATACTACCCGAGGAGGTTATGTCGGTTTCCCCCTTTGAACCCTTGAGTCGTCCTTAGAAAAAGATGCTAACTTCTTTATAGAAGAAGAGGAAGACACCGGGGAGACTTTTGACCTTCCTAAAGAGGAAGTGCCGACTCCACCTCCCGTTGAGCTGAAAACCTTGCTGGAAGGATTACGTTATGTTTTTCTAAATGGCAACAAAAGCACTCCCGTCATTATTAGCGATAAACTTTCAGACGAGGAGACAAAAAGACTTATTGCCGTTTTAGAAAAACATAGATCGGTCTTCGGGTATTCATTACAAGACCTTAAGGGGATTAGGCCAACGCTCTGTACCCATCGCATCCCTATTGACCCTGCGAGCACACCATCACGCGAACCACAGCGTAGGCTCAATAATGCAATGAGGGAAGTTGTGAAGAAGGAAGTCCTCAAACTTCTTCACGCAGGGATTATTTATCCCGTACCACACAGTGACTGGGTTAGTCCCATCCAAGTGGTTCCTAAAGGAGGAATGACGGTAGTTGAGAACGCTAAAAACGAGCTCATTCCACAATGTACCGTCATGGGATGGAGGATGTGCATTGATTATAGAAAACTCAATGCGGCAACTCAAAAGGATCATTTCCCATTGCCCTTCATCAATGAGATGTTGGAGCGGTTGGCGAAACATTCTTTCTTTTGTTTCCTCGATGGGTATTCTGGCTATCACCAAATCCCCATCCATCCCGACGACCAAAGCAAAACAACGTTTACATGCCCGTATGGAACGTATGCATATAGGAGAATGTCATTCGGGCTTTGCAACGCGCCTGCGTCGTTCCAACATTGCATGATGTCTATTTTCTCAAAAATGATTGAAGAGATCATGGAAGTTTTCATGGACGATTTTTCAGTCTATGGAAAAACTTTTAATCATTGCCTCGAGAATTTAGGCAAAGTTTTGCAAAGATGCCAAGAGAAGGACCTGGTACTTAACTGTGAAAAGTGCCATTTCATGGTCCGTGAAGGCATTGTTCTTGGACACTTAGTGTCCGAAAGGGGGATAGAAGTAGATAAGGCAAAGATAGAAGTTTTTGAGCAACTACCTCCCCCTGTGAACATCAAAGGGATTCGAAGCTTTCTAGGCCATGCGGGGTTCTTGTCACACCCAATTTTAAGGATAAAATGGGATGCATAATCTTATGTGTGCCCAGAGATCAGTCACACACATAAGCCAACAAATTGCATAAATTGTATCATAACCAATGTTTAATACATAGCAAATAATATCAAAGTCATTACACAGCGGAAAAATAAAGATAACTCTCGCGGTAGCTCCATAGCACAGGGACGTCGACTGGTGAAGCACAAGTCTAGTAGTCCTCTGGGTAGTCCTCATCACTATCACCATCTGTTACCCATCCGGGATTTTTAACCAAATAATGAAAAATAAGCAAGCGTAAGTACATGTCGTATTCAACAAGACTAGCATGGGTTCATGAGGCTCAAAAGGTTGACACGGGTTTAACAGTTGTTTGCTTTTAATTAATCACCTTTTATGCAATTGAATAGCAACAAGTTAATAAGCCCATTCTCATGATCATAGTAAACACAATTAATGAGTAGCAATAAATAGACTAGCAACAAGTAAACATCACCCCGAAAGATAACTACTCCGTGAGTTTTCCGGGCCACTCGTGACCATGAGCGCAGCTAGTATACCAGTTTTACACTCTGCAGAGGTTGTGCACTTTCACTATGAGCCGTGATTCCCATTTGCTCGGGTTAATTACTCCCATAACACTACCAAGGTGAGAGAGCAGGGTTTCACTATGAAGTCTTTCAAAATACTTCGTCTAACATGTTAGGGCCGCTAGGGACCCGGCAAGCAGATGTAGAGCCCCCCTTCATCGTGGCACAAGGTCACGCAGGTTATACACACTCGGACAGGAGCCGCACTATACCCGAGTCGTCAGGCCCCATCACGCCTTTCGGTAACCTCTAACAAGCTAGAAAAAGGACCTATACTTGACTAAAACCAGAGCCATGTAGCCCTCATAGTTGCACTGTAAGTCCCAGCTTTTGCTGACAGATCATTACTAAGGGGGAAGGATATGGTGCATCACAAAACTATGCTCCAATCCCCTAGTTCCATGTTGCTAAAAAGGCATCTTTTAATCCTTATTGCATATTCAATTAATCAGTTTACATGATCATGATATCAATAACGTACTAGCATCAACTACCATATGCATAATCCCATAGGTTGCAAGAAACAGGATAACAAAACTAGGAAGTAACTATGGTTAACAAGGAAGACACATGCAAATGCAATTATTTATTTGGTGAATAGGACAACAAGGATGATCCATACTAATACTTGCCTTGATCAGCAAACTCCTGGTGATCCGGGTTGTTGAAGTACTGATCTTGATCACCCACGTAAAGCTCACCGTCTATACTCGATCACCAAATCAACATACACACATCCAGTGCAATCATGCAAAGCAAACAAAGCTATTGGTTAGAACAGTATACCAATAGAGATAAAACAAAATAAAAAGTTTATAAAACTAATCTATACGTTGCTACGATCACATCGATATAAAGTTTGCGCAAATCAGATTTAAAACGGGGAAGATATGAATTTTACAAGATTTATAATAGAATAATAATAGATTAAATATAATCTCAAATTTTAAAAGTTGAAAATATATGAAACAGTGGTACCATCAGATAGATTATGAAATTACGAATCTAATGCAATTTGAATCGTTCAAATCGGAGCTAAAACGTGGAAATTATAAATGAAACAATTTTGATTTCAAATCTGAAAACACATTTTCATCTACACCGAATTGAAATGCGCCTTTTAAACTGGAAAACGTATTTTACCGAATACCGAGAGGAAATACGCTTTTGAAAGGACAAAACGTAACCGGCTGGAGGCGCTAAGGAGTGCAGGTTTGAACATTAAAAACGTCGGGGTCTCTTTTGCAAAAAGGCGACCGAAGGGGTATCTTCTATTTTGGGCCGTCCGATTTAAAACCGACGGCCGAGAATAGATCGGGGGTATGGACGGCGGCCGGCCGGAAAACAGAGAGGCCACGGCGGCGCCATGGCCGGCGCATCGCCGGAGAAGGTGAACTCGGCCTTCGGTGCATGAAATGGATCGGGAAGGATACCGGGAGAAAGAGCAGAGCATCGCAAGCTCACCTAGGGTGATGGGAAGGTCGGAAATCGACTCGGAGATAGCTCGCGGCGTGACCCGGCGGACGGTGGCTCTCTGCAACGGCGGCGGAGGCGTGTCAGTGCATAAATCGAAGGGGGAAAGTGCTCGGGAACTTCACAAGATCACAGCGAAGCTCCTCAAAGGCTTACCGGGAGGAAATTGGTGGCGAATCGAGCTAATTGCTCGCGGCGGCGGCTGCTCGGTTCTCGCGGGAGCTCGGCAGTGGCGGCGAGAAGAGGCGGCTAGGGTTGGGTGACGGCTACGAGGGGGTGTGGCGCTGCTTAAGTACTCCCGAGGTGTGACGACAATCTCGGAGATTGAATCAAACACGGCGAGCGGTGAAATCGGCTTTGGCCGTTTCTTCTCTGCTTCGGACTTCTCGGCGCGGCGTAGAGGGAAGGGGAGGGGCTGTCCTGTGGGTCCCACAGGTCGGTAGCACCGAGCGCTGGGGTCGGGATGGCAGTCACGGCAGAGGGACGCTTCGCGCGCGCGTGCTCGTCCGCGGCGGATGAACACGGCAGCGGCGTCTCTGTTCGCGCGGCGAGGGAGGTGGAGAAGGAAGGGGCTGACCCGTGGGTCCCGCTCGTCAGCTGCAAAGGAGGAAGGAGGGTGCGCTGCTGTGGTTGGCTTCAGCTCTGGCTGGCTAGCTGGGCCTCGGCCCAGTCAGGTTGGAGAGAAGTGGAGGGAGCAGGCCGAGGGGAAAGGCAGGCCAACTTGCTAGCTGGGCCAGAAAGGAGAGGGGAAGGGCTCTTCTCTATTACCTTTTCCATTTTCCAATTTCATTATCCAAAAGGATTTTCAAATTGGGTTTTGAAATATTTGAAAAAATTCAAATAAGCTACAACAGTACAAAGAAGAAATGCTCCAGCATGAATGCATCATACATGTGTATGACCTAGGTTTGATTTTATATTTGTGAAAAATTATTATTTCCCTATATTGGAATGATCAACTAATTGCATAATTAAATAAATTCCCACTATTTAAAAGAATGCAATTTTTCGGGTGTTACAATTCTACCCTCCTTAAAAATAATCTCGTCCTCGAGATTCGGTTGGTGCTTACTCAAACAACTCCGGGTACTTTTCTCTGAGATCTTCCTCTCTTTCCCAAGTAGCTTCTTCCTCAGAGTACCGATGCCACTGCACCTTACACATTTTTATAACTCGACTTCTTGTAACTCTTTCTGCGGTTTCCAAGATTTTCACTGGATGTTCCTCATATGTGAGACCCTCCTCGAAACTATTGCCTCGACAGGAACCTGCTCTTCCGGTACTCTCAAACACTTCCTCAATTGAGATATGTGGAACACATCATGCACCACCGGACAAACTTTCCGGAAGTTCTAGCTGATATGCCACTTCTCCACGTCTCTCTAGGATCTTGAAAGGACCAATATACCTTGGTGCCAATTTTCCTTTGCTGTTGAACCTTTTCACACTTCTCATCGGGGACACTTTAAGACATACATAGTCTCCTACATTAAAAGCTAGTTCTCTTCTCCGTGTATCCGCATAGCTCTTCTGTCTGGATTGTGCTATTCTCAAGTTCTCTCTTATTGTCTGGACTTGCTCCTCTGCGTCTCTCAACACATCCGGTCCAAACACTTGACTTTCTCCAGTTTGATTCCAAAACAAGGGTGTCCTGCACTTGCGTCCATACAATGCTTCGAAGGGTGCCATCTTGAGACTTTTCTGGTAACTATTATTATAAGAGAACTCCGCATACGGTAGACTCTTATCCCAACTCGTTCCATACCGTAAAGCACAAGCTCTCAACATATCTTCCAAAATCTGATTAATCCATTCAGTTTGACCGTCAGTTTGAGGGTGATATGCAGAACTGAAATTCAACCGTGTTCCCAATGATCTATGCACTTGTTGCCAAAACTATGAGGTGTACTGCGTACCCCTATCGGACACTATCTTCTTTGGAACTCCATGTAGACACACAATCCTTTCCATATACAACTCTGCAAGTCTTGCTCCGGTATAGGTGGCCTTGACGGGGAGGAAATGAGCAACTTTAGTCAGCCGATCCACAATTACCCAGATTGAATCATAACCTCTCTGAGTACGTGGCAATCCAACTATGAAGTCCATACCGACTTCTTCCCACTTCCACTCAGGAATCTTTAGTGGTTGTAGCAATCCTGTAGGCCTCTGGTGTTCAGCTTTAACTCTCTGATAGGTATCACAGATAGCCACATATTCTGCTACATCACGCTTCAGTCCAACCCACCAATATTTTTCCTTCAGATCCAAATACATCTTGGTACTTCCTGGGTGTATAGAATATGCTGACTCATGAGCTTCACACAGTATAGCGTCTCGGATGGATTTCACTTCAGGTACACAGAGTCTCTTCCCAAACCATAAGGTTCCATTCTCATCTAGCCTGAATCCGGGTGATTTTCCAACCACAATGTTCTCTGCTATTTCTTTGAGCTTCTCATCTTCCAACTGAGCCTTTCGTATCTCTTGCTCTAGTGTGGGTTCAACCTCCATCTCAACAGCATTGATCACAATTCCCAAGTTGAGACGCTCCATCTCTGCACACAACTCTGCTGGAATAGTGGTTGTTCGAATCTCATTAGCATAACTTTTTCTACTAAGAGCATCGGCCACAACATTTGCTTTGCCTGGATGATAATGCACTTCCAGGTCATAGTCCTTTATCAATTCCAACCAACGACGTCGCCTCAAATTCAACTCTGACTGGGTGAAGATATACTTCAAGCTCTTATGATCAGTATAAATGTCGCACTTATGACCAATCAGATAATGCCTCCATAACTTCAGAGCGTGAACCACAGCTGCTAGCTCCAAATCATGGGTAGGATAATTCAACTCATGCTTCCTTAACTGTCTCGATGCATATGCTAAGACTCTTCCTTCTTGCATGAGAACACAACCAAGACCTAGGCGGGAAGCATCACAATAGATAGAGAACTTCTTACTCAGATCCGGCAAAACCAACACTGGCGCTGTTGTCAATCTCTTCTTGAATTATTCGAAACTGGATTGACACTTCTCAGACCACACAAACTTGGCATTCTTCTCTAGCAAGGAAGTCATTGGCTTCGCAAGCTTGGAGAATCCTTCAATGAACCTTCGGTAGTAACCAGCTAAACCAAGAAAACTACGAATGCCAGTCACATCAGTTGGCGGCTTCCAATTCAACACGTCTGCCACCTTGCTTGGGTCTACAGAGATTCCACCATTGGACACAATATGTCCTAGAAAAGCAACTTCTCTCAACCAGAACTCGCACTTACTTCGCTTGGCATACAGCTTGTGTTCTCTGAGCTTCTGCAAAACCAATGTCAGATGTTCGGCATGCTCTTCTTCATTCTTGGAGTAGATCAAGATATCATCAATGAACACCACAACAAACTTATCCAAGAATTCCATGAATACCTTGTTCATCAGATACATGAAGTAGGCAGGTGCATTAGTCAAACCAAAGGACATTACCGTATACTCATACAATCCATACCGAGTAGTGAATGCAATCTTAGGTATGTCAGAGTCACGAATCTTCAACTGATGATAACCTGAACGGAGATCAATCTTGGAAAACACACAGGCACCTCTCAACTGATCAAACAAGTCATCAATCCTAGGTAGTGGGTATTTGTTCTTAATGGTGACCTCATTCAGTGACCGATAATCGACACACATCCTTTGACTACCATCTTTCTTATCAACAAAAATAACCGGGGCTCCCCAAGGTGAAGAACTAGGATGAATGAAACCTTTTTCTGACAGTTCTTTAATTTGTTTCTTAAGTTCTTCTAATTCTTTAACTCCCATTCTATATGGACGTTTAGCTATAGGTGCAGTACCAGGTAACAACTCAATGATAAATTCAATGTCATGGTCAGGCGGCATACCTGGCAACTCATCTGGAAACACATCTTCAAACTCATCCACCACTGAGTTATCCGGCTGCACTTCTTCTCTGAACTGATGTACTGTGGCTTTCTGTTGAACTTGCAAAACAACCTCAACTCTGACCTCATCTCCTTTCTGGGTAGTGATATTCACGACCTTCTCCTTGCACTTTATATTGATGTCATTCTTCATCATCCAATCCATACCCAGGATAAGATCAATTCCGGCAGTATTTAACACAGTAGGGGTTATCTCAAATTCTACCCCCTTAATGCGACAGTAATCGGGAGACTACTGAAGAGTAGCTTGCATAACACCACCGGGAGAAGAAACCATAATAGGATGTTTCATGACACTAAGGGGAATACCATGCTTTCTAACAAATGTGTGCGAAATGAAAGTATGCGAAGCACCAGAGTCAAAAAGAACTGTAGCGGGGATGTAATCGATATTGAACGTACCCATCATGACCTCTGGAGTCTCCTGTGCCGTATCAACAGACACATGGTTCACCTTCCCGGTGCGAGGTGGCACTCTCTGCTGGTTGTTCTGCTTCTGGGAGGCTTGGGGATTCTGCTTCTCAGGACAATTGTAGGACAAGTGTCCTTCTTTGCCACAGCGGAAACACTTGTTGGGGGCACCATTCTTCACTGGGATGTTGTTGGGAGCAGTCAGTTGTGGCGCCTAGTTGCCACCTTGTTGCTGGTACTGGGAACGCTGCTGGTTCTGGGAACGTTGTTGATTCTGGAAATTGTTCTTGAATCCAGACTTGTCCCTGGAAACGTTATTGCTATTGAGGCTACTGCTGGTTGTTACGGAAGCGGCTGTTGCTTCCAAACGACTGCCCTTGAAACTTCCTCTTCTTCTTCTTCTCATCTATCTCACGGCGCTTGCTCTCGATGATCAAGGCTTTGTCCACCAACTGTTGGAAGTTGGCGAAAGTGTGGGAGAGCAACTGGTACTGGAGATGATCATTTAGTCCCTCCAAGAAGAGCTCTTGCTTCTTGGCATCATCTTCAACCTCCTTTGGAGCATACCGCGACAACTGGATGAACTTGTCACGGTACTCAGCAACAAGCATGCCTCCCTGCTTCAGAGAAAGAAACTCCTTCTTCTTCAGCTTCATCAACCCTGCAGGCACATGATGATTGCGGAACCCCTCATGGAATTGCTGCCAAGAGATGGGGTCGGCACGTCCAAAACGGAAAGACTCCCACCTATCCAGAGCATCTCCCTGCAACTGCCCAGATGCATAGAGAACCTTCTCGACGTCGTTGCATTGGGCGATCTCCAGCTGCCTTTCTATTGCCCGCAGCTAATCATCAGCTTGGAGAGGATCACTGGAATGATCGAAGGTGGGAGGGCGTCCCTTCAAGAATTCGCTTCTCTTGTCACGGGGTGGTGGAGGTGGGTTCCCATTGCCATTGTTTCGCTGCAGCAGTTGAATGTTCTAGGCCATCTGCTGCATCAGCTGTGTTTGCATCATCATCAGCTGCTCCATATTAGGCTGTGGCGGAGGTGGTGGTGGATTAGCATTTTCTTTAGAGGTACCGTCACCCCTTGGGTTCCTCCTGGTGTGGGCCATCTGCTGTTCAAATCATTGAAGTGAGGTTTAGAATTCTTTTCCATTAAAATAACACTTAAAAGACTAGAACAAGAAATTCTGGGCGCGATCCAACAACGGTAGAGTAGAAAAACAGTCATATCTGGAGTTCCCGAAGTCAAACGGAGACATGATATACATGGTTGGAATGCATGAGAAAAACTCTACAACTTTTATTCAGACAATCTCTCCAGATTCTGTTCGTTAAGTTTATCAAAAACAGATTTAATTCGAAACTATTCTAGAGTAACAGACAGCGCAGAAACTTTGACTTATGACATTTGTTTCTCCCAACCCGTAACTGATATTGAGATGATTCTTACGGCCAAAGAAAACTACAGAAGTCTAGTTTTTTACAAAAAGTTTTCACGATTTTTGGTCGTATATAATTAAATAGGAAAAATAACTAAGGCAGAGAGGTCTGAAAAACAGCACTGCTGGAAACTGAGATAATCAACCCAAACTATTATGCATTAATTCAAACCTATATAAAGAGATTTTGCGGACATGCCCACAATCTCAGCACTCATTACAAACTCAAAATCAAGCATTGTTCATAAGAAAAAGCAATCTAGCACAAAAGTTCACAAGACACGAACTAGACTCGACTTGACTCAATTTGCGCTACTAGCTTCTTTTGCTACTAACTAGGGGTAACTCCTCTAGGGGTCGATGTCGGTGCGGGTGTGAGAATCTCCATGGTCACCTCGGTTCCTTGGCGGCGATTCAGCTGGGCACCTTGGTGATGGCGGAGGGGGTCCAACACCGAGTTGCCTGTTCAACTCATCCACCGCCCGGCTGAGCTTGTAGTTAGCTTCAGTCCTGGTGTTCAGCTCATCCAGTGTCTGGTCCAGAAAAGTGTTGGTCTGGGCCAAACACTCCAAGGCAGCATGGAGTTGGGTGTTCACTTCTCCAAGTGGACCGGCGATGCTGCAGTTAGCTTGGCCACTCTGACGGCGGGGAAGGTAGCGGTGCATCTCCCACTTGATGATGTCCCAATTCTCATGGTGGTGCACCATAAGAGCTTGTCATGCGGCATCCTTGATGGCGGCAGCTTTGGAGAGTCGAATGGAGATAGCATAGTGGATATTCTTCACCTGGCTTCCCTCCTTGATGTACACCCTCGTCTCATAGTAGTCGGCAGTAGTCAGGGTGCTTCCAGTGCTCCGTCTTGTACAGCACCGAGGCGTTGGGGTAGAAGCGGCGCACCAAGTCGAGAAGCAGCGGGTGGTAGTAGTCATCACCATGATGATCATAGTGAATCATTCCCACCCAGGGTTTTCCACCTTGGTCTCCGTCATCGTCGCCATCGTCATCAGGGTCGTCGGAGTCATCCGAGTCGCCTCCATCATCTTCGTCATCAGGGTCGCCAGCACAATCCTGGTCACCCTGCGGCTCTACCTTCTCGGGTTCATCTTCCTGAGGGTCCTCCATAGGTACGTCTTCAGAGCTGTCTTCCAAGGGCTCTTCACTGGGCTCCTCTGCGGGCACCTCCTGCTGGGGCTCCTCCATGGGTACGTCTTCCACAGGTACCTTCGGTCGGGAAACACGTCCGCCAGAGATGAAGCGCTGCAGGTACCTCTTAGGTGGCATGACACGCTTGCGAGCAGTGCGCTTAAGGTTGGCCATCTACAAGAATTAAGATTAAGTCAAAATTTTGCAATGGACAAGGGTAGGATATCAGCAAAAACTTGTAACAAATTAATATAACAAGTAAAAAGAGATAATAAAGCTAAGGGCTATCCAGTGCTAACTAGGCTTGCGTCCTACAGTCAACACGGCTCTGATACCAATTTGTCGCATCCCATTTTATCCTTAAAATTGGGTGCGACAGTTCTATAGACGCTTTATCAAGGATTTCTCACAAATCGCTAGACCCTTGACTAGACTGTTAGCAAAAGACGTACCCTTTGAGTTCACGGATGAGTGTTTAAACGCCTTCGAAACCATCAAGAAAGCACTCATTTCTGCACCCATCATCAAACCTCTGGATTGGACGCTACCCTTTGAGATCATGTGTGATGCTAGCGACTACGCTGTTGGTGCGGTCCTTGGCCAAACCAAAGATAAGAAGCATCATGCGATCGCTTACGCTAGCAAGACTCTAACAGGACCTCAGCTTAATTATGCCACAACCGAGAAGGAGCTCCTCACAGTAGTCTTTGCTATCGATAAATTTAGATCTTACTTGGTGGGAGCAAAGATAATTATTTATACTGATCATGCCGCTTTAAAATATCTGTTCACCAAGAAAGATGTTAAGCCTCGTTTAATCCGCTGGATCTTATTATTGCAAGAATTTGATGTTGAAATAAAAGATAAAAAAGGACTAGAAAATACTGTTGCCGACCATCTTTCGCGTATGCAAGTCACTAACATGCAAGAACAAGAAATCAATGACTTCCTATGCGATGACATGCTGCTCATGGTCACCGACACAAACCCATGGTATGCAAACATTGTGAATTACATAGTTTCGGGGTACGTACCCCCAGGTGAATTCAGAAAGAAGCTAGAATATGAAAGCAGACGTCACCTGTAGGGATGAACCCTACTTATACCGGGTTTGTGCCGATGGACTATTGAGAAGATGTGTGCTGACTGCTGAGGGTGCACAAATCATAGAAAAATGTCATGCAGCACCATACGGAGGCCATTATGGAGCTTTCCGCACACAAGCCAAAATCTGGCAGTGCAGATTCTACTGGCCAACGATGTATAACGACACCAAAGAGTTCATCCGAAGGTGTCGACAACGCCCGCTGCAAGGCAACATCAGCTCCCGCGACGCCATGCCCCTTCATTTCAACCTCCAAATTGAAGTCTTCGATGTCTGGGGCATTGACTTCATGGGACCATTCCAAAAGTCGGGAGACTGTGAGTACATCCTTGTAGCAGTCGACTATGTCTCCAAATGGGTCGAAGTGCTACCTTGCCGAGCAGCAGATGCAAAACATGCAAGGAAGATGTTCCATGAAGTGATCTTCCCTCGCTTTGGAACACCAAGGATGGTGATAAGTGACGGGGGCTCACACTTCATAGATAGGACTTTCAGAGCATTCCTGCGAGAGCTGGGAGCCAAGCACAATGTAGCTACTCCTTATCACCCCCAAACCAGTGGACAAGCTGAGACTACGAACAAACAAATTAAAAACATCCTTCAGAAAACGGTGAACGAGATGGGAAAGGGATGGAAAGATAAGCTACCTAATGCGCTTTGGGCATACAGGACAGCCTACAAAACCCCCATCGGGATGTCACCATATCAGCTGATCAATGGGAAAAGTTGTCATTTGCCTGTTGAGCTTGAACATAGAGTTCACTGGGCAATTAAAACCTAGAACATGGATCTCAAGTCAGCTGGTAAAAATAGGCAGAAACAAATAGCAGAACTAGAAGAATGGCGAGAAAAGGCCTATCATAGTGCCAAGCTCTACAAGGAACGAACGAAGAGATGGCATGATCGAAGAATTCAACATAAAGAGTTCAAGATAGGTGACGAAGTTCTGCTCTTCAATTCAAGAGTCAAATTGTTCAGGAAAGGCAAGCTTAGAAGTAAATGGGACGGACCTTACACCGTCATCAACGTATCGTCACATGGAGTAATCACAATAGAAGACGATGACGGGAACATCCATAAGGAAAACGATCATCGTCTCAAAGTATTCCTTGGACCCGAACCGAATTTCATCGATGAAATCAACATAATATCTTTTAAGGAATTCATTAAAAACTTATATAAATAATATATATACATAAAATAAATAAATTTACAAAAAACATATTGCATATTTATACTTGGCTATTTTATAAATAAATAGATGGTTGTAGAGCGATAATGTTGCATTTATGAAATACCCAAAAAGCCCCTATGATCTTTCCTTTCTTTTACATGAAATCCTTTTGATCATAGGTATATTCTCTCATAAATGCATGATAGTGTAATCTTGAGATATTTTTATAAAAATCACATATCAAATTTACACTCAATCACTTTGATCCTCCGCGCATCACACTTGATCGTAACTGGGATAGGATTCCACTTGTTCTGATAGGAATATGGGCAAAAGGCAGGGGCTGGCAGGTGGACCCAGGGGACCGACCGTCCCCAGGGTCGACCGCCCGCCCAGCCAGCTCAAATGACGTCAATCTTTTTCGTACCTATTTATGATTACTCCAGCATCACGTCCTTGGTTACGATCAGATCATTTCCTCAACAGAGACCTCGGTAGAACCTATAAAAAAGCATTTCAAGGCCTCTCCTCTCTTCACACCAAACCATTCTCTTCTTCCTCTTGCAAAGGTGCTAAGCTCTCCCACTTGCAAACCGTGACCATGTCTAGCTATGCTCTTTCGCTGATCCAAGCTCCCGGCTCCATTGCCAACTTAGACATAGTTCCCTATCAAGAGAGCTCTTTTGTGAGAGAAGAAGCTCGTGCCATAGTGGAGAAGCCGCTAGCCTTTCTACCACCCCCTAGCGATAACTTCAGCAACATATCAAGCTTGAAGTCCACGGCACGCTCCCGTGCACCCGAAGGAGGTGCCAAGAAGAAGAGTATTGCTGCCCGACCAACTACCGGCGCTTTAGGCCTCAAGAGGAAGGCTCCTAGTAGTAACGGGCTTAGCAAACGTGTTGCCGTGATGCCCTCTACCTCCAGTTTACCTTCCTTGTCGTCTCCTGCTAAGGATAGTCGCTCTTACACCATTAGGGGAGTGCGCAAACCCGATGGAGGGTTCGCTAAAGGTCTTTTCCGCAAGGGTGAAACACCTTCTAGCATTCCTATACCCTCTGCCGAAAAGCGCAAGGTATTTAGGAAAGTTATTAGAGGGCAGCCTAAGGGATTCTTTAGCGACAGTGGGGATGAGAAGCCTTCCAAAGGCCCAACCATCGCCTCACTAAATGCTAGCATCAAGAGCACGCGCCTAAATGTTGAAAAGGCACAAACCCGCATAGCCGAGGCTCATCTTAGCGTAAAAGGACTTAGGGATGAACTAGATGAGATGCGCCGCGGCTACGGAGAGCAGCTGCGTAGGATCGCTAAGGCAGCAGGAGTTGAGCACGTTCTCTTAATATCTTTAGAACGCTCCTGCTAGATAAATAGGCACACATTTTTGTTACCACAATCTTTTACTTCCCAATCATATTTCCCTTCAATGTAATGTGCCTATTTGATCTATCAATGAAATAAAAAGTTTCTATCTTTGAATATTTTGTGCACTTGTTTTCTATATATATATATATATATTGTGACTAACCAAGACATGAAAGAAAACAAGTGTGGGGGAAGGACTCTTCAAATTTAAACTGCACAAGAACAAAAATCAAATTCGGTTTGTGCAAACATCTCCCCTCTCTCTCCCTAACTAAAAAGTTTTAAAAATAAAGTTTAAAGAATGATGTCCCTTTCATACTCCATCAAACATGTCTTCCTATGTTCAGAATGTTTGCATACTTTTTATTCCTTGCTAATATTCCTACAAGATTTATGAACACGGATCAGGGACCCCTTTTTATCTAAGTAATTGACAAATGAGATATAGCTGGATGACATGATGCTTACTCGTTCTTGCAAAGTACTTGGGATTGATTTTTACAAAACAAAAATTCAATTAGCATGTTCCTTGAAAGATTAACAAATTCCTACCAAGGCCAAATATGATTCTCTATAATAAAGCCTTCCACCTATGCCACTTACTTTGTGATGAGTCTAGTCAAAATTCGTGACCGCTGTTGAGAGATGTTTCATGCTTCCAAGATCAGAATTCACATGCACCCACCAAACTAAGCCAACTCTCACCCTGTGAGTTGTGCAAAACACGCATTCATCCATCCAAAAAAAAATATGCCAACTCCTACACTAGGAGTTGCGCAGTTTTCCTCCACCAAATAAAAGTGTTGTTTTTATCCAAAGAAACACGCACCCTTGATGCAAAATTTTACTCATCCACCATGATATCTCCTCATTCAAAATATGTCATATGCCAATAAAAGATATGGGGCTATGCTAAAAAAAATGCAAAAGAGAGAAACTGTGCCAAGGGGCATTAGAAAATAAACGGGAAAGAAGATTCCAAATACCCGTTCAATATATATAATATAAATAGTGATGAAGTTCCTATAGCTCATATCTTGTCTTTTTTCAAAAAGGAGAATCATGATGCATAGAGTATCAAAAAGATTAAGAATTAGGTTTCCACCTTCATATTCTCCACACACATGCACATTCTGATCTAGAAGTATGATGCACTCCATCCGGTACGGTCCGGGGTTTGACTCGACAACATATGCAGGGTAAGTGTGCCTCATCATTTTCATTCCTACCTAAAACTCCAGATAAGCCTTTTTAGAGGTAGGATGACCATGTGAAGGCATTATTTTTATGCCTTGGTGAGGAACCACTTGCATACATGAGCGATTTGAGAGAATCATTCAAGGAACACGAGCTATTCTTATGATTTTCAAAATCTTGCAAAAACCCAAATTTCTATGCATGGAACAAACTAAGCAGATTTGAATCCAGACTATTCCATTTTGCAACTACTCAAGATAATTTGGTAGACACATTGAAGTTCATAAATCCAGGTGAAGTTTGGAATAAACTGTATGCAGATCTTTATGAATAAGGAAAATGAACCCATTTGGTCCTTAGCACTTTACTCGAGGACGAGTAAAGGACCAAGTGTGAGGGAGTTGTTGGCGGTCCTTAACAACCAAAATATAACATCATTCTAATGCTAAAATAAATAGAAGGTAGGGCTTTTTATCTAACCTTTCCACGAGTTTTGTTGCACATGTGACTTGCAGGTCGATCACGTGGAAATGCATAAAAATCACCGGAAAGCGCACTTCCAGAAAACATATTCAGAAAAGGTGCAAATCAAGAATAAAAGAGAAAAGCCCATCAAACCATCAAACGGGATCCATCTGTAACAGCGGGGGCGGCCTAGGCCCAGGGAGCAACCGACCACCTGAAGGCGGTGGCCAGTTGCCGCCTCCCAGGGACCGACCGCCCCCGGGTGCGGCCGCCCCCCAGTTCACGCTTCCCGGGCCCAGTTTTCAGTGACAGTGCTCATGGCGGTTCCCTGAAGGTGGTTTCACCTCCTTCCATACTTAGCTACGCTGAAACCGTCCTATGGAGCTATAAAATGAGGCCCTCACCCCCTCCATCAAAAAAACAACTTGATACAAGAGAGAAGAAGAAGGGAGTGCCACCATTTTTCCATTAGTTTAGCTTCTAGATAGGCTAGTATAGGGTTAGAGAGAGAGATAGAAGCTTGAGAAGTGAGAGCGGGGTCGAAGCAGTTCTACTCTCGGGTGGACGAAGTGCCGGACTTGTCGGCTCTCGCATCCAACTTGTACCTTTACAACCATCTTGCTACTTGAAGTAAGAGGTTTGTGATACATTCTAAGTTTCGATTCATTAAGTAAGTAATTTTCATAAAACTACTTGTTTGTGGGATCGTCGCTCGTCCGTTGGACGGGTGCTCTAGTTAGAGGACTCCTGATAAAGACGGAAGTTCCTGGCCATCGCTAGAGTAGTAGTCGCCGTCATAGACGTGGTGTCTAAGTCGGGGTCTACCTTCGTATGTTGCGTGTGCCCACGGGCAGAGGGGTAGGTGGCAGGTGGTGACAGCCCTAGTCCACTCGTATCTAATTTCCCCCACGTTCGGCCGTGGAGTAGCGCTGATACTGGCATCGGCTGGCAGACCAGCTGCGTCAGTGGGCCTGAAGCAGACAAGTAGTGGGGAAGTTATCTTCACTTAGTGTTTCCAGCCTTAGTGTATCCTCTCTACCCAAGTTATCCCCTCTACCTTTTTCTATGGTAAACTAGCTAAGAGCGTATAAACATAAGCCGTTCCTTTGAGAAATTATAAATACGATACCCTGAATACTTCCGGGTGAAGTGCTACAACGGTACTTCCGTGCGCTTGCGGACTTTTCTACTG
Organism: Eremochloa ophiuroides; assembly: GCA_038502445.1. Classification (NCBI taxonomy): domain Eukaryota; kingdom Viridiplantae; phylum Streptophyta; class Magnoliopsida; order Poales; family Poaceae; genus Eremochloa; species Eremochloa ophiuroides. Next base: position 40,443,092 of record JAHLJS010000008.1, on the reverse strand, counting down.
ACGCTTTGAAGTGCCAACACCAATGTAATGACCCTTTTCATTGCAACCATAGCATCTTCTTGTTTCTTTTTGAGCTTGCCTTCTTTGCTCTCTATCTCTTAAGCCCAAGAAGCAACTCTTGACAGAGTGGCCCTTCTTCTTGCACCTCATGCAAGCACTTGGACCATCATTCTTGGCTTGCTTTTCCATCTTGGTGGATGCTTTGGCTTCAGGCCACCTCACACTTGTCGGCCCAAGTCTTGTATGGACACATGGCACCTTCATGCCCATACAAGCCACAACCATAGCACATTCTTTTTCCATGTCTCTTGCTCTTGTTTGTGTTGCCATTACTAGGGATGTGATTCTTTTGATGGGTTGTGGAGGAAGCAAAGTTTGATCCCTTCTCAAGCTTCTTCACCATGATGTCACAGTTATCTTGAGAAAGTTGTGCTCCCCTTTTGCCCTCTAACCGAATCACATCCTTCTTTGAGCTTTCAAGCTTATCTTTGATTTCTTTGTTTTCTATTGAATCATGCTCAATCAAAGATTGGCTTGCTTGAGAGACACACATATTAGCACAAGAAATATTTAATTGAGATGGTGCATGAGTGTGTGAATGTGTATGAGGTAGAATTGATTTTACCGATGTAGTTACCACCTCATGAGCCATTTCAAGCATAACGTGTGAATCCACTAATTCATCATGTGAGCACTTGAGATGAACATAGTTTGCTTAAAGAGTGTTATATTTGGTAGCAAGTTCATCTAACTTTGTCTTGAGCTCTATATTTTCCTTTTCTAGTTGAACAACACTAGAAGAAGATTTAGTAACCAAATCATGATCAATTGATAATTTTTCATACCTTTCGGTCATTGCCTTTAGCTCTTGCAACTTGGAGATGGTGAATGCATCTTTTCTTTCACGAAGTTGCTTTTGTTGCTCAATCGCCATCTCAAGCTTGTCATTGTGATTGACAATCTTCATGAAGATGTACTTGTCCTTGTCACTAAGATGATCAACCGAGTAATCATCTTCGATCACAATGCCCTCGCAATCTTCTTCTTCATTCTCCTTTCTCTCTTCCTCAACTTGCAATGGCCTTTGCTTAGCCATGAAGCAAGTCAAGTTAGAAAAACTACTGGAGGAGGTGCTCTCTGCAGTTGGACGAAGATCAGCCTCAGCAAGCTGATTTGCTGCAGTGTCGACCAACCCGGGCTGGCCGGGTTTGCCTTTTCTGCGGCAGACCAGCCCGTGTTGCTTCCTTCTTCTTCCTTCAGCTCCTCACAGTAGGGTGATGCAGAGGTGATGGTGGTGGAGTCCTTTTCTCCTATTTGTTCATCAAGGTTAGGTTGTCCAAACTTTTCGCAAAGTTTGACCCAAACAAGATGAGCATCCTCGAGGTACTCACCATCACATACTACACAATCATTGTAAACCTCTACACATATAGTTCTCATAAACAAGAGTAAGGTATGAGCATTTTGTACCAAGCATGGAATGCTTGCTACTACAACACTCTCACAAATCGGATCCATATCACGTAAAGCATTGAGAACATGTGATGATCAAGAAGAAAAGTTTGAGCCATCCTTGCGGAGTAACTCAAACGGTACCTCACATGAAGAAGACATCGATCCTCACAAGTGGTTAAGCTCCAACCGTGAGACCTTACTTTGATACCAATTGAAAGGACCGAATCGATGCCTAGAGGGGGTGAATAGGCACTTCAAAAATCAGACAATGGTTAGCACAATTATTCAACCTGACAAATTCGGCGGGGCCAGGCTCCTTCACCCAGCTTAGCCGGTTTTACAACCCGGCTTGGCCGGGTTTCATGGTTTGGCCTTCTGTCGTCAGGTACTACCGGTACTACCGATTTATGACCGGTACTACCGATTGTTGACCGGTACTACCGATGTTCTGCGCTGAGAACGACTTGAGGTGCCTTTCACCGCTTTGCTAGAATGACTTCTTGATGTGTGGCACTTATGTAAGTGTATGGACAAGTCCAAACACCCCCTGCAATTACAAACCACAACACCCGAGTAGCACAAGCGGAAAACACAAGTAAAAATGCGGAATATAAACAATGAGCGAGGCAAACCAAGAGAAGTCACGAGGATTTGTTTGACCGAAGTTCGGCACACCCAAAGGTGTCCTACTCTCCGTTGTGGAAGCCGGTGAGGACCCAACCAAGGTCAACTCGTGGCCGGACCCGAAACGGTCTCTTTTCACCTTCTTCACTAAGGGTCTTTCTTTCCTTTTTCAGCGGGGAAGCTACCCGTACAACAATGGTCACCACGGCAGCCTACAACACCCCACGGGTGCTCGTTGGTGATGCCTTGCCACCACGGAGTCAAAGCTCCAAGCGGAAGAACGCAACGAACTAGAGAATATTCAACTTGCTCAAGTGCTCAAGAATGAGATGGCTCACACAAGCTCTTTGGATCACTCTTGGCACAAAGACAAGTCTCTCAAGGCTCAAGCTCACTCACTAATCAAGGATTAGGAAGTTTTAATCTTTTCACTCACAAAGAGAGAGTAGAGAGAGCAAGAGGGATTTTCTGGTCGTGGATGGGTTTTGGGAGAATCAGCAACCTTGGAAGAGGGAGTGGGAGAGGTATTTATAGCCTCCTCTCCAAAACTAGCCGTTGGGGCAAAATCGACAAACCCGGCCTGGCCGGGTTCAACAGTTCAAACCTCAACTAGCCGTTGGAGGGGCGGCTTGGCCGGGTAACCTACCCGGCTTGGCCGAGAAAGCCGGCCTGGCCGGTTTTGCTACCCGGCCGCTGCCCAGCCAGCTGCCTCTCTCACTTGCTCCCTTTTCTCTTAAGCTCTTTTCTCTTAGGTTTTTACTCTTGCGCACTGTCACTTGTCTTCAAAACTATAGTGATGCGACTCTCCAAGAAAGGGGCAAACACAAATACAACTCACACAAACTTTGGTTTGTCCTTCACTTGAGTTGTTCTTGATTTTCAAATATTTTGCCACTTTGAACTTTTAATTGTTGAGAGCTTCATCACTTCTTCTTCATGATCCCTTCATCTTGAGCATGTGACTTGTGTCGAAGTGTCCAAGTCACTTTGAACATTTGATTGATTTTCCACAATGACAATCACCACTTGCATGGCTAACTCCAAGTTGGCTTCTTCTTCACCTTAGCTCGGTCCCTCGGCCGCCAAGTGATCACTTGCCCTTCACTTTTCGCTTAATCCCTCGAAGTTGCCCACTCATCATTAACGCCACATCAAGATTTGTGTGCATTGCCCATGCTTCACATCAATTTGCACCTGTGAATAAATACCTGCAAATTTCACAATGTTCATTAGTCCTTTAATCGTGTTGTTATTAATCACCAAAACACTTAGGGATCCTAGATGCACTTTCATGGTTCATCGCTCAACCTCCATACTTGTCCATATCTTTGTTCTATTCTCTCCCCCTTTGTCATCAAAGACCACAAAAGGGTAGCATGGGTAGGATATGATTTGAAATCAATGGAGGGAACCACTTGTTAAATATTTAGATTGTTGCCATTATTTTCCTTCTTTTAAGCATTTAGCTAGATTATTTGCACAAATATATAACTCGGTTTGTCCTTTGGCAAGCTTCTTCATGCCACTAGGGGTTATCTTGACAAAGTTGAATTATATACCATAATACTCATATTCTAGTCAAATACTAGGTTCACAAGCCCACAAACTAGTTCATATGTCACCACTAGATCAAACAAAACATAGAAGCAATAGTAGTGGCATATGATCTAAAAACATTTAGTTTTTCATGAATGAGCCTAATTAAAAAAGAAGAATATGACTACATGCTCTACACAAGTCCTAGCAACATATGAATGCCATGTCAAACAATGATACCTTTGCTTTGTTGGAGTAGAGGCAAGTCATATAGTGGGGGTGCATGTTCAACTCATGTTGGAGAAATCAAGGATGTTCAATTCATTTTCAACTTGTAAAACCTTGCTTCATCAAGTGGCTTGGTGAGAATGTTGGCGAGTTGATCATCGGTGCTCATACTCTCAACTTGAATATCCCCTTTGGCTTGGTGGTCTCTATTGAAGTGATGCTTCACATCAATATGCTTTTTCTTGAGTATTGAACCGGATTGGTGGCAATATTTACGGCGCTTTCGTTATCACATAGCAATGGCACATTCTTGAATTTGATTCCATAATCACTCAATGTGGCCTTCATCCATAACAATTGAGCACAACTCCCCGCACTAACATACTTGGCTTCGGTGGTAGAGAGTGCAACCGTGTTTTGCTTCTTGGATGACCATGATACTAGTGATCTTCCCAACAATTGGCATGTGCCGGAAGTGCTCTTCCTATTGATCTTGCACATCCCGCATAATCGGAGTCCGAATAACCAATCAACTCAAAGCTTGACCCCTTAGGATACCAAAGTCCAACATCGGGTGTGTGCTTAAGATATCTCAAGATTCTCTTTGTTGCCTTCATATGACTCTCTCTGGGTGAAGCTTGATACCTTGCACACATGCAAACACTAAATATCACATCCGGTCTAGAAGCGGTCACATAGAGTAAGCTTCCAATCATAGACCGATACTTCTTTTGATCCACCATATTTTCACTTGTATCTTCATCAAGGTGACCATTTGTGCCCATTGGTGAGCTAATGGATTTTGCATCTTGCATCCCAAATTTCTTCAACATGCCCCTAATGTATTTGCCTTAGTTTATGAAAGTTCCATTATTCTTCATTTTCTTGATTTGAAGACCAAAGAAATAACTCAACTCTCCAATCATGGTGTTTACACCAAAATCTAAACCGGGGACAGATAGCCGATGCCGGGAGCAGATAGCCGATGCCGGGAGCGGATAGCCGATTTTTGGGAGCAGAGCCTGTTAGACGAAGAGCTGAAGACAGCCGATTGGGTCCTAGATCGAGTGTTGGGCCCAAGCGAAGACGGCGCGATTAGAGACAGAGTCGATTGATGACGTCAGCATGGGTCTTTGGCGCCGGGAAGCGATGACGTTCGGAGTCCGTTTTGGAAGGGGAAGATTGGACTCCAAGTTACCTTTAAATTAGGAATGTTTTTTAGTTTCCATGTCTTGGGTTGTAATTCGATTAGGACTCTACCTTTTTAGCCTAGGGTATAAATATAAGCCCCCGGCCATTGTAATACATACGTACACATCAATACAACACACCTTTCGGCTCCGGCCAAACCCTTAGGAGTAGGAGTAGAGTAGATCTCGGTGAGTTTCTTCGAACGGGCTGAGTGTCATCCGGTGGACGCATGCTTGCTGGTAAGTACCATCATGCCTTGCTAAGCTTAGTCTCTTTAATGTCATCCGGTGGACATGGGAGCATAGTAGATCAGGGTCGATTCTTGTATAAGTTTAGCGTCATCCGGTGGACGTGGGCTTAGATCAAATAAGGGTTAGTTATCGATTCATGTTTATTATCTTGATTAATCTATGTTTAGCATCATCCGGTGGACGAAGGCTTAGATTAAGAAGGTTAATGTACATGGATTAGTTATCGGCTCTAACTAACTTGGCATCTTGGTTAGATTCATTAAGTTATCGGTGATGTTTGGATCTATTTGTTTACTTATATGCAACACTCACCAAATCTGCCCAATCTTGATCTATTTATGTCAGATTTATATTCAATAGATCTATTTGTTCAATGAAAGATGATTATTATATATCCATGCATTGGTAAATAGAAAATTCTTGCATTAGCCGATAGACTTGGATCTTGATTGTATACAGGTCGCACTCAAGTAATAAGATGAATATTGTTTAGATCCAATAATCAACAAATTTAAGTTATTGTTTACATCATGGCTGTCTTGGTCCGCTCGATCCCCACTGTTGCAAACGATGAATTGAATGTGCTAGTTTGAAGGTCAGAACATTGTTCATCTTATAGGCTTGTATGTTGCCTGTATCTGCCGAATCGGCTAAGTAGCCGATTTCTTCCCGCTTTGCATTTATTCAGTTTTAAATGAGATTGGCATATGCGCATCATGAATATTGTAATTTGTCGTGCATGAATTGCTACATTGATTTGACACATGTGAATCAGTTAACTTAACATCATAATGCTTATTTCATGAAAATCGGTTCATGCAAATCGGATATCGACTCTTTAGTCGATAGCCCAGAAGCAGGGCCTTTGAGGCCGGATATTTGGAACTGTCTGGACACACCAGCAAGTTCCACCTTGTGTTACTGATTACTATCTTTTTCCTTGTCAATTACAGGTCAAATTGACTAGCACGCTTGGGAGTCATCGGTACTCTCAGACGGGTTTGAAGCTAGTTGGATCTGCAAGGCTCCAACGCTCTTGAGATCGTTTTTGGCTTCGCTGGTGTGTTGAGCGCGAGGAACCACTTTTTGTGCCAACACAGTTTTTGGCACGCCCGGTGGGACACTTTCACTCATGGCCAAGGACAAGACCACGATGGACAACGCTCCCAAGGATGATGGCATCATCAGGGTCCAGCGTGATGAGATTGAACCTAAAGATGCTGTTGTTCTGGACCAGATCATTGAAGAATTCACTGATGCTTGCTTGCTGTCATTTGGCAAAACCCGTGAAGGTCGCGTGGTGAAGAAGAATCCCTATCCCAGGTGGGTCATGCCTGGCCACAGCGACAAGGGTGAAGAAGAATTCTGAGACTTCCTTGTCAGTGCCATCTGGTCAGCTTCACACCAAGCAGTCGGGCATCATCATAACGTATTCTTGCAGACATTCTATAACATCATGAAGACAGTCATCAAGAAGCAGGACTGGGAATCCTTGGGCTCTGCTTACTTTGGCATTCCCGCTGAAGATTCTGATCCAAGTGCAGTAGCAGGAACGCCCACCGCTCCGCCGGAATAGCCGGGTCCACATAAGCCACCCCCTCAAGCTCCTAATATGGTGGTGGGTCGGGCTTCAAAAATAGCTGCATCTTCCAAGCTATACAGAGACTACCCTCCTGAGTAGATCTCTGTGTACATGCAGACAATTGGGAATGTGCCGGCTCCTCCAAATTTCCACTATGGGCACACTTATCAAGATCTCACTTTAGCACCACACCCTGGGTATTAGGGAATGCGTGCCCAGTCACTGCAGGATGAACTGCTAAGCAAGATGAGTTCGATGCTCAGAGATCAGTTCGGCTTGCAGCCAAAGGCAGGAGTTTCGATTGCATAAAGGCGCTCTTACCCTGAGTGGTTTGATCGTGTGGTGCTGCCTTTGAGGTACCGCATGCCGGACTTCACCAAGTTCAGTGGGCAGGATGACGTGTCCACCACGGAGTATATTAGCTAATACCTGACTCATCTTAGCGAGGCGTCGCAGGAGGACGCTCACAAGGTCCACTTATTTTCACTATCATTGACTGGCCCGGCTTTCAGTTGGTTCATCACTTTGGAGCTGGGACCGATTCAAAATTGGGCGGACTTGGAGAGCAAGTTTCACAGCTATTTCTTCGCCGGCACTGGTAAGAAGACTATCGTCAATCTGACCAGCATGCGCCAGAAAAGCAGTGAGACCAGGTCGGCCTTCATCAAGCGTTTCAGGGAGATGAGGAATATGTGCTATTCGCTGAACCTGACAGACATGCAGCTCGCTCATCTGGTTATCGGTGGAATGCTCCCGCACGTTCAAGAAAAGCTGGTAGGCACTGACTTTGACAACATCAGTCAGGTGATGCATAGGGTGGCAGCACTTGAATTGCAAGCTCAAACCTTCAGGAAGGAGGCAAAGTACAAGCATACCGCGTTCGTCAACAACTCCGATTCAGAAGATGAAGACGAGGACAAGGTTGCTGCTGTTGAGTTGAAGTGGGGCAAGAGACCCATGGCTGTACCCAAGAACTAGAGCACAGAAGAGCAGTATGATTTCGATACAAACAAGCTAGACAAGCTCTTCGATTTGCTAGTCAGCGCTGGACAGATCATGTTTCCTACCGATTATGTGAAGCCTTCTCCTGAGGAATTAAAGGGAAAGAAGTTCTGCCAGTATCATGACCGTGACTCGCATGATACTAATGGGTGCTGTGCCTTCAGGAATCAGATTCAGAGAGCCATCTCTCGAGGCCTATTGAAGTTTGACAGCCCTGCAAAGGGAAAGATGAAAATCGATAAATTCCCGTTCCCGAAGGGCCAGAATATGGTCGAAGTGACGACCCCCGCCAGTAAGATGAAGGTTCTGACCTCCGATCAAGTGAAGAAGAGTGCGTCAGTCGACCCAAACATGCAGATATCAGCTGAGGAGTTAGAGATGATCAAGAGGAGGAGAGAACAGAGCAAAAATCGATTTGAGAGGGGAGAGTCCAGCAAGACCAGGCCAACTTCCCGTGACTTGTTGAACAAGTGGAGGTGAGAGAAGGAGAAGAATCACCGAAGGTAGCTTGAAGAAGAGGAGTACCAGAGGTGGGCCCATGATAAAGAGGAAGCCCGCTACCAGGAGGAGCTAGCCTATCACCGGGAAGAAGAGAAAGAGCACTGGTATTGCCCGTTTCTTTCGACATTACTGGAACGAAGGTTTGAAATTACCAACTGTCCGCAACTGCCCGGAGTGTAGTGATTAGTACCAGGGAGTACATGCATTCTCAAACCAACCTGCCGGTCTGTGCATGAGAGGCCTTGGAGGCCCACATGACATGTAGGATCGGTGTGAAAAAAGAGACGTGCACGATCGGCTCGACACGACATTAGTCGATCGCGAAGCGCCAGTCTGGCAGGAGGGTCAATGGTGTCTTGGATACTTGACCAGGAGTCAGAGGCACAGAGTTCAGCGCCTCAGGAACAGAGAGCTCAAGGAAGACGCACGCCCGAAGCAAGTTTGGCGAGAAAAGCCTTCTCTAGATAAAGGGAAGGCAATAGCCGATGCACAGATGGTGTTCGTGCTCCCAGCAGAGTTCATGGCGCCCAAGGCTAGGAAAAGTGACGTTTCTTCTGATTCAGATGAGTCAGAGTCTGAGTAGGGCACCGCCAGGTTGATCTTCGTGCAACAAGCTACCTTCGACAAGCCGCCCAAGCACCGGCACCTGAAGGCCCTATACCCCAAGGGATATGTTGATGGGATACCAATGACCAAAATGCTAGTGGATGGTGGTTCTACAGTCAATCTCATGCCTACACCACATTCCGCAAGCTGGGCAAAAGCCCTGATGATTTGATTGAGACCGACATGATGCTCAAGGACTTTGGGGGCAACTCTTCCAACACCTGGGGGCAATCAATGTCGAATTGACAGTCGGGAAGAAGACGCTGCTCACCACTTTCTTCGTGATTGACAGCAAGGGCTCCTATAGTTTACTGCTTGGGCGTGACTGGATCCATGCCAATTGCTGCGTGCCGTCTACAATGCATCAGTGTGTGATCCAATGGCATGGAGAAGAGGTTGAAGTGGTCCTGGCCGATGATTCAGTGAGTGTGGCTACTGCAGACGCCGTCTATTGGGAAGCCGGGGATCACGACTATTTTTCTGGCAAAACTTGGGACAAAGGCTCCATCAAGGTCAGCGATGAGAGTCAACAGCCGGTTCGGGCAATCGGCTCTGAGTCTTTTTATTAATGGAAAATCCGATCGACGGCACCGAGGGCAAGCTTGGACAGGGCTTCACGTCGGCCGATAAGCTTGAAGAAGTAGACATTGGACTTGGTGACAGACCAAGGCCGATGTACATCGCCGCCAATCTTGACCCCGAGTTCAGGCAGGAGTTGATTGATTTGTTGAAAGAATATAAAGATTGCTTCTCCTGGGAATATTATGAGATGCCTGGTTTAGACTAAATCGATTGTTGAGCACAGACTGCCTATCAAGCCTGAATTTTGGCCATTCAAGCAGCCTCCGTGATGGTTCAAGTCAGAGGCATTACCTGATATCAAGGGCGAAATTGAGAGATTGTTGGAAGCCAAGTTCATTCGAGCTTGCCGATACGCCGAGTGGGTATCGAATATTGTCCCTGTATATAAGAAGAATGGCAAGTTACGGGTCTATATTGATTTTAGGGATTTGAACTGAGCCACCCCGATGGACAGTTATCCCATGCTAATAGCCGATATGTTAGTCGATTCTGCTGCAGGGCACCAAGTCATCAGCTTCATGGATGGTAATGCTGGCTACAATCAAATATTTATGGCTGATGAGGATATTCCTAAAATAGCTTTTCGGTGTCCCGGTGCGATCGGTTTGTTCGAGTGGGTAGTGATGACTTTTGGTTTAAAAAATACCAGTGCAACTTATCAAAGGGCTATGAATTATATTTTTCATAAGTTGACCGGCAAGATTGTTGAAATCTATATCGATGATGTGGTCATGAAGTCTAAGAGCTACAAAGATCATCTATTCGATTTGAAGGCGACCCTGGAATGCACAAGGAAGCATGGGCTGAAAATGAACCCTAACAAATGTGCTTTCGGAGTGTCAGCTGGGGAGTTCCTAGGCTTCATGGTCCATCGCAAGGGGATAGAAGTCGGTAGCAAGAGCAGAAAGGCTATTAATCAGCTTGTGCCTCCGACCAATAAGAGGGAGTTGCAGTCCTTACTTGGCAAGATCAATTTTATCAGAAGATTTATCTCTAATCTGTGAGAACTGGTGTTGCCGTTCTCACCATTATTGAACCTAAAAGACAATCAAGAATTCAGATGGGGTGACGTACAACAAAAGGCTTTTGACAAGATCAACGAGTATATGAAGTCTCCACCTATCCTAGTACCACCACAGGTATGGAAGCCTTTCAGGTTGTACGTGACGGCTGAAAGCCATACAATTGGGTCGGCCCTTTTTCAAGAACTCGAAGGAAAAGAAAGAGCAGTGTTCTATCTGAGCAGGAGGCTCTTAGATCCTGAAACAAGATACACACCGACTGAGAAGTTGTGCTTATGTTTGTTTTATTCATGCACCAAGTTGAGGCACTACTTGCTGTCAGCCGAGTGCGTGGTGGTGTCCAAGGCGGATGTGATCAGGCATATGCTGTCAATGCCAATTCTGAATGGACGAATTGGCAAATGGATCTTGGCACTCTCCGAGTTTGACTTGAGGTTCGAAATTGGCTAAAGCAGTCAAAGGGCAGGCAATAGCCAATTTTATCACCCAGCATCACGAAGGCGCTATCGGCATGATTGGTGTGGCGCCATGGACTATGTTCTTCGACGGGTCGTCCTGCAAGCAAGGTGGAGGTGCTGGGGTAGTGCTTATATCACCTCGAGGACAACGTTTCGAGTTTGCTTTCCAGATTGGGCCTACGGTGACAAATAACCAAGCTGAGTATGAGGCGATCTGGAAGGGATTTCAGCTTCTACATGAAGCAAAGGCCGATGCAGTTGAGGTTTTCAGGGGATTCACAACTAGTCATCAACCAATTGCTCGACCTATATGAATGCAAAGATGATATACTCAGAGGCTATCATGATTAGTGCCAAGCTTTGATCAGAGGGTTTATGGCCAGTCTCGCTTTGTCATATTCCCAGGGCTCAAAACCAGGAGGCTAATCGATTGGCACAGAGCGCCTCGGGCTATAGGTCGATGCAGGAAATCTTCAATACCGAGCAATCGACTGATGACTGGCGGGCCGAGATAGCAAGTTATCTTGCAAATCCTTTACAAAGAGTCAGCAGAAAGTTGAGGTACAAGGCTATCAAGTATGTGTTGCTAGATGGTCAGTTGTATTATAAGACTATTGAAGGGGTGCCGCTGAAATGCCTTGGGACGGAAGAGTCGATGAAGCTGATGAGTGAAGTTCATGAAGGAGTTTGTGGTGCTCACCAATCGGCTCACAAGATAAAGTGGATCATTAGAAGGACTGGTTATTATTGGCCAACAATGCTCGTGGATTGTTTCAAGTATTACAAAGGGTGCCAAGAGTATCAAAGATTCGGGAACGTACAGAAGTCTCCTGCTTCAGCTATAATCCTATCATCAAGCCGTTCAGAGGATGAGGAATCGATCTGATCAGCCAAATCTATCCACCATCGAGTAAAGGTCACAAATGGATACTAGTTGCAACTGGCTATTTCACTAAGTGGGTAGAAACTGTTCCTTTGAAGAATGCTACATCTGGGGATATAATTGAATTTTGAAGGAGCACATTATTTATAGGTTTGGTATTCCACAGACTATCACGACTGATCAAGGGACAATGTTCACTTCAGATGAGTTTCTGACCGCTGACGACATGGGCATCAAAATTTATAATTCTTCGCCTTATTATGCCCAAGCCAATGGTCAGGCCGATGCTTCAAATCAGATTTTGATCAAGGTTATCAAGAAGAAGATTGAACAGAATCCTAGGAAGTGGTTTTTGACTTTGAGTGAGGCGCTGTGGGCGTACCGGATGGCTCAACATGGATCGACTAAAGCTACACCATGTGAGCTAGTCTACGGACACGCTACTGTCCTGCCTTAGGAAATTCAGTCAGGAAACACGCACGTCACACTGCAGAACATGCTTACGACCGGTGAATATAAAGATATCATGATGGACAGTCTTGAAGATTTGCACTGTCATTGGCTTAAGGCTTTGGAGTGCATTGAAGTGAACAAGATGCGGGTGGCTAAGTACTACATTACCAAGGCGAGGGGCAAGAGCTTTATCGAATCAGAATTGGTATGGAAGGTTATCTTGCCTGTCGGTACTAAGGACAGCCGATTCGGTAAATGGTCGCCAAATTGGGAAAGCCTGTATCGTGTTGTGGAATGTGCGCCTCGCAATACCTACATTCTTGAAGATTTGGAAGGAAGAAGGTTTGCTAGAGCGATTAATGAGAAATATCTAAAGAAGTATTATCCTAGCATCCTAGTTGGAGGATGACAGCCGATTTCGTTTGAGATCTGGCTTGGACAGCCGATTTTGAGTAAAGAGTCGCCTTTAGGATAAAATAAAACTATGTAATAGTCGTTTCGTTTTGACGAATCGCCTTTAGCGCAAAAATGCAATGCCCTCGATGGGGTGTAACAGCCGATGCGATAAGCATCGCCTTTAGAGCAAAAATATAAAAAAGAAGAACAACAAAAGCTTGAATTGCCAACAGAGTCTTGATTACTGATTGTATTTACATAACATCTTAATACATTCTAATTTTCTCCACTAGTGGCTCCGCTGATGATGTCCTTGGCATCGGTGACGACGGCGACTCCTTCGGCGTGGGGGAAAAAGGCCCTTAGCTGAGTGTTGGCCTCTCCCATGTCTTGCCCCTTCGGGAACCCCGGCTCGATGGCCTCGAGGGCTATGCCGGAGCGGAGTCACGCGGCTGCAAGTTCCCCGGTGGCACCGTGACGAACGCTGGACATGGCCACCTGACGAACCCTGTGGTGGATGTCCTAGGAGCCTCCGCACAGTGTCCTGCCACAAGCGTTGACGACGTTGGTGGCGCCCTCGGCGGCGATGTGCAGGTCATGCAGCTACGCGGTCAAAGCTGCAAGGAGACAAAGATGAACATCGGGATCCCCATCAACGCATTCCAAGATGATTCTAAGGAGCTCACCTGCCACCGCAGCATCTGACTCAGCAAGATGGGCTTGCATGGCGACCACCTCGGCCTCGGCGGCTTCGAGCACGGCTGCTTGGGCTTTGTTGATGCCTTGCAGCCGGCCGTTCTCCTTCGTAGCCTCTGAATAGAGGTTATGGTACTCCACCATCTGGTGGTGGAAGCGTCGGCCGTCGGCGGGGGTGTAGGAGCCGGCCGAGTCGGAAGAAGTCGGAAGAAGACCCTGAATCGGATCCCTCCCGGGAAGCAGCGCTCGAAGCCGGGCCCTGGAGGAGGTCTGGTTGTGGGGCGGTACGACGAACGCGCACAACATCTGCTCCTATCAGAGCGCCCGGAGGCAGATTAAGGTGACGCGCCTAGCTAGAGATGACAAGAAGAGAATGTCTCAGATTGGAATAGTCAAGATCTGATGCCATGGGTATGGATCAGGCTTACCTGATGTAAACGCGCAGCATCTAGGGTGTCGCCCAGTGCGTCACGCCACGAGAAGGACTCGCGGCCTCGCCAGTTGTGGGGACGACTCCACTGGCTGTAGGAGCGGCTTGAGAAGACCCGACGGCGGTTCCAAAAGCCCCGGCACCAGTGGTTGCCCGAATGCTGCATGGACAACAGCAGTTGGATTGAGATTGATCAAGAACGCCAAGATGAACAGTGGTTTTACCTCAAGAAGGTGCGCAATAGGTTGGTTTGTGACCTCAGGGCGTGGAACCTGCTGGCTAGAGACATCAACCTCGGCGAAATCTGACGCCGGGCACTTGCTGCGGTCTCCATTGCCGGCCATTGGTGTGGATTGGAGATCGGATGAATTGGGTCTGTGGGTCTGTGAGTTTGTGCGGTTGGCGGTTGCTCGCTCAGGCCTGGCAGTTTATTTATGAGACGAAGGCATCAAGGCAGCTTTCTCGGGAGACGAGATGGCGCGGCGGATTTTATGCTGGTGTTAATTCGTGATTCTTGAATCCGGAGCAGACGCGACGCATGGGAAGCAAGGCGTCTCGATCGGCTGCTTTCGTCGCCAACCGTTTCGATTGGTTATTCTGAAAGATGACCCAGAATCGGCTATCGGATCGATTTATGGGGTCAGCAGTGAAAGGATCTGGCTATTTAGCTGATTTTGAAAGCAGACAAATGGGAATAGCCGATTCACAGCTGAACGAGATTCTTCGACATTTGCACGCGCAGGGCAAGTGTTCATTACACGATTGCTCGGTTCATCGTTGGGCAAGGTTATTCATTACAAGAAAATTACAAGGCCAACAGTGACCGAATGGAAGAAACAACTTCAGCATGAAGAGCTTGGCCAGCCTGCATCGATTCTTTGTCTTCATCAGCCATTGTCTTCAGAAAGTTCAGATGCTGGTGAAGCAGTCTGCCTTCAGCAACCATGGCACTGACTTGTTTTTTCTTCTGGGTGATGTCGACAGTATTGGTTGACACTGTTATTTCGCGTTGAGTGATGACCAAATTGATTTCTTCAAGCACTTTCAAAAGCTGCTCACACCTAGTTTTTAGCGTTTCTAGTTTTGATTCAGCTGTGCTGATTGAGGCTTTCAACGACCTGACTTGATCGGCTAGTCCAGTGGCCTCTTGCTTGTTGGTCAGTTTGTTGTTCTTCAGCTGTTCAAGTTCTGTCAGGTTTGCATGAGCAGAGGTGATCCTTGGAACTACATTCTTGAGCTTGGTAAGCTATTTCAGAGGATTGAGGGAGGCTGAGCGGGTTTGTTTTTGAATCAATTGGATGGCCTGATCAATCGGCTCGGAGTTCAGAGTTAGGTCGATTAAATTTCCCTCCTACCGAGGTAGGAGCTCACGTAGCCAATTGCTAAAGTCTGGCTCTGATAATACCAGAGATTTGGAGCTGAGTTCTTCCTCGTCACAGCATTGTTCCAGATCAAAAGAATAGCTAGGAGATGAGATTTGCGGTGCCTGCATTTGCGTTCAGAATCATCGGAAGGATGGCAATACGAAGGGTGATTAATCGATCGGTCAAAGAAAAATACTTTACCTTGCCAGAATCTGATGTAGGAGGAGCCAGTGAAGTTTCTAATTGTGTCTCTAGAGCTGCTTCCTTCCTGGCAATAGATGAAACATCCCTGTTGGTCTCTGTGATTGATTGAGGCTCTGCGAGAATAAAAGATAAGTGATACAGTGAAAGCACGATGGTGTTAACAGCCGAATTGCCTCACCTGGTTGTTCAGTGGACGGTGTCTTTTCTTTTTTAAGTTTACTCCACTGTGTCTTCGGAGAAAGGGCTGTTCGGCTGAATTTTTGAAGAAAACAGAAATGCCCAGAGAGGTGAGACTGTGTGCTTACAAGTTTTATCATCGACTGTATTTTCAGCAAATACCTTGGTTTTTGTTGCTTCTTGCTAGGTGTCGGCGATTTCAGCCATGCTTGAGGAGCTTGCAGCAATGTTTTGGTGACCTGTAGGCTCTGGTTGGTTTTCAGCTTGAGATCCCTCAAGCAATATTTGAATCGGCTGGGTGTTCGCCTAGTGGTTAGCCGATTTAGCCAGATGATTGAATAAATAATGCAGGAAGTATTTCAAGATATCTAGATACCTGGGCAGTTTTCTTTTTAGTCCTTGGTATCTTGACTATCACCTTCTGAAGACCGGATGAGGTTTTCCTCTTTGAGGCTGGAGCAGTCATTATGTCGACAGGGGCTTTCATCATCTTCTTCAATGATGGGGCTTTCATCATCCTCTGCTGGATCAGATTCTGGGTCCTGTGTAGACAGAGGTTAGAATACAGTTGATAGCTGATTTAAATAAGATCGGTTGACAATACTTACTGCTGATTCAGAATAGAAGTTGCTATCCAAAGCCCTGCATTTATCATGAATCCTTTGGCAAAATAAATGGGCATGCTATTGCTGCCACCAGTTGACAAAACTACCATGAGCAATTGAGATTTGACTCCATTTGTCCACTGTGTAGTGTGGCAGGTCGGTTCCTAACCTGAAGATTCTATCAGCTTCTAGCACTTCAGTGATTTCATCCCTGAGCTTCAGGAGGTGTAGGAATGGAAGCCTGGGGGACAGTTGGCCAAAACCTAGTTGCCATGCTACAATGCTTGGGTGATAAAATTCATAGGAAGGCCAGCTGGGTTCATTACTGGTACCTCAGAGGTGTTTAAAATCAGCTGGTAATATGCAAGGTTTTATGATGACATTGAAAATCTCAATAGCACCATCATCAGGACACCCTGTGCTGAAGTTGAAGCTGTAAGGCATTGAGAATTCTTCATCAATAGTGTAAGGGAACCAAGTCAAGATGTTTGGTCCTAGGTCTCTGTAAAATATTTCAAGTAAGTGGCCTCGATCGGTGTTAATAATTATGGCTGAAGCAGCCTCACCGAAGTTGTGGCAACCTCTGATGATCTTGTCCTCCTCCTCTGCATAGTTAATGGAGGGATAGCTGAGGTTATTAAGATTTGGCCCTACCATTCTGTGTAAGTAAAGATTAAGCCATAGCTGAATCAGCCACCAAGGGCTTGTTATGCACTGCACTTCCTCATCCTTCAGCAGACAGCCGGCAACTCGGCTCATGAGTCTATAAGTAGCTCATAGCAGAAGTTTCCCTAAAGGGATTGAGTTTCCATGAGCTAATTGTTCTGTGAGGGCTTTGATGGGGTAGGCCGGACCAAGAGAGGCACCATAGCAGACAAATCTTTCCAGGCCACAAGATTAAAAATGCTATGTACTCTCTCTCACTGATGCTGGAGGTCATCGAGTGATGGGTTTTGATGTATTTGGTCTAGCCTTTCTTGTAATCTCCAAGTTTTGGAAGTTGTTTCTCACCTGTGGAAAGGAGGCTCCAAAACTGATAGCTCCCGGTGATTTGAAGGCCGGTGAGCATGTGAATGTCGCCCAAGGTGATGGTCATCGGTCCATTCCCAAATGCAAAAGCATTTAAAGAGTTGGACCAGAAGTAACTTTGTGGCAATCAGGAGAGATTCGTTCTTCTTCATTTGGCAGAGAGAGAGATCAAGACACTGACTCAGGTAACGCAGCTCCTAGTCTGCCCGTTTCTTTTCTGAATGTCACACCCAATTTTAAGGATAAAATTGAATGCATAATCTTATGTGCGCCCAAGGATCAGTCACACACATAAGCCGACAAATAGAAGGTAATATCGAAAGACAATGCTCAAATACATAACGTATAATAATTAAAATAGAACCTTTAAGAAGCAAACAGCGGAAGTACACTCCAATCTTCTGGTGTAGATGCCAACTCTACAGGGACACAGCTGACTGGTTGATCACAAGCCTAACTGTTGTTGATATAGAAGAGTGAGCACATATTGTACTCAGCAAATATAACATGAGGTTTATGAGGCTCAAAAAGGATATACACAGTTTAACAGCGGTTTGCTTTTAGTGAGTCAAAGTTTTAATATTAATTTAAGAATAAGTTATGCTCAACCTAAGTAACCCACATGATTATCATTAGTAAAGCACTCTCAAAGTCCATCATAATCCGTCATCATCTCAATTCATGTCCCATCATCCAAGGATCCACTATTCTGTGAGTTTTCCAGGCCGCTCGTGACCGTGAGCACGGCTGATATACCAGTTTTACACTCTGCAGAGGATGTGCACTTTCACCATGAGTCGTGATTCCCACGTTTTGGGGATTGCAAGGCCCACACCACACTACCGAGGTGCATAACAGGGTCTCACTATGAAGTCTTTCAAAAAGACTCCTCCTAACAAGTTAGTAGCCGCCAAGTGTAAGCAGCTAGGCGAATGGACGCCCTCTAACAAAGTGGTACAATACACGCAGCATATACACACTTTGAGAGACAAGAAGCCATTATGCAACTGAGGCTTTCCTTGAGCGCCTTTCGGTAACAACTAACAAGCTAGAAAATGTTCTCATACTTGACTAAAGCCAGAGCCATATAGCTCTCATGGTTGCACTGTAAGTCCCAGCTTTTGCTACCAGATTAGTCCTTAGGTAAAGGAATCTAGAGCATCACAAAAACTATGCTCTAGAAATTATGAATCTAACAAAATTTGAATCATTCAAAACGGAGCTAAAACGTGTAAAATTTGATTGAATTTGTTCTAGTGGCAAATCTGTAAAAACAGAAAACAGCTTTTCAATTTAAACCGAGAAAATTACGTTTTCTAAATTGGAAAGCATAAACTGCATAATATGTTTTGGACTGCTGGTAAGTACATTAAAAAATAGTAGGGGTTCTTTTGCAAAATGACCGGCCGAGGTGGTATCGGGTTATGGGGACCGTTCGATTTAAAACGGACGGCCCAGATCAGATCGGTGGAGGGGATGGTGGTGCTCTGGCCGGAACAGGGCCGCACACGATGGCGCCATTGCCGGAACTTCACCGGCGAGCGCGGAACCGGGGCTGTAGTGCACTAAACGGCTGCGGGAAAGGTACCGGGAGAGAGGGAACATCCGCGAGCTCACTTAGGGAAAAATCTCGGGCGAAAATCAACTCGGAAATGTCCCGCGACGTGCTCCGGCAGACGGGGAGCCACTGCATCGGCGGTGAGGGAATATTAGTGTGCGATTAACGAAAATAATGGGCTGGGAGCCTTCGCGGGACCGCGGGTGAACTTGAAAGCGGGCTTACGATGGAGGAATTGACGACGAAATCGTTAAATTGCTCGCGGCGGCGGAAAGTTCCAAGGCGGCGGCTCTGGGTGCTTGCTGCATGAGCGAGGAGATGGCGGCTAGGGTTGCGTGGCGGCGGCAGGGGTTCACTTGGGCTTATATAGTCTGAGGGACGGGGTGAGTAGGGAGGTTGGATTCGCCTAGGATATAGGAGATCGAATCGAGGACGACGAGCGGCGAACTCGCCCTGTTCGTTCCTGCGTCGCCTCCCAGCGAGCTGCAGATGGGGATGAAGGGGGACGCTGCCCTGCGGGGTCCACACGGTAGCAAGACAGCGCGTGGGCCCGGCTGTCAGCCGCGTAGGGATAGGTAGGCGCGGCGTGCGGCCTGGCCGGCACTCTGCTTTGGGTCCCCCAGACGACGAAGGAGGAAGGGGAGGGAGACTGACGCGTGGGGTCACAGTTTTAGGGACGCAGAGGAAGTGGGAGGGGCCGCGGGTGCTGCTGCTGGTTAGCTGGGCCAGCCTGATGAAGTTGGCCTCAGGCCCAAGACAGAAGGGAGAGGGGAGGAACAGGCCGAGCAGGCCAAGCTGCGGGCTGGGCTAGAATGGGGAGCAGGGGGGTTTGCCTATTCTTACCTTTTCCATTTTTCAAATGGAGTTTCAAATGTTTGAACTCAAATACAAACCAAGCAGTACAAGGAAATATGCTCCAGCATGAATGCAACAAACATGTTGCTAAACCCTAATATGAATTTTATTTAAATGAAAAATTATTCCCCCTACATTTTCATGACTACCAAATACAAAAGTTAAGGCATTTTATTTCTATTTCTAAAATAACAAAATTTAGGGTGTTACAATTCTACCCCCTTAAATGAATCTCGTCCTCAAGATTCGGAAGAGGATGATCAAAGAGACGTGAATACTTTGGCTGTAGATCTTCTTCACTTGACCAAGTAGCCATATCTAGTTAGTGCCACGCCATTGTTGCTTGCATTCCTCCATAACCTTAATCTGAGTTACTTGTTCTCTATTTCCAAGATTTTTTTGATCGGATGCTTTGTGTATCAATGTGACCCTTCTGAGGATATGTCTTTAACTTCCACCATTTCACCTAACTTAGTCCTCACAAGCACAACTTTGTCCGTACATTGGATCACCGTGCGATGTGCCGTTAACCAATCCATTCCCAATATCACATCAATGCAAGAGGAATTCAGAATCAAAAGGTTTGCTCGAAAGTCTACTCCACTTAAATTAAGTTTTACCTTTGGGAAACGTGACGTTGCTTTCCTTTCTCCTCCAGGTGACTTAACTAGCACCTTCTTCTTCGCAGATTGCTTAGTCAAAGTGTTCCTCTTCTCAAAGTCGACAGAGATGAAGGAATGTGCAGCTCCATAATCAAACAGAACCGATGCAGGGTTGGAGTTGACTAAGAATGTGCCAATCACAACATCAGAGGCTTTTTGTGCAGATCCTACAATCACATGGTTGACTTTACCAAATACATATTTTCGCTGCTCCTTATTTCTGTGACGAGGTTTTTGCTTGTGGTTCTGCGGGCTCTTGTCCGCATAGTGACCAAGTTCACCACATGGGTAACATTCTTCACCTGTTGAGGGACTGTTGAACACACCATCTTGCATAAGCATTTCATTTGGTTGTTCTTGGAGTAGAGTTTGATCCCCAACTGAGTGCTCTTGCATGTATTGATGGGATTCCTGAGGATGATCAACATCCCATTGAATAGTTGATTCCTGGTACAATTGCTGGAATTCAGACATATTAGTGTAGCAGGGATATGTATCATTATCTATAGATTGGTTTTTCATTCTCCTTTTCTTTTCTTCCATTTCTTGACGCTTGTTCTCAAGCACAATTGCCTTATCCACCAAGGTTTGGAAATTAGGATACTCAACAGTCATCAACTGTAGTTGAAGTTCATCATTCAATCCTTCCAAAAAGCAACTTTGTTTCTTAGCATCGCTATCCACCTCTCCTGGAGCATAGCGTGATAACTGAGTGAATTGATCACGATACTCACACACTGACATAGATCCTTGCTTCAAGTTAAGGAACTCTTTCTTCTTAATTCTCACCACTCCTGTGGGAACATGGTAGGAGATAAAAGCTTCCTTGAACTTGTCCCAACTGATTTCATTCTCCTCTTGTTTCTCAGTCTTCAAGGATTCCCACCAGTCTAAAGCAGCTCCTTGAAGTTGTCCGGATGCAAAAAGTACTTTCTCTTGGTCATTGCACTGAGCTATGTTAAGTTGTCACTCCACAGCTCTAAGCCAGTCATCAGCTTCTAGTGGGTCACTTGCATGAGAGAATGTTGGTGGGTGTCCCTTCATTAACTCACCACTGCTTGTCAATAGGCAGTGCTTGATGCTAGTTGTGGAGTGTGCATTGAACAAGAGTCTGCAATAGTTGAGTGTGTCATCAAAACATGCTTTATAGTTGGTGGTTTGGGTGGTGGTGGTTTGGGACGGACAACACTCCTTTTGGTTCCACACGATGCACTTCCTCTCGTAGCCACCATCTGTTTCCAATAGGCATGCATTAGGATAGTACTCTTGACCATAGCTTCAACAGATGACAAGATAGGATTGATAGAAAGAGAGACCATAGTGGACCCAACCAATACTACTAGAATGTATCAGACTTCATCCTGCAATTATTTTTGCCATGGCTACCCCCTTAAAACAAATCAACTAGGGAGCACCAAAGGGTAGCATTGCATTTTTTTTTACAAATGATTTAATTGTCAAGATATCCTTCTCACATCCCGTCAAGACTCATGTGCATGAGCAAGAACACTCAATCTAAAATTCTCCGCGAGATGAAAAACAGCAGTGAAGTAAAACAGCTATAACTCTCGTTCTATAAATCCAGTAAAGTTGCATATTATACCGTTGGAAAACTGACAAAATCCTCTACAACATTTATTTAGAAATCTATTCCATGTTCTGCAGTTATGGTGGTCGAATCCATGATTAACCGAAACTGTTCCAGATTATTGACTGCACAGTTGCATCGTCTTATGATTTTCATAACTCATAAATTAAAATAGCTATCAAGGTGATTCTTGTTCTTACAGAAAGATGTTGAAGTCTATTTTGTTTCAGAATTTTTCCTTGATTTTGGGCCTTCCAAGTATAGAGGTACAACCTGATAAGGGCAGATTGCTCTGAGAGGACAGAATAGAGGGAGCAAAAGAGAGGGAGACCCAACTATTTATTCCATAAATCCTTATGCCTTAGGCCTATGAACTAAATGAAATTGTGGATAAACCCCACAAGATCATTGCACTCATTACAAAGATCCAACTCAAACATAATCATCAATATAATAAAACAAGCACTCAAATATTCATAAGGCACATAGACTTGACAAGACTCAACTTTCGCTACTAGCGTTTTTATTACATAAGGGACACAACTTCCTATCTCTAAGCATGGTGCGGCTGCATGGGCAACTCGGATGAGACTTCTTGTGTTGGGGTGAACATTCTTCACTTCTTCATTCTCATCAAGGGCTTCCTTCGTACGGTGCATTACAGACACTTGCTAGAGGTAATCTTGTAGTGACCTGACTCAGGGTATTCCCATGAGATAACTCTTGATGCTTTTGTGGGCAAGAGTTAACATAATGACCTTCTTGTTGACAATGATAACACTTTCTCTTAGCTTGCTTAATCCTTTGAGGTTGAAACTCTTTATATGTGATTATGCATCCATCTATGCATACTTCACGGGGATAAGTGGTAGCTTGAGGGGCTTCTAACCCTTTAAGTTCTGGACTTAATTGATTAGGGGTCAGAGCTAGATGTGACATTGTAGTAGAACTCAGATGTGAGGTGTTCTTCAATAGTGGCCCCAATATGGTTGCCTTTCTCTTCTTATCCACACTGTCCTCATAATTTGGGTTCACCTTGACTTCCTTGTTGCTTGGTTTGCCAAAGAGACACGGTAGGCCATAATGCTTGCAACAGTGACATTGATCCTGGCTTCCAAACACCTTATGGCTAGCACCTTCTAATTGGTTGGCCTCGTATTTCTCAAGTAGGGGTTGAACACCTCCATACTCTATTCTTTCCCTTGATGGTGTTGTCAAAAGCAGTGAACGCTGGACCATTTCGATCATTCCGTTATGAGCAGATAACCATCCGGTCCCAAGGATAATATCAAAGTCCTTTAACTTCAAAACATTAAGATTTGCCTTGAAGTTCACTCCTTTTATGTCAAAACCAACTTCGGGACATACATAATCTGCCTTTAACTCTCCTTCCGGAGTGCTAACTATTATGGGTTTCTGCCTTGGAAGCATCATTATCTTGTGATCTTTTACATATTTGCTGGAGATGAATGAATGTGTAGCTCTAGGGTCAAACAAGACCATAGAAGGGACTGAGCTTACTTGAATCAAACCATACACAACCTCCTTAGCTCCCTAAGCAGTAATCAAATCCCAATGCCTCAATCTGCCTATGATATAGTTTCGCTTTACTAGCACCTGCTTCTTTATGTCAGATTGAACTTGGACCCCCTGAGACTCCTTGTGTGTATTCTTCGCCATATGATCCATCTATTAAGGCAGAGAGAGAAGTTTAGAATAGAGTCAAATTTTACAAACAGAACAGAGGCAGAAGTAAGCATAATTTTTAGCACATAGCTAGGTTAAAGAGAAAGCAATAAATAGGCAAGGAGAAGCTTGCTAAAACGTCCAATTCTAACTAGGCTTGCGTCCTACGGTGTAACACCCGAAAAATTGCATTCTTTTAAATAGTGGGAATTTATTTAATTATGCAATTAGTTGATCATTTCAATATAGGGAAATAATAATTTTTCTCAAATATAAAATCAAACCTAGGTCATACACATGTATGATGCATTCATGCTGGAGCATTTCTTCTTTGTACTGTTGTAGATTATTTGAATTTCTCAAATATTTCAAAACCCAATTTGAAAATCCTTTTGGAAAATGGAAAGGAAATAGAGCAGAGCCCTTCCCCTCTCCTTTCTGGCCCGAGCAGCAGCTTGGCCTGTTTTCCACTCCCTGGTCAGCAGACCCAGGTCGGATGGCCCGAGGACAGCTCGGCCGACCTGCTCCCTTCCTTTCCCCTTACCTCATCCGACTGACGAGTGGGACCCACGGGTCAGCCCTTCCTTCTCCACCTCCCCCGCCGCGCGAACAGAGACGCCGCTGCCGTGTTCATCCACCATGGCCAAACGCGCGCGAAGCGTCCCTCTGCCGTGACTGCCAGCCCGACCCCAGCGCTCGGCACTACCGATCTGTGGACCCACAGAACAGCCCCTCCCCTGTTTTCCTCTGTTGCTCGCCGAGAGTCCGACGCGGGCAAGAAAGAAAACGGCCGAAGCCGAGTTTGTCGCCGTACCGAGAGTCCGTATCAGAGAAGAAACGGCCGAAGCCGATTTCTCCGCTTTTCGAGTTTGTTTCAATCTCCGAGTTTGTCTCACACCTCGGGAGTATTTAAACAGCGCTACACCCTCCCCGTAGCCGTCACCTAACCCTAGCCGCCTCTTCTCGCCGCCATTGCCGAGCTCCCGCGAGAACCGAGCAGCCGCCGCCGCGAGAAATTGGCCCGATTCGCCACCAATTCCTCTCGGTAAGCCTTTGAGGAGCTTCGCTGTGATCTTGAAGAAGTTCCCGAGCACTTTCCCCCTTCGATTTGTGCACTGACACGCCTCCGCCGCCGTTGCAGAGATCCACCGTCCGCCGGATCACGCCGCGAGCTATCTCCGAGTCGATTTTAGACCTTCCCATTACCGTAGGTGAGCTTGCGACGCTCTTCCCGATCTATGGGTACCCTTCCCGACCTATTTCATGCACCGAAGGCCGAGTACACCTTCTTCGGCGGCCCTCTGGCCATGGCGCCGCCGTCGGCCTCTGTTTTCCGGCCGAGAGCACCGCCACCCCTCCTCTCTGTTAATCTGATCCGCCGATTTTGAATCGGACGGCCGAAGAGCAGCCCATACCGATTCGGCCGGCGTTGTTGCGAATAACCCCCTGCAGTTTTTAATGCTTAGCTCGCAGCCCTTAGCGTGTTCAGTAGATTACGTGTTTTCAAAATTGTTTCATTTATAATTTCCATGTTTTAGTTCCGATTTGAACGATTCAAATTGTGTTAGATTCGTAATTTCATAATCTATCTAATGGTACCACTGTTTCATATGGTACCACTGTTTCATATCTTCCTCGTTTTAAATCCGATTGGCGCAAACTTGATATCAATGTGATCATAGCAACGTGTAGATTTGTTTTATAACCTTTGCAATTTATTTTCTCTCTGTTGGTGTACTGTTCTAATAAAAACTCTTGTTTGTATGCATGATTGCCCCTGTATGCGTGTGTGTTGTTATGATGGATCGAGTATAGACGGTGAGCTTTACGTGGGTGATCAAGATCAGTACTGCGACAACCCGGATCACCAGGAGTTTGCTGATCAAGGCAAGTATTAGCATGGATCATCCTTGTTGTCCTATTCACCAAATAAATAATTACATTTGCATGTGTCTTCCTTGTTAACCATAGATACTTCCTAGTTTTGTTATCCTGTTCCTTACTACCTATGGGATTATGCATGTGGTAATTGATGCTAGTGCGTTATTGATATCATGATCACGTAAACTTGATTAATTGATTATGCAATATGATTAAAAGATGCCTTTTTATCAACATGGAGCTAGAGGATTGGAGCATAGTTTTGTGATGCACCATATCCTTCCCCCTTGGTAATGATCTGTCAGCAAAAGCCGGGACTTACAGTGCAACTATGAGGGCTACATGGCTCTGGTTTTAGCTCAGTATGAGGACCTTTTCTAGCTTGTTAGAGGTTATCGAAAGGCGCAAGAGGGGCTTGCCGACTCGGGTATAGTGTGGCCTCTGTCCATATGTGTATAACCTGCGTGACCTTGTGCCATATGGAAGGGGGGCTCTACATCTGCTTGCCGAGGAAACCTCGCGGCCCTAACATGTTAGACGAACCTTTGAAAGGCTTCATAGTGAAACCTTGCTCGCTCACCTTGGTAGTGTTATGGGGCTAGCTACCCCGAGCAAATGGGAATCACGGCTCATAGTGAAAGTGCACAACCTCTGCAGAGTGTAAAACTGGTATACTAGCCGCGCTCACGGTCACGAGTGGCCCGGAAAACTCACGGAATAGTTATCTTTCAGGGTGATGTTTACTTGTTGCTTATTTATCTATTGCTACTCATTAATTATGTTTACTATGATCATGAGAATGGGCATATTAACTTGTTGCTGTCCAACTGCATAAAAGATGATTAATTAAAAGCAACCTGCTGTTAAACCGTGTCAACCTTTTGAGCCTCATGAACCCATGCTAGTCTTGTTGAGTACAACATGTACTTACGCTTGTTTATTTTTCATTACTTGGTTAAAAATCCCGGATGGGTAACAGATGGTGATAGTGATGAGGACTACCCAGAGGATTACTAGACTTGTGCTTCACCAGTCGACGTCCCTGTGCTATGGAGCTACCGCGAGAGTTATCTTTATTTTCCGCTGTGTAATGACTTTGATATTATTCGCTATGTATTAAACATTGGTTATGATAGAATTTATGCAATTTGTTGGCTTATGTGTGTGACTGATCTCTGGGCACACATAAGATTATGCATCCCATTTTATCCTTAAAATTGGGTGTGACAAATTGGTATCAGAGCCGTGTTGACTGCAAGACGCAAGCCTAGTTAGCACTGGATAGCCCTTAGCTTTATTATCTCTTTTTACTTGTTATATTATTTTGCTACAAGTTTTTGCTGATATCCTACCCTTGTCCATTGCAAAATTTTGACTTAATCTTAATTCCTGTAGATGGCCAACCTTAAACGCACTGCTCGCAAGCGTGTCATGCCACCTAAGAGGTACCTGCAGCACTTCATCTCTGGCGGACGTGTACCCCGACCAGAGGTACCCGTGGAGGACGTACCAGTGGAGGAGCCCCAGCAGGAGGTGCCCGCAGAGGAGCCCAGTGAAGAGCCCTTGGAAGACAGCTCTGAAGACGTACCTATGGAGGACCCTCAGAAAGATGAACCCGAGAAGGTGGAGCCGCAGGGTGACCAGAATTGTGCTGGCGACCCTGATGACGGAGATGATGGAGGCAACTCGTATGACTCCGATGACCCCGAAGACGATGGCGACGATGATGGAGACCAAGGTGGAAAACCCTGGGTGGGAATGATTCACTATGATCATCATGGTGATGACTACTACCACCCGCTGCTTCTCGACTTGGTGCGCCGTTTCTACCCCAACGCCTCGGTGCTGTACAAGATGGAGTACTGGAAGCACCCTGACTACGCCGCCTACTATGAGACGAGGGTGTACATCAAGGAGGGAAGCCAGGTGAAGAACATCCACTATGCTGTCTCCGCTCGACTCACCAAAGCTGCTGCCATTAAGGATGCCGCACGACAAGCTCTTATGGTGCACCGCCATGAGAATTGGGACATCATCAAGTGGGAGATGCACCGCTACCTTCCCCGCCGTCAGAGTGGCCAAGCTAACTGCAGTATCGCCGGTCCACTTGGAGAAGTGAACGCCCGACTCCACGCTGCCTTGGAATGTTTGGCTCAGACCAACACTTTTCTGGACCAGACACTGGATGAGCTGAACACCAGGACTGAAGCTAACTACAAGCTCAGCCGGGCAGTGGATGGGTTGAACAGGCAACTCGGTGTTGGACCCCCTCCGCCATCACCAAGGTGTCCAGCTGAATCGCCGCCAAGGAACCAGGGAGACCATGGAGATGCTCACACCCGCACCGACATCGACCCCTAGAGGAGTTACCCCAGTTAGTAACAAAAGACGCTAGAAGCGCAAGTTGAGTCAAGTCGAGTCTAGTTCGTGTCTTGTGAACTTTTGTGCTAGGTTGCTTTTCCTTATGAACAATGCTTGATTTGGAGTTTGTAATGAGTGCTGAGATTGTAGGGCATGTCCGCAAATCTCTTTCTATAAGGTTTGAATTAATGCATAATAGTTTGGGGTTGATTATCTCAGTTTCCAGCAGTGCTGTTTTTCCGACCTCTCTGCACTAGTTATTTTTCCTATTTAATTATATACGACTAAAAATCATGAGAAAATTTTGTGAAAAACTAGACCTCTGTAGTTTTCTTTGGCCGCAAGAATCATCTCAATATCAGTTACGGTTTGGGAGAAACAAATGTCACAAGTCAAAGTTTCTGCGCTGTCTGTTACCCTGAAAATAGTTTCGAATCAAATCTGTTTTGATAAACTTAACGACAGAATCTGGAGAGATGGTCTGAATAAAAGTTGTAGATATTTTCTCGTGCTTTCCAACCATGTATAGCATGTCTCTGTTTGACTTCGGGAACTCCAGATATGACTGTTTTTCTACTCTACCGTTGTTGGATCGCGCCCAGAATTTCCTGTTCTAGTCTTTTAAGTGTTATTTCAATGGAAAAGAATTCTAAACCTCACTTCAATGATTTGAACAGCAGATGGCTCACACCAGGAGGAACCCAAGGGGTGATGGTACCTCTGAAGAAAATGCTAATCCACCACCACCTCCGCCACAGCCTAATATGGAGCAACTGATGATGATGCAAACACAGCTGATGCAGCAGATAACCCAGAACATTCAACTGCTGCAGCGAAGCAGTGGCAACGGGAATCCACCTCCACCACCCCGTGACAAGAGAAGCGAATTCTTGAAGGGATGCCCGCCCACCTTCGATCATTCCAGTGATCCTCTCCATGCTGATGATTGGCTGCGTGCGATAGAAAGGCAGCTAGAGATCGCCCAATGCAACGACGTCGAGAAGGTTCTCTATGCATCTGGGCAGTTGCAGGGAGCTGCTCTGGATTGGTGGGAGTCTTTCCGTTTTGGACGTGCCGACCCCATCTCTTGGCAGCAATTCCGTGAGGGGTTCCGTAATCATCATGTGCCTGCAGGGTTGATGAAGCTGAAGAAGAAGGAATTTCTTTCTCTGAAGCAGGGAGGAATGCTAGTTGCTGAGTACCGTGACAAGTTCATCCAATTGTCGCGGTATGCTCCAAAAGAGGTCGAAGATGATGCCAAGAAGCAAGAGCTCTTCTTGGAAGGACTGAACGATCATCTCCAGTACCAGTTGCTCTCCCACACTTTCGCCAACTTCCAACAGTTGGTGAACAAAGCTTTGATCATCGAGAGCAAGCGCCGTGAGATAGATGAGAAGAAGAAGAGGAAGTTTTCAAGGGCAGTCGCCAGGAAGCAATAGCCGCTTCCACAACAACCAGCAGCAGCCTCAGCAGCAACAACGTTTCCAGGGACAGTCTGGATTCAAGAACAAATTCCAGAATCAACAACGTTCCCAGAACCAGCAGCGTTCCCAGTACCAGCAGCAAGGTGGTAACTAGGCGCCACAACTGACTGCTCCCAACAACATCCCAGTGAAGAATGGTGCCCCCAACAAGTGTTTCCGCTGTGGCAAGGAAGGACACTTGTCCTACAATTGTCCTGAGAAGCAGAATCCCCAAGCCTCCCAGAAGCAGAACAACCAGCAGAGAGTGCCACCTCGCACCGGGAAGGTGAACCATGTGTCGGTTGATACGGCACAGGAGACACCAGAGGTCATGATGGGTACGTTCAATATCGACTCCATCCCCGCTACAGTTCTTTTTGACTCTGGTGCTTCGCATACTTTCATTTCGCACACATTTGTTAGAAAGCATGGTATTCCCCTTAGTGTCATGAAACATCCTATTATGGTTTCTTCTCGGGTGGTGTTATGCAAGCTACTCTTCAGTGTCTCCCGATTACTGTCTCATTAAGGGAGGTAGAATTCGAGATAACCCCTACTGTGCTAAATACTGCCGGAATTGATCTTATCCTGGGTATGGATTGGATGAAGAAATACAACACGAACATAGGGTGTAAGGAGAAGGTTGTAACTGTCACTACACCAAAGGGAGATGAGGTCCGAGTTGAGGTTGCTCTGCAAGTGCAACAACAAGCCACAGTACATCAGCTCAGAGAAGAACTGCAGCCAGATAACTCAGTGGTGGATGAGTTTGAAGATGTGTTTCCAGATGAGTTACTAGGTATGCCGCCTGACCGTGATATTGAATTTATCATTGAGTTGTTACCTGGTGCTGCGCCTATAGCTAAACGTCCATATAGAATGGGAGTTAAAGAATTAGAAGAACTTAAGAAACAAATCAAAGAACTGTCAGAAAAAGGTTTCATTCGTCCTAGTTCTTCACCTTGGGGAGCCCCGGTTATTTTTGTTGATAAGAAAGATGGTAGTCAAAGGATGTGTGTTGATTATCGGTCACTGAATGAGGTCACCATTAAGAACAAGTATCCATTGCCTAGAATTGATGACTTATTTGATCAGTTGAGAGGTGCTTGTGTGTTTTCCAAGATTGATCTCCGTTCAGGTTATCATCAGTTGAAGATTCGTGACTCTGACATACCTAAGACTGCATTCACTATTCGGTATGGATTGTATGAGTATACGGTAATGTCCTTTGGTTTGACTAATGCACCTGCCTACTTCATGTATCTGATGAACAAGGTATTCATGGAATTCTTGGATAAGTTTGTTGTGGTGTTCATTGATGATATCTTGATCTACTCCAAGAATGAAGAAGAGCATGCCGAGCATCTGAGATTGGTTTTGCAGAAGCTCAGAGAAAACAAGCTGTATGCCAAGCGAAGTAAGTGCGAGTTCTGGTTGAGAGAAGTTGCTTTTCTAGGACATATTGTGTCCAATGGTGAAATTTCTGTAGACCCAAGCAAGGTGGCAGACGTGTTGAATTGGAAGCCGCCAACTGATGTGACTGGCATTCATAGTTTTCTTGGTTTAGCTGGTTACTACCGAAGGTTCATTGAAGGATTCTCCAAGCTTGCGAAACCAATGACTTCGTTGCTAGAGAAGAATGCCAAGTTTGTGTGGTCTGAAAAGTGTCAAGCTAGTTTTGAAGAATTGAAGAAGAGATTGACAACAGCGCCAGTGTTGGTTTTGCTAGACCTAAGTAAGAAGTTCTCTATCTATTGTGATGCTTCCCGCCTAGGTCTTGGTTGTGTTCTCATGCAAGAAGGAAGAGTCGTAGCATATGCATCGAGACAGTTGAGGAAGCATGAGTTGAATTACCCTACTCATGACTTGGAGCTAGTAGCTGTGGTGCACGCTCTGAAGTTATGGAGGCATTATCTGATTGGTCATAAGTGTGACATCTATACAGATCATAAGAGCTTGAGGTATATCTTCACCCAGTCAGAGTTGAATTTGAGGCAACGTCGTTGGTTGGAATTGATAAAGGATTATGATTTGGAAGTGCACTATCATCCTGGCAAAGCAAATGTTGTAGCAGATGCTCTTAGTAGAAAGAGTTATGCTAATGAGATTCGAGCAACCACTATACCCGCGGAGTTGTGTGCAGAGATGGAGCGTCTCAACTTGGGAATTGTGATCAATGCTGTTGAGATGGAAGTTGAACCCACGCTAGAGCAAGAGATACGAAAGGCTCAGTTGGAAGATGAGAAGCTCAAAGAAATAGCAGAGAACATTGTGGTTGGAAAATCACCCGGATTCAGGCTAGATGAGAATGGAACCTTATGGTTTGGAAAGAGACTTTGTGTACCAGAAGTGAAATTCATCCGAGACTGCTATACTGCATGAAGCTCATGAGTCAGCATATTCTATACACTCAGGAAGTACCAAGATGTATTTGGATCTGAAGGAAAAATATTGGTGGGTTGGACTGAAGCGTGATGTAGCAGAATATGTGGCTATATGTGATACCTGTCAGAGAGTTAAAGCTGAACACCAGAGACCTGCAGGACTACTACAACCACTAAAGATACCTGAGTGGAAGTGGGAAGAAGTCGGTATGGACTTCATAGTTGGATTGCCACGTACTCAGAGAGGTTATGATTCAATCTGGGTAATTGTGGATCGACTGACTAAAGTTGCTCATTTCCTCCCCGTCAAGACCACCTATACCGGAGCAAGACTTGCAGAGTTGTATATGGAAAGGATTGTGTGTCTACATGGAGTTCCAAAGAAGATAGTGTCTGATAGGGGTACGCAGTACACCTCACAGTTTTGGCAACAAGTGCATAGATCATTGGGAACACGGTTGAATTTCAGTTCTGCATATCACCCTCAAACTGACGGTCAAACTGAACGGATTAGTCAGATTTTGGAAGATATGTTGAGAGCTTGTGCTTTACAGTATGGAACAAGTTGGGATAAGAGTCTGCCGTATACGGAGTTCTCTTATAATAATAGTTATCAGAAAAGTCTCAAGATGGCACCCTTCGAAGCATTGTATGGACGCAAGTGCAGGACACCCTTGTTTTGGAATCAAACTGGAGAAAGTCAAGTGTTTGGACCGGATGTGTTGAGAGACGCAGAGGAGCAAGTCCAGACAATAAGAGAGAATTTGAGAATAGCACAATCTAGACAGAAGAGCTATGCGGATACACGGAGAAGAGAACTAGCTTTTAATGTAGGAGACTATGTATACCTTAAAGTGTCCCCGATGAGAAGTGTGAAAAGGTTCAACAGCAAAGGAAAATTGGCATCAAGGTATATTGGTCCTTTTAAAATCCTAGAGAGACGTGGAGAAGTGGCATATCAGCTAGAACTTCCGGAAAATTTGTCCGGTGTGCATGATGTGTTCCACATATCTCAGTTGAGAAAGTGTTTGACAGTACCGGAAGAGCAGGTTCCTGTCAAGGAAATAGTTTTCAAGAAGGGTCTCACCTATGAGGAACATCCAGTGAAAATTCTGGAAACCGCAGAAAGAGTTACAAGAAGCCGAGTGATAAAGATGTGCAAGGTGCAGTGGCATCGGTACTCTGAGGAAGAAGCTACTTGGGAAAGAGAGGAAGATCTCAGAGAAAAGTACCCGGAGTTGTTTGAGTAAGCACCAACTGAATCTCGAGGACGAGATTATTTTTATGGGGGGTAGAATTGTAACACCCGAAAAATTGCATTCTTTTAAATAGTGGGAATTTATTTAATTATGCAATTAGTTGATCATTCCAATATAGGGAAATAATAATTTTTCTCAAATATAAAATCAAACTTAGGTCATACACATGTATGATGCATTCATGCTGGAGCATTTCTTCTTTGTACTGTTGTAGATTATTTGAATTTCTCAAATATTTCAAAACCCAATTTGAAAATCCTTTTGGAAAATGGAAAGGAAATAGAGCAGAGCCCTTCCCCTCTCCTTTCTGGCCCGAGCAGCAGCTTGGCCTATTTTCCACTCCCTGGCCAGCAGACCCAGGTCGGATGGCCCGAGGACAGCTCGGCTGACCTGCTCCCTTCCTTTCCCCTTACCTCATCCGACTGACGAGTGGGACCCACGGGTCAGCCCTTCCTTCTCCACCTCCCCCGCCGCGCGAACAGAGACGCCGCTGCCGTGTTCATCCACCACGGCCGAACGCGCGCGAAGCTGTCCCTCTGCCGTGACTGCCAGCCCGACCCCAGCGCTCGGCGCTACCGATCTGTGGACCCACAGAACAGCCCCTCCCCTGTTTTCCTCTGCTGCTCGCCGAGAGTCCGACGCGGGCAAGAAAGAAAACGGCCGAAGCCGAGTTTGTCGCCGCACCGAGAGTCCGTATCAGAGAAGAAACGGCCGAAGCCGATTTCTCCGCTTTTCGAGTTTGTTTCAATCTCCGAGTTTGTCTCACACCTCGGGAGTGTTTAAATAGCACTACACCCCCCCCCCCGTAGCCATCACCTAACCCTAGCCGCCTCTTCTCGCCGCCATTGCCGAGCTCCCGCGAGAACCGAGCAGCCGCCGCCGCGAGAAATTGGCCCGATTCGCCACCAATTCCTCTCGGTAAGCCTTTGAGGAGCTTCGCTGTGATCTTGAAGAAGTTTCCGAGCACTTTCCCCCTTCGATTTGTGCACTGACACGCCTCCGCCGCCGTTGCAGAGATCCACCGTCCGCCGGGTCACGCCGCGAGCTATCTCCGAGTCGATTTCAGACCTTCCCATTACCCTAGGTGAGCTTGTGACGCTCTTCCCGATCTATGGGTACCCTTCCCGACCTATTTCATGCACCGAAGGCCGAGTACACCTTCTTCGGCGGCCCTCTGGCCATGGCGCCGCCGTCGGCCTCTGTTTTCCGGCCGAGAGCACCGCCACCCCTCCTCTCTGTTAATCTGATCCGCCGATTTTGAATCGGACGGCCGAAGAGCAGCCCATACCGATTCGGCCGACGTTGTTGCGAATAACCCCCTGCAGTTTTTAATGCTTAGCTCGCAGCCCTTAGCGTGTTCAGTAGATTATGTGTTTTCAAAATTGTTTCATTTATAATTTCCACGTTTTAGTTCCGATTTGAACGATTCAAATTGCGTTAGATTCGTAATTTCATAATCTATCTGATGGTACCACTGTTTCATATGTTATTAACTTTTAAAACTCGAGATTATATTTAATCTATTATTATTCTATTATAAATCTTGTAAAATTCATATCTTCCTCGTTTTAAATCCGATTGGCGCAAACTTGATATCGATGTGATCGTAGCAACGTGTAGATTTGTTTTATAACCTTTGCAATTTATTTTCTCTCTGTTGGTGTACTGTTCTAATGAAAACTCTTGTTTGTATGCATGATTGCCCCTGTATGCGTGTGTGTTGTTATGATGGATCGAGTATAGACGGTGAGCTTTACGTGGGTGATCAAGATCAGTACTGCGACAACCCGGATCACCAGGAGTTTGCTGATCAAGGCAAGTATTAGCATGGATCATCCTTGTTGTCCTATTCACCAAATAAATAATTACATTTGCATGTGTCTTCCTTGTTAACCATAGATACTTCCTAGTTTTGTTATCCTGTTCCTTGCTACCTATGGGATTATGCATGTGGTAATTGATGCTAGTGCGTTATTGATATCATGATCATGTAAACTTGATTAATTGATTATGCAATATGATTAAAAGATGCCTTTTTAGCAACATGGAGCTAGAGGATTGGAGCATAGTTTTGTGATGCACCATATCCTTCCCCCTTGGTAATGATCTGTCAGCAAAAGTCGGGACTTACAGTGCAACTATGAGGGCTACATGGCTCTGGTTTTAGCTCAGTATGAGGACCTTTTCTAGCTTGTTAGAGGTTACCGAAAGGCGCAAGAGGGGCTTGCCGACTCGGGTATTGTGCGGCCTCTGTCCATATGTGTATAACCTGCGTGACCTTGTGCCATATGGAAGGGGGGCTCTATATCTGCTTGCCGAGGAAACCTCGTGGCCCTAACATGTTAGACGAACCTTTGAAAGGCTTCATAGTGAAACCTTGCTCGCTCACCTTGGTAGTGTTATGGGGCTAGCTACCCCGAGCAAATGGGAATCACGGCTCATAGTGAAAGTGCACAACCTCTGCAGAGTGTAAAACTGGTATACTAGCCGCGCTCACGGTCACGAGTGGCCCGGAAAACTCACGGAATAGTTATCTTTCAGGGTGATGTTTACTTGTTGCTTATTTATCTATTGCTACTCATTAATTATGTTTACTATGATCATGAGAATGGGCATATTAACTTGTTGCTGTCCAACTGCATAAAAGATGATTAATTAAAAGCAACCTGCTATTAAACCGTGTCAACCTTTTGAGCCTCATGAACCCATGCTAGGCTTGTTGAGTACGACATGTACTTACGCTTGTTTATTTTTCATTACTTGGTTAAAAATCCCGGATGGGTAACAGATGGTGATAGTGATGAGGACTACCCAAAGGATTACTAGACTTGTGCTTCACCAGTCGACGTCCCTGTGCTATAGAGCTACCGCAAGAGTTATCTTTATTTTCCGCTGTGTAATGACTTTGATATTATTCGCTATGTATTAAACATTGGTTATGATACAATTTATGTAATTTGTTGGCTTATGTGTGTGACTGATCTCTGGGCGCACATAAGATTATGCATCCCATTTTATCCTTAAAATTGGGTGTGACATACGGTCATTATTGCTCTGATACCAATTTGTCACACCCAATTTTAAGGATAAAATTGAATGCATAATCTTATGTGCGCTCAAGGATCAGTCACACACATAAGCCGACAAATAGAAGGTAATATCGAAAGACAATGCTCAAATACATAACGTAATAATAATTAAAATAGAACCTTTAAGAAGCAAATAGCGGAAGTACACTCCGAACTTCAGGTGTTGACACCAACTCCACAAGGACACAGCTGACTGGTTGATCACAAGCCTAACTGTTGTTGATATAGCAAGAGTGAGCACATATCGTACTCAGGAAATATAACATGAGGTTTATGAGGCTCAAAAAGGATAGACACGGGTTTAACAGCGGTTTGCTTTTAGTGAGTCAAAGTTTTAATATTAATTTAGGAATAAGTTATGCTTAACCTAAGTAACCCACATGATTATCATTAGTGAAGCACTCTCAAAGTCCATCATAGTCCGTCATCATCTCAATTCATGTCTCATCATCCAAGGATCCACTATTTTGTGAGTTTTTCGGGCCGCTCGTGACCGTGAGCACGGCTGATATACCAGTTTTACACTCTGCAGAGGTTGTGCACTTTCACCATGAGTCGTGATTCCCATGTGTTGGGGTTTACATGGCCCACACTACACTACCTAGGTGCATAACAGGGTCTCACTATGAAGTCACTCAAAAAAGACTCCCCCTAACAAGTTAGTAGCCACCAAGTGTAAGCAGATAGGTGAATGGAGGCCTTCTAACAAAGTGGTACAATACACGCAGCATATACACACTTTGAGAGACAAGAAGCCTGTTGGGGTAAAAAGTGGTTCCCTAAGCCCAACACACCAGCGAAGCCGGAAACGACCCTTGAGGCAGTAAAGCTCTCGCAGATCCAGCTAGCTTCGAAACCCGGTCTGAGAGTGTCAGTAACACCCAAGCGTGCCAGTCAATTTGACCTGCAATTGACATGGAAAAAGATAGTAATCAGTAATCACAGGGCGGAACTAACCGGTGTGTCCAGGTAGTTCCAACTGTATGGCTCGAAGAGCCGATGTAATGGGAGATCGACTAGAAAGCCGATTCCGTTATATTATGAACCGATTGTAGCGAAACATGCATTATAACTCAAGTTAACCGATTCAGACATGAATTCAATGACATATACTTGCATTAGACGGAAATATGCTATAAAAGATGTAGTCACAGTAAGCTAACATGATCATAAGATGTTTCAATGTAAAACAAGATGAAATCGGCTACTTCAGCCGATTTAGTGTATACGGGCAACATACAAGCCTATAAAGTAGACAATATTTCAACTCTCCGGCTAATAGATCTAAATCACAATCTTGCAACAGTGGAGATCGAGCGGATCGAGGCAGTCATGATGAAGTTGCAACTTAAATCCGTTAACCTTTGAATCTAGACAATGTTTATTTTATTACTTGAGTGTGACCCGTATCTAATCTAGATCCAAAATACAACCGGCCGGTGCAAAGCATTCTATCTTATCAATATAAAACAGATGGCAAGCATAATTCTTTGAACATATAGATCTATTAGATATAAACCGACGCATATGGATTAAGACGGGCAAATTGATGATTGCTTTAAATAATAAACAATAAACATAAGCAACATCGGTAACTTAATGAATCCAGCTAAACTGCCAAATTTAACTAGAGCCGATAACTAATCCATGCATGCAAACCATCTCAATCTATAGCCTGTCTACCGGATGACATTAACTAATAGATTAATCAAGCAAACAAACACGAATCGATAACTAATTCGCGCGTGAAAACCGTCCTAATCTGTATCTCGTCCACCGGATGACGGTTAACACAGATTGATCGGCTAAACCAGCGTGAATCATCCTTGACTCACTGTGCTTCCCGCGTCCACCGGATGACGCCAAAGAAACAGAGCTTAGCAAGGACCCTGGTCCGCCATGCTTCCACGTCCACCGGATGACGCTAAAAAGACATAGTTTAACAGGGGGTTGACGATACTTACAAGCAAGGCTGCGTCCACCGGATGACACCCAGCCTGGATGAAGTAACTCGCCGGACTCGACTGACTCTAGGGTTTATTGGCCGGAGCCGAAAGTTGTGTTGTATTGATGTTGTTGTTTTACAATGGCTGAGGGCTTATATTTATACCCGAGCGTAGCTAGAGTCCTAATCGAATTACAACTCATTAATAGATAAGGAAACCAACAAACTATCCTATATCTAAGGTAACTTGGAGTCCCAACTTCCCTTTCATAACGGACTCCGATCGTGATCGCATCTTGGCAGTGCGGACTCTGGATGACGTCACCAATACCGACGCTGCACGCCTCCTGTCACCTTCGTCCGATAACCGATTCACCGTTCAATCGGCTATTTTCCTTCCTTCCGCTGGACGGAGTCTGCTTCCGAAATCGGCTATCTTCCTCTGGTATCGGCTATCTCCCTTTAGTATCGGCTATCGGCTCCCAGCCCAAAATTTTGTGTATTTCTTTGCTTCTATACCATCGGCCAACTCTTTCCTTTCTGGGGCAAATTTACCAAATTTTGGTGTAAACACAGGCCCCCTAGTTCGAAGTATGATTTCTTCATGCTTCGAACTATGATCCGATGGTCTTCCTTGTGCCGAGAAACTCACTAGCAGCCATAGTGCGTCTAGGTCTTCTTCCTTTAACCCTTGAAATATAAGCATGTTCTCACCATATTTCCACACCTCTGTATGCAAGTCCTGTAAAACAATAATCCTCCAATACATGTGGAAATAGATTAGTAGTAAATGCATATGTGTATAAATATTATAGTTTTATCCATTCTTAGATATTGTTGATCAGAAGATGCTACAATGTCGATTACATCTCAAGAGTATCATATTTATAACAAGATTTCTTTTAAATTTGAATAAAATGGTACTTTACTCATCCATCTATCTCTTCAACCATGGGGCTTTTACTTTTCACTAAGTCCTCAAGCAACTGCAAAATAGAACCGCTACAGAACTGCTTATATGTTATCCTTTGAACACTTTTCTTCCGGAGTTTTATTATTATCTTTTTATAAATTGTATCACACAATATTGCAAAGTCAAAAAACCGAACCTTAAGGAGATAAAAGTCATATACTTAGATCAAGAAGTGCAAGTGAATATTTTTTGTATTTTTATTTTCCCTGTGCATATGCCACTCTCTTTGATCATTCTAAACTATAAGGCTATTGGGCCTTTGGCCATCTTTCATTTTTATTTGGCGATCACACGATCGTCATTTTTTTATTTTTCTCTTCTCAGTTCTGGCGGACACGTGTCCGTCGTTTTTATTTCTGAGTTTATAGAATACCCTCATATCTTATCTTAATCAAAGAGAGAATGTCCATGGCTCATCAAGGAATTTTATTAATTTATAACGTGTACGTGAATCTTGATCTTAGAAGCATGACTATAATCTCACTAGTGGTCACAATAATTTGACATGGCTCAATATGAAATCAATTAATCTTTATTAATCATTTTATAAAACTCTCCGGATTTCAAGTATCTCTCAGAATAATGTCATAGCAAATTCCATTTCCATTCACATTGTACAGCCACTTTTAGACAAAGTTCAAACTTTACGTAACCCACAGGTTCTCAAGACTTCAAGACAAGTATCAGACCAAGAAACTCAAACCTTAAAGAAATCAAAATTATAAACTAGACACGGGTGAGAGATGAAACAGAGCATCTATTAATCATTTCAACAATGGACAAACTAAAACATTTATATCACATATTTGTAGAGTGGAATTACCCTTAAGATTTCAAACTTTTGCCTTTAAACATTTCCAACTATAAACTTTGAAACTGTGAGAGTAGAGTTGTGCATACCATCGTTAAGATGTAGGAGCCAATGAAAGTCACTCGTCTTAGTCCGTCTTCGTGATGGATCGCTTGATGTCGTGCAACGTGTGCATGCGGCGAGTCCAAGCCCCCAAGGCATAGCTGATGCAGGATCTTGAGACGCCGTGTGTGTCCTTCTCAAAGGTCTTATTCGCCATTATTTCTTCGCATCTGTATGTACGTCCCTTCATTCTAGGCC
Organism: Eremochloa ophiuroides; assembly: GCA_038502445.1. NCBI lineage: Eukaryota > Viridiplantae > Streptophyta > Magnoliopsida > Poales > Poaceae > Eremochloa > Eremochloa ophiuroides. The sequence goes on along the minus strand of JAHLJS010000008.1, from coordinate 40,403,002 downwards.
GATAAAGATGTCGACGACTTTTTGCTGCATGCGAATCGGCTCTCAGGCTTGCATTGCACCTTAGAATCGATTACCCAGCCTGATCCGTTCTACATACGAATCGGCTTTCGGGCCTGCTTCTTAGCATCGGCTTCGTTCTGCTTTCCCTTAGAATTAACCCCTTAGCTAGATTCACTACGAATCGGCTTGTGGGTACTCACAATAGGATCGGCTAAAACAGCCTGACCCAAAAAACCGATCGGCGTGCGACCATTGATGGCGGCGTTTTGTCTCCCTGATTTGGCAACTGTTCCGGATTCAAGAAACGTGGATTAACTGCAACCTAAAATCCGTCATGCCAGTCTCGCTTCCCAAAGAAACCGCCTCGGTGCCCGTGTTGTCTTATAAATAGTTGGCAGGCTTGAGGCAATATCACACGCCATCGTATCCGTCTCTCCGACCAACTCTCCCGGCCGCCTCCTTGTATCCACTTCGCTTCCGCTCTCAATCCTTGTTTACGACCATGGCCGGCGATGGAAACCATGGGAAGCACCCGGCGTCGGAGCCCGTCGACGGCGATGAGATGGAACGGAGTATCCGCCGCATCTGGGCCAGCGTCGCCCGAATCGAGCAGACTTTGGGGTAAGTTCAACCGTCAGCCTACCATCTCCTCGCTGTTTCCATCTGATTTGATCCGTTTCTGCAGTCACCAACCATCTCTCGTCAGCGGCATTGCTGGCTCCTTAGCCGGCCTGAACAACCCTGCCCCCGGCGCTGATCCTCCTCAGGGCAGCCCCGGCGGATGGTGACGCCGTTCCTGCAACTGGGACGGCGACCCCAGAAACCCCCGCCGCTGGTGATGCCGCCGGGCCCTCTGCTCCTGTAAGGGCTCCAATCAGGCGTATGATGCAAGTCAGCGGACGGGGAGTCTATAGCAGGTATGTTATTCTCCCTTTTCGTCGATCTTTAAATCTGGCTAAGTCTGGGTGCCTGATCTGATGGTCCCTTTTAGCCAACGTCTCCCGCTCCATCTTCCTTCCGGTGCACCGATCGGCGCCAGTTCCTCGGTGCGTCACACAGCGCCACAACCGAACCTCCCTCACGCTCCGGCTCGTAGCACCACCTCCGGAGCGGAATCGAACTCGGAGTCATCTTCGAGTTCCCGCGACTCCTACACCGCCGCCGACGGCCACCACTTCCACCATGAGATGGTGCGGTATCGCAACCTCTACTCTGAGGCTACCAAAGAGGCCGGCCGGCTGGATAAGGAGAACGAGGACCAGGCCGTCGCGCTCGTTGCCGCCAACATTGATTTGGCGGAGGCGTGGGCCAACCTCGCGGAGTCGCAGGCCGCCGTGGCAGGTAATCTCTCATTTTGTCTGACAGTATGCACGGCTTGTTTCCAACACTGACCTTCCTTGTTTGTGCAGCTCTGACAGCACAGCTGCATGAACTGCGCGCGGCTGCGTCGAGCGTCACCAACGTCCTGCGCGCGCGGGGGCAAACGCAGATAGAGCAGCTTGCAGACGTGCACCACCGCGTCCGCCAGGTAGCAATGAGTGGCGTCCGTCACGCTGCCGCGGGAGCTCTGGCCACCGCCCAGATCAACTCCGGCATCGTGCTGGAAAACATCGAACCGGGGATCCAGGCAGGCCAAGACATGGAGGAATTCGGCACGCTGATGGCCGCTTTCGCCTCTCATGCCTGACGGTCTCTCCGTGCTCCATCGACGCCGAGGACGTAATCCGGGACGCCGTCAATAATCCAAACTAGATTGTATTAGGTATTTTGATGTATATGATACTTCTGAACTCGTTATGCCCGAAACAATCCAATTTGCAAGACTGTATATATTTTTTATTTTTGCTCTAAAGGCGACGCTTATCGCATCGGCTGTTACGGCCCATCGAGGGTATTTCATTTTTGTGCTAAGGACGACTTGTTACCTACGACGTCGGCCATTTTTGTTCTGAAGGTGACCCGCTTGCACGGCATCGGCTGTTAGAGCCAGATTCACATTGAATCGGCTATTATCCCCCAACTGGGATGCTAGGGTAGTATTTCTTCAGATGCTTCCCGTTGATGGCCCGGGCGAATCTCTGTCCTTCCAAGTCTTCAAGGATGTAAGCGTTGCCCGGGGCGCATTCCACCACACGATACGGGCCTTCCCAGTTTGGCGACCATTTACCGAATCGGCTATCTTTGGTACCAATAGGTAGAATGACTTTCCATACTAGCTCTGATTCGGTGAAGCTCTTGCTTTTTACCTTGGTGTTGTAATACTTGGCCACCCGTACCTTATTATTTTCAATGTATTCCAAAGCCCTAAGCCGATGACAGTGCAAATCTTCTAAACTGTCCATCATAATGTCTTTGTATTCACCGGCTGTAAGCTTGTTTTGTAACGTGACACGCCGTGTCTCAGACTGAATCTCCCATGGCAAGACAGCAGCGTGTCCATAGACTAGCTCATAAGGTGAAGCCTTGATCGACCCATGCTGTGCCATGCGATATGCCCACAGTGCCTCGCTCAAATGCAAATACCATTTTCTGGGGTTCTGCTCAATCTTTTTCTTGATGACCTTGATCAAAATTTTATTGGAGGCTTCTGCTTGTCCGTTGGCTTGGGCGTAATATGGCGATGAATTATAAATCTTGATGCCCATGTTGTCAGCAAAGGTCATAAACTCCTCTGAAGTGAACATTGTCCCCTGATCGGTTGTGATCATTGAGGTATGCCGAACCTGTAAATAATATGCTCCTTCACAAATTCGATCACGTCAGCTGAAGTGGCGTTCCTCAAAGGAATGGCTTCTACCCACTTGGTGAAGTAATCAGTCGCCACCAAGATCCATTTGTGACCCTTGCTCGATGGTGGTGTAACACCCTAAAATTTGCTTTTATTAAAGTAGGGACAAATTGATTTAATTATGCAATTGTTTGGCATATTAACCTAGCAAATAATAACTTTTAGTAATTAAAATAAATCATAGGAGTTAGAAACATGATTTGTTGCATCCATGCTACTCAAAGATATTTTGTTTGATTTGCACTTTATTGAGATTTGGAAATATTCAAATGTATTTGGAAACCTCCCCTCTTCCTTTTTCGCCCGCGTGGGCCGAAGGCCACCCGAGCGTCGGCAGTCCGGCCTATCTCCCTCGCGCAGGCGCTCTTTTTCTTTGGCTGCCATGCGGGGCCTGCTGCTCAGAGCCGTCCCCTTCCTTCCTCGGGAGTCCGAGCGGGACTCGATGCCAACCGACCGCCGCCGGAATCCTCGGACGAGTCCGTCCTGAGCCCGCCTCCACCGGCCCGTAAAAGATAGCTGCGACCCTCGCCCCTTCCCTCCTACTGGCACTGACGCGTCGGACCACGGCACAGCACCGTTTCCCTCCTCCGAACAGAGCCCGAACCGAGCACGACCGCCGCCTCCGACCGTATCCTAACCACCGAATCTCCCGAAGTCCGGATCTCCTACGCCTCCCTCGCGCCCCTATATAGGTCGGCCGAGCTCTGCCGTCCCTCCCCACAAGTTCCCGAGCAAGCCACGCCCTCCAATCTTGCCCTAGCCGTCGCCCCGAGCTCCGCCATCGCCCCGAGCTCCGCCACCGCCGTCGATTTCTCCTCGGGAAGACTTCCCCGTCGAAATTGGTTGTTCTCCAAGCTTCGCAGCAAGGTCAGGAACCTTTCCGACCCCTTCTCCCTCGGTTTTGTGCACTACAGCCATGATGCCAAGCTTCGCCGCCACCATAGTTCCGCCACCTAGCTCACCGCATCCTCTCCGAGCTACCCCTGTGGCAACCGAAACCATAGATAGGTTCGGCTTGAGCCCCTCTTGCTTCCCGACCAGGTCCCGAGGTGTGCCGAGCTTCCTAGCCCCGAAAACGCCGTCCTCGGCCATCTTGCCGGCGAGGAATCGGCCAAGCGCCGCCCGACTCCGGCGACCAGAGCCGCCCCTCTTTTCCCGAGCTACCTGCGCCGTCCACGGCCGATCCAACGGCTCACAGCGAGAGATACCCATTCGACCGGCACTTTTGCAGAAGAGCCCCTGAGCTTTTTAATGTTCTAAACCGCGATCCTTTGGCGTATTTCTCAGATTATGCTTTCCTATTTAGAAAACGTATTTCCTCGGTTTTAATTCAAAAAGGCGTTTTCAATATTTACAGATCTGTCACTCAGTCCATTTCGGCCACATTTTATTCGTTTTAGCTCGGATTTGACCCGTTCAAGTCTCGTTAGATTCGTAATTTTGTAATCTATCTAATGATGCTACTGTTACTCATGTTTTCAACTTTTTAAAATTCGAGATTAGATTTATTCTATTATTTTATTAAAGTAAAACTTGTTTATTTCATAACTTTCCCGTTTGAACTCCGATTTTCGTGATCTTTATATCGTTGGAATCATAGCGACGCGTAGATTATTTTTATACACTCTTCAATCTATTTTTCCACTGTTGGTGTACTGTTTCTAATATAGATCTTGTTTGCTTCGTGTATGATTGCCTCGATGATTGTGTGGTGATTTTATGATCGAGTTCAGACGGTGAGCAATTCGTTGGTGATCAAGAGTACACGGAGGATCCAAGTTCTCCAGAGCACTTTGATCAAGGCAAGTATAGCATGGACCATCCTTGTTGCCTATTCACCTTAATCACTAAATTCATGATGCATGTGTCTACCTTGGCAACCATAGTATTTATTCCTAAGTTTTGATCACTTGATCCTTGTTACCTATGAGATTGCATTTGAGTAGTGATGCTAGCGCTGGATGATGCCATGATCTTATGAACTTGATTAATTAATTATGAGATAAAGATTAAAAGATGCTTTTTAGCAACATGGACTAAGGACTTAACTGTAAGTATGACACCGGGACTTACAGCGCAACCATGAGGGTTATATGGCTCTGACTTTAGTCAAGTATGAAGTTACTTTCTATTATGTTGTTAATCTTGAAAGGTTCCTTGCCGAGCTGGTTGTTTTGCGGCTCCTGTCTTTGTGTGTACTGCTGCGTGTGTGTGCCACTAGAAGGAGGGCTCTACCACCCCTTGCCATTGCGCCCGGATTGATTAGTGGCATGTTAGGAAGGCTTTTGAAAGACTTCATAGTGTACCCTGCCGCACTTCCTTGGTGAGGTGACATGGGAGTCATGACCCTTGGCATATGGGAATCACGACTCATGGTGAAAGTGTACAACCTCTGCAGAGTGTAAAACTGATATATCAGCCGCGCTCACGGTCACGAGCGGCCTTGGACGTCTTACAGGAACTTAACTAATTTAATATTGATTTATTTGGGAGTTTCTATTGAAGTTTATTCCATATTAATTATCATGTTTATATGATCATGGAATCTTATTTCCTTGATATATTCTATTGCTGCTACTCAAATTGCTAAAATATGATCAATTAAAAGCAACCGCTGTCAAACCAGTGTCAACCCTTATTTGAGCCTCATAAACCCATGTTATTCTTGTTGAGTACGACATGTACTTACGCTTGCTTTATTTTTCATATTTGGATAAAAATCCCGGATGGGTAACAGATGACTATGATGATTCTTCTGAGGATTACTAGGATTGTGGTTCACCAGTCAACTACTTCCCTGTGAATTGGAGCTTCCGCGAGAGATTATAATTATTAGTCCGCTGCTATTTATGTAAAGACTCTGTGATATTATTCGTTATATATTGAACCTTGTGATGGTACTATGTAATTTGTCGCTTATGTGTGTGATTGATCTCTGGGCGTACATAAGTTGGTTCATTCAATTTTATCCTTAAAATTGGGTGTGACAGATTGGTATCAGAGCATAGGTTGACTGTAGGACGCAAACCTAGAAATTCTAGAGATGTTTTTCTCACCTCATTCGTGCTTTCCATCTTAACTTGCTAACTGCTAAAATTTTTATGCTTCTCTTACCCTTATTCCATTATAAAAATATTCAGTCTATTCTAAATCTAACTTTGTCTTGATCTATATTGGAGAAGATGGTTCGTGGTCGCAAAACTGCACGCATGAGCACCGGAGGCTACTATCCACCGCGAGCTTTGGACATTACAGCTGAAGACGACGTGGTGATCGCCCCGGAAAATGAAAGTGAAGAGGAAGCTATGTACATGAAAGATGTTGAAGAGATCCTTCCGTCGCCGACGCCTGCTATTCTGTAACACCCGGTTTTCCGAAGAATACCAAGCGTTAACTATATGTGTGCCCAGGATGTCCACACAACACATATAGCGACAAATATGGTAAATATCATAAGCAATGCTTTATTACATTGCGAAACATAATTACATTAAGACTCACAAATATTTCATAGCACAGCGGAAACTATTCTTCATCTTCTATCTTCGGGTCACCATACTCCACAGGGACGGTTGACTGGGGGAGCACTCGCCTAGTACTTTTGGAATAGCTCATGAAAACACCTTGCTTGAACCACCATCTGGTACCCATCCGGGATTTTTATTGGTGACAACCACAAGCGTCAGCTCACCATGCTCAGCAAGTATAATTATGGGGGATGCAAGGCTCAAAAGGTTGAAACAGGCTTACAGCAGTTGCTTTTAGTTGGTTAGGTTTTATTTAAAGTCTACTTTACTATTTTAATGAATAACCCATCTCCCAAGTAAAACAAGTTTATCTCTGAGCATCTTCTTTCAACAAATTCCATCAACACTTCCACAGGTATCAACTGATACAAAAAGGATTCCAGGCTGCTCGTGACCGTGAGCACGGCTGATATATCAGATTGGAAGAATTCTGCAGAATTTGTACAACTTTAACCCCGAGTCGTGTATACCCATATGCTCGGGGTAGCGATCCCCATAACACTGCCGAGGTGAGTGAGCAGGGTAACACTGCAAAGCTTTTCACTAGTCACCCTAACAAGTTAGTAGCCGCGAGGTTTCAAGCAGCAAGGCGAATGGAGGCCTCCTTCAAGAATGGCACACCATGTGACCGCAGCCCAGCACACATCTTGACAGGCTCGGAACCCATTCTAAAACCCAGGCTCCCCCTCTTGCGCCTTTCGGTAACCACTAACAAGATAGAGAAAATCTAGTTACTTGGCTAAGATCAGAGCCCATTGATTCTCGTGGATGTACGGGTTTCCTGGGAGGTCAACTTTCAATGGAAGTCCTGACGGAGGGCAACTAGAGTACAAAAACCCATACTCCAGTGCCCTTCGAGCTTTGTTGATAAAAACATATTTTATCCAACATTTTATAATTCTTAAGTCAAGATTCCATAATAGCATTGTTGAGCATAGAAGCTAGTAACTCTAATATGCATAAAACCCCCCATAGGTAACAAGGTGATTGGTCAATAAAACCTAAACGGGTATATATGTAGCTAGGGCTCACAAGATTAGACACATGCACATGAATGTATTGTTTAATAGTTGCTAGGTAACAAGGAAAACCATAGGTTATACTTGCCTCCAAATGCTTGCTATCCAAACCTTCCGACTTCTCTTCTGTATCTTCCTCGTATAGCTTCTTTTATATCGATCGCAACAACCAACACAAGCTTCACATTCAAACCTAGAAATAATACATCAAGCATTATAAAAATAAATTACAAAGGTTTTGAAAACATATGGCTTGTTCTATAATCGTGTGAGCGCGAAAACTAAACAAAACAAGAACCAAAATTAAAAGATGCGAGAGTTGAAGTATTTGTGGCAAGGTTTGGATTAGATGACTAAGTTGGAATTTGGACTAGAACATATCTAACATAACAAAAAGGATTGTATATGTATTATGGTGTGTGGTAGAGAAACTGGAATAGACAGCATTGGAGAATAATATTGAATTGATATACATCATGTGGCATTCTCCTAGGAATATATGATAATTAGTGATATGATGTTTCCATCACTAAGCTGGAGTGACATATCAAGGTGGATAGTAAGGATAGACGTTTATTTGTGGCGAGGATATAGTTTATGAGAGTTGATAAGGCATGACTTGAATAGGACAAGTATGTTTAGCGGTCACAAGCTCATGGTTTTGTTTGGATGATGTAAACGATTACCAAAAGATGGAAAATATGCGTGCAACATGTGAGGGCATTGAACGTATGGCACATGCTTTGGTTATACCCTGAGGATATGAGTTTGGTATCTTGGGTGTGTAGGATATGTATGATGACACTCCATGATCAACTAGTGCATATTGACACATGATCAATGGGGGATGTAGTTGTAGCGACTAGTGCATGTGAGACATATATGTAGGCGGACAGCGAGGGTTTCGATCATCATAGGCATGGTATTTGTAGCACTAATTGGTGATATATTTTTGTGGAAATGTAATGGAAAGTATGAAGTATGTTATAGTAAAATGGCATGATGTTTTGATGGTCGGTCAGTAGGAGAATGCAATTGCAAAACATGTTACATGGCTGTTTCAGGACAGCAAGAGTAGCAGTTAGTGAAACCTTCATATCTCGGCCATGATAGCATGTATGAGCAAACCAATTTTTGTAGGCATGTGCCATGATATGAAACATATTTTGGCTGAAGGGCTTGATCACCGGAGCGATGAACCATCGGGAACACGCATGCCAACCGGCATCAGCGCGGCTGAAGGGCAGCAGGACAGCGGGCACACAAAAGATTATATCTCCTTCATCATGGATCCTATAGACATGAAAATTTGCAGAGGCATGTGCAACTATATGAAAGATATTCTATCCAAAGTATGCATCATTTTCTTCAATGGATCAACGGGAACGCCACTGCCAAAAACAGTGTGTCTGCTGTTTGGACAGCAGGGGTGCAAGGCATGTTGGTGCCGATATCTCGGCCATCATGAATTATATAACCAAACCAATTTGTGGGATCATGTGTAGGGATGCAATGAACAAGTTTATTAAAGGGATTGGTGATTTGAACAGAGGATTAGCGGGGAACGCCAAAACCACTTAGAGATGCCAATCTGTCCAGACAGCAGGGACAGTGGCATGGTGATGACCATATCTCAGGTTTCTCAACTCCTATGAGGAAACCATTTTACAGGGACGTGTTCAAGGATATAAAATACAATTCCACCAAAGGGTTTGATGATTTGATCAAAGGAACAGCGAGGAACGCCGTTTCTACAAACAGCAGCGCTGCTGGCCGCCAGGACAGCAACACATACACCGGGTAAAATTCAACGGGGATCAACCATATCTCATCAAAGGTACTTTATATTCATAGGACAATATGAGAACATGTTGGGAGAGATGATTTAGGGTTCTCACCATGGGGATTGGTGGGGTGGAGCGGGGAATCACATCAACGACGGCCGGTGATGACAACGCGGTTCAACGGCGTATCCTTCTCGCGATGCGGTTGATCGGGGCGACATCCATGGTGGTAGAGGCCATCACCACGACTTGAACAGCAGGGAGGGTGATGATGATGTCCTCCAAATCCTTGTTGGGTGCTTGAAAAGGGAATCAAGGTGGCAAGATGGGTTGCAATCGCCGAAACACTTCGTTTCCATGGACGGGATGGAGAGAAAAATTGGGGATTGGTTGGGGCAGCCATGGGGGAGAATGAGGAAGAGTAGGGGCATCTCCCCTCTGTTCTTGACGTGGGAACTGAAGGGGGAGGCGTGAGGGGGCTGTGGGGGAGTTATACTTGAAGGGGAAAGGGTGGGAGACCAAAGGGTTGGAAGGCAAAGGGTCTTGTCTTGATATTTCCATGCCTTGGTTGATATTTTTGTCCAAAATGGAGAGGGAACCAGGGGTTGACGTGGGAGAGGTGAGAGGAAGTCCTAGAGGGCTGGTTGGGCTTGGTGTTGACCCACAAATGAAAGGAGGATGGTTGGGTTTTGATCCGCGGCGAGAGATAACTCAAACTTTGTACCCGATTCGGCTCGGAGCGATGTCGGAGGACGAAATGAGTTGGGTTGACCCATTAGCAAAAGAAAGAGAGATGGGGAACATGTTTTACTAATGTGATAGACTAGGTGCTTGTATAAAAATAAGAATACAATATGGAATGATGGTGTTGAGCTCAGCCCGTAAAATTCCCAGCGACACGATAAGGCTTTTCGGAAAATTTAGCGTTCCAAAACGGTGAGACCAAGACCATATGGTTTTCAAGGATGGTTCAAAAATATGTTTGCCTTTGATCAAGAGGAGAATGAGTGGAGGAGAAAGAGTCCATGTGTATGTTGCCCAAAGGTCGGGGAAGGTGAAGAAAGTTGAAATTGAGATTAACATGGGTACACAACATGTGATTGTTTTGACTTGAACAAAGTGATGGTAGAGTTGCATGAGAGGAATGGGATACAATGATTGATCATTAAGCATATGTTTTGAGATTTGGATAAGACTCAGTCAAAGAGGATTGGAAGCTCAAATATAAGGAAGAAAGGATAAAAGAGAGAACAAGTTAGGATATGAAAAGTTAGGGATTTTGAAAACATGAGCTTGGGTGTTTAGCAAGATGAATGTTTGGAGATCCATCAAGGATTTTTAGAACAAGGATCAAGGTATATTGTTCCAAGTATTTAATTATAGATGGAAACTTATCAAAGATCTTAGGATATTTTATTCCAATAAAACCCTATGCGCATTTGAAAACATTTAAAAAACATTTTTCATACAAAACACTATGCAAAGGCATGAATGAAACAAACCATTAAATTCAGTTCCAAAAATTTTGGAAACTCACATTTTTAATATCTAAATTGTAAATAACTTAAGCTAAGTTGGTATTTTCAAAAAAGGGTAAAAATCTTTTGTTTTGTTTTTAATGTTTTCTAGTCACATCCCAAAATAGAAATTTTGGGGTGTGACATATTCCGTCACCTCCACCGCCTGTTGCACCATCTGCACCCGAAGCCCCCGCCAGAGGTGAACCGCCCAGGAGGATGGGATGGATCCAGGAGGAATATACTAAGTATCCAGAAGAAGATGCATTTTTCCACACAACGCTCGTCAACATGCTGAACCTCTACTACGCCGACCTGCAACCTACTCTCAACTACTATAGCATGGAGCACACGCATCCTCTACGAGACACCTACTGGACCACAGAGCTGAATATCAAGGTTTGGGATGCACAGCATAGAGCCTATAAGACGGAATCTGTTCACAAGAATGCTGCTCCACGTAGAACCGTGGAAGAGAGCATGGAAGATGCCGCTACTCATGCCTACCTCTATTACCATGGTCGCCGCTATGGAGATATGGAAGGAGATGTCCATAGATTCTACCCTCGCGTGGTGACTAAAGAAGGTGACGTCGCTATGGCTATGCCCGAAGTGGATCAGCCTGCTCTTAGAGCTCTGGCAAGATTGTCTTGGGCACTTATGGGAAGAGTCCATGGTTTGGAACGCGAGTTGGCAAGAGCCAAGAGTGCCAACACACAAGCAGATCAAGAGATTGATGGATATCGAGCAAGACTCAACCAACCAAAGCTATTCCAGGAGATTCCCACACCTCCACCATTCAAGGATTCCGCTCCATAGGGTTAGGAAATTCCCTTAGCAATAAAAGACGCTTGTAGCGCTAAGTTGAGTCGAGTCGAGTCTTGTGTGCGTATGAAACTCTTTGTGTTAGTTGCTTTGTTCTTATGAAATATTTGTGATTTGGTTCTTTGTAATGAGTGCTGAGAATTGTGGGCATGACTACAACTCTCTTAGTTAGGGTCTAAGATTTGAGAATTATTGAAGCAATAGTTGTTTTGGTTAAATCTGTGTTTCACCGAATCTGTTTTTCAGACCTCTCTGTCTTGTTAATTATTCTTAATTAATTTCTTAATTTCAAAAATTATGACAATTTAATGGGGAACAGTAGACTTCCAGACCTTTACATTGCCACAAGAATCAAGTTAATATCCATTATGGTTTGAGAGATGTAACTGTTGCAAATTGAAGTTTCTGCACAGTCTGACAGTTTGGACAGTTTCTGTTCGTGTCTGTTTTTGGTTAATTTAACTTCCGAATCGGGAGAAGTGATCAACATGGAAGTTGTATAAAATTTTCTGATATTTCCAACGGTATAGAGAACGTCTCTGTTTGATTACGGAAACTCCAGATATGATCGTTTTTCTTCTCTGCTGTTATCGGATCTCGCCCAGAAAATTCAGATTCGTTATTCATAAGTGATTGCATAATGGTAAAAATACTAAAACTCATTTATGTGTTGAAAAACAGATGGCCGGTAACAGGAGGAATGCCAATCCACCACCACCACCGCAACCTAGCATTCAAGACCTCATCGCTTCGCAGAACCAGCTGATGCAAACTATGATGCAATTCATTCAGCGCCAACCAGCTGGAGGACCGCAGCCTGTTCCAGCTCCTGCTAGAGATAAGCGAGGAGAATTTCTGAAGGGTCGTCCACCTGTATTCAACCATGCCGCTGACCCGCTAGATGCTGATGACTGGCTTCGCGCTGTGGAGAGGCAACTCAACATTGCGCAGTGCAACGATCAGGAGAAGGTGTTATATGCATCTGGACAGTTGCAAGGAGCTGCTCAAGACTGGTGGGAATCATTCCAGTATGGTCGTCCCAACAATGCGCCTGCTATCACCTGGCAAGAGTTTTGTGAAAACTTCAGGTCATATCATATCCCTGAAGGTCTGATCGAGCTGAAGCAGGCAGAGTTCAGATCTCTGAAGCAAGGACGGATGTCTGTGCCAGAATTCCGTGATCATTTTGTTCAATTGTCACGGTATGCTCCTGACGATGTTGCTAATGACAAGGACAAGAAACGTCTCTTCCTCAAGGGACTTCATGATAGATTGCAACTCCAACTCATGACAACCACCTACCCCAATTTCCAAGAGCTTGTGAACCGCGCTATCGTGATTGACAACAAGCGCCAGGAGATGGCTGATAACAAGAGGAAGAAGCAAGGACCAGGTTTTTCCAGGAGCAACCGTCAGCGTCCCAATACCGCGCAGCAAAAATTTCAGCAGAAACACCAGGGGCCATCCAACCAGTGGAACCAAGGGGGATCTAGTCAGTGGAACCGTAATCAGAACCAACCTCGTTCCCCCTATCCTCAGCAGCAGCAGAAGACTCCCTCTCAAACACCCCAGCAAGCTACCCCGAGTAAGACTCCCATGAGGACTAATACACCGGGCACCCCCAACAAGTGTTTTGGTTGTGGAGAAACTGGACACCTCTCCTACAACTGCCCCAAGAAGCAGAACCAGCAGACTCCCCAGGGGAGCAACCCAAAGAGCAGATACCAGCCACCATCTAATCAAGGAAGGGTGAATCATGTGTCCACAGAGACAGCTCAGGAAGCACCAGAAGTTATGATGGGTACGTTCAGCGTCAACTCCATCCTCGCTACTGTTCTTTTTTATTTCGGTGCTTCGCATTCTTTCGTATCACAAAGTTTTGTTAGAGTACGGAGTATACCACTTTTAGCTCTACAAAACCCAATATTAGTAAATTCACCGGGTGGGGCTATGCAAGCTCAATATTACTGTCCTTCGGTTAATATTGCTCTAAGGGGGGTAGACTTTAAAGTGAACCTTACCGTAATAAGAACAGCTGGGATTGATGTCATATTGGGTCTGGATTGGATGAAGAAAAATAAGGCAGTTATTTAGTGTGAGGAGAAGGTCGTTGTGTTAACTACGCCTAAAGGAGACAAAGTCAGTGTTGATGTAGTAATGCAACCACCACCTGCAGCGACAGTCAATCAACTCCAGGAGGATGACAGCCAGCTAGATCATGTTGTGGATGAGTTTCCGGACGTATTCCCTGATGAATTGCCAGGTATGCCACCCGACCGCGACATTGAATTTATTATTGAATTGTTGCCTGGAACTGCACCCATAGCTAAGCGTCCATATAGAATGGGAGTAAATGAGTTAGAAGAACTTAAGAAACAAATTAAAGAATTATTAGACAAAGGTTTTATTCGGCCTAGTTCTTCACCTTGGGGAGCACCAGTTATTTTTGTTGATAAGAAAGATGGAAGTCAGCGGATGTGTGTGGATTATCGGTCACTTAATGAGGTTACTATCAAGAATAAATATCCATTGCCTAGAATTGATGATTTGTTTGACCAATTGAGAGGAGCCTGTGTATTTTCCAAGATTGATCTTCGTTCCGGTTACCATCAACTAAAAATTCGTGCTACAGATATACCTAAGACCGCTTTTACTACATGGTATGGATTATATGAGTACACCGTGATGTCCTTTGGATTGACCAATGCACCTGCCTACTTTATGTATCTGATGAATAAAGTGTTTATGGAGTACCTAGACAAGTTTGTTGTGGTATTTATCGACAATATTTTAATTTACTCGAAAAATTGGGTGTGACAGGCGGGTAGATTTGGCCGATTAGATCAATACCCCATCCCCTAAACGGCCATGGTTTAATTATAGGATTCATAGCAGAGACTGGAGACTTTTGTATATTTCCAAACTTCTGGCATTCTTGACACCCTTTGTAATATTTGAAACAATCTTCTAGCATCGTAGGCCAATAGTAACCGGTCCTCCTGATGATCCACTTCATCTTGTGAGCTGATTGATGTGCACCACAGACTCCATCATGTACTTCGCTCATCAGCTTTACTGATTCCTCTGCCCCCAGGCATTTGAGCAGCACTCCTTCAACAGTCTTGTAATACAACTGACCATCCAACAACACGTACTTGGTGGCTTTATACCTTAGCTTTCTGCTGACCTGTTGTGAAGGATTTGCCAGGTAACCTGCTATCTCGCCCCTCCAGTCATCAGCTGATTGCTCGCTGTTACAAATCTCCTGCATCGGCCGATAACCCGACGCGTTCTGCGCCAGCCGATTAGCTTCCTGGTTCTGGGCCCTGGGATGTGACAGAGAGATACCGTCATGAACTTCTTGATGAGAGCCTGGCACTGATCGTAGTAGCCTTTGAGTATCTCGTCTTTACATTCATACAAGCCGAGCAATTGGTTGATGACTAGTTGTGAATCGCCAAATACTTCGATTGCATCGGCTTTTGCTTCATGCAGAAGCTGAAAACCTTTCCACGCGGCTTCATATTCAGCCTGAATACTTGTGACAATCGGCCCTATCTGGAAAGCATACTCAAAGCGAACACCCCGCGGTGAGATGAGCACTACTCCGGCGCCACCACTTTGCTTGCACAAAGAACCGTCAAAAAACATAGTCCATGGCGCTATATCCGCTACATTAACCGATCCTCCGTGATGCTGTGTAATGAAATCGGCTATCGCCTGACCTTTGATCGCCTTAGCCGATTCGAACCTCAAGTCAAACTCTGAAAGCGTCAGGATCCATTTGCCGATCCGTCCATTTAAAATAGGCATCGAAAGCATGTGCTTGATGACATCCTCCTTGGACACCACCACACACTCTGAGGCAAGCAGGTAGTGCCTCAACTTGGTGCATGAATAGAACAGGCACAAGCACAACTTCTCGGTCGGTGTGTATCTTGTCTCAGGGTCAAGGAGCCGCCTGCTCAGGTAGAAAACTGCTCTCTCCTTTCCTTCAAACTCTTGAAAAAGGGCCGATCCAATGGTATGGCTTTCGGCCGTCACGTACAACTTAAAAGGCTTCCCTGTCCGTGGCGGTACTAAGACAGGGGGAGTCTTCATGTATTCTCTGATTTCGTCAAAAGCCTTCTGTTGCACGTCACCCCATTTGAACTCTTGATCGTTCTTGAGCTTCAACAATGGTGAGAACGGTAGCACCTTCTCTGATAAGTTGGCAATGAACCTTCTGATAAAGTTAACCTTACCAAGTAAAGACTGCAATTCCTTCTTGTTGGTTGGAGGTACGAGTTCATCGATCGTCTTCCTACTCTTGCTGCCGATCTCTATCCCTTTGCGGTGGACCATGAATCCCAGAAATTCGCCAGCTGACACGCCAAACGCACACTTGTTAGGATTCATCTTCAGACCATGTCGCCTTGTGCACTCCAAAGTGGTCCTCAAATCGGCTAGGTGATCTTTATTGCTCTTGGATTTCACCACCACATCATCCATATAAATTTCAACGACTTTGCCGATCAACTTGTGAAATATATAATTCATAGCTCTCTGATAGGTTGCACCGGCATTCTTCAAACCAAACGTCATGACCACCCATTCAAACAAACCAAGCGCACCAGGGCACCTGAAGGCGGTCTTCGGGATGTCTTCATCAGCCATAAAAATTTGATTATAACCAGCATTGCCATCCATGAAGCTAATAACTTGTTGCCCTAGCAGCCGAGTCTACCAACATATCGGCTACTGGCATAGGGTAGCCATCCATCGGTGTAGCTCTATTTAAATCCCTGAAGTCAATACAGACTCGCAATTTACCATTTTTCTTATACACGGGGACGATGTTCGATATCCACTCGGCATATCGGCAAGCTCGAATGAACTTGGCTTCTAATAGCCTCGTGATTTCGGCCTTAATGTCGGGTAGAGCATCCTCTCTAAAACGACGTGGAGGCTGCTTGTGTGGCCGAAACCCTGGCTTGATAGGTAGCCTGTGCTCAACAATAGATTTGTCCAATCCAGGCATCTCATAATATTCCTAGGCGAAGCAATCTTTGTACTCCTTCAACAGTTGAATCAGCTCCTGCCTGAACTCCGGGTCTGAATTGGCGGCAATAAACGTCGGCCTTGGTCTGTCGCCGGGTCCAACATCCACTTCTTCGAGCTTGTCGGCCGACGTGAATCCTTGCCCCAACTTACCCTCTGTGCCGTCGATCGGATTCTCCATTTAATAAAAAGACTTAGAGCCGATTGCCCTGATCGGCTGTTGACTCTCATCGCTGACCTTGATGGAGCCTCCTTCCCAAGCCTTGCCAGAGAAACAGTCGTGATCCCCAGCTTCCCAGTATGTGGCATCCGCCGTCGCCACGCTGACCGAGTCATCGGCCGGGACCACATCGACCTCATCGCCATGCCACTGAACGAGGCACTGATGCATGGTTGATGGTACGCAGCAGTTGGCATGAATCCAGTCGCGTTCCGAGTAGCAAGCTGTAGGCACCTTTACTGTCGATCATGAAAAAGGTGGTAAGCAATGTCTTCTTCCCCACTGTTAGCTCGACGTTGATTGCCCCTCGAGTGTTGGAAGAATTGCCCCCGAAATCCTTGAGCATCAGATCAGTTTCTATTAGATCATCGGGACCCTTGCCTAGCTTGCGGAATGTAGTGTAGGGCATGAGATTGACAGTGGCACCACCGTCCACCAACATCTTCGTCATGGGCATGCCGTCGACACAACCTTTGGGATAGAGGGCCTTCAGATGTCGATTCTTGGCTGGCTTATCAAAAGTAGCTTGCTGTGCGAGCACTAACTTGGCCACTCCGTCTTCTGATCCCGAATCGTCTGAGTCGGACTCGGTATCATACTTCTTGGCTCTGAACTCTGCAAGCAGCACGAACACCATCTGTGCATCGGCTACAGCCTTTCTATTATTTTGTGGAGGCTTCTCGCGCCACACCTGTTTGGCACGCCCCTCAGCTTGGAGCTCTCTGTTTCTGAGCCGCTGCACCCGGTGCCTTTGGCTCCTAGTTAGATCCCCTGGGCACCACTGATTCTCTTGCCAAACCGGCTGTCGGCGTTCAACTACCGCTTCATCAAGCCGATCGCGCGAGTCCCTTTTTTCACGCCGATCCCGCGGGCTGTGAGGGCTCCCCAGCCTCTGATGCACAGACCGGCGATTGACCTAGGACTGCCTGTACTCTCGATACTGATCACTGCATTCTGGGCAGTTGCGCAGCGTTGGCAGTCTCAAGCCTTCATTCCAGCAATGTCGGAAGAATGGGCAATGCCAATGATCCTCCTCACCTCCCCGGTGGCGGGCCATTTCTTCGTGATAGCGCGCCTCTTCTTCTTCACGGAGCCACCTGCGGTACTCCTCTTCTTCGCGCTGTAGCCGCCTCTGATGATCTTTCTCTTTCTGTCGCCGCCACTTGTTCAGAAGGTGCTGGTGCGTGGGCCTCCTGCTCTTGGTGCCGCTGGATTCTCCTTGCTCCGGCTGCCTCTGATTCTGCTCCCTCCTTCCTTTGATCAGCGCTAGCTCCTCAGCTGTGATTTGTGCAACGGTATCAACTGAGGAGTTCTTCTTGGCCCGTTCGGAGGTTAATACCTTTACTTTAGTCAGAGGATTCGCGATCTGGACCATGTTCTGCCCTTTCGGGAATGGGAATTTGTCGATCTTCATCTTCCCCTTGGGAGGAGCCTCAAATTTCAACAAACCACGCCTAATAGCATTCTGGATTGCTGCTTTGAAATTGCGGCAGTTGTTTGTAGAGTGTGAGGTGAGGCCGTGGTACTGGCAGAACGGTTTTCCCTGCAAATCTTCAGGAGATGGCTTGACGTAATCAGCTGGGAAGGTGATGTGGCCTGCACTGACTAACAGGTCGAAGAGCTTGTCCAGCTTGCGCGTGTCAAAGTCGTATTGATCTTCCGCGCTCCAACCCTTTGGTACGGCCATGGGCTTTGTCCCCCATTTGAGCTCAACAGCAGCCACTTCTTCATTCTCTCCATCCTCTGAGTCGGAATTGCAGATGTAGGCCTCCTTGTATTTTGATTCCTTCTTGAAACTCTGGGCCTGCTGTTCTAATGCGGCCACCCTCTGCATGACTTCGCTGATGCTGTTGAAGTTGGTGCCCACAAGCTTCTCTTGGACGTGTGGGAGCAACCCACTGACCACTATCTTGGCGAGCTGCTTGTCGTTCAGGTTCAAAGAGTAACACATGTTCCTGGTCTCCCTGAACCGCTTGATGAAAGCCGATCCAAGTTCATTCGGCTTTTGGCGCATGTTGGTGAGATCTGTGACGTCTTTCTCCCCAGTGCCAGAGAAGAAGTAATTATGGAATTTAGTCTCCAGATCTTCCCAGCCTTGAATCAAGCCAGGCTCCATAGATGCAAACCAGCTAAACGCCGGCCCTGTCAGTGATAGCGGAAAGAGCCGGACCCTGTGAGCTACCTCATATGAAGCTTCGCCGAGCTGGGTCAGGTAACGGCTGATGTGTTCCATGGTGGTGATGTCGTCTTGCCCACTGAACTTGGAGAAGTCAGGTAAGCGATACCTGGGCGGCAATGTCACTCGGTCGTACCACTCGGGGTAAGGGCGCCTTTACTTGATTCCAGTCCCGGTCTTCGGCTGTAAACCGAACGTATCACGGAGCATGGCACTCATCTGCTCCAGCAGCTGATTGTTGGGTGTCTGGGCGTACCCCGGATGCGGCGCTGCCTGAAGGTCTTGATATGTGATCCCCTCATGGTATCCAGGAGTTGGGTTGGCCACGTCTGCCGCCGGCGTATTTCCAGCTGTCAGGTTCACCGCTGATGAGTTTATCGAGTTCACCGACTGTCCAGTGGCCTGCATGAAAGCGGCGAGCTCCTCCAGAGTATGATCTTTGTATAATCTGGGAGAAGCTGCTATTTTTTGAGCCGAACCGGCCGCAGTGGCACCCTGCACTGGCGTTTTCGGCTGGCTCAGCTGTTGCGGTGAGGAATTGGAGGTCCTTGCCGCTGCTTTTGGATCTGCATCCTCTGCGGGTATGTTGAAGTAAACCGGACCCAGAGACTCCCAATCCGGCCATTTGAGAACAGTCTTTATGATGTTATAGAATGTCTGCAGGAAGGATTTATGGTGATGGCCGACTGCTGAATAGGCGGCCTCCCAGGTTGCTTCTTACAGCATCTGCTTGAGGTCGGCCAGCACTCCTCTTCAGATTTATCAGAATGGCCGTCCATGATCCATCTCGAGAATGCATTCTTCTTCACTATAGAGCCATCACGCTGCTTGCTGAATGAAAGCAGGCAGGCATCAGCGAATTCCTCAACAATCTTGTTCAGCACTGCCGCGTCCTCCCCACTAAGATCTTCAACCTTGACCCTGAGGATGCCGCGTCCTCCCCACTAAGATCTTCAACCTTGACCCTGAGGACACCGTCATCCCTGGAGGGGCCGTCTGCCGCAGCCTTCCCTTTTGCCATGGTCTTCAGTGAATGGTCCCACCGGGCGTGCCAAAAAGTGTGTTGGCGCAAAAAGTGGTTCCCTAAGCCCAACACACCAGCGAAGCCGGAAACGACCCTTGAGGCAGTAAAGCTCTCGCAGATCCAGCTAGCTTCGAACCCGGTCTGAGAGTGTCAGTAACACCCAAGCGTGCCAGTCAATTTTTCCTGCAATTGACAAGGAAAAAGATAGTAATCAGTAATCACAGGGCGGAACTAACCGGTGTGTCCAGGTAGTTCCAACTGTATGGCTCGAAGAGCCGATGTAATGGGAGATCGACTAGAAAGCCGATTCCGTTATGTTATGAACCGATTGTAGCGAAACATGCATTATAACTCAAGTTAACCGATTCAGACAAGAATTCAATGACATATACTTGCATTAGACGGAAATATGCTATAAAGATGTAGTCACAGCAAGCTAACATGATCATAAGATGTCTCAATGTAAAACAAGATGAAATCGGCTACTTCAGCCGATTTAGTGTATACGGGCAACATACAAGCCTATAAAGTAGACAATGTTTCAACTCTCCGGCTAATAGATCTAAATCACAATCTTGCAACAGTGGAGATCGAGCGGATCGAGGCAGTCATGATGAAGTTGCAACTTAAATCCGTTAACCTTTGAATCTAGACAATGTTTATTTTATTACTTGAGTGTGACCCGTATCTAATCTAGATCCAAAATACAACCGGCCGGTGCAAAGCATTATATCTTATCAATATAAAACAGATGGCAAGCATAATTCTTTGAACATATAGATCTATTAGATATAAACCGACGCATATGGATTAAGACGGGCAAATTGATGATTGCTTTAAATAATAAACAATAAACATAAGCAACATCGGTAACTTAATGAATCCAACTAAACTGCCAAATTTAACTAGAGCCGATAACTAATCCATGCATGCAAACCATCTCAATCTATAGCCTGTCTACCGGATGACATTAACTAATAGATTAATCAAGCAAACAAACACGAATCGATAACTAATTCGCGCGTGAAAACTGTCCTAATCTGTATCTCGTCCACCGGATGACGGTTAACACAGATTGATCGGGTAAACCAGCGTGAATCATCCTTGACTCACTGTGCTTCCCGCGTCCACCGGATGACGCCAAAGAAACAGAGCTTAGCAAGGACCCTGGTCCGCCGTGCTTCCACGTCCACCGGATGACGCTAAAAAGACATAGTTTAACAGGGGGTTGACGATACTTACAAGCAAGCCTGCGTCCACCGGATGACACCCAGCCTGGATGAAGTAACTCGCCGGACTCGACTGACTCTAGGGTTTGTTGGCCGGAGCCGAAAGTTGTGTTGTATTGATGTTGTTGTTTTACAATGGCTGAGGGCTTATATTTATACCCCGAGCGTAGCTAGAGTCCTAATCGAATTACAACTCATTAATAGATAAGGAAACCAACAAACTATCCTATATCTAAGGTAACTTGGAGTCCCAACTTCCCTTTCATAACGGACTCCGATCGTGATCGCATCTTGGCAGTGCGGACTCTAGGATGACGTCACCAATACCGACGCTGCACGCCTCCTGTCACCTTCGCCCGATAACCGATTCACCGTTCAATCGGCTATTTTCCTTCCTTCCGCTGGACGGAGTCTGCTTCCGAAATCGGCTATCTTCCTCTGGTATCGGCTATCTCCCTTCAGTATCGGACTATCAGCTCCCAGCCCAAAATTTTGTGTATTTCTTTGCTTCTATACCATCAGGCCAACTCTTTCCTTTCTGGGGCAAATTTACCAAATTTTGGTGTAAACACAGCCATTCTGCAAACGAGGCTTTCCTTGAGCGCCTTTCGGTAACCACTAACAAGCTAGAAAATGTCCTCATACTTGACTAAGGCCAGGGCCATATTGCTCTCATGGTTACACTGTAAGTCCCAGCTTTTGCTGACAGATTAGTCCTTAGGTAAAGGAATCTAGAGCATCACAAAAACTATGCTCTAGCCTCTTGAGTCCATGTTATTAAAAAGCAAGTTTTATCCTTCGTTGCATATATCCATTAATCAATATTCAAGTCATATTAATTTAAATCAAGCACTAGCAAAGTCTACCCATATGCATGTAATTCCCATAGGTATCAAGGTATAAGGTAAATAATCACTAGGATGTCCTTACGGGTAATAAAATTAGACACATGCAACATGCATTATAGTGATGTTGTGGTGAATAGGTAACAAGGAAGACCCCATACTATACTTGCCTTGCTCAGCAAACTCCTGGTAATCCGGGTCGTCGAAGTACTGATCTTGATCACCAACGCAAGGCTCACCGTCTATACTCGATCATCACATTAACAGCACACATATAGGGCAATCATGCATAGCAAACAAGAGTATAGATTAGAACAGTACACCAATAGTGAGAAAACAAATTAAAAAGTTTAGAAAACTGATCTACACGTCTCTACGATCACATCGATACAAAGTTTGCACAAATCGGACTTAAAACGACTAAAGATATGAATTAAACAAGTTTTACAATAGAAAATAATATATTAACTATAATCTCGAATTTTAAAAGTTAATAATATATACAACAGTGGTACTATCAGATAGATCTTGAAATTATGAATCTAACAAAATTTCAATCATTCAAAACGGAGCTAAAACGTGTAAAATATGATTGAATTTGTTCGAGTGGCAAATCTGTAAAAACAGAAAACAACTTTTCAATTTAAACCGAGAAAATTACGTTTTCTAAATTGGAAAGTGTAAACTGCATAATACGTTTTGGACTGCTGGTAAGTACATTAAAAAATAGCGGGGGATCTTTTGCAAAATGGCCGGCCGAAGGGGTATCGGTTTATGGGGACTGTCCGATTTAAAACGGACGGCCTAGATCAGATCGGTGGAGGGGATGGCGGTGCTGTGGCTGGAACAGGGCCGCGCACGGTGGCGCCATTGCCAGAACTTCACTGACGAGCGCGGAACCGGGGCTGCAGTGCACTAAACGGCGTGGGAAAGGTACCGGGAGAGAGAGGGAACATCCGCGAGCTCAGCTAGGGCAAAATCTCTGGCGAAAATCGACTCAGGAAATGTCCCGCGACGTGCTCCGATGGACGGGGAGCCACTGCATCGGCGGTGAGGGAATATTAGTGCACGATTAACGAAAATAATAGGCCAGGAGCCTTCGCGGGACCGCGGGTGAACTTGAAAGCGGGATTACGATGGAGGAATTGACGACGAAATCGTCAAATTGCTCGCGGCGGCGGAAAGTTCCAAGGCGGCGGCTCTGGGTGCCTACTGCGTGAGCGAGGAGATGGTGGCTAGGGTTGCGTGGCGGCGGCAGGGGTTCACTTGGGCTTATATAGTCCGAGGGCATGGCGAGTAGGGAGGTTGGATTTGCCTACGATATAGGAGATCGAATCGAGGACGACGAGCGGCGAACTCGCCCTGTTCGTTCCTACGTCGGCTCCCAGCGAGCTGCAGATGGGGATGGAGGGGACGCTGCCCTGCGGGGTCCACACAGCAGTGAGACAGCGCGCGGGCCCGGCTGTCAGCTGCGTTAGGGGTAGGGAAGGCGCGGCGTGCGGCCTGGCCAGCGCTCTGCTTTGGGTTGCCCAGACGACGAAGGAGGAAGGAGGAGGGAGACTGACGCGTGGGGTCGCAGTGTCAGGGACACAGAGGAAGTGGGAGGGGGCGCGGGTGCTGCTGCTGGTTAGCTAGGGCCGGCCTGATGAAGTTGGCCTCGGGCCCAAGACAGAAGGGAGAGGCGAGGAACAGGCCGAGCAGGCCAAGCTGCGGGCTAGGCTAGAATGGGGAGCAGGGGGGTTTGCCGATTCTTACCTTTTCCATTTTTCAAATGGAGTTTCAAATGTTTGAACTCAAATACAAACCAAGCAGTGCAAGAAAATATGCTCCAGCATGAATGCAACAAACATGTTGCTAAACCCTAATATGAATTTTATATAAATGAAAAATTGTTCCCCTGCATTTTCATGACTACCAAAATACAAAAGTTAAGGCATCTTATTTCTATTTCTAAAATAACAAAATTTAGGGTGTTACACTGAAACTCGGCAGAACCAGTTTCTCCATCCAGTAGGCATGTTGGGCCAGTTTTGGAAAGAGTTTTTGGACCATGAAGATGCATCTACTAAGGAGCCTCTGATGGGGATCTGATTGGTTTCCTTACTGATGAACTATATGGGGTCTTAAGTCGCCCATTGGGCCCAGAAAGAAAGCAGTTGGGGGATCGATCAGCGGAATCAAAATGTCATTGTTCAGATCCTAGAAATTGAATCTACCAGGTGATCAATTGAACAGAGGTTCAAAAGCAGAATAACGAACGGATTGATGAAATTCGTACCTCGGGGATTTTGGAGAAGGTCGCCATTGCCTAAGGTCTTGGAGGCGGCGAGTTGAAGCCGGAGCTGCGGTGGAAGTTCTCTTGGTTAGGGTTTCAGTTTGGTGCGGAGCTCCGAGGTGCTGAGCGGGAGACTGCGGTTTTGGCTGTGGTTTGAGAGTGAAAAGCGATCGAGACTCAGTGCTAATTTTGCAATAAAGCTAGTTTATCTCAAAATTGGGGGCATGTGTTTACTCCAAAATCTAGACCGGGGACAGATAGCCAATGCCGGGAGTAGATAGCCATTGCCGGGAGCGGATAGCCGATTTTTGGGAGCAGAGCCTGTTAGATGAAGAGCTGAAGACAGCCGATTAGGTCCTAGATCGAGTGTTGCGCCAAAGCGAAGACGGCGCGATTAGAGACAGTGTTGATTGATGACGTCAGCATGTGTCTTTAGCGCCAGGAAGCGATCACGTTCGGAGTCCGTTTTGGAAGGGGAAGATTGGACTCCAAGTTAACTTTAAATTAGGAAAGTTTGTTAGTTTCCATATCTTGAGTTGTAATTCAATTACGACTCTACCTTTTCAGCCCAGGGTATAAATATAAGTCCTCGGCCATTGTAATACGTACGTACACATCAATACAACACCTTTCGGCTCCGGCCAAACCCTTAAGAGTAGGATTATAGTAGATCTCGGTGAGTTTCTTCGAACGGGCTGAGTGTCATCTGGTGGACGCAGGCCTGTTTGTAAGTACCATCATGCCTTGCTAAGGTTTGTCTCTTTAATGTCATCCGGTGGACATGGGAGCATAGTAGATCAGGGTTGATTCTTGTTTGGTATAAGTTTAGCGTCATCCGGTGGACGTGGGCTCAGATTAAATAAGGGTTAGTTATCGATTCATATTTATTATTTTGAATAATCTATGTTTAGCGTCATCCGGTGGACGAAGGCTTAGATTAAGATGGTTAATGTACATGGATTAGTTATCAGCTCTAACTAGCTTGGCATCTTGGTTAGATTCATTAAGTTATCGGTGATGTTTGGATCTATTTGTTTACTTATATGCAACACTCACCAAATCTGCCCAATCTTGATCTATTTATGTCGGCTTTATATTCAATAGATCTATTTGTTCAATGAAAGATGATTATTATATATCCATGCATTGGTAAATAGAAAATACTTGCATTAGCCGATAGACTTAGATCTTGATTGTATACAGGTCGCACTCAAGTAATAAGATGAATATTGTTTAGATCCAATAATCAACAAACTTAAGTCATTGTTTACATCACGGCTGTCTCGATCCGCTCGATCCCCACTGTTGTAAATGATGAATTGAATGTGCTAGTTTGAAGGTCAGAACATTGTTCATCTTATAGGCTTGTATGTTGCCTGTATCTGCTGAATCGGCTAAGTAGCTGATTTCTTCCTGCTTTGCATTTATTCAGTTTTAAATGAGATTGGACATATTGTTGACACTTCTTAGCGCAATCACCAGAGGACAGGGTGTTAGTCTATCTCTAATAACGGCGTCCGAAGTGCCTGAGGGTATTTCTTATGTCTATTGGATAATTCCGCAAGCGCACAGAATATACCGCTGTAGCACTTCACCCGGGAGTATTCCAAGGTATCGTTATTTATTTTATCCCAAGGGAAAGCGGTGCTAGGAATGTTAATAAAAGAGAGATCCTTAGATCTATAGCAAATTAGCAATCAACTAATGATAGGGGGTAAATCGATATATAGAGGAAAGGGTAATGACACAGAGACAAGACAAGGTTTAATATAACTAGTAGAGTATAGCTAGATGGGAGGACAACGAGTGAGTATAAGACTCCTATGACTCCTACTTTACTCCTGTGAACATAACTTAACAGATAGATGATTTAACTAGATTGCTACCTTACTTATTGTGTGAAGGGGATAGTCTGAGACAATAGAGGATATAACCTCTACACGAAGCGGCTATGCTCTTATGGGAGCCTACCTTTTAAGAACTTGCTTAAAACACGTGGAGGGATGCTAAGACTAGACAGGGCTGTCATCACCTGCTGGTACCCACTAACAATCCATGCGACAAGCGGCAGTCAAAGGCAAGACTTAGTATAAGCACCACGCTTACACTAATTCTCACTACTCTAGTTGTGTACAAAGCAACTAAAGCACCCTATGACAGGCGATGAATAGCACACAACAGCTATTTACAGGATCACAATCTAGAATAAGACTACTATAATGCTAAGATAAGACACAACAATACTATAATAAATAGTAAAGTACTAAGTAAAGACTCAGTAATGTAAAGTAAAGATAATATATTGATAAAGGTAAAGTCTTACAGAAGGAAAAGGTACAAGAGCTATACCAGACTTTCCAGCAGATGACTCCGGAGACCCGAGCGCAGCTCGACTCGACTCTAACTCCCACTCTAGACTAATACTACTACTAAGGAGTGGAACTTGACTCTTCCTTTATTCTTGTGTCTCTTGTGTGTCTTGAAGAGGGTGATTGTCACACCCAATTTTAAAGATAAAATGGGATGCATAATCTTATGTGCGCCCAGAGATCAGTCACACACATAAGCCAACAAATTGTATAAATTGTATCATAACCAATGTTTAATACATAGTGAATAATATCAAAGTCATTACACAGCGGAAAAATAAAGATAACTCTCACGGTAGCTCCATAGCACAGGGACGTCGACTGGTGAAGCACAAGTCTAGTAGTCCTCTGGGTAGTCCTCATCACTATCACCATCTGTTACCCATCCGGGATTTTTAACCATGTAATGAAAAATAAACAAGCGTAAGTACATGTCGTACTCAACAAGACTAGCATGGGTTCATGAGGCTCAAAAGGTTGACACGGTTTAACAGCAGGTTGCTTTTAATTAATCATCTTTTATGCACTTGGATAGCAACAAGTTAATAAACCCATTCTCATGATCATAGTAAACACAATTAATGAGTAGCAATAAATAGATTAGCAACAAGTAAACATCACCCTGTAAGATAAATACTCCGTGAGTTTTCCGGGCCACTCGTGACCGTGAGCGCGGCTAGTATACCAGTTTTACACTCTGCAGAGGTTGTGCACTTTCACTATGAGCCGTGATTCCCATTTGCTCGGGTTAATTACTCCCATAACACTACCAAGGTGAGAGAGCAGGGTTTCACTATGAAGCCTTTCAAAGGTTCGTCTAACATGTTAGGGCCGCGAGGTTTCCTCGGCAAGCAGATGTAGAGCCCCCCTTCCATATAGCACAAGGTCACGCAGGTTATACACATATGGACAGAGGCCGCACTATACCCGAGTCGTCTAAGCCCCTCTTGCGCCTTTCGGTAACCTCTAACAAGCTAGAAAAGGTCCTCATACTAAGCTAAAACCAGAGCCATATAGCCCTCATAGTTGCACTGCAAGTCCCAGCTTTTGCTGACAGATCATTACCAAGGGGGAAGGATATGGTGCATCACAAGACTATGCCCCAATCCCTTAGTTCCATGTTGCTAAAAAGGCATCTTTTAATCCTTATTGCATATTCAATTAATCAGTTTACATGATCATGATATCAATAACGCACTAGCATCAATTACCACATGCATAAACCCATAGGTTGCAAGGAACAGGATAACAAAACTAGGAAGTAACTATGGTTAACAAGGAAGACACATGCAAATGCAATTATTTATTTGGTGAATAGGACAACAAGGATGATCCATGCCAATACTTGCCATGATCAGCAAACTCCTGGTGATCCGGGTTGTCGCAGTACTGATCTTGATCACCCACGTATGGCTCACCGTCTATACACGATCCATCATAACAACACACACGCATACAGGGGCAATCATGCATACAAACAAGAGTTTTCATTAGAACAGTACACCAATAGAGAGAAAATAAATTAAAAAGGTTATAAAACAAATCTACACGTTGCTACGATCACATCGATATAAAGTTTGCGCAAATCGGATTTAAAATGAGGAAGATATGAATTTTACAAGATTTATAATAGAATAATAATAGATTAAATATAATCTTGAATTTTAAGAGTGGAAAATATATGAAACAGTGGTACCATCAGATAGATTATGAAATTACGAATCTAACGCAATTTGAATCGTTCAAATCGGAGCTAAAACGTGGAAATTATAAATGAAACAATTTTGAATTCAAATCTGAAAACACATTTTCATATATACCGAAAATAAATACGCCTTCAAACGTAATCTACTGAATACGCTAAGGGCTGCGGGCTAAGCATTAAAAACTGTAGGGGGTTATTCACAAAACGCCGGCCGAATCGGTATGGGCTGCTCTTCGGCCGTCCGATTCAAAATCGGCGGATCAGATTAACAGAGAGGAGGGGTGGCGGTGCTCTCGGCCAGAAAACAGAGGCCGACAGCGGCGCCATGGCCGGAGGGCCGCCGAAGAAGGTGAACTCGGCCCTCGGTGCATGAAATAGGTCGGGAAGGGTACCCATAGATCGGGAAGGGCATCGCAAGCTCACCTAGGGTGATGGGAAGGTCGGAAATCGACTCGGAGATAGCTCGCGGCGTGACCCGGCGGACGGTGGCTCTCTGCAATGGCGACGGAGGTGTGTCAGTGCACAAATCGAAGGGGGGAAGTGCTCGAGAACTTCACAAGATCACTGCGAAGCTCCTCAAAGGCTTACCGAGAGGAAATTGGTGGCGAATCGAGCTAATTGCTCGCGGCGGCTGCTGCTCGGTTCTCGCGGAAGCTCGGCAGTGGCGGCGAGAAGAGGCGGCTACGGGTTAGATGACGGCTACGAGGGGATGTGGCGCTGCTTAAGTACTCCCGAGGCGTGACTGACAATCTCGGAGATTGAAACAAACTCGGCGAGTGGAGAAATCGGCTTCGGCCGTTTCTTCTCTGCTTCGGACTCTCGGTGCGGCGACGAACTCGGCTTCGGCCGTTTCTTTCTTGCCCGCATCGGACTCTCGGCGAGCAACAGAGGGAAATAGGGGAGGGGCTGTCCTGTGGGTCCATAGATCGGTAGCACCGAGCGCTGGGGTCGGGCTGGCAGTCACGGCAGAGGGACGCTTCGCGCGCGCGTGCTCGGCCGCGGCGGATGAACACGGCAGCGGCGTCTCTGTTCGCGCGGCGAGGGAGGTGGAGAAGGAAGGGGCTGACCCGTGGGTCCCGCTCGTCAGTCAGAAGGGGTAAGGAGCTGGTCGGCCGAGCTGGCCTCGGGCCATCCGACCTGGGCCGGCTGGGGCCAGGGAGGAGAGGGGAAGGGCTCTTCTCTATTTCCTTTTCCATTTTCCAATTTCGTTTTCCAAAATGATTTTCAAATTGGGTTTTGAAATATTTGAGAAATTCAAATAAGCTACAATAGTACAAAGAAGAAATGCTCCAGCATGAATGCATCATACATGTGTATGACCTAGGTTTGATTTTATATTTGAGAAAAATTATTATTTCCCTATATTGGAATGATCAACTATTTGCATAATTAAATAAATTCCCACTATTTAAAAGAATACAATTTTTCGGGTGTTACAGTGATGGCTGCCTCTATTTATAGGGGAGAGTGGAGAGGCGCCACGTCAGCGATCCATGTGCTCCTTGCTTCTCCACCCTTGGATGAACTGCCTTAGAACCGCCTTAGAATGGACGGCCGTGGAGAAACCAGCACGTGGGAAGTGTGCTCAGGTCGGTGGGGAAGTAACCGACCTGGCTGGGCACCAGGGGGGTCAGCCGACCCCCCTATGACAGGTAGGCCTAGCCAGGGGCTTCTAGAAGGTGTCCCCACCTATCACAGGTAGTGGCTTCCTGTTTGCTGAGTGTTTCTCACGTTGGTTCACTCCTTGATCCATGTGCTTTGCTTTTCCACCGTTGAATGGAAACACACTTTGATCCAAAGGTGGAGATGAGCTGAGTGGAGTGTTACAAGGATTGTGCCACCAGAGCCCTGTGGGCCCCACATGTGGGTCGGCCGACCTGCATGTGGGCCCTCCAGGTGCTCCACTCTCTTCTAAGTGATGTTGTACACCGTATCTTGAAGTTTCATGGCCCGTTTGGTCTTTTCTGCATTCACAAGCTAAGAGTACAAGTGGAACTAGTTATTGACAAAATATGTTCATGATATGCTTATTCTTCCTTGAATCCGAGGCATGTTGACGGTGTTATAGTGTGGAATTTAGGGGCTTATCCTCCATCAACACATATGCGCATCATGAATATTGTAATCTGTCGTGCATGAATTGCTACATCGATTTGACACATGTGAATCAGTTAACTTAACATCATAATTCTTATTTCATGAAAATTGGTTCATGCAAATCCGATATCGAGTCTTTAGTCAATAGCCCAGGAACAGGGCCTTTGGGGCTAGATATTTGGAACTGTCTGGACACACCAACAAGTTCCACCTTGTGTTACTGATTACTATCTTTTTCCTTGTCAATTATAGGTCAAATTGACTGGCACGCTTGGGAGTCATTAGTACTCTCAGACCGGGTTTGAAGCTAGCTAGATCTGCAAGGCTCCAACGCTCTTGAGATCATTTTTGGCTTCACTGGTGTGTTGAGCGCGAGGAACCACTTTTTGTGCCAACACATGGACATTCCAAATTCATTTGCCATCATTTTGTCAAACTCCTCACAAAAGTCTTGATTGGTTGAACCAAAGATAATGTCATCAACATAGATTTGCAACACAAACAAGTCTTTGCCAATTGTTTTGGTGAAGAGAGTAGGTGTCAACTTTTTCCATTTTGAAACCCTTGCATAGCAAGAAATCTCTCAATCTTTCATACCATGCCCTTGGAGCTTGTTTCAAACCATACAAAGCCTTTCTCAACTTCTAGACATGGTTGGGCTTCTTCTATCTTCAAATCCCAGGGGTTGCTCAACATATACTAACTCATTGATGTAGCCATTCAAGAAAGCACTTTTAACACCCATTTGATAGAGCTTGATATCATGTGCACATGCATAAGTTAGAAGGATCCTAATTGCTTCCAATCTTGCAACCGGAGCGTATGTCTCACTAAAGTCCAATCCTTCCACTTGAGTGTATCCTTCTGCAACTAGTCCTTGCCTTGTTTCTCACCACAATGCTATCTTGATCTTGTTTATTCTTGAACACCCATTTGGTACCAATGACATTGTAGTTCTTGGGCCTCTCAACTAGCTCCCAAACTTGATTTCTCTCAAAGTTGTTGAGCTCTTCATGCATAGGATTTACGCAATCACGATCATTCAAAGCCTTCTCAATAGTTGCTGGCTCTTCAAATGAAACAAAGGAGAAGTGCTGACAAAAGTTTGCTAACTTTGATCTTGTTTGAACTCCACTTCTAATATCCCGAACTATTTGGTCCAATGGATGATCTCTTGCAATGTGAACCGG
The DNA here is from genome assembly GCA_038502445.1 of Eremochloa ophiuroides. Taxonomy (NCBI): domain Eukaryota; kingdom Viridiplantae; phylum Streptophyta; class Magnoliopsida; order Poales; family Poaceae; genus Eremochloa; species Eremochloa ophiuroides. The sequence continues at coordinate 40,371,372 of JAHLJS010000008.1, read as the reverse complement.
TTGGAGAACTTGATTGCTTGAGCTTGGTTGACCCACTTGAGATGGACTAGCATGTTGATCTTCATCATGTTGTGCTTGAGTTTGATCATGAGAACCACTAGAGCTTGCATCATTTGGGTTGACTTGCACACTAGCTTGAGTTTGCACTTGATCTTTGTCATCTTCATCTTTCACATCAACCACTTGCCTTGGCCGAATATCACCAATGTCCATGTTCTTCATTTCATTCACTAATTGAGTTTCCTCTCACATCATCTAGATTTTCTTCTTCATATTGTGAACCCTTGGTTTCATCAAATTCCACATCATGAACTTCTTTAACTATCTTGGTGGTGTGATTCCATACTCTATATGCTTTGCTTGTAGTGGAGTAGCCAAGTAGAAATCCTTCATCACACTTCTTCTCAAATTTTCCCAATCTTGCACCCTTCTTCAAGATATAGCATTTGCAACCAAATACTCTAATGTTTGCATTGTTGGGCTTTCTTCCATTCAATAGCTCATATGGTGTTTTCTTCAATAGCCGGTGACAATAGAGCCGGTTGCTACAATAGTTAGCCGTGTTGATTGCTTCGGGCCAAAAATCCAAACTCACATTGTACTCACTAAGCATAGACCTTATCATATCAATAAGTGTTCTATTCTTTCTCTCAACAAGGCCATTTGATTGAGGAGTGTATTTGGCCGAGAATTGATGCTTGATTCCAAACTTATCACATAGCTCATCAACTCTTGCATTTCTAAATTCACTTCCATTGTCACTTCTCGCTTTCTTGATTGTTATTTCAAACTCATTTTGGCTTCTCTTGATAAATGATTTGAATAGGCCAAATACTTCACTCTTGTCAATAAGAAAGAAGACCCATGTGTATCTTATGTAGTCATCCACTATCACAAAGCCATATTTGTTTCCAGCAATACTAGCATAAGTGGTTGGTCCAAATAGATCCATATGCAATAACTCAAATGCTCTAGATGTACTCATCATGCTCTTGTTAGGATGTGTATTTCTAACTTGCTTTCCTCATTTGACAAGCACTACACAATTTATCTTTCTCAAATTGCACATTCTTCAATCCTCTCACCATATCATGCTTGACCAATCTATTGAGTTGCTTCATTCCAACATCACCAAGTCTTCTATGCCATAACCAACTCATACTTGATTTGGTGAACAAACATGTTGACAATTGACCTTCACTTGCATTGAAATCCACCAAATAGAGATTGCCATACCGAAATCCCTTGAATATCAAGTTGCTTCCCCACATCATCAACACCAAAGATGCATTTGAATCCCAAGTCACATAATTGAGCCACGGACAACAAGTTGAAGTTCAAGCTCTCAACTAGCAAAACATTGGAGGTAGACATATCATTTGAAATTGCAATCTTTCCAAGACCAATAACCTTGCCCTTTTTGTTGTCACCAAATGTGATACTATCAAGATTCCCATCTTCATTTGGCTTGATTGAATTGAACATGGTTGATTCTCCGGTCATAGTGTTGAGTGCACCCACTATCAAGCACCCAATGCCTCCCTCCGGACTTGTAGTTCACCTACACAGAAATCAATTAGATTTTTAGTACCCAAGTTTGTTTGGGTCCTTGGAGGTTAGTGACCAAGCTCTTGGTCACCCAAATAGCCTTCTTCTTTGGGCTCTCCTTAAGTGCACCAATATACTTGACTCGATCCCTTTGCACTCTTTGTAAGCACATAGCAAGAATCAAGTCTAATGGATGACACATTAGGCTTGCTTTGCTTCATCATCCTCTTTTTGCAATATTACTCCTTGTGCCCAACTTGCTTGCATTTATAGCAAACCACACCATTTCTCTTCACAAAAGTAGCGTTGTGAGGGACAAAGGCGGCTTTGCCCTTCTTGGGGGTATAGCCAAGACCCTTCTTATTAATGGAGAACCTTTGACTACCCAAGCACTTAAGCAAGCGGGCATCTCCACCATAGGCATTGTCTAGTGCTAGAGTGAGCTCATGCACCTCCTTCTTGAGGTTCTTGTTCTCAACCAAGATTGTGGCATCACAAGTGACACCAACATCCTTAAATGAGTTAGAGGGGGATGTGCTACAAGAAGTGTTAGTGGAGGTAACAATAATAAGTGTATCAAGAATATCAAAAGTAACACCTACTTCACATGTTGTGGGAACATCCTCTGTCTTAGAGTGAGCCTTCTCAAGCTTGGAGTGAGCTTCTTTAAGGTTCTCATGGTCTTACTTTAGACACTCATGAGAAGCACTTAGCTCATCAAAAGGATTGCTCAAGAATTTTATTTTGCTTGTTCAATTCTTTTCACTCCTTCACTTTCTTCTTAGGATAAGAGTGTGTGTCATGCAACATGTCAAGGAGCTCCTCCTTGGAGAAGTCCTCCTCCTCACTCTCACTACCGCTCTCATCGGATTCGGATTGTACCTTTGATAGCTTAGCCATGAGACAAGTCGGTGTAGAGTCAAATAGAGATGGCTTGCTAGGAATAGCAAGACTAGCAATGGCCTTCTTCTTGGTGATCTTGTGATCATCATCACTATCATCATCATCATCATCATCATCATCATCATCATCATCATCAGAAGAAGAAGAAGAAGAAGAAGAAGAAGAAGAATCACTATCCCATGTGACACAATAAGAATGCCCCTTCTTCTTCTTGAATTGCATCTTCTTATCTTTCTTGTCCTTCTTGTTCTTCTTCTTCTTCTTGTCATCCTCATCATCACTATCATTATTGTGAGGACAATCGGCTATCAAGTGGCCCTTGCTCTTGCACTCATAGCATCTCATGGTTGGACCCTTGCCTTTGGTGAAGTATCTTCTCTTCCTTGCACCATAGCCCTTCTTCCTCATGAATCTTCCAAATCTTCTCACAAGAAGTGCTATGTCCTCATCATCATCTTCACTTGAGCTATCTTCATCATCACTTGAGATTTGCTTCTTTGCTTTGCCCTTGTGTCTTGATGAAGTAGCCTTGAAAGCAATGCTCTTCTTCTCACTCTTGTCCTTCTCCGCTTCCTCCTTCTCTTCCTTGACTCCTGCATCCTTCTCCGCTCGATATGTCTCATGAGTCATGACATCACCAAGAACTTGTGTTGGAGTCACTTTTGAGAGATCCTCCCTCACTATGATAGTCACCAAGGTCTCAAACCGTGGAGGTAGGCATCTCAAGAACCGGTGGGAGAAGTCCTTGTCACTAATTGTCTCACTGAGAGCCTTGAGGTCACTAATGATGATGCTCAATCGGTGAAACATCTCCGGTATGCTCTCATCATCCTTCATCTTGAAGCTTGAAAACTTGTCCTTGAGAATGTATAGCTTAGCACGCTTGACAGTGGTGGTGCCCTCATATGAATCTTCCAATCTCTTCCACACCTCATGAGCATACTCCAAGTCCTTGATTTGCTCAAAGACCTTCTTATCAAGAGCACTATAGATTGCATTGAGAGCAATGTCATTGAATTGAAGCTTGTCTTCTTCTCTTGGAGTGGGATCATTCATGTCAATCACAACAAAGTCCTTCTCAACAATTTCCCACATCTTTCTATTCATTGATTTCAAATGAGTTTTCATTTGCTTCTTCCAATACCCATAGCTTGTGCCATCAAACCGAGGTGGCTTGCCCATGTGATTGATCTAGTTTCATGAGCCATTTTGACACCGAAGGATGTTAAGCCTTACAACAACGATCACCACGGCTCTGATACCACTTGAAAGGTCTAAAAGAGGCTAGATGGGGTGAATAGCCTAATTAAAAATCTACAATCAACACTTGACCAAAGGGTTATTATAACAAAAGGTGAAGTGAATTATGCGCTAGCCTACTCAAAATGCAAGCCTTTTTAAACGTTCTACTTAAGTCACTGTTGACACCAAAAGTGGCAAACGAATATACCGCAAGCGTACGGTAGTCAATGTAGCCTTCATCGGGAGTATTCCAGGTATCATATTTTCCACGGGAAACGTGAAGTGTTCTAACTAGGTTCAAGACCGTCCAGTGATGAGACAAAAGATCTATGATAAATAGGTAGAGAGGTTCTTATGTAGCAAAAATATCTGGTCTTGGGGTTTGTGATAGAACCGACTAAATCACCGGGCCTACGTGCACCATCATCGTCCCTAAGGACCTCCGGTTACTGTGCACGAGTTCCCCACAACTTAGGTGGCATGTCGGGTTTCCATGGAAACCCTGATTCACCCGAGGATCTCATTGTAAAGACCTTGCATGTATTACAACAGTTTACACAAAATTATTTAAATCAGAGTACAGAGTACGGAAGTATTACATAATTTTACAAACATAAGTTGCATTATCCCAAACCAGAGTTTCGTAGTGTAGTAGCATCATACAACTAGACACCCTGCACAAGGGTTATATCATACACATCATCATCCATGCCCGATCCGCCAACCGACATGGTCCCAAGTAGAACTGTAAGCTCGACTTACCTGCAACAGGGGTTAACAAACCTTGAGTACATGGGTACTCCGCAAGACTTACCCGACTAAAGAAAAAGATGAGACTCAGGAATGCAGGCCGAGGGGAGTCAAGGTAAGGCTTTAGCAAGAGTCAAAGGATTTTTGCGAAAAAGCAATACTAATCTTGAATATTTTAACTCAACATTATTTTAATCAATAACCATCGGTCTCAGTGCTTTCATATGTATCCTTCAATTCCAGTTACTTATCCGTTCTCAAAACATCCTAGTTCCGAACCACTCTTTGATGTAGGTGTGAGGATCAAGTCTCCATAACCGAGGAGCAACGACGATTCGAATCGATTAAGTACCCAGCTGGGGATCCGTAACCACACTGCATATGTAGCACCTAAGCTTGCATATGCCAACCCCATCTACCACGGCTTTTCTATCCCTGAACCGGTCCTGCGCCACCCGAGAGTACAGTACACCTCCAATCCGGGACTCTAACCCACGAGGGTACAAGCTACTCTCGCCATCTCTCCACTCCCAGTGCGTGGTCGTCGGTTCAAGCAATAGAGCCATCAAAGTCAGGGCTTCCTGTAGTATGTGGCTACTTGCAAAGTCTCGATCATAGCAGGCCTGACAACGAATGGTCCCTACTTTCTTTTTCCGTCGGCGACAATGCATTGGGACTCTAACCCAAGTACAAATGTCCCTTCGGTTTTCAAATCCCTTTTCTGTCGATGACGATGCATTGGGACTCTAACCCAAGTACATGACCACTGAACAAAAAATCTCTTCCTGTTGGTGACGATGGGCTGATCAGGTGCGCAGCCACCGAACCAGAAGAACCAGAACATTACCAACTCCCTTTTTCATGAATTAATCAATATTATATCACAATAGCTTAAAAATAGCATTTTGGGCAAATCTAAATTATTCAAGCAGGGCTAAGCTTTTTCAAACATTTTATTTTAAATCGGGTTTCAAGGATGATATTCAAGTGGTCAAGGATGGTAATGTATCAATTGGGTTATCACTCAACTCCTATAACTTAATGCAGTAGATTAACTTAAGTTATAAACATTTTGTAAATCACAAGGAAAGGGCTGAATGCACCGGGGCTTGCCTGTTGTTGCAGGTCTGTCACTTCTGCTAGAAAAGCAGAGAAACCCACTTGACTTCTCCTAACGAATAATCCTTCCATCGGGGATCAATCAAGCAATCCTTCCGAAAACCCGATTCACTACATGTAATAATAATACAATGATTAACATGATGATATGTATGCCATGATGAATGAAATGCACTAAAGCGTGAATTAATAGAAAGTAAATTTAATTTAGAAAGTTGGGTACAACTTTCCTTCACGATAAAGTTGCAAGCCAACAAAACCAACTTGTTGATTATTATTCAGGATTTGATAACATTTACTTATTTCATAAAGCAAGTCATTCTCTGTTTACCAACGAAAGGACAAAACCCTAATATGAGAAACACACTTAACTAATCCTTTTTATCCAAGAGGTTGCATCCTAGAGATAATCAATATCATCTACATGAATTAACTAGTGGAATACTTAATTGAACTAAAAAGCATCTTAAGTTTTTTATTATCTCAAATAGTTATGAACACAGCAAACCAAATAATCAAATGCCATAGAACAGCAAGGGTTTCGTGTTCCAAGGTCCACAATCAACTCCAAAAGTCACTCAAAACCAAGTTTATCAAGGTTTTCCATTTATTTTATTAATCAAATTATAGAGCATAAAAATAAATAAATAAATAAATAAATAATCTATCCCCATTCGAGCCCAAACTTTTTACACGGCTAGATCTTAGCCCCAAATATAACCAAGTCAAATTTCATGATTTTTGGATATATACTTTTACTTAGAAAAATAAGGAAATTCCATTTATTAATTAAAATGCACATTTTTATTTCCTGAGGAAAGTGCTTAATCCCCTTATTTAATATTTTTATTAAATACTACACACTGAAAAGAGTCTATGTAATTATTTTCATTATTTATGGAGTAGCATAAATATTCATACAGAAAGAACAATATGTAGCACTATTCACTTTCTCAGGAAAAAGAAAAATGAATTTAATTCGTGAGAAAAATATAAAACGCCGTTTTGGCCCAAGTCGGCCCACCACAAAGCCAATCGGCCCAGCCGGCTCTACCCTCTCTTCCTAGTACACCCCTCTACCACTGGGCTGGCCCAGTCAGCCTTCACCCGGCCTAGCTGTCCCCCTCCCCCTTCTTCTACCTTGCGCAGGCGCGCCCCGCGCGTGCCTGGCGGCTCTGCTGCAGCGACCCACCGCCAGTGACGCTCTGGCGAGGACAAGGACACTGCTGGGGTGCCCAGAGGATGACGAATCTAGCTAGGGACTCAGTTAGATATCAATCACTCAGCGGAGCATGCGGTGGCGGCTATAGCGGCTCGGAGGCGTCCTGCACATCGGCATGGCCGCGTTCAAGTGACTACAGACCGGTAGCATTTAAAGTAAGGGCGCAGAATGCATCAGGAGCTCACCCAGAGGTCAATGCACAGACTGGTAGGGACGGAGGGTAATCAGAGGGACAAACTTGGCGACGACTGAGCTCACGGCGGTGTTCTTCGATGGCTTGCCCGACGTTCCGGCGTCAACTGTGCTTCACTGAGGAAAATGACGCAAGCATGAGCATCAAGGGACCTAGGAAAACATGAAATGGCAACCACAACCCGGAGATTCTCACAGGAACGGCCGGACCGAGACGAACCCGCGCGCGGCGGCGCCCCGACCGGCAGTGGAGAAGATGACGATGCACCGGCGATTCCGATGACGAGAGCGGGCTCGAGCAGGTTCAATCGGTGCACAAGGAGGATTAGAGGCTATCGGTGAGATGGAGAGGGTGGAGGTTGAGCAGAGGCGATGAATTTCTCATCGACCCGAAGCTCGGCGGCGGGCATGGAGGAAAAGAGAAAGAAAACGACGACGGCGTGGCTTATATACGGCAGAGGATGGGCGCGCGGCGAGGAGAGGGCCCCCATGGACCAGGCGTCGATGAGGACAGGACCTGGCCGGCGCCCGGGCAGTGCCGGTGGGTGGCGCGGCACGCGGCAGGGCAGACACCGGACCCCCCTCTCTGTTACTGTAGCAGGACTAGGTTCCCCCTTTGACTTTTTGCCAAGTTACTCCATACTTTCTGTAACAACTTGAAAAATTGCCTTAATAAAAGTTGTACAGAATTTAATTCTGAGCAACTTTTGTTTTTGAACCATTTTCAAATTTCGAACGGATTTTGAATAATTCAAAAAGGGGCAGAAGCTCAATTTGAAATTCATTTCAAATTCAATCAAATCCTCAAAATTTTCCTCAATAACTTCAAAATATCTAAAAACAAAAGTTGTTCTACTTGACAAGGTCTACAACTTTTAGTAAATGAGTTTTGTTAGACTCTTCATAGTTTTTGAAATAAAATTTCAAATTTAAATTCTAAAACACTCATTAGGGTCTAATTTGAAATCTCAATTCATAAGTTCAAAATCCCCAAATATAAAAGTTGTTCAAATTGAAAATCCTTACAACTTTCATTAAAGAAGTTTGCCCAAATTCTATATAGTTTTTGAAAGGGCATTTTAAATTTGAATAATCAAACACTAATTGGGATTTAATTTAAATTTCCACTGGTAAACTTCAAAATCTCAAAAAATGAAATTTGTCCCATTTTAAAATATCTATATTTTTTATTAAATCACTTTTATCATATTCCTTTTATTTTTTGAAATTGAGTTTCCACTCTAAACTTTAAAGCATAGATTAAGGTTTTATTTGAAATTATTTTTAATAACTTCAAAATTGCCCAAAATAGAAGTTGCTCAACTTTTAAAGATTTACATCTTTGGTTTAAGGGCCAACCCCTAGTTCCTTTTAGTTTTTGAAGTAGGGTTTTGGGTCCGATTAAGGTTTTTAATTGATTCCGGTTTGAATCTCTAATTTGATTTTATCCTATATACACAAACAAGTACTGATATCACTAATTCACTCTAAATTAGCTATGCACAACCACATGTGTAAATAAAAATTATTTTAGTGATGCACAGTAATAATGAGTTTATGCGAGATGATTTGCAAGCAATCATGATGACATGACAGGTTTTAGTTACAGTAACACCAGGGGTGTTACATCCTTCCCCCCTTAAAATAAATCTCGTCTCGAGATTTAAGATAAGGCTAAAGCCTTAATTTTAGTAATGAAAAAGAAAATATGTCAAGTAAACATTGTTCAACTTGACTATAGAGCACGTAGAGGGTTTACATTTTATAAGACTTGAAAGGGGTAAGTTATGTTTAAAGAGTAGCAAAGAACTTATGAAAGCTTTCAGATAGGTAACTCTCTGATTCTTGAGTAACTTCTTCTTCTGAAAGCTGGTTCCATTGTACCTTGTACCATCTTGTTGTGGTCCTTTCAGTAACACGATTCTTTCTGGTCTACGACTCACACTGAATACTTGGAGCATGTCAGATCTATTTCAATTCAACTTCTACCAACTCAATAACTCGATCTAGCACTAGAAGACACTTCTGAAGTGGTGATACACACAATACATCCTATGCAACTGACAAGTGTTCAGACGCTTGAGTTGATAAGCTACTAGCCCACATTTCTCTTCCTATCTGTTATAATAAGGATTCTTATTTTACCTAATCGGTTGTCTTTCAACACTAAAAGCTTAAACTTTTGCTCTTTAAAATAAGCCTTTACGAGGAGTATTATTTAAGGGTGATTTCAAGGAGAGTGTGGACACCTTAATTGCGAGCTATAATGGTTCAGGAACACCGACTATGATATCAGTGCATACCCTGGTAAGATCTTATGTGGTTGTAGTCCACAGAAGATTTCAAGTTTTGACACAGCACCATAGTCACGGGTCGAGTTACCATCATAGAACACAATTAATGTAACCTCAGAAAAAGAGATAAGGCATATCGATTGTGCTATGATGAAAAGTGACCATAGACCTTGATACGAGCATACACCCTTCAGAACATCATGTGGTTGTGAGTTACAGGAGATTCTAGGTTGCTATATTGTATCACAGTCATAGATCATGTTACACCACAGCAAACGAAATAGGGCTTATTAGTTGTGAAGCTATAGTAGATCACAACCTTAAACCTCGATACCTGCACGTGCCTAGTAAAATCTCATGTGGCCATGGCACGCAAGAGATCCTAGGTTTCGAAGCGGCACCGTGGCCACCGATCATGGTACTACTATAGGACATAATCGTACTGACTCGAATAACATGTTAAATTCAATGAAATGGTACATGTCGGATCAAGGCATGACACGTATATAGATGAAAAGTCATGGTCTAGTGCTAGGTTTTTGTACCGAGCCTGTGGGTAAATTTAAGTGCATCCTATAGTTTCCAAAGGTGTAAATTTTTAAATAGATCTCAAGGTATTTATAAATAACCAGAAATCCATAAAACAACAGGAAATCCTCAGCGGATCGCAGATACCATTTCTAAGTAATTGGATCTTAGATACCATTTCCAAATCGGTTCCCGTTATTTTATCATATGAGATTAAGATGATTGCAAGGACAAAGAGTTTCGGGAATTCAGAGAGATCAGTTGTGAATTCTCAAAATAGATTTGAAGATAGTTATAAATAGCAAAAGAATTTTAGGAATTTCTGTAAGAAATATAAATATGAATTTTGTAAAAGAGATTTGAAAGAGAGTGAAAGCACATTAATTGCAGGCTAGGATCATAACCATTAACCCTGATAACAGCTAGCGTCTAGCAGTGACTTCCTATGGTCACGAGCCATAAGAGACCCCGGATTTTGACGCTGCATCATGATCATGGATCATGATATCCCTTAGACTACAATTACAATAGCTTTCAACCAACACCTGTTGGTCGTAAATTTTCAGGAAATAGCATGTGTCGTGAAAGGAGAAGATCAAGGCTGACACATACGTAGATTTAGACTGTCAAAAATTTGTCAAGTTTTTGTATTAAGTTGAGTGCATCCAGAAGTTCCCCAAGGACTGGAAACTTTTGGAGCGAAGATTAACGAGGATTTGTAAAAACCTAGTCTATGGCAAAATTTACCACCTTTTAAACACATCGATCACTCATAAAGTTAAGTAGAAAACTTTTTGCAAACCATAAAGGATTGTACATAGTTTTCATATTAGTTAACATTGACTACTAACTTAGGTCAACTTGCTTCAACTTATTGAACTACCGTTACACCAGTTTCCTACTGACCCATGGCTTGTTATATTACAAAAGACACTTAACCCTAGGTTGGACCCAATCTGGCACTGGATATAAGAAACCAGCTACCTTCATAAGCTAATCGACCTGACCACTCACTACTTCTGACTCTGAGTCACTCGCTACTTCCTCTAATTCTTCATTAACATCCTCTGCTGAATCAGACTCTTCTTGATTGACAGCTGCTGCAATCCCCATATCTGGAATTGGATTATTCATGGCATGGAGCATTTGCACTTCTTGCTGTAGCTTGGCGATCTGTTGATGGGTTCCCTGAAGTTGTTGCTGATATGTGTTGTGCAGGCCCCAAAACATCGCATCCTGATGCTACAGGTATCCAACGGTCTCGCTAAGACTGTTTCTTGCCATCACAGCATAAGAATGAGCTTCCTCACGTTGCTGGATAAGGTGTCCTATTTGAAGATGAAGACTATCCACCAGGATCTCTAATTCTTCTATGCGGTGCTGATCCGCTTGTCGCTTTGCCTCGAGGGCTTCTATCTGGACATCCAGACCAATCTTCTGTATCGTACCGATCTGAGCAGTCTCTCGCCACTATTGGGCCTTCTTATTTGCCTTCTTCTTCTTTAGTTCTGTACTCTTGAGTGCTTCATAACATTCAGAGTAAAGTTCCTGCCATTCCCCGTGTCCTCGCTCACGGGTCAGATGCAAGTTAAGGATGGCTAGCATAGCTTGAGTAATGGCGACCAAAATGGGATCCTGTTTATCAGAATTTTCTTTCAGTTGCTTGGCTTGTTGTTGAAGACCGTCCCAATTCCCTGGTGCCTCTGATGGAAACATTTTCAAAGAAGAGACTCTGACCTCTTTCTGACACCTAATGCAGATCTTTCTCAGGACTTCCAATGTTGTTGCCTGAGCTTCTTCCCAGGGACTCATACCTTCAGCTTGCGCTTCCCAAGCTGACCAAAACGGAGCAGTGGTACAAGCTGAGATCTGGAGAGACACTTCGTACCACGGCCGACCAAGGAGGGTAGTACGGGACCAACGATACTTGGGTGGTTGTGAGTAGCCTACTTCCTGTAGTAACTGCCACAACACCATGGGGGTTCCGAACATAGCTAGGAATTCGTCAATTCCAGTAGGAGGGTCTTGCGGATCCATCTATTGAGAGAAGGGTAAGAATTTGTTTTTAACAAAAATATATTTTGAAATAAATTTTATTTTAGAAAGTAGAGGTATACTTCATAATGGGGGGTATTATTAATAGTTGTAATGTCATGATGCATGAGCATTCCAACGCAAATCAGAATACTCTGATATATACGTACTATACCGATTAAATTAATTACTAGAGTGTCACTGCACTCAATGTTTTTAAACATAGGGCATACCTATTGTGCTAATCCACTACTAAGCTCAAAACCAGACTATAGATCTATAGAATACTCAAGAAAAGATTGTATAGAATGAATGAGGAAAGTTCAGAAGCAACTCGGACCAAACTACCCCATTAATTTTATTCATTACAAATCATTTTAAAGTTTTTGTAAAGTAATATTGTAAGTACTTTACAATGAAATTCTCTGATACCATTCTATGACAGAACCGCCTAAATCATCAGGCCCACGTGCACCATCATCGTCCCTAAGGACCTTGGTTACTATGCATGAGTTCCCTGCAACCTAGGTGGCCTGTCGGGTTTTCTTGGAAATCCTGATTCACCTGAGGATCTCATTGTAATGACCTTTCATGTATTACAACAGTTTACACAAAAATATTTAAATCAGAGTACAGAGTGCGGAAGTATTACATAAGTTTACAAACATAAGTTGCATTATCCCAGACCAGAGTTTCATAGTGGAGTAGCATCATACAACTAGACACCCTGCCCAAGGGTTATATCATACACATCATCATCCATGCCCGATCCGCCAACTGGCATGGTCCCAAGTAGAACTGTAAGCTCGACTTACCTACAACAGGGGTTAACAAACCCTGAGTACATGGGTACTCCGCAAGACTTACCCGACTAAAGAAAAAGATGAGACTCAGGAATGCAGGCTGTGGGGAGTCAAGGTAAGGCTTTAGCAAGAGTCAAAGGATATTTGCAGAAAAACAATACAAATCTTGAATATTTTAACTCAACATTATTTTAATCAATAACCATCGGTCTCAGTGCTTTCATATGTATCCTTCAATTCCAGTTACTTATCCGTTCTCAAAACATCCTAGTTCCGAACCACTCTTCGATGTAGGTGTGAGGATCAAGCCTCCATAACCGAGGAGCAACGATGATTCGAATCGATTAAGTACCCAGCTGGGGATCTGTAACCACACTGCATATGTAGCACCTAAGCTTGCATATGCCAACCCCGTCTACCACGGCTTTTCCACCCCTGAACCAGTCCTGCGCCACCCGAGAGTACAGAGCACCTCCAATCCGGGACTCTAACCTACGAGGGTACATGTTACTCTCGCCATCTCTCCACTCACAGTGCGTGGTCGTCGGTTCAAGCAATAGAGCCATCGGAGTCAGGGCTTCCCGTAGTATGTGGCTAGTCGCAAAGTATCGATCACAGCAGGCCTGACAACGAATGGTCCCTACTTTCTTTTTCCGTCGGCGATAATACATTGGGACTCTAACCCAAGTACAAATGTCCCTTCGGTTTTCGAATCCCTTTTCCATCACTGATGATGCATTGGGACTCTAACCCAAGTACATGACCACCGAACAGAAAATCCTTTCCCGTTGGTGATGATGGACTGATCAGGTGCATAGTCACCGAACGAGAACATAAACAATTCCCATTTTCAAGAATTAATCAACATTATATCACAATAGCTTAAAAATAGCATTTTGTACAAATCTAAATTATTCAAGTAGGGCTAAGCATTTTCAAACATTTTATTTTAAATCGGGTTTCAATGATGATATTCAAGTGGTCAAGGATGGTAATGCATCAATTGGGTTATCACTCAACTCCTATAACTTAATGCAATAGATTAACTCAATTTATAAACATTTTGTAAATCACAAGGAAAGGGCTGAATGCACCGGGGCTTGCCTATTGTTGCAGGTCTGTCACTTTTGCCAGAAAACCAGAGAAACCCACTTGACTTCTCCTGACGAATAATCCTTCCGTTGGGGATCAATCAAGCAATCCTTCCGAAAACCTGATTCACTACACGTAATAATAGTACAATGCTTAACATGATGATATGTATGACATGATGCATGAAATACACTAAAGCGTGAATTAGTAGAAAGTAAACTTAATTTAGAAAGTTGGGTACAACTTTCCTTCATGATAAAGTTGCAAGCAACAAAACCAACTTGTTGATTATTATTCAGGATTTGATAACATCTAATTATTTCATAAAGCAAGTCATTCTCTGTTTATCAACGAAAGGACAAAACCCTAATATGAGAAACACACTTAACCAATCCTTTCTACCCAAGATGTTGCATCCTAGAGATAATTGTTGGTGGTCGTTATGGATAAATTTTATACCACTATCTTAGACTAAAAAGAGGATTAACAATCATATTCTAGCACATATGCCTTTACTACTAACAAGTTCCACTTGTACCCCTAGTATTCATGTTTTACAAGTTTTATGGCATAACAAGTGGAAATACACATCAACATGGAGAAAGCGCAAAGTCAAATGACGAATCCTGACAAATGCACAAACAAAGAATACTAAAGAAGCCCAACTTCTGTAACACCCCAGGTGTTAGTCACGAGCTAACCAGCGAGTGTGGACCTAACCAAATTGTCTCAATCCATGATCTTGATCACAATTCTCTGTAACACCCCAGGTGTTAGTCACGAGCTAACCAGCGAGTGTGGACCTAACCAAATTGTCTCAATCCATGATCTTGATCACTATCTCACATTCATCTTCATCTACCATGATCATTGGAAATGGTTCATAAAGATCCGAATTGAGAATTCACATAGAATGACAAGTTATTCACTTAATTGGATTTATGGATTAAGTGAAGATGAGCATGCAAAGTCAACCAAACCTTGCAACCTTGGCCAAACAACTCTACTTGAACTCTACAACAAAAGTCATGAAGGTTTCATGTTGAGAAAATGTCAAGAAAATACCTCAATTGGCCTAAATATCCACATTGAGCTCTCTAATGATCTTACTTTGACCAAAGTGGAAATACTATTTGTGAGCAAGGTATGAAGTTTGACCTTTAATGAAAGTTGGAGATATTTTGTAGTACAACAATTGTTATTTTTGGACCAACTCATGATTCAACCTCTAAGTGTCTCAAATAGTGGAATCAAGACAGGAAGAAATCCTGATTTCAGGATTTTAAATGTTTCTAAGTCCAAATTCCATGCCGATTTCAATGATGTGCCACTTTCTTCAAATTCCTTTAAGCAACTTGAGTTGGACCAAATATAAAAGTTGTCACAAACTCTTTGGAGCACAGCATATCAAAATTTGGCATCATTTCGGTTTCGTTTGACAAGGTGTTGACATCCTTTTGTGATCCATTTTGTCATGTTGACAACATCAATTTGGGAGCTATTTATCTGCTAATTCCTTGGCTGTTTGGCTGAGCACTCTTAACCAAAGATGGAGATCATTTGGAGGGCTCCAACTTTGCTATAGGCGCTCAGAACCGAATCTACTCTGGAATATGCTGTTTTAGTGTTCGAATCGGAGCAGAACGACGTCCGCCACGTGCTCGCCGTAATGCCTCAAAGGTGGACACGCGGCCGACGCTCTCTGTCCGCGCCCCACCATTGCTGGGCGCTGCTGCCGCGTGCCCTGCTCGCCCTCGCGCGTGGGACAGCAAAGGCGACCCCCTGCTCGCCTTCCTCACTCTCCCATTCACTCTTCCACCCCCTCGCCCTCTTTCTCGCTCCCTGTCGAGCGCGCAGCACGCCGCCACCATTGCCGGCCGGGCGAAGCTCGAGCCGCCGTCGTTCCTCATCTTTCGGTCACCCTATGGCTAAACCGAGTGGAGCACCTCGTTCCTAGCTTCGCGCCGCCTCCCCCGCGCTCCTCCCTCGGCTCCGCCGCGCCCCGCAGCGCCGCGGCCGCCTGCTGCTGCTCGCCGGGCCGCCGGGCGCCGTGGCCAGGACGCCACGGGCCACGCCGTGCCAAGCTGCGAGCACCGGCAGGTGCGCTGGCTGCTGGGCTAGCTCTGGCCCCACTTCGCCGCCGCCGGCCGTTCTCCGGTGAGCCCGGGCCAAGCCGGCCGAGCGCCTTCCCCGCGCGCGTCGGGAGGAAGACGAAGAGCAGCAGGCCGACTCCCTCACTCTCACTTTGTGTGTATGACAGGTGGGGTCCAGCGGTCAGCAGGTCCCGCGTGTCAGCTTCGCTGGAGAGTTTGCCGGGTGCATGGACCGTGTGGATCTAGCGAGATCAGGGGTTAAATGTGTATTCGGTTTTCATTTCAGATTTTGTGCTATTACTTGTAAAATCAATATCTAGTGTTTGGGGGCTCCAAAAATGATGAGGCTTGTTTTGTTGGATTCGTGGTAAAGTTTTCTGCATGTTAGTATAGTTGGTTGTGTCATGCATGCCTGTATTTATGCTGTAGAAATTCATTATTGAAATGTGGTTTAGAAGTTCATTTAAATTATCCCGATCCACATTTTGAGAAATATATGTCCAAAAATCATGATTCCTAATTTTGTTAGTCTTCTAATGACATGCACTAGCTCATAAAAATATAAAACATATAGGTCGTTTACTATTTTATTGGTGTTTCACATTTATCTTTTTAAATAGGAAATAAATGGTTGAATTGGTTGTTATTTTTGTATCTGAAGTCATATTGCTCCAAATGGCATGAAAATTTAATGGTAGACGCTCCGTATGATGTGTGATGTATGGTTAAAATTTCATGATTTATGGTGCATGTATGACTGAGTTGTTGATTTATCTTCTTTGGTGCATATTAAGTAGATTTAAATACTTTATAAATAATATATTGTGGTAAAAATGGAAAATGGTGTTCCACTACCTTTGTATGATATTGTGCTAACCTGAGAAACAATAATATGGTCATGTGTTTGAATAAAATATTGAGTTTCACATTTATCTTACTCTCCAATGAATTGTTGCATTATAAATTTGTTTATTTTGTAATAATTAAATTATGGAACATGAGGATGTAAGATTTGAACCTTGGTCATGATTTGTAATCACCTAGCTCTCATAAAAGTTTGGGACTCATTTGAGATGTTTACCATATAACTTAAATAATTAAATAATGGGTTTTTATGTAATAATGAGTGAATAATTAAAGACAAATGAATGCATATATGTTTCTTGTGATTCCTTAATATCCTTTGGTCTGAGATGAGTCTTGTATGACCATGTAATCATGTTTGGAGCTATCTAAATAGCTCATTCCTATGTGTGCTTAGGTGATAAATAAGGAAAAAGAATGTTTTGCTTATGTGCTGAAATGGCTGCAGGTGTAGTCTCTGTTGTTGGGATGTTTTCCCCATCAAGATGATGTTGCATGTAAATATTTTCTATACAAAAGTTGTAGCCAACTTCTATATCTAGCTTGTCCTAAAATTTCTTGGTCATAGGCCTAATATTTTAAGAGTTATGGCTTTTAGAAGTCTGCTGTCAGGTTTTGCTTGTTTTCGGTGCAGACCTAAATGTTTGCTTTGTTTAACCAATTTATGCTTTGAATCACCTCTTGGTGACAATAAAGAAGTTGTAGTATATTTCTTTGTATTTCCAAATTGTCTATGATCATCCCTTTTGGTGGTCTAAATCTCTAGTTATGATTGTTTGAGTGGGGAGGGCAGAATCTGTCCAAGTCTGGACAAAGCTGTCTTCTTTATGTTGTTTGACCTTTATATGAATTACATCATCTGAAGAGGATAATACCAAAGTTGTGTACAATTTCAATAGCTTTTCAGAAAGGCTTAGATCACCCTGGTTGGATGTATATAGCTTCAGTTATGGTTAAATCTTGTGCTTGCTGTCCTGCTGTCCTTAAAATGTCTATGTGAGATTATGATTGCTTCCATGTTGCTTTGCTTGGTGTGTTTGTTATCTCATGGTTCAGTAAGTGTAGATTAACATGCCTTGTATTACTTCCTTTTATTCATACATGTGCATTGTGCATCTCATTTAGGTACGCTAGATGATGAACACGTGGAGTGAAGGACATGATGATGGAACTAACCACAAGACGGTGTGGTGGACTAATCACGAAGGTGGAAGGACTAATCGAGTGCTTGGATGGGAAATGCTCATCGAACAAGTGTCATCTAACAAACACTAACTTAGTGCTGAACCCCAGGCAAGCCCCGGAGCATCCCTAAGCCTCCACCTATCTCTTTTTATAAATGCACCGGTCTTTATTAAATCGTATGTTTGTGCATTTAAGTATAGGAGTTGGTTTGAAACCTTTGCTGCATATCTACCTTGTCTACTATATATGTGAACCTGATACTATTACTAGACAGGTGATCGATCTTATGCTTAGCCCTGCTTAGACCGGTAGAAGTCGGGTGATTTCCTGTCATCCGCGAGAAAGTCGGGTGATTTCCTGTCACCCGCGAGTGTAGGTGGTGACTGACGAGATCCACATGGTTGGCTATATGTGTCACCATGCCACAATGAAATAATGAGAGAATCAAGGCTAGGTAGCGGGGAGCTGCATGACATGGGTCATGTTGACTTCGGTGCTGCTTGCGGCCGACTAGGACTGAGGCCACCAGACATCAGTTGAGATTGAAAGACGTCGTCACATAGCTAGCCAGATAAGTCGTTCTGACCGCGAAGCCGAGTATTTCTTTCTGAGCCGAGCCTTGGTGCGACTAGGCAGACATATTCTGGAGGTAGGAAGTATGTGCGGAGACACCATCTTACCAAGGGCAGGTCAGGGACCTGATGCATCCTGGAAGTGGGTTGGTCTCTGAGAATATGGTCCCCGCCAAACTCGTGACATATTGTGTCTCAGAAGGATTTAACGGTGACCCAAGAAGCCAGTGGCTCGGTTGACAGGGTTTGTGATTGGCATATTTGCCAGCTGGTACAATCGATTCGAATCGCCATCTCTCCTGGTTAGTGAGAAACTGAACTGATCTTCTGGTGAGGTAGAGGTTAACAACTTGAACGTGATTATTGGTGAGATGAGGAAGATATCTGTGGATATCAGAAATCGCTATGGTTTATTGATTGCTATAATATCAAGTGATTGCTTAGTATAGCTGCAAACCTTAGCTATAATAGCTGAACTGAAATCGAAGCTGAATAATATCTAAAATTGATAAGTTGAGGAATTATTGTAGTAATGCTTTTTATGCAAAAAAATGTTGCTATCCTCTGAGCTCCACCAAATAAGCCTGCATATCCTTGAGAGTCTTTTTATTTACTTCCTGTCGGGTAAGTCTAGCTGAGTACAATTGAGTACTCAGGGTTTTATTCCTAATGTTGCAGGAGGAATGCTTGGTTGACTAAAGAGTTACTTCTATCCTTCGGGAGAGGAAGACTAGACCTTGGGCAAGGTTATGTTATCTGTCTCATCTATGTTGCTGTGACTGGTCGGTACTTGGCACTGTATTATGAAATTAAGCTTATGTAAAACTATTTCGTTTCCGCTATTGACTTTTATGTAAAAGTTTATCTTGTACTCTGATGTATTTGAAATATGTGCGAATCTATGTATCATGTGTATGTGTACTGCTGAGTTTCCACGATCCTTGGGGTATGTACTGTGTAAAAGTTTGAAATCCTTCGAGATTTCACGGACTACCGGGTTTATATTGGCTCAAGTGTGGCTTGATAACTGGGAAAACAGCTGTCGCTGTACTTGTGCTCGTATAAATTGGTCGGTTCTGTTACACCTTCAAAGTGTAATTGGATCCATCCACAACCACGGGAGAGGCCCAGGCCCAGGGAGCAACCGACCATCCGAAGGCAGTGGCCAGATGGCACTCCCCAGGGACCGACCGCCCCCGGCGGCGACCGCCCCCCAAGTGGGGCCTCTCGGGTCCCATCTTCGGAGGCGGATGCTGATGGCGGTTTGCTGATGGCGGTTTCACCTCCTTCCATGTTTAGATGCGCCAAACCGTCATAGTACCACTATAAATAGATGGTGCTCCATCCGCTTCAACACACACATCATTTTGGAGTCATCTACCTCACACCTCTCACTTGTATCTTTAGAGTAGTATTAGTAGTTTGTGAGCAAGGCAAGAGCTATCAAGGAGAGCTTGTCTCCTTGGAAGAAAAAGATCATCCTGGTATGAATACAATTCGGTCTTCTTCCATGAGCAAGTTCTTTTCATACTTATATGATTATGCATATGAACTAGAGTCTAGTTATGATCTTGTTATGAGCATAGTATATGAGCTAGAACATTGTTTATGTATCATGTTCTTGACTTGTTCATCATCGTTCTTCATTGTTCATCAAATTAGTATGAATAGAGGAAGAACTAGGAATGAGGTGATGGTTCGTCGTGCTATCATGGTTGCTCTTAACCTAGCCTGTCAATCCGAAGGGTTGGGGTCCGCGGGGGGTTAGGATTTGTTTCCAAGTATGCAAGCATGGAGCTTGGGTATGTGGAGATCGGCGGATATGTCGGTATCCCACGGGCAGAGGGGTAGGTGGACAGGTGGTGACAGCCCTGTCTATCCCTAGCATTCCCCCACGTTCGGATATTGAGTAGGAGTTCGTAAAGTCTCTATCGGCTGGCAGACCAGCTGCGGGGATCTCCCTATCACCCCAGACTTAGTCCTGATACTAGAACTACTAATTAGATGATTTGCTAACAGTTCTTTGCATAATTATATATGACCAATGCCTGCTCAGTTTAGATATATTCTTTTATTCTTTATTTTTCTTTTATCCTTGAGGTTGATCCATATGTGTGTCCACTATCTTGAAATCATGTTTTATTCCTGTTTACTCTATTCCTAACATTGCACTCAATAAGTGATCATGTTTACACCACGCTTGATGCATATTGCCCTCCTACGGGAAATTATAAATACGACACCCTACTCACGGGTTGAAATGCTACAATGATAGTTCTGTGCGCTTGCAGAGTAATCTTATTTCTTACTGAGCAATCGATTGGCATACCTAAATACCATTACTTAAGGATTGTAAATCCTGTGTACCCCACGGCGCCGTATTACAGTTTTGCATATCGTAAGTAATGACGGTTAGGAAGGCCAATCCGGCACTTCTAACTGCTATAACCAGACTGCATTACCTAGACCAGCGCCATTAAGGGCCAAGGGTTACCTTTCTGAAGTAATGGTGGTTGGGAACGTCAACCTACGTTTCTAGTATTATTACGGACGGACTTATAGTCTATCTTTAGTAGTGATGCTAAGAAACGCCAACAAAGCATTTCTGGCGTCGTTGCCGGGGATGGACTTTTAGTTTATCTTTTGTAACGACGTTAAGAAATGCCAACAATAATCAATATCATCTACATGAATTAACTAATGGAATACTTAATTGAACTAAAAAGCATCTTAAGTTTTTCATTATCCCAATTAGTTATGAACATAGCAAAACAAATAATCAAATGCCATAGAACAGTAAGGGTTTCATGTTCCAAGGTCCACAATCAACTCCAAAAGTCACTCAAAACTTCAGTTTATCAGGGTTTTCTATTTATTTTATTAATCAAATTATAGAGCATAAAAATAAATAAATAAATAATCTATCCCCATTCGAGCCCAAACTTTTTACACAGCTAGATCTCAGCCTCAAACAGTACCAAGTCAAATTTCATGATTTTTGGATATATACTTTTACTTAGAAAAATCAAGAAAATTTCATTTATAATTAAAAGGCACATTTTTATTTCCTGATGAAAGTGCTTAATCCTCTTATTTAATATTTTTATTAAATACTACACACTGAAAAGAGTCTATGTAATTATTTTCATTATTTATGGAGTAGCAGAAATATTCATACAAAAAGAATAATATGTAGCACTATTCACTTTCTACTGGGGTGCTCAGAGGATGTCGAATCTATCTAGGGACTCAGTTAGATATCAATCACTCAGCGGAGCATGCGGTGGCGGCTCGAAGGCATCCTATAGACTGGTAGCGTTTAAAGTAAGGACGCAGAATGCATCAGGAGCTCACCCAGAGGTCAATGCGCAGACTGGTAGGGACGGAGGGTAATCGGAGGGACAAACTTGGCGATGACTGAGCTCACGGCGGTGTTCTTCGAAGTCTTGCCCGACGTTCTGGCGTCAACTGTGCTTCACTGAGGAAAATGACGCAAGCATGAGCATCAAGGAACCTAGGAAAACTCGAAATGGCAACCACAACCCAGAGATTCTCACAGAAACGGCCTGACCGCGACGGACCCGCGTACGGCGGCGCCACGACTGGCAGTGGAGAAGATGACAACGCGCCGGCGATTCCGATGACGAGAGCGGGCTTGAGCTGGTTCAATCGGTGCGCAAGGAGGAGTAGAGGCTATCAGTGAGATGGAGAGGGTGGAGGTTGAGCAGAGGCGACGAATTTCTCGTCGACCCGAAGCTCGACGGCAGCGGGCATGGAGGAAAAGAGAAAGAAAACGACGACGGCGTGGTATATATAGGGCAGAGGATGGGCGCGAGGCGAGGAGAGGGCCCCCATGGAACCGGCATCAACGAGGACAGGACCTGGCCGGCCCCCGGGCAACGCCGGCGGGCGGCGCAGCACGCGGCAGGGTAGACACCGGACCCCCCTCTCTATTACTGTAGTAGGGCTAGGTTCCCCCTTTGACTTTTTGCCAAGTTACTCCATACTTTGTGTAACAACTTGAAAAATTGCCTTAATAAAAGTTGTAGAGAATTTAATTCTAAGCAACTTTGGTTTTTGAACCATTTTCAAATTTGGAACGGATTTGGAATAATTCAAAAAGGGGTAGAAGCTCTATTTGAAATTCATTTCAAATTCAATCAAATCCTCAAAATTTTCCTCAATAACTTGAAAATCTCCAAAACTAAAAGTTGTTCTACTTGACAAGGTCTACAACTTTTAGTAAACTGAGTTTTATCAGATTCTTCATAGTTTTTGAAATAGCATTTCAAATTTAAATTCTAAAACACTCATTAGGGTCTAATTTGAAATCTCAATGAATAAGTTCAAAATCCGCAAATATAAAAGTTGTTAAAATTGAAAATACTTACAACTTTCATTAAAGGAGTTTGCCTAAATTCTTGATAGTTTTTGAAAGGGCATTTTAAATTTGAATAATCAAACACTAATTGGGATTTAATTTAAATTTCCACTGGTAAACTTCAAAATCTCTAAAAATGAAAGTTGTCCCATTTTAAAAGATCTATATTTTTTATTAAATTACTTTCATTAGAGTCCTTTTATTTTTTGAAATTGAGTTTTCACTCTAAACTTTAAAGCATAGATTAAGGTTTTATTTAAAATTATTTTTAATAACTTCAAAATTGCCCAAAATAGAAGTTGCTCAACTTTTAAAGATTTACATCTTTGGTTTAAGGGCCAACCCCTAGTTCCTTTTAGTTTTTGAAGTAGGACTTTGGGTCCGATTAAGGTTTTCAATTGATTCCGGTTTGAATCTCTAATTTGATTTTATCCTATATACACAAACAAGCACTGATATCACCAATTCACTCTAAATTACCTATGCACAACCACATGTGGAAATAAAAATTATTTTAGTGATGCACAGTAATAATGAGTTTATACGAGATGATTTGCATGCAATCATGATGACTTGTCAGGTTTTAGTTACACTAACACCAGGGGTGTTACAGAGTTCTAAGTATAAAGAGGTTTATCACCTCCTCCCTTTACAAGAGGCAATAGGCGAAACAGTAGGAGGTAAAACTCCTACCCGAGGCGGCTATGCTATTGTATTGATGCCCTGCCGTTTTAATAACTTGTCTTCCACACGTGGCGGGATACTAAGACCAGACAAGGCTGTCACCACTTGTTGGCACCCACAAACAATCCGTGCGACAAACGGCCTACACTGGTAAGATATAGCCTAGATACCACGTCTACACTACACTTACTACTCTAACCTTCGCGAGAGACTAGAGCACTTCACTAAGTAAAGCAATGTACAAGTAAAGCAAGTATATACTTATACGACTAGAACCAGAATATCAAATATAGAAGGACTCAGATGTAAAACTTACTTAAAGATTCGCATCCGCTGAGGTACACCTCGGATAAGACTCCCGACAGGCCCGGGGCTTCCTCCTGAAGACTTCCCTCACTCTCTCCCAACTAGCACAACACTATAGCAGAGCTAAAGCTGCTACATAGTGGTTTCTCCTATGAATCATGCTCTAAAGTGAAGGCCTATGGGGGTATTTATAGGGGGAGGTGGAGTAGAGGCTACTCCACTGCCATGTCATCAATCCGCGTGACCTCCGTCATGCACCGTTGGATCAAAATGCCATATAACCTCCTTAGGATCAAGGGTGGAGCTTTTCCATCACATGTTCAACATGAGGAAGACGATGGAGGTTCAATTGACCTGGCTGGGCCCAAGGAGGGGGTCGGCCGACCCCCCTATGGCAGGTGGGCCTAGCCAGGGTCTTCTAGAAGGTTTCCTATGACGGTGGAGTGAATTTGAGCTTCGGGGCCCACCAAGTGGGGGTCGGCCGACCCACTTATGTCAGGTGGGACCATGGGTGAGTGTCCCTACATGTCATAGAGTCCTATTCTAGGTGTTGGTTACTTTCTTGTCACGTCGGTTCCTTCATTGTGGGCCCATGGATCCATGCGACTTCATCTTTTACCGTTGAGAGGAAACACATTTGTGATCCTAAGGGTGGCACTTGCTTGGGACTGTGCTGGGAGGATCCTGGTTGTCTGGCAGTGGCTGGGAAGGTCCCATATGGGAGTCGGCCGACCCTCCTTTGGTGGGACCAATGCTCCATCTTCTGCAGGTGACTTCTACATGCAATTCTAATCACAATGGTGGTGCTGGCTTGCCCAAGGTGGGGTCGATCGACCCCATCATTATGCCCATCTTTTGCACATTGTCTCCAGAAGTTATGATATTAATAATTATGAAGTTGGTTTGTCATTTGGCCATACTTGGTTGGTTTCCCAACCTTGATATGGAGCTTTCGGACACTGAAAAGTACCTGTTCTGAGTGCCTGCAACCAAATACTGACAAGTACATGTGGAACCAAGTTATTTGTACCTAAGTCACTATGTGTTTGGTGGTTTCCTTCCAGAAAGAATGTCTTGTTGACGGTTTTGATGGGGTAAAAACATGGTATAGCTACCAGTCAACAGTCACTAAGATCACACAAGCTAGCATTGGTTGCAACTACTTTAACCCTAGGTGGACAAGCTACAAAACACAACTACAACTATTACACAAGTAAATGCACAAATGTAAAGGAGAGGGTGTAGAGTGGTTATACTTCCGAGTAGAGTAGATGGCCAATCACCGGAAATAATACCAATACACTCTAAGGTGATGATCCAAGATCAACACAAAGATGAACACCAATTTATCCCGAGGTTCACGTACTTGCCGGCACGCTACGTCCTCGTTGTGTCGACCACTCAACCAATGAGCGCCACTAGAACCTACCATGAGCAAGGTAACTCAATGACACGAGCAATGTATTAGGCTACCTTGCGGCTCTCCGCCAGGGAAGGTGCAAACCCCTCACAAAGACCTTCGAGAGTGGTCGGAGACAATCTCCAACTCCGCCAACTCCTCCGCAGCTCCAAGACCGTCTAGGTGACGGCAATCACCGAGAGAATAGAAGAAATCCACAACAACAGCGATCAACAAGTGCCAAAAGATGATCTAGATGAACCCAATGCACTTGGATCACTCCCTAACTCACTATGGATGAGAATCAAGCTCTAGAGTGAATGGAAGAGGTTTGGGAGGTTCAAGAGATGCTTAGCAATGAATGAAATGCGCAAGAGAGCTTCCCAAAACCATTTGATCGGTTATTTATAAGTGAGGGTGAAAAACTAGCCGTTTTATAGTTTCTGCGTGTACACCGTACGCTGGTTAAGTTAGCACCGGACGCGTCCGGTGGTTATCCGGTGTACCGCCCATTGACACGTGCACTAGCCGTTTTAAACTTCCCGCAGCGCGCCAACACAACGGACGTGGAGACGTCGCACCGGACGCTCCGACGCCCGTGTCCGGTGCACCAACAGAGAGCGTCTAGAGAGCTCAAAGTGGCACCGGACGCTGCCAGCGTCCGGTGCTTTCACCGAGTCAGAAAGCACAAAGTCTCACCGGACGCTCCAAAAACACTACCGAACGCACTGGAGTTATTGTTCCAGCGTCCGGTGTCTACTCAGAGAGGTTCCAGGAAGGCTCTGGCTGCACCAGACGCGTCCGGTGCTCACCCACCGAACACACTCAGCGTCCGGTGCACCTTTGAGAGCTATTTTTGTCCTCTCTTCAACTACCTTGCTTCTAGGTGCTAACAACCAAGTGTATGAGCACTTAGGCACGAGTGTTAGCTTGATTTTAAGTCAATTTGCAAGGTTTTAGGTTAGTGCTCTAGATCTAAATGCATATGCTCAACTATATCAACTAGAGGCACTTGATGACCGAGGTTGTTAACGAAGTTTCTTCCCCCTTAATAGTACGGTCATCTAACCTAAATGTGATCACACTCTCTATGGTGTTTTGATCACCAAAATGGAAAGATCCCTATTGATTTCACCTTTGCCTTGAGCTCCATCCTTTGCACCAAGTGTTGAAGCATTTGACCTTCATGTTGATGGGCTTACTCCAAAGACTTGGATGCCGTCATTGCTCCACACTTGATCTTTCAACCACACTTGTAATCACAACACTTAAACATGTGGTTAGATAATAGGTGTCATCAATTAGCCAAAACCAAACATAGAGCTTTCAGACGCACTGACTTAGCAGAGTCTAACGCTAACTTGTCTGTGAGAGTCGGACACTGTTCTTTGGTCTGACGATGGTTGAGAAAGTGTGAGCTTCAGACTATTTCCTCATAGGATGACGAGTAGTACCAGAGCGCACGCTAACTATTTTGAACGCGTTGGACGCTATCTATTGGTCTGACGATGAGCCTCAGATGACGGTCCGATGCATTTTATCGTTCTCTGAGCTCTCTGGAAGCGTCAAACGCTCGACGTGATTGGTCTGACGGACAGTCTGACGGCATCGTTCGACGAAGTGAAGTTGGCGCCAACGGTCGATTCAAACGACTCTATCTGACATGGAGCTTGTGGTTGGCTGGCGAGTAAGCGTCGAACTTGGACAATTGATACCATCCGACGCTCAGTCCGATAGTGAGAAAACAATGATAACGATTATTTTAGTGGGAGTAACGGCTAGGGGCTCACTAGTTAATCTCTAGGCACTTGTTGCCTCTCTTGCACACTTGGATCATTGACATACACTTTATGAGCAGTTCTAAACCTCCCACTCACTCACTTGACATATTCTTGATCAATACATTGGGTTGAGTGATTCTCAAGTGTATCATTGCTTAGTGAGTTGCATTCTAGAGCACTTGAGAGCTAGCCAGTGCTTAGTTCTTTTTCTCTTGGGACATTGTCGTGTCCCTAGACGGCATGAAAGTGATTCCGGTGTGAGATTGATTGGTGATTGTTCAAGTCCACACCGAAGAAAAAGATTGTGAGGGGTTCTTGCGGTTGTTCGCCGGCGGAGTGCCAAAACCAAATCTAGTGGATTGCTCGTGGTAAGAAACCACTTCTCTTGTGTTGATGAGCGGCTTCCGGTGAGGGATTGGCGTATGAAGCCTAGCTCGCAATCTACCAAGAAAGACCGGTGCCACAACGAGGAGTAGTGTGACGGCGATCACGTGAACCTCTGTAAAAAATCGTGTGTTCATCTCATCTCCACCACCGAGTGGATGATTTGGCTTTCCGGTGTCTCACTTGGTGATTGGTCTTCATAGAGCTTAATGCATATACTCTCTTGGTGATTGGCTCTACACAGCATCCAGACTTCACTTCATCAACCCCTTCGGTATAACCTTCTTGATTATCTTCTCCTTGCACTTTCATTTGTTTAGCTTCCTACTCCTTAGGTTTGTGGAGTTACCACTCGTGGCGTAGTGTTGAGCACTTAGGTTCGGAGTGCTTGACTTTCTCGATTGTGTGCATAACTTGTGTAGTAATTACTTATTAGGTGGCTTGCGTAGAATAGCTTAGAGCTAGTGCTTTGCTTCCGCCGTTTGTTTTACTAACTACGTGCACTAGTTTGTGTTTTAAAAGAAAATTTAGTAGTTTTTTTTGTGAGGGAAAATTTAGTAAGGCTATTCACCCCCCTTTAGCGTTTGGGACCTTTCACCAGCGCCGCCTCTGGGATCTAACGGTTAACGACATGGCCCGTCCCACGCCCATGGTCTAGTCCCCTACCGGGAGCCGCCGCTGCAGCGGCGTGTGCAGCGGGACCACCCCACGCGGCGCCACCACCTCTGAGTAGGGCACTCCTAGGTTCAAGGTGGTCATCAATACCGTGGCGTTGGCGAGCTTCTTAAGCCACGTCACCGCCAAAGACGAGCCCATGCCTCCACCCTGCAGCAGCAGTCGGCGGGGGCGCACAGCCTCTACCCACGTCAGCGGCCGATAGGGGCGCGAGCAGTGGCTGGCGGGGCATCCTCCACCCGTGGGCGGCCAGAGGGGCGCGGGCAGTGGCTGGTGGGGTGTGGGTGCATGCAACCTACTCGCATGCGGAATGAAGAAGAGGAGACGGGAAAGAAAAATAACCAAACGATATGTTGTGTAATTAATTGCAGTGGTGTATAATTTCTTTTATTTACCAAACTCAAGCTTGGTAAATCACCTCTTGAGGAGATTCACCGAAACAATCTAGCCCCTGATCCACCATTTTGGCGAAACGAAATCTAGATGAACTTAGCCCATTTGACAGGGATTTTGATGAATCTAAGCTCGTTAACCTGAATTTGGCGAATCCAAATCTCTACCAAACATGCCCATAATATGAGATATTGTTTCAAGAAAATACTGGACTGCTAATGCTTCTCACGATAACCTGAGGCCAGTATTACCTTTTCAGTTTAGAATTAATATTTGACATATTTCTATATACTGTACTTCCTCTATATTGGTAAAAGAAGTCGTTTTGAATAAGATTTGGGTCAAGCATTAGGAATACAAATCATGATAATTTTTTAAGTCATTGAGTTTGGAAATATGAAAACCATAGCAAAAGTTTTCTTAAAATTTATTTTCATAAAAATATGAATATCTCTCTTTTTAGTTATTTTTTTATAGAAATATGAAGTCAAAGTTGTGTCTTGGAGACCGTATCGTTGTCTAAAACAACTTTTCTTTTACTGAAATGGAGAAAGAGAGAGAGAGAGAGAGAGTATAAAAGAATATATAATAGTTGTATATTTGAATGAAAGGAAATATGCCTTTGTTTTATTAGCCACACAAAAGTTACAAACTTTGGTGCCTCAATTTCTACTTCCTTCCAAGGCCCAGGTATTCTGGAGACGGATTTGAGTAGGGATAAAAATGGATATATGGAAATCCCAATTATCCGAACCCATACTCGTTAAAATTTATATGAACATCTATATTCGTATCCGTTTTTAATATGAATAATGGATGGATTCATGGATCTGAATTCGTTTTTCAGTATCTTCTCTGTTCTATTCAACAGTAATATGAAATATCCGATTGGATTTGTATCCTCGAAGAACAAGATATAGTGACTCTAGTGACTAATTATTTAATTCTAATCTGTTATGTACATACATACTTTATTCCATACTTGTATAATAATTTTGTAATTACAAAAGGTTGATAAAACAAAATGGCTACTTATTGCCTACCATTCTTATTCAAATTTCATCATTTAACTTATTATTTAGGGGCTGTTTAGTTGGATAGAAAGGAGGTGAAAAGTGTATTGTACCACTTTCGTTTGTATTTGACAACTTTTGTCCAATCATGACCTAACTAGACTCAAAAGATTCATCTCGAACTAGCTAGACAAAAAGTACAAACATACAACCGCTACTACTTTATTTAATACTCCATACAGGCGTAAAGTACAATCGATACGATGGAAAAAGAGAAAAAACTTTAGGAAGTAAGCATGGCCTTAGTTCACTTTCATATTGGAGATTGTTAGAAGGGTACTTTGATTTTTTATTTCGCATTGTGACATCTGCATCGATCCGTTTGAATCGCTCTCGGTAAATACTTCACCCACCAAGCGAGCAACAACATCTAAAATCGGCCGCCGCAGCCGACACTCTACCATCCTCCATGGCCGTTAAGCCCACAGCCATCACCGCCGCCGCCGCCGCCGCAACCCTCCATGGAGACCAGCAAGTCGCCGCCGCTCTACTCGCCACCGCGGGAGCCCTCCGCGGCGACGGTGATGCTGTGCCCGTGCCTGGCGTTCTTCCTCCTCGCCCTCATCATCATCTCCATCGCACTAACTGTCCACTTTCGCCTCTACTGCCACACCCCTCTCGCACACCTCATCTCCCCGCACCGCTGCCCCCACCACATCTGACCTCCAGCTCCGCCCGCATCGATGGCGTGGTCCTGCTTCCCAGAGGTGCGCTCCCTCCTCTGCTGCCGCCGAGATCCCGATCCCTTACGGGTTCCCCTCTTCACGCGACCCGGGCATGTCGAGCTTACGACGTGCTCTGGGGCTTCTCGGCCGGAAGGTTCCTCTCCACCTCCGCTGCCTCCGATGAAGATGGGGGTTCGTCGGAGCAGGAGGAGGCGGCGACGAGCAACCCGGAGGGCGTGGGCCGCGTCTGCGCGGCCATCGCGGACGTCGTCGCCGCCGGCGCCGACGCTAACCTGGAAGCGGCGCTATCCGTGCTCTCGCCATCACTCTGCGAGGCTGTCGTGCTCGCTGTGCTCCACCGCTTCAAGCACGCACACAGGCCGTCCTACCGATTCTTCAGGTGGGCCTCCGGGTACGGTGGCTTCACCCACACCACCATTACCTATTGCAAGATGTTACACATCTTAGGTAAGACGAGGCAGTTCGAGTCGATGGTTGCGATGATCCAAGAGATGGGGATGGCGGGGACCCTGTCCATGGACGCATTCAAGGTTGCCATCAAGTCCTTCGCTGCGGCTGGTGAGATCAAGAATGCAGTAGGCGTGTTCGAGATGATGAGGAAAAACGGTTTCGACGATGGGGTGGAGTCGTTAAATTGCTTACTTGTTGCTTTAGCCCAGGAGGGATTGGGCAAGGAGGCCAGACAGGTGTTTGACAAAATGCATGGCCAGTACTCCCCAGACCTTCGCTCGTATACTGCACTGTTGCTGGCATGGTGCAATGGGAGGAATCTGGTTGAGGCTGGGCGGGTTTGGAATGAGATGCTGGAGAAGGGAATGAAGCCAGATGTTGTCGTCCACAACACAATGATTGAGGGGTTGCTGCGTGGGCAGAGGCGACATGAGGCCGTGAAGATGTTTGAGCTGATGAAGGCAAAGGGGCCTCCACCAAATGTGCGGACTTACACAATGTTGATCCGCGAACATTGTAAGCGGGGGAAGATGGACATGGCAATGGAGTGCTTTCAGGAGATGCAGGAGGCCAGATGCCAACCAGATGTTGCTACCTATACATGTTTGCTTGTTGGATATGGGAATGCAAAGCGAATGGACAGAGTGACTGCTATGTTGGAGGAGATGACACAGAAGGGATGCCCCCCTGATGCTCGGACTTACAATGCATTGATTAAGCTGCTAACAAATAGGAAAATGCCAGACGATGCTGCAAGGATATACAAGAAGATGATCAAGAAAGGACTTGAGCCCACAATCCATACTTACAACATGATGATGAAGTCATATTTCCTTGGTGATAGGAACTATGCAATGGGTTGTGCAGTGTGGGAGGAGATGCACCGGAGGGGTATTTGTCCTGATGTTAACTCTTACACAGTATTCATTAATGGACATATACAACATGACAGGCCAGAGGAGGCATATAAATATATTGAGGAGATGATTAATAAAGGGATGAAGGCTCCACAGATAGACTATAATAAGTTTGCTGCAGATTTCTCAAAGGCTGGGAAACCAGATATATTGTATGAGTTGGCTCAGAAAGTGAAATTTGCAGGGAAATTCGATGTATCTAATGTGTTCTACCAGTGGGCAGATAGAATGAAGAGTCGGGTCAAGAGAACTGTATCTAATTAGATTGCCATTAGAATGTTCTAAGATTACTACTCTGCCAGCAGTAATGTGGTATGCTGTCATGGTGCTTCATATTTGATTACTAAGGAAAGCTGCTACCTTTTTTCCCCTTGCCATGGTATGGTAATGTGTCATTGAAGGGTACATGCCTTAATATTCATTGGGCCAGCAATGTTTTTCTTGAGTACGCTTGGACCAAGAATGTTGAGTCAATTTATGTTGTAGCTGTCCTATTTCTCGTTAGGGCAGTTTTAGATGTTTGTGTTTTTATATTGCTGATTTGTATGCTCTAAGCTGGTAATTAAATCCACTACTCCTTGATAACAAGCGTGTTTGTATTCTCTTTAATGTTAAACTGAAGCATTGAACAGCCACTAGGCTTATGCTGAATATGTATTTCCATAACACCCTAAAGCTAATTTGCCGTTGCTGAACAATGACTAATTTCTTCTGCTGTTTGAGCTACATATTCACTAGAAATTCTACTGGCGATCGGATAAATAAGTACTCAGAAGTGTGTTTGTAGCAGTAGTTCCACATAGAGTTGCATTAGGTCATTCAAAATGGCCTCTTTCTACAATTTCAGTCGCGTCAAAGCAGTACAATTCCTTTCATCTATGCTATGTTGAATGTTGTAGCAGATGTCAACCTGTGCAAACTATCATGTATGTTGTGTTGGATAACTAAGTTCTTTCACATTGTCATCAAGCCCATACAAAATTTAGCTCTGTTCTAACAAGGTCATGTTCATTTCGTTTGATGCTTACCATAGGAGATCACTTTCATCTAGTACAGTACAGTACAGCTCATGAGTCAAAACCAGCTTCTGTATGCCATTCAGAACTGTTGATCTTGGTTTATATGCGAAGTGAAGGACCCGAGGACATTACCTTTGTTCTTTTGTGCTGGGAACTATCAGAGATTTCTGTATCAACGATTTGAGGCTGGTATAGTAGTCCTTGCACTGACATTAAACTGTTAGGAATGTTAAAGATGTGGCATGTTTGGTCTGGTTGGAATATTGCATTGGATTGGTGAAGGCTGACCAGATCAAACATACTACATGATCCACAGCAATGCAGAAACATTCGTAGGAATCACTATCAAGCAATATGAATTTCAGATCTTGTGCCATCCTTCCAGGTCAAGCTTTAGTATATAATTTTGTCCTGACGATCGAAAAAAATCTTGTTTTTCCTCAAACAACAGTCAAAAAATTCTAAATGATATAGAGCACTGAATGTTTAAGTATAGCAGATGTCTTTTAACTATGGATGAAAATAGTACGGATATTTATCCGACTGTTCGTTCGACCGAATCCGTTTAGAGGTGTTCAGATATGTCCGTATCCAAGTCCGGATATTCAATATCCGATACCGTATCCGTATCCGAATACTCAAATCGTATATTTATGATGTTGACATCCAATCCTATCATATCTGGCATGACTGACACTATCCGTATTCGAATCTGAATCCGACCAGAAATATGAAAACAAATATGATATCAGAGATATCTGTTCATCCCAACTTTTAACATTCTTCAAGACACTTAAGGTTACTGTTCTTTCGCCTACTAATTCTAGCTTCTAAATGCTTCTTTACCACTCATTATTTGACATGTGGCGTTTAGGAATCTATTAAGAAAGCTAGTTATTCGCTAGTACCAGGCAATTTGAACTACGTACAAGATATTGTTTCATCTTTTCAAGTCAACTTAATATAACTGACCTGACGTTCAAAAAAGAAAAATTGTTCAATATACAAGGCCTACCATGTGCTTAATTGCGGTTGATGCCTTTTAACATTCTTCAAGACACACCTAAAGCATAATGCTCTTTAACTACCATCTACGTATGACTTAAAATCTATTTTATTGTCACTCATTGTTTTGACTTTTCAGATCGATGCATCTATCACATCGTGTTAAGAAAAACTTGTTATGCACATGGTAAAATGATATAGTTCCATATTGTTTAGGCTTGTTTGTTTCTTTGATTAAATTTGTTACCTGATTTATTTCTTTTTTCATGCCGTGGCAAAGAACCATCATTATCAAATATTCAAATACCTAGAGTTGGGAAAAGTTTGACTATAATATTGATCTTCTTTCGTGGTCCGAGTGGAGTTTTGCAGCTATTCACAGGCTGGAAAGTTCTATGCACTGCCCTCCTTTGTGGACACACTTTATGTTAACAAAATACTGCACCGTTGCATTCTACTACATTGTGATTTTGATGGAGCTCTGCTGCTGTGGTTCTTTGACATTTGTTGGTCCTTTGAGCATTAGTTCTGCATGACACATGCTATTCTCTATTGATCTCTATGGTGCATATTGTGGAGTATCACTTGCATGTTAGTAATTTTTCTTCCCTCCAAACTTTCAGTTCCATCATATTGCACATTCTTAAAATGTTCTTCTGTCTTTTTATACTCGGTATTTCTGTAACTAGATTTGAAAAAGGGTACAAGACAACAAACCTTAATAAATGTATCACAGCACATGCAAATCTTTTGGTCTACCATGTGGTGGGCGTTTCCAGCTCGGCACTCAGTTGGTATGAGGCTAACAAACATCTACTATTGAGTTTGTTAGCTCCCGTGACTCTGGGCACTGCTTCACCATTTTGTGACTTTGGTATGCTTTTTTTTTTCGAATACGCAGGAGAGCTGCACATCATTGTATTAAGAGAAAGAAAGCCGGCCCCATATAAGTCACCACCACCTCACTTCGGGCCAAGCCGTGAGGGGTTGTAAACAAAACAAAAAAAAAAGATAAGAAAAACACCAAAAAAGGTAAGACCAGAGCTAGACACTTCTCAAAACTGGACTATCCTAGCCCACCAACCTGACCCAAGTCAAGCGCATATGCTTTGGTGAACTCAATTTTCTGTATTCCAATCTCTACTCCTAGTTAATTCTGACAGCTGCAGCTGCAGATCTTGTTTTCTATTGCTTCACTCCAGGATTAATCTGTCTGGATCACTAGATTGGTAGGCTGTGTTCGGTGAAGCTGAAGTGCTGTAGATAAGCGCTGAAGTGTTGTAGAAGTGCTGAAATCTTGTGAGAGAAAAATACTGCTGAAGTGCTGAAAAATAAGCGCTTATAAGCGCTTATACCCTCAACCGAACGCAGCCGTAGTATAAAACTGAAAGCAATGAGAATGGCATGACTCTGGGCCTGAACACTGCGCAAGATCCGACTGTTCATTTGGTTAAAAATCTTTGCTTCTGAACTGCATCGGCTGGGCTTTGGGTTTTTTACTCTTTAATTTAATACTTCAGTGGTCCTTGTACAGACTGCACTATTTATGTCCAATCTTCAGTAGTATTTAGTGTCTTTTACGTGAATAAAGACATAAGGCGTGTGAAACTTTACCTGGATTCATGTATTGTCCTAATCATGTAAAAAAAATATATCTGAACCTGGGTGCATGATTGTTCTAACAGAGAAACTCTGTCCAGAGTACAAGCGAGATAGCAGTAAATTATTTCTTCCTCTGTCACTGATTTACACATCATTTTTTTTTTATTTGAGGTGTATGTACAAGTGTCATTTTCAGTGTCATCTTAGTTTCTCCAGTTGCCACTTGCCAGTGGAAAAGAGTTACAGGATGATAAATGATGAAGCACAATGCTCTGTTGTTATTTTTTTTCCCTTCCTTTCTTGAGGTTACCTTAGTATTTTAATACTGTAATTTCCCTCTAAATGATACTGGATTAAAATCACCTACTTGATACCACCACCAGATACCACCAACAACCGTGAAACATTGATAAACATATGAATGTGTTGACTCGATTCCATTTATCTTCTCCTTATTTGAGCTAATATTCCTTTTTTTCTGAAGAAAACTAAAAGCAAAAAAGTGTAACCTTGTATTGTTATTGAAGGTATGCAATAATGTTCTGTTTAAAAATTCCCTAGCAGCATAGTGAAATGTTCAGAAAAGCAGGAATAAAATTCTGCTATTTTTCACTGCACCAACTGTATCTATACTGAAAGTTTACAAATGATATTCTGTTTGAAAATTTACTCAGTAATATATAATCTACATTTGTACAGCATTCCATAAAATTCATTTAAATTCATTGGCTTAATAATGAATATTAATTAGCTGGTCCTCTGCCTGGGCACGCATATATATAATTCATATAATTGATGCATTTCTCCTTTGGTCCTGTAGAAACAGAGAGAAAGAATAAAGGAGAAAGCTCAGCATGTTTTGTTCTGACTATAATCTGCGCCCTCAAGAAATTAGTGAACAGGAGCCAGGACTAACCTCCACCAGCTGCAACCGATACTGCCTCTGCCCACTCTGGACGATACGAATCAATCGCATGACAACATAGAGCGGCAGCAGGATACCAGCAGCACGAAGTAAGTACATCTGCAAAGAAACATAACGTTAGCTTAGTCCATCAAATCAGGTTACCTGAACTCTTCTTTACTGCTGGGCCATGCCAACAATGAACTCACTGTCAGGAGACTGAACGCGCAGTGATCTGCTGCTTCAACCGTCACCACTGCAACCAGATGCCATGCCAACAGCATAATGGTGAACTGCACAGGATTGCACAAGGCAAAATCCAGGGGACAACATGGATCAGGAGTCAGGACTTGTCCTTTAGGACGGTTATTTCAATTCGTTGCATGACTTCGAGCACTTTTATACCGTGATTGCCAGGGACCGGCACCATGTAACGCATCGATCTGCGGTGTAGGAGCACCTGGTGTAATCTGCACCGTCAATCAAGCCCTCCAGAGATTCCAAAGGTTGCATGTCTTCATGTTCACTACACGATCAGTTGACAAAATTTAGATGGTTGCCAATTTGACCGGACCCCCGTTATAGAAAATATATAAGCCCACCTGAATATGCCTTTTAATTTTACATTTTCTTTGCAAGCTTTCTGAAACTTGCAGGTTAATGATTTTTGAAAGAAGTAACATTCTCAAATTCAAATTTAGGCTGGACAAAAATTCCAAGTCCCAGTTGCCACCGGTAACTGGAGACCTTTGACAAACGGTGAATCCAATGGCTGCAATGCTTAGGCCCTGTTTAAATCCCTTCCATTCAATCAAACTAGTCACATTAATTTTTGGACCCATGCATGGAGAATTAAATATAGATAAAAACTAAGAGTAATTTGATAGCTTGGTAAAATATTATCTCACGAATCTTTTGAGTCTACTTGAGTCATGATTGGACACTTATTGTAAAAAATAAAATGCTGCTAGTACTTTCAACTTCCAACTGAGGAGGGGATCTAAACACAGCCTTAGTTTCATGCGACTTGCTCTTGATCTGCCTTGCGTGAAGATGTAACGAGTTAATGTAAGACACCTAAGTGGCCGGAGCATTAGCTGGAGGTGCTAGGTGGATTTGCATTGACAATGTGTCTGTGATTTGGTTTTGGACACGCTTTTGACAGGACCACTCTTCTCGCCCATGCAACAGCACAGCTCAGTCACAGGTCATACCGTTGAGTGCAGCTGTCTTTTCTGTTCATTGTGGCAATGAAGAGGGTATTTTCTATATATCTATTGCTAATTATTAAGAGCATACCAACGTTCCTCCATCCCAAATTAAAATAAATGTATATCTCGCGTATCGATAGTCAAGCTTTGTTAAATTTAATTAAATATATTAAAAAATAGTTGCTGTTGGACACTCCACTTATGTGAAATTAACTGTGAGACATTGAAATAGTTTTTCTTTGACGTGGGACACTAATTTCTTTATTATAGGACACTGCCCAATATACCTAAAGCAAAGGAAAAAAAAGGTGTAGTGTATCACGGCCAATTTCATATAAGTAGAGTATCCTATAGTAATTCTTTTTAGAAAAAGTACCTTATTGTTTGGTTGTGTAATATATTTTCATACTAAAATTATTTAGAGATGCAAATATTGATATTATTTTCTATATACTTACTCAAACTTAAACAAAAGTTTTATTCATTAATAAAAGATGTGTGCTTATTTTCTGACAATGAATAAGCTATATGAAAACGTCAATCGTCGATGGATTCGATGAGGCCGGCGAAAGCGCCAGTTTCCAGACATTAAATCTTACTGGCGCTGCCTAGCAATTTGCTTTTGCTTAGTGGGTGTTGCTGCCGGATCTTAGATGGTGGGTGCTCCACGCTCTCGAGTGTGGTACCTGGATCCCTCCGTCCAACCAATAATTGCAAATCTATGACTTATATCGTTCTTCTTTAACTGTCTGTCTTATTTGAAAAATTTTAATAAATCTTATTTGTTTTGTTATGACTTATTCTATTGTTGAAGATGTTTTCATAATGATTTAATAATTTTATTATTTAAATAAAAAATTAAATAAGACGAACAATTAAAAGAGAATAGTAGAAGTCACAGATTTACAGTTATTTATGGGACAGATGGAGTATATGCATGCTTTGCCTTTGGCATGAGGTAGCTGCTGGCCATATTAAATGTTTAATGGTGACATGCATGGATCAGATCTCATCAACCTCCGGTTGTTAGCAGCCTAATCGCTTTTGTCGCGGTTTGAATGACTGTATGCTGTTCGAAAACAATGTGCTACCTAATGATCTGTATGTTTCCTTGAAGGGCGGGCATCTCTGTGTTACTGCTGCTGGAGGACAGCCGTTAGTTGCATTGCATGACACTGGCCAGCTAAGCTTAAATATAATCTGCTAGGACATACAGTACATGTTTTTTTAATCCATCAGCCTGTGACCTGATTTATTGTGTAGATAGAAGCGAGAATGTGTGCATGTGTGTAGAGAGAAGTACTCTCTCCGTCTCACAAATAAACGCAATTCTTTAACTTTTACGATTCCTGTTTGACCGTTCGTCTTATTTAAAAAGTTTTAATAAATATTATTTATTTTGTTATGACTTATTTTATTGTTAGAGATATTTTCATAATAATTTATTTAATTTATTATTTATATAAAAAATTTGAATAAGACGAATGGTCCAAGAGGAAGAGTAGGAGTCAAAGAATTATGTTTATTAGTGAGACGGAGGGAGTACCTGATAGTGACCGTCGTTTCAGCCACCAGAGTTTTCTTTGGAGGCATTGTGTAGCCTGGCTCGAAATTCTAGAAGCAGAAAAAAAAGATAAACATCAATTTTCCTTTCCTTTCTTTTTTCTTTCCTTTTAGAAGATATATCATAGATCAAAAGGATGAATCGAATGTTTTCTTTTGGTTACTAGTTGTAATAGAGTGTGCTATTCATGATTCACATGTCACGCTGAAGATGGGGTACAAGGGTAGCTAATATTGTAGACCACATTGCACTTGCTTACGGTTGAAAGGTAGACCAACTTTGTTCACCCTCAAAGAAATATCTCTCTTGCTTAGGTTTCACGAACCATGTACATGTCAACCCTTAAGTGCAGTCCATAAAGGAGAGTGAGCTTACACCTTTCCCACTAACTACTACAACTTTCTAGCCACCCCCAAGAAAAGCAGCATTTCATTGATAGCACTAGATATTAGTACTGTACTACTGTAATTAACAAGACACATATGATGATCAAGTAACAAGCAGAAACAATGTGCAAGCACACCAACCTGAAGGCAAATCTCGCAGAGGGTGCCCCCCTTCTCATCACACCATCTCTGCACACATCCCCTGTGAGCATACTGCATGCATACGCACGGTTTTCACGTTACATACGCATACCAATATAATGTCAAAACACCATCACCGGTAGTTTCATCAAGAAATTATTACCTTAGGAAAACTAGACCGAGAAATATTTAAGATATATGTAGAATGATGCATGTTATTTCCTATGTACCTTGAGAGTGCCGGAGCATCCACAAGGAGACTCCATGGTCGCGCCGCGCCCTTCGTCCTCTTCCTCGTGGCAGATCCTACACTGCATCAGGTAACCCAAGGAGGAAGAAGATGAGGGCAGCTCCTCTTCATGTTCCATTTCTTTCTCCCTTCCAACGATCTCCCCCATTCGCATGCTTGTAATGGACCGAGGAAGAAGGGGCTTTAAATAGCCACGAGGCAGTCACTTCATGTTCTCATGGGATGATTAGGATAATCCAAATGCCACCACACACCCACTGCTTACCAACCACTGTTAAGAGGGACCCAATTAACTTTTTGGTCTGTTCCTTGGCTAGTAATATATTTAAACAAGCTGCCCATCGAAGGAAAAATGGAAGCTGTTATCAGTATCATCTCCGTCCATCATAACTATTGGACGATTGCTAGGCACGTAATCTTTGGCTTTTGAAGCCTAGTGAGAATGATAGTTGGATATTGCTATCATTGCAGCGCAGAACAAGGGTAGACACCTATCGACACAACAGCTAGAAGGATGAAACTAAGATACGGCCTTTTTTGAACTACATATACATTAACATACGCTTTCTGCCAGAGGCCCACCGTCTATACGTATGTGCCATCTTTCCCTTGGCTTTTACTATATTAAGTTTTGTTTTTTGTTTTGTTTTATTTTGTTGCGGATGCATTCTTATCACTGCTTTGAGCGACTTCCCTTCTTAAAAGTACAACTGCTTAGCAGCATAGAAATATATATGGTATTAAAACATTCAAAATTTGTCACAAAATACACTAGTACACAAAACATCAGTAGAGGTGGTCGTGAAACCATTTTTAGTGGCGTTGCCCAATGAAAATAAATTTTCCATGGACGGTGTCTTTAAAAACCTCCAATACAAATTGATCTATACAGACGATTTGAATCGCAGGTACAAATCGATTTTATACTAGCAGTTTTCTTAATGAACCGCCACTACTAATTTTTTTTTTCAAAAATCAGGTTTTAAAAATGGCAGAAAAAATATTTAATCCCGGGAGAAACCAACTAGTCAGCTAGCCGCCCGCTCAAGTTTCATAACTTTTTGACATCTACAACTTTTATTCTGGTGGTTTCTCCATCGTCCAAAGTCGTTTACAAAATTTAAATTTCAAATTTGATAAATTCAAATGTAATTTTCGTTGACAAGATGATTTCAAATAAAAAAGTTATCAACTACTCCCTCCGTTCCAAATTGTAGGTCGTTCCAAGAATCTTGAAGAGTCAAACTATCTCAAATTTGACCAAAATTATAGAGAAAAATATGAAGAATTATGCCATCAAATAAGTATACCATAAAAATATATTTGATGAAGAGTCTAATAATACTTAGTTGATATTGTAAATATTATTATCTTATTATATAAACTTGGTCAAAGTTAAGAAAGTTTGACTCTCCAAGATTCTTGCACTGACTTACAATTTGGGATAGAGGGAGTACAAAGTTTCGTAACCTTCCGAAATCTACAACTTTTATTTTGATTATTTTTTCATACGAGATCATTTAAAAAAACTCAAATAAATCAACTTCAAATCATTTGTTCCTCAAGAAAACCGCCAGAACAACGACTGACAATTTTACCTAAGGAACCGTTTGTAGAAATGTATGAATTTTTTTAGGCGATTTTCTTAAGGAACTGCATGTAGAAATTGATTTGTGTAGGATCACAAACTGGCCTAAAAGAGGTTGAATAGACCTGTGAAATTTCTCTGCAAACAGATGTCAGAACATAGCGCAGCAGTGCTGCTCTAGGGAGCGACACTACCGGGGGCACGACACTGCTTAGAGCAGCAGTGCTGCTCCCTCCAAAACACAAGCTATACAGTACAAAATTGTTGGCGCAAAATCTAGTTTTGCGATCAACACACAGCGAAGCCGAAACGATCTGCAGAGCAACGAGTCGGCAGATCCAGTTAGCTTCAAAACACCTGGGCTGGATATACTGTTGTACTCAAAGTGTGCCAGTCAATTTGACCTACAATTGACAAGGATAAACATTAGATAGGAACGTGCTGGTTTGGCTCTAGACAGTTCCTGATCTGTGCGACTCTGTGAGCCAGCCATGTAAGCCATTGACTAGAGAGTCAATATATTTAGATAAAACAATTAAAATAATAACGAGGTAAAACGCATATCAAGATATTCATGTAAAGATCATAACACATTAGCCGATCTAGCTTTAACAATTTAATTAAAATAATGGGGTAGATCACGCGTATATATCTACCTGAGCCTCAGATAAGCAGGGATCCACTAAGACTGGTCTAAAAGGCCGACGGTTTTAACATTACCTCTTCACCAGACACGCTAAGCCTGCATCAACCTGGTCTAACAGGCCAGCGGGCGTCAACAGACTTAATATGCCGTGTTAGCTTACCTGACGTCCAAATAGATTTGCACACGATCACTACTCGTGAAAACAAAGCTGCATCGGCTGTTCAGCCGATATAGGGTCCGTGAAAGCTCTATGTTTGGTTTTGACTAATTGATGACACCTACTATCTAACCATGTGCTTAAACTATTGATTACAAGTATGGTTACAAGATCAAGTGGGAAGCTATGACGGCATCCAAGCCCTTGGTGTAAGGCTATCAACATGAAGATCAAATGCTTCAACCCTTGGTGGTTTGGATGGAGCTCAAGGCAAAGGTAAAATAAATAGGGCTCTTTTCATTTTAGTGATCAAGACACTATAGAGAGTGTGATCACATTTAGAATAGATAGATGTACTACAAAGAGGAAAGTTATTCCATGGTTAACACGGTTATCAAGTGCCATTAGATATTTGGATCATGCATTGTATTTAGATCTAGTGGCTAACTCAAAACCTTTATAAAACTCTTTGAAAAATGGCTAACACTCACTAAGAAATATTTTACATAATATGTGTTGGCTTACACAAGCAAAGGACATGACACGGGGTAAATGCAACTCAATTCAGAGCGTCGGACGCCCTGATAGCCGAGCGTCGGACGCTCTGATAGCCGAGCGTCGGACCAACCTCCAGGGTCCGACGGCTGACTGCCCTTTTACACACGAGTGAGCGTCGGACAGTGTTTTTCAGAGCGTCGGACCTTTGCCCCAGCGTCCGACGGAGCGAAACAGCAGAAGTTCGACACGTGGCGATCATTCGAGCGTCGAACGTCAAAGTTTCGTCCGATGGCTATCGTCGGACAATCGTCCGACGAGTTTTCGCTCTCTGGGAGCTCTCTGGAAACATCGGACTGTGCAGCACTTTAGTCCGATGGGTTGAGTCCGACGATCACCGGACCATTGCCCTCAGTCCGACGGTCTGCAGAAGTAAAGGCGCCAACGGTCGATTTCAAACGGGAAGCTGACATGGCAACGCACGATTGGCTAGCGACCGAGCGTCGGACGGAACGCTTTGGTCCGACGCCCTAGGGAGTAGCGTCTGACGCCCAGCGTCCGATGCCTCGCAGAGAGGAGTAAAGGCTATGTGG
Source organism: Eremochloa ophiuroides (assembly GCA_038502445.1). Classification (NCBI taxonomy): domain Eukaryota; kingdom Viridiplantae; phylum Streptophyta; class Magnoliopsida; order Poales; family Poaceae; genus Eremochloa; species Eremochloa ophiuroides. The sequence goes on along the minus strand of JAHLJS010000008.1, from coordinate 40,328,241 downwards.
GTTTGTGCAAGTCTATAAAAACCTCATGGCCGCTTCTCACTCACTCTCTTGGCTCTCTAACTTGTTGATACACCTCTTGAGCATTCTCCTAACACTCTCACTCACTTAGATTGCATAAATCTCATCCATTATGAGCTAGAGTGTGATTCAAGTGCATTGATTTGATCTTTGCATCCATTGGCACTTGTTGATTGTGTTCGCTGCGGAGTTCTCTCATTTCTCTTGGTGATTGTCATCACCTAGACGGCTTGGAGCAACGGAGGAGCTTGGCGGAGTTGGAGATTGTCTCCGGCCACTCCTGGTGATCTTGTGAGGGGTTTGGTGCCTTCCCCGGCGGAGTGCCAAAGGTAACTTTAGTGGATTGCTCGTGTCATTAAGTTACCTTACTCGTGGTAGGTTCTAGTGGTGCTCATTGGTTGAGCTTGACATTGGTTGTCAATTAGCCACCGAACCACCGAGTAGTGGTCGACACAACGGGGACTAACGTGCCGGCAAGCACGTGAACCTCGGGATAAATTGGTGTTCATCTTTGTGTTGATCTTGGACCTTCACCTTCGAGTGTATTGGTATTATTTCGGTGATTGGTCAACTACTCTACTCGGCAGTATAACCTCTCTACACTCTCTCCCTTACATTGAGCACCTTACGTGTGTAGTCTTGTTGTTTGTAGTTTGATTATCCACCTAGGAGTAGAGTAACTCAACCTAGGCTAGCTTGAGTGTGGTCTTAGTGACTTAAATAGAACGGTTAGGGAGGCTTGCACTTTGAGTAGGCTAGCGCTTAACTCGCTTCGCCGTTTTTGTTACTAATCACTTGATCAAGTGTTGTTTGTAGAATTTTTAATTAGGCTATTCACCCCCTCTAGCCTCCTTGGACCTATCAATTGGTATCGGAGCCTTGGTCACTGTTGTTGTGAGGCTTAACATCCTTCGGTGTCAAGAATGGCTCACAACAACTTGATCAACCATATGGGCAAGCTACCTCGGTTTGATGGCTCTAGCTATGGCTATCAGAAGAAGAAAATGAAAGCTCACTTGAAATCAATGAATAGGAAGATGTGGGAAATTGTTGAGAAAGATTTTGTTGTGATTGACATGAATGATCCCACCCCCAAGAGAAAAGAGAAGCTTCAATTCAATGACATTGCTCTCAATGCTATCTATAGTGCTCTTGATGAAAAGCTCTTTGAGCAAATCAAGGACTTGGAGTATGCATATGAGGTTTGTAAGAAATTGGAGGACACATATGCGGGCACCACCGCCATCAAGAGTGCCAAGCTATACATCCTCAAAGATAGATATGCAAGCTTTAAAATAAAGGATGGTGAGAGTATACCGGAGATGTTTTATCGATTGAGTGTCATTGTTAGTGATCTCAAGGCTCTTGGTGAAACAATTAGTGATAGAGACTTCTCACATCGCTTCTTGAGATCTCTACCTCCTCGGTTTGAGACCTTGGTTCTTATCCTTGTGAGGGAGGATCTCTCAAAGATGACTCTAACACAAGTGCTTGGTGATGTCATGACTCATGAGACATACCGAGTAGAGAAGGAAGGAGGAGTCAAGGAAAAGAAGGAAGATGAGAAGAAAGACAAAAATTAGAAGAAGAGCATTGCATTCAAGGCAACTTCATCAAGACACAAGGGCAAAGAAAAGAAGCAAGTATCTAGTGATGATGAAGATAGCTCAAGTGATGATGATGATGAGGAGGAGATGGCACTTCTTGTGAGAAGATTTGTAAGATTCATGAGAAAGAAGGGCTATGGTGCAAGGAAGAGGAGAGATTTCACCAAAGGCAAGGGTCCAACCATGAGATGCTATGAGTGCAAGAGCAAGGATCATTTGATAGCCGATTGCCCTCACAAGAATGATAGTGATGATGAGGATGACAAGAAGAAGAAGAAGTCCAAGAAGGACAAGAAGATGCAATTCAAAAAGAAGAACGGGCATTCTTATTGTGTCACATGGGATAGTGATGCTTCTTCTTCCGATGATGATGATAGTGATGATGATCACAAACTCACCAAGAAGAAGGCCACTGCTAGTCTTGCTATTTCTAACAAGTCATCACTATTTGACTCTTCACCGACTTGTCTCATGGTTAAGCCATCAAAGGTACAATCCGAATCCGATGAGAGCGGTAGTGAGAGTGAGGAGGAGGACTTCTCAAGGAGGAGCTCCTTGACATGTTGCGTGACACACACTCTTATCTTAAGAAGAAAGTGAAAGAGTGCAAAGCTTTGACCAAGGAGAAGAAACTCCTTGAGCAATCCTTTGACGAAGAAACTCCTTGAGCAATCCTTTGACGAGCTTAGTGCTTCTCATGAGTGGCTAAAGGAAGACCATGAGAGTCTAAAAGAAGCTCACTCCAAGCTTGAAAAAGCTCACTCATCACTTTCAGAGATGGCTAAGATAGAGGATGTGCCCACAACATGTGACGTTACTTATGATATTCTTGATACACCTATTGTTGTTGCTCCCACTAACACTTCTTTTAGCACATGCACCTCTACCTCATCTAAGGATGTTGGTGTCACTTGTGATGCCACAATCTTAATTGAGAACAAGAACCTCAAGAAGGAGGTGCATGAGCTCACTCTAGCACTAGGCAATGCCTATGGTGAAGATGCCCGCTTGGTTAAGTGTTTGGGTAGTCAAAGGGGCTCCGTTAACAAGGAGGGTCTTGGCTATACCCCCAAGAAGGGCAAAGCCGCGTTTGTTCCTCACAAGACAACTTTTGTGAAGGGCAATGGTGTGGTTTGGTATAGTTGCAAGCAACTGGGGCACAAAGAGCAATATTGCAAAAAGAGAATGATGAAGCAAAGCAAGCCTAATGTGTCATCCATTAGACTTGATTCTTGCTATGTGCTTACAAAAAGTGCAAAGGGAGTGAGAGTCAAGTACATTGGTGCACCTAAGGAGAGCCCAAAAAAGAAGGCTATTTGGGTGACCAAGAGCTTGGTCACTAACCTCCAAGGACCCAAACTAACTTGGGTACCAAAATCTAATTGATTTCTTTGTAGGTAAACTACAAGTCCGGAGGGAGGCATTGGGTGCTTGATAGTGGGTGCACTTCAACACATGACCGGAGAATCAACCATGTACAATTCAATCAAGCCAAATGAAGATGGGAATCTTGATAGTATCACATTTGGTGACAACAAGAAGGGTAAGGTTATTGGTCTTGGAAATATTGAAATTTCAAATGATATGTCTATCTCCAATGTCTTGCTAGTTGAGAGCTTGAACTTCAACTTGTTGTCCATGGCTCAATTGTGTGACTTGGGATTCAAATGCATTTTTGGTGTTGATGATGTGGAGATTGTTAGTGTTGATGGAAGCAACTTGATATTTAAGGGATTTCGGTATGGTAATCTCTATTTGGTGGATTTCAAAGCTAGTGAAGCTCAATTGTCAACATGTTTGTTCACCAAATCAAGTATGGGTTGGTTATGGCATAGAAGGCTTGGTCATGTTGGAATGAACCAATTCAATAGATTGGTCAATCATGATATGGTGAGAGGATTGAAGAATGTACAATTTGAGAAAGATAAGTTGTGTAGTGTATGTCAAATGGGAAAGCAAGTTGGAAACACTCACCCAAATAAGAGCATGATGAGCACATCTAGAGCATTTGAGTTGTTGCATATGGATCTATTTGGCCCAACCACTTATGCTAGTCTCGATGGAAATAAATATGGCTTTGTGATAGTGGATGACTATACAAGATACACATGAGTCTTCTTTCTAGTTGACAAAAGTGAAGTGTTTGGCATATTCAAGACATTCATCAAGAGAAGCCAAAATGAATCTGAAGTGACAATCAAGAGTGTAAGAAGTGACAATGGAAGTGGGTTTAGAAATGCAGAGTTGATGAGCTTTGTGATGAGTTTGGAATCAAGCATCAATTCTCGGCCAAGTACACTCCTCAATCAAATGGCCTTGTTGAGAGGAAGAATAGAACACTCATTGATATGACAAGTTCTATGCTTAGTGAATACAATGTGAGTTTAGATTTTTGGGCCGAAGCAATCAACATGGCCAACTATTGTAGCAACCGGCTCTATTGTCACCGGCTCTTGAAGAAGACACCATATGAGCTATTGAATAGAAGAAAGCCCAACATTGCATACTTTAGAGTGTTTGGTTGCAAATGCTATATCTTGAAGAAGGGTGCAAGATTGGGAAAATTTGAGAAGAAATGTGATGGAGGCTTCCTAGTTGGTTACTCCACCACAAGTAAAGCATATAGAGTATGGACTCACACCACCAAGCTAGTAGAAGAAGTTCATGATATGGAATTTGATGAAACCAAGGGTTCACAAGATGAGAAAGAAAATCTTGATGATGTGAGAGGAACTCAATTGGTGAATGTTATGAAGAACATGGACATTGGTGATATCCGGCCAAGACAAGTGGTTGATGTAGAAGATGAAGATGACAAAGATCAAGTGCAAACTCAACCTAGTGTCCAAGTAAATCATAATGAAGCAAGCTCTAGTGGCTCTCATGATCAAACTCAAGTGCAAAATGATGAAGATCAACATGCTAGTCAATCTCAAGTGGGTCAACTAAGCTCAAGCAATCAAGTTCTCCAACCGGTTCATATTACAAGAGATCATCCATTGAATCAAATAGTTGGGGATATTAGAAGTGGTGTTCAAACAAGATCAAAGTTAGTAAACTTTTGTGAGCACTTCTCCTTTGTTTCATTTGAAGAGCCAACAACAATTGAGAATGCCTTGAATGATAGTGATTGGGTAAATGGATATCAAAAGTGCTTTCTTGAATGGATACATCAATGAGCTAGTATATGTTGAGCAACCCCCGGGATTTAAAGATGATAAGAAGCCCAACCATGTCTACAAATTGAAAAAGGCTTTGGATGGTTTGAAACAAGCACCAAGGGCATGGTATGAAAGATTGAGAGATTTCTTGCTATCCAAGGGTTTCGAAATGGGGAAGTTGACACCACACTCTTCACCAAAAGAATTGGCAAAGACTTGTTTGTGTTGCAAATCTATGTTGATGATATCATCTTTGGTTCAACCAATCAAGACTTTTGTAAGGAGTTTGGAAAGATGATGGCAAATGAGTTTGAGATGTCCATGATTGGAGAGTTGAGTTATTTCCTTGGTCTTCAAATCAAGCAATTGAAGAATGGAACCTTCATAAGCCAAGGAAAATACATTAGGGACATGTTGAAGAAATTTGGGATGGAAAATGCAAAATCCATCAGCACACCAATGGGCACAAATGGTCATCTTGATGAAGAAAAGAGTGGAAATATGGTGGATCAAAAGAAGTATAGGTCTATGATTGCAAACTTACTCTATGTGACCGCTTCTACACCTGATGTGATGTTTAGTGTTTGCATGTGTGCAAGGTATCAAGCTTCACCTAGAGAGAGTTATTTGGAGGCTACCAAGAGGATATTGAGATATCTCAAGCACACACCCGATGTTGGACTATGGTATCCTAAGAGTCAAACTTTGAGTTGATTGGTTATTCGGACTCTGATTATGCGGGTTGTAAGATCAATATAAAGAGCACTTTCGGGTACATGTCAACTATTGAGAAGATCACTAGTGTCATGGTCATCCAAGAAGCAAAACACCGTTGCACTCTCTACCACCGAAGCCGAGTATGTTAGTGCGGGGAGTTGTTGTGCACAATTGTCATGGATGAAGGCCACATTGAGTGATTATAGAATCAAATTCAAGAATGTGCCATTGCTATGTGATAATGAAAGCGCCGTGAAGATAGCAACCAATCCAGTTCAACATTCAAGAACCAAGCATATTGATATGAGGCATCACTTCATTAGAGACCATCAAGCCAAAGGTGACATTCAAGTTGAGAGTGTGAGCACCGATGATCAGTTTGCCGACATTCTCACCAAGCCATTGATGAAGCAAGATTTTACAAATTAAAGAATGAATTGAACATCCTTGATTTCTCTAACAGTGAGTTGAGCTAGCACCCCCACTATATGACTTGCCTCTACTCCAACAAAGCAAAGGTATCATTGTTTGGCATGACATTCATATGCTGCTAGGACTTGTGTAGAGCATATAGACATTCTTCCTTAATTAGGCTCATTCATGACAAACTAAAAGTGTTTGAGATCATATGCCACTACTATTGCTTCTTTGTTTTGTTTGATCTAGTGGTGACATATGACTAGCTTGTGGGATTGTGAACCTAGTATTTAACTAGAATATGAGCATTATGGTATATAATTCAACTTTGTCAAGATAACCCCTAGTGGCGTGAAGAAGCTTGCCAAAGAACAAACCGAGTTATATATTTGTGCAAGTAATCTAGCTAGATGCTTAAATCAAGGAAGATAATGGAAACAATCTAAATATCTAACAAGTGGTCTCCTCCATTGATTTCAAAGCATATCCTATCCATGCTACCCTTTTGTGGTCTTTGATGACAAAGGGGGGAGAGAATGGTACAAAGATTTGGAGGATATGGAGGTTAAGCGATGAACCATCATTAGGCCGATGATGGGAGAACTATAGGCCAAGTGAGAGGGATCACAAACTTTTAAAAATTTGGATCTCATTTTTAGGGGGAGCAAGCTCACAAGCATGTTTGCAAGCATTTGATTGTGCATTCTCATATGTTTGTTGCATTGCATTTGTACTTAAATTTAATATACTTGCTTGCTTGGTGTATGCTAGACTTAAACTTGTGTGGTGAATTGAAGTACTAGCATGCATAGGAAGTGGTAGCTAGTTTCTGATTTTTTTTCAAGTGATTCTAGAACCTTGTTCCTAATGTTGATCTCACGAGGTATTCTAGTGTCCTTGGTTGTAAGAATTCTTCCAAGTGGAATCTAGCTATCCATGGTGCTAAGGATGGTTTATATGCACTCCGATGGTATCGCGCTTCAAAGGTCCAATTCTATAAACCTTAGCATCAAATTGGTAGTAATACCTCTCCCACACCTCTAATTCAATGCAGATGTGCAAAGCCTTTTAAATCTAAACACTTGGCACATATGCAGGGGGAGCTGAATTCATTGAATATCTTTGTAGAGGTTGTCATTAATTATCAAAAAGGGGGAGATTGAAAGCTCTATGTTTGCTTTTGGCTAATTGATGACACCTAGTATCTAACCATGTTCTTAAGCTATTGATTACAAGTATGGTTAGAAGATCAAGTGGGAAGCTATGACGGCATCCAAGCTCTTGGTGTAAGGCCAGCAACATGAAGATCAAATGCTTCAACACTTGGTGGTTTGGATGGAGCTCAAGGCAAAGGTGAAATAAATAGGGCTCTTTTCATTTTAGGGGATCAAGACACTATAGAGAGTGTGATCACATTTAGGATAGATAGCCGTACTATAAAGAGGGGAGTTATTCCATGGTTAACACGGTTATCAAGTGCCTTTAGATATTTGGAACATGCATTGCATTTAGATCTAGTGGCTAACTCAAAACCTTTGCAAAACTCTTTGAAAAATGGCTAACACTCACTAAGAAATGTTTTACATAACATGTGTTGGCTTACACAAGAAAAGGACTTGACACGGGCTAAATCTAACTCAATTCAGAGCGTCGGACGCTCTGATAGCCGAGCGTCGAACTAACCTCCAGGGTCCGACGGCTGACTGCCCTTTTACAGGCGAGTGAGCGTCGAACGGTGTTTTTCAGAGCGTCGGACCTTTGCCCCAGCGTCCGATGGAGCGAAACAGCAGAAGTTCGACACGTGGCCATCGTTCGAGCGCCGAACGTCAAAGTTTCGTCCGATGGCTACCGTCGAACAATCGTCTGACGAGTTTTCACTTCTGGGAGCTCTCTGGAAACATCGGACTGTGCAGCGCTTTAGTCCGATGGGTTGAGTCCGACGATCACCGGACCATTGCCCTCAGTCTGACGGTCTGCAGAAGTAATGGCGCCAACGGTCGATTTCAAACAGGAAGCTGACGTGGCAACGCACGATTGGCTAGCGACCGAGCGTCGGATGGAACGCTTTGGTCCGACGCCCTCGCGAGTAGCGTCCGACGCCTAGCGTCCGACGCCTCACAGAGAGGAGTAACGGCTATATGTGTTTGTGCAAGTCTATAAAAAGCTCATGGCCGGTTCTCACTCACTCTCTTGGCTCTCTGACTTGTTGATACACCTCTTGGGCATTCTCCTAACACTCTCACTCACTTAGATTTCATAAATCTCATCCATTGTGAGCTAGAGTGTGATCCAAGTGCATTGCTTTAATCTTTGCATCCATTGGCACTTGTTGATCGTATTCGCTGTGGAGTTCTCTCATTTCTCTTGGTGATTGCCGTCACCTAGACGGCTTGGAGCAGCGGAGAAGTTTGGAAGAGTTGGAGATTGCCTCCGGCCACTCCCGGTGATCTTGTGAGGGGTTTCGGTGCCTTTCCCGGTGGAGTGCCAAAGGTAACCTTAGTGGATTGCTCATATCATTGAGTTACCTTACTCGTGGTAGGTTCTAGTGGTGCTCATTGGTTGAGCTTGACATTGGTTGTCAATTAGCCACCGAACCACCGAGTAGTGGTCGACACAACGGGGAACAGCGTGCCGGTAAGCACGTGAACCTTGGAATAAATTGGTGTTCATCTTTGTGTTGATCTTGGACCTTCACCTTCGAGTGTATTGGTATTATTTCGGTGATTGGCCAACTACTCTACTCCACGGTATAACCTCTCTACACTCTCTCCCTTACATTGAGCACCTTACTTGTGTAATCTTGGTGTTTGTAGTTTGATTGTCCACCTAGGAGTAGAGTAACTCAGCCTAGGCTAGCTTGAGTGTGGTCTTAGTGACTTAAGTAGAACGGTTTAGGGAGGCTTGCACTTTGAGTAGGCTAGCGCTTAACTCGCTTCGCCATTTTTGTTACTAATCACTTGATCAAGTGTTGTTTGTAGAATTTTTAATTAGGCTATTCACCCCCCTCTAGCCTTCTTGGACCTATCAGTCCGTGAAGCAGAACGCTTGACGGTGGCTAGATCCAATAGCTGCAAGCAGACCTACTACGAATACAGAGCTGGTTTGAAAGGCCCGCGGCCCTGCATCCGTCTAGATCGGCTCTTGTCAAGCCCCCACAACTCGTATGAACAAGGCTACGAAAAGGATTAGCCGATAAAAGAAAGAGAGCAACCACCGTGACAGGATATAAGCATAAATAAACACAGATGAATGCTTTTTTATAGATCTAAGGCCAATACTATGCAATCTTGATCGGACAAGAAGATGTTGTACAAATAAATAAACAGTAAGGAACATATAACATCTTGGTAACTTGATGAATCTAACTAAACATGTCAATTTAGTTAGAGCCGATAACTAATTCATGCACATTAACCAGCTTAATCTAAGCCTTTGTCCACCGGATGACGCTAAACATAGATTAATCAATAAAATAAACATGAATCAATAAATAATCCTTATTCGATCTGAGCCCACGTCCACCGGATGACGCTAAACCCATGCAAAACATGAATCAACCCTGATCTACTATGCTCTCATGTCCACCGGATGATATTAAAGAAATAAAGCTAAGCGAGGCATGACGGTACTTACAAGAAAACTTGGGTGTCCACCGGATGACAACCTCGTTCGTGATGAAGAACTCGTCGGGAAACCACATTACTCCTACTCCTAGGGTTTTTTGGCTAGGAGCCAAAAAGTATTATTGTATTGATTGATTGATAAAGGAGTCTTTACAATGAACGAGGGTTTATATTTATGCCCTGGGATAACCATAGGTGACTTGCCTAACAATAATACCTAAATAAAAGGAAAGAGCCCTTGTCAACGAAGCTTCCTCGTATGTAGATATACCGGTCATGCACACGCACGTGTGTGATAGGTATCTTGTTCCCTTCATTGCCGGTGCATCTGTTGCGTTTATCATGAGCAAAATAAATAATATTCCTTATCCTCCTTGTACCTCAAAAATAAACACGGCCAGATATGTTAATCGGCCTAAGAGCGTGAGCACTTCCCATAGCTGATCACGTAAGCTAGGTGTGACATGCGCATGCACGTTTCCTTTCCTTCAATCCTCTAGCTTCCTCCTTCTTTTATTCTTGTGACGCACACGTCAAATACACAATGAACACCGATTTGGCGCTTGGATTGTATAGCTACTGACTCATCTCCTTAATTCACATATCGCACATGATCTGATCGGCTTGACTGAATAATTAAATAATATAAATTGCAGCCAGCTTCTTCTCCTTTGAGAACCTTCAATCCCCAACAAATCATACGTGATACGCATGGAGTAATGCATTTTTCTAGATCAACGTGCTACCGATGATATTTCCTGGCCGACCAAATTCTGGTGTAAACAAAAATTTAACCAACGAAAAATAGATCGGGTAAATTACTGATATTCCATGGGTTGTGTAGAGTCAGGAGCACCACTTCTTTGCAGCTAGAACACCTCTAATTCGTAGATCAGAAGCAAACCCTAGAAATCACCAAACACAACAAGTGGAGAGCAAAGATTATAGCACAAGTGACACAAGATTTATCTCGTGGTTCATCTCACCATTAAGGCTTGCTTACTCCACGTTGCTGAGGTCTCTCCACAAAGGATTTGGGTCTCACAAAGCCCAACCTCGTTCTCAAGTCAAGAGAGTAAACTTTTGACAAGAGAGGTGATTTCACTAGCTTGTGAGAATGGTTACAAACTTCTAGAGGCCACCACAAAGATGACAAGCTCACCGGACGATGTTCTAGCCAGCTAGGTGTAAACTACAAGAGTAACAAATACAAATCACCGGCTTGAATGCGAACCAAGTGTTTGAGGAATCTGAAGAACAAAAAAGAAGCTTCTTCTTGCTGATTTTGAGCTCACACACTCAAAGATTTGAGTTGGAATCAAAGGGAGAGAGTTGGGAGCTTGTTGAGAATAAGAGAGAGAGAAAGAGAAAGAGCAAGAGAGGGAGCTTCTTTGGTTTGAGAAGATGCAAATGGCGCAGGTGACCGTTGGATACGACAGGGGGTGGAGTAAGTAACTCCCTCTGGTCTAACGGTCAGAACAAGTCGCGGCAGTGCCGCGCCTAGGAGAGGCAGTGCTGCGCTACCAAAGTGGAGCAGAATGAACTGAAGTTTGTGGCTGGCTTTGGTAGTGAAGTAGAGGATGTTTGGTGGAAAGGTTTCACTTGTTTGCACATTAAAACTTGTGTTTTGCATTCCCCTTTAATAGTACGGCTTTTCTAGAACTCAAATTCAAAACTAAAATGAAATCAAACCTCCTTTGAGCCGGATGCCGCTTCCTTTAGTTGTTAGGGGTCCACCTGTATAGAAATACATCCTCCTATTGCTTTTGCCTATTTAACGTCTTGACAAATCTCGTCAGTCTTCTAATCGTGTAGTCATTATCACCAAAACCCACTTTAGTGCTTGATTGCACTTACAATTCTCACAGGCCGTTCGAAACCATTTGATTTCTACTAGCGCACATCAAGACAAACCGCCTGTAGAAAAAATTCCCACCGTCGAGAAAAATGCATTTTGTACTAGTGATATAAAGGAAATTTAGGATTTATTTGGATGCACTTGTATCCATGTCAATTCACATGTATTGAGGTGCTTGTCCGTTGGAGATGGCCTCTTCTAGAACCTAGGAGCCAAACACCTACAACACAATGCTCATCTCATCTGGGCTAGCCTCATGTGTTGTTTTGTTATTCTTTGCTCTAATCAATTCCGGAGGTGCTTGTCCATTGGAGATGGACTGTTCTAGAACCTCTACACCCAGTATACTCAAAATAACATTAACAGCCTGAGCATTGTGTTGCACGTATGATATATCTCCTTCCTCTTTTGTCCAATTTCTATAGATGGTCTAATCAATTATGGGAAGATACATGCTAGCGTCCACAATATGCTCAAGAAGAGGGATAATAGCTCTAAAGTATAGAGTACATGAATTGACAAAGGTAGAAATTGACTGTTATTTTGGAGAAGCACGAGCACCAACTCATTAGGCATCGACATCCTTTCTCACTGTGGTGATCCTTCAGTGAGTCCTAGCTATGATACCACTTGAAAGGATCGACGATGACACCTATAGTGGGTGAATAGGAATTTTTTAAAACTTATAACCTAAAATGTGAAAGTCATTAGAAGGGGATTTCCAACTGCATGGAAATTCCAAATTAGAGTAAGACAGCTCCTCTAAGTTGAGGACTTAGCATATAAAGATACTAGACAAACCTATGAGCCAAAAAACTACAACAAAAAAAACAACACATGGGGTATAAATTACATATCTGATATTCATGGGTAGTGCTTTAAAGTAGCTCCTTCTCAAGTCCAAATTCAATCCAAGGTTACAAGGGGTCTAATAGAGGTTAAGCTACCTCATATATGTCTATAGATGAGCGAGCACAAATTCAAATAGATATATAGAGGAAAACACAAATATTGAGACACAATATTTGTTTTTACCAAAGTTCAGACTCCCTCGAGTCCTAAAGTCCATTGCACTCTATGATCCACTCTAGCCGTAGTTATTTATTTTTCCTTTTTGTATTGAAGCCTTTGCCAATTCAAAAATCTTTATGCTTCAAAAGGAAGAGTTCCTTGAGCCAAAACCTCTTTTAAAACAAAATCGTTCATCTAGCTAAGAAATCTACCCTGGCTTTATAGCCAAGGTTTGGGTACAACTATCCGTGAATTGCTAATGAGCCCTTGCCTGAACCACGAACACCAAAGGAAGGAGTAATTCGTCCTTCGGAGTCTATCAAATTTAAGGATTATGGCAACACCTCAAATCATTCTTAGCGCATATATTGAAGGAAGTTTCCCCCAAATTACCATCGAAGGATGGTTAAGGGAAGAGAAACATTCTTCCAAAGCAATTTGGACTATTTCACTTCCCACGACCAATCCTTATTCGTTAAGGGAAACTATCATAGAAGCCTTGTAAACCCCACTATCGAGACTAGAATCATGTCGCAATTCCTTGCGAAAACTCTTTTGAGTAAAATTCTGTTATTCTCGACTAATAAGATCTTCACAAATCCATCAGGATTTAGCTTCGAGTATCGCGGGATTACCTGGGTCATGCCTATAAAAATAGATAAAACCAAGGTTCGATTGAATTTTTCACATTTATGCCATCCTTGAGTTTGACTTTCTCATAGGCTACCCTTAAAAAAACTTTTTATAGAAAAACCTTTCCTTGGGAGACTTAGTGAAAAAATTGGGAAAAAATGCTTTTGCGACTACTATCCCATTACCAAAAATTCCAAACGGCAAAGCATTATCCCAACCATGATCTGTTCGAGGAGGATAGAGATCATATCCACGTTCGTTCCACTTAAAACTTATTTATGAAATGGAACGTTCGTCATCACCCTCACTCGAACTGAAACCTCGTCTCTCTGACCTTCCAAATGTTGTTCCTCATAGTTGTTTAGAAACAACATTGATCCTTCATGATATATCCTTTGAAAAATGAAAATTTTTGTGCCATGGACATTTCAAAGCATTGACTCATCCACGAGGAAGAGTTTCATAGATGAGCATGAAATTTTCTCTTTCAAAATCCCTTAGGAATCATGTTCACTTCTAGAATTTCTAGAGTTCGTTTTGTTTAATGACATGTGCTTCTACAAGGACCACAATCATCTCTTAGTCTTAGTTTCCAAACTTTTTAGGATAATGGTTGTGGATGCTTCCGTTTATCATAAACTCCAAAAATCTTGTACTTGCACTGTAGCGCTAACCTTGCAGCTTGAGCGATAACGCTGTATGCTTGGTCGTGAAGCTAGGAACTACACCACCATTAATTTCTGCAGGATGAATTTATAAAGGTCAAACATTTGACCATAAACAATGCACCATCGGGAGAGAACCCGGATTATCATAATATATATATTCTAATAACAATAATTTCAATAAAAGCAAGAACACGTTGTCAAGCTGTCACACCCCAAAATTCCTATTTTGGGATGTGACCTTGAAAAGACTAAACAACATTAAATGGTTTTACTATTTTTCTAAAATTTCCCAACTTTAATGGTTCGTTGCATTCATGCATTTGCATAGTGTTTATGTTTGAAAAATGGATTTAATATTTCAAAATGCGCCTAGGGTTTGACCAAAATATCATCTTTCAAAAGTCAAGCCCAATCTCTAAAACCCTATATCCGAATCGAGTACTCATCAAATTTCTAAGAATCTAGATCAAGCCATTGACCAATCTTTGGATCAAAACCATAATCAATCATGGCCAATAACATTTCAACTTTCTCCCTTCTAAGTCTTATTGCAAGGTTGGTCTCATTCCCAAATTATGTTGAGTTTCTCTCATAATTATTTGCCATTGCCCTATATGAGTCCAAACATATATCCAAGTTATCCTATTTCTCTTTCCACTATTGATCCTATTCAATGCCAATTAGTGTGCAGCTCAATTATTTTTCTTTTGATGTGATGGCTTCGTCTCTCTCTTCAATCACAAATAACAGCAGCACTTAATTCCTAAGCTCCTGAATTTTCCACTCTCTTTATCACATAGATAAGTATCTCTATGGCACCTGCTCTTCTTTTACTTTCATGCAAAAACAACAGCATTAGTTCTCCACTTATTCCCTTGTCCCACCGTCTTAGCATGCCCCGCCTTAGTCCCTTCATTAAGCTCTCCACCAATCAAATGTTACAGCTTTGTGTTGGCGCTTCTTAGCGTCAGCAGAAAAGTCCATAAGCGCACGGAAGTACCGTTGTAGCCTTCACCCGGACGTATTCAGGGTATCGTAATTTCTCAGAGGAACGCTCTTTGTACTTAGTCTCTTAAACTAGTTTACTCAGAAGAGACGGAAGGGATAGCTTGGGTAGAGAGGTTCTTCTAAGGTCAAACGCAAATAAGCGATGGTAACTTCCCCACTACTTGTCTGCTTCAGGCCCACTGACGCAGCTGGTCTGCCAGCTGATACCAGTATCAGCACTACTCCATGGCCGAACGTGGGGGAGTTCAAATACGAGTGGACAGGGCTGTCACCACCTGCCACCTACCCCTCTACCCGTGGGCGCGCGCAACATACGAAGGTAGACTCCGACCTAGACACCACGTCTACGAAGGCGACTACTACTCTAGCGGCGTACAGGAACATCCGTCTCTATCAGGAGTCCTCTTACTAGAGCATCCGTCCATAGGATGAACGAGGATCCCACAAACAAGTAGCTTTATAGAAGTAACATGCTTAATGAATCAAACCAAAGTTGAACAAGAACTTCTTACTTCAAGTAGCAAGACAATCGTAGAGGTACAAGTTGGATCGAGAGCCGACAAGCCCGGCACTTCGTCCACCCGGAAGCAGAACTGCTTCGACTCCGCTCTTTCTCTAGCTCTTGTCCCTCTCTCACTCCCTATACTAAATTAGCTAGAATCTAATGGAATGGAGCTTGCTCTTCCTCTCTACATTGTGATTGTGTTGGTGAATCAATTGATTCCTTCATGAATAGGGTAGAGAGGAGGCCTTCTTTTATAGCTTGAGAGGAGGGGGTTCTATGCAAAAGGTTCATCCCCACATGGAAAGACCCAAACCGACCTCCAAAGGCCGGTTTCCACTTTCCATCTATGTTGATCATAGGTGGGACCGACCTTGGGGAACCGCCCTACAACCGCCAGAGAAAACTGGGCCCGAGAGGCCTCACCAGGGGGCGGCCGCCTCCAGGACCCGTCGGTCCCCTGGTGGGCCCGTTTGGCCACCGCCTTCTCGTGGTTGGTTCTCCTCTGAGCCTAGACCTCTTCTATGGTTACGAATGGGCCCAGATTTGTAATAAACGTGGGCTTCTTTGTTATTCTTGGTTGTGCATTCTCTGAATTCACGTTTCTCCTTTACGCTTTCCAATTGGTGTTGTGCACTTCCACTTGTTTCACCATAAATCCTTCAAAAACATAAACACTAGGGGTACAAGTGGAACTCTATTAGTAGCATATGTCTATGTGTTAAAGTATGATAGTTTCTCTCCCTTTAGGCATAAATTGGCGGTTAAAAATGATCTATAAGGACCGCCAACACTTTGATGCCCAAGGAATAAACAACCATGGCTTCCTACTCTCCCCTCCTACTTTTGCTCGACACATACAGCAGCAGCCCTCCCATCTCCTTCACTTCCTGCATGGAATTCCCATTCTTTCTCATTCAAAAATAGATGCACCACTTATTTGTTTTCTTAATTTCCTAGACCCACATCACCTAATAATAGCACTCTTTGTTCCATCTCTTCCTCTCATTTCAGCTACATGCAGAAAACTGCCCCTCTCTCTACCCTGCACCACTTCTCCCAATTGCTCATGCCGACCACCTCACCTCTCTCATGCAAAAGTAATAGCTGCACATTGTTTCCCTCTTAATTCCCTGCTCTATCTCATTTGCATGCCTCCCTTCATTCTCCCTTTAACTCTCTCTTTGACAGCACCTTTTTACTCCATCCTTTCAATTGCATGCATGCACATTATAGCAGTCATATCTCCTCCCTCCTTCCCTCACGCACAAGTAGAATGTTACTTCCTCAGCCATGCATTCCATCTCCCTCCTGCTCTATAAAAAGGAATGCCCACACTGCCTCCAATCCATTTTGCATTCCTGCTATTCTCCTCTGCCTAAACATCTCTGTTGGGCGCCCCTCCCTCTTGCAGGTGAAGAAAGAGGTCAGAGACTGCAGCCATGGCCGCCCCCTTCCTCTTCCCCTTCATCTCCCACCCTTCTCTCCTGTAAATTAGAAAGCCAGTGCTGCTGCAATTCCATTTTGCCGCTGCAAATTCCATCTAGTCACAGGAGTCATTCACATCATGCTGCGGTAAGGATATTCTCCTTTTATGGTTCTTCATTAGGAAAACTTATCTTCAGTACCTCCTCTATGTGGTGTTGATACTTGGTACCCAGCACTTGAACGCTACATGGAGGAAACCCTGGTGTGCTCACTGTCTCCACCAACCTGCAGCAACACCCCACTAATTGTTGTCGTCTCCGCTGTTCTGCAGTGCATGGTGAGGCCATCTATTCCCCTTCCCTCTCTGATATTGCTGTTCATGCCCGTTCTTATCCACCACTTTGATCTCTCATGTTGCATAGATCGTCTCTGCGATGGAATGGAAATACTGCTACCCCATTGGACATGGTCACCTCTCAACAACAGTCATCATCAAATCCATCTTTGGCAACCATAACCTTCAATGTGAGAACCCACATTTTCCTCTCTGAATTATATGTTGATTCCTATTGCAATTTTTGATCCGTAGTTCATGATTCGGTTCGTTTCGGTGATGATTGATAGGTAAACATGTCACTGTCCCTGTATATGCAGCCATGTTGCTACCGATGAAAATAGCATTACCCATTGATCCATTGATTTATTTCATGAATCTTTTGACAAGAATATCTTTCATATAATTGCACACGCCTGTGAGAAATTTCATCACCATAGGATCCAAGTTAAAAGAGATATCATCCATTTGGTCCTCGTTGTCCCCGCTGCCACGCAGCCGCGCTGTTGCCGATTGGCATGCGTGTTCCCAGCATTACACACCTACAATTGTCAATTCCTTTGAACCACATGAGCACCATATAATTGCACATGCCTCCGTAAATTTTCTTGTCCATAGAGTCCAAGATGAAAGAGATATCGTCCCTTCTTTGCTTGCTGTCCCCCTATGGACAGCAGCGCTGCTGCCTGTTGTTACTCATGTTCCCTTCGAACTAGACCTCCGATCATCGAATATTTTGGTCAAAGTGTAGTTCTCGAGGTTGCACAAGCTCCTGCAAATTGGTTTTGTCATAGGAGCCGAGATGAATGAGGGATCATCTTTCCCGTGCTGCCTGTCTCTGCTGTTTTCAGCAGCGATGCATCTCTGAATTTCAGAGAAGTTCCCCTTTAACCATTTGTCAAATAATCAAACCCTTTGTCCATAGTGTATATATCATCCTTGCACACTCATCTGAGAAATTTGGTGGCCTTAGGATCTAAATTTAGAGAGATAACATCCTTTTTGGTGCTCGCTGTCTCTACTGCTCTGCAGCTGGGCTACTGCCAGTTGGCATGCGCGTTCTCAGTGAATTGTTGCTCCGATCATCAAACCGTTGAACCAGCATGTCCACCATAACCTTACACATCTCTTTGCAACATGGATCGGCCATATGATCTTCTATATTGGAAATAATGATGTTGAAGTGCTCGCAGTTCCTGCTGTCCTGGCAGCTAGTTGCTCTAATTTGTATTTGTATTTCCCGTCAATCCGGCAGCCCAATCCTTAAACCACTTCAACCAGCATGTGCCTCTTATCCTTGCATATGTTTGTGTAAGTTGGTTTGTCCATAGATGCTGCAGTGGCCAAGGTATGGAAGCCATAGTAACTGCTACCCCTGCAGTCCAACAGCAACCACATTGTCTTGCAATCGCGTTCCCATACCGACCGACTGTCAAAACATCAATGCCCTTTGCCATAAAATACTACATACTATCCATCTCATCTCCAAGAAACATATCACAAATTGTACAAGTAACACTCACCGATGTGCAGGCCCTTGGTGCACCGGTGTGTGACCGCATTTCCCGTCAAATGTTTGACCATCTTAGCAAACCCTTTGGCAATGTATTTAGTAAATGCACGTGATCCCACCAAAGATATTTCCCAAAAATTCAGAGAGTATCTGCCTCCTATTGATCATTGCCACAGGCTTTGCCTTGACATATTCTATAACCAAAGAACCATCTCCTTTCCAATATCATAACATATCATCCATCGCCCTGACCTATTTACAGAGGTTGTCCAATTCATGCCGTGTGATATCAACTCAATTATACCACATCACTACCACAAAGGTGTGTTCTAGTTATGAACCTTGATCACACACCCCGGCTCAGCCATGAACATGTTAATTCACATTTGTCTAGTCATTTACCTGTATACGCTCTTTTCCACCAATTCTAGCACATTCATACCATCAAATTAGATATGTCCCTTGATTTATTTATATTCACTTCATTCTTATCAATGACATATCCACCTTATATACATGTCCCCAATCATATATATATATATATTGAACTTATATATCCTTATGCTTTGCAAATCTTCCAAATAAACCAGCATCCATCATATATATTCCATTCCTATCATTTATCATACAATCCAACTTCTACCTTGGAACTTTCATGTCTTTTAAAATGTATTTCCTGTTTTAGTAGATTTTGCGCTCAAGCGATCGTGTTTACAAGCCCTACGTGTTTTAAAATATCTATATCTTATTTTTATTATGCTTGGTGTAATGTTTTTAGGCTTCTTTATGGTGCTTGTGCTGGTTGTTGCGATCGATAGAAGAGAAGCTATGCAACGATGAATCAAAAGGATAGTTGGACAAGTTTGAGCAAGCATTTGGAAGGCAAGTGTAATAAAGGCTTCCTTGTTACCTATGAACATATATAATTCATACATATGCATGTGTTTAATTTAAAATACCATTAGAAGTTTGTCCCTAGTTTTCTTGATCTATATATCCTTGTCACCTATGGGAATGGGTTTTGCATATTGGATAGATGCTGCCGCACATAACCAAAATAACTAATAATTTGATTAATGTTATATGGAATGATGATTAAAATGATGCTTTTTAGCAACAAGGTATTGTGGACTTAATCCAGATGCAGCCACCCAGGAGGTTCCGTACAACCCCGAGGACTAAATGGCTCTGGTCTTAATCATATAACTAGTGCGTGTCTAGCTTGTTAGTGGTTACCAAAAGGCGCAAGAGGGGCGTGCCTCATGGGGTCATGGATGTTCCTGCCTCGTGTACAGTGCTGCGACCACTTATACATGTTTTGGTTTTGAGGGGGATACATCTGTGCACCCTTGCCGCTGAAACCTCGCGGCCACTAACTTTTTAGGGTGCCTAGTGAAAGGTTTCATAATGAAACCCTGCCGCATTTCCATAGAGGAGATGATATGGGGTCGACGGGCCTCTGGCATATGGGAATCAGGACTCGGTGGGTAAAGTTGTACAAATTCTGCAAAATTCTTTAACCTAATATATCAGTCAAGCTCACGGACATGAGCAGCCTGGATCCTTCATGATTAATGTTTCTTGTTTACCTAAAAGAATGGATATGATGAGATATTGATTCAACTATGCTTTCAACTGGGATGGTTTACTCATTAAAAGTAGAATTAAGATAAATGTGATCAACTTAAAATTATGAACTGCAGTCAAAGAGTGTCAAGCCTTTGAGCCTTCATGAACCCCTTTGTTATACTTGCTAAGCATGGTGCGCTTACGCTTGCTTTACAATCAACAAAAATCCCGGATGGGTACCAGATGGTGGATCAAGTGAGGAGTTTCCAAAGGAGTTTTCATGAGTACTAGGCGAGTGCTCCCCTAGTCAACGGTCCCTGTGGAGTATGGAGACCCGAAGAGAAGATATAGAATAGTCTCCGCTATGCTTTTGTAATAGATGTAAGCTTTGTTGTAACTATGTCTCGTTATATAATAAAGCATTGTTCTTTGATAATCTCCATATTTGTCACTATATGTGTCTTGTGGACATCTTGGGCACACATATAGTTAGCGCTTGGTATTCTTTGAAAAACCGGGTATGACACAAGCGAGTATGCACCCTCCGGTATTCTTAATCGCTAATCATTTCAGGGGACATAGAATATTCGAGAACATGAGAGCTGCGTCAACTATACACCTTGATGGAACACACTCAAAAAGATACTTTGACATCACACACTTGGCCTTCATATAAAAAGTCCATGTGTGGGGAGGGTGGTGAAACCCACACTACAAGTTCCAATCAGACTAGGCCATCCTGTTAAAAGGATTGAGGATGCCCAAGAGGGGGGTGAATTGGACTTCTATTAAATTTTTCAAAATACAATTGATATTCTATCCTAAAACAAGTTATCGAATCTAGAGCCAAGTCCTAAACAAGCAAATCTACTCTATGAAAATAGAGAGCGAAAAGTAAATGCGGAATGTAAAGGGAGAAAGAGTGCAAGCTGAGTTTTTCCCGAAGTATCGGAGAGTCAGCACTTCCCATTAGTCCTCGTTGGAGCACCCACGCAAGGGTGTAGCTCCCCTTTGATCCTCGCAATGACCAAGTGCTCTCTGCGGGCTGATTCTTTGCCTCTCCGGCGTGGTGAATCATCCACAACCGCTCACAAGCTTGACTTGGGACACCCACAAGCTCTCCGGGTGATCACCAAGCCTTTGATTGCCACCGAACCGTCTAGGTGATACCGATGACCAAGAGCAACAAGCTTAGACTCTCACTTGACCAAGAACAAGGCCAAAGAGATGGATGGATGCACACTTATCACTCTTGATCTTGCTCTAGTGTAGCTTGCTCACAAGGG
The DNA here is from genome assembly GCA_038502445.1 of Eremochloa ophiuroides. Taxonomy (NCBI): domain Eukaryota; kingdom Viridiplantae; phylum Streptophyta; class Magnoliopsida; order Poales; family Poaceae; genus Eremochloa; species Eremochloa ophiuroides. The sequence goes on along the minus strand of JAHLJS010000008.1, from coordinate 40,306,888 downwards.
ATGCTCTCACTACACTAGGCTCTTGCTTCTCACAAAGTCACAAGGGTTGCTTCAGCTGATCAAATGGGCAAGAAAGCTAGAATGGAGGCAATGGTGAAGTATAAATACTCCCCCTCTCCAAAACTAGCCCTTTGTACTATTTTCAGTTGTCTACGAACCATCAGACTTGGACGCTGGCAAGACCGTCGAACCATTTTCCACGCTCTGACTCTCATAGTCTGCATGTAGTCGTTACTGTGTCAGAGCACCGTCGGATGCTTGACAATGATCTGACGTTGTTTTGCCCTCTCTGGACCTCTCTAGAAGTGTCAGACTGTAATTCTCAATGGTCCAATGCTCTACTATTCATAGGGTCTGACGCCCTTGAACGCTCGCTAGCACCGTCGGAGTAGCGAGTATTGGTCCGACGACTATACTGCTCATGGTCTGACGGTCCCCAATGCCTGAAAGCCAACCAGGGCTGCCACATACCCATCAGACTCTGAGTAATAGTCCGACGACTAGTCTGCTCAGGGTCCGACACCCTAAAATTAGTCAAAACTTTGCCAAATCAAAAACTTTCCAAAATTAAGTTTGACCCTCTCTCTCTCTCTCTCTCTCAAGAGCCTCTATGAGCTACCTAGAGCTTATTTTTATAAGCGTGCACCACACCTAAACTCTTTAACCCTACTCTAGGTCAAGCTACTCATCCATGCCCCTCTTTATAGTATGTTCAAAGGAAAAAATAAAGTCAAAAACTACACTAAGTGCCTCTCAACTCCAATCGGCACTTAGAACTAGTCCGTCCTTAACCTTGCCATCCACCCTTTGAAAACCGAAATGAATTCCATCATTATAGGGCATGAACCTGCTCATTATTATGACCTAACATCTGTGTAACTCTTCAAAACATATGTTAGTCATAATAATCTTCTGTTGTCATTAATCACCAAAATCACTAGGGCCTAGATGCTTCACCTGTTATCAAAGGTGATGACAGCTCTGTCCTGCTAAAAATAGAGAAAATAAAAAAATAGATATATTTGAAAAAAAGAAAACAAAATACGAATACATGAAGGTCCGAGTATAGAAAAAAAAAAGAAGGGCATATGAAGGCTCATGCTTAAAAAAGAGATAGAAAGGAGCAAGACAGCCAGACGCCCTAGGCACATTTACAATAGATTTTGGTATTTGATGATCAACATGATCAAATTGGACTAATGGTTTTACAAGTGTTTGTTTTGTAATTCAATAGGATGCAAAAGTGGCTTGGACTTAGGCAATGGTGTGATCTGAGTGATCAACGTATCAATCAAGACCTTAGAAGACATTTTGAAGACCTCAAAGATCAAACACAAGTCCAAGACAATGAGAAACTAAGTCGGATGCCATGAACGCAAAGAAACAAGTGAAGAAAGGGCTTTAGAGGCGTTCGGATGTAGCACCGGACACGTCCGGTGTAAAGCCCAGCAACGAGGAGCATCGGACGCTGCGTCAGCAATGCACCGAACAATTGGTTGAGCGTCTAGTGATGTGGCATTAAAGGCATCGGACGCCACGATCATCGGGCGACCATCCACCGGACGTGTCTGGTGGCTACTCGACATGATCAGGAACTCTCTGAAACGCGTTGGACACTGGGAATAGTTTGTCCGGTGCCACCACCGGACTGTCCAGTGACCGAACGCTGAGACTAAATTGGCGACAACGGCTAGTTCAAATGGTTAGCTGGTGACGGAACAACATGTCGCAGCACCAGACGCTGGATAATCGTCTGGTGCTTCGACCGGACACGTCCGGTGCCTGCAGAAACGGCTAGTTTTTTCCCAACGGCAAGCTCTCTCTTGGGGGCTATAAATACCACCCCAACTAGCCAAGAATAGGATGGAGAAGTAAGGGATTTTTCCAAGGATGTTGTTACACCATTTTAGAGCCCTCCACTTGCATGGTTGTTGACGGTGGAATTACCCTGAATTTCCACATTCAAACACCGTCAACAGGCCTCGGATTCAAGGGAAGATAAACATATCATGAGCATATTTTATCAATAACTAGTTCCACATGTACTCTTAGCTTGTGATTGCAGGGAACACCAAATCAGTGCAAAAGTGAGTAGCTAGGGGCTAAATACATGGTTCGGCCAAACCATGATATGTTGCCCCAGGCCACCACCTTTCAACACATTGCATAAAACATCAAATGAAGGAGATGAGAGCCAAGGGTGGGCCCACCCATGGGTCGGCCGAACTGTCCATGGGGCCCACCTGGCTCTGGTGACATGGCAGGATCCGTGTGACACTCCAACCAAGTCAATTCATCCATCGAATCAACTTGTGCTTTCATTCAACGGTGGAGATCAAAGGCACACGGATTGAGGCATGAAACGAAGCAACCAAGACAGGACCAACACATGGGAAGAGTCTATGACAGATGGGGGCCACTGTGGTGGGACCCACCCACCAGGGGTGGGTCGGCCGAACCACAAGATGGGGAACCAAGCCACCTACACCATCACTGACTAGTAGGGACTCCTTCTAAAAGCTCCTAGTTGGGCCCACCAGTCAGAGTGGGGTCGGCCGAACCCCCAATGGTGCCCAGTTAGGTCGGTTGGTCTCCACCGACTCCAAACATGCTTCCTATGTGCTCAAATTGCCACAGCTGTCCATCTTGAGGCGGTTACAAGGCGGTGGATCCAAGGGTGGAGAGTTGAGGAGCACACGGATCGATGACATGGCATCCCTCCACTCTCCACTATAAATAGAGGCTGCCTACTCCCTTTCAAGAAGACACCATACACCATACAACTCAAGAAGCAAGCTAGAGTTCTACTCTTTAATAGTAGTATTTGTCTAGTGTGGGAGTTAGAGTCGAGTCGAGCTGCGCTCGGAGTCTCCGGAGTTGTCTGCTGGAGAGTCTGGTATAGCTCTTGTACCCTTCCTTCTGTAAGACTTTATCCTTTATCAATATATTATCTTTACTTTACTTCACTAAGTTCTTACTTAGTCTTTACTATTCTTTATAGTATTGTTGTGTCTTGTCTTATTTCATAGTTGTCTTATACTTGATAGTGATCTTGTCCCAACTCAATGTGTGTTAGTTCATCACCTGTCATAGGGTGTTCTAGTTGTTGGTACGCAATTAGAATAGTGAGACTTAGTGTAAGCGTGGTGCTTAGACTAGATCTTGCCTTTGATTACCGCTTATCGCACGGATTGTTTGTGGGTGCTAGCAGGTGGTGACAGCCCTGTCTAGTCTTAGTATCCCTCCACGTGTTTTAGGCAAGTTCTTAAAAGGTAGGCTCCCATAAGAGTGTAGACGCTTCGGGTAGAGGTTTTGTCCTCTATTGTCTCGCACTACCCCCTGCACACCGGTAGTAAGGTACTATCTTAGTATAAGTCATCTATTTGATAGGATAAGTCATAAGAGTAAAGTAAGTGTCATAGGAGTCTTATACTCACTCGTTGTCCTCCCACCTAGCTATACTCTACTAGTTATCTTTTAGTTATCTTAATACTTGTTGTGTGTTGGTGTCATTACCCTTTCCTCTACTTATCGATTTACCCCCTACCACTAGCTGGTATTAAGTTGGTATAGACTTAAGGATCTCTCTTTCTTTTTATTAATTATTCCTAGCAACCGCTTTCTCTTGGGATAAAAATAAATAATGATACCTTGGAATACTCCCGGGTGAAGTGCTACAGCGGTATATTCTGTGCGCTTACGGAATTATCCAATAGACATAAGAAATACCCTCAGGGCACTTCTGGCGCCGTTATCAGAGATAGCCTAATACCCTGTCTCTGGTGGTTGCGCTAAGAAGTGTCAACAAGCATTTCTGACGCCGTTGCCGGGGAAAGCATTAGTCTAGGAATATTAATAAAAAAATTGAATCCGGAGTCTATTATCAATTTAGTTATCGATTAGTGTTAGGGGCTTACCCCTGTCTGTGTTTCTCGTTATCGTGAAGCTAGACAGCGCATGAACGGTTTCCAATTGCTGTTAAATTATATTGAAGATCCCGAGCAATTGTTGAGAAGAACTAGACGCCGTCAAGTTCCACCTCAAAGGTTCATCTCAAACTTGAATCCGTTCGAGGAAAGAGGCTCCGCATTATCAATTAAGGAAGCTATAGCCTAAAAGACCATCTCTGAGTTCTCTGCGCCGTCCGCTGACAACATTGCCACCGGACCGCAGCTCAACTTTGGAGATGCTACCTTTGAGCTCAAGCCTGCACTCATCAGTATGGTGCAAGCTAATCCATTCTGTGGAAAGCCACACGAAGATGCCAATGCCCATCTCCAGCACTTTCTGGAGGTGTGTGGGACTTTCACCATCAAGAATGTCTCGGCTGACGCCATCCGCCTTCGTCTATTTCCATTCTCACTGCTTGGGAAGGCAAAGCAATGGTTCTATGTCAACAAGAGTGAAGTCACCACCTGGGAGAAGTGTGCCAATGCTTTTCTCAATAAGTTCTTCCCAATGGGCAAAACAAGCGCTCTCCGTGGCAAAATTTCAAGCTTCCAACAACAAGCGGACGAGACGATTCCCGAAGCATGGGAACGTCTCCAGGAGTACATTCGTGCTTGTCCTCATCATGGGATTGAAGAATGGCTCCTAATCAAAGGTTTCTACCATAGGCTGACCGGATTAGCCCGTAGTTACCTTGATGCTGCAGCCGGAGGGGCATTCCTACAACACAATGTCAAGGATGCTAAGGACCTCATTGAGAAAATGGTTATCAACCAAGGATGGAATGAGGAACGCCTCCAGCCTAAGAAAAGGCGTATGCACACCGTTCATGAGGTGGACATGCACTCAGCAAAAATGGACCTCTTAATGAAAAAGATCGAGGAAAGTTTCAAGAAGGAACAATAGGCCATTAGACCCACTGCCACCGCACGAGCAATTGAAGCTGATCGATGTTGCGAGGTATGTGGTGGAGAAGATCATTCGGGCAATAACTGTCCCGAGACGAAGGAGAAAGTGAGCTTCATCAACAACAGCAACAACAATGGGTATCGACCCCAGCAACAAGGAGGATGGAACTCGCGCCCCTTCTACCAAGGAAACCAAGGTAATAGTTACAGCAATAATTTCAATAATTCTTATGGTAATCAACCTTCTCTCAAAGATCTTGTCTTAGGCCAATCTAAAATCAATGATAGCATAAATAAGAAAATAATGGCTAATGATAAGATTCTTGAAAATCTTAGTGAGAAAATGGATAGCTTTAACACTGCTATGAAAAATCAATTGAGCTTTAATAAAATGTTGGAAAACCAATTAGCTCAAATAACAGCAGCTGTCCCATCATTTGAACAAGGTAAGATCCCAGGGAAACCTGAAGAACCAATTAAGGGTGTTAAGTTAATTTCCACGAGGTTTGGTAAGCCTCCGGTTAGGCAAAACCCGGGTTGTCTTCTTGATCCGCCATTCATGGCCATGAAGAGTGACCCCGGCCATCCTACCATCACATGCGAGATTGGGCCACACACCTTCAACAACGCCTTCTGTGACCTTGGATCCGACGTCAACATCATGTCCAAGGTAATGTACGAGAACTTGCTAGGGGGACCCTTGTACCCCACTTTTGTCAAATTGCAGATGGCCAATCAATCCATCCGGTTCCCCGAGGGATTGGCAAGGGACATCCTTGTCAAAGTTCAAGACGAATACATCCCCGCCGACTTCATCATTCTTGACATGGGGGCCGATGACGAAGTCCCCGTCATCCTGGGAAGGCCGTTCCTCAACACCGTGAATGCCATCATCTACGTGGGATCCGGCCAAGTTCACTTCCAACTCCTAGGTAAGAGAATCAAATGTCCTTTCAATGGTTATAAATCGATGCAACAGGCAAGGAAGAATCTGTGGAGAAACAAGCCACAATATGCACCCCGCCGAAAGAATCAACCGCCAAGGTCCAAAAAGGCCGAACTAGTAAGTAAGGCTGAGGTGATAAACAAGGCTGACTCTGCCGAATCACAAGCATCAACCAAGAAGGAATGGCGGAAGAAAGAGGTGCGATCATCACGGTCTCCATCTCCGGGACCGATCGAAAGCACCCGAAGAATAAACCCGAACTGGAGAGGTCCTGCTCTACGGACCTAAAACATGGAGCCCTTGCTGGTAAGGTAAATCAGTATTTATCTCATATTTAATTCGTGCATTTCAATTTTGAATTTTCTTCATTGCATTTCATGTTTAATTTTGGCAATAATTTATTTCGACAAAATAAAATAAGTAGATGAATAAAACTTGAAAAAGATCATTTCTGCTCACACCTGAGGTGGTGGGACCACCTAGGTGGGGCCGGCCGACCCCACCATGGGGCCCACCCACCTCTGGTGGTGTTGGCCTGGTGTTCTGATCATGTTTCCAAAATTTGAACACCAACTCCTTTTGAATTTTGGTCGATCATTCTTTTGTCATGACCATTCTCATATGCTTCAAGAAGAATCCAACACCCACATTAATCCAAATTCTGAAAAGTGGACACTTTGGCTTGCAAGAGTGCTCCCATGGTCCATGGGAATCACTTTAAACATGTCCCCACTTTTGTCATATACCTTTTACCTTCACAAAACACTAGACAAGGGAATCTCTAAAAATTTCAAAACTTTTGGTCCACCACTAGTCTCTACTTTACTGGACACACTGTTTAAAGCTGAAAGGGGACAAACCCTGGTTCGGCCGAACCATGTTTTGGCTCCTTTCAAGAAAGTAGAGTTTGAATTCAAATAAATTCCCTATCCAAAGGTAAAAGCAACACTGAACCTACCATAAATGGGTTCGGCCGACCCACTATTTGGGTCCTATCTGCAGGATTGTGTTTGAATTGAACTAGATTCCCTATCCAAAAGAAAAAGCAAGTTTGATCCTGTAATAACTGGTTCGGCTGACCCCATCAATAAAGCCCTGTCGGCAAATTTGAATTTGAAATAACTTAGATTCCATGTCCAAGGGAGAAAGCAACAAAAATCTGGCCAAGGGGGTGGTCGGGCGAACTGGTCCTAGTGACCTGGCCACCAGCCCTTCTCCCCCTATAAATACCCTTCCAATGTGTGCTCAATTTCGCACCCAATCCAGCTGAATCCTCTCGAGCACACAATCTCCCTTCTTCTCTCCATTTGAGTAAAATCTTTCTCAAGTTTAGTTTAAGTTTAGCCACTCAAACAAAAAACCCAAAAATAGTGTAGTAGTAGAAGCTTGTCTCACTCTCATCTTTGCTCTCAAACTCTTGTTTGTGGAGGTAGCCATACCCTGCAAGGACTACTAACAGTGGGATAGCTAATGCTAACGCTAACGCTAATCACTGTTGTTGTAGTGTGTTCTTGTGTTAACTCGTTGTTGCAGGATGAAGAAGTTCTCCTCCGCACTCAAGAAGGCCAAGAGTGTTGTAGGGAGTTCCTCCCGACGACCCCGCCATGATGAAGATGAAGGAAGAGAAGCTCCACCAAGAAGAAGCTTTGGAGTGCCTTCTGAGAGGACGTTCGACCCCGAGAGTGGCCTCATGCTAAATCAAGTAGGGTACCAAAGGTACACCTCCATCCGACACCGTGTGGACAGCACAGGTATGACCGCGGAATTCAATACTATTTTCAATACAATCGGTTGGGGAAGTTTTTGGGAAGTACAGGAACTTGGAATAGAAAAGCTCACAATTGAATTTCTATACTCTTTACAAGCCACTGAAAATAATGTCTACTTCCGCATGTTTAACCAAGACTATAATTTAACATAGAGAGTTTTTAGCATGACACTTGATTTTGATAATGATTGTCATCTAGACCTTGTTAATACAACAAGAAGATTTGATAAAGCTGAATTTTGGAAAGCTATAACAGGATCTAATGATTGCTCTGACCCTAAAACCGATGAAATTCATAATCCTACTTTGCGTTTGATCCGATATTGGATGGTTATAACATTTCTTCCTGGCTCTAATATGCAAGTTCTTTACAATGATGAATTAAGACTGCTCTATGCCATGATAAAGAAAATAAAAGTTTCACCTGCTAAAATGTTAGTGCACTTTTGGCTTGGTATTTTCTATAAAAGCGAGCCCATATTCTTCACTTCTTTTATCACGCGCATTGCTGAAACAATGGACTTGCTAGATGGAAAACATTACTTTGAATACATTGCCTCTCCTAGAGATATTGTGACCGAAGATTTCTTCATAAGTACTCAAGTCCTAAAAAGAGCTGAAAATAGGTGATATAAAAATGATTTATCCCGGCCATACAGCCGAAATCTCTCTCCCTTGTGAGAGGCGTCGGTTGTATGCGCTGCGCACGCTAACCATAAATTAGGGACCGAGAGGTAAGAAGCCAAAATGTTGCAGGACCAAGATGGGTGACAAGGAGCATGTCACAAGCCGCCCAATTCGAGTAAGGCGGCACATCACTGAGCTGCAGGGAGATATGAAGAAGAAGGTGATGAGGCAAGTTCCATGGACATTTCAAGGTCCATGGAACGGCCTCAACAGCACACTCCAAGAGTGCGCACTCCCCGTCCGTCCACACAGGCGAGAGGCCGTCGAAGCCAAGGATCGAAAATAGACCAACTCATCAATGAAATGGGCGCAATGCAAGTTGAGCAAGATGCAACTCTGAATATGGCACAACAAAATGCTCAACTATTGCAAACTGTCCAAGATGAAGAAGCACAACGCTGGGCGGGATGGTTCCAATACTACCCGCCACCACAATGAGCAAAAGGACAAGCTTGGGGGAGATCCTCTCCCCCACCAAGGTAAGTATTCTATCCTAGCTATTTACATTATTGCATATAAAAAAATGCATAAGATAAATGGCAAAAATATTTTCCTTATTTCTATATGACTCATAAATATTTATCTTCCTCATGAAATGATGAATAATTACTCTGTTAATGTTTCTTTAATGCTTAGTTTACAACTTAGTACTTCTTCGAGTATGGATCACTTGGCTCATTTAAATCATCATGAACCTGAAAACTTTATGGATGCTAAGTGCTAGATCTAAGTCCAAGTTGTTGTGAGATATGATATAGTGAAACAAGAACTACTATAATATTGTTCTAAGCATGCATGATTACTGGAGATTTATTTCTTAAACAAACAAATCCTTATTGTTCCTCAATGGTGATAAATTCCTACCACAGCCATATATGTTACACATGTCAAAAACCTTCCACATAAGCTATTTGCTTTGTGTTGAGTGTTGTCAAGTCTTGTTGACCATTATTGAGAGTCTTATCATGCTCCCAAGATCAAGATCACGTACACACCATATATACATGCTGCTTCTACACTGGAAGTACGCAACCACATGTCTTTCATTTCCACCAAATAAATGCTCCATGTGTTAAAGTCATAGAAAATCTCTCTTAGTCATTATGGTAGTAGAGACAAAAGGGCTATGCAAAATGAAAATAAAAAGAAAGAAAGATGGACACAAGAGGGTCCATAGAAAAGAAAAAAAATATTTGAGCAGTCTAGTCTCATAAATAAAAGAAAAATGATAGCCATGTCTCTAAAATTTATTAGAGAGAGATACAATTCAAATAGAGGAGCATTATATTCCATCATCATCCATTCACTTGCACATCTTGATCTAAGAGCATGACACTTCTTTCTTTGGATCCAAGCTTTGACTCTACAACATATGCAAAGTAAGTATGCTATATTCTTTCATTCCTACCTTCAGCTTTATATAAGCCATTTTTAGAAGTAGGATGATAAATAGAAGGCAACATTTACTTTATGGCTTGGTAAGGAATCACACACCATTCGAGTGACATGAGAGAACCATATGAGAAACATTAAGTTGATCCTTTCACACCATAAACATCAAAAGATGATGACGAACGTTCCGTTTCAGCATGAGGTAAATATTTTGATCCTACACACGGTCCTATTTTGAAACAAAATATTTTTGTTTACTTCTTGTATTCCATGCACGGTTGTGTTCTCGCAAAAGCTTTCAACTCGTGCTTATCTATTTTGTCGAGCACACACTGCTTCGTCGACATTTAAACATTTAGACAACAGTGGCACTTGTTTTGTCTATAATAACTTTTAGCCTTTCTGCATTCCATAGATGACTTGACGCCAAAGAGTTAATTATTATACAAATGCCAACACATAATATATAGTTGAAAGCAATCATTTATCAATAGATAACTATTGGCAAAAGTAGATCATAGTGTAGAGATAGAGTGTCTTACTCTCAATTACAATACTGGAAAAGAGACAGTTTCTTACATGTGAGCCCATGCTAAAAAGTGGGGCCAAGAAATGGTTGAAGGGACAAAATTTGAATAAATTGCTAGTGTGACATTAACATGTTTGATTATTCACAAACCAAACACAACTTTCATCTGGATGGCGACAAACTGTCGAACAAAAATCCGTGCAATCTGCCGTGTTGGACAGCGACTGCTTCTGGCCTGATCTTGTGCATGAGAGCTCCAACAAGCGTCAGTGTTTGGCTCTTACACGTTTGAGAGAGACACAATGGTTGACAAGTAGATTGAAACACATCTAAATGCATACACTTGCCAGCTCAATCCAAGGTGCATCACTCACCTCAGATATAAAATTCCATATGCAGCAAATTTTTCTCGCCCACCATGTCTAATACACGCGCGCGCGTAATAACACACTTCAAATAAAAACTGCATCATGATTAATCTACTAGTATGTCCTTCTAGATTTTAATAATTACTAGTATGTGACTATCTCAAGCCTAATTTTATGTGAACTGTCATATCTTATCTCGTTACATTATTAAAATATCGATGCTCCGTGGCCACTGATAAACGTAAACATTATAAATATCGGGAATCCAAAGAATTTTCCTTTTAGTCAAAATTTTAGAAAAAATAGACACTTAATTTGTACGGAAAATTATGTAGAATATGTCTAAACCTCTCGACGTCACAAAACGATAAATTTGAGGATATAACACTCTCATGACGGTGCGACACAAGAGCAAGAGAGGAAAGCGGAGGCGATCGACTATGAAGAGGAGGATAAAAAACCAAGACAGATAATATTGAAATATCGTTTTCGTATATGTGATAAATTGCCTAACATGACGTATGAGCAATAATAACAAGTCCTGAACACACAAGTCCATGTCCCTTTAGGACAGCGACTTTCCTGGCCTGATCCTCGTGCTTCCTCGAGGAGATTCCCACAAGCTGCAGTCGATTAGATGAAAAAAGTCACCAGTTGTACTCCCTTCGCCCCACAAAGGATGTAATTGTGAAGAAACGCGCTGGTCAAACTAACTTAACTTTGACCATTTATATAATAAATAGTATTAATATTTATAGCTCTAAGCAAATTTATTATAAAAATATATTCTATTACTAATCTAGTATTTTTTTATATAACTACTGGTCAAAGTTTGAACTGTTTGACTTCTCGAGATGTGATAATTATATTTTTTTTTATTTTTACGGAGAGAGTACATGTGAAGCTAAGCATCGTGATAAGGCTGTAGTATGAATCCATGGTATGTATCGGCGAGAGAGCCACCTGCCGGTAGATAAATGAAGCCTCCGGATCGGTTGTTTTAATTTGCCATGCCATCAATTCATTCGCAGTCGCAAATACTCCAATTCTAACTACAGGTGCATCTCTCTTCTGCTGGCTGCATAAAGCTTACAAAGTCACGAGCCGCAAAGAAATATTCCAACACACGTCACGTACCCCCAGCGGCAAGACTTGTCTGTATTTGACTGTCAAGACAACAGGGGGGCTATACAATTCTCAGTTGAGCAACTGCAATGACGAAAGTACAACCAACTAGTCAAGCAATGCTCATCCCCGGCCACCAGCTCTCTGAAGCTTAACTCAAACCACCCCTGCAGAGCCATGGCGGCTGATCTCCTCGTCGCAGCTATTGCCGTCGCCCTCACCCTCTCCACGCTCACTCCACCACCCTTGACCGCCGCCGGCGCCGCCGCCGCGCCACGCGACACTCTCCCACGGAAATCCTCGCTCACCGTGGAGGAGCACGAGACCAAGATCCTGCGGTCATCGCCGGACGGCACCTTCTCGTGCGGCTTCTACGAGATCTACTCCGGCGCCTTCACCTTCTCGGTATGGTACACCAACTCAGCCGACAAGGCCACCGCCACCGTGTGGAGCGCCAACCGCGGCAGCCCGGTGCACGCCTGGGGCGCCGCCGTCACCCTGCGCAGGGACGGCAGCATGGCCCTCACCGACTACGACGGCACCATCGTGTGGCAGACCGACGGCGGCAGGCCATTCCCGGACGCGCAGTACGCTCAGCTGCTGGACACCGGCAACCTCGTCGTCAAGAACTCCAGCGGCGGCATTCTCTGGCAGAGCTTCGACTCGCCGACGGACACGTTCCTCCCCACGCAGCGCATCGCCGAGGCGTCCAAGCTGGTCTCCACCGCCCAGCTGCAGCTTCCCGGCCACTACACCTTCCGTTTCAGCGACCAATCCATGCTGTCGCTCATCTACGACGACACCAACGTCACCAGCGTGTACTGGCCAGATCCTGATTTCCAGTACTACGAGAACGGCAGGAACCTCGACAACAGCACCAGAGTAGCGAGCCTTGGTGATTCCGGGGACATTTTCTCCAGCGACTTCGCCAATAGCCATGTGCTCGCTGCCTCTGATCGAGGCGCTGGGACTGGGATTCAGAGAAGGCTGAAGCTGGATCAGGATGGGAATCTTAGGCTCTACAGCCTGAATAGCTCGGACGGGACATGGTCGGTTTCTTGGATCGCTGAGTCCCAGCCATGCAAGACTCACGGTCTCTGTGGTCCCTACGGGATATGCCACTACTCGCCTGCACCGGTGTGTTCTTGCCCGCCTGGCTATCAGATGAAGAACCCTGGGAACTGGACACAGGGCTGCCTGCCGGTTGTAGACATACCTTGCGACGGGGAGCAAAATGTCACCTTTCTGGAGCTGAGAAACACTGATTACTGGGGATCTGATCAGCAGCGCATCGAAAAGGTGCCATGGGAAACCTGCCGGAACGCGTGCGTAAGCGACTGCTCCTGTAAGGGGTTTCAGTACCAAGAAGGAAATGGCACATGCTATCCAAAGTCTCTCCTCTTCAATGGAAGGTCTTTCCCAACGCCCAGTGTGCGCACCATGTACATCAAGCTCCCATCAAGTCTGGACACATCAAAGCTCCCCATTCCGCAGTCCAACGTGCTTGATTCTGCACCACCTCGGCTTAGGTGCGATCCAGTAATCAGGACAACAAACATGGAAAAGAATCTCAGTTACTCTCATAGGCCTGATAATAATCAGGAGGAACCAAAATGGATCTACTTCTACGGGTTTATCGGTGCCTTCTTCGTTATCGAGGTTTTCTTCTTCGCATTCGCATGGTTCTTTGTTTTGAGGAGGGAGTTGAGGTCATCACAAGTATGGGCAGCTGAGGAAGGCTACAAGATGATGACAAATCATTTCCGAATGTATAGTTACAGGGAGCTGGTTAAGGCAACTGACAAGTTTACACATGAGCTTGGATGGGGAGGTACAGGGGTTGCCTACAAGGGAATACTAGATGACGATCGAGTGGTTGTCGTCAAAAAGCTGAGAAATATAAGGCACAGCAGAGAAGAATTCCATGATGAGTTATATGTCATTGCAAGGATCAACCATATGAACCTAGTAAGAATATACGGATTTTGTTCAGAAAGATCCCATAGGATGTTGGTCCTTGAGTATGCCGAGAAAGGATCCCTGGCTGACGTATTATTCAAAAGCAAGACCTCTATAGATTGGAAGCAGAGATTCAACATTGCCTTAGGTGTAGCAAAGGGTCTGGCCTATCTTCACCACGAGTGCCTAGAGTGGATCATTCACTGCAACCTGAAGCCTGAAAACATTTTACTGGACCAGGATCTGGAACCTAATATCAGCGACTTTGGGTTGGCAAAGCTGCTCAGTAGATCTGGGCCTACTCAAAACGTAACACGAGCACGAGGAACCGTAGGTTACATTGCTCCAGAGTGGATATCTGGCTTACCTATTACAGCAAAGGCTGATGTGTACAGTTATGGAGTGGTGCTTCTTGAACTAGTATCAGGAACACGGGTTTTCGATTTGGTCAAAGGTGAGGACGAGAGGGTGCATGTGATGCTGAAGAAGTTCATCAAGATGGTCTCTTACAGATTGGACAAGGATGAACCTTTCTGGATAGCAGAGTTCGTAGATTTCAGATTGGGTGGTGAATTCGACTACTCACAAGTGAAGAGACTGATCAAGTTGGCTGTCTCATGCTTAGAGGAAGAGAGGAAAAAGCGACCGACCATGGAATCAGTAGTTGAGAGCCTCCTTTCAGTTAATTTAGCTGGAAGTCAATAAAAAGGCAATATGACGAGAAAAAAAACTATGGAAGGTTCTTTTTCTTGATTCAAAGCACCTTGTGGTACCTTATTGTAAGTGCCACACTTGTTTTTGCAATCTTAAGTTCCGAGGATAATGTACATATAAGTGTGTGTTTTACTTATACCTCATTCCTCTCAGCTGTGTAACGATGGAATGGAGCAGCGGTAATGTTGTTCTAGTGGCTTTTGTGTACATATATTAAACATTTTCTTGATATTGACAATGATTAGAAAACCACATTTGGGGATGCTAGATATATCAGGACCAAAGAGCGGATCTTTTACAAAAATAGCCAACCTGAATAGATCCATTCCAAATCCCAGGATTATGTACAAGAAAGCAGTGGTAATGTGGTTCCAGTGGCTTTCTTTGATATTATGTACAAGAAAGCAGTGGCAAAAATAGCCAATGTTGGATCAGATAGGCGAATGAACAACTTTGTGAATAGAAGGAAACCTGAATAAATCCATTCCAATTCCCAGGATTTCTCCGTTCTCCCTACCGGGGTATAAATGCTCCTGTGGAGAAAACTGAGTATCAAAGAATGGGATCGTGATGTTACCCTTGGATTGTGAAACTGAGCAAGACAGACAGACACAACGGGTTTTTTTTTTTTTTTTTTGGTATGTGATTGATACGATCGAGATTTGGTGTAGCAGAACAGGGAAGTCAGTCGATGTGCCTTTGCCATTTGATAGCATCCCAGATTAGAGTCAGTGCTCATACTAATACTGGGCAAGCAAACAACGTTCAACTCACAGAACAGATTAGCTGTGCCACCAAAGCCACGGGACACCCACATGAAAGGAGGCAAGAAATCAGCAGGTAAATTGGTGTAACAGACATCTCGGCAGGTAAATTGGTGATGACAGACACCACAACAAAATGAGGAAATGACATATAAGCGTGCAATCCTCAAAAGGACACATGAGGTTTTAATTAAATTCCAGATAGGCAACAAGACCAAAAATACACGGCACCAATTTATGGATCTCTTTTCATCATACAGAAGGGTTCAAAACTAAGACTAGAGATACAAGAGAAGCATGTATCGCCACAAACTCTGCAACCGTCTTACTCCTCTGCCTCAGCCTCACCACTCTTCTTGTTGCCCTTCCTTGAGTACCTCAAGTTCCTCAGAAACTTTGGGTCCATCTAAAAGCACACAACAGAGATCATTATTAACAGGCATACACATGGCCAGGATAAAACACAGTACAAAAAGGCATATTAAGCAAATAGCACAAGCAAAGGGAAAATAAAAACAAAACTTCTGCAGGAGTAAATATTTATGTCAGAAACTGCAACTAGAAATAGTCAGTATCAAAGTAGCTAAACCTATTTCAAAAAAGCAATTATAGTGTTTCAGCAGAGAAATAATAAGTGAATTCATAATGAACACAAAATTGCGAACAGAAGATGGAACACAACTGAAACTAGAGACCATAGTGGATACTATTTGCTGTGCATGCGTCAAAACCAGTACATAGCCTGAGATTTAATGTTCAATAGCACTTCAGATAAGCATCAACTAATGTAACTACACAAGTACTTACAAGGCAAAAACTATTATGATACCAGGTCTGCAACAAGATATAAAGAGATTCATGACATGGTAGTCTTTTAGCAATAAACCACCAACAGAATAAAACAACTAGCATAACAAATTCAGTACAATATAAATCATAACACTTATGCTGATGTACATAATTTACTTCACGCTACAGTTACAAAAGTTTCTTTGGGACAATTAAGACTATAAAGGACAGCTGAGCAACATTTCGTCAAAAACAACAGAGCAGTAAGCAAAGCAATTTCGGAGCAATAAAACGACAAATACTAGTATACAAAACTAGGACAGATAGGCGGCATACAGTATTGATAGCATCAAGGCATGCTACAAAAACTACCGCATTTGCACTCACGCTTCAGCTAAGGGCTAGTTGTCAAATTCAGATCTAGCATAGTTGAGAAGCAAGCAAGGAGAAGGAACCACGTACCCCCTTGGTGGAGCTCTGGCGGTGGCGCTTGGGCTTCTTGATGCCGTTCTTGTGCGCCTTGTACGACTGGTTATGCGCCGTATGGTTCTTCGACTTGGCCATACCGAATCCCTCTTGCTCCTGCTCCTAGTCACCTGCGGTTCCACCAAGAAATCAGGAGATGAGCAATCGAATCAGGAGAAGGGGCAACTGAGGAAGACGAGGAGCAACAGTTCCCTGTTGATTCTTACCGGCGTCGAGGCGACGGGTCAGGTCAGCGGCGGCGTGAGGCGGGTTAGGGTTTCGAGAGCGACGATGCTTCGAGGCTGACTTTATTATATAGACGAGGGGGCACTCTCTCAAGCCCACGTTTGCACTAGGCTCGGAACCAGCCCACTGGAGGCCCATTAAAGTAACGCCCTGAGGAATATTTTCTATTTTATACCTTTTCAAACTATTTTTAAAATTAACACCGTTTCAATTTTTCTAAAACTAACTCGTTTGGCTGCATTAAATTGACAAATTCCGTGATGTAACTAAAACATGCTGCCACCCCACATGCATCGATACAGCACGATCTGCAATCATGGTATAACTTTTTCATACGAGCGTGGATGAAGATCATGTTTATATGAAAGTCGTAGCTTTTAATGATATCTATAACTTTCGAGTTTTTAGTTTTTAGTTTTTTCATTTGACCTTGTTAAGGCGGTCAAAACAATTAAACAAAATTTTAGCAATATATTAATCGCACCACTTTGGAAAAAAAATATAACTTTCATATGTGGTGTCAAATAGAGATACTTTGTATAAAAAATTTTAGCACTCGATAAGATCTATAAATTTTTAGTTTTGAATTTTTTCCATTTGAAATAACTAAGATGGTCAAAAAAAACAAGGTTTGGACAATATATTAATCGTGCGTATAAGTGCTTGTCGCCTTGAAAATGATAGCTCTTGATGTGATCTACATCTTTGTAGTTTTGTATTTTTCATTTAAGATCATTAAGGTGTTCAGAAAAATAAAATAATATTTTAGCATCGTATTAATCGCATACAGGTGATCACCGTCTTAGAAACATCATATCTTTTTCATATGTTGTTAAATTAAAAATCATTCCGACATCCAATAAAACATTCGATGTGAAACGCAAAGTTTTTACACGTTTAATCTAAACACCCCTTATTTCCATGGGATGTGCATGTGCATGCGCATGCAAGCATGGTCTCAAAAAAGTCACATCCTTCACGTCTAGTGGGAGTGGAGTCTAACAGATGCCGAAGAGGCCCTATCAACTTCATATGAGACTTCAAAACTCTAAAAACTGAAGTACCCTTTAAAGTGCTAGAGAGAAAAAAAATGTAAAGTTGGCCTCTATCTCTACTTTTTCGTACAGTGGAGTTCTTGGAGTTGATGGTATGTAGCAACACAAAGCGAAAGTAGAGCTAAAAAAATGGGAGCAGAGCTGTTCCAAAGACCCTCTAAGAACACAAAATTCATTCAAATGTAAAAAAAAAAGAATTTTTCTTTTTTCTTAGACACCTTAGAATACAATATTGTTTCATTTTGTAGGATTTGGTCTTTAGCTTATTTTAAATTTTACATGTAATGGCTCATGTGCATGTAGAACAAAGTGCATGCTAAGAAGATATTAAGGAGAGTCTGAAAATAAACGCTGATTTCGGCTCGTGCTGATTTGTTGGGAGAGAAAAATACTGTTTCGTGGCTGAAAATAAGCGCTGATTGATCAAAAGAACAAGCTGCTAGTTAAACGTATAAGTAAGGCTTTAAACCTCAAGAACACCTCAACAAAATCTTCAACGGACCTAAGTTGGAGAACCATCTAGCTCAAGGGCTCATGAGTGCTTCTACTTTTATTTATAAGAAATTTTTTAACCTTTTATAAATTCTAATAAACAATTTATTCAAACTTATTTATAAATTTTAATAAACAACTTATAAACTTATTTATAAATTTTTTAAAACAACTTACTTAAATTTACTTATAACTTTTAGTAAACAACTTACTCAAATTTACTTATAAATTTTAGTAAATAATTTATTAATTTTCTCTACCTTGGAATACCTCTTCTACGTGAAGTGAGAACGAAAGTTAAGTGAGTTAGTAATAAAAGTTTTTCGGTAACACTAGAACTCCCAAGTCGACTTTGGATTGGTAATCAGTTATGTCACACGCCCAAGATATGATTTTTATGAGGCGATAAGCTCTTGTACACAACTAATATAATATTGAAACTTTATATTACTGCTTAGCATCTTAATAATCTTAAATAAAAAACTCAAAACTATAAAGACGTATCTCGTAAAAAGATACAACTTTCTTATAATATATTTATCTAATTTGACAACATACAATAAAAGATTCGGTTTTTCAAACACGACAACTGCCTCTACACGATTAATATGAAGCTAAAATGTTATTTGATTTTTTTTCTTTAACATCTTAATAAACTCAAGTGAAAAAAATCCAGAGCTACAAAGTTGTAATCCGTCCCAATTTATAAGTTGTTTGACCTTTTCAACACTAAGTTTGACTACTTGTGTTATTCAAAAAATTGCGTAAAAAAAGTTAAATTTAATTTATTCTTCAAGAACTTTTATTAATAAAGCTAGTTATAAAAAAAAATTAATATTGTGTACAAATTTTTGAATAAGATGAGTGGTCAAACTTAGGATAAAAAAGTCAAACGACTTATAAATTAAAACAGAGGGAGTAGATGACATCAAGATACAACTTTCGTATACTAAATATCTCTATTTGATACCATATAGGAAAGATATAATTTGTCCAAGGCGACCAGTGCTTATACACGCGATTAATATACCATAGGATCTTTGTTTATTTTTTACAGTCTTAAAGATCTCAAACGAAAAAAAAAACTCAAAACTATCGAGAGCTACAACTTTCTTATATCTCCATTTGACAACATATAACAAATTTATGATTTTTTTTAAGGCAAAAAGTGCTTGTATGCACGGTTACCTTTTTATCCTTAATTAGCCAATGTTTCCGAGAACATCATACTCCCGTCGTATAGGAAAATAAAAGCGTTTTAGACAAGGTTTTAGTCAAACATCGATAATAACTTTTAAATTATTGAGTTTAAAAATACAAAAACTATATATAAATAGATTTATCTTCAAACATACTTTCATAAAAGTATGCATATATCGTTTTTAAAAAAATATTTTTATAGAAATATAAAGTGGCCGTGTCGTCCTAAATGATTTCTAAATCTTATGCGGAGAGAGTATAGATAATCATGGTCAAATTAAGATTAATAGATTCATGGGCCAATCCCTTCTATGCCATTGAAACCTATATTTATCCCTTATGTGCCATTGAAAAATACAAGTTTTCTTCTATGCCATTGCTTTATATTTTTTGTCTCTTATATGCCATTGCCGTTATATTCTCCGTTATATGCTACCGTCTGCCGCCGCGCGGTGTTTGGAGACGTTGATCTCATCCCGACCACTACACCAATCCAGGCAGCGTTGTCGTTCGAGGGGACAGCAATGCTGGACGACGGCGTGAAGCAGCTCCCGGCGGTGGACTGCTGGCCCGTAGGCGCTGGCGACGAGGTGCCGCCGCTGTCTTCATCACTGCCCAGGCCATGCTACCTTCTGGGGTCCTGCTTTGACATGGACGCGCTGCAGCAGCAGCACTGCGGCTCCATCCCGGCACCGCCGGTCATCCCGTCGGCTTCGGCCAGCTCCAGCATGCTGACCTTGATGGCAGAGGCCGCCGAACACTGCAACACCAACATCACCAGCGGCAGCCTCCCATGGTTGGAGCTCGGGGCAAACGACGACGCAGGGGCTGACGCCGCCGGCCACGTCCACAGCTGCTACGTCGGCGCGCTGGACGAGCTCAGGTGGTCGGAAGAAGAAACAGTTAAGTCGTCGGTGTGAATTAATTAGTTACTGTACTGGTTATAGCCTGCAGATGTAAATTTTTACGGGCATTTCATCTGGTGTTATACATACTGGAGAGAGAGAGGGACAGAGATATGAAGAATGGGCCATGGTTAAATAAAAATGTAAATACTTTCATTAATTACTATCTTGTCGACAGTCAAAATTGGTGAAATGTATAATGGGCTCCGTCATCAAATTTCCTTTGTCTAGGCTAGGTCAATCTTCTTGCAGCGATGTAAACATACCCGGAGTGAAAATATTGTCGCACATAGCGCTAACGGAGATTTTTTACGGAGAATATAACGACAATGATATATGAGAGAAAATATAAAGCAATGACATAAAAGGGAACTTATATTTTTCGATGGCAGATAAGGAATAAGTATAATTTTCAATGCCATAGAAGGAATTTCCTCTAGATTCATCTCACTAGTTACTCACAGCTTATGGAATTATTTTTGAAATTAGTTCATGTATGATCCTTCTAATTACAATCTAAATATAGTGCTAATTTTTAGTGCTAAAGATTCAAACAGGCCCTAAATCCATGATTAACTCATTAAGATCGCAATGGCATTGATCCTAAGGCTCTGTTCGCTTCAGCTGAAAAGTTGAGTTGATTTTAGCTAAAGCTGATTTATTGTGAGGGAAAATACTGTTCCAGATCTAAAAAATATATGC
The DNA here is from genome assembly GCA_038502445.1 of Eremochloa ophiuroides. Lineage (NCBI taxonomy): Eukaryota > Viridiplantae > Streptophyta > Magnoliopsida > Poales > Poaceae > Eremochloa > Eremochloa ophiuroides. The sequence continues at coordinate 40,285,926 of JAHLJS010000008.1, read as the reverse complement.
TGTTTAGTTTAAGCGAACACAGCCTAAACAGCTGCCTCCATGCCAAATGATGTTAATGCAAGCGGTACAAAACATGATTGAATACAAACAAGATCCAGGGTTATCTGCTACAGGCAGCTAGCTCTTTCGTTACAGTAGCCCCACATGTTGGTTCACAAAATATCCTTATAGGCTTATAAACTCCTGTGAAGAAATCACAGACCAGAAGTTCAAGCCGACCATTCTCCATTCTAAAAATTAAAAAGACATGCAACGCCCCCATCTTTCTGCTGTATTTTTCTCCTACAGCAAAAAAGGTTGACCTTGCCAATCCGTGTGCCGTTGAATTTTCTCAAAACTCATTCTGTTGAATTTTCGTGGAGCAAAACATACTCCCGGCTGCATGGAAAAAAGAAAGGTACATCAGCAAGAAGATTATTAAAAATGCTATGGAAATAGAAAATCGCATCTAGTTAACACATTTATCTCCTCACAAAAGTTATTTTTAACAAAACATGTCAGTTCCACCAAGTACATAAGGGCACTCACAATGCAGAAACTATCATAGAAACTATGTGCATTAATTACCCTACCACCTAAGCATTTTGTTGATGTGACAAGCGATTTAATGAGGAGAGAAATATAAACCAAGTTTAAGTTAGAAATCAGGTCTACATGAGAACCAAAATATGAAGAGATGTGATAGGTTAGATGAAGGAGAAAGAAGAGGTGTGATTGTATAAAAGATTATTTTATAGAAACTGTCAATGAAAAACGTAGTTTCTATACGTAGTGTCTACATACATAGAAACTAGCATTGGGAGTGCCCTAATATATTTATTTCTCATCTCTCCATTGTGCCCTAATTATATGAATGCAGTTCTAATAAAAATAAGCCTCCAAAATTTCTTTTAAAATTCACTCCTCCCCAGCATACTTTTTCCCACCACGGTCAAAACCGAATTCCATTACCATAAAGCAACAAAATTACAAGAGTTTGACAAAATGTAGAGCATATAGTACTAAAAACTGCCAACCCCTTTTGACACCCAGGGTCCAACCGGAGAGGCCTCAATAAACCACTTAAAAACGTCAAGTGGCAAAACCAAACCGCAAGCAAACTCTCCAGCATAGTTAATAAAGAGTGAAACAACTTGAGTGTGACAAAAAAATGAAAGGGACAATGGTCATTTTCTCTTACTACAAAATTTGCGAACCAAAAGCTAAAAACTAAATTGGTATGATACTTTCCTGAGAAGTGTCAGAAGTAAATGGACTGTTCAGATAAGAGGAATGATTCTGTTTATCGTGAGAATCGGAAGAATCAGCTTCAAACAGTTTCGAGCCAACAAAACAGACTCAGAATGATCAGCGTTCCAACGTTAACACTGTTGGAATATAAGTGAATTGCCCACCTTTCTCCATCAGCTTAAATTTTTGGTTGAATTGGTCGGTGCATGTAATGCAATATGGTATCAGAACCAGAGGTCTCGAGTTCGAAACCTGGTTGGCACAATTAAAATAAAAATAATTGCTGCTCGCTCCAATTCCACGTCTGAGGCTTGCCCGTCACTGAGATCTCTCGCCGGAGCCTCGACGTGAGGGGGAGTGTTGGAATATAAGTGAATTGCCCACCTCTCCCCATTAGCTTAAGCTTTTTGGGTTGAACTGGTCGGTGCATGCATAAACACGCAAAATGGCAAGATGCTGCTTCGCATTGATTCTCCGGCGATGCGCTTCCTACTTCTTGGTTTTCTTTTCCAGTTAATCATTTTTATTGTAACAAATTAAAGTGGGTTCAAATTAAGTTGTTCTTCGCCCACAAAAAGTTCAAATTTTTAAGCATATTTTATTTATATGATTTTTAAGAAAATAATATATTTTCTTATGAACCAAAATCCAATTTACCAGTGATTCTGACTCCTTATTAAGCATATTTTTATACTACATGATTTTTTAAGAAAATAATATATTTTCTTATGAACCGCAATCCAGTGATTCTGATTCCTTATTAGAAACTTTTGGATCCAAAGCATTTCTATGCGAATCTAGATCCATACCCAACGCACCCTAATACAATATAGGTGTGAAGAAGGATAATAAGGTGCAAAAAGGATTAATAGATTCCATGCCTAATTACCTAAACTTAGTAAATAATATCAAGATAAATAACATTTTTTTCAATTGATGTAATGACAAATGGAGGCAGAAAATACATCTATGCACATATTAACCAGAAAACCAATACAATACTTCAGTTGGTTAAGATCATTCATACCTACTATTGCCAAACTTGATTGTGTCCTTTTCAAATAGCTCATAATAGCGCCGAGGCTCAATGCGATTTCCCTGCAAAAACAATGAAATTCACATAACAGAAGGGTCAAAACGTGACCAGTAGATCTGACAGATTAACACACATATTACTAGAAACCTTACATTAATGAAGGTTCCATTTGTACTATCAAGATCCATCAGATAAGGCCTGTCAAACAAGATGGTATGTTAAAGAGGTACTGATATAATGAATTCAGGGAAGACATTATTGATATCCCAGAGCAGATATCAAGTAAAAAAACATTGCAAAAAAGAACCAATGCCGAAAAACTAAAGAGCATATGTAATTACCTTATTTTCTTTGCCATCATGCCATCTGGTTGCTCCTTCTCCACAAGGCTGAATAGAAAACAATAAACTTATTCCTATATGAATTCTTAATATAGGTCCTTCTAAATGGCACACATGTTTCCTTTGTAATAGTGGAGGGGGGAGGGAGTGTAGCATACCGGTATTGAAGAACTGCATGTTGCTTGCTGCAGGAGGGATGATCTGTGGGGACGTCTGCAACTTTCCTTTCTCTTCCAAAAAGGTAGCAGGTCATCCGATGAACATACAGTGGTTCTGTTAAATCATATATATTACAAACATTCAAACGCAGAAAGTGCAAACAGAAGCATAAAATCACAAAAGGAAGCATTTCATTTTTTCCACATTCTCGATATCAATTCTAAGCTCTTAAAATACTTTTTTCAGGGTTCCCACACCATTGGGAAAGGCAAGCTGATTCATACTGTTCTCTGTTCTACTCCATTCCAGATTGTAAGTCGTTTTGGCTTTTCTAGGTACATAGATTTTGCTATGCACCTATGTATATGCTATGTCTTAGATACATAGTAAAAGCTATGTATCTAAAAAAGCCAAAACGACTTGCATTTTGGATCAGAGGGATTACGTGACTTTAAGCTTCAGGTACAAAAGGCAGCCTATAATGGTATCCAAAAAAAAAAAAGAATAGAATGATCTATAGTCATGCAGGAACATGAATAAACAGAGGTCAGATACAAATGGGGACTTTTAACTGCTGGTTGACTGAATATCAGAGCTCAAATATAGTTTGCTGATAACATGTCGTCATGTTGTCGTTTCTATTACATTAGCAAATGATATGTTCAAAGGTAAATCAAATAAATTCTGTTAATTCATTCCAATTCAAAAATAAATATAATGAGATGTCTGTTGTGAACCGATGCTCTTACAATACTGCAAATCTTTATTCATTCACAAAACCAATAAGCTATAAGCAGTATTTTGAAGGATATGGGCATATGGCGCACGGGACTTTCAAAGAGCCATCTCCTGATATCCCAGGAAGAGAAAAAATAATTGCACAAATTCAAAGTAAGCTTATGTTGTCATAATGTCATTACTCCACATGTCCACAGGTTTGCATGTGCCCTATTTAAATGGACTATCAAATGTAAAGAAATCTTTGTCATCAATAGTATACAGTTTTTTCTTCTGTTAGGCCTCTCTTTTGCCATGTTTATTCCAATTGCAATAAACAACTTTGCCTGTTATCATAAAAGTCCACAAGTAGATGAGTGTCATGCTTTCAAGTTTCAAGCAATAATAGACATGAGATGTAGGTGAATGTGGTTCCAGGATTTTGCAGCAATGCACAATGTTGCAGGATTGGAATGAAGGAGATAATATTTGCTGGTGCATCTACTGGGTTGAACCAGGGGAAATAGCTAGATAACACCATGTCACCAATGCCTAAATGTGAGTTTGCTCCTTCTACCTGTTTTAGAAAAACCATTGAACTGATAGAAACCATGACATAAAGAAAAAATCATACATGGAGTAAACAAGTAGAGAACTACCATTCAGTGGTTCACCATCTTTAAATACATAGAGCCTCCATCTAATCTCTGGTTTCCGAGCCTCTGGGGGTTCTGAATATAATAGATTTACACCTGAAGTAGGAACAACGTGTCATCTCCAAGGATAATGCAGTGTGCCCACAGCACCACAGGCACACACTATTTGCTGCATATAACTGATGGTTTTATCATTACAACAATTGTATGCCTATGTTCATGTTCACATAAAAAAACTATGAGATACAAGAGCTTCAGATAAGCACCTGCAACTCTGTTGGTCTCCTCAGCAAGCTTTCCAGACAATTCAAACGATGGCTTTTGCTGCAAAACAAGGGGGAGAAGGTTTCAGATCACAATATACACAGAAAATGACAATTATTTATTAGCAAGGGAAACAAACATCAGTGAATAGAGAAGTTTAAGATTTTTTTCAGATAGATAAATTGTCATCTACAATATTCATCATGGATCATGCACCACCTTTTCTTTTGCTTCAAGAGCTTCTGCGGTTGCGTTCATTCTTGCCAAAGCATCAGGATCTCCGCTCCTGACGAAAATAAAAAGAGTTCACTGTTAACAAGTGCAAATCATCATATCTGAGAAATCTTAGAGTAATAACACGCTATCATCAGTAAGATTAAGAAATAACACAAAAGCTTCAAGTTCTGACAGAACATTATTTAACAACAGGTTTTTTTTTAAAAAAAAAGGCTAATCCACCATGCCCACTTTAGTAATGAGACGAACATAATACAATGATCTGTCAATAAATTTTGGGGAAAAAAAAATCATAGCAATCAAGGCATTAACAAAATGAATGCAACATATGCTAAGATTTTTGTGTCCTTTGCAAATTATATGAGAGATTAGATGGAAGCATAGTCATAGACATGCTCACTGTAGCATTAAAAAATAGACACCTACACCTCTACTAGGATATAGTTTTTTCTTTTAGACCTCTCTTTTGCCATGGTCATAGTAAAAATAATGTACATATACAAAATAAAATTTGCAGTGAATGATGCTTCTAATAAGGATTTAAATTGTATAACGGGACACAAGAGAGGTTAGTTTTGAGCACTGACCGGGATGCTTCACCTCCTCTAGAGTTAATATCCTGAAATAAAATGTAATGATGTTAAATTGCAGTTTACAGGTGCTAATATGATTGATATGACTGAGGTCCTGTATGTATAGTGCACGCATGAGAACTGGGGGTTTGAGGAATGCAGATTCCACAACCACAACTACTAGTAGTAAAAAATCCATGGACTGTAAATAATTTTCTCACTCGTACTTATTTGGTGGAGACTATCAACTTACCAGTAGACAGTAACAGGACTGTAGGAAACATTCATGAAACAAACGTATGCTAAACCAAGTACATATGGAGAAATAGAAGGATTTGAAGTGAAGGCTAAGATATAACAAGAACCTCGGTACGTGCTGCACTTCTGGACACCCTCGGTGATGGATGGGATTCATGCCTGCCCCGATGCCTGTGCTCTTCTGGAGACACTGATCGACCACGCCTGGATGACCTTCCTGATTCCCCATTGCTCTCCTCATGATCTGTTGGTTTCTCTCTTGTAGAATCCCTTCTGTCACCACGGTCCAGCCTTTGCTCCCTTGAAGAAGCAGATTTCCTGTCATCCCGATTAGGCCTTCCATGCTTATCATCATCCCGGCTCGGCAATGTCTCCTTTGAAGCACCAGACTTGTCATCCCTAACAGCCCTCCTCTCCCTAGAATGATCCTTCCCATCATCACGAACAGATTTCTTATCTTCTCGGTCTGACTTCCTATCTCTAGATGAATCCCTCCCTTCATCATGCTCCCTGTGCTTGCCCCGTGAGTCCCTCTCTTCCCTGTGAGAGGACTTGCGGCGATCACCATTCGTTACCTGCACTGCCTCCCAATCCACCTTCCTGTCTCTTGAAGCATCCCTCCCCTCATCATGCTCCCTGTGCCTCACTGTATCATGCTCCTCCCTGTGACTGTCCTTCCGGCGGTCACTGCCAGTAACCTCCCGCTCACCCTGGGCTCTCCTCGGCCTCTTGGTGCGCGGCGAGGGCGATCTAGAGTCGTGCCGCCTAGCAGGTGAGGGTGATGGTGACTGCTCCTGTGTACGTTTCGGCGACCTGACCCGCTGGTCCTTCGCCTTCTCCCTGGGAGGCGACCTCTCCCTCCCCTTGTGCGACAGGCTGACCCTAGCAGGAGACCTTGGAGGCGACCTCTCCCTGTCCCTGTGCGACGCACTTGACTTCGCAGGAGGAGACCGTGCCCTAGCAGGCGAACCCTTCCTCTGCTCTGGGGAACTCCGCCTGCGTGGCGGCGTTCCCCTCCGCTCCCTGTCCCGTGCTGGGGAACGCGATCTCCGCGTGTGCTCCTCCCTCCGCCGCTCCAACGCCGAAGCCATTGCTGACCTGGAGCAACACGGTGTTGATTCAGGACGCGAGAAAAAGCACCGGAAGGGTTTTTGTCCCCGCATTCGTGCGAAACGAGGGGGCAGAGGGGAACTCACCGGAGATGGAGGCGGCGGAATTGGCCTCCCCACCGCGGCGGCTGGCGCCGGCGCTGCTACGGCGGCTGATTTTTTCTGCTTCAATCGCCTCAAGCGTGGATAGATCGAGATGTGTTTGGACGGGGAGAAATGACTCACAGAGACGTGGACACAAAGCCCAACAGAAAGAAAACGAGTCCACTTACGAGGTCCACCTACACGGTCCTGCTTGCTGGTTGCTGTTTCGTTGCTTAGGCCCACGGGTTGGGCCGACGTGGTAGGGCATGTTCGTTTGTTTACTTGCTTGCAAATAAGGGGCTGTTTGTTCGAACTCTAGTTTTTGCCTGTTTCTAAACTTTGGCTTTCTAATTTTTTTTGGTTTCCGGCTATTTTCTTTTCTATTTATTTTTTAATACCTTTTTAGTTTTTAGCACACGAAAAGCTAAAAAAATTTCTAATGTATTTTTAGCCTTAAGTTTATTTTCTTAGAACTTAGCTTTCTATTTCTGGCTTTTAACGGGCAGAAGCAAACCAAAAGCAGAAACCAGAAACAAACAAGACCTTAGCACAGAGACAAATAAAGCCCCCCTTTTGTACTAGTTTTGTCTCGTTTTCCCAAAAAATAATGGAAGCTGATAAATGTAAAAAACTAAAATAAACTAGAAATTGAGCCCAAAACGAAATATGAGCTAATAAATATACAGAAAATAAAAATAAACTAGAAATCAATGAAATGAGGAAAGGCCTAAACAAAATAAATAAAACCAACATCAGGTTAGGTTAGGTTAAAATCTTTGGCTCAAGCTCGACCCAACACGCTAACGGAATGGGTCGATCAAGTTATTTCTCGATTTTGTTTTTCAATTTGGGTTTTGGGTTAAGTCAGGTTATTGACTAAACATCATGACAAGAACCCGACCGGAAACTAGCGATATAATAATAAACTCATAATTATTTTAATAATATAGTACTCATCCTTCTAAACTGTAAATATTCTTCAAATATATATAACTTTTACTATATATCTAGAGATATATAGATGCATAGAAAAAACTGTTTACCTAGTAAAGCCAAAACACCCACAATTTGAAATAGAGAGAGCAATAGAAATTATAATCCAACTTTATCACAATTTTTATATGCAATTGTATTTTTATATGCAATTATAAGAATACAATACAGCTAACCAATCTTAACTAATTTAAACTGAGACCTTGTATATGATGAAGTAAATAGCAGCTATGAACTTGTGATACGAACAAGAGAAACACAGCAGAAACTGCAATCGAAAGGTACATGTAGGCTAAAGATCACATGTTGATCAGCATACATAAGCATTAAAAAAAAAAAAAACTTCGTAGTGTAAAGTACAACCATTGAAACCAAGAATTTGCGACAAAGCACAACCAAAATTCATTGGGGGTAGCCATTCAAAATTCGCATCTCTGCTCATCTCAACAGGTCTGTCAGTTTTAGACGGATACAAGTGATGCAAAAAAAATACCTATATAAATGTTTCAGTGAGAAGGCAAGGATTGTATTTCTGTCATTGGACCAGCATGTAAGTATGCTTACTAGATGGTAAGTGTTTACATATGATAACTACAAAATCTGTAAGAATCAAAGCTCGCTATGTGGATCTTTTAAATCCAGAGAAGAATGAAAGACACTGCAGTCCAATAGCTCACGAACCCAGTAAGCGAACAGCTCTGCACATCTGACATCTCATCCTTCAAGGTGAGGGCTTGTCATTTCAGTGGTAGAATCCACGCTTAAATCTTGTGTATCCAGTCTCTGCTAAGATAGTACAACAGCCAGACGGCACTAGTCTCCAGGTGGGAAGTTTCTATGTATAATCATGTGAAAAATGTGACAACATCTCTCGTGTATCCCCTAACTATTAACATGCGTGGGACATTCTCTACAAGCAAATCCATGTACTCCATGTAGAAATATGAAGGATGATTTAATGGTGGCGGCGGAAGGCTCACAAGAACTACAGCTGCCATTCTGGAGTACCTGAGTATCGTGGAGTTCAACTTCAACATTGTGTAAAGGAATTTATCAACCTTCTGTTCATTCACAACAACTTGCCTCCCATTCTCCATTAGTGGCTGCCTTTCTCTCATCTCGGAAAGGTATGTTCTGATCCGTTGCTGTGCACTTGTGTAAGCCTCATGGGAGTTATCCTGCTGAGCACCACCACTGCTGCTGCTCTCCATGTGTGACTCCCATGATTTCATAGTGACAACAATGACCTCAGCTTGCATCCTAAGATCATATAAGAACTTTTTGACATCAGCCTTCAGCTCCTCTGCGTCAGTATCTTCTTCGGATATGCAGAAGACTTGGATCTTACAGCTCTCAAAACTCTCCTTTGTCAGCAGGAGTTGAGACAGAAGAAGCATCAATCCTCCATCCCTTACAATCCAGTAGAGGTCAATAGTCCCATACTGTCGCTGGTACTCATTAGGCCACTCATCGAGTCCCTTCACAATGACTACTGCCTTGTTAGCAATAATGCAATCATTTATTATGCTGACAAATGTTGACGGTATCTGTGTCAAATTCTCACGCCGCCAGATCTCAGGGTACCGCATCACAACAATGTTTGGCTTCAAGTTTCCCAGGCCCATCGTCTGCACAATGCTACGGAAGCCATCAGACATAGTAGGAGCTACAATGATCTCCGCAACACCCTCACAGCGTTTGTAGTCAATATAAGCATCCAGTTGGCGGCAGGCAGTCTTTGCATCCTCAGCTAGTTCATGATAATCACCATCAATTATCGAGACAAAAATGGACATACCACGCCCCTTCTTCTTCATACAATTAGCGAAATCTGCAAGTTTTGGATGACAAGGAACATTTTCCGGAAGTTTCCCCCATGGACGGCAGAATATCAGAGGAATCGGGTACCAATTCTTAGGATGGACTTGGTTTGCTGCAGAAAGGACCAAAGGTTACAAATTGTGAAGTATGATTATGTATTTGCAAAGCAGATAGTCGTACCTCCAAGTGACCTGAGACTTCGGAGTGCCAATTGAAAGTATGCACTCTTGAACCCATCTCCCCAGTCTCCAGCCTTCCCTTTTATGCTCACATAGTAATAGATGAGGCTTGCAAGGGCAAGGGAGACAACAGTGAAAGACCAGGAGATCAGAAACATAATCACTGAAATTGATACAATGGTTCATGTCAGCACTTATAAATGCATTTATGGCTGTTTCAATTAGATATTTGTTACTGTAAAACACAATAAATAATACTTGAGTATAGGTGAAGATAAGGTGGTTAGACTAAAACAATAGAAGTGGACAAAGTCTCAAACTAAGGACCTAACTCAAGTATCAACTGGTCATGCTGAAGAAGTGAAGATCATGATAAACAAAATAAATGGTAAAAGTATTAAGAACCATACCAACACAGAGCAATGCCCCAACAAGTGAAAGGCTCCAGTGGTGAAATTTCCATCTAGGGCGCCAACTAGGAGCATCGAGGAGATCAAGCAGAAAGCATGACAGGTTCACGCCAGCATAGCACAGAAGGAAAAACATTGTGATCGTGGGTGTAATCAAATCCAAGTTTCCAATAACAACACAGCAAATACAAATGAAAGCTGTGAATAAAGTGGCCACATGTGGCTCGGATCCCTCAGAAACCTTGAAGTAATTAAGAACAGGAAGAATGTCATCATTCGCAATTGCTGCAAGCAACCTTGGAGCACCAGTCAAACTCTGCAGTGCTGCACCTAAGGTGGACAGAATAATACCAATGTAAATCACTGCAGGAGCAGGCCAAGCCACCGTAGCAGTAAGAAGCCTGCAAGTGGTTAAGGATATTTATGAGATAACCCCACAAGCACCAAGACACTGTAACAGTTGGCGTAACTGTAATGCTATTAGAATGTTGTTCTAAGACAATAACTGATAAGGTAAAAATAAATCAAAGACTTAGTTAAGGTTATACAAAGCAATTCAGAGTATTGTTAGCCATTAAGACTATCTACCACAATAATATGAACATCGATCTTATAAAGTAGATTAGCAACAGATCATCCGCTGGCATTTATTCACAGTAGCTCCAGATGCACAATGGTAATTGTAAAGCATTCTGATAATCTGATTGTAAAAGTATGGAGCATATATCCTAAAAGGGATCTATATAACAGTAACCAACAATACGCTAACAAAAAAAAGTTGGTGTTCAATTCATAAACAAGCAGAAGCAAGTGAAGGATGCAAGTAAGAACATGATTCTACTGTTAGTAAACTTAAAAAGCGTGACAATAATTATGCCTTTCGCCATAAAATCATGTTGGCTTGTAGCCATAAAATCATGTTGGCTTGAACTTGATGAAAGAACTAGCACATATGCTCTAATGGCCTCATGAACTACAAAGCCAGATTTATTAAGCCTTTAAAAAAAATTATCAGCAATTGACACAAGAACTTGTATGCAGTACTAAAAAGCAGGTACCTATCAGTTAGAAGCTCCTCCCGTGTGGCCAAGGCTCCAAATAGAATCACAGAGAACAGGTACATAGCAGTTGTTGTAAGAGTTGCAGATAATGTGCCGATTGGAATTGAACGCTGTGTATCTTTCAGTGAAGCAGATCGGTTTGAGCCAGCCATAATTCCAGTGACTGCTGGGAAAAAGAGACCTACCAAAGCACTGAAAGATCGATACAAAATAAATTGTTAGCACAATAAAGTTTCACATATATGAAAACCAGTGAAATGCAACACCTTGCGTATAAACGGCCGTGGAGTTTACTCTCATTGGCTGCTTTTTTGCATGGGCCCACTTGCATGTGTACTTTTTGCAGTCCATGGTACACACACATGCATGCAAGTGGGGTCCATGCCAAAAAGCAGCCAATGAACGTGTGAGAATAAGCTCCACGGCCGCTCATACACAAGGATTTTTCATTCTGATGAAAACCACCATGCATTTAAAAAAATGCAGCAAAAGGGTCACGCTCCTAATAGCTTGGAATCTCTAAACCTTGTCACGGTTAATCATCTAGTTCCAACAGGCTTTGAATATAGGGCAGATGGAATTGACTAAACAAGCGGATATGAACAGGATGAGTTTTTTTTCTGGTAATAAACCATCCTGCCATTCTGTTTAACATATAGATTTTTGTAGTTCTGACCAATTAGTGACAATTTTGATGGATTATGGTTCCTAAAAATGTGCCACCAGGCCATGTGGCTAGCAGGAACAGGAAAAACCAGGTCAGCATGTATTTACCATGTGATAAATCATAAAGTATTTGCGCTATCAAATGATTGCATCAATTACAGAGATAATTCAGAACTTCGTTAACTTATTGGAGACTAAAAAGTTTGCATACCCACAATGCAATAGATGTTTCTAAGGGAAATAAAAATGTTTTGTGAGAAAAACACATGTCTCAGCCATTTATGCACCTTTGCAGGAAATCACCTTGACATGGGATCTTTTTGGCACTCAAGATGACTTTTTTTTTGGTTAAGAACATAACTGTTCCAACCCAACCACATTCACATTCGACACCATGATGGCACAGTACTGTATCCACGGTGTGCTTAAGAATGCAGGTTACGACCTGAGCTCTTCACAACCAAAACCAGGCTATGAAACTGGAGAATGGCACAAAGGCACAGAGATGTGCATAGGATGATTGAATAGCAAAGGAATCACTCTGCATAAGCAGTAAACCAGTGGGTGGGTGGCATATTTGGTCCAGCTGAAGGAATTTGATCAACACGTTGGTTACAAATTACAGCAATATTGAAAAGAAGGATCAGTGCCATTCCCAACATTGCTCAAAGTTATCCAAACTCTAGGAAAGCATGCTTACTTGCATATTTTTTATGGATAAAGAAGATTCTTCAATTTTGACATAGGAAAAACTTACTTGAAATCCCAATATATTGATCCACTTGGATCAGGAACACCAGCATTGTTTGTACGTTGATAATCTTCACCCCAATTGTCTTTCAATGTGGTTATACTCAACCCAGTGATTCCCTCTACCAGTCAACAGTAGAATTCAGCACATGGAGATGAAAACATAATATAGAGGTAAAAATGAGGGTACATACTTGGAGCATTATGCCTTGGTGCAATGAAGACACCAAGATAGATGCACAGCAAAGAAAACAGGACTGGTATTAAGAAAGCAGGTGCAACTTTGTTGATGATTTTGACACCACCAAACACAATAAAACACAGCAGTATGGTCACAATAACACCATACACTTGAAGATCATGCAAGCTTGGTGTAGATATGGTTGACGTGCCAGCAGTTTCTGTACCATTCACTAATGTATTGTTGACAACTGTTACACTCTCTGCATTTTGAAACAGGTATAGATTAGTCCACACAAAAATCAGAAACAGGAACAAGTTAGTCCTAACGAAAATCAAAATTAGAAGTTATTTAAAGCGATTAATATAGCTTTCATCACTTCTTTTATTTATCTCCATCAAACTAACTAGCTAACTTTGCTCACTGTTGCATGCCATCAGTGATCGACGGAGAAGGGCTACATCATGACTGCGAAATAGGCTCTTAGCTCTTTTGTGACTGCCATGACAGGTGAGCAACCACCAATATATTTGCTTTCATGCATGCACCTAACAGAGAAATATGGTGCTAAATCATACATAATAATATGCATGCATCTTTGTTATAAGTGTCTTTTCAAGTAACCCCTTCATTTATTCCACAAGGCGTATCCAGTCTACACAACAATTAAGGTGCTTATAACATCAGGAATTCATGCACCAGGAAATGAACATTACGTCCGTGTGCTAATGTCTTAAAAAGAAGAGAGAATAGTGTATGAATATTGAATAAAGATGCTATGAGAGAGAATGTAAAAGACGCTAACAAGAGAAAGGATCACTGAAATTGCATGTGTGCATTATATTTTTTGCAATGAGGGAATATTAAATAACATTACACGATTACCATCTCATAAACTGCAATTGCATGAATATGCGCCATATGTCCTAAGTACTAAAGCACACGAACCACATTTGAAATATACATAAGTAGATGAAAATTCTATTCGCAAACTAAACATACCGATTCAAACCAACTTACTTTGGAAAAGTCCAGCAGAAGGAACAGCGTCAAGAAAGGTTTCTACAGCCCCAAGCACATACCTGAAAATGGCCAAATAAGTTTCTGAGGTGCAAATGACTGACACTCCTGCATGAATGCACCCTACCAACAAGTAGCAAATGATTCAAAACCTATATTATTTGAAGTTCCGTTGAGTGTTAACAAATATAATTCCTGCACTCCTCTGCCATGGACACACTTTAGATGGCCCTGAACCCAAGTAAGCAGGAGTGCAGGACCATGCTGATGCCCGGCGGCCATGCCACGAGGGGAGGGATAGATAAGGGATTGGGACTCTAGATCTATTTCTTGTTTAAAGCCAAAACAGACATATTCCCCATCTATACATAGATGAGATAACTTTACCTTTAAGAATCTATCTCTAAAATTAATGAAATACTTTATAGAAAAATGTATGTTGCTAAATTACTTTATAGAAAAATGTATGTTGTTTAACCCCACCATCTCCCATGCTCACAAACTAATTTAGCAACATACATTTTTCAAAAAAAAAGAAAGAAAGAAAAAACTTTATCACTGACATGCATGTTTCGCATGCACATTTCTTTTTTTTTTTTCATTTAGCGGCGACAAGTAAATTAAATGGGAAGGAACCACTGCCGTGCACGGATGCTGGCACACATGCAGCTCATCTGCCCATGCAGCGGGACAGTTAATGAAGGGCAGAGTCCGACCTTTTATCGCTCTCCTTAATCTGTCTGAGAGTCTAAAACCAGCTATATTATGGGATGGAGTACATAACAGCTCAAGCCAATTTAATCTAACTAACTCATACTTGGCATCGTGTTAACAGTACGTGCCAGCCTTAAGGGAGGCGGTTTGGCACTGCTCTTTCTTATGGGCCCTAATGGGCTGGATATGGCATCTTCTCATTGTTTCCTGATCAGTTTTCCATCTAGAAACTATACTAGTTCACAGAGTGGCGTGGATCTTTATAAAATACCCAACAGGTGGAGCTGCCCTGCATTCTAATCGTTGATAGTAGATGCGGACTAATAGACTTGGTCATGGTTTGGCAATGTGGGTCCTGATTTCCTGCATGCTCTTATCCAAAGATAATTCTTTGGGTGTATTCCAATCTTCAAGTCTATTTACTGCCACCTCCCATGTCAGGCTAGGTTTCATCTCCAAATGATTGGCTGGCATTTTTTACGAGCCTGGGCGTTCGGGTTACCCGATCTTTTCGGGTCGGGTAATTTAAAATTCGGGTAATAGAAATTACTACCCGAAATTTGTCCTGAAAAAATACTACCCGTAAATTTGGGTACCCGATAATTCGGGTTCGGGTTCGGGTATTACCCTGATATACCCGAATTTACAGAAAACAACAAATTACACAGGAATTTTAGTAGCGATTTATATATAATTTCAACAACAGTTTTATAGAATTTCAACAGAAATTTCCAGAGAACAATGTATTAAAGTCACATAGGGAATCATATATTAATAAAATAACAAGTTCAAGTGTTTAACCGATAACATGTCATAAACACAAAGACACAAACACATATTCGGGTAGTTTGGGTAGTTTGGGTACCGGGAGGATATTACCCGAATTACCCAAACTAATTTCGGGTAATCAAAATCGCTATCCGAACTTGGGATCGGGTACCTCGGGTTCGGGTAATTCGGGTCGGATCCAGGTAATTCGGGTTCGGGTAATGGGTATCAGGTAATTTATTTTACGTTGGCTCACCAGCCTATCACCGCCCCCCCTCCCCCCCTCCCTCCCCCCCCCCCCCCCCCCCCCCGGCGGCCCCCACCTTCCTCTCTCTATGTTGAAACAAAATGAGGCATAAAAGTTCACTGCTTTATATTCTTTTACTCACTACATACTAATACATACTATTTATCACATGCACACTAGAAGAGGAGTTCATGGTGATATCTACGCAGCAGGTGCAGAAAGGGTGCATTAACATCATAATAGCATTGTATCAGAAAATTGAAAAATGATAACCTCAAATAGCGGCTGTAATGGTGTACACTTACATGGATCCAGCCACTGCATTCCCGAGGAAGAAGCATAATCCTATACTAACTCCAACTTCAGGACCAAGTGCACGGCCTATAAGATAATATGGCCCACCTCCCTAAGTAACTCAAAATGCGTCAGTTTGCCGGCGTTAGTTTGTTTTGGTTGAACACTAGGAACAACAAAAATGACATCTCGAAGTACTTCGTCCCAGCATTGAATCAAGATACAATTTTATCCCCCAGAGAATTTTCTCTGTATCCCACAAAAGGTATGAAAAGCAAAGAAGACAATTAAAAGGGTGAACAAACCAGCCCTTAGAGATGTCAAATATTGTGCAAATAT
The DNA here is from genome assembly GCA_038502445.1 of Eremochloa ophiuroides. Lineage (NCBI taxonomy): Eukaryota > Viridiplantae > Streptophyta > Magnoliopsida > Poales > Poaceae > Eremochloa > Eremochloa ophiuroides. The sequence continues at coordinate 40,269,820 of JAHLJS010000008.1, read as the reverse complement.
TTAACATACCTTCATAGCTCCATTCGTTGCAATGGCACTTAATGATATCGAGGTTAAAAATGTGCATGCACCACAAAATGAAACTAACACAAGTGACTGCCATACACCTGCCATACCTACAATCCTACAGAAAGGAGGAAAAGTGTTGGTCAAGTTATCTAAGAAGTATTTGTTAGTTTTTTTTATCAGTGATGTATGACGTAGTGAAGTACAAGCATCACAGTGAAACACCACTTATACCTGATTTGACAAGCACGAGGATAAAAATGGAACTAATACTGTAATAAGTCAAATTTCATGTACTGATACCTATTTACAGTTTTACTTCAATATCTTTTATTTCGTTCTAATATAACAGAAGGGCAGCAACATCTGTATGATCAGTGGAGCATTTTCAGAAAATAACAAGTAGAAACAATGTACTGAGGCCAAACAAAAGTGCAAATAATACCTTACCAGGTAAAACGGATATAATAAATGATTCCCAAGATATTCTGCAAGCATGGAACAAAGACACCCATCATGGTGCCGAACTTAGGTCCACTTTCCTGTCCAAAAATAAAAAGTAAACTCCTCAATGATATAAGTATATCACTTCTACAATTTCATAAGTCAAAATGGATGGAATCTGGTCACTAAAACTAAGAAGAATGAATAAAGCTAAACTTAACAACCACTGAAGATCAGACATGCTTGAATCAAATGATATTCCAAATAAACTCAAATGAACAACCCAGCTATCTCTGCTTAAGTGAATATTCACATGCAGCAAACAAAATAGGGGTATTATGAAATGACTCAATTTCTCATCCTAAACTTCAAGAGACACAGAAACATACATCCAAAATACTTCAAGATCGCTATAGTGGCTAATTCTTAATTTCTCATCTTTTTCTAAAAGAAGACGGGGGGAATTTTCAAACAAATGCCAGAACATGTTGAAAGGGAAGAAAACCTTGGGGCGCCCAATGGTAATTGCAACATCCTCACCATCCCTAGGACTTGAAGGGGCCTGAATCTGCTCTCCTGTCATGCTGCTCAGGTTCAATCAGATGATGATGTCATGAAGTAGAATCAACAGTTCAAACGATCTTCAGGGTGCATATGCTAAACACTGGTAAAAATCAGCTTCATGATAAAAAAAACAAACATAAAGTTTTGGTCAATTTAACAACAGCAAGAAAATAGAATGATTGATCCTACCTCTTAAGGCCCAATATATTTACAAGAGAATCAAAACCAAAGAGTTCTAGCTTTGAATCCCCTTGAGATCCACTGGATGTAGCATGATCATCAGGAGAACCTTCCCGCATACTTGGATCGATAGTTAGATTAGCATCACGCTTCAGGTTCCTACATCAAACATAAAAGAGTGAGAGTCCATACACCTAGCACCTCAACAACATGTTTTCTACTAAACTCTCTTGTATTTATGATTTTCAAAAGAAAAGGACAAAAAAAACAAATAAGAAAAGGTAAAGATCATGTCAGTGATAATCATTTCTTCAAAGTTGTTCAAAACAAACAAGGTTGAGGGTAATGCCACGTGGCAAGCCAACCACGCACAAGAAGTAAAATCGATACACGGACAAAACCGCATTTCCTTTCAAATACCAGAAACTGACGCCAGATAGTCTAGCCACAAAACTCAAATCTGCATCAACATGCCTATAGTTGCTTGACAACCTGTTTAATTCTACTAATTCAACAATGGTGGCATAGCCAAAGGGCCTCTAGTTGAGTTGATTAGAGGAACCCAGTAGCACTCCTCAGGTCTTGGATTCGACTCTCTGTGGGAGCGAATTTTAGGCTGGGGTTAAAAAAAATCCCCTCGTCTGTTCCCACAACCAAAGCACAGGTCTAAGGCCCGGTCCCAGTCGTGGTCGTCTCACGTGGGCTACGGAGCTGCTTTGTATGGGTGGGGCAAGTGTTCGGGGGTTTTCTTGACCTGCGTGAGAAGGTCTTCTTCTTAAATGCAATGTCCGGGGCTGTCTTACCCCTTGCAGGTCAAGTTTTTTTTTTTTTTTTTAACAATGGTCGCATTGCAGTTGCAAGCGCTCCCATAAAACAGATGTGACAGACATGATCTTACAGACTTCCTCCCAATGCCAACAGTTTTAAATAGGAAGAAACATACCCAAGGCCCAAAGTACTAGTTTCAGTGTTTCCTAACATCCCATGGAAGTCAACCTAAATTCTTAACTTCTGATACTTCCAATAGATTGAGTATGCTCAACAGTCCACCGCTACTCTCCAATTGCTCCCCTTCAACACCCCATGTGCTAAACAATGCATGCCCAACACAATGCACACACTATTTGCAGCAACCTCTAAATTCAGCACGTATGCGATCTGCTAGCACGTGACATAACAAAATGCTCGCTAAACCTGCAAATGTGAATAAAGTCGCATCACCTTGGTGGCTGGGGCGTCACGACTGCATCGATGGTGGCAGAGGAGGATCCCGGCTCCATGGAAGTCATCTGGATCACGGCGCGGTCGCTCGACCCGACAGGCCGGTACCGCCGCCCATTGGGCGGCGCGGGCACCGGCAGTGCGTCGTCGGCCTCCTCGATTCCACCGTTCTCCATCCCTCGGCGGACGCTGCGGAACACGGCGAAACTGATCCCGATGAGATCCAGAGTTCAGAAGCACACACGCCGACTAGCCCCGCATAGCCGGCGTCGGATCCAGATCCGCACCGGCGTGTGCTAGCGGGAGGAGCAGCGCCGGCGCAGGAGGTGGGGCGGGGAGAGGTCTCCGGATGCTCCGCTTACCTGGAGGAGGAGGTGGGAGGCGATGGCGATGGCGGTGTCGGTGGCGGAGGAGAAGACGCCGGCGGCGACGGTGGCGACGGCTGCGGAAGGTGGGCAACGGTCAGAGGTAGTAAAGATATGAAACTCGCTTTTTTTACTTCTTCTTTGTTTTTTTGCGCACTAGTCCCCTGAGAATGGAGAATTGCCGGTTTTAGCCTAACTGTTTGCTTCCCCTCGAGGTTTGCGTGATTTTGACCTTCTAGAAATGTTTGTTGCCGAGATAAAAAGAAAAAAGAAATGTTTGTTGCTGATTGTAGAGTGTCCACAGCACTTGTTAGAAATAAAGAAAAGTTGTCCATGCTCATCAATGTAAAAAAATAATCTCAAGCGAAAGTCATTTGGGCCAATATTGCCCGTTCAAATGACTGTATATGCCCTTTTAAATTCCTCTAAATTGTACCCAAAAATCACAAAAATCAAAAACATGCTCGCAGTAGCAAATGTCTGAAAACAATGACAAATTTGAATGGTAGTGACATCTTATATTTTCCATTTTTGAATTTAACACAAAATAATTTCCATTTTTAAAATCATCTGATTTACTTCAATTAACTTAATATATTCATATTTTTAAATTCATATTTTGGATGTTAGTAATACTACACGTCAGTTTGTGAACGCTATGTTACCCGAGCATACAACATGCAAGGTGCTTTGTCCCTCCGTCACAAAACAAGCGTACTTTTTATTTTTTGAGAAATCAATCACTTTTAGTCTTGACCAAATATATAAAAAACATTCTTAATATTTATTGTGTATAATAAATATCATTACATTCATTGTTGAATATATTTTTATAACAAACTATAAATGATGTTTTGTATAAAATATAATCAAACTGAAGAAAGCTTGATCTATATAAATGATGTTTTCTATAAATAAGGCAATACTTATTTAAGATGGAGGGAGTATGAGACAAATGGCCTTACTAGTTTAGATCAGCTGTTACAATTTTAGGCAAATTTAGGTTTGATTTATTTCAGAAAAATAGCACGAAAATAACAGTGACAAATATGTGCTTATTCACAATGGACCAAGGCATAATAATCATGAATAACTTGTATACCAGCAAGCACATAAACATGTAGAACAAACCTACCAGCAAAGTTTTGATCAATTACACATGCGGATGATTAAATAACATAGAAGAATCATACCGTACGGCAAAGCCGGTTGCAACAGAAGAGGAAGACATGTTGTCTGTCGGTGTAGACATCCCGATCGGTACAGTGTAGTAAGGTTGCAGTGCCGTTCTGCTTGCGCCATGTCGGGAGGACGACGTCGCCGTGCGCCATGTACCACTAGGAAGAAGACACCAGGAAGAAGAGAATGTCCTCGGGAAGAAGTGAGTGGTCGTGCTTTGCAGACACTCCCCAAAAGCGTGTCCGATCTCCACCCTGAGCATGTGAACTCGATGTCGACGTGCGTTCCGGAGGCTCCTACTCTCCTAGGATCTTGTGCGCGCAAGACATAGGACGGGAATACTTAACCTCACATAAAGCCGTGGATTTCTCTTTTGAACTCTCATGCACCAGGATGACAGACAGTAGGTTTTATATCTCTTGTGTGCAAGAGGTAAAGCTACCGCTCATAGCTACTTCTCCACCGCACATGAGAAAGCCAAGAGACGATAACTTACGTACTAACTTCCGTCATCATGCATGCACTAGAAACATCCAAATTAAAATGAGAAATTCTCGCAATAAATTGCAAAAACTACCAACTCACAAGAAAACTCTTGCATGCCTTGAATGGCAAAATCAACCATCCGCAACTCTCATGCCATAGAATTGAATTATTAAATATTATGAGCCTTAACTCATAATATATCTAACAATTCCCACTAAATTCTAAGGCATGTAGTAAATAATTTTAAATCTATTGTTCTTTGATATACCAGAGTTTTAATGGAGACTGTTAATTTGAACATCCGTCTAGAACAGTAGTTCCACTCATTCACAACTGAACAATGGACTATGCCTTGAATTATCAGTTTTGTGCGAAAATGAGCTTCACGAAAGTTCATGTCATGGTACTAGGCTGCTACAAGCATCCTCTTTGTTTTGAAGCATATAAGTCATATTTTCTGAGCCTTTCATGAGTATCTAAAGATTATCTACATCTTATAGACTGTGACTAGTAGTCAAACTCATATAGGTGTGTTTCTTAGAGAATGTTCTGTAGGATAATATCCCTGCTTAAATAAGCCACTCGGATCACATTAAGACTCATCCAACCTGCCATACAGCATAGGAGAAACGACGCATCTCCAATGAATTTGAGCTTAAATAAGGGGTTTCTCCCTCAGTCAACCACTAGCTTGTTTCTCTATTCTAATACGGATCTCCGATCACAAAGAACAGGTTACCACTATGGTATGACTTCAAGTGGGTCTCAAGCCCAACTCGCTCGACGCACCTTCTATCGCATTACGTGACAGACTCTTGGTGAACTGATCTGCCAGATTTTGGACGTATTTACATAGTCTAAAGATATTACTCCAGAATTTCTCAATTTTCTGACAGTCTTCAGACGTCTTTTCACATGCCTTATAGACTTTATGTTGTCCTTAGAACTATTTTGCCTTTGTTATCACAGTTTAGTTGTCACAGTTCATGAAAATAGTCGGTATCGATTTTTTAACAAACGGTAAATCCGAAGCCACTCAGCCTCAGCGCCAGCGGTATCTAATGCTGTCAGTTCTGCTTTGATTGTAGACTTCATTAAGATAGTCTGCTTACAAGACTTACAGGAAATAGCACCACCTCCAAGCAGGAACGTATATCCGCTCGTGGCGTACAGCTCATCAGTATTAGAAATCCAGTTAGCATCACAATAACCCTCGAGTACCCTCAGGTACCCAGTAAAGTGAATACCATAGTTCATCGTACCTTTCAGGTAGCGCAGTACTCTCTCAAGAGCATGCCAATGACTATCTTCCGGGTTTGACGCAAACCGGCTTAATTTGCTCACAGCATAAGAGATATCAGGCCTCGTAGCGCTAGCTAAATACATAAGTGAGCCAATTATTTGAGAATATCTTAATAGATCTCATGCAATTCTTTGATTCTTTCTCAGAGGCACGCTTGGGTCATAAGGAGTTGGAGCAGGCGTGCACTCGCTATAACCAAAGCGACTCAACACCTTTTCCACATAGTGGGTTTGCACAAGCGTAACCCCACCATTTTCTTCTTCTCTAATAACTTTATGTTTAGAATAACATTAGCCACACCCCGATCCTTCATCTCAAAGTTACTAGACAAAAAGTCTTTCACTTCCTTGATCACAGTTTCATTATTTCCAAAAATTAAAATATCATCCACATATAAGCATAGGATCACGCCTTCACCAGCGCTAAACCGATAATATACGCATTTATCAGCTTCATTCTCAATAAAGCCTGATGATATCAAAGTTTTGTCAAACTTCTCATGCCACTGCATAGGCGCTTGTTTAAGACCATACAAATATTTTAATAATTTACACACATTTCTCTCTTGACCTTTTGCTATAAATCTATCAGGCTGATTCATATAGATCTCTTCCTCAAGCTCTCCATTCAGGAAGGCTGTCTTAACGTCCATCTGATGAACGAAAAGACCATGTAAGGCAGACAGGGATAGTAGCACTCGAATAGTCGTGAGACGGGCTACTGGTGAGTAAGTATCAAAATAATCTTCTCCTTCTTTCTGAGTATAGCCTTTTGCTACAAGCCTCGCCTTGTACTTCTCAATAGTACGATCAGGCCTGAGCTTTTTCTTGAAAACCATTTACAACCCACAGGTTTGCATCCATAAGGACGATCAACCACCTCCCATGTACCATTAAACATAATAGAATCCATCTCAATCTGCACCGCTTCCTTCCATAAGTCAGCGTCAAGAGAGGAATATGCCTCTTCTATAGTTCTAGGTGTGTCATCCACAAGATAAATGATAAAGTCATCGCCAAAGAATTTTGCAACCCTGCGCCTCTTGCTCTTTCCAGCGACCATATCATTATCCTCTTCAGAGATATTTTCACGAGTTTCATCAGCAGCGTTATTTACCGGTTCATGCATCTCATTTAAAGTTACAGAATCATGACTAGAAGTGCTAGGCACATTTTTCATGGGAAATTCATCTTCAAAAAATATAGCATCTCTCAATTCCATTATCGTGCCTTCCATCATGTCTGACACTTTAGAATTTATTATTAAAAATCTATAACCCACACTATGGATGGCGTAGCCAAGAAAGACACAATCAACGGTTTTGGGTCCAAACTTTCGCTTTTTTATTAATTGGTACATTCACCTTTACCAAACAACCCCATATGCGCAGATAGGAGAGATTTAATCTCTTTTTCTCCTATTCCTCGAATGGTGCGACTTCTTTATTCTTTGTGGGCACTCTATTAAGAACATGACACGCTGTCAATATCGCCTCACCCCACCATTCTTTAGATAGTCCTGCAGTGTCTAACATGGCGTTAACCAACTCAGTTAAAGTGCGGTTCTTTCTTTCAGCAATTCCACTGGACTGTGGTGAGTATGGCGATGTTCTCTCATGAATTACAGCGTGCTCCGCGCAAAACTCAAAAAAATCATTTGAGAAGTATTCTCCTCCGTGATCAGAACGCACCCGTTTGATTTTCTTTTCAAGTTGGTTTTCCACCTCAGCCTTATAGATTTTAAAATAATGCAGTGTTTCATCCTTTGATTTTAACAGATATACATAGCAAAATCTAGTGTAATCATCTATGAAGGTCATGCAATATCTCTTGCCACCTTTAGTCAACTCGCTATTCATCTCACACAAGTCAGAATGGATTAATTCTAGAGGTGCCAAGTTCCTCGCCTCAGCAGCCTTGTGAGGCTTGCGAGGCTGTTTCGCCTCAATGCATACATAGAACTTAGAATTTTTGACTAAATTGAGTTTTGGAATTAAATTTAAATCAGCCAAGCGGGACATATAACCAACATTAACATGACATAATCGTAAATGCCACATATTCGTCTCATCATCATTATTAACATGATTCACAGTTTTAACATCACCATCAGTTAAAGACAAACGGAACAGGCCTCCGCTCTCATTGCCTTTACCCACAAAGGTTCCAAATTTAGACAACACACATTTATTCGACTTGAAGACAAGTTTATAACCATCACGACAAAGCAAAGATCCACTAATCAAATTCTTCCTTATTGAGGGGACAAGCTGCATGTTCTTTAGCTGCACGATCTTTCCCGAAGTAAGCTTCAGATCGACCGTACCAACACCACGTACAGCCGCACACGCACCGTTCCCCATCAACAAGGAGGAAGCCCGCCCGACCTGATAAGAAGAAAACAAAGAAATATCAGCACACACATGTATATTGGTTCCTGTGTCAACCCACCACTCAGGTGAATTAAAAACAGAAAGACCTGTAGGTAATAAATTACCATACCCCAATGTTCCTCCATCAGTTTCAACCATGTTGGCAGATTTCTTTTAAGGTGGCTTCCACTTCGCATCTGGCCAATCTCTAGCAAAGTGCCCAGTATTGCCACAAGTGAAGCAGTTACCCTTTTCTTGTCTTTCTTCTTCTTTTTGAAAGAAGTCGTGTTCTTTGATTCATATCTTGCTGGTTTTTTTCTTCTTTTGCGATTTAGGATGATTCTTTTGCACCATATGTGTGCTAGAACTTTCCTCACCGACCTTCTTGCCTTTGACATCCTTTGCCCTTGCCTTGTCCTCAACATTAAGGGTTCCAACGAGCTCAGCAGTGCTGAACTCTTTCCTCTTGTGTTTAAGAGAAGTTGCAAAATCAGTCCAAGATTGTGACAGCTTAGCGATCATGCATCCTACCACAAAATTATCGGGGAGTACACACCCAAACAGCTCAAGTTTCTTTACCAGCGCCTGTAATTCATGAGCCTATTCAACTACTGGGCGGTCCTCGACCATCCGATAATCATGGAACTGCTCCATGACATACAACTCAGAGCTGGCATCAGAAACGCCGTAACAGGACTCAAGTGCATCCCACATGGCCTTTCCAGTCGGAAGCTGCACATATACATCAACAAGGGAGTCCAACAGACTGCTTATTCACCACATGAAAGCAATTCATAGAGGTCAACCACAAAATGCATTTCTGCCGCCATCTCTTATAGTGCGTGCCCTCAAATGGTGATGGTTTTAGCAAACCCGCAAAGCCAACAGATGAAAATTGCCTAATATCACGTTTTTGGATTGTTAGAATTTTAGGACAAATTTAGGTTTAATTTATTCCAAAAAATAGCACGAAAATAACGGTGACAAATATGTGCTTATTCATAATGGACCAAGGCATAATAATCATGAATAACTTGTATACCAGCAAGCACATAAACATGTAGAACAAGCCTACCAGCAAAGTTTTGATCAATTGCACAAGCTGATGATTAAATAACATAGAAGAATCATACCTTATGGCAAAGCCGGTTGCAACAGAAGAGGAAGACATGTTGCCTGTCGATGTAAACGTCCCGATCGGTGCAGTGCAGTAAGGTTGCAGTGCCGTTCCGCTTGCGCCACGTCGGGAGGACGACGTCGCCGTGCGCCGTGTACCACTAGGAAGAAGACACCAGGAAGAAGAGAATGTCCTCGGGAAGAAGCGAGTAGTCATGCTTTACAGACACTCCCCAAAAACGTGATCGCCGATCTCCACCCGGACAGGTGAAGTCGATGTCGGCGTGCGTTTCGGAGGCTCCTACTCTCCTAGGATCTTGTGCGCGCAAGACATAGGACGGGAATACTTAACCACAACTAAAGTCGTGGATTTCTCTCTTGAACTCTCATACACTGGGATGACAAACAGTAGCTTTTATATCTCTTGTGTGCATGAGGTAAAGCTACCGCTCATAGCTATTTCTCCACCGCATATGAGAAAGCCAAGAGACGATAACTTATGCACTAACTCCCATCATTATGCATGCACTAGAAACATCCAAATTAAGATGAGAAATTCTTACAATAAATTGCAGAAACTCCCAACTCACAAGAAAACTCTTGCATGCCTTGAATGACAAAACCAACCATCCGTAACTCCCATGTCATAGAATTAAATTATTAAATATTGTATGAGCCTTAACTCATAATATATTTAACATCTGCTTAACCAATACGTATTCATTTTGAGAGAGAACAACTACACTTTTAGTGACATGTGCATCTTTGGGCGTCATCAAGAAACAAGGACAACAATCTTGGATTAGAGAAAGCTTATGACAAAAGACGTAAAAGGTGGAAAGGTGAAATATATAAAATGTTTTTTTTACTAAACAATCAGTGCTTATTTTTAGTTATAGAACAATATTTTTCTCTTACAACAAATAAGCATCTATCAAAATTAGTATTTATTTTTAGCCAAACAGACAGCTACCTCATGCTAACTCGGGCAACAATATCATTGTATTAAATAGCGGGCTGTAACGGTGCTATAACAAGCTATAATGGCTAAGCGGAGTTCTCTGCTAGATGGTATAGTTCATGATTTAAAATAGTGATTAGCCCTTAAATGACCATGAACTTCATAATTATAGGGTGGAGCGGTCTTGATAATGTTGGGAGTCGAAACTGTTACAACTTCTGTATAAAAAGTTTAACACTTGACCTAGGGGGTGTTTAGATCAAAAAGTTTTAAAATTTTGACACAGTAGCAGCGGGGAATCTTTTGTAATAAGTGCCCAATTATGATCTAAGTAGCCTCAAAACATTCGTCTCATGATTTATAGGCAAAATATGTAAACATGCAAAAATTTTATCTTTATTTAATGCTCTATGTATGTGTCGCAAAATTAATGTGACGGAAGTTTTGAAATTTTGAAGGGGATCTAAACATGGCCCTATATTAAACAGCCAAAATCAGGCTGGCTAGTTTATCAAGATTGACTTAGTGTATAGCAGACTTTGATGTGGCACTACGAGTTAGGTCGTTGGCTAGTCATTTGCCACGACAAATCTCGCCGAGGGTTTGTGAGTTGATTCCTTTCATGAGGCCTTTAGCATAGGGATGAAAGCGGATGGAAAAATGGTATTTCTACTCCTGTTTCTATATTTTCTTTGCGGAAACGAAATCGTTTTGAAAAATACAAACATACGGAAACGAATAAACACGGACGGAGATCCCGAAAATTAATTTACAATAATATTCTCAAGTATTTATGAATAAAGGCACAAAATAATATACACATACGAAGTTATCGGTCAAATATTCACTATCATTACATGTGTTAACATGTTAACATACATAACTGGTGATTAGTAAACTTATAAACATATAAACTTTTAGACATATCTTATATATATTGAAAACAGGATGAAAGCAGAATAAATACGGGTTAATTCTGCATAAAACGGGATTATACGGATACGGACGGAAAAACCCCTCTTCTACTTTCGTAAATACGGAAACGGGATCTACAAAATACGAAAACAGACTGAACAAAAGTAGAAAACGGAACGGGTCGGAATAAGAAATTGCCTGTCCATTTTCAACCCTATTTAGCATGACATCATTTAATAGTTTCTTTTGTCTCCTGCCATTTTCTCATGTGGGTCTTTTGTTTTCTCGATTTACTCATGCATCCAATTTACTCCAATCTCCTAATAAAAAGGCTAGGTGAAGCGGATAAAGAGTTCCTCTTGACCACGGTGTCGTGTACAAATATTAGGATACCAAAGGGCAGAGGATTAATGGACACCGAAGCTAACCCTTCCGATGGTTAAGAGAGATGGATTGATGCTATCCGACCCCTCGAAGGGAGATTCTGCTTCGTCCGACCCCGCGGAGAATCTCCGTCTCATCCAACCCCAGGGACATAGGCTCCACCTCGCTTGACCCCTATGGAGTGGGCTCACCTAATCCGACCCCTGAGGCACGAGGCCCATCTCGATTGCCCGATCCCCTGAGGGATGACTTTGCTTGGCTCCACCGCCTAGAAGGAATATCCTACTCTTGATGGGATATTCCGCCTCACCCGACTCCCGCGGATGAGTCGGACAAGATTCCAGGGAGGTCTACAAGACCGCTAACCACTCCACCATGGGAGTAGGGTCGCTGGCCCATGGCCCTGCTCTCAACAAGAGTACAAACGTACTACGACGTGACTTTCCATCATGACCGGATATATCCAGGGGCTTATGTAATCACATCAAGGGTCATTATGCTGCCTATCCGGTATGGCTCCACGTTGGGTCATTTGTGACCACCCTGTTGACCATGCCACACGCACGAGCAGGATGGAAAACTATGACGGGCCCGTGGAAAGGAAGAGAAGTACAACGCCATCTCCGAAACTTAGAGGCTCCACCTTTTTTCTTTTTTTTTCTTCACTCTCATCTGGGTTCTCTCTGTATGCTACCCATAGCACTTGTAACCCGCCCTTCTCTTGAGCTATAAAAGGTAAGGCAGGGCGCAACATGCGAGGCATCGAAGCTCATTGGCAACCATTGAAAATAAACACAACTCATCGCTCAATAATACAACACCCACACACACACTCATCAAAGACTTGGGAACTCTCCCTTTCTCGATCTAGTTTGTAACCCCTACTACAAACTTCGTGTAGGTAACACTAGCCGTTCTCGACTAGACGTAGGAATGTTCCGTCTGAACCAATATACATTCTTATGTCCTCTTTGCACACCATCTAAGTCTTAAACATGGAATCCTAAGTTCATTGGTTGGTGTTAATTCGAAATACCAACAAATGGAAACCTACATTAGAGAGGGTGATATTTTTCATTTTTTATTTAAGGAGCCCTTTTACCAAACTGATAAATGAAACTTTTCCCTTTTTCCCAAAAAATCAATATTGGGAGTTGTTTTACAAAACTCTAAGAGTGGCACTGACTCTTAGCTAGCAACTTGTGTGCATAATTTACTATAGCCTTATTTTTATGATAATAACTTAGTTTTATGATAATAAGGCCCTATTTGGCAGGGCTCTGGCTCTGCCAATTAAACAAGCATCTAAAAGGTGGTTGCTTGTAAGGAGCCCGAAGGAGCCAGAGCTATTTCTTTTTATATAGTGTCAGGAAAAAAAAAGGGTTAACTTGTCTTGGTTCTCACAAACCTAAACAAATGGTTATAAAATTGACACGAGAGCAATTTTTTTAAAAGTTTTCCAAATGATTCTACCTCCACTAGAGAAGGTACTCCCCAGGAGCCAGAGCCAAAGCCCTTTTAAGTCGAAGACTTATTTAAGAAGTCCTTTTTCTAAAATACGCAAAAGAGCTGCGTATCATTGTATTAATATAGAAAAAAGAAGGCTCAAATAGCCCAAACAACTCACACCACCCCACACACACCCCTCAGTTTCTTAGACTAATACAAAAATGCATGTTCAAAACACAAAAGACGACCAAAAGAAAGAAACCACTACTACACGGGCCACTATCCACCATGACAAACAGTAGCCAAGCCTCCAAGCCTCTTGGCGCCTGCCAACATCCAGTGAACAGCCTCATCCTGTGCAAGAAGAAGCGCTCATTCTAACTGGGGCGAGACACCATTAAACATGATGTCATCCCTTTCCTTCCAAAGGATCGAAGCCCCTAGTATGACCAACGAATTAAAGCCTCGCCTATCGACCTTGTTGAAGGCGTTGCCTGCTTGTTGCCACCAATCAAAGAATCCCACTGTACTTGGTTGGGGTGCAACATTTGGTAAACCAAAATGACGGAGTAGCTGGTACCAGAATTGTCGCGAGAAGACGCATGAACATAGGAGATGTTGAATTGTTTCATCCTCCTGGTCACAAAAAGGGCAATGCTCTAGATGGGGCAGACCCCGTCGAGCAAGTCTATCAGCTGTCCAACAGGGGTTATGAGCCACTAACCAGAGGAAAAGTTTACACTTCCTAGGGGCCCAGTTACTCCATATCAATTTGCTTGGCTCAAATAGGGTTGTTCTAATGAAAAAAGCCTTATATGCTGATTTGGTAGAGAATTCCCCTGAGGCCTCAAATTTCCATTTGTGAATATTCTCCACCCCAGGCTGAAGTACCACTCCGTGGACCAAGTCCCAAAGATCAAGAAATTCAGCCAAAAACTACTACAGAATGATGACCTTGGATATCCTGTAGAAAATCATTTTCAATAAGTGCTTCCCTAACAGTGCGCCTTCTCACCTTCTTTTTTGGTACACATGCAAATAAACGGGGGGCTAAAAACTCAATAGAGGACCCATTCAACCATCTATCGGTCCAAAACATGGTGTGCTCCCCATTGCCGATCGTTGTGGTAATAGCCGAGTCAGAAAGAGCTTGGACATTCCGATAAATTGTGACAGAGAAGGCTGCCCATGGCTTATCGGGATCAGTTTTACTCAGCCACAACCATCTGACTCTGAGAGCCCAAATTAACTAAACCTACATTTTCCCACTTTGTAGTTTTTATGTTCATTTATATGCCATCATCTCTTCTCTTCTACAACTAAAGCATAGGAAATGCGAACATTTTCCCGGTAGCACCAAAACAAACCTGCAATCCTTGAGTACTAGCGCAGAAAAGGAAACAGAAATGTGATCCATAACTATCCAACACAGAAAAGGTAACAAACATGTGATTCAGAAAGGCAAGTCAAACCATAAAAAACCTACTAATCTCCACTTAACTAACGGCAAAAAACTGCATGCAGAGGAAGACTGTCATCTGGTCAGTAGCACGTCTGCCATCTCGTAGGGGGCCCTATGCACATGCGTGCAAGACGCACGGGTGCAACCTCGCGGAAGTGAGGAGGCAAAGCGCAAGCTCGTGCTGGGTAGGGGCCATGTGGGCTACCCTTCACTCCCTGTTACTTTCTCTGTTCCAAGTTATAATTCGATTGAATTTTTTGCCTCAAGTTTAACCACTTATCTTATTCAAACTTCTAGCTTGCATTATTAATAAAAGTCTTTGAAAACGACTTCAATTTAACTTGTTTGCATAATTTTTTTAATAATACAAGTGGTTAAAGCTAAGGTTATAAAAATCAAATGAATTATAGTTTGAAACGGAGGGAGTAATATGGTAAATATCTTTTGCAAATAAATATTTATAAAAAATAGACAAATCCGGGCTGCATTCTGGTCCAATACTTAAATGTTGCCATGGAGTTATTGCCACGTAAAGAAATAGATATCACAGATTTCTTTTTTCTGATATGAAACATTATCTTAGCTGAGTCATGTAAAAGTCTATACAATACAGTTTGAGCCTGCGTAATTTCACAAACTTTGCTTTTTGATCAAATGTTACTTTAACATTGGTATTTAATTTCACAACATTGTTATTTTATCGTGCGATTCATGTGTTTTATATAAAATTGTAATGTGATATTATTTTACATTAGATTTGAACAATAAACTATGTGTTTTTATTATTTTTTGCTACTCCTGTTGTAATGCATGGACACTAATCTAGTGTAAATAAGCACATGAACATATTTATTTTTCACCCAATGACCCACCTTGTTAATCCTAACAGAAGGGGCTCGGAGCTTTATTAGCTGTTTAGCCTGCCTTAATTTGACTCGAATGGGTTTAACCGCAAGGAACGAAGCAAACTCATTCCATCGTCGAGGTTCAACTATCTTTTAAGTTAGGGAAAAAGGTGAGAGTCAAAGAATTGAATTAAATAAGTGCTCTTAAGTCTTTACTAACATTGTTGTGCACATGCGCCCGGGTACTGAGTTCCTACGTCAGCAGCAACAAACTTATCTGCAAGGTAGTTCATTGCACTCAAAGTAGAGTCCATTTGAGTTGAACGTAAGGTGGCAAGCAGGGAGCTGAGTAAACTAAGTAATCATACTTGCACTTGCACTTGAATGTAAGTATGTAACGCACGTTGTAGTTTAATTTTTCCGCAAGATAATGTTTCAGACCATGGACACTGGACAGGGTGATGGTTCGTATATCAGCATGTTGATGTGTAGCTGATGCTATCTAGCGCATAAGCTTTGATGAAGTGAGTGCCCCGTTTGGTGGGATCCAAATTCTTCTAAAAACATTTCAGATTCAGATTCTCTCTAGAAATATTTACCTGAGAAACAATAATCACTTAATAAGAATCGATAAAATGTTTGCCTATTGATCTAGATTCTCCTTCAAATGAATGAGAATCACTGCAAACCACCTATTTGGGTGATTTTCGTTCCTAGTAAAAAAAGGAAAACGTTTCTCTGAGAATCAAAATATTTCTATCACCTACTGTTGGATATATTACTAGTAATTTGCGCATGCCCATGCACGCTAGATAATTTTAAATGATATTTTTATGACTCTCTAGTAAATGGAATAATCTCGATATGCTATTATACATATGACAAAGAAAAGATATGAATCAAAGACATAATATTTGGCCACTTTGGTTCGCACAGTCTCCATGTTGTACCCGTGGGCCGTGGGTTCATCCATAAGGGAACTGCCTAGAGTAGTAACTTCTTCCTGATTCCTGTCATAAACCTCAAACTGCTTGTTCTTCCTTGCGACAGTTCTCTGCTCAATCTGATCTTGCAATTGATCTTCAGTCAAATTTGCTCGCTTTAATGCGTTGTCCTTCAGTCGATTCAGTACCTGTTGGATCAAAGTTTGATCTTCAACAATGTAGTAATCATAATTGGACAGCATAGTTGAATTTTATTTAATTATAGAAAGACGTTTACTTTAGTACCTCTGCCAATGGTGAAGGTGCAATCACACCAAGTACTAATAGTTTATCTTACATTTTGTCTCCAGAGCAATGAGACCTTGATCACAATCTTTAGCACTACTATAAAAATGATTTTGGGTGGCGGTGCCAAAACATTATCCGAGACGGGCACAAAAATAACCATCTCCAAAAATAATTACGGAGGACAGTCAGAAAATAACCACCCAAAAATAGATTTATGGAGGCGAACATCTTAATAGGACCGCCTCCGAAAATAGATTATTTGCGGAGACGGGCAACACCTCCGTAAATTAATTAATGGAGGCGGGCCGCATAACGCGTTCGCCTTGGTTAATCCATGATTAACTGAGGCGGTTGCATTACGACAACCACCTCTATTAATGGCTTAACCGAGGCGGGCACCTTAAGTCAATCATCTCGGTTAATCAACTATTTTTGGAGATGGTCATTATAAACGTCGACCTCGGCTAATCAATTATTTAGGGAAGCGGGTATCTTAATATGGTCGCCTCCATTAATGACTACAACCAAAAAAATCATAACTTTTTTATATGAACTCGGATGAAGACAAACGTTATATCAAAATTATAGCACTCGACGAAATCTACAACTTTGTAGTTGAAAAGTTTTTGAATTGAAACTGTTTAGGGCCATAAAATATGTTATAAGTGCATAGATTTTGAAATTTAAAATTTAAAATTTCTAAACGATCTCGTATGTTGATATGGTCTATATGAACGTCTTTAAATGAAATCTACAACTTTGTAGTTGAAATTTTTTTCATTTAAAGACGTTTAGTAGCCCAAATATCCAATATAAAATTACGACAGTATTAGTATAAAAAGATAGCATATTATACATGGATTATAACACTTTTGGCCCCTGAACTATGGGCTCAGTCTAATTTCCCCCCCCCCCCCCCACACACAACTGCAAAACCGTCTACTCTAGGTGCCTCATATTCCTAGATGGCTCATTTGTGGCACCAGGGGTGGTTTTATCTCGTTTTTTACTGGTTTTGACCGCCACGCTGGTAAAGACCGCCATGTAGGATGCCCAGTCTATAAAAAATGGAGCCTGGCCCAGCGTCGCGCTCAACGAGGTCATGTCCACCACGCTGGCAAAACCCTAAGTGAGGTCATGTCCGCCCGTGCTCTCGGGCGCCGCGCTGCGCAAGGTCATTGATGCCGTCGCGAGCTGTCGTTTCGAGGCCGGCACCGAGCCCGTAGCCGAGGAGGCCGTGTAGAGCCCACATGCTCTCTGGTGGCCAGGCGGGCCGGAGCTCGCGCGGTCGCCCGTGGACGAGCAGGGCGGAGCTCGCTTGTGCGGAAGTCTGGTGGAGCCGCGCGCCCACGCGCTTGCTGGCGCGTGGCGGGGTGGGGCGGAGCTCCCGTGCTCGCTGGCGGACGGGCGTTGCGGAGCTCACCTGCGAGGAAGTCGGGAGGAGACGCGCGCTCACGGTCGGCCACGCGGGGCGGTGCTTGTAATACCTCTGGTATTACTGCTTAATTAAACTGCCATGTCATCATGTTTAATATTAATCATCTGTATATGATTGTGCTTAGGGCTCCTAGAGTGTTTGTATTTCATTTAGTGTTGATTGTGTAATTTAGTCCTCAATCAAAGATCAAAAATAAAATTAAAAAGGAAATCAAATTAAGGCCTAGACTTGACCTAAAACTCTAATTCAAAATCTATAATGAATATGATAAAAATGTCTTAATGAAAGTTGTATAACTTTTAAAATGCAACAACTTTTATTTTTGGATATTTTGAAGTTATATTATAGAAATTTAAATTAAACTCGAATTAGTATGTTAATATTTAAATTTGAAACTTCAATTTCAAAAATATTGAGAATCGTCCAAAACTCCCTTAATAGAAGTTATCAAGCTCACTGAGTAGAACAACTTTTATGTTGACCATTTTTCAAGTTGTTCAGAAAAATCAAAAGTAATTTTAAAATTTCAGTTTGAAATTCAAACCCTACTTTTACCCCCTTTGCTGTAGTTTGAAAATTCAGCCAAATTTGAAATTCATGTCAAAAGCAAAAATCATCTACACAAAATTCTTTGCAACTTTGATATTCAACTCTTCCTTTGATTCGGCCGGTTTGGGCATCAATTTGAATCCTCATAGCATTTGACCTAGGCAACCTAGCACTGTAACTACAGGGGGGGTCCCCTGTTCTTCTTCCACCGTACGCGAGCGTGCGCGCGGCGCGCGCCGGCCGTCGTCCGGCCATCCCGGGGCCCGGCCGTCGCCGTGTCGAGCTCGGGGGGGGGGGGGGAGGGGCGGACGCGTCGGGACCTTATCCTCTCCTTCCCTGGGAACCCTAAAAGGCAAGGAGCACCACTTCTTCTCCTTCCTCCACCACTCTCGCTCTCCGGTGAGCTCTCGGCACTCGGCCAAATTGCCCACCGTCGATCCACTCTTGCCCGATTCGTCGTACCCATAGGCTAGACACCTCCTGGCGCACCATTTGGACCCGGCCCGGCCACTGTTCGTCATCGGAGATCAGCGTGCAGCGTGATCTTCTCCCTCACGGCCGGCGGAACGCCGCCGTGGTCCGTCTCTCCGAGAACAGCCCACCTCGGTGAGCTTATTCCCTTACTGTGGAGCGTTTCGGAGCCCTTGTCCCTTCTTGAGTCTCATGAGTTAGACGGTTTTGCTCTTGGTTTGCAGTGACCGCAGGAACGATGACCTCGTCATTGGTGCTCGCCGCCGAGCTCACTGCCTTCGCCCACCGTGCCTCTCCGATCACCCTCCGCCCCGTCCAGCTAGTACACTAGTCTTTGGTGAGCTTCTTGGTAACCATTGTCTAGTTGGTAGAGTCTTTTGGTCCTCGGTAGGCCGGAGCGTGGCCGTGCCGCCGTGTCTCCTCCGCCGCGGTCGCGGCTGGGCGCGACGCAGTCGACGTCTCATCCCTCTAGTTAGGATCGAGGGTCCGCTAGGTCTAGGGGTGCGTGTTGGTATCCTCGGTTGCGCAGCTAGGGTCGCCGGCGGCGAGGCGCGCCTCGGACCACCGCGCGCGTGCACGAGCAAGTGCTCGGCGGGAGGTGGGAGAAGGACCTGACAGGCGGGGGCCGCCTGTCAATGTCCTCGTGGGCGCCAGCAGTGCGGTCAGGCCGGCTGGGCTGTTTTTGCTGCTGCTGGGCCGAGTTGGGCCGAATGGCCGTTTTCATTTTTCGGAAGAATTTTCTAGAGATTTTCTTTTTTGATTAGAATGAATAGTATTGTATTTTAATCTTTTTGTGTGAATTAATTCACTGTACCAAAAATTATGAAAATTTTTGTGGATGTTCTCTGTGATGTGTAGAATTTAATAAAAATATGAAATGTAGGATATGAGTGCTTTCTATATTAACTAAAAATTAGCACATTAAATAATAAAAGAAACTTTGATGATTTTTAATAAATTCCCTGTAAGTCCAAAAGCCATAAAAATTTATTTGGTACTGTTTTAGGTCTAGAACTAACTGTTGATGAAGTTTGGCATCAAATGGAAATAGTTAAATATTTATTAAATTATATATTGGTTTAAAAGATTAATAAAAGAGATAGGAAATGTAATGATTATTGATTGGTGTGATTTTTGGATTGATTGAGATTCTAGGTCAATCACATTTATGACCTAGGGCATTACGAATTAGATTATTCATGTCTAGCTAAGGTAGGGTCTTATGCACATATTTGGTTTATTTGTTATTAAATTTCATCTGTTATTTCATGCATTCATTATTGCACACGTGTAGTGACCGAGAATCTGGAGATAAAGTTCGAGGGTCCAGCTGAAGAGGTTGCTTCGGAAGTTGTGCAAGGCTTTGATATTCATTGCACCGACTCGGATCCGACACTCTACACCATTTAAGGCAAGCCCCGGTGCATTTGCCCCTCCTTACTATTTTAAAATATTTATCACTTGAGTTAATATTTTGCATTAGGTTAATAGGAGTTGATTGAAAACCCATTTATGCATTACCATCCTCGACCACGGATCAATACCTAAAAACCTGATTTTATAAAAGTATTGAAAAATGCTTAGTCATGCTTAATGATTAGATTTGCAAAAATGCTATTTTGAACTGTGATGAGACAAATCAAATGAATCACTTTATGGGAATGGGTATGTCCCTGTTGGTTAGCAGTGTTCCTAGCTAGCTCAGTGTCATCAACGAGGATAGGTTTTCCCGTTTGGTTGGCCAACTATTTAGGTTAGAGTCCCAACTTTCGTCGCCATCGGGAAAGCGATGTGAAAACCGGGTAGTTACCAGTGTACTTGGGTTAGAGTCCCAATGCATGGTTTCTAACGAAAAAATATTAGGGACCGTTCGTTGTCAGGCCTGCTGTGATCAAGACTTTGCAACTAGCCACATACTACGGGAAGCCTCTGACTCCGGTGGCTCTACTGCTGGAACCGACAACCACGCACTGGGAGTGGAGAGATGGCTGAGAGTAGCGTGTATCCTCGTGGCCGTCATGCCTGGAGACGAGAGGAGTACTGTGCTCTCGGGTGGCGCAGGACCGGTTCCGGGGTATGAAAAGCCGTGGTAGGCGGGGTTGGCGTATGCAAGCTTAACTGCTACATTACGCAGTGTGGATAGGGATCCCCAGTTGGGTATTAATCGATTCGAATCGTCGTTGCTCCTCGGTTATGGAGACTTGATCCTCACACCTACAGTGAATAGTGGTTCGGAACTAGGATTGTTTTTGAATGGATAAAACAAATGAAAGAAAGTCGACATATGAGAAAGAATTTAGAGACATGGTTAATGATGAATAGTATTATTGGAATAAAATATTGAGATAGGACTAGTAATGCTTTTCCGCAAAACTCTTGAACTCTTGCTAAAGCCTTACCTTGACTCCCCTCAGCCTGTATTCCTGAGTCTAATTTTACACTCTTAGTCGGGTAAGTCTTGCGGAGTACCCCATGTACTCAGGATTTGTTAACCCCGTTGCAGGAGGGCAGCAGGAGCCTGAAGTCTGTCTCGCTCCGTGCTGCGTCACTATCGTCCAGGAGAGTGAAGAAGAATAAGGTTGAACCCGTGGGCAAGGTTCGTATAATACTTATCTATCTGTTGTACTGTTGTTCTATCGCTTCTGCTACACTTTTAAAATTTGGTCTGTAATAACTGCACCTAATTTCCATTCGAACACTGGTATGTAATATTAAGTACTATTTACTCTTCCGCACTTTTACTCTGATGTATTTTGTTATGAAATGTTGTAACCCTGTAATGTCTTCGCAATGAGATCCTGTCGGAGATAACGGGTGCTTATGTAGCCCGGCAGAGCCCGCCTAGGTCACCTGGAACACGGGCCTGGCTGTCAGATATCATTAGTGGCGATGACGGGTGCCTGTGGGCTACGTGATTTAGGCGGTTCTGTTACAGTGCTCGCCCACGAGGAGGCTGAGCGGAGCTCACCCATGCACTCGCCAACGTGCGGCCTGGCGAGGCGAAGCTCGCCCACGCGCTCGCTGGCCTCGATGCGCACACCGCAGTGCTCGCCTCATCAACCATGGCCACGCCATGCTGCGTCTAGTCCGACGTCTACAGCTTCGGCGTCGTCTCCTCGAGATCGCCTGCGGTAGGAAGCCCGTTGTCCCTGTAACACCCCTGGTGTTACATTAACTAAAACCTGCCATGTTATCATGATCGCATGCAAATCATTTCGCATTTAACTCTGTTAAGATGCATCAACTAAAATAATTTTTATTCTTGCATTTGATTGTGTATAGGTGATTTAGAGTGATTTATTATGTAAATGTTTGTATAGGTGTGTAATTAACTAAATCCAATTGTGAAATAAAAAGAAAATCATTTATAAACCCTAAGACGAGCCCAAAACCCTAATTCAAAAACTAACAGGAATTAGCTGTTGGGCCTTAAATGAAAGTGGTATCTTAAAAAGTTGAGCAACTTCTATTTTGGGCAGTTTTGAAGTTATTAAAAATAATTTCAAATAAAACCTTAATCTAGGTTTTAAAGTTAAACCTGAAATGCAAATTCAAATACTAGCAAGAGTCTGATGATGGTCTCTTAATAAAAGTTCTAGTCCTTTCAAAATTAGGACAATTTCTTTTTTGGAGGTTTTGAGGTTTACCATTGAAAATTTAAATTAAACCCCGAATAGTGCTTGTTTATTCAAATTTAAAATGTCCTTTCAAAAACTATCAAGAATTTGGGCAAAATAATTTAATGAAAGTTGTAAGGCTTTTAGGGTTGAACAACTTTTATATTTGGGGATTTTGAACTTATACATCGAAATTTCAAATTAAACCCTAAGGAGTGTTTTAGGATTTAAATTTGAAAAGCTATTTTAAAAACTATCAGGAATCTGACAAAACTTTTTTGATAAAAGTTGTAGGGTTTGTCAAGTAAAACAACTTTTATTTTTGTATATTTTCAAGTTATTGAGAAAAATCCAGAGAATTTGATTGAATTTGAAATGAATTTCAAATTGAACTTTTGCCCCCTTTTGAATTAATCAAAATCCATTCAAAATTTGAATTTGGTTCAAAAACCAAAGTTGTTCAGTAAGAAATTTTCTACAACTCTTATTAAGGGAACTTCTCGAGTTGCTACATGAAATCAAGAGTAATTTGGTATTTAAAAGGGGAACACTAGGGTGGGAGTACTGTGCAGCTACGGGGCATCACCCCTCCCTACCCTGCTCACGTGTGGGGGCCGGCTTGCCGCCGTGCGGCGCCGCTGTCCTTGCTGCCGGGTTGCACGTCGCCAGTATTAACGCCTTCGTGGGGACCCCGGGCCGTGTCCCGAGTGCACCCCCGCAATATAAACCTCACCACTGCCGCCTTGTTTTTCTTCTTCCTCTTCACCTCGCCGCCGATGAGTTCCGGTCCACCTCTAAATTCGCAGCGTGTGTTGCACCTCCATCCTCTCCATCTCACAGAAAGAATCATCTTTTCCTTACGCGTCGTGTGAGCCTGTTTGTGCCTGTTCTCGCCACCGGAATCGGTCGCTCGTGATCATCTTCTCCGCGCACGGCGAAGGTGCCGCCGTGGTCTGTTCAGGGTGGCCCAAGTACTTCAGCAAGTCTTGGCTCGACGTGTTGCTCGTTCTAGTGCTTATCTCTTCCCTATATGCTCATAGGCTCGATCAATTTATCTCTGTTACCCCAGGAACGCCGGAACGACGCTTACGTCGCCGGAGTACCGCCACCGTAAGTCCTAACATCGACGCCGTACCTCCTCGGTCCGTCTCTGCTCCAACTCGTGCGCGCAACGAACTGCGGTGAGCACCCCGAACCTTTCCCGCCCCCTATTGCCAGCTTTACCGCACTCTAGTAGCCGGAACGCAGCTCGCCGCCGTCGTCCGAGCTGTTCGGGCCGCCATGGCCGCGGAGGAGCTCGAGCCAAACCCTAATATGCCCAACCGAGCACACAAACCGATGCGTTAGGTCACAGACTAGTTGCCGGAATGTTTGGCCTCACCGGAGCTGTCGTCACCGGCAAGCCGCTGCGGTCGGGGCCGTGCGCGCGCGAGCGGTGCCGTCGGCCGAGTGGGGAGGGAGGAGGCGCGCCGGGAGGGCCGCATTGGGCCGCTGAGCCGGCCAGCTAGGTCGGCCCAGTTGTGCGCGGGCGCACTGAGGGAGCGCGCGGGAGCGCGTGGGGCCGAATTGGAGTTTTTCTTTTTCTCGCGAATTAAAACTTGTTTTCCAATTTGGTGAGCATATGAATAGTTCCCTAGTTTGTTATTTTTGTAGAAATAAATCTATGGCACTAAAAATGATGAAAATTTTTGTGAGTACTCTCTGTGATGTGTAGAATGCAGGAAAAATATATAAAATGGTTTCCAATACTTTCTGCGTGGACTAAAATTGTGTCTATTAAATGATAAAGGCAACTTTGAGGAATTTTAGTAAATTGTATATTGATTCAAAAATCATGACATTTAATTTGGAACTGTTTAGGGCTGAGAGCTATCTGTAGAAAGAGCTTAGGTACAAATGGAAATAGTTTACTCAATTATTATTCAAATGCTCTATTAAATCGATTAATAATAAATAGAAACCCTAATCTTTTTAGTTTTGTGTGACTTTGGAATTGATTGAAGACGCTGGGTCATTCATTATAGTGATTCTCGGCACTTTAATTGTTGTGTTACAGTAGAAGTTGAACAAGTTGTGCATCGGCTTTCTATGACTGTTAAAATAATCAATAAAATAAAAGTATGAAAACACCGTTTTACTTTTCGTAAAACGTTTACAACTTTACCTTAAGGAAAGTTATACTCAAGGTCGAAATAGTTTACTTTTGAGCATTTCATTCATTATCCTCATACCATGCTAAACATGCATCATTGCATACGTGTAGTGCCCGTCACTGAGGAAGTCTAAGTCGAGGCCACTGCCGAGGAGGTCACTCCGGAGGTCATCCAAGGATTAGAGCCCGACCCGACGCTGTACGCAATCCAAGACAAGCCCCGGTGCATTCAGCCCCGTCTTGTGTTTTATAAAATATTTATAAGTTGAGTCTATTATTGCATTAGGTTGTTAGGAGTTGTTTGTCACCTATATTGTTGCATTACCTGCCTTGATATATAATACCCCGGAAACCTGTTTAAAAATAAAAATGTTCAAAAATGCTTAGCCCTGTTTAATCAATTTAGATTTGCATAAAAAGGCTATTTTTGACCTATGTGAATGTGATAACTATGAATCATGAGAAAGGAGAAAGGGACATGAGTCCGTTCGGGGACTGTGTACTTGGGTAGCAGCCCCAATGCATCGTAACCGACGGAAAGGGGTTTTCTGTTCGTTGGTTGTGAATTTGGGTTAGAGTCCCAATGCATTGACCATTAGCGGGAAAGGGATTTGAAAACCGTTGGGACACTTGTATTTGGGTTAGAGTCTCAATGCAATGTCGTCGGCAGGAAAAGAATTAGGGACCGTTCATTGTAGGCCTGCTGTGATCGAGACTTTGCAACTAGCCACATACAACGGAAAGCTCTGACTCCGGTGGCTCTACTACTTGAACCGACAACCACGCATTGGGAGTGGAGGGATGGCGAGAGCAGCGTGTACCCTCATGGACGGCGTGCCTGGAGAGGAGAGGAGTACTGTGTTCTTGGGTGGCGCAGGACCAGTTCAGGGGTAGAAAAGCCGTGGTAGCCGGAGTTGGTATATGCAAGCTTAAGTGCTACATATGTAGTGTGGATAGGGATCCCCAGCTGGGTATTAATCGATTCGAATCGTCGTTGCTCCTCGGATATGGAGACTTGATCCTTTGACCTACAACTGAAAAGTGGTTCGGAACTAGGTGTTTTGAGAATGATTAAAGAATTTGAAAGTAGGATGATATATGAGAATAAATTTGGAACTATGAATTATGATTAAAAATAAAATTAAGTAAAATATTGAAATAGGATAGTAATGCTTTTCTGCAAAACCTTTGACTCTTGCTCAAGCCTTACCTCGACTCCCTTCAGCCTGCATTCCTGAGTCTCATTCCTTTTTCTTAGTCGGGTAAGTCTTGCGGAGTACCCCCGTACTTAGCGTTTGTTAACCCCTGTTGCAGGTGAATTAGTGTACAGTTCTGCGTGGATCGTGCCGGTCAACGGATCATGCATTGACGGAGGAGTGTATGTGATACAAACCCTTGGGCGGGGTGTCTAGTTGTATGATGCTACTCCACTACGAAACTCTGGTTTGGGATAATGTCATTTATATTTGTAAACCTATATTTATGTAATACTTCCGCACTCTTCACTCTGATGTATATTATTTGTGTAAACTGTTGTAATACTGCAATGCTTACAATGAGATCCTCGGGAGGTTAGGGTTTCCTAGGGAACCCGGCAGGCCACCTAGGTCAAGGAGAACTCGTGCAGACTGATCGTGGGTCCTTAGGGACGATGACGGTGTACGTGGGCCCTATGATTAAGGCGGTTCTGTCACAGTCCCGTAGGAGGAGGACAAGGTGCTGCCCGTTGTCCATGCTGCGGCTGCTGCATGGCGGAGGTAAGTTCGATGTGCTGCAGATGGAGCGGAGGTGCTGCAGATGCATGTACCTGCCGTGACTGGACGTCTTATGTGGCAATCCATGCCAGCGTGGCAGTCAAAACTAGAGAAAAATAAGGCAAAACAGCCGTAGGTGCCATAAATGAGCCGTCTAAGAACATGAGGTGCCTAGAGTAGATGGTTTTGTAGTTGAGGGGAAAAATTAGACCAAGCCAATAGTTCGGGGGCCAAAAGTGGACTTAATCCATTATATGTAGACATGAACAAGTGTGTGATGCAATGGTAGAGGTGTTGGTTGTTAAGTGTTAGGTCGTGGGTTCCACTCTCCAGAGTCAGTTTTTGCTCTGGAGAGTATTAACCGAGGCGAGCACGTTAAGGTCGTTGGTTCGACTCTGCAGAGTTACAAATTTTTGCTTTTTTTTGTTTTCTGGAAAGTATTAACCGAGGCGGGCATGTTAACATGCCCATCTCGGTTAATCAGATTAATGGAGGCGGTCAACTTAACATGCCAACATCGGTTAATAGATTAACCAAGGTGGGCAAAATAACCGTCTCCGTTAACCGATTAACAGATACTTTGAGGTGGTTGCAATGTCCGCCTCTAAAAACCTATTTTGCCCTGCCACCATTAAAATTTCTGTAGTAGTGCTTCCTTTGATCCTATTGCTCTAGTTTTTGTTCCAACTTCTAAAAGTAAAAAGTTGTCACACAAATGACAAAATCAAGGACAATACCAGATAAATATCCAAAAAATTCAATCCTCAAAACTTTGTACCACAATAGACAATCCCAATATACCTTCAAATCATTCAAATTGCTATTTATGGCCTTAAGCAGGGCACAAACTATCTACTGCCAGTCTGAAAACTCCCAACGTCAAGCGCACCCCCTCCTTTGTTTTTGTTTACCAAACCATGTGCCATGGATGGTTCCAAAACAATTCAAAGTCACTTAGCTATGTTTTGATTGCTCCTTTATTGAGTGGCCCCAGGGCTTCTCTACCAGCTTTAAGAGCCATTTGGAGCCATTTCTACCAAACGGCTTAAACATGCTCTTGTAAATGTTTTGGCGGGATAGAGCCAAAAATAGTGACTTCGCCTTGTCAACATTTACACCACGAGGAGAAAGACTTGTTTCGGCCCTACAACTGGGCGGGGAAGCATGTGAAACCGAGGAGGAAGAAGAAAATATGATTAAAAATAAAATATGGGTGTTATATTTATTGTGTACCTTTGGAGTCATTTTGCCAAATACAGCTCTAACTCTGTTAAGAGCTGTTCGTGGAGCTAAATAAAGCTGAAAAAAAAAACCAACTTCAGTAATGAGAGCCGTTCATGGAGCTAAATCTGCAAACAAAAATGGCTTCAGTAATGAAGTAGAGTCATGCCAAATGGGGACTAGATGTCATAACAAAATTTTAAGATGTAATTCAGTAAAATTCATTTAATGATTCTAAAATAAATGTAAAAATTACTCCATCATTCCATGTGTAAGTACTAAAACAAGAACAATAAATCTTAAATTCAAAATTACATAAATTACAATATAGGGTAGATAGGACTGAGAAAAATTCTCCTAGTAGAAAAGGTCAAGAAAAGCATAAACAAAGAGGAACATAAAGAGGAAGAAAATCTAGGTCGTCCGAACCTGCCTACTACAAGTTTACTTTTTTATTACTCGATGTTTATTTTTTTATTACTCGATATAGAATATAGATACTAAAGTAGCACTACTCCTATTATAATTGACATAGGAGCGAAAATGAAAGACGTTCTAGAGCACGTGTGGCTGGTCTGAAACTCTGATTCCCATCAGCCAGTAGATTTACTAGGGTCGCGTCGGATCTGTTTGGTAGATGGAGTGGAAAACTTCCACGGCGTGTCGTACAGGATGTACTAGGGCCTGTTTGACGTGGTGCGCAAGGGTGGCTCAACCCGTCGGCCAGGCCATGGCCAGCCAGAGCCTGGTCGAAACGATACAGATAGCCATGTTTGATTCTATATTCCTACAGAGACAGGATGAAGTGAGAACGTATTTGATTGTCTGTTTAGGAAAAGTCTGGCTACCTTGCACAAGGATGGGGTAGCCTTACCACCACATCACTCCTCATTCGAATTTTATGAAGCAGCTGATGTGCGTGAGGTAGAAGGAGCAGCTGACCGTACTGGACGTAGGTGGACGCAGATGTGAAGATAAATTCGATTGGCTGGACGCAGGTGGCATGGACGAGAGCCTCCGTCGAGCCTCCTTCTCTTCTTTCGGCGAGCCGCCGTGCCCTGCACGCCGGAGACGGAGCCGCCGCTGTCCTTGCCGTGCGTTGGAAAGAAGAGGTGTTGTAGTTGACGCTCCCCGGCGCCGGCGGTAGCGTGGTGGCTCTTGAGGAGGCGGCGCAGGACGTGGAGCAGGTCGCAGATGAGCAGCACCACGGCCAGGCGGGGGCGGCGTGCGGCGAGACGGCTGCGGTGGAGGTGACGTGCGATGCGAAGAAGCGAGTGGTGAGGGAGACACGCGAGCCAGGAGGTGAGTCGAACGGGCCCTTTCACGTTGAAACGAGCCTGGCCGCAGAAAAACGGACCTCATCCTCGTTTCCCATGGGCCAAGGAGAGAGTGTATTTTGCACTGGACTAGCCTGGCTCGCGAATGGGCCAAAGACATCAAACAAGAGAGGTTGCAGCACAAGAGCGCAGGGACACCTAAGGGCTCCATATCAAACGCGCCCTAGGTGACACGGTGGCCAATTGGATCCTCTGTCCCTGATGGTGTGTGCGCGCCGCCAAGGATGAGCTTAACAAGGAGAGAGACTGCGTCCTGGAAGACTGTCCGGGAGAGAGAACGAGGCATGCCGCGTGCAGCACTAGGGATGAAAACGGATGGAAAAATCCTATTTCTACTTATGTTTCTATATTTTCTTTGCGGAAACAGAATCGGTTCAGAAAATATGGGTTCGAAAACGAAAACGGAATATACGGACATACGGAAACGAACAAATACGGACGGAGAGCCGGAAAATTAATTTACAATAATATTCTCAATTATTTATGAATAAAGTCACAAAATAATATACACATACGAAGTTATCGGTCAAATATTCACTATCATTACATGTGTTAACATGTTAACATATATAATTGGTAATTAGTAGACTTATAAACATATAAATTTTTAGACATATCTTATATATATTGAAAATGGGATGAAAAGTGGAATAAATACGGGTTAATTTGCATAAAAACAGAATTACGCGGAGACAGACGGAAAAACCCTCTTCTACTTCCCTAAATACCTGAATCGAGATCTCGGAACGGGAAATTTCCCGTCCATCTTTCAACCCTACCTCCCACGTAGGTGGACTCACCATGAACAGGGAAGGTGGACGGTGGCGTCCTGCCTCGCCGCTTCGGAGGGGAGGGGAGGGGAGGGGAGGGGAGAGCGAAATCATTGGGTTGTCCATTTCATCGATTCACTCTCCATTGATTCCTAGTACTAAGAGCATCTCTTCAACAAATTAGCTAAAAAGACCACATGTCATAGTACTCCAACAGACTATAAATCCAAGAGGCAAGATAGCTAGTGAGGTAAGCAGAGAGTGAATAAAGTGAGATGGAGAGCTATTAAATTTAGATAGTCATTTACAGAATCTGTGATGATATTGTCTTTAATAATAGCTAAATTTAACTTTAGAAAATGATTTGGCTAATTTCTTAGAGATGCTCTAATATCTAGCAGCTCTCCATATCTAAGACATATAGTACGAACTGTCACGCTTCGTGACAAGCTCTCTGCAGGTTCTATTGCGTAATTTTTTCGCTGCAAAGTTGATCGCATGTTTATTTATGATGTAAAAGATAAAAGTATGGAAAACCTATAATAGATTAACTTTTATTTGTATTACATTATAATTGTTCTTTCCACTGCTATATAACATATGTTCTAAATAACTCTGATTTTTTGTAATCATGTGATGTATGCTTGTAACCTTTATTCACTTATTTATGGTCCTGATGAAAAATATGGATTTTCGAATTCTCTGTGCTTGACGGAATTATCTAATTTAGTACGCTCACTTAGATACTTAGCATCTAATGAAAGACAAACACCCATAGAAGTGGATTAAATCAGAGGATTCAGCCACATCCATTTAATAATTCTAAAAATAAATGTAAAAACTACTCCACCATTCAATATACAAGTACAAGACAACACCAATAAATCTTAGATTCAAGATTTACATAAGTTACATTATATGTAGATAGGACTGAAAAAAATCTCTTGATAAAAAAGGCCAAGAGGAACATTAAAAGAATTATACACTACTGGCCACAGCCTAGTTGGCGAGGCCAGAGGCACTTGGCAAAGCCCCCTAAAGCACTCGGTAAAAGGTTTGCCGAGTGCCAACTTCAGCATAGGCCACTCTGTATAATTTTAGACGACAAACATATGTTTGCCGAGTGTTTTTTCGGACACTCGGCAAAGGCTTTGCAAGATGTTCAAAATTTATTTTCATTTCACGGGTAAGGCCTCGAACTGAGCTAAATAACATGAATATCATTTTTCTACTCATTGTATTCTATTATTTGAATAATTTGCGGTTCAAATTTGACTTATACAAAAAATGCTTGGAATGCAATTAATTAATTAAATATAGCAAATAGATTCAGAAATTACCAAATTTTAAAATGGAGTACCACATGTTGTGTGTGAAGTGTAGAAAAAGTTTAAAGGGAAGGATAGGGAAAAAATTATTTCTTTGCCGAGTGAAAAAAAAACACTCGGCAAAGACCTTGTTTGCTGAGTGCAAAAAAAAAAAAAACACTCGGCAAATAAATAGGTTTACTGTGTGCAAAAAAACATTAGGCATACAAGCTTGTTTGCCAAGTGTTTTTTACGCAGCACTAGGTAAAGATCTTATTTGCCGAGTATCCGAAAGATAGCACTCAGCAAAGAGCTGGTTTCTGGTAGAGATAGGTCATAGGTGATAGGAGCATAAAAAAAGAAGAAAATGTAGGTCGTTCCAACCTGCTTCGTACAACACAAGTTCATTTTTTTATTACTGGATGGCTTTATAATTGACATAGGCAGGAGCGAAAATGGAATCGTTCTAGAGCACTTGGCTGGTCTGAAACTCTGATTCCCATCAGCCAACAGGTTTACTATGCATGGTCGCGTTGTATAGGTAGGATCTGTTTGGTAGATGGACTGATGGCGATTGGAAAACACGATCGTGTGTCCTTGCTCGTTAGGTGTCGTACGGGATGTAGGTGGCACAGCGGCAGCTAGATCCTTCGTCCCTGGTGGTGTGCGCGCCGCGCAGTCAAAGGTGAGCTCAACGACGCCTATCCATCACTGGTACGATCGCAAGGAACCCCATTCATCGTCAGAATATATAATCAGAAGGCCGTCGTCGTCACTCCGTCTCTTCGTTCTCCTCCTCCCACGCCATGGCGATGTCAGCCATGCGTGCCCTGCCCGCGCGATCACCATGCGACTGAGACACACTGATCAGCAGTACAGTGTGAGGGCGATGAACAATAATGGTGTGGAAGCACGTTCTACAACGTTCTCATATTCATATACATACTCCGCACGCAGTTGGCAGTGGGACATCGGAACCGTTCGGCTTCCCATCCATCCTAGCTGGTATCATAGGTATAGACGACGCACTAGCTAGATCAATCGACCGATGCAGCGTGCTTCAATGGTGTTCGGCTTCCCATTCTACCTAATATCATTCATCCTGGCATGTGTGAGTGTGAGGAATGAGTAGCTGATTTTATCAAAATTCATGGGATGAACTTATGATGCATTACCTGCATCTGCATGAAGAATGGGGTTAACTCCACGAACCAAACACATTGTAGCAAACGTCCGGACTTGAACGTACTTCATCGTCAGTGACCTACCTCGTCAGTCGTCACGGGGTTATATGATTTTTCTAGTATACAAAATGTCACTAGCTCCTCTCGAGTCTTGACTCTTGACGACTAGATGAGTGGTTTAACAACTGTACTACCATCGTGTGCCATTCCACTTCTACGTACGTACCGGCGACACACAAAGCTAGATTAAATAGTACACTATACACGCAGAGCGTCCAATGGAAACCATCAGCTTCAACATCAGAGCTAGTACGACTGTACTAGTGCTACGTCGTCCAACAACGTTAGTCAATAGAAACTAGGCAGGACCCGTGCAAAACCTGCTATGCCTGTTTAGGTACGATTTATGCACACGTCCCAAGAAAACCAAGTCCAGGTAACAAGTGAAAGTTGTTGGTTCTTGAGTACCAAACACCGGCCCACTCATTTTCCAGCTCCAGATTCCAAACACCTCCGATCGATCCTTTTTTTTTTTTGAACAAATCCAATCGATCCAATTGGTTCCTGGAATCACATTACACGACATAAATAGTGTATGCATCCCATGTCCTTTCTCAAGGAGCATGCAGGCCATTTTTCTCACTGTCATTGTTGCTGAAGGCTCAAGCCAGCAGGCTTACACATACATAAAGTTTGCATATATATGGTGCAAGCTACTAGCTAGATAGTGGGATCATAAATTAAGGTGTGAGATTTCACACACTCAAAGCTTGTAGCTACCATGGTAGCACTCAAGCTGAGGCTGACACATTTGTGGTGCGCAGTTGTGGTTGCATCGATGGCCATCTCTTGTTGCAGAGGTACTCTATCTTCAGTTCACAACAATTCTTGTTTGTTGCCGTATGAAGCATGCATGGACTAATTCAGCACTTCAGTCTTCTCACTATTGTTAAATTCCTTACTTGGACCTTATATGTTGGGGGTTAGTTTTATACAGTGTTCATCTTCTTTTTGCAAAAAAAGGGGTTTATTCATAGTACAATACAGTACATTTAATCTGCCACAATTTGAAGCCTTGCCAAACAGAAGCCAGCTCTTGTGTCTTCTCACAGATGCTAAGGCCTTCCAAAACAAGGCATCCAGATCTACAAATGACACTTGACAAGCATGTATAATTTACTGAAAACTTTTGTTTGTTTTTATGCGCAATGCAGGACAAGGAGGAGGAGCTGCTGGTGCTGGCGCTGGTGGCGCAGCAGGAGGAGCCGCTGCTGGTGCAGGGGGCGCAGCAGGTGGTGCTGTGGTGCCAGGGACACAGGATGCCATCCAGATTGTGGCACAGGCTGCTCTCTGCTTTGACAATAGACAGGTAACCATACTTTGGGTTGCATTCTATCCAAGGTAAATTCCTTGTTTTTTTCTTTTCTCAAATGTGCAACAGATTTGTGTACCATTATATTAAGAAGAAAAGTTTAACTATACAAACAATACGTTTCAATAAGCACTCTAGAAGGTTTACAGCAATGACTGGACCTTTCTAGTAAACTACTTTCCGTGTGTCTGCATCACATCATCTGCTCTCCGTGTGTGTGTGTGTGTGTGTGTGTGAGGGAACCACATAAACAAGGTTCCTTCTTACTACATCCCAGTTCCCAATCTCTGCAGATGTGCACCAATCATGCTTATCACCAATATAATCCTTGCATAAGGTAGGCCATGCATTTTAATTTGCTTTTACAATCCCCCTTCTTCTAAGTCTAGTAATGTTTGCTCCTTTGCTGGCTCAGCCTGGAGCCCTGGACCGTACATCACCTCCTAATACCATTACTGCTAATAAATAACTGAAAGTACCTAATTCATCATAGGTTCAGTAAACATCTTTTTCTTGTGACTAAATCACCAAACCAAGATAGTTACAGTAAGGATAAATTAACTTCAGCAAGATTCTATAAATTAACTTCCGGAAAAGCCTCTCTTTGCCTTTTTGCACATGTATTTGATTCTAGATAAATGTACAATAGAAAACAGAAATGCAAATGGACACTCTACTGAAGAAAGAAAACGTCGCGTGACAGGTGATAAACGGGTGCCTCCAATCAATGGGCATCAATGTCAACGGCAACGGCAACGGCAACGGCAATAACAATGGCGGCGGCGGCGGCAACGGCAACGGAAGCGGTGGCAGTAGCAACGGTGGTGGCGGCAGCGGCGTCGGCAGCGGTGGTGGCGGTGGCGGCGGCGGCATTAGCAGCGGTGGTGGTGGCGGCGGCGGCGGCAACAGCGGCCCAACGCTGAGCATGTGCCAAGGGCCGTGCTTCGGGCAGATGATGCTGATGATGACCTGCGTGAACGGCATCCTAGGCAACATCCAGGGCTACAGCCCCGGCCTCATGCAGGGCGTCCAGGCCATCTTCCAAATGTCGTGCGGCAATGTTGGCAACGGCCAGCAGGGTGCCGGTGGAGGTGGAGGTCCAGGTGCCGCCGGTGGTGGTGGTGCTACCGGTGTGGCTGGTGGCGGTGGTGCCGCCGGCGGTGCTGGTGGAGCTGGTAGTGGAGGTGCCGCCGGCGGCGGCGGCGGTGCCGCTAGCGGTGGAGGTGCCAGTGGTGTCGGTGGCGGCGGCGGCAATGCCATTGCTGCTGGTGGTTCTACGAATCTTGACGGAGGTTAGGATCACCATTTTTTCCAAGCAAAACCTCAAGGAAGTATTGTGCTAGTAATTTCAGACACAAAAAAATAGTACTAGCATCTAAAGGAATATAATTAAAGCAAAAACGGAACGTAGCATAGAGGATTAAAATGGGATGAACAAATTAATCTGAGGTTCTAATTAATATGCCACTCCCACGTGTGCATATTATATACACAGTACAAGTGTAACTAGTAACGTCTGACATCTGCAATGTTGACATGCAGGCTCACACATGGCGGAGCTAACCAGCAGCGCAAATGGGCTCATGGCCTAGCCTCACCAGCAGATTTCCCTCAATGCTAAGGAATTGGACGTGTATTTGGCTACTGCGGCTGTTGTGGCTTTGATGGAATTGATTAGAGATAAGAATGTTGTAAAGATTGAAAGCAGCAGTTATTCGTTTCTTTCGCTTGAAAGCACATAGTAGTAGTAGTATTAGTAGTAGTAATTTTGATTTTACAATCAGCAAAGGTTTTACGTGTGAAGCATGCGACTTTTAAATTAAATATTGACAAGCAATTTGCAAATTCCCATATGGTTGCGCTGGACCATTCTATAGTGACTCTTTTAATAACAGTGTTAGAAACACACACCACACACTCACACAAATAATTGTGGTACAATTTGGCCAAACGAACAGGGACAGTAGTCTATATAACTAAGCATATTATGAAATTATTCACACAGTGAAGATTACCCGCAAATTTAGGATCTATTTGGGTTAGCTGTGAATTATAAAACAAAACTATTATAAGCTATATCCGGTGAAATAGCTATAACATGTATGGTTGAAACAACTATGGAACCTACCTGCTCTCTATTTCTCTTGAAACAAATTTGAAATGTCCCTCTATTCCGCCCTTTTGAAAAACAAAAGGCTAAAAGCAAAGCCCAAAGCATTGCAAAATTTGTACTACCTAAAAGTAGCATCATTCTAGAAAAATAGCTTCGATTTTCACACGTTTGGTTGGTGTTCTATTGTTTTATAGTAAAAACACTTTTGAGAAGCTAAACAATGTTTCACTTATTTTTGATAGCCGAAACACTTTCCAACAGTGGCGGATCCAGAAACGGAGTAGGGGGGCTAAATAAAATAGGCTAAATTTTCTTTTGCTCGTTAGACACAGTACACTAATGGATATAGCTAAAATTGATAATTTAATATTGATTCAAAGTACTCAAAGTCAAATATGTAGAATTAAGGTAATAATAAGGATAAAAAAGTACAATATACAAGGAGGACCCTTTCATCTTTAAGAAATGACACCACCTGAACCAATACTCTTATCCCGACTCTCTTGAGTAGAAGCATCTTTCTTAGCAAAATATTTTTTCCATTCTATAAAGTGAAACCAATAGATTTCAGATCACTGACTGAATTAAAAAGAGGAATGAAAGAGGGGATGTTAGTTCTCAGTTCTCACCCTAGGGCGCTCAACGCTGAAGCTGGCCGGGGCTGGCCTTGTCAGAGGGGACTGGCCCCTGGCTGGCCGCTAGCTGGCCACTGGCCGTTGGGGCTCCGGCGGGCGGCGGTCCGGCCTCCGGGCTCCCTGTCCCGATGTGCGGAGAGGACCGAGGAGAGCGGGAGGCCGGAGCTGCGGAGAGCGGAGTAGAGGGCAGGGTCGCTGGAGGGCGGAGTCGCAGCGGCCGGCAGGGACGCGACCGCGTAGGGAGCGTCGCGTGGGCGGCAGCGGGGACGCTAGGCGCCACGCATGCGGTGACGGGGGCGCGGGGCGTCGCGCGGTTGCTAGGTCAAGCGCTTTCTTTTTTTTACGTGGTCCCTGCTGAGTTGGGCGGGCCGCGGGCTATTAAAATCCTGTTCAAAAGTTTTGGCGCCCAAGGGGGGCTGCAACCCCCAGCCCCCCCCCCCCTACGTCCGCCAATGCTTTCCAAACCTAAGAATTCGTGGATAAACCCATTTGCATCCCTAGTTAATGATAGGTTGATGAGGTGGTGATTTGAGCAAATAAACACTTTTGAGAAGCTAAACAATGTTTCACTTACTTTTGATAGTCTGGCAAAATACTAACTTGTCTCTCACTAAGCTTAATTACTAATTATGGTAAGTTTAAAAACATAGGCACGTGTGTCGTTCATTTTGGGCTATCAATTGCCTAAGTTATTTGGGTAAGACGATGTTTAGAAGGTAGTATGGGCGAGTTTTATATGGGACGAAGTTTAAAACCTTTATTCCTATTGCTACAAAGCAAAATATTATAATTATTACCAATGTCTTCACAGTACTACCAGAAAGGCAGAAAGCATCAAACATGCAAGTCCAATATCAATATTGAATAAGTCGATTGATTGGCAGTGGTTGAAATGTTTCCGTGAAAGGAAGGCTTATAGCATACCACTCGGTGATCAGATTGCTGCCAGCCCGTTAGACCCGACAGAGATTTGGGTACGAAAAATTCAGGCTAGTCTTAGCGGCCAAGATATGTCAGTTTTGACTTGGCAAGAGTGAAGGTGAAGGCATTCCTCTTCCTTGGCTAAACTTCTCTATTTTCCTCCGGTACGGTGAATCAGAATATGGAAGACTAGCACCCAATCCTTAGGGTCCGTTTAGTTAGCAAAAGTTTTACAAAAAAGACACGGTAACACACGTACTAACTTTTACAATAAGTATCCAATCATGGCCTAAGCTAGGACTCAAAAGATTTGTCTCGTCGGTTTTACAATAATTGTGCAAACATACAAAAGATTCATCTACATTTAATGTTCCATGTGTCCAAATATTCGAATGTGACGAGAATTTGGAATTTGGAAATGCATATAAACAGGGCCTCACCCGCACCATCCAACTGATAAGCCATTTCAAGCTTTCAGCTCCTGGCTGTGACGTTGTTGTAACCAATGCGTTATGTAAAGAGTGTACTTCTAGATTTAGTCCATATTAAATAGTTTAAGTTTTATTATATTTATTTATAAGAAATATCATAATATTAATTTTAAATAGTTAATGATAATTTTTTTAAAAAACTAGATCCGTGGTGGCTTAACAGCTATCTCACGCAGGTTGAGAAAACCTATGAACCCTGCTCCACCCATACACATGGCACTTACGTATCTGTGTTTTGAATGTGAAATAGACAAAAGGAGTTTGGTGCTTATCTGAAATAAAAAATATTTTTACATTCTAATATACAAATCGAAGATTGTTTGATTTAGCATTGTGCTAAAAGCGTGATCTTTTTGGGATAGAGGAAGTACCTCATACTAAAATTTCTTTGGTTCGGAGCTTCTCGGGAAGATATCTCTGCACTACGTACTAGCCCAAGGTTTGTGCCAACCTTACCTCTTGTTCTTTCATCAGTTGTTGGATGAATTGTGTATACAAGTGAACAACATGAGTACAATTGCTCTAATCCTTTCTGTTGAGGAGCAAATTGCATTGCTCAAAGCTACTAGGACTATAGTATAGGCAATTCTTCTAGATAAGTTTAACGAAGAGTGTAAAATTGAGCATCCTTTGGAGTATGAATCGGACTATAGGTTGGTAAAAGCTCTGTATCATCATCACCCACATGCTTGCTCAAATGGCCACGTATATATAAAACCGATCAGCCACAGGCGTCTGGAGACATAGCGAGCCTAAGCCTAACGGACTCTGTTTATTAGCTCATCATATCATTCGCCTCTAAGCAATGGCCTCTCAAAGAAGTGGTAGCTTGTTAGTCTTAGCCTTTGCCATTTGCATACTGATCCCATGCTGCTCCTCCAGTGAGTGTCTTCTCTCTAGTCGTACTTCGCTGTTTCAAACAGCTTGGAATTCATAGCCTGACATTTTCCTGGATACTGAAGGAAAATGTCTGAAACTGAAACATCGCAGGAGATCTGAAACAGTAAGTTTGAAACCTCTTCCCTTTATTTGCAGGCAAAGAAGCCTTTGAGTTGTTCGAGAGAGCGTGTCATTGCTTCGATGATCCCAATGTAATAAGACGCCAACTCTAAACGTCAATATAAGATTGAAATCTCTTTCGGAAAATGCAGAGCATATATATATGTTCATGTATGGCACACACCATTGAGTTTGCAGATCTACAGCCAGTGCGCGGAGGAGTTCAGGCTGAAGCGCGGAGGGCGCGTTCCACGTGCAGAGGGACGAGGTTGACCAGTACTGCGGCGGGCCGTGCTTGGAGGAGACGAACCTGGCGCTGCAGTGCGTGGAGGCGGTGGCCGCCGAGAGCTTCAAGTTCTCCAACGGCGCGTCCGTGCTGGCGGTCAAGCAGGCGCTCGGCACCGGCTGCAGCTACGGCCCCGACAGAGGTAAACACACTGTCACTCTCAGTCTCTCACTCAGGCGCTCGGCTTGGGATGCATGCATGTCTGACCTGACGACGACTGACCACGCTCTCGACCTTCCGACGCGCACGCCGCAGGAACCTTTGAGATCAGGGAGCGCAAAGAGTGCGTCGCCGACGAGTCCTACTACCATAAGACTCGCGACCACGAGCAGGAGCCGTACTACGGCGAGGGCAGCCAGCAGCCGTATGAGCAGGGCGCTGGGTATGGCGAGGAGGGCGAGGAGCACTGCTACGGCTACGGGGCCGCTGGCAGGCTAGGAGAGCGCCGCCGCGGCTACCTGCAGATGATGATCCTGGTGCTCCTTGCCTCTGCACCACTGATCATCAAGCTCTAAACTATTTCAGTTTGTGCTACAAGGCTGTTATAGACCCTTGTCATATGCTATATTCCTTCGTTTTGTTTTTGTCCTTCACTTGTCAGTCATTTTGCACGTAGTGCCTACATTCTATAGCACAAATACCTCTTCTTCTACGAATACGCCACTCGCTCCATCGCCCCTCACTCTCACCCTCGCGCTTTGATTGACGGCGAACGAAGAACCACGACAGTAGTCCAAGACCGAAAGTTCCGTGTTGGTCTACGTTCCTCACTCACGCTCCGTCGACGGATATCACTGATATTATATTTGTTTTTATATTTTTGGCCAGATTTAGGATTCGTATACAGATAGTGTCAGCTATATCAGATAGGATACGATTGGATGTCGACTATCATAAATATCCGATTTGAGTATTCGAATATGAATACGGTATCAGATATATTGAATATCCGGATTCGGATACGGACAGATCTGAGCACCTCTAAACGGATTCGGTCGAACGGACGGTCGGATAAATATCCATACCATTTTCATCCCATAACAAACCAAACGCATCCGAATATGTTTTTTCATCTCTAATCTAACCACTTTAAGTCCGATTAATTCAATCTTCTCGGTCAGTTACCCAAAGTAATTAAATTTAGACCTAAGCTTCATTATGCTTGTTGGCACAAAAAGTGGTTCTCACGGTCAACACATCAGAGAAGCCGGAACGACCCTTGAAAGCAGACGGAACTCTCACAGATTTAGCTAGCTTCAGGCCCAGTCTGAAAGTGCCCATGACTCCCAAGCGTGCCAGTCAATTTGACCTGCAATTGACAAGGAAAAAGATATAATCAGTAACAATAAGACGGAACTCACTGGTGTGTCCAGATAGTTCCGAATTTTTGGCCTAATAGACCTCGTTTGCAGGCTATCGACTAAAGAGTCGATATCCGGATGATACGAAGCGATTTTCATGAAATAAGCATTATGACTGTAAAATAACCGATTCACTTGTATTTATAGCAATAAAGACTTGCATGAGACAAGATATAACATATTTAATGCACACATGTCAAGTCAATTTGATCAAAGATGTCAAAATATAGAAACAGATCAAAATCGGCTAATTAACCGACTCGACAGATATCTGAATGAGGAAACAGGACGAAATCGGCTAATTAGCCGATTCGGTAAATACGAGTGACATACAAGCAGATAAGACGAGTAATGCTCAAATCTTCAAACCAATATAGTTAACTCAACGTTTACAACAGTGGGGATCGAGCGGATCGAGGCAGCCATAATGTAAACTATAATTTAAATCTATCAATTGTCGAATTCGAACACTATTCATCTTATAACTTGAGTACAACTCGTACACAATCCAGATCTAGATCTTATCGGCTATTGCAAGCATATTCTATTCATCAATTCATAAACATGAAGCAATTATCATTCATTGAATAAATAGATTTAAATATGTAAAGCCGATATAAACAGATCAAGATTAGGTAAATTTGGTGAGTGATATCTGTAAATAAATAAATAGACTCAAACATGACTGATAACTTGATGAATCTAGCTAAGATGCTACTTTTAGTTAGAGCCGATAACTAATCTATGCATATTGACCAAATTAATCTAAGCATTCGTCCACCGGATGACACTAAACATAGATTAAGCAAGCAAACAAGCATGAATCGATAACTAATCCTTTATTTGATGTAAGCCCATGTCCACCGGATGACGCTAAACTCATATCAAACAAGAATTGACCTTGATCTACAAAGCTCCCATGTCCACCGGATGACATTAAGGAGACAAATCTTAGCAAGGCATGACGGTACTTACAAGCAAGTTTGCGTCCACCGGATGACACTCAGCCCGTTCGAAGAAACTCGCCTGGAATCTACTTTACTCCTACTCCTAAGGGTTTGGCTGGAGTCGAAAGGTGTGTTGTATTGATGTGTACGTACGTATTACAATGGCCAGGGGCTTATATTTATATCCCTGGGCTCGACAAGACAGAGTCCTAATCGAATTACAACTCAAGAATAGATATGGAAACTAACAAACTTTCCTATTCTAAAGGTAACTTGGAGTTCCAATCTTCCCCTTCTAAAACGAACTCCGAACATGATCGCTTCCCGACGCTGGAGACTCGTGCTGACGTCATCAATCGACTCCTGTCTTCAAACACGCCGTCTTCGTTTCGGTCAAACAATCGATTCCGGACCGGATCGGCTATTCTCAGCTCTTCGCATAAAAGGCTCTGTTTCCCGAATATCGACTATCTCTGCTGTCGGCATCGGCTATCCATCCCCAGTCCAAATTTTGGTGTAAACACATGCCCCCAATTTTGGGATAAACTTGCTTTGTTCCAAAATTAACACTAAGTCCTAATCGATCTCCATCTTCAAAACGCAGCTGAAACCGTAATCTCCCGCTCAGCACTTCAAAGCTTCGCACCAAAATAAAACCCTAACCAAGAAGGCTCCCGTCTTATTTCTCCTCAGGTTTCGATCCACCGCCTTCAATCAGCTCAAGCAGATGGCGACTCCCTCTGAAATCCCCGAGGTACGAATTTCATCAATCCGTAGTCTTATTCATGAACCCTTGTCCAATTCGGTCACATATGTTGTTCATCATCCAGAATTTGAAAAACGAGATCTTGATTCCACTGAGTGATGTCCCTTCTGCCTATTATCTGGGTCCAATGGGCGATCCAAATCCCTGCAGAGTTCATTAGCAAGAGACCAACCAAATCCCTTTCAGAAGCCCGCTAGTAGATGCATCTTCGTGGTCAAAGAAATCTTTTCGGAACTAGCCGAACATGCCCACCGGATGGAGGAATTGGTTCCGGTGGGTGTCAGAGAAGAAACAGGGCAGATTGGGAGCTATGCAATCTGAGCCAATGCCTCGATCTCTCACTCTGTCAGATTGAGAAGAATGAACCGCTTTTGATTGCTGCCAGCTACTTCTGGTCCAATTCTTTGAATGCCTTTGTGTTTGGAGATGGGCCGATGACTATTACCTTGGGTGACATTCACATGCTCACCGACCTTCAGATTGCCGGGACTTACCCGTATTGGAATCTCCTCTCCACAGGTGAGATGAAGTTCCCAAAGCTAAATGAATACAAAGGCTAGGACCGGCTATGTCAATACTCACCATCTGACAATTCCAAGCATCAGTGAGAAAGGGCACACAACATTTTTGATCATGTGGCTCGAGAGATTTGTCTTCTGTGGTGCTTCTCTAGGACCAGCCTACCCTTTTAAGGCCTTGCAGAGAGATTAGCCCAAGGAAACACAATTCCTTTAGGTAAACTTTTACTGGGATCTGCTTACAGGCTGATGAGCCGAGTTGCCGGCTTTGTGCTAAAAGGTGAAGAGGTTCAATGCACAACAGGCCCCTGGTGGCTAATTCAGTTATGGCTCAACCTGTACTTGCACAAAATGGCTAGGCCAGACCTCCACAACCTCAGCTATCCCTCCATCAACTATGCAGAAGAGGAGAAAAACAGGATAACTAGGGGTTGTCAAAACTTTGGCGAAGCTGCCTTCAGCTATAACCATAGGTATCAGCTGGGGCAGCATGCTTGAAGCATTCTATAGGGGTCCCAGGACCAGATGTATTAACTTGGTTCCCCTATGAAGATGATAAAGAGTTCCCAATGCCTTATACTTTCAAGTTTAGCACAGGGTGTTCAGATAATGGGGCAACTGAAATTTTAATGTGATCATGAAACCCTGTATACTGCCAGTCGACTTCAAACACCTTCGAAGTGCAAGCAGCACCGAGCCCGGTTGACCTTCATATGAATTCTACCACCCCAATGTTGCAGCAAGACAACTGGATTTTGGCCAACTGCCCCCAAAGCTTCCATTCTTACTGCCTTCTGAAGCTCAGAGAAGAAATAACTGAAAATCTAGAAGCTGATAGAGTTTTTACACTGGGAGCAGACCTGCCACTTTACTCAAGTGGAGCAATGGAATCAAATTTTAGTCACCATGAGAGCTTCGACAACTAGGTGGCAGCAATGGCATGCCCATCTATTTTGTCAGGCAATTCATGACAAATGCAAGGCCCTGGACAGCAACCTCAGCTCTGAATTAGCAGTAAGTGTTATCAACCGATCTCATCTAAACCGATCATCTGTAATCTAATTCTTGCCAATGCAGGATGCAGAATGTAATCCACCGGAGCAAATTAAGTACTATTCTTCTTGCCTGGTTATAAGGCTAGGCTCTCAAGCTCCATCTCTGAAGAAGATGATGAAGGCCCCTGTTGCCATAACGACTGTTCCTAACTCTAAAAAGGAAAGCCTCATCTAGCCTTCAAAAGGTGACCACTAAGAGACAAAGGTCAAAAAGGAAGCCTGCCCAGGTATCTGTATCTCTTGAAACATTTTCTACACCATCCATTAGTCATTCAGCTAAAATCGGCCTAATCACCAGATGACTGCTCAGCCGATTCCAACACTGCCTGAGGAACCTCAGATTGAAAAGCAAATAGGACCTACTGGCCCCCAAGACATCGGCTTGAGTTCTTCAGGCATGATAGAAACTCAATAGGAAGTCCTTGAAGCACCCCCCACTCAGGTATCTACTGGAACCACTATTGCAATTAATGATTAGAA
This sequence comes from Eremochloa ophiuroides, assembly GCA_038502445.1. NCBI lineage: Eukaryota > Viridiplantae > Streptophyta > Magnoliopsida > Poales > Poaceae > Eremochloa > Eremochloa ophiuroides. The sequence continues at coordinate 40,225,593 of JAHLJS010000008.1, read as the reverse complement.
CCAGACACATAATCTTGACTACCTGATTTTTTTTTAAAATATAGCCGAACAGTCCTTCTTCTGAAGACACCTGGGGCAGGCTCGAGAAAGAAGGGACACCATCTCCAGGTAGGACAATTCAGCTGTTAACACTATTGTGTTTCTATTATATCATTGACTGTCGCTTTTGTAGAAATCCAATCGGCCATTCCCACTTTGGCCACAGAAATACCAGCTGACACTACATCGGATCCTGGGAAACAAGTGGCCACAGAGACACCAACACGTCCAGAGACCTCATCGGCTCCTTCTGCTTCAGATATTAGAAAGGTAAAATCTTACCAGATTGGCCGATGGCCCTTAACATGCATTATCTGACATAATCATATACCAAATATAGGCACTGCATATTTCATCTCCTAGCTGCTCTTTTAATCTAGAAGAATGCTGCGACGAAGAAGAGCTAAGTTCTAGATCTTTAAAACTGTCCAAGCCAGATTTCAAAAATCGGCTAAGCGAACTCCTTCCTCGGTTGGAAGAAAACTTGGTCAACCTCGCTCTGAATCCTGAACCAATCGATCAAGCTATCCAATTGCTTCAGCAACAAGCACATTCAGTAGCCTTCAACCCCTTGAAGCAGCTTACCAAGTTCAGGAATGAAACTCCAAGGATCACGTCTGCATATGCCAACCTAGCAGAGCTGGAACAGTTGAAGAACAACAAACTGTCCAACAAGTAAGAAGCAACTGGACTAGCCAACCAAGTTAAATCACTGAAAACTTCAATCAGTACAGCCGAGTCAGAGCTGGAAACGCTGAAAGCCAAGCGTGACCAACTGATAAAGGAGCTTGAGGAAGTTAATTCTGCCGTCACCCAACGTGAAATCACTTTATCAACCAACACCATCGACATCAGCCAGAAAAGAAAGCAAGTAAGTGTCATGGTTGCTGATGGCAGGGCAATTCACCAATGCCTAGCTCTTCTTAAGATGATGGCTGATGAAGATCAAGCATTGTTACAAGCCGGCCACGTCCTTCATGCTGAAATTATCTCATCTATTCGATCGATGTTAGCCTTGTAATGCTTTCCTGGCAACACTTACTTTGTGCAATGTATATACACCCCGTGTATAGCCTCTGACAATTTCATCCTGCTTTAAAAGCCAGTAAATCGGCTATTTTATCTGTCTGCTTTAGAATTGGCTAAACAGCCAGACCCTCTTGCCACTGTCTGCGAGAATTGATCCAAGCAGCCGATTCCAGGGTGCCTATTCAAAATAACCGATCGAATGCTAACCGATCGCGGCAACTGTTCCGGATTCAAGAAACGTGACTTAACTCCAGTATAAAATCCGCCGCGCTGCTTCATTTCCTGAGGAAACCATCCTTGACGCCTCTGTCTTATAAATATCCGCCCGACCTGAATGTGCAACTGCATACGCCATCGATCCTTACTCGCTCGGCCTTCCTTCTTCGTCTTTTCATTTTCGGACCTAGTTCCAGTCCCAAATCCTCCAATGGCCGGCAACGAAGATCGCGGCAAGCGCCCGGCAACCGATCCAGCCGAGAGCGACGAACTCCTTCGTCGAATCCGCTCTCTGAGGTCGCAGGCCAACCTGCTGGAGACGATACTGAGGTAAGATTACTGCTTATCTTGGCACATCTACTCGAGTCCGGAACTGATTATCATCACTCTTGCAGCAATCCTCCAACCATCGGCGTCGGGGGCTCTAGAGCCGCCGCCGGGCCCTCACCAGTCACTCCCGCATTGGGCGGCGCTATTCCTGCGGCCGCCGGAGCCACCCCTGCAGCGGGTGACGCTGCAGGTTCATCCCGTGCGCCAAGGCGCTGGGCGACGAGTCGGCAGCTGGCCATCTACAGCAGGTAAGCCGATCTGCATCTATGGTGTTGGTTCCCGGCTTTCGATTCTGATATTCTTGTTCTTCCTTCATTTTTCAGCCAGCAGCGCATCCTCCACCTGCCATCGGGCGCGCCGATAGGCGAGTCCTCGCGAGTGCGTCGCACCACGCCTCAGCCGATCCCTCAACAAGATCTGGCTCCTAGTGCAGCCTCCAAGGAGGGGTCCAGGTCTGGGTCTTCCTCAGGCTCGGCCAACTCCTATACCGCCGACGACGGCCGCCACTTCCACTATCAGATGGTGGAATACCGTAACCTCTATTCAGAGGCTACGAAGGGGAATGGCCGGCTGCAGGGCGTTAACGAAGCCCAAGCAGCCGTGCTCGCTGCTGCCGAGACCGAGGTGGCAAACATGCAGGCCCACCTCGCCGAGTCGGACGCCAAGGTGGCGGGTAAATTTTTGGAGTCATCCTATGATGTGTCGATGAAAAATTCTTGCACTAACTCCCTTGTTTCTTGCAGCCCTAATCGCGCAGCTGGAGGAGCTGCGCGTGGCCGCTGAGGATGCCACCAACGTCGTGAACGCCCGTGGCGAGACGCTGGCGCAGAGGCTCCAGGATGTCCACAACCGAGTCCGTCAGGTGGCCAAGGCTGGCGTCCGTCATGGCGCCACCGGGGCTCTCGTGGCGGCCCGACTCCGCTCCGGCATCGCCCTGGAGGCCATCGAGCCCGGGTTCCCGGAGGGCCAGGACATGGGAGAGGCCAGTGCCCAACTGGCGGTCTTTTTCCCCCATGCCGATGGGGTCGCGGTCGTCAACGACGCCGAAGATGTCATTGCTAGGGCCACCAACAATGATGTCTAGAATGTATCAGACTGCAATGTAAATATAATCAATAATTAAACTCAGTTGAGAACCAACAATCTGATCTTCATATGTCTCAGAATTTTTCTTTTTTTTTATTTTTGCTCTAAAGGCGATGCTTATCGCATCGGCTGTTACACTCCATCGAGGGTGTTACAATTTTTTGTGCTGAAGGCGACTCGTTAAAACGAGGTTGGCTATTACATAACTTCTATTTTTGTCCTGAAGGCGATCCTCTGCTCAGAATCGGCTGTCAGAGCCAGATTCAAATGAGTCGGCTGTCAACCCCCGACTGGAATGCTAGGGTAATATTTCTTTAAATACTTCCCGTTGATCGCCCTAGCAAATCTTCTCCCTCCCAAATCTTCAAGGATGTAGGCATTGCCGGGCGCACATTCCACAATTCGATACGGGTCTTCCCAATTTGGAGACCATTTGCCGAATCGACCGTCTTTAGTACCAATAGGCCATATAACTTTCCATACCTGCTCTGATTCAACAAAACTCTTGCTTCTCACCTTGGTGTTGTAATATTTGGCTACCCATCTTGTTCTTCTCAATGCACTCCAAAGCTTTGAGCCGATGACAATGTAGATCTTCAAGGCTGTCCATCGTGATGTCTCTGCATTCACCGGTTGTAAGCTTGTTTTGCAACATGACACGTCGTGTTTCAGACTGGATCTCCCATGGCAGGACAACAGCGTGTCCATAGACTAACTCATAGGGCGTGGCCTTGATCGATCCATGTTGCGCCATTCGCTACGCCCACAGAGCCTTACTTAATGTCAAGTACCATCTTCTGGGAGTCTGCTCAATCTTCTTCTTGATGACCTTGATTAAAATTTGATTTGAAGCTTTAGCCTGACCATTGGCTTGGGCATAATAAGGCGAAGAATTATAAATTTTGATGCCCATGTCGTCAGCAAAGGTCAGAAACTCATTTGAAGTGAACATTGTCCCTTGATCGGTCATGATGGTCTGAGATATACCAAACCTGTAGATAATGTGCTCCTTCACGAACTCTATTATATCACCAGATGTAGCATTTTTTAGAGGCACAGCTTCTACCCATTTGATGAAATAGTCAGTTGCAACCAATATCCACTTGTGATCTTTGCTCGATGGTGGATAGATTTGGCCGATCAGATCGATTCCCCAACCTCTGAACGGTCATGGCTTGATGATAGGATTCATAGCTGAAGCAGGAGATTTCTGCACATTCTCAAATTTCTAGCACACTTGGCAACCCTTGTAATATTTGAAACAATCTTGGAGCATTGTTGGACAATAATAACCAGTCCTCCAGATGATCCACTTCATCTTGTGAGCCGATTAGTGAGCACCACAGACTCCTTCATGAACCTCACTCATCAGCTTTGCTGACTCTTCTGCCCCGAGGCATTTTAACAGCACCCCTTCAACAGTCTTATAGTACAAGTGACCATCTAGCAACACATACTTGATAGCCTTGTATCTCAACTTTCTACTGACTTTCTGAGAAGGATCTGCAAGGTAACTTGCTATCTCGTCCTGCCAGTCATCTGCTGATTGCTCGGTGCTGAAGATTTCCTACATGGACCCGTAGCCCGAGGCGCTCTGTGCCAATCGATTAGCCTCCTGATTCTGAGGTCGAGGAATATGATGAAGCGAGACCGCTATAAATTCCCTGATCAAAGCTTAGCACTGATCATGATAGCCTCTGAGTATGTCGTCTTTACATTTATATAGGCCGAGCAATTGGTTGATGACTAGTTGTGAATCTCCGAAAACTTCAACTATATCGGCCTTTGCTTCATGCAGAAGCTGAAACCCCCTTTCAGATCGCCTCATATTCAGCTTGATTATTTGTCACCATAGGCCCAATCTGGAAAGCAAACTCAAAACACTGTCCCCGAGGTGATATGAGCACCACTCTAGCACCTCCACCTTGTTTGCAAGATGACCCATCGAAGAACATAGTCCATGGCGCTACGTCGACCATATTGACAGTGCCTCCGTGATGCTGGGTAATAAAATCGGCTATCGCTTGACCTTTGACTGCCTTAGCCAATTCGAACCTCAAGTCGAACTCAGAGAGTGCCAAGATCCATTTGCCGATCCGCCCATTCAGGATTGGCATTGATAACATATGCTTGATTACGTCCGCCTTGGACACCACCACACACTCGGCTGACAATAAGTAATGCCTCAACTTGGTACATGAATAAAATAAACACATGCACAACTTCTCAGTTGGTGTGTATCTTGTTTTAGGATCCAAAAGTCTCCTGCTCAGATAGAAAACTGCTCTCTCTTTTCCTTCATACTCCTGAAAAAGGGCCGATCCAATTGTATGGTCCTCGGCCATCACGTACAACTTGAAAGGCTTCCCTACCTGTGGTGGCACCAAAATAGGTGGAGATTTCATATACTCTTTGATCTCGTCAAAATCCTTTTACTGTACGTCACCCCATCTGAATTCTTGATCATCCTTAAGCTTCAATAGTGGCAAGAATGGGAGCATCTTCTCTGACAGATTGGCAATAAATCTTCTGATGAAATTAATCTTGCCAAGCAAAGACTGTAACTCCTTCTTGTTGGTCGGAGGCACAAGTTGATCAATGGCTTTCTGGCTCTTGCTACCAATCTCTATCCCCTTGCGATGAACCATGAAACCCAGAAACTCACCAGCCGATACCCCGAAAGCACATTTATTAGGATTCATCTTCAGCCCATGCTTTCTCGTGCATTCTAGGGTAGCCTTCAAATCGGCTACATGATCTTTGTAGCTCTTGGATTTCACAACCACATCATCAATATAAATTTCAACAATCTCGCCGATCAACTTATGAAAAATATAATTCATGGCTCTTTGATAAGTTGCACCGGCATTTTTCAAGCCAAAAGTCATTACAACCCATTCGAACAAACCGATTGCACCGGGACACCTAAAAGCTGTCTTGGGAATATCTTCGTCAGCCATGAAAATCTGGTTGTAACCGGCGTTGCCGTCCATGAAGCTGATGACCTGGTGCCCTGCCGCTGAATCAACCAACATATCGGCTATTGGCATTGGATAACCATCCATCGAGGTCGCCCTGTTCAAATCTCTAAAATCAATACAAACTCGTAATTTGCCATTCTTCTTATACACAGGGATGATATTCGACACCCATTATCGGCAAGCTCGAATGAACTTGGCTTCCAACAATCTCTTGATTTCGGCCTTGATATCAGGTAATGCGTCTAACTTGAGTCGCCGTGGAAGCTGCTTGAATGGCCAAAATCCAGGCTTGATAGGCAGTCTATGCTCAACAATCGACTTGTCTAAACCAGGCATTTCATAATATTCCCAGGCAAAGCAATCTTTATATTCTTTCAATAGATCGATTAACTTTCGCTTGAACTTAGGGTCAAGGTTGGCGGCAATGTACGTCGGCCTTGGTCTGTCACCAGGTCCAATATCTACTTCTTCGAGTTTATCGGCCGACGCAAAGCCCTGCCCAAGCTTGCCCTTGGTGCCATCGATTGGATTCTCCATTAATAAAAAGATTCAGAGCTGATCGCCCAAACCAGCTGTTGACTCTCATCATTGACTTTGACGGAGCCTTCATCCCAAGTCTTACCAGAAAAACAATCATGATCCCTGGCTTCCCAGTAAGCGGCATCTGCCGTAGCAACGCTCAACCGAATCATCAGCCGGGACCACTTCGACCTCATCACCATGCCACTGGATCACACATTGGTGCATTGTAGATGGCACACAGCAATTGGCATGGATCCAGTCACGTCCAAGCAGCAAACTATATGAGCCCTTGCTGTCGATCACGAAGAAAGTAGTAAGCATCGTCTTCTTTCCGACTGTCAACTCGACATTGATTGCGCCCCGGGTGTTGGAAGAGTTGCCCCCGAAGTCCTTCAGCATCATGTCGGTCTCGATCAAGTCATCAGAGCCCTTGCCCAGTTTATGAAAAGTTGTGTAGGGCATGAGATTGACTGTGGCACCACCATCTACCAGCATCTTGGTCATCGGCATTCCATCAACGTATCCTTTGAGGTAAAGAGCCTTCAGGTGCCGATGCTTGGGCGGCTTGTCAAAAGTAACCTACTGCGCGAAAACCAACTTGGCGGTGCCCTGCTCGGACTCTAACTCATCAGACTCAGAAGATACATTGGGAACCCTGAACTCAGTCGGAAGCACGAACACTATCTGTGCATCGGCTATTGCCATTCCCTTGTCTTGAGAGGCTTCTCCCGCCAGACTTGCCTTTGGCCGCCTTCTGCTTTAAGCTCTCTGTTCCTGAGGCGCTGCACATGGTGTCTTTGACTCCTGGTTAAGTACCCAGGGCACCACTGGCCTTCCTGCCTGGACGGCTCCTCGCGATCGACTAACGCTGCATCAAGCCGATCATGCACATCCCTTTTTTCGCGCCGATCCTGCATGTCTCACGGGCGTCCAAGCCTCTTATGCATAGATCGGCGGGTGGTTTGAGACTACCTGTACTCCCAGTACTGATCACTACACTCCGGGCAATTGCGGATAGTCGGCAGTTTCAAACCTTCGTTCCAGCAGTGTCGGAAGAATGGGTAATACTAGTGCTCTTTTTCTTCCTCCCGACGATAGGCTAGTTCTTCCTGATAGCGTGCTTCCTCTTCATCACGGGCCCACCTTCGGTACTCTTCTTCTTCAAGCTGTCTCTGGTGACTCTTCTCTCTCTGCCTTCGCCATTTGTTCAATAAATTGCGAGAAGTCACCCTGGTCTTGCTGGATTCCCCCTGCTCAGGTCGGTTCCTGCTCTGCTCCCTGCTGTTCTTGATCATCTCCAGTTCTTCGGCTATTATCTAGCATGCCTGGATCAACAGATGCATTCCTTTTCGCCTAATCAGAAGTCAGGACTCTTACCTTGCCTGCAGGGGAGGTCACCCCGACCATGTTCTAGCCTTTCGAGAACAGGAATTTATCAATCTTCATCTTCTCTTTGGCAGGACTATCAAACTTCAATAGGCCATGAGAGATAGCTCTTTGGATCTGAGTTCTGAACACACGGCATCCATTAGTGTCATGCGTGTCACAGCCGTGGTACTGGCAGAACGGCTTCCCTTTCAATTCTTCAGGAGAGGGCTTGACATAATCTGCAGGGAATGTGATCTGCCAAACATTGACCAGCAAATCGAAGAGCTTGTCCAACTTGTTTGTGTCAAAACCATATTGATCTTCAATGCTCCAATTCTTGGGCACAGCCATAGGCCTCTTGCCCTACTTCAATTCGACAGCAGCAACCTCGTCCTCGCCTTCATCTTCTGAATCAGAATTGCCGACGTACGTGGTGTGTCACACCCAATTTTAAGGATAAAATTGAATGCATAACCTTATGTGCGCCCCAGGATCAGTCACACACATAAGCCAACAAATACAAGGTAATATCAAAAGGCAATGATCAAATACATAACGTAGTATAATTAGAATATAACCTTAAGAAGCAAAACAGCAGAAAGACTCTCCGATCTTCGCGTGTAGATGCCAACTCCACAGGGACACAACTGACTGGTTGACCACAAGCCTAAACTTCTCCTGAGGTGTGGGGGGAATAGCAAGAGTGAGTCCATATCGAACTCAGCAAATATAGCATGGGCTTTATGAGGCTCAAACAAGATAGACACGGGTTTACAGCGGTTTGCTTTTAATTAAGCATCTTTTATGCAATTGGATAGCAACAAGTTGAATAAGCCCATAATTCATGATCATAAGTAAACATAATTAATGAATTGCAACAATCAATTAGCAACAAGTCAACATCACCCAAAAAGATAACTACTCCGTGAGTTTTCCGGGCCACTCGTGACCGTGAGCGCGGCTAGTATACCAGTTTTACACTCTGCAGAGGTTGTGCACTTTCACTATGAGCCGTGATTCCCATTTGCTCGGGGTAGCTAGCCCCATAACACTTCCAAGGTGAGCGAGCAGGGTTTCACTATGAAGTCTTTCAAAATACTCCGTCTAACAAGTTAGGGCCGCTAGGAACCCGGCAAGCAGATGTAGAGCCCCCCTTCGTCGTGGCACAAGGTCACACAGGTTATACACACTCGGACAGGAGCCGCACTATACCCGAGTCGTCAGGTCCCATCACGCCTTTCGGTAACCTCTAACAAGCTAGAAAAAGGACCTATACTTGACTAAAACCAGAGCCATGTAGCCCTCATAGTTGCACTGTAAGTCCCAGCTTTTGCTGACAGATCATTACCAAGGGGGAAAGGATATGGAACATCATAAAACTATGCTCGAATCCCCTAGTTCCATGTTGCTAAAAAGACATCTTTCAATGTTATTGCATATTCAATTAATCAAGTTTACATGATCATGATTCCAATAGCGCGCTAGCATCAACTATCCAATGCATAAATCCCATAGGTGATCAAGGAACAAGATAACAATACTAGGTAGAAACTATGGTTAACAAGGTAGACACATGCACATGAAATTAATTATTGCGGTGAATAGGATAACATGGAAGATCCCATGCTATGCTTGCCTTGATCAAAGTACTCTGGAGAACTTGGATCCTCAACGTACTCTTGATCACCAACGTATAACTCACCGTTTGAACTCGATCATAAAATCACCACACAATCATCGAGGCAATCATACACGAAGCAAACAAGATTTAGATTAGAAACAGTACACCAACAGTAGAAAGGCAGATTGAAAAGTTTATAAAAATAATCTACGCGTCGCTACGATTCCAACGATATAAAGATCATGAAAATCGGAGTTCAAACGGAGAAGTTATGAAATAAACAAGTTTTACTTTAATAGATTAAATATAATCTCGAATTTTAAAAGTTGAAAATATATGAAACAGTGGTACCATCAGATATATTATGAAATTACGAATCTAACGCAATTTGAATCGTTCAAATCGGATCTAAAACGAGTAAATTATAGCTAAAACAAATCTAGTGGCAAATATGCAATTTCAGAAAACATCTTTTCATTAAACCGAGACAAACTACGTTTTCTAAATCGGAAAGCGTAAACGGGGGAATGCGCCAAGTGACTGCGGGTTAAGTATTAAAAAATGCAGGGGGTTATTCGCAAAAACGCCAGCTGAAAGGGTATCGGCGAATAGGAGCCGTCCGATTCGAATTGGACGTCTCGGATTAGATGGGAGGGGGTGTGGGCGGCGCTCCGGCCATGTACAGAGACCGTGCGGCGGCTCCATCGCCAGAGGGTGGCCGCAGACGGCGTTTTCGGGGCTTGGAAGCTCGGTTCACCTCGGGATCTGGTCGGGGAGCAAGAGAAGCTCAAGCTAAACCTATCCATGGTTTCGGTTGCCACAGAGGTAGCTCGGAGAGGATGCGGCGAGCTCGGTGGCGGAACTATGGCGGTTGCGAAGCTCGGCATCATGGCTACAGTGCACCAAACGGAGGGAGAAGGGGTCGGGAAGATCCCTGACCTTGCTGCGAAGCTTGGAGGGCAACCAATTTTGATGGAGAGACTTCTCGTTGGCGAAATCGACGGCGACGGCGGAGCTCGGGGCGGCGGCGGTTCTGTGGCTGCGGCAAGGGCACGATTGGAGGCGGCGGCTTGCTCGGGAACTTGTGGGGAGGGACGGCAGAGCTCGGCCGACCTATATAGGGGCGCGAGGGAGGCATAGAGATCCGGACTCGGGAGAGAGAGGGCGAGTGTGTGAGCTCACCTAGGGCGGTTTGGAGGGCCGAAATCGACTCGGGGGTGGCTCTCCACGTGCTCCGGCGGGCGGTGATCTCCTACAACGTCGGCGAGGGTGCATTAGTGCACAATTAAAGCGGAAAAAGGGTCGGGCTACCTCGGGAGATCACGCAAATGCTCAGTAAGGGGCTTACGGCGAGGATTAAATCCCGAGGACGACGAATTGGTTGCGGCGGCGGAAAGCTTCGAGCGGCGGCTCTGTTCGGTTCTCGCGGGAGCTCGGCAGTGGTGGCGAGAAGAGGCGACTAGGGTTAGGTGACGGCTACGAGGGGGTGTGGCGCTACTTAAGTACTCCCGAGGTGTGACGACAATCTCGGAGATTGAAACAAACACGGCGAGCGAAGAAATCGGCTTCGGCCGTTTCTTCTCTGCTTCGGACTTCTCGGCGCGGCGACGAACTCGGCTTCGGCCATTTTCCTTCTTGCCCGCGTCGGACTCTCGGCGAGCAGCAGAGGGAAACTGGGGAGGGGCTGTCCTGTGGGTCCTCCATGGTAGTGGGTCAAGGCGCTGGGCCCGGTTGGCAGTCACGGCAGAGGGACGCTCCGCGCGCGCGTGCTCGGCCGCGGCGGTGCTCTGCCTCTCGTGCATGGAAGAAGCAAAGGGGAGGGGGAAGGGGCTGCCCGGTGGGGCCCGGTCGTCAGTCAGAGGTGGGAACAGGGGGCGCTCAGCTTGCTGTGCCGGCTGGCTAGCTAGCTAGCTGGGCCTCGGCCCAAGTTAGCAAGGGAGGGGGCAGGCCGAAAGGAAAAGGAGGACTAGGCCCTCGGGCCAAAATCAGAGAGGGAAGGTTTTTCCTATTTCCCTTTTCTATTTTCTAATTTTATTTTCCAAAAGGATTTTCAAATTGGGTTTTGAAATATTTGAAAAATTCAAATAAGCTACAACAGTACAAAGAAGAAATGCTCCAGCATGAATGCATCATACATGTGTATGACCTAGGTTTGATTTTATATTTGTGAAAAATTATTATTTCCCTATATTGGAATGATCAACTAATTGCATAATTAAATAAATTCCCACTATTTAAAGGAATGCAATTTTTCGGGTGTTACAATTCTACCCCCCTTAAAAGGAATCTCGTCCCGAGATTCGAGAGAGCAAGATCAAAAGAATGAAGTTTAGATGTTTGAGGAGATTCAGATACTCTACCATTGAATCTTCTTTGTTTTCTCGGGTACCTCCTCTTTCATGATAATAATTCTGATGCTCATTTCCTGTTGTCACCACCTCTATAAATACGCCATGTAATGTTTCCATAGCCTTGATGGGTATCCAGTATGGTAAGATCCTTTGTCAGTAATAACTCATCCAATCGCATATGTGATACACATCTAATGTTCCATATAATATCTCAAGTGATTCCAATGTTTATGGGTCCATCGCGCTTCCGCTGCGCTACTCTGATATTCGATCCAAACTCTACACTTGTGTCCGATCAGGCAATATTTCTCAACTTCATACATGAATTGATATTTCTGAATCTTGTGCTTGATAGTGTCCTCTCCAAACGTGGAGGTATCTGATTCTTCCAAGTAAAATCATCGAAGCTCAGAAATCTTCGTCTTGTTACTCTTTACCTTGGCTACCCCCCTTAAAAGAAATTAACTTGGGGTACCAAGGATAGCTCGCATCCTCTTTCAAGTGGGTTGATTAACTACCATCATGTACTTCTAACATTCTAACAGTACCCATGAGCATAGGTAAGAATAGGTAATCTGAAGTTATTCGCAAGCAGAAAAACAACAGCTCAGTAAATCAGTTGTAACTTCAGATTTGTTACTCCAAATAAGCCGCAGCACATACCGTTGGAAAGCTGCTGAAATTTCCTACAACTTTGATGTAGAACATGTTTCCAGATTCTGTAGTTATAATGGTCGAAAACAGGGCACAACCAAAATATTTTCAGATTCCGGACATCACAGTTGCATCGTCTTGTGATTTTCACAACTCCCAAACTATAATAGCTATCAGGGTGATTCTTATGCCCACAGAACGATCTTGAAGTCTACTTATGTCCAGAATTTTTCCAAGATTTTTTTGATCTTCCAGAAATAGAGGTAGAGGCTAACAAGGACATGTTGCTTCGAGAAGACAGAATAAAGCAAGCAATAGAGAAAGAGAACCCAACTATGTATTCTATTAATCCTCATACCTTAGGCATATAAACTAAATGAAATTATAGACAATTCCATAAGATCATTACAATTAGTACAAAGATCCAAATCAGGCAATGTCATAATAACAATTCAATAAGGCACAACAATCACAAATGCTTTGCGACAATATCGTTCTATCTCTATCAAGGGTTCAACTCTAAGGCTACTACTTCAGATTATACAAGAATGAGGTAAGAGATAGTTCTAAAAAAATTTCAAGCCAATGAGTGGATAAAAGATTTATAGCAAAAAAGAGGAGATGAATATCAAGGTAAGGGGTATAGCAAAGCAGAAATTATCAAGGGTTATGGAACAAGGACTCCATAGGAAGTTATAAAACTTAAGATGACCAATTTCCAACTAGGCTTGCATCTTCCAGTCAGCATTGCTTTGATACCACTTTGTCACACCCAATTTTAAGGATAAAATTGAATGCATAACCTTATGTGCACCCCAGGATCAGTCACACACATAAGCCGACAAATACAAGGTAATATCAAAAGGCAATGATCAAATACATAACGTAGTATAATTAGAATATAACCTTAAGAAGCAAAACAGCGGAAAGACTCTCCGATCTTCGCGTGTAGACGCCAACTCCACAGGGACACAACTGACTGGTTGACCATAAGCCTAAACTTCTCCTGAGGTGTGGGGGAATAGCAAGAGTGAGTCCATGTCGAACTCAGCAAATATAACATGGGGTTTATGAGGCTCAAACAAGATAGACACGGGTTTACAGCGGTTTGCTTTTAATTAAGCATCTTTTATGCAATTGGATAGCAACAAGTTGAATAAGCCCATAATTCATGATCATAAGTAAACATAATTAATGAATTACAACAATCAATTAGCAACAAGTCAACATCACCCAAAAAGATAACTACACCGTGAGTTTTCCGGGCCACTCGTGACCGTGAGCGCGGCTAGTATACCAGTTTTACACTCTGCAGAGGTTGTGCACTTTCACTATGAGCCGTGATTCCCATTTGCTCGGGGTAGCTAGCCCCATAACACTTCCAAGGTGAGCGAGCAGGGTTTCACTATGAAGTATTTCAAAATACTCCGTCTAACAAGTTTGGGCCGCTAGGAACCTGGCAAGCAGATGTAGAGCCCCCCTTCGTCGTGGCACAAGGTCACGCAGGTTATACACACTCGGACAGGAGCCGCACTATACCCGAGTCGTCAGGTCCCATCACGCCTTTCGGTAACCTCTAACAAGCTAGAACAAGGACCTATACTTGACTAAAACCAGAGCCATGTAGCCCTCATAGTTGCACTGTAAGTCCCAGCTTTTGCTGACAGATCATTACCAAGGGGGAAAGGATATGGAGCATCACAAAACTATGCTCGAATCCCCTAGTTCCATATTGCTAAAAAGACATCTTTCAATGTTATTGCATATTCAATTAATCAAGTTTACATGATCATGATTCCAATAGCGCGCTAGCATCAACTATCCAATGCATAAATCCCATAGGTGATCAAGGAACAAGATAACAATACTAGGTAGAAACTATGGTTAACAAGGTAGACACATGCACATGAAATTAATTATTGCGGTGAATAGGATAACAAGGAAGATACCATGCTATACTTGCTTTGATCAAAGTACTCTGGAGAACTTGGATCCTCAACGTACTCTTGATCACCAACGTATTGCTCACCGTCTGAACTCGATCATAAAATCACCACACAATCATCGAGGCAATCATACACGAAGCAAACAAGATTTAGATTAGAAACAGTACACCAATAGTAGAAAGGCAGATTGAAAAGTTTATAAAAATAATCTACGCGTCGCTACGATTCCAACGATATAAAGATCACGAAAATCGGAGTTCAAACAGAGAAGTTATGAAATAAACAAGTTTTACTTTAATAGATTAAATATAATCTCGAATTTTAAAAGTTGAAAATATATGAAACAGTGGTACCATCAGATAGATTATGAAATTACAAATCTAACGCAATTTGAATCGTTCAAATCGGATCTAAAACGAGTAAATTATAGCTAAAACAAATCTAGTGGCAAATCTGCAATTTCAGAAAACATCTTTTCATTAAACCGAGACAAACTACGTTTTCTAAATCGGAAAGCGTAAACGGGGGAATGCGCCAAGGGACTGCGGGTTAAGTATTAAAAACTGCAAGGGGTTATTCGCAAAAACGCCGGCTGAAAGGGTATCGGCGAATAGGAGCCGTCCGATTCGAATTGGACGTCTCGGATTAGATGGGAGGGGGTGTGGGCGGCACTCCGGCCATGTACAGAGACCGTGCGGCGGCTCCATCACCGGAGGGTGGCCGGAGACGGAGTTTTCGAGGCTTGGAAGCTCGGTTCACCTCGGGATTTGGTCGGGGAGCAAGAGAAGCTCAAGCTAAACCTATCTATGGTTTCGGTTGCCACAGAGGTAGCTCGGAGAGGATGCGGCGAGCTCGGTGGCGGAACTATGGCGGCTGCGAAGCTCGGCATCATGGCTACAGTGCACCAAGCCGAGGGAGAAGGGGTCGGGAAGATCCCTGACCTTGCTGCGAAGCTTGGAGGGCAACCAATTTTGACAGAGAGACTTCTCGTTGGCGAAATCGACGGCGACGGCGGAGCTCGGGGCGGCGGCGGTTCTGTGGCTGCGGCAAGGGCACGATTGGAGGCGGCGGCTTGCTCGGGAACTTGTGGGGAGGGACGGCAGAGCTCGGCCGACCTATATAGGGGCACGAGGGAGGCGTAGGAGATCCGGACTAGGGAGAGAGAGGGCGAGTGTGCGAGCTCACCTAGGGCGGTTTGGAGGGCCGAAATCGACTCGGGGGTGGCTCTCCACGTGCTCCGGCGGGCGGTGATCTCCTACAATGTCGGCGAGGGTGCATTAGTGCACAATTGAAGCGGAAAAAGGGTCGGGCTACCTCGGGAGATCACGCAAATGCTCAGTAAGGGGCTTACGGCGAGGATTAAATCCCGAGGACGACGAATTGGTTGCGGCGGCGGAAAGCTTCGAGCGGCGGCTCTGTTCGGTTCTCGCGGGAGCTCGGCAGTGGCGGCGAGAAGAGGCGGCTAGGGTTAGGTGACAGCTACGAGGGGGTGTGGCGCTGCTTAAGTACTCCCGAGGTGTGACGACAATCTCGGAGATTGAAACAAACACGGCGAGCGAAGAAATCGGCTTCGGCCGTTTCTTCTCTGCTTCGGACTTCTCGGCGCGGCGACGAACTCGGCTTCGGCCGTTTTCCTTCTTGCCCGCGTCAGACTCTCGGCGAGCAGCAGAGGGAAACAGGGAAGGGGCTGTCCTGTGGGTCCTCCACGGTAGCGGGTCAAGGCGCTGGGCCCGGTTGGCAGTCACGGCAGAGGGACGCTCCGCGCGCGTGCTCGGCCGCGGCGGTGCTCTGCCTCTCGTGCATGGAAGAAGCAGAGGGGAGGGGGAAGGGGCTGCCCGGTGGGGCCTGGTCGTCAGTCAGAGGTGGGAACAGGGGGCGCTCAGCTTGCTGTGCCGGCTGGCTAGCTAGCTAGCTGGGCCTCGGCCCAAGTTAGCAAGGGAGGGGGCAGGCCGAAAGGAAAAGGAGGACTGGGCCCTCAGGCCAAAATCAGAGAGGGAAGGTTTTTCCTATTTCCCTTTTCTATTTTCTAATTTCATTTTCCAAAAGGATTTTCAAATTAGGTTTTGAAATATTTGAAAAATTCAAATAAGCTACGACAGTACAAAGAAGAAATGCTCCAGCATGAATGCATCATACATGTGTATGACCTAGGTTTGATTTTATATTTATGAAAAATTATTATTTCCCTATATTGGAATGATCAACTAATTGCATAATTAAATAAATTCCCACTATTTAAACGAATGCAATTTTTCGGGTGTTACATGGCGTGCTTGTACTTTGCATCCTTCCTGAAGGCTTGAGCTTGCAACTCCAGCGCTGACACCCTATACATCACCTGGCTGACAGTGTCGAAGTCAGTGCCAACCAACTTCTCCTGAACGTGCGGGAGCAATCCCCCAATGACCAGGTGAGCGAGTTACTTGTCCATGAGGTTCAATGAATAGCACATGTTCCTCGTCTCCCGGATATGCTTGATAAAGGCCGACCCGGTCTCGCTGCTCTTCTGAGGCATGCTGGTCAGATCAACGATAGTATTTTCCCCAGTATCAGAGAAGAAATAGTTGTGGAACTTGCTCTCTAAATCCGTCCAGTTCTGAATCGACTTTGGCTCCAGAGTAGTGAACCAACTGAACGCCGGGCCAGTCAATGATAGTGAGAAGAAGCGGACCTTGTGAACGTCCTCATATGACACCTCGCCAAGCTGAGTAAGATATCGGCTAATGTGCTCTAAGGTGGACACGTCATCCTGCCCACTAAACTTGGTGAAGTCTGGTAGGCGATACTTAGGAGGCAGCGCCACACGATCAAACCACTCGAGATACGAGCGTCTGTATCTGATTGAGACTCCTGCCTTCGGCTACAAGCCGAATTGATCCCTGAGCATTGTACTCATCTTGCTCTGCAATTCATCTTGAGGTGACTGAGTATAACCGGGGTGTGGTGCCGACGTGAGCTCACTATAAGTGTGCCCGACGTGAAAATTTGGAGCTGTTGGAGGCACGTTCCCGACCGACACATTTCCAGTTGTATTCATGTAAGCAGCGATCTGCTCAGGAGAGTAGTCTCTGTATAGCTTGGGCTGCGCAGCTATTTTTGGAGCCGAATCCGTCATCATATTGGGATGTTGAACAGAAGGCTTTGGCGGGTTCGGCTGTTGCGGCGGAGGATTAGACGTCCCGGCCGCTGCATTTGAGTTGGAATCTTCTGGAGGTATGTTGAAGTATGTTGGGCCCAATGATTCCCAGTCCTGCCTCTTGATGACTGTCTTCATGATGTTATAGAATGTCTGCAGGAAAACGTTGTGATGATGCCCGACTGCCTGATGTGAAGCCGACCAGATGGCGCTGAGAAGATAATCCTTGAACTCTTCTTCACCCTTGTCGCTGTAGCCATGCAGGATCCACCTTGAAAAGGGATTCTTCTTCACCACTCGACCCTCACGGGTCTTGCTGAATGACAGCAGGTAGGCATCAGAAAACTCCTCAATGAGCTGCTCTAAGATCACAACATCTTCAGGTTCGATCTCTTCACGCTTGACCCTGATGACGCCGTCATCCCTCGGGGTGTTGTCCGCAGCTCCCTTATTTTTGGCCACGAGTGAAAACGGTCCCACCAGGCGTGCCAAAAAGTGTGTTGGCTCAAAAAGTGGTTCTCGCGCTCAACACACCAGCGAAGCCGGAATGACCCTTGAATGCAGACGGAACTCCCGCAGATATAGCTAGCTTCAGGCCCAGTCTGAGAGTGCCGATGACTCCCAAGCGTGCCAGTCAATTTAACCTGCAATTGACAAGAAAAAAGATATAATCAGTAACAACAAGGTAATACTCACTGGTGTGTCCAGATAGTTTTAAATTTTCGGCCTAATAGACCTCGTTTGTAGGCTATCGACTAAAGAGTCGATATCCGGATGATACGAACCGATTTTCATGAAATAAACATTATGACGTAAAATAACCGATTCACTTGTATTTATAGCAATAAAGACTTGCATGAGAAAAGATATAACTTATTTAATGCACACATGTCAAGTCAATTTGATCAAAGATGTCAAAATATAGAAACAGATCGAAATCGGCTAATTAACCGACTCGACAGATATCTGAATGAGGAAACATGACGAAATCAGCTAATTAGCCGATTCGGTAAATACGAGTGACATACAAGCAGATAAGACGAGTAATGCTCAAATCTTCAAACCAATATAGTTAACTCAACGTTTACAATAGTGGGGATTGAGCGGATCGAGGCAGCCATAATGTAAACTATGATTTAAATCTATCAATTGTCGAATTCAAGCACTATTCATCTTATAACTTGAATACAACTCGTACACAATCAAGATCTAGATTTTATCGGCTATTGCAAGCATATTCTATTCATCAATGCATAAACATGAAGCAATTATCATTCATTGAATAAATAGATTTAAAGATGTAAAGCCGATATAAACAGATCAAGATTGGGCAAATTTGGTGAGTGATACATGTAAATAAACAAATAAACTCAAACATCACTGATAACTTGACGAATCTAACTAAGATGCCACTTTTAGTTAGAGCCGATAACTAATCCATGCATATTAACCAAATTAATCTAAGCCTTCGTCCACCGGATGACACTAAACATAGATTAAGCATGCAAACAAGCATGAATCGATAACTAATCCTTTATTTGATCTAAGTCCACGTCCACCGGATGACGCTAAACTCATATCAAACAAGAATCGACCTTGATCTACAAAGCTCCCATGTCCACTGGATGACATTAAGGAGACAAAGCTTAGTAAGGCATGACGGTACTTACAAGCAAGCTTGCGTCCACCGAAATCTACTTTACTCCTTGTTGACACTTGTTATCATCCAAATTTTATTATCAATTATCCCTGCATTAAGCATGAATATCCAGTAGAATAGGGTTATTACTGACAGATTCCATGAGTTTTGGTGAATTGTCTATTTCCCAGGGGATTTTCTAGAAAAGCTTAAAAGAAGGATTAAAGAGCATAATTACCACGAAACTTGCACGCGAAGGAAACATCATCACGATGACCCTAAAAGAGTCTAGAACACACCCGAAGCAACCGGTGCCCGAACCCCACATGGTGGGGCCGGCCGGTGCCAGGGTTGGGCAGGCCGGTGCCCCCTAGGGTTTCCTCCCCGCCGCCTTCTGAAGTCTTCTACCACAGCCTATTAGGAGTCATCTGTGCCCTTGGTTAAGTCATTTTGATCTAACGACGCGTGTGCATCCCACCGGCCTATAAATAGAGGGCCAGACCCCCTGGAGGAGAGGCAAATCAAGAGATGAAGACCCTAAAGAATTAGATAGATATCCACTAGATCTAGGCTAGCAATCAAAAGAGAGATTAGAGAGACAGAGTATATGAGTAGAGATTCGGAGGAGTCCCGGCCTGTCGGAGCCTCTTCGTAGCTGTGTTCGTCTGGATTCAGCTCCCTCGCCCGGAGATGCGTTCTGAGGTACTTTTGTATTCAACATCCTGATTCAAGTAGGCATTTGTTCTTATTCGTTCTTAAGTTTACAACACTATTTGAGTGGTTTGATCTTGTTACCTCCTTGGTTGAAGTAGTGGTTTGTAGTGTAGACATGGTGTCTGGGCTATAATTACTTGTGAATGTCCCCCGATTGGCCGGATAGTGGTAGATCGCGTAGGTGACAGCTGCATTGAG
Organism: Eremochloa ophiuroides; assembly: GCA_038502445.1. Taxonomy (NCBI): domain Eukaryota; kingdom Viridiplantae; phylum Streptophyta; class Magnoliopsida; order Poales; family Poaceae; genus Eremochloa; species Eremochloa ophiuroides. The sequence goes on along the minus strand of JAHLJS010000008.1, from coordinate 40,205,763 downwards.
TCCTCTGTAGTCCACTTCCTGTTGATAAGATCGATAGGTGTTTAAGTGTTTGGTAGGAGGGAACTCTGATTTCGCCTCTTATTCATTTCACTGCCCGATTAGAACGATATTATTCAAAGTTTACCGGTTGTCGGATCTAGATAATCTTTTGTTATCTCCTCATTCTTAATATTCTCTGGATTGATTGTATTATCGGGTTAAGAGCTAATAGATTTAGTCAGTATCACCTACTGTTCCTTTGAGTTCGATATTAAAACCGGGATTGTCTGGTGAAGTGCTACATCGATGTTTTATCTGTGCGCTTGCGGATACCTTGATAATAATAATCTATAATAGAGTGCAGTTAATTTATGCCAACAAGCATTTTTGGCGCTGTTGCCGGAGAATGGTTTGCTGATTTTGGCTTAGTCTATCTTAATCTTGTATTATACTTTTATCTTTTATCTTTACCTTTTAAATTATGGAACCCACGTTCCAACTTTTATATCAATATGGAGCACCATAGGGATCGTATCTCCAGCCAAAAGAATCGTCTTTACCCATCACATCATCTGGTTATGAGTTACGCCTGGGATTAATTAAGTTAGTTCAGGATCACATTTTTTCTGGTAGTTCTAGCGAAAACCCCTATTCCCATTTAGCCGATTTTGAGCAGACATGTTCATGTTTGCACATTAAGGGCATGCCAGATGAAACTTTAAGATGGAAACTCTTTCCGTTTTCATTAACGGGAAAAGTAAAGAAATTGTATAATCGCCATGTTGGGAGTAGCCAAGTAGATTGAGAAGTATTGCGTGCTAATTTTTGTCTTAAATTTTTCCCTATCGAAAAGGTTGCTAAACTTCGTTTTAAAATTATTGGATTTAAACAATTAGATAACGAATCATTAGGCAAGGGTTGGGAACGCTTTGATGGATTTATAAATTCTGGACCTAGTCTTTCTTTGCCAGAACCTTTGCTTTTGCAATATTTCTTTTTAGGCCTTGATGATAAAAATAAAGAATACCTTAATTTGGCCGCAGGAGGAGCATTTATGCATATTACTGCTTCACATGCTAAAACTATTCTTACTAATATCTTAATTGATCTTCCTGAAGAAAAAGAAAAGTTGTTAGAATATGAATTTTTGTCATTTGATTCTAAACTTTTGTCTGATTTGTTTCAACATTTACCTGAACTATCTAATGAGAAGGAAATAATTCTTATTTCTGATTTTATGCTTGAATTTGAGGATGAACTTTTTGATGATTATGGAAATACCTCATGCTATCATAAAATTATGAAACCACAAGAATCTCTGAATTTTAAAAGTTTCAATATTTCATATCCTGCTGATTTAAAATTCCTTAGAGAGATAACAAGAGAATTAATTTTTGTTATGAGTAATGAGTGGTTGATAGAATCTGAGCTTTCCAATGATATAATTCGTTTAAATTCTCCTGCCATTACTATTAAATGTCAAATTGATGCATATCCTTTTGATGCCTTTTATAATGCAATAGTAGGTGTCAATATCATGTCTCTTACATTTGCTGAAAAATTCTTGAAAGATATGCCATTAATTCCTACAAATAAATTATTGAAAAATCATTCAGAACATATTATTCTTAGTTCAGGTGTTTTATGTTCTCTTCCTATTGTGATTAACGAATTCCGAATTTTGTTGAATTTCTATATCTTTGATGTTTGGGATTTTGATGTAATGATTGGGTTACCAGTAGAAAAACTTTTGCGAGAAGGTTGTGCGATCAATTTAGATATTAAACTTGGGAAAGGATTTAATCTCTCAGTGCTTATAACTCATGCATTAAAAGCTAAGGCAGAGCCACCTCCTGAGTTAGATCCGATAGAAGAAGTTAAGGCGGTGTCATTTGAGGAATTTATTGAACCTAATTTAGAGGATGATACTCAGTTCTTCATTAATGAAGAGGAGGAGGATCCGATTGATCCTGAACCTCTGGATGAATTATTAGAGCCACCTAAGCCTTCTACTAAGCTTAAACAACTACCTTCTGGTCTTAAGTATGTTTTTCTGAATAATGATCAAAATTCTCATGTGATTATTAGTGATAAACTTTCTGATGAAGAGTCTTTTAGATTAATAACTGCCTTAGAAAAACATCGTGCTGCTTTTGGTTATTCACTCCAAGATCTTAAAGGGATTAGTCCTATTTTATGCACCCATCGTATTCTAACCAAACCAGAAATTACACCTTCTAGAGAGCCCCAACGTAGGATTCAAAATGCGATGAGGAAAGTTGTTAAGAAAGAGGTCTTGAAACTTTTGCATGCTGGAATTATTTATCCTGTTCCGCATAGTGAGTGGGTAAGCCCTGTTTAAGTTGTACCTAAAAAGGGTGGTATGACCGTAGTTAAAAATGATAAAAATGAATTGATACCCCAGAGAACTGTTACAGGATGGCGAATGTGTACAGATTATAGAAAACTCAATAAAACAACAAAGAAAGATCATTTTCCGCTGCCCTTCATTGATGAGATGTTAGAGCGTTTGGTAAATAATTCTTTCTTTTGTTTCCTTGATGGTTATTCTAGATATCACCAAGTTTCTATCCACCCTGATGATCAAAGCAAAACCATTTTTACATGTCCTTATGGAACTTATGCTTATCGTAGAATGTCTTTTGGATTATGTAATGCACCTGCTTTTTTTCAAAGATATATGATGTCTATATTTTCTAAAATGATAGAAGAAATCATGAAAGTTTTTATGGATGATTTTTCAGTTTATGGAAAAACTTTTGATGATTGTCTAGAAAATCTAGATAAGGTTTTGCAGAGATGTAAAGAAAATCACTTAGTCCTTAATTGGGAAAGATGTCATTTTATGGTTAGAGAAGGAATAGTGCTAGGACATTTAGTGTCTAAAAGAGGTATGGAGGTAGATAAGGCAAAAATAAAAGGTATTGAACAACTACCTCCACCTGTTAATATAAAAGGAATCCGAAATTTTCTTGGTCACTGTGGTTTTTATCGTAGATTTATAAAAGATTTTTTACATATTGCTAGACCACTGACTAACTTGCTAGCTAAGGATGTTCCTTTTGAATTTGATGATGCATGTTTAAAATTTTTTAATATTCTTAAAGAAGCACTTACATCAGCACCAATCATTCAACCCCTGATTGGTCTTTACCTTTTGAAATTATGTATGATGCTAGTGATTGTGCTGTAAGGGCAATATTAGGACAAACAAAAGAATCATGCAATTGCTTATGCTAGTAAAACTATGACAGGAGCACAAATAAATTATGCAACAGCTGAAAAAGAACTCCTGGCTGTTGTTTTTGCTATTGATAAATTTAGATCTTACTTAGTAGGAGCAAAAGTAATTGTTTATTCTGATCATGATGCTTTAAAATATTTGCTCACTAAGAAAGATGCTAAACCTCGTTTGATAAGATGGATTTTGTTACTCCAAGAATTTGATTTAGAAATTAAAGGTAGAAGACGAAAAGAAAATCCAGTTGCTGATCACTTGTCTAGATTACACTTTGAGAAACCTCAGGAATTACCTATTAATGACTCATTGAGAGATGACATGCTGTTTATAGTGACCAAGTCAGACCCTTGGTACGCGAATATTGTCAACTTTATGGTTGCAGGTTATGTACCACCAGGAGAAAATAAAAAGAAGCTCATTTATGAAAGTCGTCTCCACATATGGGATCCACCATACCTCTTCAGAATTTGTTCAGATGGATTACTTAGAAGATGTGTACCAGTAGAAGAGGGCATGCAGATCATTCAGAAATGCCACGCATCACCATATGGAGGTCATTATGGAGCATTCCGCACTCATGCTAAAATTTGGCAGAGTGGGTTCTTTGGCCAACTATGTATGAAGACACCAAAGATTTTGTTTGGAGATGTGGATCATGTCAGAGGCATGAAAATATCAATGCAAGAGATGTTATGCCACTCACCAACAATCTCCAGATCGAGCTCTTTGATGTCTGGGGAATTGATTACATGGGACCATATATGAAATCAAGAAATTATGAATACATTCTGGTGGCAGTTGACTATGTATCCAAGTGGGTAGAAGCTATGCCATGCATGAATGCTGATTCCAAACATTCAAAGAAGATGTTCGAAGAGATTATATTTCTAAGGTTTAGAACACCAAGGATGGTCATCAGTGACGGAGGAACACACTTCACTGATAAAAAGTTTCACCGATACTTGCAAGCTCATGGCATCCGTCATAATGTTGCTACACCATACCATCCTTAGACAAATGGCCAGGCAGAAACATCAAACAAACAGATCAAGAATATTCTATAGAAAACAGTAAATGAGATGGGTACTGCATGGAAGGACCGATTACCCGAAGCACTTTGTGCATATCAGACCGCATACAAGACACCTTTGGGTATGTCACCTTACCAGCTAGTATATGGTAAGACCTGTCATTTACCAGTGGAATTAGAGCATAAAGCTCACTGGGCTATTAAGAGATGGAACATGAACTTTGAAGCCGCTGGAGAAAAGAGAAAAATGCAATTATCAGAATTAGAAGAATGGAGAGAAAAGACTTATCACAATTCAAAGATCTATAAAGAAAGAACCAAAAGATGGCATGACAAGAGGATCAAGAAGAAAGAGTTTGCACTAGGAGATAAGGTATTACTTTTTAATTTCAGGTTCAAATTATTCAGGCTTGGAAAACTACGAAGCAAATGGGAAGGACCATTTATGGTCGTGAATGCATCGCCACATGGAGCGGTAACTCTACAATCACACGAAGGTACGTTATTCAAGATAAATGGTCACCGACTTAAATTATTTTCAGAACCATTTAATTCAGAAGTTGTTGACGGGCTGGACTTTGTCCAATTACCCACTATTTAGTCCCGTCATTATCCGTTATGAAAAATTATCGCGTATCGCAACTAACAAGAAGTAGGAAGAGTCATTATGAGCGACATGACTAAGCAGATAGAAGTCAATGTCAAGTTAATTCGCAGTCTTAAGCGCGAAAAAGATCAGCTGAAAGAAGAGATTGGTGATTTTAAGGAAGAAATTAGGAAGCTCGCAAAGCAGAGGCAGCCTTAAGTTGCCCTCGTTATCCATGTAATAAGGCACAAGTGTGTTAGGTTTGGTTATATTATCGAGCGTGTTAGGTTTGATTTATAATATTAAGTGTGTTAGGCAAGCCTATTGAGCTACGGCAGTCGTTAACTCAGTTAGTTATCAGAGTTATCTAGTATCATTAATGAATAAAGTGCCTTATTATTTTTATCAATATTAATGTTTTAATCTACTCTACTCTCTATATTTTTGGTACGCATGTTGTCTCCACATGTTGCGCAAAAAAGTATGCAGAAAAATAAGTGTGGGGGAGGCACATCGCGACTATGAAAATTAATTCGCTCGGGAAAATCACGTAATTCGGAAGATAATCGAATCAGGACCTCACGCACCGAAGTGAACCCTGTGGGACCATAGAGGCATGCCGCCTTGCGCCCTACCTGGGCCGGCCGGCCCCCCTCTGCACCCTCTGCATCCCCCTTTTCGGTCATGGTTAGGTTTGATCCCCATACAATATAATTGCATATGTTTCGATTTCTGTTTCGATCCGAATTAAAATTCACATGCTAAATTACTTTTAAAAGAGAAGAAGAGATTGTTTAATTCATGGCTTAAGAATAAATTATATAACACTTTTCTAGGAATCATGTTACTATTGGAAACTATTTATAGGGACCCCATGATTGGTTAAGTCGTTGTGAAACATGATATAGTTGAATTATGAGAACTCAATCCCTGATGTTTTGTCTTTGGAGATTTTTATTTCAAAAAATTTAAATGATTAGTCATACCTCTCTCTTGTGGTAAAAATATTGTCCTACCAGAGCCATATATAGGATAGAAGCCTGCTACATATAATACTTGTCTTTGTATTGAATTTGGTCAACCTTTGTAACCCTTTGAAGAAATCTGTCATATTTTCGAATCAAGTGCCAATTCTAGATAAGCATTACTCTAATCCGGAGTAATAGCGAGTCATTCTATCAAAAAAATGTTTCTTTCCTACACTGGGAGAAAACACCAAAAATAATTATATAGCATAGTCACCAAATAATTGCTCCATGTTTTGTTAAACTCTCTCAACTACTAAATTCAAAAGAGGTATGAGCTATGCAAAAGAAGAAGGGAGTTTAAAAAAAATGGACAAGTGTCCGAAAAAATTAAAACAATGGGTACTTAGATACTCGCCTCCCTTGAAAAAAAAGAGAAGAGAAGAAGAAAGAGATAGCTCATACTCTCTGAATAAGCTCAATTGTATAAAAGAGAGATTTATTTTCTCAAGAAGCAAGGTAGAATTAGGTTCCATCATATTCTACCAAATAAAGCTTGATTCGATTATATGCCTCATTTCTCTGTGGATTGATTGTTTGACTTTACAATAAATACAATGCAAGTATGTTTTCACATTTTACCTACCTGAGATCCACATAAGCTTTTTAGAGTAGGATAAAGAAGGCAATTTTGTTAATGCCTTGGTAAGGATAAAAAAATACCAGATATATCAGTGATTCGAGAGTACTACAAAAGGAGAAGGTAAAGCTATGTTTATTTGCAAAATTACATACTCTCCAATTGACTTAACTAAAGGAAGAGACTGATCTATTTTCGAGCTATTCTATTTTTAAACTAGTCAAAGATTCATGGTAGACACTTTGAATTCTATAGTACATGCATGACTAGACTAGTTTTATATAATGCACTCTCAAGTTATGTTTTAAATGCTCCACTCTCTCTAAGAATCTTACATCTTAAAACCAACCTTTTTCTTGGGACGAGCAAAAGCCTAAGTGCGGGGGTAATTGTTGACACTTGTTATCATCCAAATTTTATTATCAATTATCCCTGCATTAAACATGAATATCTAGTAGAATAGGGTTATTACTGACAGATTTCACGAGTTTTGGTGAATTGTCTATTTCCCAGGGGATTTTCCAGAAAATCTTAAAAGAAGGATTAAAGAGCATAATTACCATGAAACTTGCACGCGAAGGAAACATCATCACGAAGACCCTGGAAGAGTGCAGAACACACCCGAAGCAACGGGGGCCGGTGCCCCCCTTGGGTTTCCTCCCCGCCGCCTTCTGGAGTCTTCTACCACCGCCTATTAAGAGTCATCTGGGCCCTTGGTTAAGTCGGTTTGATCTAACGGCGTGCGTGCGTTCCACCGGCCTATAAATAGAGGGCCAGACCCCCTGGAGGAGAGCCAGATCAAGCGAAGAAGACCCTGAAACATTAGATAGATATTCACTAGATCTAAGCTAGCAATCAAGAGAGATTAGAGAGATAGAGTAGATGAGTAGAGATTCAGAGGAGTCCCGGGCTGTCGGAGCCTCTTCGTAGCTGTGTTCATTTGGATTCAGCTCCCTCGCCCGGAGTTGCGTTCTGAGATAATTTTGTATTCAACATCCTGATTCAAGTAAGCATTTATTCTTATTTGTTCTTAAGTTTATAACTCTATTTGAGTGCTTTGATCTTGGTAGCTCCTTGGTTGAAGTAGTAGTTTGTAGTGTAGACGTGGTGTCTGGGCTATAATTACTTGTGAATGTCCTCTGATTGGCAGGATAGTGGTAGATCGCGTAGGTGATAGCTGCGTTGAGTCCTCTGTAGTCTACTTCCCGTTGATAGGATCGATAGGTGTATAAGTGTTTGGTATGAGAGAACTCTGATTTCGCCTCTTATTCATTTCACTGTCCGATTAGAACGATATTATTCAAAGTTTACCGGTTGTCGGATCTAGATAATTATTTGTTATCTCCTCATTCTTGATATTCTCTGGATTGATTGCATTATCAGGTTAAGAGCCAATAGACTTAGTCAGTATCACCTACTATTCCTTTGGGTTCGATATTAAAACCAGGATTGTCTAGTGAAGTGCTACATCGGTGTTTTATATGTGCGATTGGGGATACCTTGATAATAATAATCTTTAATGGAGTGCAGTTAATTTATACCAACACTTGCTACTCCTAAGGGTTTGGCCGAAGCCAAAAGGTGTGTTGTATTGATGTGTATGTACGTATTACAATGACCGGGGGCTTATATTTATAACCGGGGCTCGACAAGATAGAGTCCTAATCGAATTACAACTCAAGAATAGATATGGAAACTAACAAACTTTCCTATTCTAAAGGTAACTTGGAGTCCAATCTTCCCCTTCTAAAATGAACTCTGAACGTGATCGCTTCTGTAACACCCTAGTGTTAGTTACTATTTTCACATTTGCATTTGCATGCCATCAAGCATTGATCATGTCATTTCATGCATCACCACCATTTGAATTGAATTACATTCCTTTATATGCTATATGTTTGTTTATATGCTTACAATGCCATAGATGTGTTAGCATGCAAATGTGATGCTTGTTTACTATTCTAGATGACTTAAACATGTTTGGGTTAACATTTGGAACAATGTTCATGTTGGTGAAATCCCCAAAATACCCCTCTAGCTCATAGTTGACTAGAAAGCCCTCCTAAACCTATTTTGTTTGACCAAACAAGAAAGTTAATTTAGATACTTTGCATGGCAGAGCACCCTTAATCAAAGTTCTGTAGAATTTTATAAGAAACAAACTTTATTTTTGGGTCAACTCATGAAAATGGGTGTAAGGTGGTCAAAATTGTGAAATTGTGTAGATTTGGGGCTGTTTTGGTGTTGCTGAAATTTGCTAAGTCTAGAACTGTTTTCAGTTTCGTTGTACCTGTGTTCTTCGATCCATATCTCTCAAACCAAGCTGAATCAGTTCAAAGTGTTCTAATACCAAATGATCTACTCATGTAGCTCTTTGATCCATATTAGTGAAGTTTTCGTTGAAACACCTTAGATCGCGAGTTGTGGCTCGATCAAAATCGAGTTTCAGTCAGGTATTCAAAACTGAATCGGAGCCGATTCAGTCCGGCATCGGTCAGCGCCGACGTGGCCGCCGTGGCAAAATGCCACGAGGTGGCGCCATACGCCGTCGTTGCCCTCTCGGCCGGCCTGCAAAAACCGAAGGCAACACGCCATTCTGTCGCCTGTCCACTCCACCCGCTCTCTCTTTCGCTCTCGCCTCTCTGCTCTCCTTTTTTCCTCTCCGCCGTCGCCATCGCCGCCGAGCCAGTGCCGCGGTGAAATCCGCCGCCACCGCACTGTCTCCGACCGCTCCATCTCCACCCGAGCTTCGCCATCCTCTACTCTACCTTCCTCGCCCATTTCTGGAACCAGCCGAGGCAAGGTATAGTACCTAGAGCCCTTCGCCGCCGTGCCATTGCCGGAGCGCCGCCGAGCTCACTGCTCACCGCGTCGAGTACAATGCCTTGGCCGGCTTCCCTCTCTCTTGCTCGTCTAGGTGTCTCCGCTAGTCTTGGATCTAGCCTAGAGGGTTGGTCGGGCCGCTCGAGCCCTGTTTCGGCCGGGACGCCGCTCGCCGGAGTTCCCGTCAGCCACCGTGCCGCCTTGCGCGCGGTTAGGTCGAGTCGTAGTGGACCAAAGGTCGATTCGCGGGCCGTATTGCTTCGTTAGGGTTCCAGGTTCTCAGAACGAGGCTTAGCCTCGCCGGTGAAGGCCGGTAGCGGCCGGCGCACGCTCGCCAGAGCTCCGCCATCGGCCATTGCCACCGTTGAGCTTGCTCCGGTGATAGTTAGGTCTCGGGAGTTAGGTCATCGAGTTCGTCTTGTTCCCAGGAACACGTAGGTGCCCTCGGTGCCGCCGGTGACCTCGCCGCCGGCGAGATAGCGCCGGCGGCTCTGCTCTCTCTCTCTGACGCGTGGGACCCGTTTGACTGGGGAGCCCACCGGTCAGTCGCTCTGGTGCACTGAACCGGGTGTGTGTAGCGTTTTGAACCGAGTTCGTTTTAAAGGAATTAAGAAAATAAATTTTCAGAAAATTAGTAAAATCTTCTAAAAATCATATCTGGAGCTAGAAGTGTCAAATGAGGTGAACGGTTTGTATTTCTGAGCTCTATACAGGAAAAATATGAAATATGACTTTGTGGTAACTTTTCTGTGCAGTTATAATTAATTTGTTATATGCTTATAAACTTGATAAATGCATAACTAATTATAGGAATATGCTAAAAATGTGATTCCACTTGCATTAATCTTATAGTAGGATCTGGGAAAAATATGTTTGCTGGTTGGTTACTGTTATTTATATGATGTCATGTGTAACATGTCTTTCATGCTATCTTTTTGATAAATTCACCATGCTTAGTGTAGATAAGTTATGGTTATGAATATTTTTCTTGAGCCTTGTTTTGTGATAAAGAAGCTAAGAAAAATGGGAAATATGTTGTCTGATACTTTTCACTGTAGTAAGTATTTTCCATTGCTTAAATGGCTGTCTGCTTTTCATTTTTGTGTAGCATGTTATATCTGTCCAAATGACTTGAAATTTTGCCAGTAGCCTAATATATGAGTGTGTTATCTACTGTAATTTTTCTAGAATTTTCTGGGTACAACAGATATAAGGTCCAGTTATAAGCTAGTGCTTGTTTAATTGTTTTTAATTTAGTAATAATTGGTTAGAAGATGTTTTCATGCATTTCTGTGATGCTCCAGCTTGGTAATCTTGCTAGACACTTTGGGGTTGACCTTGTTCATGTGTAGGTCAGCTAGGTCAAATGTCTTTGCTTCTATGCTTTATTCGTAGTTATTAGTTAAAAGGTGGGTGTGGTAGGGAAGTTTGATTCAAATCAATTGTTAGTGCAGGTTGTAGACCTCTTACGCAAGACGAGAAATTGTTCTATAGCTTGCTTAAGAAGGGTGAGTATGTGTTGTTATTTAGAGAAGAAATATGCACATACTCAGTAAATGTTTGATAAAATTTTTGGATGCTCACATGTTGTCTATTGCATCTCATGGCTCAAGTTGTGCATCTCTATATTGCATTCCATGTGCATTCTCAGTTCTCATATATGCATATCATGCATATAGGATCGCCGGGAGGAGTTACACTACTGCAATTCGATCCGCCGGAGGAAGGAGTGCCCCCGGAGATCGAGGTGCCGGAAGCTCCCGAGGCCGAGGAGGAAACTGAACTGCCGGAGTGCACTGACCATCAGCCATCTAACTTTGTGAAAGGCAAGCCCCGGAGTATCTCTAAGCCTCCACCTATCTCTTTTTATATAAATGCACTGGTCTTTATTAAATCGTATGATTGTGCGCTTAAGTATAGGAGTTGAATTGATACTGTTGCTGCATTTATACCTTGTACACTTGTCTACTATCCTGGTACTATTACTAGACAAGGGATGGGTTCGATCTTATGCTTAGCCATGCTTAGACCGGTAGAAGTCGAGAGATTTCTTGTCCTTCGCGAGCATAGGTGGTGACTAATGATGATGGGGATGGATTCCACATGGTTGACAATATGTGCCACCATGCCACAATGATAATGAGAGAATCAAGGCTAGGTAGCGGGGAGCCGCATGACATGGTTGAGGTCATGCTGTCTTCTGTGCTGCTTGCGGCCGGCTAGGACTGAGGCCACCAGACATCAGTTGAGATTGAAGGACGTCGTCACATAGCTGGCCAGATAAGTCGTTCTTACCGCGAAGCCGAGTAGTTCCTTCTGAGCCGAGAATTGGTAGGAAGGATGTGCGGAGACACCATTTTGCCATAGTCAGGTCAGGGACCTGCACTTCCTGTGAGTGGGTTTGTCTCTGAGAATATGGCCCCCGCCAAGCTCGCGATATAATATGACTCATAAAGATCTAACGGTGACCCAAGAAGCCACTGATCAGGCTGACAGGGTTTGTGATTGGCATGTTTGCCAGCTGGTACAATCGATTCGAATCGCCATCTCTCTTGATTAGTGAGAAACTGAACTGATCTTCTGGTGAGGTAGAGGTTAACAACTTGAACATATTGATTATGGTGAGATGATGTTGATATCTGTGGATATCAGAAATCATATGGTTGTATTGTTTGCTATAATATCAAGTGATTGTTTAGTATAGCTGCAAACCTTAGCCTAATAGCTTAACTGAAATCGAAGCTAAACCATATCTAAAATTTATAAGTTGAGGAACTACTGTAGTAATGCTTTTTATGCAAAATGTTGCTATCCTCTGAACTCCTACCAAATAAGCCTGCATATCCTTGAGAGTCTTTTTATTTACTTCCTATCGGGTAAGTCTAGCTGAGTACAATTGAGTACTCAGGGTTTTATTCCCATTGTTGCAGAAGGAGTAGTCTACTATGCTTATTGCAAGAACTGCTTCACTCCTGCGGGCGAAGAAGATTAGACCTGGGGCAAGGTCGTTATCTATCTTTAGCTTTTGTAAGATGCTGTGACATGGTCAGCTGGTGGTACTCGTATGTGAACTATGTTGTTTCAAAACTATGTTGACTTCCGCTACTGCTACATTTATGTAAAAGACTATGTTGTACTCTGATGTTTTAATTCGGTTGTAAACTTATGTATCATTTGATGGGTTGTTGCTGAATTTGTAAGATTCCTTGGGGTATGTTCTGTTTAAAATGTTAGAAATCCTTCGAGATTTCCAGACTACCTGGGTTTATATTGGCTCAAGTGTGACTTGATTGCTACTAAATTGGTGATCGTCGTACTTGTGCTTGTATAAATTGGTCGGTTCTGTGACAGCTTCCCGGTGCTAGAGACTCGTGCTGACGTCATCAATCGACTCCTGTCTTCAAACACGCCGTCTTCGTTTCGGTCAAACAATCGATTCCGGACCGGATCGGCTATTCTCAGCTCTTCGCATAAAAGGCTTTGTTTCCCGAAAATTGACTGTGTCTCCTGTCGGCATCGGCTATCCATCCCCAGTCCAAATTTTGGTGTAAACAATGCTATTGCTGAAAATTATGATATGTTGATTAAATTGTGGGTGACATTATAGCTACTCCAGCAGGGCACCTACTTGAGCCCAATAGCTAAATATAGGGGCTCTAGCTAAAAAACATGCTCCAGCAGGCCAGTCCATAGGTACATATGAGCAAGCAAGTCGAGGATCGATGAACCAAAAGCCACATGATGATATGAAGTGGATCATATCTTTGTTGAGGTGTTGGTGCATGTAATGTCCCGCGTCTCTAAGGTCAGGCCCGCTTACATCTGACAGCTTAACTAGGATATAAACTGCCCTCACAGGACCAACACCAGTCTTTTCTGTGCACTTTGTCCTCACTCATGCGCACCCGGAAAGGACATTTCGGTCGGTCACCCATCGCTCCAGGCCAAGCACACTTAACCTCGGAGTTTTTTTAGATGGTTTTTGAAAAAGAAGTTGCAATTTATTGGTATGAGTATCATATTATTCCTATTAAGCCTAGGGCCGGGATGTTACAGTGCATGTGTTGTATCGACATCGATAGTGTCAGAGACGGAGATGAAGACAGTGATTGGAATGGAAAGCGCAAGGCAAAGGTATAACCATATGGCATTTCTATTTCACTGGTCTAAGGTTGAGAAGAGAAGTGCTTGACCGGATTTAGGATAGATGGCCGTACTATCAAGAGGGGAAAACTTGTTTGTATATCGGTCATCTAGTGCCACTCGAAGTGATATAACTTTGCATTGCTAGGATCGAGTGGCATGGCAAGAAAGAGTGAAAAACCCTTTGAAAAATGTTTGTGAAAATGCTAACTCACATGCACAATGTCACAGAACCGACCAATTTATACGAGCACAAGTACGATGATCGCCAATTTAGTAGAAATCAAGTCACACTTGAGCCAATATAAACCCGGTAGTCCGGAAATCTCGAAGGATTTCTAACATTTGAAATAGAACATACCCCAAGGATCTTACAAATTCAGCAACATCCCATCAAATGATACATAAGTTTACAACCGAATTAAAACATCAGAGTACAACATAGTCTTTTACATAAATGTAACAGTAGCGGAAGTCAACATAGTTTTGAAACAACATAGTTCACATACGAGTACCACCAGCTGACCATGTCACAGCATCTTACAAAAGCTAAAGATGGATAACGACCTTGCCCCAGGTCTAATCTGCTTCGCCCGCACACGTCCCTTTCCGCTGGAGATTTAGTTATCATTTATGTACTTTTCTTTTAGACCCACGAGTCATTTTGTAATAATGTTACGCTTATGTATTCAGCATTGTGATGATACTATTATGACGTCGATATATGTGTGATTTATTGATCCTGGCATACATATATTGTGCATTCGATTTTATCCTTAAAATCGGGTGTGACAGTTTCCCTTGCTTGTGCATGGCTTAGTTCTCTCCAACTCACTTATGCTCATAGAATTTGCATTCAAGAAGTGAGTGATCGATTGCTAGTGCATTGCATTGTGATATTGCTTCAAGTGGCACTAGGTGATCGAGTTGTAAGCCGGTGGTGCTTGTTACTCTTGGAGGTTGCCTCCTCCTAGACGGCTTGGTGGCGAGAGGATCCGTGGAAGAAGCAAGGAGATTGTGCTTGGCTCCGGAGCAAGCTTGTGAGGGGTTGGAGCTCACCCCGCGGGAGATCGCAAAGAGCATCTCTAGTAAAGCGAGATGTGAAGAGCGACAAGTGGTCCGGGTGGATCAAAGAGAAAGTGCTTGCGGGCGCCCCACGTGGGGGTGGTGACTTGTGGAGGGTCACCTCTTACTAGAGGATCGGCGGCAACCTTGGAGCTTGTCTCAACGGAGGACGCAGCTTGTTGCGGCAAGTGAACCTCTGGGAAATAAATCACCGCGTCAACATCTTCCTATCCTTTGCGGTGGTTTGCTCCTTTCTACACATGTCTTTTACTTCATGCATTCTTTACTTGTGTAGTTGTAGTTGCTCTTGTGAGATCAGTTAGCTTGTGTAGCTTGCCACTCATCTTCTTAGCTTGTGTAGCTTAGAAGTAGTGTCTCACTTAGTTTGTGTAACTAAATGAGTTGCGCTCCTTGATTAAGATTGTGCATCCTTGTCATTAAGCACGTAGTGAGCTTATATGCTTAGTGCGCTTTTACTTGCTAGTTTATAGGAGCTCCCCGGTGCTTAAAGTACTGGTGTTTAGGTTTGTGTGACCTTGCGCTAGAACGGTATAGGGAAGCTCAAACTAGGTATGCACGTTTGTTTCTTGTTAGGATATTTTACAAGGTGCTTAGAGTCTTAGTTAGAGGGGTGAATTTTCGCTAGAACCGAATAGATTTTATTCCGCTGCGATTAGTTGTTGAAACGGACTATTCACCCCCTCTAGTTCACCATATCGACCCTACACGTGGTATCAGAGCTTGGTCTCTCATTTAGCGGTCTTAACCGACCCAGGAGGATGATGACTTATGGGCTAGATGTTGAGTGTCCACACATTTTTGATGGCACACACTTTGCACGGTGGAGAAATTGGATGTTTAGTAATATTAAGTTTATTTTTCTTCAAATGTGGTGGATGGTAGATGTAGGCTTTTCTCATGCAGTTAATCGAAAGAACACAAACAAAGCGCAAGAGAAATGCTTACATCTAGATCACCAAGCAATTAACATGCTTTATAGATCTTTGGATGATAGCATTTTTGGAGAGACCATGGACTTTGAGACGTCCCATGAGATTTGGGGATTGCTCATTGAGAAGTATGGCAAGGTTTCCGATGATGATGAAGCCAAAGAACAAAAGCTTGGTGATGGAGTTGAGGAAGTTGCGCGCATCCACAACTTGGTAATTGTGGTGGAATGCTCCTCCTCAAGGTCAAGTGAGGAAGACAATGTCTCTACCTCAAGCTCACTTGACAACGGCTACGATAGTGATGCATCAACAAGCTCATCATCCTCATCACATAGTTACACGTTACTTGGTGGCGGCAAGGTATCACTTGGTAATGTGATTGTTGATTGTGATGATCCAAATTTTGAGCTTGTATGCAAACTCGTTAATGCTTTAAGAAATGAGACGAAAAAAAAAGAATTTGACTAATGAAAACTCATTTCTAAAGAACACATGTGAACAACAAAAGCATCTACTTTATGTCATGAGTTGTTCATATGAGGAGCTAAAATTGACTCATGAGGAACTTAGGTTTGTTCATGAGAACTTGGTACAAGACCACATTTTTCTCACTAAAGAGCTTTCAAATGAAATACTTAAAACTAGTGAGAGCTCATTACTTGGGTCAAATGATCAATAATATATTGCTACTAACCCTTGTGATGTAGGAATGAAGAGTGTATCTACCTCATGTGATGATTTACTCTCTATGCCTTGTTCTTCAGTTTTGAATACTTGTTCTACTTCTATGTCTTGTGAGACTAACCTTTTGAAGGAGAACAATGAGCTCAAAAGTCAAGTGAAGAATTTTAGCAACACAATAGAGAGGTGGAACAACTCAAGTGCCGCCCTCAACCATATGTTGAAGAACACAAGAATGGTGGGTGACATGAGTTGTCTTGGCTACAAGGCAAGCAATGTCAACATACAAACAAGCCAACATACAAGTGACATTCACTTCAACAAGAGCAAGATCAATGGCAAAAGATGGTGCAAGACAACTTATGAGAGAGAGATGAAGAAGCTAGAGTAAGAAAGGCTTGCTCATTTTATGTGCTTTGTATGCCATGAGATGGGTCATTTAGCTTCATCATGCCCCAACCAAGAGAAGCTCAAGTTGAAGAAGAAAGACAAGAGTCTCACACAGTCACAAAGCCTATACAAAAGGTTTGTGAGGCCTCAAGTCAACATACCCCAAGATCAAATCAAAACCAACCATGAGGCATGCCATTATGACTTGAAGAAGAAGAAGATAAGAAGGGGTAGTGGAAGAGGAAGGCATCCAACTCATATTCATGATGCCAACAAGATGATGAGTAAAAATCAAGTGAAGAAGGATTTGGCTCACATCAAGTGCTTCCAATGTGAATAAATGGGTCACTTTACCTCAAAGTGCCCTAACAAGCTTGAGAAGCAGGCTCAAGCAATCCACAAGAGACAAGGGAAGCAAGAACACAACATGAGCAAGAAAGAGAAGGCTCAAGCAAAGCAAAGTGCTACTCATGCCGGGAAATGGGACAATGTAGGGGTATAGACCCATATACCCGCATGATGCTACATGGGCCACATTCTCCGACCAAGCCCAAGCTGCCGAGGATGCGCCAGTCATGCGGTCGTCTGGAAGACCGCATGCGATACAGCGAGCAAAGGAAGCCTTGGCGGCCAAGGAAGTCTTTCCTAATATCTAGCTGATTAGTTTCCTTGTTCGGTTAAGATTGTAATCTGATACAAATGGTAAAATTGACTTGTAACCCTGCTCCCCAGACCATATAAGGCGAGCAGGGGATCCTCTCAAAACGTCTCATCTCATAGCAATACAATCCATAGAACACAGGACGTAGGGTATTATGCCTCACGGCGGCCTGAACCTATCTAAATTGTGTGTCCTACGCTCTTTGTGTTACGCTTGCTCGTTTCAAGCGCAGCTCCACCGATTCATTTACTACCGTGGGCATACCACTCAGTAAACTATCGACGATATCTCGTCGACAGTGGCGCGCCAGGTAGAGGGTGTGCACTCTGAAATCATGCTGGGCAAGATGGTGATTTTTTCAAGTTCCGTGGCACTCCCCGTGCTGGGCCAGATCTTCACGGTAGGATCCATCACCTGAGTCATCGGCCCCGACGGCGAAGGGAAGATCATGAACACGGCCCAGATCAAATTAGCGTCAACTTCACTAATGCCTTCCACTCCGGCGAAACAGCTACCATGCTACGCCCAGAGGAACATTGACAACAGTGATATGATCAGATCTATAGATTGGGTCACCAGAAGCTTGTCCGAAAGCATCCGAACTTTGGAATCAATTCTAGATCGATGCCTTCGAGATCCTCCGGCGGTGTGACTTTCTGCTCCCCGCTCCGACAGGCGGAATTCGACTCTGGTCATCACCGCCACCCCGCAGGGCCGCACCGTTGAGTACCAGCCCCGACCAGCCACGGGCTTAAGGGCCGCCGACCACGACTTCCCGAGAGGCACTCTGCCTTTTGGCCTAAGGAACGGGGCTGCCAGCTATCATCAACTGTTGCGCAGCCCCGACCACACCAGCAACAGCGCCGGCTATATCATCGCCGACAATGACGGCATCGACCACGGCAACGGCGACTGTGGTGACATTGTGAAAAGTCCCTAGTTTGGTTTTGGCAATTGATGAAACCTATCTACTAACCTAAGTGATAAGTGTGTGTAGCTAAAGAAAGGTTAGTGGGAGATGACATTGTGCTCAAGTGGAGATCAAGTGAAGAAACGGTGAAAATGGAAAGGATCAAAGAGCTAAAGGCAAAGGTAAATCTATAGGGCTCTTTGGTTTGGTGATCAAGGCACTTAACGAGTGCGATCACATTTAGGATAGTTGGCCAGGATATTAAGAGGGGAATTATTTCGTGAACCCGGTCAGCAAGTGCTCTAGGTGCATATTAGTTGCATACACTTGATATAACCTAGAGTGACTAACACCACCTTGCAAATGCGCTTAAAACTTGCTAACATACGTGCCTAAAACTATGAACACTTAGTTGTTAGCATCTAAAAGCAAGGTAGTTGAAGAGATAGAGTGAAAACAGCTCTCAGAGGAGCACCAGACGCTGGCTGCGTCCGGTGGGTGCTCACCGGACGCGTCCGGTGTGCATTTGACCTCTCTGGAACCTCTCTGTGAAAGCATCGGACGCTGGAACAATAATTCCAGTGCGTCCAGTGACTTGTTTTGTGCGTCCGGTGAAGAAGTTCAGAAACTAACACGGTGAGTGCGTCCGGTGCCGATTTGAGCTCTCTGGATGCTCTCTGTTGTTGCACCGGACACGGACGTCGGAGCGTCCGGTGTGACAGCTCCGCGTCCAGTGCGAGCACGCACAGTGAAGAAATTCAAACGGCTAGTACATGTGTCCGCGGGCGATACACTGGACAACCATTGGACGCGTCAGGTGTGAACTTAAGCAGCGTCCGGTGTGCCCGATTTCAGTGAGAAACGGCTAGATCTTTGAGTATGCTTATAAATAGGAGTGTGGATGCCTTGGGGCATCTCTCTTGTGCATTTTGATCATCCTAAACCCCTTGAGAGCTCGGCACATTCCCTCAAACTCTCTCCCTTTGATTCAACTCAAGATTTTGATTGAGAGAGAGTGAATCAAGTGTAGTGATCATCTTCTTGCATCCTAGTGCACTTGGTGGCTTGGTGGCGGAGTAATTCTTGTTACTCTTGGTGATTGCCATCACCTAGACGGTTTGGAGGTGAAGGAGGTGTGGAGAAGCTTGGTGATTGTGCTTGCTCACACCGGTGGATTGTGAGGGGTTCGTGCCTATCCCGAGCGGAGTGCTCAAAGATAACTCTAGTGGATTGCTCATGTCATTGAGTTACTTCCTCCGTGGTAGGTCCTTGTGGCGCCTTGTGTAGGCTCGGTGTGTGATACCAATTAGCCACCGGACCACCGGTTGAAGTCGACCCAACGGGGACGTAGCGTGTGTTGACGGTGGATATACCATGAAAATCCACACTCAAACACCGTCAGCAGGACTCGGATTCAAGGGAGAATAAATATATCATGAACATATTTTATCAATAACTAGTTCCACTTGTACTCTTAGCTTGTGAATGCAGGGAAGATCAAAACAGAACAAATTGGAGCACTTGGAGCCCAATATGTTGGGTCGGCCAAACCATGTTTATGGGCACCAAGTCATCACACTTCAACAAATGACTCAAGACATCACGTAGAAGAGAGGAGAGCTCAGCGTGGGCCCATGTGTGGGTCGACTGACCCCACCATGGGGCCCACCTGGCTCTGGTGACATGGCAGGATCCGTGCGACACTCTACCTAGCTCAATTCCACATCAGATCAACATGTGTTTCCATTCAACGGTGGAGAATCAAAGCACACGGATCAAAGAATGAAACAAGACAATCAAGACAGAATCAGCACAAGGCAACACTCTATGACTGGTGGGGACCACACCTGGCCTGGCCCACCTGTCATAGGGGGTCGGCTGATCCCCCTGGTGCCCAGCCAGGTAGGTTGGCCCCCACCGCCTTCCTGCATGCCTTCCACGCGATGAAATCACCACTGCTGTCCATCCTATGGCAGTTTTGAGGCGGTTCATCCAAGGGAGGAGAGGCAAAGAGCACACGGATCACTGACGTGGCGCCCCTCCACTCTCCCCTATAAATAGAGGCTGCCATCACCCTCTTCAAGACATCCAAGACACACAAGATACACAAGAGACAAGAGAAGCTCCATTCTTTAGTAGTAGTATTAGTCTAGTGTGGGAGTTAGAATCGAGTCGAGCTACGCTCGGGGTCTCCGGAGTCATCTGCTGGAGAGTCTGGTATAGCTCTTATACCTTTCCTTCTGTAAGACTTTACCTTTATCAATATAATATCTTTACTTTGCTTTACGAAGTCTTTACTTAGTGCTTTACTATTCTTTATAGTATTGTTGTGTCTTGTCTTATCTTATAGTTGAGTTATATTAGATAGTGATCCTGTAACTAGCTCACATGTGTAGTTCATTGCCTGTCATAGGGTGCTTTAGCTGTTTGGTACCCAGCTAGAGTAGTGAGAATTAGTGTAAGAGTGGTGCTTAGGCTAGATCTTACCCTTGAATGTCGCTTGTCGCACGGATTGTTTGTGGGTGCTAGCAGGTGGTGATAGCCCTGTCTAGTCTTAGTATCCCTCCACGTGTTTTAGGCAAGTTCTTAAAAGGTAGGCTCCCATAAGAGAGTAGGCGCTTCGGGTAGAGGTTATATCCTCTATTGTCTCGCACTACCCCCAACACACGGGAAGTAAGGTAGCTATCTTAATGTAATTCATCCATTTGATAAGATACTTCACAAGAGTAAAGTAAGTGTCATAGGAGTCTTATACTCACTCGTTGTCCTCCCACCTAGCTATACTCTACTAGTTATCTCTTAGTTATCTTAATACTTGTTGTGTGTTGGTGTCATTACCCTTTCCTCTACCTATCGATTTACCCCCTACCACTAGCTGGTACTAAGTTGGTATAGACTTAAGGATCTCTCTTTCTTTTAATTAATTATTCCTAGCAACCGCTTTCTGAGGAAAGCATTAGTCTTGGAATATTAATAAAAATTGAATCCGGAGTTTATTATTAATTTAGTTATCGATTAGTGTTAGGGGCTTACCCCTGTCTGTGTTTCTCGTTATCGTGAAGCTTGACAGTGCATGAGCGGTTTCCAATTGCCGTCAAATTTTATTGAAGATCCTGAGCAATTATTGAGGAGAAATAGACGCTGTCAAGTTCCACCTCAAAGGTTCATCTCAAACCTGAATTCGTTCATGGAAAGGGGCTCCGCACTATCAATCAAGGAAGCTATGGCCGCAAAGGACCATCTCTGAGTTCTCTGCACCGTCGGTTGACAACATTGCCACCGGTCTGCAGCTCAACTTGGGGGATGCTACCTATTGGCGTTTCTTAGCGTCATTACTAAAGATAGACTAAAAGCCTATCCCGAGCAACAATACTAGAAACGTGTGTTGACATCCCTAACCGCCATTACTTCAGAAAGGTAACTCTCGGTCCTTAACGGCGCCGGCCAAGATAATGCAGTCTGGTAATAACAGTTAGAAGTGCCTGATTGGCCTTCCCAACCATTATTACTTACGATTTGCAAAACTGAAGCACAACGCCTTGGGGTGCAACAAGAATTATAGTCCTTGGGTAATGGTACTTAGGTATGCCAATCATGATAGCTCAGTATAGATAAATCCGCAAGCGCACGGAACTATCATTGTAGCATTTCAACACGTGAGTATTCAGGGGTGTTGTATTTATAATTTCTCGTAGGAGGGCAGGATGAATGCATCTAGCTTTGGCATAAACATGATCACTTATTGAATGCATAGGTAGACATAGCATAGGCAGGGGTAAATCATAGTTCAAAGATAGTGGACACACATCTGAGCCGACCTCAAGGATAAAAGAGAAATAAAGAATAAAAGAATATAACTAATTGAGCAGGCATTGGTCATATATAACTATGCAAAGAACTGTTAGTAAACATCTAACTAGCATGTCTAGTATCAGGACAAGGTCTGGGATGACAGGGAGATCCCCGCAGCTGGTTTGCCAGCCGATAGAGACTTTACGAACTCCTACCCAATATCCGAACGTGGGGGAGTGCTAGGGATGGACAGGGCTGTCACCACCTGCCCACCTACCCCTCTGCCCATGGGATACCGACATATTTGCCGATCTCTGCATACCCGAGCACCATGCTCGCGTACTTGGAAACAACTCCTAACCCCCTAGGACCCCACCCCTTCGGAGTGACAGGCTAGGCTAAGAGCAACCGAGAAGGCATGACGAACCGTCACCTCATCCCTAATTCTTCCTCTATTCATACTAAGTCGATGAACGATGAAGAACAACGATGAACATATCAAGAGCATAACACATAAACTGTATGCTAGTTCATATATCATGATCATAACATGACCAAGACTATACTCTAGTTCATATGCATTGCTATATAAATAAGATAAGAACTTGAACTTGGAAGAGAACTGCATTGTATTCATACCGAGGTGTTCCTTCTTCTCCCAAGGATACAAACTCTCCTTGCTAGCTCTTGCCTTGCTCTAACTAATCTAAAGAATACAAGTGAGAGGTGAGGTGAATGGCTCCAAATGATGGTGTGTGTTGGAGAGGGTGGAGCATCATTTATTAATAGCTAGGATAGGACGGTTTGGGCGTCTCTAGGTTTGTAAGGAGGTGAAACCGCCCTTGGTGAACCGCCTAGAGCACCGCCACCGAAGATTGGGCCCGGGAGACCCCACCAGGGGGGCGGTCGCACCCGGGGACGGTCGGTCCCCTGGCTGGGCCCGCTGGCCACCGCCTTCGGGTGGTCGGTTGCTCCCTGGGCCTGGACCTCCCCCACGGTTACGGATGGATCCAGTTCAGTTCTTAGGTGGGCTTTCTCATTTGGTTTGCGCCTTTTCTGAATACGCTTTCCGGTAGTGCGCTTTCTTGTGAATTTTATGTATTTCCACGTGTCAGACCTGCAAGTTATATATACAACAGAACTTGTGGAAATGTTAGTTTAAAGCCCTACCTACTATTTATTTTAGTAACATATTGGCGGTAGAAAATAGGCTCTAAGGACCGCCAACAACCCCCCACACTTAGTCCTTTCCTCGTCCTCAAGTAAAGGTTTGAAGGACTAAGCGGGTTTATCTTCTTGATTTGAAATCTGCGTACAAGTTATTCCAAGCTTCACCTAAATCTGTGAACTTCCAAGTGTCTACCAAGTCATCTTGGGTAATTGAAAAATGGAATAGCCTGGATTCAAATCTTCTTACTCGTATTGCTGCTCAGAAACTTGGGTTTTTGTGAAGTTTTGAAAACAAAAAGATAGCACTTGTTCCTTGAATGATTCTCTCAAGTCACTTATTTGTATATGGTTCCTCACCAAGGCATATATAGGGATTGTCTTCACTTGATCACCCTGCCTCTAAAAAGTTTATCTGGAGCTTTAGGTAGGGAGGAAAATACTAAGGTACACTTACCTTGCATGTATTGTCAAGTCAAACCCTGGACCGCACCGGAGGGAAGCGTCATACTCTTATATCAAAATGTGCATGTGCGTGGAAAGAATATGGTGGGTATTATTGGTGTCTAACCTAATTCCATTGTGCTCTTTGAAATACATCTCCCTCCTTATCAGGACTTAGAAAAAATCTTTTATGAGGGCATGAGTTATCCTTATTCTCTCTCTTCTTTATATATATATTTATATATATTTCTCTTCTTCTTCTTTTCTTCTCCACTTTTTTTATTCTTTTTTTTCATTTTTTTCTTCTCCACCCTTTTTTTTCACCTTTTGGAAGATAGCCTCATGCTTTTATTTACAACTATTTGGTTTTCAAAACAAGCAAGGAAGAGAGGCAGTCACAAGTTGAAAACCTAATAAGGCTATACAGACAACATAGAACAAGGATGAGAGAAGCATATTTGTGCAACAAGCAACAATCACATGATGCAACAATCATGATGCATACTCGTCCTATTCGTTCTCACTCAGTTGCCTATATAACATGGCAAATACATTCTACGTCGGTGGCATAACATACGTACTCTCTCGGTATGTAGCTAGTCGTTAACTACTATATACGCATTCGAGGTTAGCGTACCTGCAGAAGATTCATTTCAGCCCAACCCCACATGTATGCATGGCAATAAGAAGCACTTTCTGCCGGAAATGCTCCCATGAGCACTTGCGACCCCAGAAAGTAATTACACCACACAGAGATACCTCCATAAGTACATATGGACAACATGTACTTACTTCAGTAATTAATAAGCACTCCCCTTAGATCGACGGTTGTTCGATCATGCTCTCACATCTCACCTTACCTCATCCGAAGTGGCACATTTGGCCCGTCTTCACCTTACCTAGGCGTCGATAAAAAAAATGAAACAAAGGCAATAAGAAGCACTCAAAATCATGATGCAATTTCCCCCAAGTTAGTACTTACATAAGCCACCTAATAATCCTTATATGGGCTATAAGACTTGGTCCTTGGCACACTTAGTTTGTATAACCATTAGTTTAAAACACCTACATATAGCTATAAGTTGGCAATTAGTTTTGCAAACTCAAAACTTTTTATTTTCAAATACTCATATGACGGTACGTGCTGAATTTTTGATCTGGTACCAACTGTAACAGAACCGACCAATTTATACAAGCACAAGTACAGCGACAGCTGTTTTCCCAGCTATCAAGCCACACTTGAGCCAATATAAACCCGGTAGTCCGTGAAATCTCGAAGGATTTCAAACTTTTACACAGCACTTACCCAAGGATCGCAGAAACTCAGCAGTACACATACACATGATACATAGATTCGCACATAGTTCAAATACATCAGAGCACGAGATAGACTTTTACATAAAAGTTCAGTTGCGGAAACAAAATAGATTTACACACACTTAAGTTCATAATACAGTGCCAAGTGTCGACCAGTCACAGCAACATAGATAAGATAGATAACATGACCATGCCCAAGGTCTAGTCTTCCTCTCCCGAAGGATAGAAGTAGCTCCTTTAGACAACGAAGTATTCCTCCTGCAACATTGGGAATAAAACCCTGAGTACTCAAATGTACTCAGCTAGACTTACCCGACAGGAAGTAAATAAAAAGACTCTCAAGGATATGCAAGGCTTATTTGGTGGAGCTCAGGAGATAGCATCATTTTTGCATAAAAAGCATTACTACAATAATTCCTCAACTTATCAATTTTAGACATTGTTCAGCTTCGATTTCAGTTCAGCTATTATAGCTAAGGTTTACAGCTATACTAAGCAATCACTTGATATTATAGCAATCAATACACCATAGCGATTTCTGATATCCACAGATATCTTCCTCATCTCACCAATAATCACATTCAAGTTGTTAACCTCTACCTCACCAGAAGATCAGTTCAGTTTCTCACTAACCAGGAGAGATGGCGATTCGAATTGATTATACCAGCTGGCAAACATGCCAATCACAAACCCTGTCAGCCTGATCAGTGGCTTCTTGGGTCACCGTTAGATCTTTCTGAGACATAATATGTATCGCGGATTTGGAGGGGGCCCATATTCTCAGAGACGAACCCACTTCCAGGATGCATCAAGTCCCTGACCTACCCTTGGTAAGGTGGTGTCTCTGCACATCCTTCCTGCCTCCAGAATATGTCTACCATATCAGCCCCAATTCCCGGCTCAGAAAGAAATACTCGGTTTCGCGGTCAGAACGACTTATCTAGCCAGCTAAGTGACGACGTCTTTCAATCTCAACTGATGTCTGGTGGCCTAAGTCCTAGTCGGCCGCAAGTAGCACCGAAGTCAACATGACCCATGTCATGCAGCTCCCCACTACCTAGCCTTGATTCTCTCATTAAACATTGTGGCATGGTGACACATATAGCCATCCATGTGGATCTCATCAGTCAACACCTATGCTCGCGGATGACGGGAAATCACTCGACTTTCTCGCGGATGACAGGAAATCACCCGACTTCTACCGGTCTAAGCAGGGCTAAGCATAAGATCGATCACCTGTCTAGTAATAGTACCAGGATCATATATAGAGTGGACAAGATAATTATACAACAATGGTATCAACCAACTCCTATACCTAAGTGCACAATCATACGATTTAAAAAAGACCGGTGCATTTATAAAATGATATAGGTGGAGGTTTAGGGATGCTCCGGGGCTTGCCTGGGATTCAATGCTAAGTCAGCGTTTGTTAGATGACACTCGCTCGATGAGCATCTCCCATCCAAGCACTTGATTAGTCCTTCCATCTTCGTGATCAGTCCACCACACCGTCTTGTGGTTAGTTCCATCATCACGTCCTTCACTTCACGTGTTCATCTATCGTACCTAATTGAGATGCACAATGCACATGTATGAATAAAAGAAAGTAATACAAGGCATGTTAATCTACCATCACTGAACCATAAGCTAACAATCACACCAAGCAAAGCAAAGTCAAAGCAATCATAATCCCACACATGCAGTTTACGGGCAGCAGGACAGCAAGCACAAGATTTAACCATAACTCAAGCCATACACATCCAACCAGGGTGATATAAGCCTTTCTAGAAATCTATTGAAATTTTCTACAACTTTGCTATTATCATGTTAAGATGATTCAATACATATAAAGGTCAAACAACACATTGAATCCAGCTCTGTCCAGATTTGGACAGATTCTGTCCTCACACTTCAAACAATCAAAACTAAAGATCTAGACCATCAAAAGGGATGATCCTAGATAATTTGAAAAGACAATGAAATATACTACAACTTATTTATTATCACCAAGAGGTGATTCAAAGCATAAATTGGTTAAACAAAGCAAACATTCAGGTCTGCACCGAAAACAAGCAAAACCTGACAGCAGACTTCTAAAAGCCATAACTCCTAAACTATCAGGCCTATGACCGTGAAATTCTAGAACAAGCAAGTAAGTGAAGTTAGCTACAACTTTTATATAGAACATATTTACATGCAACATCATTTTCATGTGTAAAACATCACAACAACAGGGACTGCTCCTGCAGCCCTTTCTCAGCAGGATTGCAATTAATTTGGTTACTTGTTTTTCATCCAAGAAACACATATGTTAGCTAGTTAAATAGCTCCAAACATCATAACACAAACATAAAGAATTCCTCTCAGGTTAAGACATGGCAATAAGTCATAAACAACATGCATGTGTCTAATTACCTCCAATCTTTCACCAAAAATCACATAAAAGTCTATTATTCAATTGTTTAAGTTATATGGTAAACATCTCAAATGGAGTTGATATTTTTATGAGTGGTAGTTAATTACAAATCGTGCCCAAGGTTCAAATCTTACATGCTCAGGTTCCATAGTTTAATTATTACAAAATAAACAAATCTATAATGCAATAAAGCATTGGAGAGTAAATTAAATATGAAACTCAACATTTTCTGAAACAATATGGCCATATTATTGATTCTTAGGCTAACACAATATCATACAAAGGTAGTAGAACACTATTTTCCATTTTTACCATAATATATTATTTATAATGTATTTAAATCTACTTAATATGCACCAAAGAAGATAAATCAACAACTCAGTCATACATGCACCATAAATAATGAAATTTTAACCATACATTACACATCATACAAAGAGTCTACAATTAAATTTTCATACCATTTGGAGCAATAAAACTCCAGTTACAAAAATAACAAGCAATTCAACCATTTATTTCCTATTTAACAAGATTAATGTGAAACACCAATAAAACAGTAAATAACCTATATGTTTTATATTCTTAAGAGCTAGTACATGTTATTAGAAGACTAACAAAATTGGAACCACAATTGTTGGACTTATATTTCTTAGATTATGGCCAAAAGCAAGTTAATCAATCCTAAAAGCCACTTTTCCAAAATAATTTCTAGAGCACAAAAATATAAATAACATAACACATTTACTAGATCTAACATGCAGAGAACTTAACAAGAAAACTAACAAAACTTGTTTCACAATTTTTGGAGCTACCAAACTGGAGATATAAATTTCTAAAACAAATACGAAATCTGTAGATTTGATCCCCATTTGATTTGAGTGGGGCCCGCCTGTCATTCACACAGAGAGAGTGAGGGAGAAGGCCTGCTATTCTTCTTCTTCAGCTGAACACGAGCACGCGAACAGGGCAGAGCATGGCTGGCTCGGACTGTGCTCGCCGGAGAGCGGCCGGCGCGGCGAAGTGGGGCCAGGGCTAGCCTAGCTGCCAGCAGACCTGCCGGTGCCTGCAGCTTGGCACGGCACGGCCCGTGGCGGCTTGGCCACAGTAGCAGGCGGGCCGCCGGCGACGGCTCCACCGGCCGCGAGGCTCCGGTGACGGGGAGCTCCAAGTAAAGGGCTCATAGGAGGCAGTGCGAGGCGAGGAAAGTGATGGCGCAGTTGATTTTTGCCATGGGACGAGAACGACGGCGAGCTCGAGCTCTGCCTGGCCGGCAATGGCGGCGGCGTGCTGCGCGCTCGGCAGGGAGCGAGGAAGAGGGCGAGAGGGGTGGAAGAGTGAATGGGAGAGTGAGGAAGGCGAGCTGGGGGTCGCCTTTTGCCGTCCCATGCGCGAGGGCGAGCAGGGCACGCGGCAGCAGCGCCCAGCAATGGTGGGGGCGCGAGCTCTGCATGAGCAGCGCGTGTCCACCCATTGTGGCATTTCGTCAAACAGCCGGCGGGTTTGAATGAGGCAAACTTGAGGTGCTGTTTTGGGCCGGTTGCGCTCGTATTTAGGTCATGGACCAATTAGAAAAGTTGGAGATCCAGAGATGCTGTACAGTTTGCATTAAGGGTTTTTATCCATTAGCTGAGAGGATTCGGAGATAATCAGTTCCAAACATGCTGCTATCAGTAGGTTAATTAGCATCAAGGATTGATGTCAAAACCTTGTCAAACAGTGTTGGATTGACCTCAACTTGGGATATGTTGTGCCCTGACAAATTCCCTTCAACTTCTATATTTGGTCCAACTCGAGTTGCTTAACAAAATTTGGAGAAAGCAACACGTCATTGCAATAGGGGCAGATTTCAGACTTAGAAATATTTAAAATCCTAAAATCAGCTTTTTCCTCTATCTTGTGTCCACTATTTGAGTCACCTAGGGGTTGAATCATGACTTGGTCCATAAATAACATTTGTTCTACTCCAAAATATCTGTAACTTTTATTTTGGTTCAAACTTCATATCTTGCTCCAAAATAATATTTCCACTTTGGTCAAACTAATGTAATTAGAGAGCTCAAAGTAGATGTTTAGGCCAACAAAGGTATTTTCTTGGCATTTGCTCAACACGAGTCCTTCATGACTTTTGTTGTAGAGTTCAGATAGAGTTGTTTGGTCAAGGTTGCAAGATTTGATTGACTTGCATGCTCATCTTTCCTAAATCAATAAATCCAAACAAGCATATGATTTGCTACTTCATGTGGATTCTTGATTTGGATCTTTATGAGACTCTTCCAATAGTCATGGTAGATGGAGATGAATATGAGATAGTGATCAAGATCATTTATTGACATAACTTGGTTAGGTCCACACTCGCTGGTTAGCTCGTGACTAACACCTGGGGTGTTGCAGCCTTCCCCCCTTAAAGGAATCTCGTCCCGAGATTCGGAACGCAAGAGCTTTCAAGGCGGTGCTAGTACGAAGCTACTTAAAAATTCCATAGCGCTCATAGGCAGGGGTGATCACCTCATGGCTCATGAAAATGTATGGACGGCAAAGGTTTGTTGAGTCGTTACTCCAAGATATCATGTACTTCCATTTACCTTGGTGCAAATGCAAGAGAGATCATTAAGGATAGGACAACTTTCTAATCATTCAAGAATTCTTAGTAGTTGACTCTTGTTTGAAGAATTTTCCTTCATTGATTTCTATGAAGCATTGTTACTTTGGGAGAAATTCAAGACAACACAGCTAATTTGGGAGGAACCCAAGACAAAATGTCCCAATTAGCACTCTTAGTATGAGGGTGTGAATTGGAGTGTCCAAGAGTAGCTTCAGAACATCTGTTTCTCTAGTGGATATAGCATATACCACCATTTTCATATGGGATGAGATCATAGATGAGGCAGATATTTGCTAAGCTGAGGAAATCGGCTAACCAACATCCAAGATTTATGTGTATTGTAGAGGCCAAATTACTGAAATGCAGACTGATGGAAAGCTACATAAGGTTCCATGTGTGCAGTTTTCTTTTCTCTGATGGCAACACAGAATTATCTGAATCTGTTGAGTGAACGGCGAATGTGATAGCTAATTCTGTTGGTTCAGTGCTTTGATGACCATTAAAATAAAGAAATCTTTGTCCAAGCAGCAACAATCATTTTGGGTTGAGTCTGAGGTAACATCTTTATAACTATTGTTGTAAGAAAAAACACTAATAGCAGTAGCCATTTTTGACAAGATCCTTGAAAACAAAACACATATGCTCTTAATATGTATTCCAAGATTTGATTAATTCTTTCTGATTGGCCTGAGGTATGCTATGTTGAAGATAGGATGAACTCTTGATTAGGATCATGATGTAAGCAAGGTTTTCCGTAACTCCGTGGTAGAGATAACAGAGGATGACAGGCTAAAAGGGTAGCCGGATTTGGCGTGTATGACTACACTCTATTTCTTCCAAGCACAAGATTATTGCAGGCATTTACTCGAGCAAGGGTGATTCTTGTAAATGCTTCCAAAAATGAGCTATAAACTCCAGTTTCACGAGATGAGGCAATGGACTGAGGTACAACATGTAGCTGACAGCAGACCTCATTGAAAAGATGGTTATCAACCAAGGATGGAATGAGGAGCGCCTCCAGCCCAAGAAAAGGGGTATGCACACCGTTCATGAGGTGGACATGCTCTCAGCAAAAATGGACCTTTTGATGAAAAAGATCGAGGAAGTTTCCAAAAAAGAACAAGAGGCCATTCGAACCACTACCACCGCACGAGCAATCGAAGCTGATCCATGGTGCGAGGTATGTGGTGGAGAAGATCACTCGGGCAACAACTGTACCGAGACGAAAGAGGAAGTGAGCTTCATCAACAACAACAATAGCATTGGGTATCGACCCCAGCAACAAGGAGGATGGAACTCGCGCCCCTTCTACCAAGGAAATCAAGGTAATGGTTATAGCAATAATTTTAATAATTCTTATGGTAACCAACCTTCTCTTAAAGATCTTGTCTTAGGCCAATCTAAAATCAATGACAGTATAAACAAGAAAATAATGGCTAATGATAAGATTCTTGAAAATCTTAGTGAGAAAATAGATAGCTTTAACACTACTATGAAAAATCAATTGAGCTTTAATAAAATGCTAGAAACACAATTAGCTCAAATAGCTACAGCTGTCCTATCCTTCAAACAAGGTAAGATCCCAGGGAAACCTGAGGAACCAATTGAGGGTGTCAAGTTAATTTTCACGAGGTTTGGTAAGCCTCCGGTCAGGCCAAACCCTAGTTGCCTTCTTGACCCGCCATTCATGGCCAAGAAGAGCAACCCTGGTCATCCTACCATCACCTGTGAGATCGGGCCGCACACCTTCAACAACGCCTTCTGCGACCTTGGATCTGGAGTCAACATCATGTCCAGTGTAATATATGAGAATTTGCTAGGGGGACCTTTGTACCCCACTTTTGTCAAATTACAGATGGCAGATCAATCCATTTGGTTCCCCGAGGGATTGGTAAGGGACATCCTTGTCAAAGTTCAAGACGAATACATCCCCGCCGACTTCATCATTCTTGATATGGGGGCCGATGACGAAGTCCCCGTCATCCTGGGAAGGCCGTTCCTCAACACTGTGAACGTCATCATCTACGTGGGATCTGGCCAGGTCCACTTCCAACTTTCAGGTAAGAGAATTAAATGTCCTTTCAATGGTTATAAATCTATGCAACAGGCAAGGAAGAACCTGTGGAGAAAGAAGCCACAATATGTACCCCGCCGAAAGAATCAATCGCCAAAGGCCAAAAAGGCTGAACTGGTAAGTAAAGCCGAGGTGGTAAATAAGGCTGGCTCTGCTGAGTCACAAGGATCAACCAAGAAGGAATGGCGGAAGAAAGAGGTGCGATCATCACGATCCCCATCTCCATGACCGATCGATGCACCCGAAGAATGAACCCGAAAAGGAGAGGTCCTGCTCTATGGACCTAAAACATGGAGCCCTTACTGGTAAGGTAAATCAGTATTTATCTCATATTTACTTTTCATATTTCAATTCTTGCATTTTTGCATTGCATTTCATATTTAAATTTTGCAATACTTTATTTCGACAAAATAAAGAACTTAGATAAATAAAACTTGAGTAGAACTGTGTTATTCACACCTGAGGTGGTGGGACCACCCAAGGTGGGGTCGGCCGATCCCACCATGGGGCCCACTCACCTCTAGTGATGTTGGTCTAGTGTCCTGATCACTGTCTTAACTTTAATCACCAGTTAATTTTGAATTTGGTCGACCACTTTTTGGTCATGACCACTTTCACATGCTCCAAGGAGAATCCAACATCCACCACCATCCAAATTCTGAAAAGTGGACACTTTGGCATGCATTAGTGCTCCCATGGTCCATGGGAATCACTTTAAAGCATGTCCCCACTTTTGTCATACACCTTTCTCTTTAACAAAGCACTAGACAAGGGAAAACTTTTTGGTCCACCACTAGTCTTTACTTTATTGGACAAAGTGAATCACACTGTTTAAAGCTGAAAAAAGGACCAAACATGGGTCGGCCGACCCATGTTTAAAGTCCTGTCTGCAAAATTGTGTCTGAATTCAAATAGATTTCCTGTCCAAAGGTGAAAGCAGCTCTGACACTGCCATAGTGGGGTCGGCCGACCTGGTCCTTGTGGCCTGGTCACCAGCCCTTCACCCCCCTATAAATATCCTTGCATTGTGTGCTCAATCCCACACCCAAACCAGCTGAATCATCTCGAGCACACAATCTCTCTTCTTCTCTCCATTTGAGCAAGTTCTTTCTTAAGTTTAGTTGTTGTTAGCCACTCAAAACAAAAACCCAAAAATATTGTACTAGTAGAAGCTTGTCTTACTCTCATCTTTGCTCTCAACAACTTGTTTGTGGAGGTAACCATACCCCGCAAGGACTACTAACACTGGGATAGCTAACGCTAACACTAACGCTAATCCCTATTGTCGTATTGTGTTTTTGTGTTATCTCATTGCTGCAGGAAGATGAAGAAGTTCTACGCCGCATTCAAGTAGGCCAAGAGTGTCGTAGGAAGTTCCTCCCGATGACCTCGCCATGACGAAGATGAAGGAAGAGAAGCTCCACCGAGACAAAGCTTTGGAGTGCCTTCCGAGAGGACGCTCGACCCTGAGAGCGGCCTCATGCTAGACCAAGAAGAGTACCAAAGGTATCTCCCCATCTGACACTGCGGTTATGAACATACTGGCATCATCGACCCTGTCCTTGTGGACAACACAGGTATGACCGCAGAATTTAATACTATTTTTAATGCAATTGGGTGGTGAAGCTTTTGGGAAGTGCAAGAACTTAGAATTGAAAAACTCACCATGGAATTTCTATGATCTTTACAAGCCACTGATGATAATGTCTACTTTCGCATGTTCAAGTAAGAGTATAATTTAACTTGGGGAGTTTTTAGTATGGCACTTGGCTTTGATAACAACTATCATCTAGATCTAGTTAATACCACAAGAAAATTTGATAAAACTGATTTCTGGAAAGTTATAACTGGATCCAATGATTGCTCTGATCCTAAAACTGATGAAATCCATAATCCCACTTTGCGCTTACTCCGCTATTGGATGGCCATAACTCTTCTTCCTGGCTCTAATGTGCAAATCCTTCTTAATGATGAACTAAGACTGCTTTATGCCATGACCAAGAAAATAAAAGTTTCACCTGCTAAAATTTTAGTCCGCTTTTGGCTTGGTATTTTCCATAGAAGCGAGCCTATATTCTTTACCTCTTTTATCACTCGCATTGCTGAAACAATGGACTTGCTAAATGGAAAACACTACTTTGAATATATTGCTTTTCCTAGAGACACTATAAATGAAGATTTCTTCATAAGTGCTCAAGTCCTAAAAAGAGATGAAAATTGTGATCTTAAAATGGTCTATTCAGGCCATACAGCCGAAATCTCTTTCCCATGTGAGAGGCGTCGGTTGTATGCGCTGCGTACACTAACCATAAATTGGGAGCGAGAGGCAAGAAGCCAAAATGTTGCAGGAACAAGAAGGGTGACAATGAGCATGTCACAGGCCGCTCAATTTGAGTAAGGTGGCACCTCACGAGCAGCAGGAGGATAAGAAGAAGAAGGCGATGAGGCAAGTTCCATGGATATTTCAGGGTCCACGGAACGGCCTCAACAGCACACTCTAAGAGTACGCACTCCCCGTCCGTCCACACAGGCGAGGGGTCATCGAAACCAAGGGTCGGAAATGGATCAACTCATACACGACATGGGCGATATGCAAGTTGAGCTAGATGCAACTCTAATTATGGCACAATGAAATGCCCAACTATTGCAAGCCATACAAGATGAAGAAGCACAACGCTGGGTGGGATGGTTCCAATACTATCCGCTGCCACAATGAGCAAAAAGACAAGCTTGGGGGAGATCCTCTCCCCCACCAAGGTAATTATTCTATCCTAGCTATTTACATTATTTTAATTTATTACTTTAAAAAAATTCATAAGATAAAAATACCCAAAATATTTCCATTATTCCCATATGTTTCATGAATGTTTATCTTCCTCATGGAAATGATGAATAGTTGCTCTGTTAATGTTTCTTTAATGCCTAGTTTACAACTTAGTATTTCTTTGAGTATGGATCAGTTGGCTTATTTAAAATCATCATGAACCTGAAAACTTTATGAATGCTAAGTGCTAGAACTAAGTCTAAATTGTTGTGAGATTTGATATAGTGAAACAAGAGCTGCTATAATATTGTTCTAAGCATGCATGATTACAGGAGATTTATTTCTTAAAACAATCAAAACCTTATTATTCCTCAATGGTGATGAATTCCTACCACAGCCATATATGCTACACATGTCTTAGCCCTTCCACATAAGCTATTTGCTTTGTATTGAGTTTTGTCAAGTCTTGTTGACCCTTATTGAGAGACTTATCATGCTCCCAAGATCAAGATCACGTACACACCACATATATATGCTGCTTCTACACTGAAAGTACGCAACCACATGCCTTTTATTTCCACTAAATAAATGCTCCATGTGTTAAAGTCATAGAAAATCTCTCTTAGTTATTATGGTATAAGAGACAAAAGGCTATAGAAAAGAAAAGAAAGATATATGAGCAAGTCTAGACTCATGAATAAAGAAAGGAAAAATGATAGCCATGTCTCAAAAATTTAGTAGAGAGAGACACAATTTCAAACAGAGGAGCATTATAGTTCACTTTTTTCACATACTTGCACATCTTGATCTAAGGGCATGACACTTCTCTCTTTGGATCCAAGCTTTGACTCTACAATATATGCAAGGTAAGTACGCTACATTCCTTCATTCCTACCTTAAGCTCCACATAAGCCATTTTTAGGAGTAGGATAACAAAGAGAAGGCAACATTTACTTTGTACCTTGGTAAGGAATCGTACACCATTTGATCGACATGAGAGAACCATATGAGGAACATTAAATTTTCTTTTGCAAAAGATTGATAAAACCTCCAGTATGAAACTTGCAAGGAATGAGAAAAGTAGTGCTCAAGTTAAACTGTTCTGTCTCTCAAACACCTAAGGCAAAGGAAAGGTCATTAGCATCATAAAGGACTAAGGTAATATGGGTGAATTTTTATAGCCAATTTTTCCATTCAAAAGAGAAGTATTTTGTTGTGCACTTGGTACTAAGGAAATATGAACATTGTAGCAACTCCTGATCCACCGAAGCTAAGTTTAATTATTTGCTCAGGACGAGCAAGGGTTAAGCTTGGGGGATCTTGTTGACGGTGGATATACCATGAAAATCCACACTCAAACACCGTCAACAAGACTCGGATTCAAGGGAGAATAAACATATCATGAATATATTTCATCAATAACTAGTTCCACTTGTACTCTTAGCTTGTGAATGCAGGGAAGATCAAAACAGAACAAATTGGAGCACTTGGAGCCTGATATTTTGGGTCGGCCGAACCATGTTTATGGGCACCAAGTCATCACACTTCAACAAATGACTCAAGACATCACGTAGAAGAGAGGAGAGCTCAGCGTGGGCCCATGTGTGGGTCGGCCGACCCCACCATAGGGCCCACCTGGCTCTGGTGACATGGCAGGATCCATGCGACACTCTACCTAGCTCAATTCCACATCAGATCAACATGTGTTTCCATTCAACGGTGGAGAATCAAAGCACACGGATCAAAGCATGAAACAAGACAATCAAGACAGAACCAGCACAAGGCAACACTCTATGACTAGTGTGGACCACACCTGGCCTGGCCCACCTGTCATAGGGGGTCGGCCGACCCCCCTGTTGCCCAGCCAGGTCGGTTGTCCCCCACCGCCTTCCTGCATGCCTTCCACGTGATGAAATCACCACTGCTGTCCATCCTATGGCGGTTTTCAGGCGGTTTATCCAAGGGAGGAGAGGCAAAGAGCACACGGATCACTGACGTGGCGCCCCTCCACTCTCCCCTATAAATAGAGGCTGCCATCACCCTCTTCAAGACATCCAAGACACACAAGATACACAAGAGACAAGAGAAGCTCCATTCTTTAGTAGTAGTATTAGTCTAGTGTGGGAGTTAGAGTCGAGTCGAGCTACGCTCTGGGTCTCTAGAGTCATCTGCTAGAGAGTCTGGTATAGCTCTTGTACGTTTCCTTCTGTAAGACTTTACCTTTATCAATATAATATCTTTACTTTACTTTACTAAGTCTTTACTTAGTGCTCTACTATTCTTTATAGTATTGTTGTATCTTGTCTTACCTTATAGTTGAGTTATATTAGATAGTGATCCTGTAACCAGCTCATGTGTGTAGTTCATTGCCTGTCATAGGGCGCTTTAGCTATTTGCTACCCAGCTAGAGTAGTGAGAATTAGTGTAAGAGTGGTGCTTAGGCTAGATCTTAACCTTGAATGCTGCTTGTCGCACGGATTGTTTGTGGGTGCTAGCAGGTGCTGACAACCCTGTGTAGTCTTAGTATCCCTCCACGTGTTTTAGGCAAGTTCTTAAAAGGTAGGCTCCCATAAGAGAGTAGGCGCTTCGGTAGAGGTTATATCCTCTATTGTCTCGCACTACCCCCTACACACCGGAAGTAAGGTAGCTGTCTTAGTGTAATTCATCCATTTGATAAGATACTTCACAAGAGTAAAGTAAGTGTCATAGGAGTCTTATACTCACTCATTGTCCTCCCACCTAGCTATAATCTACTAGTTATCCTTAGTTATCCTAAAAACTTGTCGTGTCTTGGTGTCATTACCCTTTCCTCTATTTATCGATTTACCCCCTATCGCTAGTTGATACTAAGTTGCTATAGACTTAAGGATCTCTCTCTTTTATTAATTATTCCTAGCAACCACTTTCTCTTAGGATAAAATAAATAACGATACTTTGGAATACTCTCGGGTGAAGTGCTACAGCGGTATATTCTGTGCGCTTGCAGAATTATCCAATAGACATAAGAAATACGCTCAGGGCACTTCTGGCGCCGTTATCAGAGATAGCCTAACACCCTGTCTCTGGTGGTTGCGCTAAGAAGTGTCAACAGCGTGCCGGCAAGCACGTAAACCCCAGGGATAAATCTTGGTGTTCATATTGCTACCCTCTCCTTCAAGTGAGTGATTTGTTGATTATCCCGGTGATTGGCTTCATCTCAAGGCAAAGGTATAATATCTAAGTACATCTCTTTTACCTTTGTGCAAAGTAGTTTAGTCTCTAGCTAGCTTGTCTTGTGTAGCTGTGTAGTTGCTTTGCTTGTGCTAGTTAGCTTGTTTGGCTTAGGGCTTAGTGTTAACTAGAATTGTGTAGGTGGCTTGATTAGATTAGTAGTTGCTCTAGCATTGCAATTATAGCCTCTTGTGGTTTTAATCAGTTGTTCTAGTGGTTTGTAGAATTTTTATTTAGACTATTCACCCCCTCTAGCCAACTCGGACCTTTCAAGTAGTATCGGAGCCATGGTCACCGTTTAATCAAGGCTTGGCATCCTTCAGTGCATTAAAATGGCTCATATCATGTTCAATCATGTTGGGGGCAAACCACCTCACTTTGATGGCACAAGCTCATTTGATTATTGGAAGAGAAAGATGAGGATGTATCTTGGCTCAATTCGTGAAAAAGTGTGGGAGGTCACCGAAAAGGAGTACATTGTGCTTGATCCCGCAAGCCCTATACCTAGAGAGCAAGAGAACAACCAATGCAACACAATGGCTCTCAACACCATTTACAATGGCATTGATTCAAAGGTGTTTCAGCAAATCAAGGATTTGGATAGAGCAAGTGAAGTATGGACAAGATTAGACCAAACATATGAGGGCACTTCAACGGTAAAGAGTGCCAAGTTGTACATGCTCAAGGACAAGCTTTCAAACTTCAAGATGGATGAT
Source organism: Eremochloa ophiuroides (assembly GCA_038502445.1). Taxonomy (NCBI): domain Eukaryota; kingdom Viridiplantae; phylum Streptophyta; class Magnoliopsida; order Poales; family Poaceae; genus Eremochloa; species Eremochloa ophiuroides. The sequence goes on along the minus strand of JAHLJS010000008.1, from coordinate 40,167,176 downwards.
GGAGAGAGCATTCCGGAGATGTTCTATAGGCTCCAAGTGATCATCAATGATCTCAAGGCATTAGGTGAAAAGACAACTGATGATGACTTCTCTCATAAGTTTCTCATGTGCTTGCCTAAAAGGTTCAAGACCATGAGGGCTATCATCTTCCGGGGTGGCTTGAAGGGTGTCACTCCAAATGAGGTTCTTGGTGATGTGATGACCGAAGATCAATATAATGAGAAGAGTGATAGTGAAAAAGTGAAGAAGGAGGATGACAAAAGCAAGAAGACCGTGGCATTCAAATACACCATCTCTTCTTCCAAGTGCAAGGGCAAGGGCAAGAAAGTGCAATCTAGTGATGATGATGATGCATCTAGCTTTGATAGTGATGATGAGGCACTAGCTCTCTTTGTGCGCAAGTTTGGAAGATTCATGAAGAAGAAGGGTTATGGTGCTAGGAACAGAAGGGACAACTTCAAGGGCAAAGATGTAGTGAGGAAGTGCTACAATTGCAAGAGCACGGATCATCTTGTGGCGGATTGTCCAAATGCTAGTGATGATGAAGATGATCACAAGAAGATAAGCAAGAAGGACAAGAAGGACGAGGTGGAAAAGAAAGACAAGAAAAGTTCAACTTCTCCAAGAAGGGTGGATCCTATGTGGTGACATGGGATAGTGATGCTTCCTCCGATGATGATGACTCTAGTGATGATGATGAGAGGAAGACATCCAAGAAGAAGGCTATGGCTTCTATTGCTATCAACAAGAGGCCTTCATCATTTCAAGTGATGTTGATGACAAAAATGATAATGATAGCGATAGTGATGATGATGAGCCTAGTGTAGCACAACTCATGGACATGTTAGAGCAAGCCGAATACTTAATTAGCTCTAAGTCTATGAAGTGCAAGGAATTGCTCAAGAAGGTAAAAGATCTTGAGAAATCCCTTGATGAGCCAAATGCTTCTCATGAGTGTCTAAAGGAAGACCATGAGGATCTAAAACTAGCTCACACCAAGTTGAGGAAGCTTACTTTTCACTCTTAGAGCTAAGCAAGGTTGAGGATATTGCTATAACATGTGATGTGGATGTAACTTGTGACATAATGAATGAATCAACTAATGAACCACATGTTGCAACCACACCTAATAACACTAGCTCTTCGTCATCATCTACTCCTACTTCTATCTTCACTACTAGTGTTGACCCAACACTAAAAGTTGAAAATGAGAAATTGAAGAAGGAAGGGGACAAGCTAACCTGTGCATTAGACAATGCCTATGGTGGGGATGCCTGCTTGCTACAATGCTTGGGCAGCGAAAGATATAGTAACTCCAAGGAGGGACTTGGCTATACTCCCAAGAAAGGCAAGGCGGCCTTTGCAACTCCAAAGCCTAGCTTTGTGAGAAGAAATGGTCAGTTTTGTTACAAATGCAAGCAAGTTGGGCATATTGAGGCAAATTGCATCACTAACAACAAGAACAAGCAAATAAAATTTGCAAGTGCTAAATCTATTAGGCTTGATTCTTGTTACATGCTTACCAAGGGTGAGAAAGGTGTCAAAGTCAAATACATTGGTACACCTAAAGAGAGGCTAAGGTTGAAGGCTATTTGGGTACCAAAAGCTTTAGTTGCTAACCTCCAAGGACCCAAATAAGCATGGGTACCTAAAAAGCATTAATTTGTTTTGTAGGTGAATTACAAAGCCGGAGGGAGGCATTGGGTTGTTGATAGTGGGTGTTCTCAACACATGACCGGTGATTCAAAAATGTTCAACCAAATCAATTCTAGTGGCAATGAGTATGATAGTATCATATTTGGGGATAATAGCAAAGGCAAGGTCAAAGGGCTTGGTAAGATTGCAATATCAAATGACTTGAGCATTTCCAATGTGCTATTGGTTGAGAGTTTGAACTTCAGTCTATTGTCAGTAGCTCAACTTTGTGATCTTGGTTTCAAATGCATATTTGATGTTGATCATGTGGAAATCATAAGTGTGGATGGTTCAAACTTGATATTCAAAGGTTTTAGATATGAGAACCTCTACTTAGTGGATTTTGGTGCTAGAGAGTCTCAATTGTCAACATGCTTACTCTCTAAGTCAATTATGGGTTGGTTATGGCATAGAAGGCTTGGTCATGTTGGAATGAAGCAATTGAACAAACTTGTGAAGCATAACTTGGTTAGAGGCCTTAAAGATGTTGAATTTGAGAATGACAAGCTATGTAGTGCATGTCAAGCTAGAAAACAAGTTGGCAATACTCATCCCAAGAAGAGCATGATGAGCACATGCAAACCATTTGAGTTATTGCACATGGATTTATTTGGTCCAACCACAAACATAAGCATTGGTGGCAACAAGTATGGTTTGGTGATTGTGGCTGACTTCTCTAGATACACATCGGTTTTCTTTATGATTGACAAGAGTGATGTGCACGCTATCTTCAAATCTTTTGTCAAGAGAAGTTGCAATGAGTTTGAAACAACCATCAAAAGAGTGAGAAGTGACAATGGTAGTGAGTTCAAGAACAAAAGAGTTGATGAGATATGTGATGAATATGGAATCAAACATCAATTCTCGGCCAAGTACACACCTCAATCCAATGGTCTAGTTGAGAGGAAGAATAGAACTCTTATTGACATGGCAAGATCGATGCTTAGTGAGTATAATGTGAGTCAATCCTTTTGGGCCAAGCAATCAACACGGCATGCTACTACTCAAATAGACTATATTGCCATCTTATGTTGGAGATGACTCCCTATGAGATCTTGAATGGAAGAATGCTAAATATTGCATACTTTCGGGTTTTTGGTTGCAAGTGCTATATATTGAAGAAGGGTGCTAGATTGAGCAAATTTGAGAAGAAATGTGATGAAGGATTCTTGCTTGGGTATTCCACCACTAGAAAAGCTTATAGAGTTTGGAATTTGGGAAGTGGTAAACTTGAGGAAGTCCATGATGTTGAATTTGATGAAACCAATGGGTCACAAGATCAAGATGAGAATCTAGATGATGTGACTGGACCTCAATTGGCAAAGGCTATGCAAGAGATGGACATTGGTGACATTAGGCCAACTCAATTGATTGACATAGAAGATGACAAAGATCAAGTGCAAGTTCCATCCAATGATCAAGCTAGTGGCTCTCAAGTGCAATATCAGGATCAAGATAGTTCATCTAAAGCAAATTAATCTAATGCTCAACCAAGCTCAAGCAATCAACCTCAAGTGCTCCAACCCACAAATGTCGCAAGAGATCATCCTTTAGATCAAATTGTTGGTGATATTCAAAAGGGTGTGCAAACTAGATCAAGACTAGCATCATTTTGTGCTCATTACTCATTTATATCATTTGAAGAGCCGGAAAACATTGAGAAGGCATTGGAAGATAGTGATTGGGTGAATGCTATGCATGAAGAGCTCAATAACTTTCAAAGAAATGAAGTTTGGGAATATTGACGGTGGATATACCTAAAAATCCACACTCAAACACCGTCAACAGGCCTCGGATTCAAGGAAGATCAACATAACATGAACATATTTTTATCAATAACTAGTTCCACTTGTACTCTTAAGTTTGTGAATGCAGGGAAGGCCAAAATAGTGCAAAAGTGAGTAGCTAGGGGCCACCTATGTGGTTCGGCCGAACCATGTTTGGTTGACCCAGGCCACCACATTCCAACACAATGCTTACAACATCAAATGGAAGAGAGAAGAGCTTGAGGTGGGGCCAGGCATGGTTCGGCCGAACCATGGATGGGGCCCACCAGGCCCTGCTGACGTGGCAGAATCCGTGTGACACTCCAACCAAGTCATTTCATCCATCTGATCAACTTGTGCTTCCATTCAACGGTGGAGATCAAAGGCACACGGATTGAGGCGTGAAACGAAGCAATCAAGACATAAAAAGTACTAGGGGAGACCCTATGACAGGTGGGGACCACGTTGGTGGGCCCAACCCACAAGGGGTGCGTCGGCCGAACCAGAAATGGTGGGGCTAGGCCACCTGCAGCTTCAATGACTGGTGGGGACACCTTCTAGAAGCCCCTGGCTGGGCCCACCTGCCATAGGGGGTTCGGCCGAACCCCCTCTGGTGCCCAGCCAAGACGGTTAGCTTCCACCGCCTTCCTGCATGATGTCCACATGAGGAAATCACCAGCACCATTGATCTGAGGCGGTTTCAAGGTCGGTTCATCCAAGGGCTAAGGTGGAAAGGCACACGGATCGCTGGCATGGCACCTCTCCATCTTTCCCTATAAATAGAGGCTGCCTCCACCCTCTCAAGATATGATTCGTTCAAGATACAAGTGAAGAAGTAGTGTAGTTCCACCTTTAGTAGTAATTGTAGACTAGTGTGGGAGTTAGAGTTGAGTCGAGCTGCGCTCGGGGTCTCCGGAGTCGTCTGCTGGAGAGTCTGGTATAGCTCTTATATCTTTCTCTTTATTTCAGACTTATTTACTTCAATATAATATATTCCTGCTTTGCTTTACTAAGTCTCTACTTAGTGCATTACTATTCTAGTAGTAGTATTGTTGTGAGTTATTTTATTAATTGGTCGGTTCGCATTAGTTTGTGATCCTGTTCCAACTCAACGTGTGTTAGTTCATCGCCTATCATAGGGTGCTCTAGTTGCTCTGATCATAGCTAGAGTAGTGAGACTTAGCATAAGCGTGGTGCTTAGGTTAAATCTTGCCTTTGATTACCGCTTGTCGCACAGATTGTTTGTGGGTGCTAGCAGGTGGTGACAGCCTTGTCTAGTCTTAGTATCCCTTCACGTGTTTTAGGCAAGTTCTTAAAAGGTAGGCTCCCATAAGAGTGTAGGCGCTTCGGGTAGAGGTTTTGTCCTCTATTGTCTCGCACTACCCCCTGCACACCGGTAGTAAGATAGCAATCCTAGTGTAATTTGACCGTTTGATAGGATAGATCACAGGATTAAAGTTTGAATCACAGGAACTTTTCTCACTCGCTGTCCTCCTACCTAACTACACTACATTAGTTATCTTTTAGTATTTCATTTGTTATCTTTGGATCGACACCTTCCTATCATGCTTCGATTACCCCCTCTGCACTAGTTGTGCTAAGTTGAGATAGAGTTCAGGATCTCCTTCTATTAATATTTCTAGCAATCGCTTTCCCTTGGGATAAAATAAATAACGATACCTTGGAATACTCCCGGGTGAAGTGCTACAGCGGTATATTCTGTGCGCTTGCGGAATTATCCAATAGAAATAAGAAATACCCCTAGGCACTTCTGGCGCTGTTATCAGAGATTAGCCTAACACCCTGTCTGTGGTGGTTGTGCTAAGAAGTGTCAGCAAGCATTTTTGGCGCCGTTGCCGGGGAAAGCATAGCCACGAAATTTTAATAAGATCGAATCCGGAACCTATCATCAAATTAGTATCAATTAGTTGTAGTAGGGCTTACCCCTACCTTTGCTTCTCTTTACCGTGAAGCAAGGCATACATGAGTGGATTTCAGTTTCAAGCCATAGCAATAGAAAAGTCAGAGACATCCACCAGGAGTTCTCGACATCGTTCAGTCTCCGATCGGAGGTCCGATTTGGTATTGGAACTACTCAAGGAAGGAGGCTCAGCACTGTCACCTAAGGAAGCTATGGCCCAAAGGACCGTCTTCAAGCATTCTGCACCGTCGGCTGACAATGTCGCCACTTGTCCGTAGCTTAGCTTGGGGGATGCCACTTTTGAGCTCAAGCCATCTCTTATCAACATGGTGCAAGCCAACCCATTCAGCGGAAAGCCCCATGAGGATGCAAATGCACATCTCCAGAATTTCCTAGAGTTGTGTGGCACGATTGCCATAAAAGGAGTCAAAATGGACGCCATTTGTCTTCGCCTTTTTCCGTTCTCTTTGATTGGAAAGGCAAAACAATGGTTCTATGCTCATTCTGAAGGCATTGATGATTGGACAAGCTGTGCTAATGCATTCCTCAAGAAGTTCTTTCCGATGGGCAAAACCACCGCTCTTCGAGGAAAGATCTCAGGCTTTACATAGCAAGTGGACGAGACGATTCCCGAAGCATGGGAACGTCTCCAGGAATACATTCGGGAATGTTCTCACCATGGAATCTAAGAATAGCTCCTGATTCAAGGTTTTTATCATGGGCTAACTGCAACAGCCCGTAGCCACCTTGATGCCGCTGCTAGAGGAGCATTCACTTCACTCAATGTCACACAAGCCAAGAATCTGATAGAAAAGATGGTGACAAATCAAGGGTGGATTGAAGATCGACTCCAAAGCAAGAAGAAGAACACACATACCATCCATGAAGTAGATGTAATATCTGAGAAGATGGATCTCCTCTTGAGAAGGTTGGAAGAACGTGCTAATTTCAAGAAAGACCGAGAGGCCATTCAACATTATGCTTCCAAGCATCAATGGGATCAGGTATGTAGTGTATCTTATTCCAAATTAAATCCTGAGAAGATAGATGCCATCAACAACAATTCAAAATATCCTCAACAAGGAAGATGGGCGTCGAACTCTAAGTTTCAAGGTAATGAAAATTTTGGTAATCAATTATCATTAAAAGATCTTGTTATAAATCAAGCTAAAATAAATGAAAGCATGACTAAAAAGCTGATAGAAAATGACAAGACCCTTGAAACATTAAATTGTAAGATGGATGCTCTCGCTTCTTCTATTAAAGAACAAATGAGTTTTAATAAAATGTTAGAATCTCAATTAGCTCATCTTGTTGCTACTACTTCATCTCCTAAAAATACTTGCAATACTTCGAATATCAATGCGGTAATCATGAGGAGAGGTAAGTCTACTCGCGATCCACCAAATCCCAACATGGCAGGGAAGGCTGCAAGAAAAGACAAGGAAGATAATGAAGAAGAAAAAGAAGAATTGCCAGCGCCTGATGACAACACCAAGTTCCAAGGAAAGATAGCCCCACACGAATATTATGACACCAATGTGCTGCTACCTTTCCCAAGAACAAGAAAGCAAACCACCGACGAACAATTCAGGAAATTTGTCGAGGTAATCCGTCATCTTTATGTGAATATTCCATTACTTGACGCAATGCAGGTACCAACCTACGCCAAGTACCTAAGAGACATCCTCAACAATAAGCGCCCGCTGCCCACAACGGAGATTGTCAAATTGACGAAAGAATGCAGTGCGGCCATATTGAACCAACTGCCAACCAAGAAGAAGGACCCTGGGTGTCCCACCATTGATTGCTCCATTGGGACACAACACTTTGAGCATGCACTATGCGACTTGGGAGCAAGCGTCAGCGTCATGCCAAAGGTAGTGTTTGACAAACTCAATCATACCATCTTGTCCCCTACATCAATACGTTTGCAGCTGGCGGATCAATCAGTCCGTTACCCGGTGGGGATAGCGGAGAATATCCCAGTCAAGATACGTGGATTCTTTGTCCCCGTGGATTTCGTGGTCTTGGACATGGAAGTAGATGAGAAGACTCCACTCATCTTTGGGAGACCGTTCCTCAGCACTGCCGATGCACATATTGATGTTGGAGCTGTAGAAATTCAATTCACAATCAATGGGACCCTATAAACATTCAAATTCCGACCAAAGGTTGAGTAGTGCTCATTGATCATGCTAAGGGAGATACATGCCTTTGCTATCGTAAAAGATTTGAAGAAGCCCAAATCACAACCAAAGGCAAAGAGCAAGCGAGTATGGAAGAAAAAGGTTATACAGCCAGCGACACCTCCAAAGAAAAATTGCACACCAGCTCAAGAGAATAGTCCTACCCCAAGGACCTAAAGGATCAGCTCTTCCATTAAGGTAAGTATATTAACATTTAAATTTATGCTACTTCCCTTACTTGTTTAAATTACTTTAGCATGTTAATCCCAAACCTTTTTCTGTCGACCAATAATTTTAGCATGATAATCATCATTTAATTAATCTTTTGAATAAAATCAACACCAAATGGGGCCCATGGTGGGGTCGGCCGAATGCCACCATGATGCCCCCACTTGCCACCTTTCGACCATTTCAATCCATGCCTTATCCCATGCACGACAACAATTTGTATGATGATCTTAATCACTAGCATGGCAACCTTGGATCTTTTTATGCACCCACATGTTCAGTGCCAATTGGCTTAACCCAAGTATCATGTGAGCTACCCCGTAGAGTGCTACAAGACATATGACTGTCAATTTACACTCTAGGAGTTAGAATCTCTCTCTCATCCCTTGCTTCAATAAAATGCCAATAAAAATGTTCATAGCAAAGCATGAGTAATTTAAGAGAGAAATCATGTCATGACATAACCCAATTCTCCTCTCCTTAATTCCACTCATGAAATTCTTAACCAAATCACTCTTGCTAATCAAAAGAGAACAAGCAAGGCAATCACTTGAGCCTTCCCGTGAAGCATCCCATGAGCAAACATCCACCAGCCTCGGTCATGTCTTGCTCCCTCCTTCCCTCTTTATTCCATTCACCAGTCACTCCAAGAAAGGACCCCATGAGCAAGCATCCAATGGAGAGAAGATTTGAGTGCTCTACCAGGCAAGAGAGGACTAGCTTTGACACCTTATTTGGCACATAGCAAATGGAGATGAGGCAGGGTTCGGCCGACCCTATTGCTGGTACGTGGCCACACCTACTTACTCTATTTCCATCAAAGAGTGCAAAACAACAAGATACATGGAGAATTGAGTTGAGTGAGGGTTCGGCCGACCCATCAATGTGCTCCCCACTTCACATGCTCTCTTTGCTCTCGACACCCTAGAGCTCCTAGCTAGTACACTTGCAAATTATTGGAGAAAAGGGGTCGGCCGAACCAGGCTATATGCCCCCTGCACATCCACTTCCTTCTCTATATCATTGCCGTGCTCGTGAACACATTGCTCAAACCAAACTACCAGCAGAGCACCTCGACATTCTAAAACTCTCTCTCTCCCTAACAAAGTTCATTTCTTTCCAAGAAGAAAACCCAAAAATATTCCCCTCTCATCCTTGTTTTTCAAGTGTTCATCGCCCGAGAGAATCAACGAAGGTAATCATCCGGTAAGAAGGTTCAATTAAGCTAACCCCCATCATCCAAAGTTTGGTTCGTGTCTTTGTTTTGGGCAAATATGAAGAACCCATTCAAGGCCGCAGCAAAGAAAATGCGCTCAGCATTGAGCGGGAGTTCATCACGACGATCATCCTCCCATGACACTGAGATACAACTCTCAGGGTCACAGGATGAATATTTGTCTGAGGCAACTGAGCCAAGCAACAACACGGAAAATGTTGAACAACCTTCTCATGATCATGAAGAATCCGAAGAAGAGGAAGAACCTGTTAGAACACAAGACCAAGAAACAGGCATTTGGGTCACTCCGCAAGAACTTCTCGTCCTCAACTCCATCCGCAACCGCAACTTCGAACACACCAAGGTAATTGATTTAGGACTCCTCCAACGCACAAGTATGTATGAGGAGTTCTTTGATGTTTTTGGTGCAATAGGATGGGGTGAATTCTGGGATTTTTCTGGGTACCAAGGTAGCAAGAGTCTCACTTTAGAATTTATGTGCACAGTAAAAGTAACTAGAGACAACATCTATTTTCGCCTGTTTAATCAAGCCTATGATCTTACTTGGGACCAGTTTAGTGCTTGCCTAGGCTTCATGAACTGCACCTCAAATTTAGAATCTGCTACTCGATGGTTTAATAAACTTGAATTTTGGCATGACATTACTGGGGAAAATAGAATGGGGAAACCGCGCACTAGTCATATTTGCAACCCTACACTGCGCTTCTTGCATAGATGGCTAGGAATCACTTTGTTTCCCCAGGATGATGTGAGACCGGTTAGAGAGATTGATTTAAGAATAATGTATGCTATGGTATATAAAATCCGAGTATCACCTGTAAAAGCCATGGTAGATGTCACAGAACCGACCAATTTATACGAGCACAAGTACAACGATCGCATTTTAGTCGCAATCCAGTCGCACTTGAGCCAATATAAACCCGGTAGTCCGGAAATCTCGAAGGATTTCAAACATTTCATACCCCAAGGATCATTCATTCAGCAATACCCGATCACATGACACATAAGTTCGCAACCGAATTTAAACATCAGAGTACAACATAGTCTTTTACACAAATAGAGTAGTAGCAGAAGTCAACATAGTTTTACACCACAGAGTTCAAATACGAGTACCATCACATGACCCTGTCACAGCATTCTTACAACATCTAAAGATAGATAATGACCCTGCCCTCGGGTCTAGTCTTCTTCGCCCGCAGGGGTGAAGCAATTCCTGCAATACGCGTAGTAGACTACACCATCTGCAACAATGGGAATAAAACCCTGAGTACTCAATTGTACTCAGCTAGACTTACCCGACAGGGAGTAAATAAAAAGACTCTCAAGGATATGCAAGGCTTATTTGGTGGAGCTCAGAGGGTAGCATCATTTTTGCATCAAAAGCATTACTACAGCAGAACCTCAACTTATTCATTTTAATTGTGATAAGCTTCGATTTCAGTTAAGCTATTTACTAAGATTAGCCACTACACTAAGCATTCACTGAATATTGTAGCAATCAATAAAACCATATGATTTCCGATATCCACAGATATCAACCTCATCTCACCATAATCATTATGTTCAAGTTATTAGCCTCTACCTCACCAGAAGATCAGTTCAGTTTCTCACTAAGCAGGAGAGATGGCGATTCGAATCGATTGTACCAGCTGGCAAATATGCCAATCACAAACCCTGTCAGCCGAGCCACTGGCTTCTTGGGCCACCGTTAAATCTTTCTGAGTCACAATATGTCGCGGGCTTGGCGGGGACCATATTCTCAGAGACCAACCCACTTCCAGGATGCATCAGGTCCCTGACCTGCCCTTGGTAAGATGGTGTCTCCGCACATACTTCCTACCTCCAGAATATGTCTGCCTAGTCGCACCAATTCCCGGCTCAGAAAGAAATACTCGGCTTCGCGGTCAGAACGACTTATCTGGCCAGCTATGTGACGACGTCTTTCAATCTCAACTGATGTCTGGTGGCCTCAGTCCTAGTCGGCCGCAAGCAGCACCGAAGATGGCATGACCTCAACCATGTCATGCGGCTCCCCACTACCTAGCCTTCTCTCATTAGACACTGTGGCATGGTGGCACATATAGTCCATCATGTGGAATCCAACCCCATCATCATTAGTAACCACCTATGCTCGCGAAGGACAGGAAATCCCTTGACTTCTACCGGTCTAAGCATGGCTAAGCATAGGATCGAACCCATCCCCTTATCTAGTAATAACTTTAGGATCAAGTATAAGTGGACAAGGAATAAATGCAGCAACGGTATCACATCAACTCCTATACTTAAGTGCACAATCATACGATTTAATAAAGATCAGTGCATTTGTAAAAAGAGTAGGTAGAGACTTAGGGATGCTCCGGGGATTGCCTTTCACAAAGTTAGTGGGTTGGTGATCTGGGCACTCTGGAAGTTCAGCTTCTTCTTCCTGACCTTGGGGAACCTCTGGCACTTCAATCTCCGGCGGAACTCCCTCCTCCGGTGGATCGAACTGCAACAGCGTCACGCCTCCCGGCGATCCTGTATGCATGATATGCATATATGAGAACTGAGAATGCACATGAAATGCAAGATAGAGATGCACGAATTAACCCATGATATGCAATCAGTTTAACAATCCACACTCATTTACTGAGTACGTGCATATTTCTTCCCTAGACAACCAACTCATACTCACCCTTCTTAAGCAAAGAATAGAACAATTTCTCGTCCCGGGTGAGAGGTCTACAACCTGCACTTAATAATTAATATGCATCAACTAACCTATCACAACCGACTTATAATTAACAAGCGCGAGCAACATCATATACACAAAATATTAACCTTACTGCCCTAAGCTCAAAGTAGGATCAGCTCTACTGTTTAACACAGGTGGTAATGCTGAGCATCACAGAAATGCATAAAAACATTCCCCACCCAAAAGATATTTGCTTAAAAACAATTAAATAAGCCCTAGCCTATAACTGGACCTACTGCTTACTGTGACCAAAAAAATCCATAAAAATTACAGTAGCTATTACACATCCAGACTAGCCCACTGACAAAATTTGAAGTCATTTAGGCAAGTATAACAGTCTTCACAAAAATAACAAGCAACCAGCCTTTTAAACAATGGAAAATACTTAACACAGTGAAAAGTATCAAACAACAGATTTCCTAATTTTTTTAGCTTCTTTCCAACATAACATAGCCCAGGAAAAATATTCATGTCCATAACCTTAACACATTAAGCATGGTGATTTTTGCAAGATTAAAGCATAAAAGGCACATTATACTAGACATCATATAAATAACAGTGAAACACCAGCAAACATATTTTTCATAGATTCTAATTCCCTAAACAAGATTAATGCAAGTGGAATCACATTTTTAGCACATTTCTACAATTACTTATGCATTTATCAAGTTTGCAAGCAATTAACAATTTAATTATAACTGCACATAAAAAGTATTCAAAAAGTACATTTCATATTTTTCCTTGATAGAGCTCAGAAATACAAACACAACAAAATTTGGTTCACCCCAATTGGACATTCCTAACTCCAGATATGAATTTTGGAAGGTTTTACACATTTTCTGGAAATTCATTTTATAAATCATAAAACCTAAACCCGATAGAACTGCTACGTGCACCCGGCTCAGTGAACCAGAGGCGCACCCGAACGGCTGACTCACGGGCCCCGGGGTCGACCCGACCCCACGCGTCAGAGAGAGGAACAGAGCCGCCGGCGCTGACCGGCGAGAGCTCGCCGACGGCGAGGTCTCCGGCGACGCCGAGGCTACCTACCGACTCGTGGCAACGAGACGAACCCGATGGACCAACTGCCGAGGGTCGTACCCCACCGGAGCGAGCTCGACGGCGGCAATGGCGGACGGCGGTGGTCCGGCGAGCTTGTGCCGGCCGATTCCGGCCGTTGCTCGCGCGGCTAAGCACCGTTCCGAGATCCTGGAACCCTAGCGGGCCTATGCGTGCGACGAATCGAACTATTGTGTACGGGAGCTCACCGGCCGCGCTCGCATGGCGGCACGGTGGCGAGCGGGTTCACGGCGAGCTCGGGTTCCGACGAAACTACGGCGAGATAGACCTATCCGACGGCCTAGAATGGATCTACGGCTAACGGAGACTCCTAGACGAGCAATGGAGAGGGAAGCCGACCCCGGCATCGCCCTCGTCGCGGTGACCCGAGAGCTCGGCGGCGCTCCGGCAATGGCGGACGGCGAGAAGCTCGCTGGAGCTATACCTTAGGTTGGCTGAGGTCGGCAATGGGTCGGGGACGAAGAGCAGAGCAAGCCGAAGCTACGCCGGAGATGGAGCGGTCGGAGACGGCTCGGTGGCGGCGGATTTCACCGCGGCGGCGGCGCGGCAGAAATGGCGACGGCGGAGAGGAAAAATGGCGAGCAGAGGGCGAGAGAGCGGGGAGAGTGAGGGCGAGCGTGCGGGAGACAGGATGGAGTGTTGCCTTTTGTAAGCCGACCGCGCGGCAGGGCAACGACGGCGTACGGCGCCACCTGGCGGCCGATGCCTGACGCGGTCGCGCGGCGACGACCGACGGCCGAACTGAATCGGCTCCGATTCAGTCTCCGCGAACCCGACTGAAACTCGATTTTGATCGATCTATAACTTGCGATCCAGGGCGTTTCAGCGAAAACTTCACTAATATGGATTGAAGAGCTACATGAGTAGATCATTTCATATTAAGGCACTTTACTCTAGTTCGGCCTGGATTGAGAGATACAGGTCGATGAACAGGGGTACACCGAAACTGAAAACCAGTTTAGACTTAGGAAAAATTTGAAAACTTCAAAACAGTCCCAAATCTGCACTAATTCAACTTTTTGACCTCCTTCCACCCATTTTCATGAGTTGACCCAAAAATAAAGTTTGTTGCTTATAAAATTCTACACAACTTTGATTAAGGGTGCACTGACATGCAGAATCTCTAAAATGCCCTTCTTGTTTGGTCAAACAGAATAGCTTTTAAAGGGCACTCTAGTCAACTATGAGCTAGAGGGGTATTTTGGGGATTTCACCAACATGAACATTGTTCCAAATGTTATCCCAAACATGTCTAAAGCATTTAGAACAGTAAACAAGCATCACATTTGCATGTCAACACATTTAGCATGTTATGGGCATATAAACAAACATATAGCAATAAAAGGGAATCAAATAAAATGCAATGATAATGATGCATGAAATGACATGATCTATGCTTGATGACATGCAAATGCAAGTGTGAAAATAGTAACTAACACTTGGGTGTTACAGTAGAACATTGGATTTCTGCACCATCAAGATGTGGATCATTTGATTTCACATCCATCATCACAAAAATATGTAGCTACCTTGAACTGCTAAATGGATTTAATGATTACATACCTACACATAGAACCATTCTGGGTGAGGAATATTTCATAAAGGCTCATATTATTGCCGGTGGTCCACATGAAACATTAGAATTTAAATTCCATAATAACGATGCAAGACCCACTTTGCCATGCCCAGAATTAAAACTATATGGGGGCCACCCTTTAGTGCCTAACATTGCAGGAGTAGGCGGTCGATGGAGTTTTTCAGGTCCTGCTACCCGTGCAAGAACGCGTGCTGCACAGCGTAATGAATCATCCAAAGAAGACGACAGCACCTATGCAGGCAGCTCAAATGCCATGCAAGCCTCCAGCCCTGGAGGAGGGCGCCGGTCAGGGGCACAATGTGCTAGATTTTCTTACTCATCTATGCAGGATGCAGGGATGCGAAGCCATCGACATGATATGGAGTTGTTAACACATCAATTTGGTATGCTGCGGGCCGGCCAGGAGGCTATTCACAACATCATTGCACAAAGCCAGCAGTAGCTCCAAAATTTCCAGGAGCAGACTGGCAAACAGTGGGCTGCCCTCTATGCACATCACAACATACCTCCACCTCCATATATCCCACAGCACCCACAGCAGTTCCAGCGACCATATCCGCCACAATATCCTCCTCACTATCCACCACGTCCACCTCAGTGAGATAACTGCAAAAGTGCAAGCTTGGGGGGGATTCTCTCCCCTACCAAGGTAAGTATTCTATCTCAGTATTTTATATTATTTTTCATTTAATGCACTTAAATAAAATAAACTAAAAACACCAAAAATATTTTCTGTTCATGCATATTAATCTTTCTCATTGGAAATGATGAATACTTGCTCTGTTGATATTTCTTTAATGCCTAGTTTACAACTTAGTATTTCTTTGAGTATGGATTACTTGGCTTATTTAAATCATCATGAACCTGAAAACTTTATGGATGCTAAGTGCTAGAATCAAGTCTAAGTTGTTGTGAGATATGATATGGTGAAACAAGAGCTACTATAATAGTGTTCTAAGCATGCATGATTACTGGAGATTTATTTCTTAAAACAATCAAAACCTTATTGTTCCTCAATGGTGATAAAATTCCTACTACAGCCATATATGTTACACATGTCTAAAACCTTCCACTTAAGTTATTTGCTTTGTATTGAGTGTTGTCAAGTCTTGTTGACCCTTATTGAGAGTCTTATCATGCTCCCAAGATCAAGATCACGTACACACCATATATACATGCTGCTTCTACACTGGAAGTACGCAACCACATGCCTTTTATTTCTACCAAATAAAAGCTCCATGAGTTAAAGACATAGAAAATCTCTCTTAGTTGTTATGGTAGAAGAGACCAAAAAGGCTATGCGAAATGAAAAGAAAGAAAAATGGATACAAGAGAGTCCATGGAAAAGAAAAGAAAAATATTTGAGCAAGTCTAGGCTCATAAATAAAAGATAGCCATGTCTCTAAAATTTATTAGAGAGAGATACAATTCAAATAGAGGAGCATTACATTCCATCATTATCCACACACTTGCACATCTTGATCTAAGGGCATGACACTTCTCTCTTTGGATCCAAGCTTTGACTCTACAACATATGCAAAGTAAGTATGCTATATTCTTTCATTCCTACCTTAAGCTCCACATAAGCCATTTTTAGAGGTAGGATGATAAAGAGACGGCAACATTTACTTTATGCCTTGGTAAGGAATCATACATCATTTGAGCGACATGAGAGTACCATATGAGGAATATTAAGTTGTCTTTTGAAAAACATTGCTAAAACCTCCGGTATGAAACTTGCAAAGAATGAGAAAAGTAGCGCTCAAGTTAAACTGTTCTGTCTCTCAACCACCTAAGGCAAAGGAAAATTCATTAGCCCCATGAAGGACTAAGGTAAAATGGGGGAATTTTTATAGCCAATTTTTCCATTCAAAAGAGAAGTACTTTGTTGTCTATATGGTATGATTGAAATATGACATTGTAGCAACTCCTGATCCACCGAGGCTAAGTTAATTATTTGCTCGGGACGAGCAAAGGTTAAGCTTGGGGGATCTTGTTGACGGTGGATATACCATAAAAATTCACACTCAAACACCGTCAACAGGCCTTGAATTCAAGGAAGATCAACATAACATGAACATATTTTTATCAATAACTAGTTCCACTTGTACTCTTAAGTTTGTGAATGCAGGGTAGACCAAAACAGTGCAAAAGTGAGTAGCTAGGGGCCACCTATGTGGTTCGGCCGAACCATGTTTGGTTGACCCAGGCCACCACATTCCAACACAACGCTTACAACATCAAATGGAAGAGAGAAGAGCTTGAGGTGGGGCCAGGCATGGTTCGGCCTAACCATGGATGGGGCCACTAGGCCCTGCTGACGTGGCAGAATCCGTGTGACACTCCAACCAAGTCATTTCATCCATCTGATCAACTTGTGCTTCCATTCAACGGTGGAGATCAAAGGCACACGGATTGAGGCGTGAAACGAAGCAATCAAGACATAACAAGTACCAGGGGAGACCCTATGACAGGTGGGGACCACGTTGGTGGGCCCAACCCACAAGGGGTGGGTCGGCCGAACTAGAAATGGTGGGGCCAGGCCACCTGCAGCTTCAATGACTGGTGGGGACACCTTCTAGAAGCCCCTGGCTGGGCCCACCTGCTGTTGACGGTGGAATTACCCTAAATTTCCACATTCAAACACCGTCAACAGGCCTCGGATTCAAGGGAAGATAAACATATCATGAGCATATTTTATCAATAACTAGTTCCACATGTACTCTTAGCTTGTGATTGCAGGGAACACCAAATCAGTGCAAAAGTGAGCAGGTAGGGGCTAAATACATGGTTCGGCCGAACCATGATATGTTGCCCCAGGCCACCACCTTTCAACACATTGCATAAAACATCAAATGAAGGAGATGAGAGCCAAGGGTGGGCCCACCCATGGGTTGGCCGAACTATCCATGGGGCCCACCTGGCTCTGGTGACATGGCAGGATCCGTGTGACACTCCAACCAAGTCAATTCATCCATCGGATCAACTTGTGCTTTCATTCAACGGTGGAGATCAAAGGCACACGGATTGAGGCATGAAACGAAGCAACCAAGACAGGACCAACACATGGGAAGAGTCTATGACAGATGGGGCCACTGTGGTGGGACCCACCCACTAGGCGTGGGTCGGCCGAACCACAAGATGGGGAACCAAGCCACCTACACCCTCACTGACTGGTGGGGACTCCTTCTAGAAGCTCCTGGCTGGGCCCACCAGTCAGAGTGGGGTTGGCCGAACCTCCCCGGTGCCCAGCCAGGTCCGTTGGCCTCCACCGACTCCAAACATGCTTCCCATGTGCTCAAATTGCCACAGCCGTCCATCTTGAGGCGGTTACAAGGCGGTGGATCCAAGGGTGGAGAGTTGAGGAGCACACGGATCACTGACGTGGTATCCCTCCACTCTCCATTATAAATAGAGGCTGCCCACTCCCTTTCAAAATGACACCATACACCATACAACTCAAGAAGCAAGCTAGAGTTCTACTCTTTAGTAGTAGTATTAGTCTAGTGTGGGAGTTAAAGTCGAGTCGAGCTACGCTCGGAGTCTCCGGAGTTGTCTACTGTAGAGTCTGGTATAGCTCTTGTACCTTTTCTTCTGTAAGACTTTATCTTTATCAATATATATTATCTTTACTTTACTTCACTAAGTTCTTACTTAGTCTTTACTATTCTTTATAGTATTGTTGTGTCTTGTCTTATTTCATAGTTGTTTTATACTTGATAGTGATCTTGTCCCAACTCAATGTGTATCAGTTCATCGCCTGTCATAGGGTGTTCTAGTTGTTGGTACGCAACTAGAATAGTGAGACTTAGTGTAAGCATGGTGCTTAGACTAGATCTTGCCTTTGATTACCGCTTGTCGCACGGATTATTTGTGGGTGCTAGCCGGTGGTGACAGCTCTGTCTAGTCTTAGTATCCCTCCACGTGTTTTAGGCAAGTTCTTAAAAGGTAGGCTCCCATAAGAGTGTAGGCGCTTCGGGTAGAGGTTTTGTCCTCTATTGTCTCGCACTACCCCCTGCACACCGGTAGTAAGGTACTATCTTAGTATAAGTCATCTATTTGATAGGATAAGTCATAAGAGTAAAGTAAGTGCATAGGAGTCTTATACTCACTCGTTGTCCTCCCACCTAGCTATACTCTACTAGTTATCTTTTAGTTATCTTAATACTTGTTGTGTGTTGGTGTCATTACCCTTTCCTCTACCTATCGATTTACCCCCCTACCACTAGCTGGTACTAAGTTGGTATAGACTTAAGGATCTCTCTTTCTTTTTATTAATTATTCCTAGCAACCGCTTTCCCTTGGGATAAAAATAAATAACGATACCTTGGAATACTCCCGGGTGAAGTGCTATAGCGGTATATTCTGTGCGCTTGCGGAATTATCCAATAGGCATAAGAAATACCCTCAGGGCACTTCTGGCGCCGTTATCAGAGATAGCCTAACACCCTGTCTCTGGTGGTTGTGCTAAGAAGTGTCAACAAGCATTTCTGGCACCGTTGCTGGGGAAAGCATCAGTCTAGGAATATTAAAAAAATTGAATCTAGAGTCTATTATCAATTTAGTTATCGATTAGTGTTATGGGCTTACCCCTGTCTGTGTTTCTCGTTATCGTGAAGCTAGACAGTGCATGAACGGTTTCCAATTGCCGTCAAATTATATTGAAGATCCCGAGCAATTGTTGAGAAGAACTAGACGGCGTCAAGTTCCCCCTCAAAGGTTCATCTCAAACTTGAATCCGTTCGAGGAAAGAGGCTCCGCATTATCAATTAAGGAAGCTATGGCCCAAAAGACCATCTCTGAGTTCTCTGCGCCGTCCGCTGACAACATTGCGACCGGACCGCAGTTCAACTTTGGAGATGCTACCTTTGAGCTCAAGCCTGCACTCATCAATATGGTGCAAGCTAATCCATTCTGTGGAAAGCCACACGAAGATGCCAATGCCCATCTCCAGCACTTTCTGGAGGTGTGTGCGACTTTCACCATCAAGAATGTCTTGGCTGATGCCATCCGCCTTCGTCTATTCCCATTCTCACTGCTTGGGAAGGCAAAGCAATGGTTCTATGCCAACAAGAGTGAAGTCACCACCTGGGAGAAGTGTGCCAACGCTTTTCTCAAGAAGTTCTTCCCAATGGGCAAAACAAGCGCTCTCCGTGGCAAAATTTCAAGCTTCCAACAACAAGCGGACGAGACGATTTCCGAAGCATGGGAACGTCTCCAGGAGTACATTCGAGCCTGTCCTCATCATGGGATTGAAGAATGGCTCCTAATCCAAGGTTTCTACCATGGGCTGACCGGGTTAGCTCGTAGTCACATTGATGCTGCAGCAGGAGGAGCATTCCTGCAACATAATGTCAAGGATGCTAAGGACATCATTGAGAAAATGGTTATCAACCAAGAATGGAATGAGGAACGCCTCCAGCCCAAGAAAAGGGGTATGCACACCATTCATGAGGTGGACATGCTCTCAGCAAAAATGGACCTCTTGATGAAAAAGATCGAGGAAAGTTCCAAGAAGGAACAAGAGGCCATTAGACCCACTGCCACCGCACGAGCAATTGAAGCTGATCCATGGTGCGAGGTATGTGGTGGAGAAGATCATTCGGTCAATAACTGCCCCGAGACGAAGGAGGAAGTGAGCTTCATCAATAACAACAACAACGGTTATCGACCTCAGCAACAAGGAGGATGGAACTCGCGCCCCTTCTACCAAGGAAATCAAGGTAATGGTTACAGCAATAATTTTAATAATTCTTATGGTAACCAACCTTCTCTTAAAGATCTTGTCTTAGGCCAATCTAAAATCAATGAGAGCATAAACAAGAAAATAATGGCTAATGATAAGATTCTTGAAAATCTTAGTGAGAAAATGGATAGCTTTAACACTGCTATGAAAAATCAATTGAGCTTTAATAAAATGTTAGAAACCCAATTAACTCAAATAGCAGCAGTTGTCCCATCATTCGAACAAGGTAAGATCCCAGGGAAACCTGAGGAACCAATTGAGAGTGTTAAGTTAATTTCCACGAGGTTTGGTAAGCCTCCGGTTAGGCAAAACCCGGGTTGTCTTCTTGATCCGCCATTCATGGCCAAGAAGAGTGACCCCGGCCATCCTACCATCACATGCGAGATCGGGCCACACACCTTCAACAACGCCTTCTGCGACCTTGGATCCGGTGTCAACATCATGGCCAAGGTAATGTATGAGTACTTGCTAGGGGGACCCTTGTACCCCATTTTTGTCAAATTGCAGATGGCCGATCAATCAATCCAGTTTCCCGAGGGATTGGCATGGGACATCCTTGTCAAAGTTCAAGATGAATACATTCCCTCTGACTTCATCATTCTTGACATGGGGGCCGATGACGAAGTCCCCATCATCCTGGGATGGCCGTTCCTCAACACCGTGAATGCCATCATCTACGTGGGATCCAGCCAAGTTCACTTCCAACTCCCAGGTAAGAGAATTAAATGTCCTTTCAATGGTTATAAATCAATGTAATAGGCAAGGAAGAATCTGTGGAGAAACAAGCCACAATGTGCACCCCGCCGAAAGAATCAACCGCCAAGGTCCAAAAAGGCCGAACCGGTAAGTAAGGCTGAGGTGATAAACAAGGCTGACTCCGCTGAATCACAAGCATCAACCAAGAAGGAATGGCGGAAGAAAGAGGTGCGATAATCATGGTCTCCATCTCTGGGACCGATCGAAGCACCCGAAGAATGAACCCGAAATGGGGAGGTCTTGCTCTATGGACCTAAAACATGGAGCCCTTGCTGGTAAGGTAAATCAGTATTTATCTCATATTTAATTCGTCCATTTCAATTTTGAATTCTCTTCATTGCATTTCATGTTTAATTTTGGCAATAATTTATTTCGACAAAATAAAATAAGTAGATGAATAAAACTTGAAAAAAATCATTTCTGCTCACACTTGAGGTAGTGGGACCACCTAGGTGGGGTCAGCCGACCCTACCATGGGGCCCACCCACCTCTGGTGGTGTTGGCCTGGTGTCTTGATCATGTTCCCAAAATTTGAACACCGGCTTCTTTTGAATTTTGGTCGACCATTCTTTTGTCATGACCATTCTCATATGCTTCAAGTAGAATCCAACACCCACATTAATCCAAATTCTGAAAAGTGGACACTTTGGCATGCAAGAGTGCTCCCATGGTCCATGGGGATCACTTTAAACATGTCCCCACTTTTGTCATACACTTTTTACCTTCACAAAACACTAGACAAGGGAATCTCTGAAAATTTCAAAACTTTTGGTCCACCACTAGTCTCTACATTACTAGCCACACTGTTTAAAGCTCAAAGGGGACAAGCCCTGGTTCGGCCGAACCATGTTTTGGATCCTTTCAAGAAAGTAGAGTTTGAATTCAAATAGATTCCCTGTCCAAAGGTAAAAGCAACACTGAACCTACCATAAATGGGTTCGTATTTGGGTCCTATCTGCAGGATTGTGTTTGAATTGAACTAGATTCCCTATCCGAAAGAAAAACCAAGTTTGATCCTGTAATAACTGGTTCGGCCGACCCCATCACCCTGTCGGCAAATTTGAATTTGAAATAACTTAGATTCCATGTCCAAGGGAGAAAGCAACAAAAATCTGGCCAAGGGGGGGTCGGCCGAACTGGTCCAAGTGACCTGGCCACCAGCCCTTCTCCCCCTATAAATACCCTTCCAATGTGTGCTCAATTTCACACCCAATCCAGCTGAATCCTCTCGAGCACACAATCTCCCTTCTTCTCTCCATTTGAGCAAGATCTTTCTCAAGTTTAGTTTAAGTTTAGCCACTCAAACCAAAAACCCAAAAATAGTGTAGTAGTAGAAGCTTATCTCACTCTCATCTTTGCTCTCAAACTCTTGTTTGTGGAGGTAGCCATACCCCGCAAGGACTACTAACAGTGGGATAGCTAACGCTAACGCTAATGCTAATCCATGTTGTTGTAGTGTGCTCTTGTTTTAGCTCATTGTTGCAGGATGAAGAAGTTCTCCTCCGCACTCAAGAAGGCCAAGAGTGTCATAGGGAGTTCCTCCCGACGACGCCGCCATGATGAAGATGAAGGAAGAGAAGCTCCACCAAGAAGAAGCTTTGGAGTGCCTTCCGAGAGGACGTTCGACCCCGAGAGCGGCCTCATGCTAAATCAAGAAGAGTACCAAAGGTACACCTCCATCCGACACCGAGGGTATGAACATACTGCCATTATCGACCCTGTCCTTTTGGACAGCACAGGTATGACCGCGGAATTCAATACTATTTTCAATACAATCGGTTGGGGAAGTTTTTGGGAAGTACAAGAACTTGGAATAGAAAAGCTCACCATTGAATTTTTATGCTCTTTACAAGCCACTGAAAATAATATCTACTTCCGCATGTTTAACCAAGACTATAATTTAACATGCGGAGTTTTTAGCATGGCACTTGGTTTTGATAATGACTGTCATCTAGACCTTGTTAATGCAACAAGAAGATTTGATAAAGCTGAATTTTGAAAAGCTATAACAGGATCTAATGATTGCTCTGACCCTAAAACCGATGAAATTCATAATCCTACTTTGCGCTTGATCCGATATTGGATGGCTATAACTTTTCTTCCTGGCACTAATGTGCAAGTTCTTTACAATGATGAATTAAGACTAATCTATACCATGACAAAGAAAATAAAAGTTTCACCAGCTAAGATGTTGGTCCACTTTTGGCTTGGTATTTTTCATAGAAGCGAGCCCACATTCTTGACTTCTTTTATCACGCGAATTGCTGAAACAATGGACTTGCTAGATGGAAAACATTACGTTGAATACATTGCCTCTCCTAGAGATATTGTAACCGAAGATTTCTTCATAAGCACTCAAGTCCTAAAAAGAGATGAAAATGGTGATATAAAATTGATTTATCCCGGCCATACAGCCAAAATCTCTCTCCCTTGTGAGAGGCGTCGGTTGTATGCGCTGCGCACACTAACCATAAATTGGGACCGAGAGGCACGAAGCCAAAATGTTACAGGACCAAGAAGGGTGACAAGGAGTATGTCACAAGCCGTTCAATTTGAGCAAGGCAGCACATCACGAGCTGCAGGGAGATATGAAGAAGAAGGCGATGAGGCAAGTTCCATGGACATTTCAAGGTCCACGGAATGGCCTCAACAGCACACTCCAAGAGTGCGCACTCCCCGTCCGTCCACACGGGCGAGGGGCCGTCGAAGCCAAGGATCAGAAATGGACCAACTTATCAATGACATGGGCACAATGCAAGTTGAGCAAGATGCAACTTTGAATATGGCACAACAAAATGCTCAACTACTGGAAGCTATCCAAGACGAAGAAGCACAACGCTTGGCGGGATGGTTCCAATACTACCCGCCACCACGATGAGCAAAAGGACAAGCTTGGGGGAGATCCTCTCCCCCACCAAGGTAAGTATTCTATCCTAGCTATTTACATTATTTTAATTTATTGCATCTAAAATGCATAAGATAAAAATACCAAAAATATTTCTCTTATTCCCATATGTCTCATGAATATTTATCTTCCTCATGGAAATGATGAATAGTTCCTCTGTTAATGTTTCTTTAACACCTAGTTTACAACTTAGTATCTCTTTGAGTATGGATCACTTGGCTCATTTAAATCATCATGAACCTGAAAACTTTATAGATGCTAAGTGCTAGAACTAAGTCTAAGTTGTTGTGAGATATGATATAGTGAAACAAGAGCTACTATAATAGTGTTCTAAGCATGCATGATTACTGGAGATTTATTTCTTAATCAATCAAAACCTTATTGTTCCTCAATGGTGATAAATTCCTGCCACGGCCATATATGTTACACATGTTTAAAACCTTGCACTTAAGTTATTTGCTTTGTATTGAGTGTTGTCAAGTCTTGTTGACCCTTATTGAGAGTCTTATCATGCTCCCAAGATCAAGATCACGTACACACCATATATACATGCTGCTTCTACACTGGAAGTACGCAACCACATGCCTTTCATTTCCACCAAATAAATGGTCCATGTGTTAAAGTCATAGAAAATCTCTCTTAGTCATTATGGTTGTAGAGACAAAAGGGCTATGCAAAATGAAAATAAAAAGAAAGAAAGATGGACACAAGAGGGTCCATAGAAAAGAAAAGAAAAATATTTGAGCAAGTCTAGGCAAATAAATAAAAGAAAAATGATAGCCATGTCTCTAAAATTTATTAGAGAGTGATACAATCCAAATAGAGGAGCATTATATTCCATCATCATCCATACACTTGCACATCTTGATCTAAGGGCATGATACTTCTCTCTTTGGATCCAAGCTTTGACTCTACAACATATGCAAAGTAAGTATGCTATATTCTTTTATTCCTATCTTCAGCTCCACATAAGCCATTTTTAGAAGTAGGATGATAAATAGAAGGAAACATTTACTTTATGCCTTGGTAAGGAATCACACACCATTCGAGTGACATGAGAGAACCATATGAGGAACATTAAGTTTTCTTTTGCAAAACATTGTTAAAACCTCCAGTATGAAACTTGCAAAGAATGAGAAAAGTAGTGCTCAAGTTAAACTGTTCTGTCTCTTAACCACCTAAGGCAAAAGGGAAAGTCATTAGCCCCATAAAGGACTAAGGTAAAATGGGTGAATTTCTATAGCCAATTTTTCCATTCAAAAGAGAAGCATTTAGTTGTACAAATGGTATTATAGAAATATGAACATAGTAGCAACTCCTGATCCACCGAGGCTAAGTTTAATTATTTGCTCGGGACGAGCAAAGGTTAATCTTGGGGGATCTTGTTGACGGTGGAATTACCCTAAATTTCCACTTTCAAACACCGTCAACAGGCCTCGGATTCAAGGGAAGATAAACATATCATGAGCATATTTTATCAATAACTAGTTCCACATGTACTCTTAGCTTGTGATTGCAGGGAACACCAAATCAGTGCAAAAGTGAGAGCTAGGGGCTAAATACATGGTTCGGCCGAACCTTGATATGTTGCCCCAGGCCACCACCTTTCAACACATTGTATAAAACATCAAATGAAGGAGATGAGAGCCAAGCGTGGGCCCACCCATGGGTCGGCCGAACTGTCCATGGGGCCCACCTGGCTCTGGTGACATGGCAGGATCCGTGTGACACTCCAACCAAGTCAATTCATCCATCGGATCAACTTGTGCTTTCATTCAACGGTGGAGATCAAAGGCACACGGATTGAGGCATGAAACGAAGCAACCAAGATAGGACCAACACATGGGAAGAGTCTATGACAGATGGGGGCCACTGTGGTGGGACCCACCCACTAGGGGTGGGTCGGCCGAACCACAAGATGGGGAACCAAGCCACCTACACCATCAGTGACTGGTGGGAACTCCTTCTAGAAGCTCCTGGCTGGGCCCACCAGTCAGAGTGGGGTAGGCCGAACCCCCCTGGTGCCCAGCCAGGTCGGTTGGTCTCCACCGACTCCAAACATGCTTCCCATGTGCTCAAATTGCCACAGCCATCCATCTTGAGGCTGTTACAAGGCGGTGGATCCAAGGGTGGAGAGTTGAGGAGCACATGGATCGCTGACGTGGCATCCCTCCACTCTCCACTATAAATAGAGGCTTCCCACTCCCTTTCAAAATGACACCATACACCATACAACTCAAGAAGCAAGCTAGAGTTCTACTCTTTAGTAGTAGTAGTAGTCTAGTGTGGGAGTTAGAGTCGAGTCGAGCTGCGCTCGGAGTCTCCGGAGTTGTCTGCTGGAGAGTCTGGTATAGCTCTTGTACCTTTCCTTCTGTAAGACTTTATCTTTATCAATATATATTATCTTTACTTTACTTCACTGAGTTCTTACTTAGTCTTTACTATTCTTTATAGTATTGTTATGTCTTGTCTTATTTCATAGTTGTTTTATACTCGATAGTGATCTTGTCCCAACTCAAATGTGTGTTAGTTCATCGCCTGTCATAGGGTGTTCTAGTTGTTGGTACTCAACTAGAATAGTGAGACTTAGTTTAAGCGTGATGCTTAGAATAGATCTTGCCTTTGATTACCGCTTGTCGCACGGATTTTTTGTGGGTGCTAGAAGGTGGTGACAGCACTGTCTAGTCTTAGTATCCCTCCACGTGTTTTACGCAAGTTCTTAAAAGGTAGGCTCCCATAAGAGTGTAGGCGCTTCGGGTAGAGGTTTTGTCCTCTATTGTCTCGTACTACCCCCTGCACACCGGTAGTAAGGTAGCAATCCTAGTGTAATTTGACCATTTGATAGGATAGATCACAGGAGTAAAGTTTGAATCACAGGAACCTTTCTCACTCGTTGTCCTCCCACCTAGCTACACTACACTAGTTATCTTTTAGTATTTCAGTTGTTATCTTTGGATCATCGTCTTCCTATCATGCTTCGATTACCCCCTCTGCACTAGTTGTGCTAAGTTGAGATAGAGTTCAGGATCTCCTTCTATTAATATTTCTAGCAATCGCTTTCCCTTAGGATAAAATAAATAACGATACCTTGGAATAGCCCCGGGTGAAGTGCTACAGCGGTATATTCTGTGCGCTTGCGGAATTATTCAATAGACATAAGAAATACCCCCAGGCACTTCTGGCGCCATTATCAGAGATTGGCCTAACACCCTATCTCTGGTGGTTGCGCTAAGAAGTGTCAACAGGGAATTGGTAGAGAGACCAAAGAACTATAATGTCATTGGAACAAATGGGTATTTAGAAATAAGCAAGATCAAGATGGTGTTGTAGTAAGGAACAAGGACAAGATTGGTGGCACAAGGGTACACACAAGTGGAAGGATTGGATTTCGGAGAGACTTATGCTCCGGTTGCAAGATTGGAGGCAATAAGGATTCTTCTAGCATATGCTTGTGCTCACAACGTCAAGCTCTACCAAATAGATGTGAATCTCAATGGCTTCATCAATGAACTAGTATATGTTAAACAACCACCCGGTTTCGAAGATGAGAAGAAATCCAACCATGTGTACAAGCTAAAGAAGGCACTCTATGGATTGAAACAAGCACCAAGAGCATGGTATGAGAGGCTAAGGGATTTTCTCCTCTCTAAAGGGTTCAAGATGGGCAAAGTTGACACCACTCTATTCACCAAAATGGTTGATGGTGACTTGATGATCATGCAAATCTATGTGGATGACATTATCTTTGGATCAACAAGTCAAGCTTTGTGTGTGGAATTTGAAAGAATAATGGCAAAGGAATTTGAAATGTCTATGATGGGTGAACTCACATACTTCCTTGGACTTCAAATCAAGCAATTGAAGAATGGCGCATTCATTAGTCAAGGAAAGTACACAAGGAAAAGGATCAAGAAGTTTGGAATGCAAGATGCAAAATCAATTAGCACTCGCATGGGCAATAGTGGAAACTTGGATGAAGACAAATGTGGCAATATGGTTGATCAAAAGGCATATCGGTCTCTAATTGGAAGCTTGCTCTATGTCACCTGCATCAAGACCGGATGTCAGGTTTAGTGTGTGCATGCATGCCAGATATCAAGCATCTCCTAGAGAGAGTCATATGAAGGCCGCAAAGAGAATATTGAGATATTTGAAGCACACTCAAGTTGTTGGATTGTGGTATCCCAAGGGTGCAAAGTTTGAGTTGATTGAATATGCCGATGCGGATTATGCAGGTTGCAAAATCAATAGAAAGAGTACATCGGGCACATGTCAACTCTTGGGAAGATCTCTTGTCTCATGGTCATCTAAGAAGCAAAATAGCATATCACTCTCCACCGCCGAGGCCGAATACATTAGTGCGGGGAGTTGTTGTGCTCAAATCTTATGGATGAAGGCAACTTTGAGAGATTATGGAATCAATTTCAAGAAAGTGCCATTGCTATGTGACAATGAGAGCGCCGTCAAGCTAACTCAAAACCCAGTTCAACAGCAAAGAACAAACCATATTGATGTGAGGCACCACTTTATTTGAGATCATCAACAAAAGGGTGACATTGACATTCAAAGCATTGGAACCGATGATCAATTGGCCGACATACTCACCAAGCCACTAGATGAGAAGAGGTTTTGCAAGTTGAGGAATGAGTTGAATATTCTTGATTTCTCAAATATGAGTTGAGACCACCCCACATATATGACATGCCTCTACTCCGACAAAGCAAGGTAAAGTTGTTTGACATGGCACTCATAATTGCTAGGACATGATTAGAGCATATGGACATACTCACAACTTAGGATCATTCATAGAAATAAAATGTTTTGATGTACATATTCTACCACTATTGTTTTTCTTGCTTGTATGAACTAGTGGTAAGATATGACATGTGTATGTGCTTGATCCTCTAGTGCTCGATCTATTTCATGAGCTATAGGTGTATAACTTAACATGGGTAAGATAACCCCTAGTGGCGTGAAGAAGCTTGTCCTTGGATCAAACTTAGTTATATATCCTAGGCAAGTGCACTAGATTGAGCCAAAGTGACAAATGAACTCTCTTTCAAAATCAAATGAACTTAACTTACTCTCTCCACTAAAATTAACCTTTTTTGTGAAATTGTTGACAAAGGGGGAGAGAAAGTTACAAAAGAAAGAGAAGCACGATGAACCATCATTAGGCCAGTGATGGGAGAGCAATTAGGCCAAAGGAAAGGGGTAATTAAAACTTTGAAGCACACAAGTAGGGGGAGCAATCACATATGCAAGTTGTTGCATTTGGATGTGCATTAACATATGATTGCTCATTGCACTTGTACTTACTTTATATACATGCTTGTGTGGTGTATTGCTAGTAGTAGGACATGAATGATGATTTAAACAACTAGCATGTGTAAGAGTAACTAGTTGGTCTTGTATTTTCAAGTGGTAACTAGAGCTTGTTTATAACATGATCTCACGGTATGCTCTAGTATTTGTGATCTTCTAGTTCCTGAGGTGCTAAGGATGGAGTACATGGCAACTCCGATGGTATCACGCTTCAAAGGTCCATTCTATACATCTTAGCACAATTTTGGTAGAATTACACTCCACTTGAATACATATGTGCTAGCTTTCAATCCAAACTCAATGCACATATGTAGGGGGAGCTAACACTACCAAAATAGGACTTGTAATGGTTGTCCAAATCCTTTCATGACCTACTTATGGACAAACATGGAAATGTTCAAAATCTTAATGCATATTTCTTTTGTAAACGGGTTGTCATCAATTACCAAAAAGGGGGAGATTGAAAAGTCCCTAGTTTGGTTTTGGCAATTGATGAAACCTATCTACTAACCTAAGTGCTAAGTGTGTGTAGCTAAAGAAAGGTTAGTGGTAGATGACATTGTGCTCAAGTGGCGATCAAGTGAAGAAAAGATGAAAAAGAAAAGGATCAAAGAGCTAAAGGCAAAGGTAAATCTATAAGGCTCTTTGGTTTGGTGATCAAGGCACTTAGCGAGTGCGATCACATTTAGGATAGTTGGCCAGACTATTAAGAGAGGAATTATTTCGTGAATCCGGTCGACAAGTGCTCTAGGTGCATATTAGTTGCATACACTTGATCTAACCTAGAGTGACTAACACCGCCTTGCAAATGCGCTTAAAACTTGCTAACATACGTGCCTAAAAGTGTGAAACACTTAGTTGTTAGCATCTAAAAGCAAGGTAGTTGAAGAGAGAGTGAAAACAGCTCTCAGAGGAGCACTGGGCGCTGGCTGCGTCCGGTGGGTGCTCACCGGACGTGTCCGGTGTGCATTTGACCTCTCTGGAACCTCTTTGTGAAAGCACCGGACGCTGGAACTGTAACTCCAGTGCGTCCGGTGAAGAAGTTCAGAAACTGACACGGTGAGTGCAACGGACGCTGGGAGCATTCGGTGGCCTAACAGCGGACGCGTCCGGTGCCGATTTGAGCTCTCTGTTGTTGCACTGGACACGGACGTCGGAGCGTCCGGTGTGACAGCACCGCGTCCAGTGCGAGCGCACGCAGTGAAGAAATTCAAAAGGCTAGTACACGTGTCCACGGGCGATACACCGGACAACCACCGGACGCGTCCGGTGTGAACTTAAGCAGCGTCCAGTGTGACCGATTTCAGTGAGAAACGGCTAGATCTATGAGCACGCTTATAAATAGGAGTGTGGCTGCCTTGGGGCATCTCTCTTGCGCATTTTGATCATCCTAAGCCCCTTGAGAGCTCAGCACATTCCCTCCAACTCTCTCCCTTTGATTTAACTCATGATTTTGATTGAGAGAGAGTGAATCAAGTGTAGTGATCATCCTCTTGCATCCTAGTGCACTTGGTGGCTTGCTGGCCATGTAATTCTTGTTACTCTTGGTGATTGCCATCACCTAACCGGTTTGGAGGTGAAGGAGGTGTGGAGAAGCTTGGTGATTGTGCTTGCTCACACCAGTGGATTGTGAGGGGTTCGTGCCTACCCCGAGCGGAGGGCTCAAAGGTAACTCTAGTGGATTGCTCGTGTCATTGAGTTACTTTCTCCGTGGAAGGTCCTTGTGGCGCCTTGTGTAGGCTTGGTGTGTGATACCGATTAGCCACCGGACCGTCGGTTGAAGTTGACACAACGGGGACGTAGCGTGCCGGCAAGCACGTGAACCCCGGGCATAAATCTTGGTGTTCATATTGCTACCCTCACCTTCGAGTGAGTGATTTGTTGATTATCCCGGTGATTGGCTTCATCTCAAGGCAAAGGTATAATCTCTAAGTACATCTCGTTTACCTTTGTGCAAAGTAGTTTAGTCTCTAGCTAGCTTGTCTTGTGTAGCTGTGTAGTTGCTTTGCTTGTGCTAGCTAGCTTGTGTGGCTTAGGGCTTAGTGTTAACTAGAATTGTGTAGGTGGCTTACTTAGATTAGTAGTTGCTCTAGCATTGCAATTATAGCCTCTTGTGGTTCTAATTACTTGTTCTAGTGGTTTGTAGAATTTTTATTTAGGCTATTCACCCCCTCTAGCCAACTCGGACCTTTCACATCGGTGACGTCCACAACATGCCTCCTCCGCCAACGTGGTATGTCGGTGGTCCCATCCTCACCGTCAGCAACAACAGCCCTCCACGGTTGGGGGAGGACGACAAAGCCCGAGAGGCCTGCGCACTGAGAAACGCTGACCGAGGGCGGCATCGCGAGCGCCGCACTGAAGGAAAGAAGCAAGTTCCACCGTTCTCGCGCTGCTCGGACTACCTACTCGCCGTTCTCGCGCTGCTCGGACTACCTACTCTGACCACGCTGGGGACTCGTCGCCGCTCCTCGCCGTCCTCACGTTGCTCGGACACCATCTCCGACCACGTTGGGGACTCGTCACCACTCCTCGTCATTCTCGCACTGCTCGGACTACCTATTTTGACCACGCTGGGGACTCGTCGCCGCTCTTCGCCGTCCTCGCGCCGCTCGGACACCGTATCCGACCACGCTGGGGACTCGTCGCCGCTCCTCGCCGTCCTCACACTGCTCAGACTCCGTCTCCAACCACGTTGGGGGCTCGTCGCTATTCCTCGCCATCCTTGCACTGCTCGGACACCGTCTCCGACTACGCTGGGGCTCGTCACCGCTCCTCGCCCTCCTCCTGCTCGGACTCCGTCTCCGACCACGCTGAGGACTCATCGCCGCTCCTCGCCGTCCTCGTCGTCGCTCCTCGCTGTCCTCATGCTCGAACACCGTCTCCGACCACGCTGGGGACTCGTCGCCGCTCCTCGCCGTCCTCGCGCTACTCGGACTACGCCTCCGTCCAGGCTGGGGACTTGTTGCCGCCCCTCGCCGTCCTCGTCGTTGCTCCTCGGCGCCTCCGACCACGCTAGGGACTCATTGCCGAGCTCTCGTTGCTCGACTCATTCGGTGTGCTATTAAGTGACTCCATGATGTTCAGATCAGAGTGCTGATCTTGGGCAGCACAATGGGGCTCTTGATATGTACATTGCTAGCGATGTCAGTTTGGCAAGATTTCAGACTGTTTTTCTTGGACCCTGACACCACGTGACTACGTCACCTACTATCAGGCTCGGGGACTAAGTGGCTACACTTCACCTAGCGGTGAATGTAGTGCTTCTATTTGGATCTACACCTCTTATTGGCTATGTCATGATGAAGATCATCCATCCTCGCAAACGGAGTCTAAGTGGCTACACTTCACCATAGAGAAGCTCTTTTTTTAAATTTTTCTGAGCTCCTTACATCCGTCTGGTCAAACAACTACGAAGATCTGCACTCTCGACGAATGTAAGGCGCTCGGGGACTAGCTGTGGGGGTATAGACCCATATACCCGCACGACACTAGATGGGCCACACCATCAGAAGTGGCCCGTCCCAGAAGACGAAGGCGTGCGGCGCAAGGCACTGCACCGCACGGTTATTACACCAACTTGCTAGTTTACTTGTAACTTTGTCCCTTCGAATTATATAAGGAGGGGCAGGGATCACCCCCCAGATCCAACCTGATCCAAACACATCGACTCATAGCAATACAGTCCACAAGAACACAGGACGTAGGGTATTACGCATCGCGGCGGCCTGAACTTGTATAAATCGTGTGTCTTACGCTCTCTGTGTTACGCTTGCTCGTCATAGGCGCACCTTCACCGATCATCTATTACCTTGGGCATACCTCTCGGTAGACTATCGACGATATTCCGTCGACAAAAGGTTCGAAGAGGCTAGAGGGGGTGAATAGCCTAATTGAAAATCTAGAAACAATACTTGACCATAAGATTAGTACAACAAATGGCGAAGCGAATTTTGCGCTAGCCTACTCAAAAAGCAAGCATTTCTAATCGTTCTAAATTAAATCTCTAGGTTCACACACAATCTAGCCTAGGTTGGAAGCTACTTACTCCTATGGTGAGCAAACTACTAACACTATTACTACAGAAGAAAATGTACAAAGTAAAGAGAGAGATGCAGGATGTTATACCACCGAGTAGAGTAGATGGACAATCCCCTGAAGTAATACCAATACACACGAAGGTGATGGTCAAAAGAAATCCAAAGCCAACACACGGGAGACAAAGAATTTATACCGAGGTTCACGTGCTTGCCGGCACGCTAGTCCCCGTTGTGTAGACCACTACTCAGTGGTTCGGTGGCTAATTGACAACCAATGTCAAGCTCAAAAAATGAGCGCCACTAGAACCTTCCACGGGCAAGGTAACTCAATGAGACGAGCAATTTACTAGTGCTACCTTGTGGCTCTCTGCCGGGGAAGGTGCCAACCCCTCACAAGTCCTCCGGGAGTGGCCGGAGACAATCTCCAATTCCACCAACTCCTCTGTTGCTCCAAGACCGTCTAGGTGGCAACAATCACCAAGAGAATAGAAGAAATCCACAGCAACAATGACCAACAAGTGTCCAAAGATGATCTAGGATGAACAATGCACTTGGATCACTCCCAAACTCACTATGGATGAGAATCAAGCACAAGAGTGAGTGGGAGAAGCTTGGGAGGGCTCAAAAGATGCTTAGCAATGAGTGAAATGCGCAAGAGAGCTCCCTAAGACGGTTAGATTGGCTATTTATATATGAGGGTGAAAAACTAGCCATTTTACAGTTTCTACGTACACACCGGACGCTCGTTAAGTTAGCACCGGACGTGTCCGGTGGTTGTTCAGTGTATCGCCCATTGACACGTGTACTAGCCATTTGAATTTTCCCGCAGTGCGACAACACACTGGACGTGGAAACGTCACATTAGGACGCTTCATCGTCCGTGTCCAGTGGTTGTCCTGGTGCATCAATAGAGGGCATCCTAGAGAGCTCAAAGTGGCGCCGGACGCGTCCTGTCGCTAGGTCACCGGTGTTCACTTTGAGTTAGTTTCCATGAAAACACATCGGACGCACGTTAGAGGGCACCGGACGCACTGGAGTTACTGTTCCTTTGTCCAGTGCAACAACAAAGATGTTCCAGAGAGGTCAAATGCACACCGGACGCGTCCGGTGCACACCCACCGGACACTGCCAGCGTTCAGGTGCGCCTCTGAGAGCTGTTTTCAGCCTCTCTTCAACACCCTTGCTTCCAAGTGCTAACCACTAAGTGTTTTACACCTTTTGGCATGAAGTAGCTTGATTTTAAAGCAAGTTTCAAGGGCAATTAAGTTAGTGCTCTAGATCTAAATGCATATGCTCAACTAAATCGACTAGAGGCACTTGATGACAGGAATTGTAGACTGAATTTCTTCTCCCTTAATATTATAGTCATCTATCCTAAATGTGATCACTACTCTCTATAGTGTCTTGATCACCAAAATGAAAAGAGCCCTATGAGATATACTTTTGCCTTGAGCCCTTTTCCAAACTCCAAGCCGAGAAGCACTTGATCTAATCATGTTAATGGAGTTACAATACTCACTTGGACGCCGTCATAGCTCCTCACTTGGTTTCTTTAACCACTCTTGTAATCACAACATTTAAGCACATGGCTAGATACTAGGTATCATCAATTAACCAAAATCAAACTAGGGCTTTCAATCTCTCCTTTTTTGGTTATTGATGACAACCTCTATAAAGATATGCAATGAATTCAATTTGTTAGTATTAGCTCCCCCCTACATATGTGCCAAGAGTTTAGATTTAAAAGGTTTTGCACATATGCATTGGATTAGTAGTGTGGGAGAGATATTACTACCAATGCTAAGGTATATAGAATTGGATATTTGAAGCGCGATACCATCGGAGTGCTTGTATAAACCATCTTTAGCACCATGGATAGCTAGATTTCACTTGAGGCATTTTATGCAACCAAAAACACTAGAATATCTCGTGAGATTAACATTAGAAATAAGGTTCTAGTACCACTTGAAAAGACCGAGAACTAGCTACCACTTCCTATGCATGTTAGTACTTCAATTCACCACACAACTTAGATCTAGCATACACCAAGCAAGCATGTATGTTCAATTTAAGTACATGTGCAATGCATCAAACATATGAATATGCACAATCAAATGCTTGCAATCATGCATGTGAGCTTGCTCCCCCTAAGTGTGAGATCCAAATTTTAAAAGTTTGTGATCCCTCTCACTTGGCCTATAGCTCTCCCATCATCGGCCTAATGATGGTTCATCGCTTAACCTCCATATCTTTGTTCCATTCTCTCCCTCTTTGTCATCAAAGACTACAAAAGGGTAGCATGGGTAGGATAGAACTTGAAATCAATGAAGGGAAGCCACTTGTTGAATTCTTAGATTATTTCCATTATCTTCCTTCTTTTAAACATTTAGTTAGATTACTTGCACAAATATATAACTCGATTTGTCCTTTGGCCAACACTACAAGAGGAAACCCCCTTTAGCAACACATATATGCATTGCTACATACCCACATAAGTGTTGGCAGGATCTATACCAACGCATCCTACATACGTTGCTGAATGTGGCGTTGCAAGGATCTACCGCAACACACATATATCCATTGGTAACAGGGCATATAAGTGTTGCAAGCTAGCAACGAATATGCAGCAACATATATATGTGTTGCTAGAAGGATACGCCACATGCTTCCCAGATTTGTTTATTAAAAATTTATTTATACTGATTTTTTAGCTAAATTAATTGGATATCTTACATCAAACAGTCCACAAGCACAAAACAATATATTTTTGGAACTCATGATACTATTAAACAATTGGTGTTACGTAAACTGGTTCTGTACATACAAGATGTCTCAATCTGAAATTGTATACAATGATACTAACTACTAAGCTCCAAAGTAAAAATAAATATAAAACAATGTAACTGCCAATGCTAATCTTGAGGGGATATCTTCTTCTTCATACTTCAATCTTCAGAACTCCAAAATAACCTTGTCTACAGTGACACAACAACCCTGACAAGAAAGAAGCTGAGCAAAATTAGAACCAATAATGCTAGGCAAAAATCATTGAAACCTGATGGAGATGATCTAATTTTTCAACACGAAGTTTTCTCAAATTAGAACAAGCATTGCAGATAAAGCCATCGTCTTGTTTTGGATATCTACACCATACATCAGTGTCAAATATAATTTTACCATGGAACAATTCTATTTAGTTTTATCTAGCATAAGCATGCAGGATGCATCAGACGTCATGTTACACACATATGTGTATATTAGCATTACAGAAAAAAATAAGGTCGACATGTCTTGCCTAATATCATCTCCTGTACATTGGTCTGACTTGTCATTAGAAACAAGTTAGAAAATTTCTAGACAGCCTAGACTTTGTACGTGGAATTATGGCTCCAACTAGAAACAATATTGAACTAGTGATAGTCCACAAGTATAATTGAAGAAAGGTAAACAATATAATGTTGGCCTGAATTAAACAATGCCAAAATATAGAACACTGTATATAATTGAAGAAAGGTAAACCCATACCTTGGCAAATCTGTTCTTCAGTCACCTCATCACTCATAGCATGTACATCATAGAATCACAAACAAAATTTAGCAGATTTACATTTGTCTGCAGAAGTTTGAAAAAGATAATTCACACTCACAGTAATCACAAGGAAATATCCAGAATTTAATAAGACATCATGTATAAAATATTATGGGATAAAGAAAAAAAAAAGAGCTGAGGTACATGTGGTACCAAAATATTTGCCCCCATCTCTAAATAGTATTAGGCAGTGCATCTCTAATCTACGGTATGAGGTTACTGCAATATCAATCAACTTGCCACAATTCATCAACAAATTAATTAACTAGGCAACTTTTTCGTACGCATCTAAAGAAAAGAAAATACGGAGTAAGCAAATTTCTCATTGCTTCTTCTCTACTTGGAAGAAGTAAATCTTTATGGATATTGACGTTTTCTTATTCCTGCTATCCACCAGTGAACCTAAATGGATACAAGAAATATTTAAGTCAGAAATTTTTAAAACACATATATAATGTCAATAATAGAATAAGGTCATCCTTCAGTAAGCACACCTGATTATTACTGCATACTTGTTAACTTCAGAACTGAGAACTGGAATACGCAAATAAATTTCTTGCTGTTAACTTCAGAACTGAGGATTGGAAGATGCAAATAAATTTCTTCTAACTGTTTTTTTCTCAGATTCCCTAATAGTCTAATGTGTTCACAGTCTAAAAAGGTATGATATGGGAAAATTTAGTGAATCTATCTTTGTGAAGCATTCTATCGAACACCTAGTGAACATATTTTTCTGCTGATTCCACGCCATAAAGTGTATAGAAACAATCGTGCAACAAATTGAGAGGGGAGAGATCGTACCTGGATGCACATCTTCACGTGGAGATGCAGGATTGGATTAGATTTTGGATCGAATAGCAATGACAGCGGTTGTGCCATCCTCCAGCAGATCCCGACACCTCCTCGTGCATGCTCACCGCCACGGGATCCGAAGAATCAGGCATTGTTAAAGAAGGTATGGGAGA
The DNA here is from genome assembly GCA_038502445.1 of Eremochloa ophiuroides. Classification (NCBI taxonomy): domain Eukaryota; kingdom Viridiplantae; phylum Streptophyta; class Magnoliopsida; order Poales; family Poaceae; genus Eremochloa; species Eremochloa ophiuroides. The sequence continues at coordinate 40,129,404 of JAHLJS010000008.1, read as the reverse complement.
GAGACGAGGAGGATGGGGATGGATCAGCAGTCACATTTTATACCGTCAATAATAATATAAATTCATGGAACATCATAGAAAAATATTCTTTAATTAACAAGTTCCACGAGTTTTGGTGTTTTCCACTATGTTATAGAAATATCTGAATTTTCACAACATAAAAGTATCTCAAATAATAAAATGGACTACACCATTGCAGAGAGCTCGTCGCGCCGATCAAAATACATATATTATTTGCATTATTTGGAGTTCTCAATAAAAAGATATATAACTTCGAATCCAATTTAAAACTCCACGAGTAAGTTTGAGTATTTTGGCCATAACTCACTTATCCGAATTCCGATTGGGCTGAATCACTAGTCAAAACAAAGCTATCGACGAGGCCCACGTGCTCCCAAAAGACGGTGGCCAGATGGGCCCACCAGGGGACCGGCCGCCCCCGGGACCGGCCGCACCCCTGGTGGGGTCTCTCGGGCCCAGTTTTCTTCTGACAGGTGTAGGACGGTTCCCCAAGGACGGTCTCACCTACGATCAACACAGATGGCAAGTGAAAACCACTCTTTGGAGGTCGGCTTGGATCCTTCCATGTGGGGATGAACCTTTTGCATAGAACCCCCTCCTCTCAAGCTATAAAAGGAGGCCTCCTCTCTACACCTATTGAAGGGATTCACCAACACAAGAGGTCACAATATAGAGAGGAAGAGCAAGCTCCATTCTATTATCTTATACCTAATTTAGTATAGGAAGTGAGAGAGGGACAAGAGATAGAGAAAGAGAGGAGTCGAAGCAGTTCTGCCTTCGGGTGGACGAAGTGCCGGGCTTGTCAGCTCTCGATCCAACTTGTACCTCTACGATCGTCTTGCTACTTGAAGTAAGAAGTTCGTGTTCAACTTTGGTTTGATTCATTAAGCATGTTACTTCCATAAAGCTACTTGTTTGTGGGATCATCGTTCGTCCTTTGGACGGATGCTCTAGTAAGAGGATTCCTGATAGAGACGGATGTTCCTGTACGCCGCTAGAGTAGTAGTCGCCTTCGTAGACATGGTGTCTAGGTCGGAGTCTACCTTCGTATGTTGCGCGCACCCACGGGCAGAGGGGTAGGTGGCAGGTGGTGACAGCCCTGTCCACTCGTACCAGCATCCCCCTACGTTCGAACGCGGAATAGCGCTGATACTGGTATCGCCTAGCAGACCAGGTGCGTCAGTGGGTATGAAGCAAGCAAGTAGTAGGGAAGTTTCCATCGCTTATATGCGTTTGACCTTAGAAGAACCTCTCTACCCAAGTTATCCCTTCCGTCTCTTCTGAGTAAACTAGTTTAAGAGACTAAGTACAAAGACCGTTCCTCTGGGAAATTACGATACCCTGAATACTTCTGGATGAAGGCTACAACGGTACTTCCGTGCGCTTGCGGACTTTTCTGCTGACGCTAAGAAGCGCCAACAAGCTTTCTGACGCCATTGCCGGGGAACGGTTGTCGTATTTATCTCCGAACCTAGTTCACCCGTGTATCCTTATGTTTTATCAAAACAAAAATCTTTTATCTTTTCTTTTTATAAAAACAAAATATTCCTTTTTATCTGATCGTTTCACCACGAAACCAGCTCCAAATTCAAAATCCTTCTGCTTCAAAGGGGGAGTTCTTTGAACCACATTCTTTTTCAAAACCAAAATTTCCATCCAGTTATGAACTCCATCCAAGATTCAAAGCTATGGTTCAGACAAAACCGTTCTTTGGTCACGACAATAAAAATTCTTTTGACCACTTGCAAAAATTCGAGGAATTGTGTTCATGCCTAAGCATTCCTGGCATGACACAAGAAATTCTTAAGTGGAAGTTGTTTCTGTTCTCCCTCAAGGGGAGGCAAAACAATGGTACACTGATGCCGTAAAAAGTGCGAATAGAGAATGGGATGAACTTAAGATCAAGTTTTATCTTGCATTCTTACCCATGTCTCGTATCATCGCTCTACCAGGGGCAAACCTCGACTTTGAGCAAAATGAGAAGGAGTCCATAGGTACAGCCTAGGCCAGGTTTACAATGTTTATACATGCTGACCTAGACTTGTCTTTATCCGATAATGTGCTTTTGCATATCCTTTGTTCGGATCTAGACATAGATGCTGCTCTATGCTTTGACATAACCGTTGGAGGGCCGTTTTCATAAAAACCATGACGGAATAGAGGAAAATCCTTGTTTGCATCCTAAAGAAGCACGCTTCTCCCGTCATCATACCCAAACCCCTCCATACAAGGGCATGTCAAGTTCTGAAGAGTCCTCAACACCCGAATCCTTTCCCTTGCCACCCTTCGATTCGTCTGTTGAGCCCTCGCCCGAACCATGAACATCGAAGGAAGGAATGTTTTATACTTCGGAGTTCACTATCAAAATTCGAGGATTATGGCAAAACTTCAAAACATTTCTTGGCACAAAATTCTGATATTTCTTAGGAAGTCTCCTCTCCCCTAATGCTGAGTCATTGAAAGTACGGTTGTTGCTTGTTGGAAGTGAAACGTTCTTCTAAAAAAATTCAGATTCTTTCACCTCCCACAACCATGTCTTGCTCATTAAGGGGGACTTCCATGAAAGCCCTACACAACCTCATAGTTGGGACTACTTTCATTCCAGCGGAAACCCTTTTAGGGCCATATGCCACTAGTCCCGACCGACAAACTTTTCAAGAGTTCATCCGGACTCATCTTTGAGTTTTGTGGGATTGTTAGGGTTGTGCCATTGGAAATTAACGAAACCGAAGTTTCTTATACTTCCTCATCTATGCCATCCTCGATTTTGATCTTCTCATAGGGCACCCTCTTGAAAATCTCATTTATATATATAAAAAAAAGAAGGGAGCCCCTGATGAGAAGTTTGAAAGTTTTGCTTCTGCCAGCCATAGCACTTGCTCGAAAACCTAAAGGCGAAGCGAAAGCTACTTGTTCGAGCATGCGAAATCCTTCTCCTGCGCCCTTGCTCGAACAAGATGCATGTCCCTCTGGCTATCAAGAACATTGTTCTCAATAATGGTCAAGGTAAAGTGATCATCCTCCATGATATATCTTTTGAGAATGAAAACTTCAGTGCCACGGACATGCCCGAAGCAACAACTCTGGAGCCAAGAAAGGGCCCTGCTAACAAGCATGGTTTTGAGGTCCCTCACATTTCATGCTCAAGGTCTCCAGAGTTTGTTTCGCTTCGGACCACCTGCTTCTACGAGGATCTCGCAACCATCTCTTGATTCTAGTTGTTCAACTTTTTGAGAGAATGGTTGTGAATGCTTATGTTTGTCATGAACATTGCAAATCCCGTAGTAATACGAAGGTGCGTACCTTGCAGTTTGAATATTAATGCCTATGATTGGTGGTAAAGCTGGGAACTACACCACCATTGATTGCTGCAAGAAGAAGTTCCCACGGTCAAGCTTAAGACCATAACTTAAGCACTGCCGGGAGATACTCCGGATTATCCTTAAAAAATATATATTTTTATTATTATTATTACTATTTTATTTTCAAAAAAAATATATATCTTCTTTAAATGGTGAGGGCATGTTGTCAAGTTAGTATGCACCTGCGGGTATGTCGCTAACCATTTCAGGAAAGATTAAGAAGAACTCGAGTCATATGATGTTTGACGACATGGAACGGCATCAACTACAAAAGCTTGATGCACTCCTAGGTACTCGTAAGAAGGCCCTAACTCTGCACTTGACTTCTATGCAAAAGTCCTAGTGTGGGGGAGGACGGTGGGAAACCCAAGTTCCATGCACACCAAAGGGTCATTCAAAAAAATGATGATGAAGATGTCAGCCTCGCCTTGCAAAAAAAAAGAAGAGAGAGTTAAAATATATATATATTGAAAAAAAGAGAGAGAGATGATATAAAAAAGAGAAGAAAAAATGAATGAAAGAAAAAAAGAAGAGAGATGAGGGAGACTAAAAAAAGAAAAAAAGAAAGAGAACTAAAAGATTGGGAGTCACCCTCTTTTGAACCATTGCTAGTATCATCAAGGCCCATGGCCCATGCTCATTGATGTGTGTGTGGCCTGGCTTCAGAGATCACCTGAGCAGAACCATCACACTAGCTGCAATAACAACTTCAACACCTCATACATATATATTGCCGGTATATATACTCAGGTATGCGAAGGTAAATAAATGTTCACCAACTTCTTAGAATTGTCTTCATTTGATCATACAAATTCATGCTTCCTTTGCTTATGTTATAAACTCTGGTTTGGGTGTAGTCTTATAGGGTACATCCATAGATCTTTTTTTAAATTAAGCATGGTGCTTAGGTTAAAATGGCCTTCTTTGATCAAAATTTGACATGGTGTTGAAATTTGATCAATGAACTTTGAGTTGTTGACATAATCAATGAAAGTAATCTGATATGGAGATAAACCAAGGCATATCTTTCTTTGCATCTTTATCTTGGCCTTGTTTATAAAAAGTTGAGTGAACAAGTTTTCAATAAAAAAGAAATAATAATAATATCTTTCTTTCTCTCTGGTCTTATAGCCAATAGAGTCCTTGCTTGTTGTTGTTGCTCTTGTTTTGTTTTCTTTTTATCAAAATAAAGCAGGTACAAGAGTGGGGGAAATCTCTCAAGCATACCTAACACACCTTCAAGATCTCCCCTGCACGTTGCACAACACCGAGTGACTCATTACGCAACAAGGACAGGACACATGACTTCTATAAACCTCCTTCATCTTCAACGGTGGTTTGTGCACCTCTACCCTCACATCTCCCTAAGTTCTGAAGTTTTAAATCTGATAATCTAAAAATGCAAAACTTCTAACACGCCATCTCCATGATATCCTTTGATAAAATTTGCATACTCCTTATTCCTCGCCAACATTCATATAACTTGTGAACAACTATCATAGGGACCCCATGTTGTCTAAGTAATTGGAGTATGTGATATAGCTAGATGATTTGAACCTTGCTCTTTTTATGATGGACTTGGGATTTATTTTACAAAATCAAAATGAGATGGCATGCTCCTCAATGATAATGAATTTCCCACCAAGGCCATATGACATGTTTAACTTCTACAAACCTTTAGTCATATGCTGCTTGTCGGATCATTGAGTTTTGTCAAATTGTTGTGACTTTGTGAGACTATGGTCATGCACCCATGATTGAGATTCACACGCACCCACCAATAAAATGCCGACTCTTACACTAAGAGTTGTGCACAACATGCACCCTGTCATCCACCAAAAACGCCAACACTTACCCTAAGAGTTGTACACTCTTCCACCAAATAAAAATGCCGACTCTTACCCTAAGAGTCGCACATTCATCCTCCACCATATAATTACTCCTCGCACTCCATCATGACATCTCTCCATTTAAAGTTTGCATTAAGAAGAGATATGGGCTATGTTTAAAAAAAGATTAGCAATAAACAAACGGGAAAGTCCAAAGCCCCGTTCAAGAAAATATATATATATATATATATATATATATATATATATATATATATGAATATTTCCTTTTATAGCCCATACTTTTCAAAGAATCATCCATCTATCCAATAAAGAGAGTCATGATGCATGGAGTACCAAAAACAGTTAGAATTAGGAATCATATTCCATGCCACACACTTGCACATCTCAATCTAGTGTATGACTTGTATCTCCGAGTGGTTCGGTTTTTGACTTGACAATATATGTGATGCAAATATGCCTCCTTTCATACCTACCCAAAACTCCACTCAAAAGCTTTAGAGATGGGTTATGAAAGAAGGCAATTCCAAAATGCCTTGGTGAGGAACCAGACACATATATGAGCGATTTGAGAGTATCATTTAAGGAGCAAGGCTATCTTTTCTTTTTCAAAAATCTTATAAAAACCCAAGTTTCTGAGCTAAATGATGCAAGGAGATTTGAATCCATATTGTTCCATTATTCAATTACCCAAGAAAATGTGGTAGACACTTTGAAGTTCACAAGTGCAGGTGAAGCTTGGAATATCTTTTATGTAGGTTATATATCAAGGAGATGACCCATCTTAGTCCTTTAAAACCTTTACTCGAGGACGAGCAAAGGACTAAGTGTGGGGGTCTTGTTGGCGGTCCTTAAGTCACATTTTATACCGCCAATAATAATATAAATCCATGGAACATCATAGAAAAATATTCTTTAATTAATAAGTTCCATGAATTTTGGTGTTTTCTACTATGTTGCAGGAATATCCGAGTTTTCACAATATAAAAGTATCTCAAATAATAAAATGGACTACACCATTGTAGAGAGCTCGTCGTGCTGATCAAAATGCATATATTATTTGCATTATTTGGAGTTCCCAATAAAAAGATATATAAGTTCGAATCCAATTTAGAACTCCACGAGTAGGCTTGAGTATTTTGGCAATAACTCACTCATCCGAACTCCGATTGGGCTGAATCACCGGTCAAAATGAAGCTATCGACGAGGCCCACTTGATCCTAAAAGGCGGGGGCCAGATGGGCCCACCAGGGGACCGGCCGCCCCCGGGACCGGCCGCACCCCTGGTGGGGCCTCTCGGGCTCAGTTTTCTTCTGACAGGTGTAGGGCGGTTCCCCAAGGACGGTCCCACCTACGATCAACACAGATGGCATGTGGAAACCGCCCTTTGGAGGTCGGTTTGGATCCTTCCATGTTGGGATGAACCTTTTGCATAGAACCCCCTCCTCTCAAGCTATAAAAGGAGGCCTCCTCTCTACACCTATTGAAGGGATTCACCAACACAAGAGGTTACAATGTAGAGAGGAAGAGCAAGCTCCATTCCATTAGCTTATACCTAATTTAGTATAGGGAGTGAGAGAGGGACAAGAGTTGGAGAAAGAGCGGCGTTGAAGCAGTTCTGCCTCCGGGTGGACGAAGTGCCGGGCTTGTCAGCTCTCGATCCAACTTGTACCTCTACGATCGTCTTGCTACTTGAAGTAAGAAGTTCGTGTTCAACTTTGATTTGATTCATTAAGCATGTTCCTTCCATAAAGCTACTTGTTTGTGGGATCATCATTTGTCCTTTGGACGGATGCTCTAATAAGAGGACTTCTGATAGAGACGGATGTTCCTATACGCCGCTAGAGTAGTAGTCGCCTTCGTAGATGTGGTGTCTAGGTCGGAGTCTACCTTCGTATGTTGCGCGCGCCCACGGACAGAGGGGTAGGTGGTAGGTGGTGACAGCCCTGTCCACTCGTACCAGCATCCCCCCACGTTCGGAAATGGAATAGCACTGATACTGGTATCGCCTGGCAGACCAGGTGCGTTAGTGGGCCTGAAGCAAGCAAGTAGTGGGGAAGTTTCCATCGGTTATATGCGTTTGACCTTAGAAGAACCTCTCTACCCAAGCTATCCCTTCCGTCTCTTTTGAGTAAACTAGTTTAAGAGACTAAGTACAAAGACCGTTCCTCTGGGAAATTACGATACCCAGAATACTTCCGGGTGAAGGCTACAACGGTACTTCCGTGCGCTTGCGGACTTTTCTGCTGACGCTAAGAAGCACCAACACAGATGACACACCAACGTCCGTCGCTGCCTACGAAACAGAGAAAGGCATCGTGAATCCCTAACTTGGTAGTTGGACTTCTGTGATCTGTGTTCTACATTCGTGGGCTATGAAGACCAAGTTATTAGGCAAGAGGTGTGGGAAGTGGGGGGTGAGGATACATGATCAAGTAGCAGCGAATTTTTATTTCCATTGCTAGGCATACGTTGCTAGATAGGGGTTCAAGTTGCAGAAGTTTCTTCACGCCACTAGGTTTTATCTTGACAAAGTTGAATTATATACCATAATGCTCATATTCTAGTCAAATACTAGGTTCACAAGCCCACAAACTAATCATATGTCACTACTAGATCAATCAACACATAGAAGCAATAGTAGTGGCATATGATCTCAAAAACATTTAGTTTTCCATGAATGAGCCTAATAAAGAAAGAAGTCATGACTACATGCTCTACACAAGTCCTAGCAACATATGGATGACATTTCAAACAATGATACCTCTGCTTTGCCGGAGTAGAGGTGAGTCATATAGTGGGGTGCATGCTCAATTCATGTTGGAGAAATCTAGGATGTTCAATTCATTCTTCAACTTGTAAAACCTTGCTTCATCAAGCGGTTTGGTGAGAATGTCGGCAAGTTGATCATTGGTGCCCACACTCTCAACTTGAATGTCACCTTTGGCTTGGTGGTCTCTAATGAAGTGATTCCTCACGTCAATATGCTTTGTTCTTGAGTGTTGAACTAGATTGGTGCAATCTTCACGGCGCTTTCATTATCACATAGCAATGGCACAGTCTTGAATTTGATTCCATAGTCACTCAATGTGGCCTTCATCCATAACAATTGTGCACAACAACTCCCCGCACTAACATACTCGGCTTCGGCGGTAGAGAGTGCAACCGTGTTTTGCTTCTTGGATGACCATGATACTAGTAATCTTCCCAACAATTGGCATGTGCTGGAAGTTCTCTTCCTATTAATCTTGCAACCCACATAATCGGAATCCGAATAACCAATCAACTCAAAGTTTCACCCCCTAGGATACCAAAGTCCAACATCGGGTGTATGCTTGAGATACCTCAAAATTCTTTTGGTTGCCTTCAAATGACTCTCTCTAGGTGAAGCTTGATATCTTGCACACATGCAAACACTAAACATCACATCTGGCCTAGAAGCGGTCACATAGAGTAAGCTTCCAATTATAGACCGGTACTTCTTTTGATTCACCATATTTCCACTTATATCTTCATCTAGGTGACCATTTGTGCCCATTGGTGTGCTAATAGATTTTGCATCTTACATCCCAAACTTCTTCAACATGTCCCTAATGTATTTGCCTTGGCTTATGAAAGTTCCACTCTTCAATTGCTTGATTTGAAGACCAAGGAAATAACTCAACTCTGCAATCATGGACATCTCAAACTCTTTTGCCATCATCTTCCTAAACTCCTCACAATAGTCTTGATTGGTTGAACCAAAGATTATGTCATCAACATAGATTTGCAACATAAACAAGTCTTTGTCAATTCTTTTGGTGAAGAGAGTGGTGTCAACCTTCCCTATTTTGATACCTGAAATCTCTCAATCTCTCATACCATGCCCTTGGAGCTTGTTTCAAACCATACAAAGCCTTTCTCAACTTGTAGACATGATCGGGCTTCTTCTCATCTTCAAATCCCGGGGGTTGCTCAACATACACTAACTCATTGATGTATCCATTCAAGAAAGCACTTTTGACATCCATTTGATAGAGCTTGATATCATGTGCACAAGCATAACCTAGAAGGATCCTAATTGCTTCCAATCTTGCAACCGAAGCATAAGTCTCTCCAAAGTCTAATTCTTCTACTTGAGTGTACCCTTGTACAACTAGCCTTGCCTTGTTTCTCACCACAATGCCATCTTGATCTTGCTTGTTCTTGAATTTCCAGTTGGTACCAGTGACATTGTAGTTCTTGGGCCTCTCAACTAGCTCCCAAACTTGATTTCTTTCGAAGTTATTGAGCTCTTCATACATAGCATTTACCCAATCACTATCTTCCAAGGCCTTTTTAAAGTTGGTTGGCTCTTCAAATGACACAAATGAGAAGTGCTCACAAAAGGTTGCTAACTTTGATCTTGTTTGACCACCACTTCTAATGTTCCCAACTATTTGATCCAATGGATGATCTCTTGCAATATTGACCGGTTGGAGAACTTGATTGCTTGAGGTTGGTTCACCCACTTGAGATGGACTAGCATGTTGATCTTGATCATGTTGCACTTGAGTTTGATCATGAGAACCACTAGAGCTTGCTTCATTTGGGTTGGCTTGCATACTAGATTGAGTTTGCAGTTGATCTTTATCATCTTCATCTTCCACATCAACCACTTGCCTTAGCCGAATATCTCCAATGTCTATGTTCTTCATTGCATTTACCAATTGAGTTCCTCTCATATCATCAAGATTTTCTTCCTCGTCTTGTGAACCCTTGGTTTCATCAAATTCCACATCATGGACTTCCTCAACTAGCTTGGTGTTGTGATTCCATAATTTATATGCTTTGCTTGAAGTGGAGTAGCCAAGTATAAATCCATCATGATACTTCTTAATTCTTAAATTTTCCCAATCTTGCACCTTTCTTCAAGATATAGCATTTGCAACCAAACACTCTAAAGTATGCAATGTTGGGCTTTCTTCCATTCAATAGCTCATATGGTGTCTTCTTCAAGAGAGGGTGACAATAGAGCCGGTTGCTACAATAACAAGCCGTGTTGATTGCTTCGGCCCAAAAGTCCATATTCACACTGTACTCACTAAGCATAGACCTTGTCATATCAATAAGTGTTCTATTCTTCCTCTGAACAAAGCCATTTGATTGAGTAGTGTACTTGGCCAAGAATTAATGCTTGATTCCAAACTCATCACATAGCTCATCAACTCTTGTATTTCTAAATTCACTTCCATTGTCACTTTTCACTTTCTTGATTGTTACTTCAAACTCATTTTGGATTCTCTTGATGAATGACTTGAATATGCCAAATACTTCACTCTTGTCAACAAGAAAGAAGACCCATGTATATCTTGTGTAAACTAACACAAAGCCATATTTGTTTCCACCAATACTAGCATAAGTGGTTGGGCCAAATAGATCCATATGCAACAACTCAAATGCTCTAGATGTACTCATCATGCTTTTGTTTGGGTGAGTGTTTCCAACTTGCTTTCCATTTGACAAGCACTACACAATTTATCTTTCTCAAATTACACATTCTTCAATCCTCTCACCATATCATGCTTGACCAATCTATTGAGTTGCGTCATTCCAACATGACCACGCTTTCTATGCCATAACCAACCCATACTTGATTTGGAGAACAAGCATGTTGACAATTGAGCTTCACTTGCATTGAAATCCACCAAATAGAGATTACCATAGCAAAAACCTTTGAATATCAAGTTACTTCCATCAACTCTAACAATCTCCACATCATCAACACCAAAGATGCATTTAAATCCCAAGTCACACAATTGAGCCACGGACAACAAGTTGAAGTTCAAGCTCTCTACTTGCAAGACATTGGAGATAGACATATCATTTGAAATTGCAATCTTTCCAAGACCAATAACCTTGCCCTTTTTGTTGTCACCAAATGTGATATTATCAAGATTCCCATCTTTATTTGGCTTGATTAAGTTGAACATATTTGATTCTCTATTCATGTGTTGAGTGCACCCACTGTCAAGCACCCAATGCCTCCCTTCGAACTTGTAGTTCACCTACAAAGAAATCAATTAGATTTTGGTACCCATGTTGGTTTGGGTCCTTGGAGGTTAGTGACCAAGGTCTTGGGTACCCAAATTGCCTTCTTCTTTGGGCTCTCCTTAGGTGCACAAATATACTTGACTCTCACTCCTTTAGCACTCTTTGTAAGCACATAACAAGAATCAAATCTAATGGATGACACATTAGCCTTACTTTGCTTCATCATCCTCTTTTTGAAATATTGCTCCTTGTGCCCCGCTTGCTTGCAACTATACACACCATTGCCCGTCACAAAAGTAGTCTTGTGAGGGACAAAGGCGGCTTTGCCCTTCTTGGGGGTATAGCCAAGACCCTCCTTGTTAATGGAGAACCTTTTACTACCCAAGCACTTAAGCAAACGGGCATCTCCATCATAGGCATTGCCTAATGCTAGTGAGCTCATCCAGCTCCTTCTTGAGGTTCTTGTTCTCAACCTAGATTGTGGCATCACAAGTGACACCAACATCGTTAGATGAGGTAGTGGTGGATGTGCTACAAGAAGTGTTAGTAGAGGCAACAACAATAGGTGTATCAAGACTATTACAAGTAACACCTACATCATATGTTGATGGCACATCCTCTGTAACACCCCAGGTGTTAGTCACGAGCTAACTAGCGAGTGTGGACCTAATCAAGTTATTTCAATCAATGATCCTAATCACTATTTCATATTCATATCATCTACCATGATCATTGGAAATGGTTCATAAAGATCCGAATTGAGAATTCACATGGAATGACAAGTTATTCACTTAATTGGATTTATGGATTAAGTGAAAATGAGCATGCAAAGTCAACCAAACCTTGCAACCTTGCCCAAACAACTCTACTTGAACTCTACAACAAAAGTCATGAAGGTTTCATGTTGAGAAAATGTCAAGAAAATGCCTCAATTGGCCTAAATATCCAAATTGAGCTCTCTAATGATGTTAGTTTGACCAAAGTAAAAATATTATTCTGAGCAGGATATGAAGTTTGACCTTTAATAAAGGTTGAATATATTTTGGAGTACAACAATTGTTATTTTTGGACCAAGTCATGATTCAACTTCTATGTACCTCAAAAACAGCACCCAAGATGGGTTAGAGATCTAATTTCAGCACTTAGAATAATTCTAAGTCTGAAAATGGTGTTGATTTCATGGCCTTCCCGTGTTCACCAAATTTCGTTAAGCAACTTGAGTTGGACCAAATATAAAAGTTGTCACAAACTCTTTGGAGCACAACATATTCAAATTTGAGGTCAATCCGACCTTGTTTGATAATGTTTTGACATCAGTTCTTGATCCTAATTAACCTACTGACAACAACAAATTGGGGGCTAATTATCTGCTAATCCAGTGCAGAACTGGCCGAACACCCTTAATCAACTTTGTAGAGCCAACTGAGGACTACAACTTTAATTGAGATCGTCCCAGCAGAATCTCCTCTGAATACGCTGAAAAACGGATCCAAAGTCGCTCCCGACAGCACCCCACACGTGTTCGTCAAAATGCTGCAAAGGGAACACGTGGTCGTCGTGCACTGCTGGAGCTCTGCCATGACCGCCCACCATGGCCAATCACCTTGCTGCGCCTCTGTCCGCTCTCTGCTCAATGAAAAGGGCACCAGAGTGCTTCACTCTTCCTCGCCTCCCCACTCTTTCTGCTCTCTCTCCCTTTCGCCCATCTCCTCTCTGCTCTCTCATCCTCTCGACGAGCAGACAGGAGCAGAAAGCCGCCGCCGGCACCAATTCGCCGTCGTCGTAGCGCCTTTGTCCAATTCGTTGCACCCGCAGCAGCACCACACGTCCTTCTACCTCCTCAACTCTTATGCTTAGCCGTTGTCGACCATCAGAGCTCAGACGAACGTCCGCCGTCTGTGCGTGCTCGCCATGGCCGCCGACGAGCCAAGCTCCTGCCACCACGAACCCATCCTCCTTCTCTGTACACCCCATGGCAAAGCGGGCAGAGCACCTCATTCCTCGCTTCTCGCCGCCTCCCCCGCGCTCCTCCCTCGGCTCCGTCGCACCCCGCAGCGCCGCGGCCACCTGCCGCTGGTCGCCGGGCCACCGGGCGCCGTGGCCAGGCCGCCACGGGCCATGCCATGCCATGCCACGGGCACCGGCAGGTGCGCTGGCAGCTGGGCTAGCTCCGGCCCCGCGCTGCCGCCGTTGGCCGCCTCCTCGCCGGAGCTGGCCGAGCCGGCAGAGGCCCGCACGCCCGCCTTCCTCTCTGCTCTGTTCGATCAGCAAAGGAAGAAGAAGGAGATTTCCTGTGTTCACTCTCCTCTTTGTATGATAGGTGGGGCCAAGTGGATGGAAGGTCCCGCGCGTCGGTTCAACTGAGGAATGGCTGGGTGCAATGGACGTGTACATCTAGCAGGCATCCTAGGGTTAAGTGATTTCAGTTGTTTTTGCAGATTTGGGTGTAGATCTTGTAAAATCCATATCTCATGATTGGTAGCTCCAAAAATGATGAGGCTTGTTTTGTTAGATTCGTGGTAAAGTTTTCTGCATGTTAGTATAGTTGGTTGTGTCATGCATGACTATATTTATGCTGTAGAAATTCATTATTGAAATGTGGTTTAGAAGTTCATTTAAATTATCCCGATCCACATTTTGAGAAATATATGTCCAAAAATCATGATTCCAATTTTGTTAGGCTTATAATGACATGCGCTAGCTCATAAAAATATAAAACATATATGTTGTTTATTGTTTTATTGGTGTTTCACATTAATCTTTTTAAATAGGAAATAAATGGTTGAATTGCTTGCTATTTTTGTATCTGAAGTTATATTACTCCAAATGGCATAAAAATTTAATTATAGACTCTCTGTATGATGTGTAATGTATGGTTAAAATTTCATGATTTATGGTGCATATATGACTGAGTTGTTGATTTATCTTCTTTGGTGCATATTAAGTAGATTTAAATACTTTATAAATAATATATTGTGGTAAAAATGGAAAATGGTGTTCCACTACCTTTGAATGATATTGTGCTAACCTGAGAAACAATAATATGGTCATGTGTTTGAATAAAATGTTGAGTTTCACATTTATCTTACTCTCCAATGAATTGTTGCATTATAAACTTGTTTATTTTGTGGTAATTAAATTATAACACTTGAGCATGTGAAATTCGTGCCTTGGTCATGATTTGTAATCGCCTAGCTCTCATAAAAGTTTGGGACTCATTTGAAATGTTTACCATATAACTTAAATAATTAAATAATGGGTTTTTATGTAATAATGAGTGAACAAATGAATGCATATATGTTTCTTGTGATTCCTTAATATGTTTTGGTCGGAGATGAGTCTTGTATGACCATGTAATCATGTTTGGAGCTATCTAAATAGCTCATTCCTATGTGTGCTTAGGTGATAAATAAGGGAAAAGCATGTTTTGCTTATGTGCTGAAATGGCTGCAGGCATAGTCCCTGTTGTTGTGATGATTTACCTAGGAAAATGATGTTGCATGTAAATGTGTTCTATATAAAAGTTGTAGCCGACTTCTATATCTAGTTTGTCCTAAAATTTATTGGTCATAGGCCTAATAGTTTAGGAGTTATGGCTTTTGGAAGTCTGCTGTCAGGTTTTGCCAATTTTCTGTCTAGATCTGATTGATTGCATTATTTGACTAAGTTATGCTTTGAATCACTTCTTGGTGATAACAGAGAAGTTGTAGTGCTTTTCCTATAGTTTCTAAATTTTCTAGGATCATCCCTTTTGGTGGTCTAGTTCTCTAGTTTTGATTGTTTGAAGTGGGAGGATAGAATCTGTCCAAATCTGGACAGAGCTGTCTTCTTTGTGTTGTTTGACCTGTATATGAATTAAATCATCTAAAGAGGATAATACCAAAGTTGTAGACAATTTCAATAGCTTTTCAGAAAGGCTTAGATCACCCTGGTTGGATGTGTATAGCTTGGGTTATGGTTAAATCTTATACTTGCTGTCCTGCTGCCCATAAACTGCATGTGTGGGATTATGATTGCTTTGACCTTGCTTTGCTTGGCGTGATTGTTAGCTTATGATTTAGTGACTGTAGATTAACATGCCTTGTATTACTTCCTTTTATTCATATATGTGCATTGTGCATCTCATTTAGGTACGATAGATGAACATGTGAACATGAAGGACATGATGATGGAACTAACCACAAGACGGTGTGGTGGACTAATCACGAAGGTGGAAGGACTAATCGAGTGCTTGGATGGGAAATGCTCGTCGAACAAGTGTCATCTAACAAACACTAACTTAGTGTTGAACCCCAGGCAAGCCCCGGAGCATCCCTAAGCCTCCACCTATTTCTTTTTATAAATGCACCGGTCTTTATTAAATCGTATGTTTGTGCATTTAAGTATAGGAGTTGGTTTGAAACCGTTGCTGCATATCTACCTTGTCTACTATATATGTGAACCTGATACTATTACTAGACAGGTGACCGATCTTATGCTTAGCCCTGCTTAGACCGGTAGAAGTCGGGTGATTTCCTGTCATCCGCGAGAAAGTCGGGTGATTTCCTGTCATCCGCGAGTGTAGGTGGTGACTGACGAGATCCACATGGTTGGCTATATGTGTCACCATGCCACAATGAAATAATGAGAGAATCAAGGCTAGGTAGCGGGGAGCTGCATGACATGGGTCATGTTGACTTCGGTGCTGCTTGCGGCCGACTAGGACTGAGGCCACCAGACATCAGTTGAGATTGAAAGACGTCGTCACATAGCTGGCCAGATAAGTCGTTCTGACCGCGAAGCCGAGTATTTCTTTCTGAGCCGGGAATTGGTGCGACTAGGCAGACATATTCTGGAGGTAGGAAGGATGTGCGGAGACACCATCTTACCAAGGGCAGGTCAGAGACCTGATGCATCCTGGAAGTGGGTTGGTCTCTGAGAATATGGTCCCCGCCAAGCCCACGACATATTGTGTCTCAGAAGGATTTAACGGTGGCCCAAGAAGCCAGTGGCTCGGCTGACAGGGGTTGTGATTGGCATATTTGCCAGCTGGTACAATCAATTCGAATCGCCATCTCTCCTGGTTAGTGAGAAACTGAACTGATCTTCTGGTGAGGTAGAGGTTAACAACTTGAACATAATGATTATGGTGAGATGAGGTTGATATCTGTGGATATCGGAAATCATATGGTTTTATTGATTGCTATAATATCAAGTGATTGTTTAGTATAGCAGCAAACCTTAGCTTAATAGCTTAACTGAAATCGAAGCTGAACAATATCTAAAATTGATAAGTTGAGGAACTATTGTAGTAATGCTTTTTGTGCAAAAATGTTGCTATCCTCTGAGCTCCACCAAATAAGCCTTGCATATCCTTGAGAGTCTTTTTATTTACTTCCTGTCGGGTAAGTCTAGCTGAGTACAATTGAGTACTCAGGGTTTTATTCCCAATGTTGCAGGAGGGATGCTTGGTTGACTAAAGAGTTACTTCTATCCTTCGGGAGAGGAAGACTAGACCTTGGGCAAGGTCATGTTATCTATCTTACCTTTGTTGCTGTGACTGGTCGACACTTGGCACTGTATTATGAAATTAAGCTTATGTAAATTGATTTCGTTTCCGCTATTGAACTTTTATGTAAAAGTTTATCTTGTACTCTGATGTATTCGAAATATGTGCGAATCTATGTATCATGTGTATGTGTACTGCTGAGTTTCTGCGATCCTTGGGGTATGTATTGTGTAAAAGTTTGAAATCCTTCGAGATTTCACGGACTACCGGGTTTATATTGGCTCAAGTGTGGCTTGATAGCTGGGAAAACAGCTGTCGCTGTACTTGTGCTCGTATAAATTGGTCGGTTCTGTTACATCCTCTATCTTAGCCAACTCCAAAAGTGATGAGTGAGCCTTTTCAACCTTGGAGGGAGCTTCTTTAAGGTGCTCATGGTCTTCCTTTAGACACTCATGAGAAGCACTTAGCTCATCAAAGGATTGTTCAAGAATTTGTTTTTCTTGTTCAATTCTTTGCATTCCTTCACTTTCTTCTTAAGATAGGAGTATGTGTCACGCAACATGTCAAGGAGCTCCTCCTTGGAGACGTCCTCCTCCTCACTCTTACTACCGCTCTCATCGGAATTGGATTGTACCTTAGATGGCTTAGCCATGAGACAAGTCAGTGTAGAGTCAAATAGTGATGGCTTGCTAGAAATAGCAAGGCTAGCAATGGCCTTCTTCTTGATGACCTTGTGGTCATCATCACTATCATCATCATTCATGGAAGAGGAAGCATCACTATCCCATGTGACACAATAAAAATGCCCCTTCTTCTTCTTAAATTGAATCTTCTTGTCTTTCTTGTCCTTCTTCTTCTTCTTCTTCTTCTTCTTCTTCTTCTTCTTCTTCTTCTTCTTCTTCTTCTTCTTGTCATCCTCGTCATCACTATCATTCTTGTGAGGACAATCGGCTATTAAGTGGTCCTTGCTCTTGCATTCATAGCATCTCATGGTTGGACCCTTGCCTTTGGTGAAATCTCTCCTCTTTCTAGCACCATACCTTCTTTTTTATGAATCTTCCGAATCTTCTCACACGAAGTGTCATCTCCTCCTCATCATCATCACTTGAGCTATCTTCATCATCACTTGAGATTTGCTTCTTTGCTTTGCCCTTGTGTCTTGATGATGTTGCCTTGAATGCAATGCTCTTCTTCTCATTCTTGTCCTTCTTCTCATCATCTTTTTCTTCCTTGACTCCATGAAAGGTCCGAGTTGGCTACAGGGGGTGAATAGCCTAAATTAAAATTCTACAAAGTACTAGAATAAGTGATTAGTACAACAAGAGGCTATAATTGCAAAGCTAGTGCAACAACTAAACTAAGCAAGCCACCTACACAATTCTAGTAGTTCTAAGCACTAAGCCACTCAAACTAACTAGCAAGAGCAAAGCAACTACACAAGACTAAACAAACTAGAGAGCTAGCTACTAAGAACAATATAAAGAGAGGAGCTTTAGGAGTTATACCATTGCCTTATGATGAAGCTAATCACCAGGATAATCAATAAATCACTCACTCCAAGGTGAGGACATCAATATGAACACCAAGATTTATCCCCGGGGTTCACGTGCTTGCCAGCATGCTACGTCCCCATTGTGTCGACTTCAACCGGTGGTCCGGTGGACTAATCGGTATCACACACTGAGCCTACACAAGGTGCCACAAGGACCTACCACTGAAGAAAGTAACTCAATGACACAAGCAATCCACTAAGTTACCTTTGAGCTCTTCGCTCGGGGTACGCACGAACCCTCACAATCCACTGGTGTGAGCAAGCACAATCACCAAGCTTCTCCACACCTTCTCCACCTCCAAACCGGCTAGGTGACGGCAATCACCATGGGTAACAAGAATTCCTTGGCCACCAAGTGCACTAGGATGCAAGATGATAATCACTACACTTGATTCACTCTCTCTCAATCAAAATATTAAGTTGAATCAAGAGGAGAGAGTTGGAGGGAGTGTTCTAGGCTCACAAGAGACTTAGGAAGATAAAAAATGCGTGAGAGTGATGCCCCAAGCTAGCCACACTCCTATTTATAAGCGCCCTAAAAAATCTAGCCGTTTTACACTGAAATCAGGCACACCTGAACGCGGATTACGTTCACACCGAATGAGTCCCGGTGGTTGTCCGGTGTATTCGCCCGTTGACACGTGTACTAGCCGTTTGAAATTTCTCGCTACGCGCCTCCACACCTGGACGCGGAGTCATCACACCGGACGCTCCGCCGCCGTCCGGTGGTTGTCTGATGCACCAACAGAGAGCATCCAGCGAGCTCAAATTGGCACCGGACACGTTCATCGCTAGGGTTCCAGACGCTGCCGGCGTCCGGTGTTCTCATCGACTCAGAATCCAAGTTTCGATAGTCAGACGCTCCTAAAACATCACCGAACGCACTGGAGTTATTGTTCTAGCATCCGGTATGTCTGCAGAGAGGTTCCAGAGAGGTCAAGTGCACACCGGACGTGTCCGGTGCACACCCACAGGACGCTACCGGCGTTCGGTGCTCCTCTAAGTGCTTTCTGAGGTCTTTCTCACCGGCCTTGCTCTCATAGGCTAACATCTAAATGTTTCACACTCTTAGGCATGCATGTTAGCAAGTTTTATGCAAGTTTGTAAGGCGGAGTTAGTCTCTCTAGGTTAGTTTCAAGTGTATGCAAAGTATGCAACCCTAGAGCACTTGCGGGCCGAGTTCACGAAGCAATTTCCCTCTTAATAGTCCAGCCATCTATCCTAAACGTGATCACACTCACTAAGTGCCTTGATCACCAAAACAAAAGAGCTTCCTATTAATATACCTTTGCCTCTAGCCCTTTGTTCTTTTGCTTTTCTCACTTCCATCACTTGATGTCTACTTGAGCTCATGTCATCTCCTACTAACCTCTTTTGCTACACACACTTAGCACTTAGGTTAGTAACTAGGTTTTATCAATTGCCAAAACCAAACTAGGGCTTTTTCACTCCTCCATCCTTCTCTACTCAGTATGTCTCATGTGTCATTACGTCACCAAGCACTTGTGTTGGAGTCACCTTTGAGAGATCCTCCCTCATAAGGATAATGACCAAGGTCTCAAATCGAGGAGGTAGGCATCTCCAGAAGCCATGTGAGAAGTCCTTGTCACTAATTATCTCACCAAAAGCCTTGAGATCACTAATGATAAAACTCAATCGGTGAAACATCTCCGGTATGCTCTCATCATCCTTCATCTTGAAACTTGCAAACTTGTCCTTGAGGATGTATAGCTTGGCACTCTTGACCGTGGTGGTGCCTTCATATGAGTCTTCCAATCTCTTCCACACCTCATGAGCATACTCCCGGTCTCTAATTTGCTCAAAGACCTTCTCATCAAGAGCACTCTATATTGCATTGAGAGCAATATCATTGAATTGGAGCTTTTCTTCTTCTCTTGTAGTGAGACTATGTTGACGGTGGATAACGTCAACTTTTATTAGAACTTTAGACACCAAAGAATACATGAATACACACTAGTCTAGGGTTTTAACTGATAGTTTCCACGAGTTCTGCATGTTCTGTATTTTTTTACGGGCTATTCCAGAAAAGCATTAAAGAAGGGTTAAAGAGCATGATTACCACGTAACTTAACCGCCAAGGAAACATCATCACGAGAACACTAGAAGCATCTGGAACACACCCGAGGCACCGGGACCCGAGACCCCCCAGGGTGGGGCCGGCCGGCGCCCCCTGCTAGGGTTTCGGCCCATCTTCTTGAGTCTTCTTCCGCCACCTTTGTGGAGTCATCTCAGCCCTTATTTCAAGTCGGTTTGATCCTACAGCGCACGTGCATCCCACCAGGCTATAAATAAAGGGGCAGAGCCCCCTAGACGCAATCAACCCATCATTCATTCAAGGCATCAAGTCCTCAAGCCATCAAGAGCCTTCTAGTTCATCAAGAGCCTCCTAGTTCATAGTTCTAGCCTAGTTAGATTAGAGAGTAGAGGAGTTCTAGTTCTTCGACGGATCTGGAGCCCCGGCGTCTGTCTCGAGCACGGAGTTCGGTATAATTCTAGTTCTTTCTCTATTATTGTATTCTTCATTATGATTAGGGAAACATTGTTCTTAATAGTTCATATGTTCTTGATTACAATAGTCTTTGTCTACTTTGATTATATGTCTAGTATAGTTGGTTTGATCTTATTGAATTCATGTAATTTCTCGTATAGCGTTTATTCATGCGTACGATGGATAGATGATGAACGATATGTAGACGTGGTGTCTAGGTAATTTGTTTATCTGCGAGTGTACCCTGATGTGCCGGGTCATGTGGTAGATCGCGTAGGTGACAGCTGTGTTGAGTCCTCTGTAGTCCACCCCCCGTATGTAGGCCAGCAGGCACGGTCGCGAAGTTGGATGATGACTCTGTTTCACATCCTTCCTAGATGATGCCCTTTGCATGTGATTATGATATAGGATTAGTCTAATAATGATTGCTAGATGTAATTGCACTAATTAGAGTTATTGATTGATGTAGTTATAGAATTACCTTTGATATTAATTCCTTAGTTTATCCATTGGCTAGCTATTACTATGACTAGAGAAGTGCTCTGATGATTATCTTTTATTATGATGCTTGATCATACTTATCACCTTTATCTTTATTTACCTTGTGACCTCTGCCTGTTATGAGTAGAGTAAATGACATTGGTAATGTCACTTATCCATCGTATACCATCACTATCAATATAATAGATTAAAGTTTATCCTAGTCCTTCCCAGTGGTATAAATATAAATCGACAACCTGGTAGAACTATCTAGGTAAAATGCTACAATGGTATAATTATCTGTCCGCTTGCAAAACTGATCTTAGTTTATATTATTTAGATTTATTTCTTCCTAGTCACATAGATTAATATTTGAAATCTTTATTTATTCTTAGCATTATTAATTAGGGATGACAACCTAGTTCTTGCATAAGAATGTTGGTAATAGAAAAGTGGCTAGTTGCTAATGACAAGTTAATTAATTACCACTTATCTTCTAATCTCGCCTCTCGCATTAAAAGTTATATAGTTATATTTGGCGACGTTAGTAGATGTCAACAAACATTTTTGGCGCCGTTGCCGGGGAAGGCACATAAACTTAGGAAATATTGATAGCATATGTATACATAATGGATAAGATTGTATTACCGATTGATCTCTAACTCAAACAGGTACACCCTTGTTTTTTTATCATTTGCTTATCTTATGCAGGGTGATGAATGAATGGTTTTTCTCTTCCAAATAATTATATTGACGATCCAGATAAACTCCTAAGAAGAAAGAAGTTTGTAGAGACGAAGGAAGATCCTGAATCACTATCAAAAACACCCATCATTTCTCGAGCTAGTTTATCAAAGGAGCCAACTCCAATATTGGAAGAAGAACACTTAGGAGAAGATTTATCTCCTGTGTTTGAAGACATGGCTGAGAAGACGCTACGCGAGTTCTCTGCCCCAACAACAGAAAACATCCGGACTGGACCAACAGTCAACACGGGGGAGAATGGATTCGAGCCCAATCCTACTCTTATCACCATGGTTCAAGCCAGCCAGTTTTGTGAAAAAGCTCATGAAGATGCAAGTGCACACTTACAACACATTTTAGAGATTTGCAGCACCTTCACGATTAGAGGAGTACCAAGAGATGCTATTTTACTCTGTCTTTTCCTCTTTTCACTTTTGGGGAAAGCCAAGCAGTGGTTCTACACCAACAAAGACAAGAACACTACATGGGACCGATGCTCAACTGCTTTCCTGGCAAAGTTCTTTCCTACAGGCAAGACAAATGCTCTGCGTGGAAAAATCTCAAGTTTTCAACAGCAACATGACGAATTATTCACTGAAGCATGTGAGAGATTCCAAGATTACATTGAAGACTGTCCTCATCATGGGATAGAGGATTGGCTATTATTGCAGACCTTCTACCACGGGCTTATCTCAAGCACCCGTGAGTCCATAGATGCTGCAGCTGGAGGAGCTTTCCTGTCACTTAAGCTTCCAGAAGCTCAAGCACTTGTTGAGAAGATGGACTCAAATTCAAACTGTAATGAAGAACGTACTCAACCTCGCAAGAGAGGAGGAGGCATCCATCATCTGAAGGAGACTAACATGGTCACTGCCAAGCTAGACCTCATTATGAAGAAGCTTGACATAGAGAAGAAGGAAGTCATGCATATCAATGATTCTCGCATGACCTGTGAAGAATGTGGAGATTACGGGCATTCAGCTGTCAACTGCCCTACACTGCAAGAGGATGTGAACTTCATCAACAACAACACCTACCATCGTCCTCAGCAAAGTCAAGGATGGAACCAGCCAAACCAAGGATGGAATCAGCAACCTCGACAAGGTAATTACCAAGGTAACAACCAAGGTAATAATTATAATAATTACAATCTTCCGCCTTTAAGAGATTTAGCTGCTGGTCAATCTAAATTATTAGATCAAATGTCTAGAAAGGTAGCCTCGAATGATAAAGCTTTAGAAAATATAAATACTAGAATGGGTACCTTTGCTTCTGCTATAAAGAATCAGCACAGCTTTAAGAAAATGTTAGAATCACAATTAGCTCAGCTTGCTGCTGCTGCCCCTCCATTTGAGAAAGGTAAGATTCCGAGCCAGCCAGAGGATTTAGAAACTGCTAACCTTGTTGATATTCAGAATGCAACACAATACCAAATTGAGCCTGCAGATATACAGTGGATAGATCACTCACTACCTGAGAAGATGGGAGACCCTGAAAGACCTGTGATTCCTATCTCCATAGGATGTCATAACTTTCCAGAGGCTATCTGCGATTTTGGCGTAAGTGTCAACATAATGCCTAAGGTAATCAATGAGAGAATTTTAGGTGACCCTTTGTTGTAAACAGATATGCATTTGCAGCTTGCAGATCAATCCATTTGCTACCCCGAGGGAGTACTAGAAGAAGCTGTTATCAGAGTGGGGCAATCATATGTCCCAATTGACTTTGTGATCATGGATAATGGAGGAGATGAGAAGGCACCCATTATCTTGGGACGACCATTCTTATGCACAACCAAAGCCATCATCTATGCGGAATACGCCAAGATTGTCCTATCCATCAAGGACAAGAAGGAGAGATTTTCATTCAAGAACCGCATCCTCAAGAATTCAGTAGTTCCGAAGCAATTCCATCAACAAGAAGAGCAACAACAACAACCAGCACCCAAGAAGAAGAACAATAGAAGATGGAGCAAGAACAAGCCCCAGCATTTACCTGAAGGAACCGCTCAGCTAATCAATGCTATAAACACAGAAAATGATCATATGCTCCCAAAACCATTTCCAACAAAGAAAGGTGACCCAGGTGTACCAATCATTGAATGCACAATCAGAGACATCACTTTTCCCGACACCATCTACGACACTGGATCAGGCGTCAACGTAATGTCCAAAAAGGTAAATGATGAATTATTTGATGATTTACCATTATACCCAACATATATTCAGTTGCAGATGGCAGACCAATCACTGAGATTCCCTGAAGGCGTAGTCAAGGATGTAATGGTAAGAATTCAAAATAAATATATACCCGCAGATTTTCTAGTTCTTGACACGCAGGGAGACGATGAATCACCTATTCTTTTGGGAAGACCGTTCCTCTACACCGCCAATGCTATCATCTACATCGGGTCTGGATAGATCCACTTCAACCTACCCACTGGAAAGGTACACTGTCAATTTAAAACACATCATAACCATGAGCAGATCAGGAAGCAACGCAACAGAAGGAAACACCAAGCCCGCCGTCAGGCTGCCCAGCCTCACTGTGGATGGGACGAGTTCCCTGGTAAGATTGTGAAGTATGAAGAATGCTACAAGGAGCAAGAAGAAGCAGTACAAGCACCACGCTGGAGTGAGTAGGAAGCGGAAGCTTAGAGGATGGACCAGATTGCTAAGGCAGAGAAAGAAGAGATCCAGGCACAAGTAGAAGAATGGATGAAGAGACATGAAGAATCAAGAGAAGATTACAAGGAAGAGCTGGAGCTAGAAAAGAGAGAAGCAGAAGAGACAAAAAGAGATGGAAAGGAGAAGGAAGAAGCACCTGCTACACTGTTAGCGGTCCTTAGAGCCTATTTCTTACCGCCAATATATTACTAAAATAAATAGTAGGTAGGGCTTTAAACTAACATTTCCACAAGTTTTGGTGTGTACTTGACTTGCAGGTGTGACATGTGGAAATACACAAAAACCATAAAGAAAGCGCATTCCAGAATTCGTATTCAGAAAAGGCGCAAAGAAGAAGAGAAGCCCACCTTCATTAGCATTCTGGGCCCATTCGTAACCACAGGAGAAGTCCAGGCCCAGAGACAAACCGACCATGCGAAGGACGGTGGCCAAACGGACCCACTAGGGGGCGGTCGGTCCCTAGGGCGGCCGGTCCCCTAGTGGGGCCTCTCGGGATGACATGACGCCTGCTCATTTCTTGCAAAGAACTTGGGATTTATTTTTACAAAACAAAAATCAATATAGCATGTTCCTTGAATGATTGCGAATACCTACCAAGGCCATACGTGATCTTTCATGACAAAATCTTCCACATATGCATCTTACTTTGTGTTGAGTTGGTCAAGTTTTGTGACCCATGTTGAGAGAAATTTCATGCTCCCAAGATCAGATTTCACGTACCCACAAATAAGGTTGCCAACTCTTACACTAAGAGTTGCGCACAACATTCATCCATCCACCAAATAATTGCAATACTCCTACCTTGGGAGTAGGCGCAAAATATACCTTCCACTTTGATCCACCCAAAATGTTATACTCCTACACTGGGGGTGAACCAAAAATATACTTATTAGGTCCCATCCAAATAAATGCTCTGAATCTTGATTCACATCTCCCTTAAAGTTTTTGTTGCAAATAAAAGCATGAGGCTATCTTCCAAAAGGTGAAAAAAGGGTGGAGAAGAAAAAATTGAAAAAAAAGAAGAAAAAAAGTGGAGAAGAAAAGAAGAAGAAGAAGAGAAATATATATATAAAAGAAGAGAGAGAATAAGGATAACTCATGCCCTCATAAAAGATTTTTCTAAGTCCTGATAAGGAGGGAGATGTGTTTCAAAGAGCATAGTGGAATTAGGTTAGACACCAATAATACCCACCATATTATTTTCACGCACATGCACATTCTGATCTAAGAGTATGACGCTTCCCTCCGGTGGAGCTTTTGGAGCTAGACCATTATGAGAAGCGGGCTTCGCTGATATGCCATCCCGTAACGGGGCTTCGCTAGATTGCCATTATGAAGTGTGACTCATCCGCTAAAATGCCATCCGATGAGATTATAACTCTTTTATTCCCTCTTCTGCCCCTGCCCCTTCTCTTTTTCTCAAGTTCCTTTTTCTTTCACAAGCTTCTATCCGGACGGAACCGGCCCGTCCACTGGTGAGCAGCTCTGCCCGACACCCCTTCCCCCGCACCCGGCGCTCCCCATGCATGGCGAGCAGCTCTACCCGCGCCCCCCGTCGCGAGCTCGCCCCTCCAGTCAGCTCCTCCCGTGGTGCCGCCCCTCCCCATGATCACTCTCCTCTCCCTGTGCACAGGCGCGCGCGGCCGCGTCGGGACGACGCCCGTCGCTGTCGCCGCCCTGGTCTCCTCCCCTGCTGTCCACAGTAGTGACGAGGAGCAAGCTCCGGACGCGCTCGCCGAGTGTGGTGATCTCCGCCCAGCGCGCACATCCCAAGGATGGCGAGCGCCAGGATGAAGTCTGGGTGATTCTCGCAGCAGAGCGGCACACGAACCATTAACCGTCCGGTGACGTCGGCCACCGCGTCCACTGACAGTTCGTCGGCCTCCGTCGGCAGTAGCTGCATCCGCCCAGTAGAACCTCCATCGTGGATCACACGCGTCCGCCCAGCAGAACCTCCGTGTGGATTAATTAATAAATAATAATACAAGCACATACAATCACATGAGTGGATCGATTTTAGCAGTCTGCAGCATGAGGTTTCTCTCTCAACAGGGAGCATGGTGATGGGACCTTCAAATAGGGTGGCATACTCAGTCTCACACTAGTAAAATGATCGATGGGGGTGATGCTACTCTGAACGCGCTGCTCATGGGGACGTTGCTCTTGGAGTCGTGGTCGTAGGGAGGAGGGCAGGCGTGGGGGATCTCGCCGTCGGGGGGCTCGCCGTGGGTGAGGGGCTCACCGTTGGAGCACTGCATCGGAGTCGGAGTGGAGAAGAAGGCGCGCCCCACTGCTACCTCTCCGTGAATGAAGAAGAGAAGAGGCAGGGGTAGAAGAGGAATAAAATGGTTTTCAACTGACCGGATGGCATTCTAGCGGGTGTGTCATGTTTCATAATGGCAAATTAACGAAACCCCATTGCGGGATAGCATATTGCCGAAGCCTACCTCCCATAATGGTCTAAATCCAAATGGCTCCCTCCGGTGCGGTCCAGGGTTTGACTTGACAATACTTGCAAGGTAAGTGTACCTTAGTATTTTCCTCCCTACCTAAAGCTCCAGATAAAATTTTAGAGGCAGGGTGATCAAGTGAAGGCAATCCCTATATATGCCTTGGTGAGGAACCACATACAAATAAGTGACTTGAGAGAATCATTCAAGGAACAAGTGCTATCTTTTTGTTTTCAAAACTTCACAAAAACCCAAGTTTCTAAGCAGGGATACAAGTAAGAAGATTTGAATCCAGGCTATTCTATTTTTCAATTATCCAAGATGACTTGGTAGACACTTGGAAGTTCACAGGTTTAGGTGAAGCTTGGAATAACTTGTACGCAGATTTCAAATCAAGGAGATAAACCCGCTTAGTCCTTCAAACCTTTACTCGAGGACGAGCAAAGGACTAAGTGTGGGGGAGTTGTTGGTGGTCCTTAGAGCCTATTTCTTACCGCCAATATGTTACTAAAATAAATAGTAGGTAGGGCTTTAAACTAACATTTCCACAAGTTTTGGCGTGTACTTGACTTGCAGGTGCGACATGTGGAAATGCACAAAAACCATAAAGAAAGCGCATTCCAGAATTCGTATTCAGAAAAGGCGCAAAGAAGAAGAGAAGCCCACCTTCATTAGCATTCTAGGCCCATTCGTAACCACAGGAGAAGTCCAGGCCCAGAGACAAACCGACCACGCGAAGGCGGTGGCCAAACGGACCCACCAGGGGGGCGGTCGGTCCCAGGGGCGGCGAAAGGTCCTAAATGGCTAGAGGGGGGTGAATAGCCTATAAAAATTCTACAAACAACACTTAAGACAAAATGGTTAGACAAATAAGCGGCGAAGCGAATTCTTACGCTAGCCTACTAAAAGATGCAAGCCACCTAACGGTTCTAAACTATAGTCTCTATTTCACACACAATAGGCTAAGTTGCTACTTCTACTCTACTCCTAGGTGAGCCACTAAGCTAACAGGCTACACAAGTGTAAGTGCGAGAATGTAAAGAGTAGAGAGTGATTTTTATACCGCCGGTGAAGAGTAGAGAATACCAAATGAATAATCAATCACAATACAATAGAAATCCTCGGTAGAGAGATGAACAAGATTTTTTACCGAGGTTCACTTGCTTGCTAGCAAGCTAGTCCTCGTTGTAGCGATACACCCACTTGGAGGTTCACACGCTAATTGGCATCAGACGCCAAACCCTTCTCAAGGGTGCCGCACAACCAACACAAGATGGGGATCGACAAGCTACTAGCAATCCACTAGAGTAGCCTTTTGTGATCTCCCGCGGGGATAGGCTCAAGAACCCCTCACAACTTCACCGATCGGAGGCGGAGACGATCACCAACTCCCCTCAACAATCCTCGCAGCTCCAAGCCGTCTAGGATTCGGCAAACTCCAAGAGTAACTAGAGAAACCACTGCGAAAGACAACTACCAAGTGCCTCTAGATGATCTCAATCAATGCAATGCACTTGATGCTCTCCAAACTCACCAAGTGATGATCACAATCAGGTAGGATGAGTGAGAGTGGAGTGGGAAGGCTCACAAGTATGTTATGATGTTCAGGAGTGCCAAGAGATACTCCCCAAACCAGCCAAGTGACTATTTATAAGCCACACACAAAGAACTAGCCGTTTGGACAAAACTGCGTACCGTCGGACTGTCCGACGGCCAAACCGTTGGACTAACAACACCGGTCCGACGCCTCGGATGGACGCCACGTGTCCTCTGCCGTTTGAAGTCGACCGTTGAAACACAACGGCTATTTTCTTGCGACAAAACTCACCATCGGACAGAGGATCGTCGGACCAAAAGCCTCGGTCCGACGCCCTCAGCAGACCATCGTCAGACTGAATCGCAGAGGGTCGTCGGACTATCGATCGCGACAGTCCGACGCTTCCAGAGAGCTCCCCGAGCGCTGAAATCCTATCGTCCGACGCTCTGGCAAAGTTAGACGTCCTCAGAAGCAGCCACGTGTCAGCTCTCGCTCGTTTAGCACCATCGGACGCTAGGACAATAGTCCGACGCTCCGAAACACAGAGTCCGACGCTCTGAAACTGCACAGCGCTGGGTTAGCCGTCGGACTCAACTAATTGGTCCGACGCTCTGGCAAAGTTAGGGTCCGACGCCCTGTTTTCTCAGGATTTTCACTCAAACATTTCACCCATTGTTCCCAAGTGCTAACACCAAGTGTTCTACACTTTGTGCACGTGTGTTAGCTTTTGAAAAGAGTTTTCCAAGGGTTTGTTAGTGTCACTAGCATCTATATGCAATGCAGTGCTCATGAACACCTAGTGGCACTTGATAACCGCATTTCATCAACGATTTTCCCCTCTTGATAGTACGGCTATCTATCCTAAATGTGATCACTCCCTCTATGGAGTCTTGATCACCAAAACCAAAAGAGCTCCTATTGGTTATACCTTTGCCTTGAGCTCCCGGTTTCTTATCAACGTCCTTCTCATCTCTTGATGGACCTTGTGGACACCTTTAATGATGGACTTATACCATTTGCATGGATGCCGTCATTTAGGGCTTTCGCCTTTGTTGATGGGCTTCCACCATTTTCATGGACGCCATCATTGCCCTTCACTTGTGGCCTCCACCGACCCGGTCCTTTGCTCCATCTTGTTTGCTAATTGTTCTCATGAAACACTTAGAGCACACTATTAGCAAACTATGTTCCATCAATTACTCAAAACCAAACATGGGCTTTTAGGCGGCTGGTCCCCTAGTGGGGCCTCTCGGGCCCAGTCTTCTCAGGCGGTGCGTAGGACGGTTCCCTCAAGGCGGTTCCACCTGCTTCCATATTTGTTGGCGCCCGAACCGTCCTTGTTAGACTATAAAAGAGAGGGAGAGCTCCCCTCCAACATACACCATCATTTGGAGCCATTTACCTCACCTCTCACTTGTATTCTTTAGATTAGTTTTAGTATTAGAGCAAGGCAAGAGCTAGTAAGGAGATTTTGTATCCTTGGGAGAAGAAGGAACACCTCGGTATGAATACAATGCAGTTCTCTTCCAAGTTCAAGTTCTTATCTTATTTATATAACAATGCATATGAACTAGAGTATAGTCTTGGTCATGTTATGATCATGATATATGAACTAGAATATAGTTTATGTGTTATGTTCTCGATATGTTCATCATTGTTCTTCATCGTTCATCGACTTAGTATGAATAGAGAAAGAACTAGGGATGAGGTGACGGTTCGTCGTGCCTTCTCGGTTGCTCTTAGCCTAGCTTGTCACTCTGAAGGGGTGGGGTCCTAGGGGGTTAGGAGTTGTTTCCAAGTACGTGAGCATGGTGCTCGGGTATGCGGAGATCGACGAATATGTCGGTATCCCACGGGCAGAGGGGTAGGTGGGCAGGTGGTGACATCCCTGTCCATCTCTAGCACTCCCCATGTTCAGATATTGGGTAGGAGTTCATAAAGTCTCTATCGGCTGGCAGACCAGCTGCGGGGATCTCCCTGTCATCCCAGACCTAGTCCTGATACTAGACATGCTAGTTAGATGTTTACTAACAGTTCTTTGCATAGTTATATATGACCAATGCCTGCTCAGTTAGATATATTCTTTTATTCTTTATTTCTCTTTTATCCTTGAGGTCGGCTCAGATGTGTGTCCACTATCTTTGAACTATGATTTACCCCTGCCTATGCTATGTCTACCTATGCATTCAATAAGTGATCATGTTTATGCCAAAGCTAGATGCATTCGTCCTGCCCTCCTACGGGAAATTATAAATACGACACCCCTGAATACTCACGGGTTAAAATGCTACAATGATAGTTCCATGCGCTTGCGGATTTATCCATACTGAGCTATCATGATTGGCATACCTAAGTACCACTACCTAAGGACTGTAATTCTTGTTGCACCCCAAGGCGTTGTGCTTCAGTTTTGCATATCGTAAGTAATGATGGTTGGGAAGGCCAATCAGGCACTTCTAACTGTTATTACCAGACTGCATTATCTTGGCCGGCGCCGTTAAGGGCCGAGAGTTACCTTTTTGAAGTAATGGTGGTTAGGGATGTCAACACACGTTTCTAGTATCGTTGCTAGGGATGGGCTTTTACTCTATCTTTAGTAATGACGCTAAGAAACGCCAACATACATTTCTGGCGCCGTTGCCGGGGAGGGCAAAAGGAAATAAAAACATCTAGCTTGGCATAGGCATTGATTGCACAATAAGCAAAAGGTGGCCATAGTTTAGGCAGGCTAACTTCTCTTGTTTTCTTCCTCTTTTTTATTGGAAAGAAAATAGGATAGCGTATGAGTAGTTTTGACCTGTCGAACAACTTCACCAACAATCGGGAGGCACTCCTAAGGAAGAACAGGTCCTGTACCACTTCTTCTTCTGGTACTCCATCGACAGACGAACCATTCACTGCCGCACCATCCGCTACTATCATCATGGCCAAGACACTCCGCGACTACTCCACCCCTACTGTTGCCAACGTGCCCGTTGGGCCCGTTGTCAATATCGGGAATGGAAACTTCGAGCTCCGTACTGGCCTAATCAAGATGGTGCAGGCAAGCCAGTTCCGTGGCTTGCCAAATGAGGACGCAAATGCTCATCTTCAACACTTCCTTGAATTGTGCGACACCATCGTCACCAAAGACGTCGCACCAACTAGCACCAAGCTCCGCCTGTTTCCTTTTTCCCTTGCGGGGAAGGCGAAACAGTGGTTCTACCAAAACAAGGAAGCTATCAACACGTGGGACAAATGTTCCATGGCGTTCCTCGCCAAGTTCATCCCCATGAGCAAAACCATTGCTCTAAGGGGGGAGATGTCCAACTTCCAGCAAACATCACTCGAGTCCATCCCTCAGGCATGGGAGAGGCTGCAGGACTAAGTCCGAGCCTGTCCCCACCATGGAATGGAAGATTGGCTGGTGCTCCAGAACTTTTACAAGGGCCTGACGGCCATGTCAAAAGGGCACCTTGACGCCGCAGCTGGAGGGGCATTCCTCTCCCTCACCATCGAGAATGCCACTGCACTCATCGAAAAGATGGTAGCAAACCAAAGCTGGGGAGAAGGAAGAGAAACACAAGAAGGCATGCATACCGTGAAGGAGACGGATTTGTTTGCCGCAAAAATAGACCTCCTAATAAAGAGGCTGGACGACCGTGCCACCGAACCCACCACAGGCACCGTCCATGCCACGGACTCACACATGACATGTGAAGTCTATGGAAATGTTGGCCATTCGGGGAACAGCTGTCTCGAAACCTAGGAAGAAGCGACCTACGTCAACAACGGGTTTCGCCAACATCAACAACCAGGTAATAATGGGTGGAACAACCATAACCACCCACAAGGTAATTCTTCTAATCTCAATTCAAATTTCAAATTGAATTTCAATCAACCTTCCTCGAGAGATTTTGTTTTAAGGCAAGCTAAGTTTAATGCAGATCTTGCTAGAAAGCTTTCCTTTAATGATAAAACGTTTGAATCTATAAATGCTAAACTTAAAACTCTATCTTCTTTTGTTAAACATTAGCTAAGTTTCAATAAAATGATAGAAAAACAGTTTGCTCAAATTGCTGCTTCTATTCCTGTCAACAATACGGGAAAAATCTCGGGGCAAGCCAAGAATTCTCCCAAGTTTGTTCATGCAGCTGTAGAGCAATGAAGAGGGGGAAGTCTTGCCAATAGACTATAAATGTTGAGCCCTTGCCGAAGGTCATCGGTAGTTATCTTTCAAAAAAAGAGAAAAAATAGAGAGAGAGAAAAGAAAAGGACTCTACTCCTTTACACCTTTGCTACCAATAAGGCGAAGGTCCATATACACTAGTTGTGTGTGTGATCCGGCCTAATGGTTCAGCTGAGTTGGAGCCCCTGTACATCCACACCACTAGTGCAGCATCTTCAAAGAAATCCACATGTGCTGTCGGTAAGAACACTCAGGTATGCAAAAGGTAATAAATGTTCACCAACCCCTTCGCTCATACTTGTCTCCTTATGATCATTCAAATTCATGCTTCCCTGTTTATGTCATATGCTCTTGTTTGGATGTATTCTCGCGAGTAACATCCATAGGCTGTTTTCAAATTAAGCATGGTGCTTAGGTTGAAATAGTCTTCTTTAATCATGTTTTGACATGGTGTTGAAATTTGATTAATGAACCTTGAGTTGTTTTCATAAACAATGGCAGTAATCTGATATGGGGATAAGTCTTGGCTATGTTTTCATTGCATCTTTTATATCAGCCTTGTTTGAGCTCTAATAAAAGTTGGTTGAACAAGTTTCTAATAAAATAAAAATAACTAAATAATAAAATTTTGTTTCCTTGATCTTTTAGCCAATAAGACCCTTGCCTGTTGTAGTCCCTCTTGTTTTGTTTTCTTTGTTATAATAAAAGCAGGTACAAAAAAATAAGTGTGGGGGAGTGTAACACCCGAAAAATTGCATTCTTTTAAATAGTGGGAATTTATTTAATTATGCAATTAGTTGATCATTCCAATATAGGGAAATAATAATTTTTCTCAAAATAAAATCAAACCTAGGTCATACACATGTATGATGCATTCATGCTGCAGCATTTCTTCTTTGTACTGTTGTAGATTATTTGAATCTCTCAAATATTTCAAAACCCAATTTGAAAATCCTTTTGGAAAATGGAAAAAGAAATTGGAGCAGAGCCCTTTCCCTCTCCTGTCTGGTCCGAGCAGCAGCTTGGCCTGTTTTCCACTCCCTGGCCAGCAGACCCAGGTCGGATGGCCTGAGGATAGATCGGCCGACCTGCTCCCTTCCTTTCCCCTTACCCCATCCGACTGACGAGTGGGACCCATGGGTCAGCCCTTCCTTCTCCACCTTCCCCGCCGCGCGAACAGAGACGCCGCTGCCGTGTTCATCCACCACGGCCGAACGCGCGCGAAGCGCCCCTGTGCCGTGACTGCCAGCCCGACCCCAGCGCTCGGCGCTACCGACCTGTGGACCCACAGAACAGCCCCTCCCCTGTTTTCCTCTGCTTCTCGCCGAGAGTCTGACGTGGCCAAGAAAGAAAACGGCCGAAGCCGAGTTCGTCGCCGCACCGAGAGTCCGTATCAGAGAAGAAACGGCCGAAGCCGATTTCTCCGCTTTTTGAGTTTGTTTCAATCTCCGAGATTGTCTCACACCTCGGGAGTATTTAAACAGCGCTACACCCCCCCCGTAGCCGTCACCTAACCCTAGCCGCCTCTTCTCGCCGCCATTGCCGAGCTTCCACGAGAACCGAGCAGCCGCCGCCACGAGCAATTAGCTCGATTCGCCACCAATTCCTCTCGGTAAGCCTTTGAGGAGCTTCGCTGTGATCTTGAAGAAGTTCCTGAGCACTTTCCCCCTTCGATTTGTGCACTAACACGCCTCCGCCGCCGTTGCAGAGATCCACCGTCCGCCGGATCACGCCGCGAGCTATCTCCGAGTCGATTTCCGACCCTCCCATTACCCTAGGTGAGCTTGCGACGCTCTTCCCGATCTATGGGTACCCTTCCCGACCTATTTCATGCACCGAAGGCCGAGTTCACCTTCTTCGGCGGCCCTCTGGCCATGGCGCCGCCGTCGGCCTCTGTTTTCCGGCCGAGAGCACCGCCACCCCTCCTCTCTGTTAATCTGATCCGCCGATTTTGAATCGGACGGCCGAAGAGCAGCCCATACCGATTCGGCCGGCGTTTTGCGAATAACCCCCTGCAATTTTTAATGCTTAGCTCACAGCCCTTAGCGTGTTCAGTAGATTACGTTTGTAGGCGTATTTATTTTCGGTATATATGAAAATGTGTTTTCAGATTTGAATTCCAAAATTGTTTCAGTTATAATTGCCACGTTTTAGTTCCGATTTGAACGATTCAAATTGCGTTAGATTCGTAATTTCATAATCTATCTGATGGTACCACTGTTTCATATGTTTTTAACTTTTAAAACTCGAGATTATATTTAATCTATTATTATTCTATTATAAATCTTGTAAAATTCATATCTTCCTCGTTTTAAATCCGATTTGCGCAAACTTGATATCGATGTGATCGTAGCAACGTGTAGATTTGTTTTATAACCTTTGCAATTTATTTTCTCTCTGTTGGTGTACTGTTCTAATGAAAACTCTTGTTTGTATGCATGATTGCCCCTGTATGCGTGTGTGTTGTTATGATGGATCGAGTATAGACGGTGAGCTTTACGTGGGTGATCAAGATCAGTACTGCGACAACCCGGATCACCAGGAGTTTGCTGATCAAGGCAAGTATTAGCATGGATCATCCTTGTTGTCCTATTCACCAAATAAATAATTACATTTGCATGTGTCTTCCTTGTTTACCATAGATAC
Source organism: Eremochloa ophiuroides (assembly GCA_038502445.1). Taxonomy (NCBI): domain Eukaryota; kingdom Viridiplantae; phylum Streptophyta; class Magnoliopsida; order Poales; family Poaceae; genus Eremochloa; species Eremochloa ophiuroides. The sequence continues at coordinate 40,093,901 of JAHLJS010000008.1, read as the reverse complement.
TTCCTAGTTTTGTTATCCTGTTCCTTGCTACCTATGGGATTATGCATGTGGTAATTGATGCTAGTGCGTTATTGATATCATGATCACGTAAACTTGATTAATTGATTATGCAATATGATTAAAAGATGCCTTTTTAGCAACATGGAACTAGGGGTTTCGAGCATAGTTTTGTGATGCTCAAAATCCTTCACCTTTGATAATGATCTGTAAGTATGACACCGGGATTGACAGTGCAACTATGAGGGCTACATGGCTCTGGTTTTAGCTCAGTATGAGGACCTTTTCTAGCTTGTTAGAGGTTACCGAAAGGCGCAAGAGGGGCTTGCCGACTCGGGTATAGTGCGGCCTCTGTCCATATGTGTGTAACCTGCGTGACCTTGTGCCATATGGAAGGGGGGCTCTACATCTGCTTGCCGAGGAAACCTCGCGGCCCTAACATGTTAGACGAACCTTTGAAAGGCTTCATAGTGAAACCCTGCTCTCTCACCTTGGTAGTGTTATGGGAGTAATTAACCCGAGCAAATGGGAATCACGGCTCATAGTGAAAGTGCACAACCTCTGCAGAGTGTAAAACTGGTATACTAGCCGAGCTCACGGTCAAGAGCGGCCTTGGACGTCTTATGGAGTAGTTATTCTTTTGGGGTGATGTTTACTTGTTGCTTATCTATTTATTGCTACTCATTAATTATGTTTACTATGATCATGAGAATGGGCATATTAACTTGTTGCTGTCCAACTGCATAAAAGATGATTAATTAAAAGCAACCTGCTGTTAAACCGTGTCAACCTTTTGAGCCTCATGAACCCATGCTAGTCTTGTTGAGTACGACATGTACTTACGCTTGTTTATTTTTCATTACTTGGTTAAAAATCCCGGATGGGTAACAGATGGTGATAGTGATGAGGACTACCCAGAGGATTACTAGACTTGTGCTTCACCAGTCGACGTCCCTGTGCTATGGAGCTACCACGAGAGTTATCTTTATTTTCCGCTGTGTAATGACTTTGATATTATTCGCTATGTATTAAACATTGGTTATGATACAATTTATGCAATTTGTTGGCTTATGTGTGTGACTGATCTCTGGGCGCACATAAGATTATGCATCCCATTTTATCCTTAAAATTGGGTGTGACAAATTGGTATCGGAGCCATGTTGACTGTAGGACGCAAGCCTAGTTAGCACTGGATAGCCTTAGCTTTATTATCTCTTTTTACTTGTTATATTAATTTGCTACAAGTTTTTGCTGATATCCTACCCTTGTCCATTGCAAAATTTTGACTTAATCTTAATTCCTGTAGATGGCCAACCTTAAACGCACTGCTCGCAAGCGTGTCATGCCACCTAAGAGGTACCTGCAGCGCTTCATCTCTGGCGGACGTGTACCCCGACCAGAGGTACCCGTGGAGGACGTACCAGTGGAGGAGCCCCAGCAGGAGGTGCCCGCAGAGGGGTCCAGTGAAGAGCCCTTGGAAGACAGCTCTGAAGACGTACCTATGGAGGACCCTCAGAAAGATGAACCCGAGAAGGTGGAGCCGTAGGGTGATCTAGTTTGTGTCTTGTGAACTTTTGTGCTAGATTGCTTTTCCTTATGAACAATGCTTGATTTGGAGTTTGTAATGAGTGCTGAGATTGTGGGCATGTCCGCAAATATCTTTATATAAGGTTTGAATTAATGCATAATAGTTTGGGGTTGATTATCTCAGTTTCCAGCAGTGCTGTTTTTCCGACCTCTCTGCCCTAGTTATTTTTCCTATTTAATTATTATACAACCAAAAATCATGAGAAATTTTGTGAAAAACTAGACCTCTGTAGTTTTCTTTGGCCGCAAGAATTATCTCAATATCAGTTACGGTTTGGGAGAAACAAATGTCACAAGTCAAAGTTTCTGCGCTGTCTGTTACCCTGAAACAGTTTCGAATCAAATCTGTTTTGATAAACTTAACGACAGAATCTGGAGACATGGTCTGAATAAAAGTTGTAGAGATTTTCTCGTGCTTTCCAACCATGTATAGCATGTCTCTGTTTGACTTCGGGAACTCCAGATATGACTGTTTTTCTACTCTGCCGTTGTTGGATCGCGTCCAGAATTTTCTGTTCTAGTCTTTTAAGTGTTATTTCAATGGAAAAGAATTATAAACCTCACTTCAATGATTTGAACAGCAGATGGCCCACACCAGAAGGAACCCAAGGGGTGATGGTACCTCTGAAGAAAATGCTAATCCACCACCACCTCCGCCACAGCCTAATATGGAGCAAGTGATGATGATGCAAACACAGCTGATGCAGCAGATGGCCCAGAACATTCAACTGCTGCAGCGAAGCAGTGGCAACGGGAATCCACCTCCACCACCCCGTGACAAGAGAAGCGAATTCTTGAAGGGACGCCCGCCCACCTTCGATCATTCCAGTGATCCTCTCCAAGCTGATGATTGGCTGCGTGCGATAGAAAGGCAGCTAGAGATCGCCCAATGCAACGACGTCGAGAAGGTTCTCTATGCATCTGGGCAGTTGCAGGGAGCTGCTCTGGATTGGTGGGAGTCTTTCCGTTTTGGACGTGCTGACCCCATCTCTTGGCAGCAATTCCGTGAGGGGTTCCGCAATCATCATGTGCCTGCAGGGTTGATGAAGCTGAAGAAGAAGGAATTTCTTTCTCTGAAGCAGGGAGGAATGCTAGTTGCTGAGTACCGTGACAAGTTCATCCAATTGTCGCGGTATGCTCCAAAAGAGGTCGAAGATGATGCCAAGAAGCAAGAGCTCTTCTTGGAAGGACTGAACGATCATCTCCAGTACCAGTTGCTCTCCCACACTTTCGCCAACTTCCAACAGTTGGTGGACAAAGCTTTGATCATCGAGAGCAAGCGCCGTGAGATAGATGAGAAGAAGAAGAGGAAGTTTCAAGGGCAGTCGTCAGGAAGCAATAGCCGCTTCCGCAACAACCAGCAGCAGCCTCAGCAGCAACAACGTTTTCAGGGACAGTCTGGATTCAAGAACAAATTCCAGAATCAACAACGTTCCCAGAACCAGCAGCGTTCCCAGTACCAGCAACAAGGTGGTAACCAGGCGCCACAACTAACTGCTCCCAACAACATCCCAGTGAAGAATGGTGCCCCCAACAAGTGTTTCCGCTATGGCAAGGAAGGACACTTGTCCTACAATTGTCCTGAGAAGCAGAATCCCTAAGCCTCCCAGAAGCAAAACAACCAGCAGAGAGTGCCACCTCGCACCGGGAAGGTGAACCATGTGTCAGTTGATACGGCACAGGAGACTCCAGAGGTCATGATGGGTACGTTCAATATCGACTCCATCCCCGCTACAGTTCTTTTTGACTCTGGTGCTTCGCATACTTTCATTTCGCACACATTTGTTAGAAAGCATGGTATTCCCCTTAGTGTCATGAAACATCCTATTATGGTTTCTTCTCCGGGTGGTGTTATGCAAGCTACTCTTCAGTGTCTCCCGATTACTGTCTCATTAAGGGAGGTAGAATTCGAGATAACCCCTACTGTGCTAAATACTGCCGGAATTGATCTTATCCTGGGAATGGACTGGATGAAGAAACACAACACGAACATAGGGTGTAAGGAGAAGGTTGTAACTGTCACTACACCAAAGGGAGATGAGGTCCGAGTTGAGGTTGCTCTGCAAGTGCAACAACAAGCCACAGTACATCAGCTCAGAGAAGAAGTGCAGCCGGATAACTCAGTGGTGGATGAGTTTGAAGATGTGTTTCCAGATGAGTTACTAGGTATGCCGCCTGACCGTGACATTGAATTTATCATTGAGTTGTTACCTGGTACTGCACCTATAGCTAAACGTCCATATAGAATGGGAGTTAAAGAATTAGAAGAACTTAAGAAACAAATCAAAGAACTGTCAGAAAAAGGTTTCATTCGTACTAGTTCTTCACCTTGGGGAGCCCCGGTTATTTTTGTTGAAAAGAAAGATGGTAGTCAAAGGATGCGTGTTGATTATCGGTCACTGAATGAGGTCACCATTAAGAACAAGTATCCATTGCCTAGAATTGATGACTTATTTGATCAGTTGAGAGGTGCTTGTGTGTTTTCCAAGATTGATCTCCGTTCAGGTTATCATCAGTTGAAGATTCGTGACTCTGACATACCTAAGACTGCATTCACTACTCGGTATGGATTGTATGAGTATACGGTAATGTCCTTTGGTTTGACTAATGCACCTGCCTACTTCATGTATTTGATGAACAAGGTATTCATGGAATTTTTGGATAAATTTGTTGTGGTGTTCATTGATGATATCTTGATCTACTCCAAGAATGAAGAAGAGCATGCCGAGCATCTGAGATTGGTTCTGCAGAAGCTCAGAGAAAACAAGCTGTATGCCAAGCGAAGTAAGTGCGAGTTCTGGTTGAGAGAAGTTGCTTTTCTAGGACATATTGTGTCCAATGGTGGAATTTCTGTAGACCCAAGCAAGGTGGCAGACGTGTTGAATTGGAAGCCGCCAACTGATGTGACTGGCATTCGTAGTTTTCTTGGTTTAGCTGGTTACTACCGAAGGTTCATTGAAGGATTCTCCAAGCTTGCGAAAGCAATGACTTCGTTGCTAGAGAAGAATGCCAAGTTTGTGTGGTCTGAGAAGTGCCAAGCTAGTTTTGAAGAATTGAAGAAGAGATTGACAACAGCCCCAGTGTTGGTTTTGCCGGATCTGAGTAAGAAGTTCTCTATCTATTGTGATGCTTCCCGCCTAGGTCTTGGTTGTGTTCTCATGCAAGAAGGAAGATTCGTAGCATATGCATCGAGACAGTTGAGGAAGAATGAGTTGAACTACCCTACTCATGACTTGGAGCTAGCAGCTGTGGTGCACGCTCTGAAGTTGTGGAGGCATTATCTGATTGGTCATAAGTGCGATATCTATACAGATCATAAGAGCTTGAGGTATATCTTCACCCAGTCAGAGTTGAATTTGAGGCAACGTGGTTGGTTGGGATTGATAAAGGATTATGATTTGGAAGTGCACTATCATCCTGGCAAAGCAAATGTTGTAGCAGATGCTCTTAGTAGAAAGAGTTATGCTAATGAGATTCGAGCAACCACTATACCCGCAGAGTTGTGTGCAGAGATGGAGCGTCTCAACTTGGGAATTGTGATCAATGCTGTTGAGATGGAAGTTGAACCCACGCTAGAGCAAGAGATACGAAAGGCTCGGTTGGAAGATGAGAAGCTCAAAGAAATAGCAGAGAACATTGTGGTTGGAAAATCACCCGGATTCAGGCTAGATGAGAATGGAACCTTATGGTTTGGAAAGAGACTCTGTGTACCTGAAGTGAAATTCATCCGAGACGCTATACTGCGTGAAGCTCATGAGTCAGCATATTCTATACACCCAAGAAGTACCAAGATGTATTTGGATCTGAAGGAAAAATATTGGTGGGTTGGACTGAAGCGTGATGTAGCAGAATATGTGGCTATATGTGATACCTGTTAGAGAGTTAAAGCTGAACACCAGAGACCTGCAGGATTACTACAACCACTAAAGATACCTAAGTGGAAGTGGGAAGAAGTTGGTATGGACTTCATAGTTGGATTGCCACGTACTCAGAGAGGTTATGATTCAATCTGGGTAATTGTGGATCGACTGACTAAAGTAGCTCATTTCCTTCCAGTCAAGACCACTTATGGAGGTCCTAAACTAGCAGAGTTGTATATGGAGAGGATAGTGTGTCTGCATGGAGTTCCAAAGAAAATTGTGTCTGATAGGGGCACTCAATTCACCTCACATTTCTGGCAAAAGATACATGAGTCTCTAGGTACTAAGCTGAATTTCAGTTCTGCATATCATCCTCAAACCGACGGTCAAACTGAATGGATTAATCAGATTTTGGAAGATATGTTGAGAGCTTGTGCTTTACAGTATGGAACAAGTTGGGATAAGAGTCTGCCGTATGCGGAGTTCTCTTATAATAATAGTTACCAGAAAAGTCTCAAGATGGCACCCTTCGAAGCATTGTATGGACGCAAGTGCAGGACACCCTTGTTTTGGAATCAAACTAGAGAAAGTCAAGTGTTTGGACCGGATGTGTTGAGAGACGCAGAGGAGCAAGTCCAGACAATAAGAGAGAATTTGAGAATAGCACAATCTAGACAAAAGAGCTATGCGGATACACGGAGAAGAGAACTAGCTTTTAATGTAGGAGACTATGTATACCTTAAAGTGTCCCCGATGAGAAGTGTGAAAAGGTTCAACAGCAAAGGGAAATTGGCACCAAGGTATATTGGTCCTTTCAAGATCCTAGAGAGACGTGGAGAAGTGGCATATCAGCTAGAACTTCCGGAAAGTTTGTCTGGTGTGCATGATGTGTTCCACATATCTCAGCTGAGAAAGTGTTTGTGAGTACCGGAAGAGCAGGTTCCTGTCGAGGAAATAGTTTTCAAGAAGGGTCTCACCTATGAGGAACATCCAGTGAAAATTCTGGAAACCGTAGAAAGAGTTACAAGAAGCCGAGTGATAAAGATGTGCAAGGTGCAGTGGCATCGGTACTCTGAGGAAGAAGCTACTTGGGAAAGAGAGGAAGATCTCAGAGAAAAGTACCCGGAGTTGTTTGAGTAAGCACCAACTGAATCTCGAGGACGAGATTATTTTTAAGGGGGGTAGAATTGTAACACCCGAAAAATTGCATTCTTTTAAATAGTGGGAATTTATTTAATTATGCAATTAGTTGATCATTCCAATATAGGGAAATAATAATTTTTCTCAAAATAAAATCAAATCTAGGTCATACACATGTATGATGCATTCATGCTGGAGCATTTCTTCTTTGTACTATTGTAGATTATTTGAATCTCTCAAATATTTCAAAACCCAATTTGAAAATCCTTTTGGAAAATGGAAAAAGAAATTAGAGCAGAGTCCTTTCCCTCTCCTGTCTGGTCCGAGCAGCAGCTTGGCCTGTTTTCCACTCCCTGGCCAGCAGACCCAGGTCGGATGGCCCGAGGACAGCTCGGCCGACCTGCTCCCTTCCTTTCCCCTTACCCCATCCGACTGACGAGTGGGACCCACGGGTCAGCCCTTCCTTCTCCACCTCCCCCGCCGCGCGAACAGAGACGCCGCTGCCGTGTTCATCCACCGCGGCCGAACGCGCGCGAAGCGCCCCTCTGCCGTGACTGCCAGCCCGACCCCAGCGCTCGGCGCTACCGACCTGTGGACCCACAGAACAGCCCCTCCCCTGTTTTCCTCTGCTACTCGCCGAGAGTCTGACGCGGGCAAGAAAGAAAACGGCCGAAGCCGAGTTCGTCGCCGCATCGAGAGTCCGTATCAGAGAAGAAACGGCCGAAGCCGATTTCTCCGCTTTTCGAGTTTGTTTCAATCTCCGAGATTGTCTCACACCTCGGGAGTATTTAAACAGCGCTACACCCCCCCCCCGTAGCCGTCACCTAACCCTAGCCGCCTCTTCTCGCCGCCATTGCCGAGCTTCCACGAGAACCGAGCAGCCGCCGCCACGAGCAATTAGCTCGATTCGCCACCAATTCCTCTCGGTAAGCCTTTGAGGAGCTTCGCTGTGATCTTGAAGAAGTTCCCGAGCACTTTCCCCCTTCGATTTGTGCACTAACACGCCTCCGCCGCCGTTGCAGAGATCCACCGTCCGCCGGATCACGCCGCGAGCTATCTCCGAGTCGATTTCCGACCCTCCCATTACCCTAGGTGAGCTTGCGACGCTCTTCCCGATCTATGGGTACCCTTCCCGACCTATTTCATGCACCGAAGGCCGAGTTCACCTTCTTCGGCGGCCCTCTGGCCATGGCGCCGCCGTCGGCCTCTGTTTTCCGGCCGAGAGCACCGCCACCCCTCCTCTCTGTTAATCTGATCCGCCGATTTTGAATCGGACGGCCGAAGAGCAGCCCATACCGATTCGGCCAGCGTTTTGCGAATAACCCCCTGTAGTTTTTAATGCTTAGCTCGCAGCCCTTAGCGTGTTCAGTAGATTACGTTTGTAGGCATATTTATTTTCGGTATATATGAAAATGTGTTTTCAGATTTGAATTCCAAAATTGTTTCAGTTATAATTGCCACGTTTTAGTTCCGATTTGAACGATTCAAATTGCGTTAGATTCGTAATTTCATAATCTATCTGATGGTACCACTGTTTCATATGTTTTTAACTTTTAAAACTCGAGATTATATTTAATCTATTATTATTCTATTATAAATCTTGTAAAATTCATATCTTCCTCGTTTTAAATCCGATTTGCGCAAACTTGATATCGATGTGATCGTAGCAACGCGTAGATTTGTTTTATAACCTTTGCAATTTATTTTCTCTCTGTTGGTGTACTGTTCTAATGAAAACTCTTATTTGTATGCATGATTGCCCCTGTATGCGTGTGTGTTGTTATGATGGATCGAGTATAGACGGTGAGCTTTACGTGGGTGATCAAGATCAGTACTGCGACAACCCGGATCACCAGGAGTTTGCTGATCAAGGCAAGTATTAGCATGGATCATTCTTGTTGTCCTATTCACCAAATAAATAATTACATTTGCATGTGTCTTCCTTGTTAACCATAGATACTTCCTAGTTTTGTTATCCTGTTCCTTGCTACCTATGGGATTATGCATGTGGTAATTGATGCTAGTGCGTTATTGATATCATGATCATGTAAACTTGATTAATTGATTATGCAATATGATTAAAAGATGCCTTTTTAGCAACATGGAACTAGGGGTTTCGAGCATGGTTTTGTGATGCTCAAAATCCTTCACCTTTGATAATGATCTGTAAGTATGACACCGGGATTGACAGTGCAACTATGAGGGCTACATGGCTCTGGTTTTAGCTCAGTATGAGGACCTTTTCTAGCTTGTTAGAGGTTACCGAAAGGCGCAAGAGGGGCTTGCCGACTCGGGTATAGTGCGGCCTCTGTCCATATGTGTATAACCTGCGTGACCTTGTGCCATATGGATGGGGGGCTCTACATCTGCTTGCCGAGGAAACCTCGCGGTCCTAACATGTTAGACGAACCTTTGAAAGGCTTCATAGTGAAACCCTGCTCTCTCACCTTGGTAGTGTTATGGGAGTAATTAACCCGAGCAAATGGGAATCACGGCTCATAGTGAAAGTGCACAACCTCTGCAGAGTGTAAAACTGGTATACTAGGCGAGCTCACGGTCAAGAGCGGCCTTGGACGTCTTATGGAGTAGTTATTCTTTTGGGGTGATGTTTACTTGTTGCTTATCTATTTATTGCTACTCATTAATTATGTTTACTATGATCATGAGAATGGGCATATTAACTTGTTGCTGTCCAACTGCATAAAAGATGATTAATTAAAAGCAACCTGCTGTTAAACCGTGTCAACCTTTTGAGCCTCATGAACCCATGCTAGTCTTGTTGAGTACGACATGTACTTACGCTTGTTTATTTTTCATTACTTGGTTAAAAATCCCGGATGGGTAACAGATGGTGATAGTGATGAGGACTACCCAGAGGATTACTAGACTTGTGCTTCACCAGTCGACGTCCCTGTGCTATGGAGCTACCGCGAGAGTTATCTTTATTTTCCGCTGTGTAATGACTTTGATATTATTCGCTATGTATTAAATATTGGTTATGATACAATTTATGCAATTTGTTGGCTTATGTGTGTGACTGATCTCTGGGCGTACATAAGATTATGCATCCCATTTTATCCTTAAAATTGGGTGTGACAAATTGGTATCGGAGCCATGTTGACTGTAGGACGCAAGCCTAGTTAGCACTGGATAGCCTTAGCTTTATTATCTCTTTTTACTTGTTATATTAATTTGCTATAAGTTTTTGCTGATATCCTACCCTTGTCCATTGCAAAATTTTGACTTAATCTTAATTCCTGTAGATGGCCAACCTTAAACGCACTGCTCGCAAGCGTGTCATGCCACCTAAGAGGTACCTGCAGCGCTTCATCTCTGGCGGACGTGTACCCCGACCAGAGGTACCCGTGGAGGACGTACCAGTGGAGGAGCCCCAGCAGGAGGTGCCCGCAGAGGAGTCCAGTGAAGAGCCCTTGGAAGACAGCTCTGAAGACGTACCTATGGAGGACCCTCAGAAAGATGAACCCGAGAAGGTGGAGCCGCAGGGTGATCAAGATTGTGCTGGCGACCCTGATGACGGAGATGATGGAGGCAACTCGGATGACTCCGACGACCCCGAAGACGATGGCGATGATGATGGAGACCAAGGTGGAAAACCCTGGGTGGGAATGATTCACTATGATCATCATGGTGATGACTACTACCACCCGCTGCTTCTCGACTTGGTGCGCCGTTTCTACCCCAACGCCTCGGTGCTGTACAAGACGGAGTACTGGAAGCATCCTGACTACGCCGCCTACTATGAGACGAGGGTGTACATCAAGGAGGGAAGCCAGGTGAAGAACATCCACTATGCTGTCTCCATTCGACTCTCCAAAGCTGCCGCCATCAAGGATGCCGCACGACAAGCTCTTATGGTGCACCGCCATGAGAATTGGGACATCATCAAGTGGGAGATGCACCGCTACCTTCCCTGCCGTCAGAGTGGCCAAGCTAACTGCAGTATCGCCGGTCCACTTGGAGAAGTGAACGCCCGACTCCACGCTGCCTTGGAATGTTTGGCTCAGACCAACACTTTTCTGGACCAGACACTGGATGAGCTGAACACCAGGACTGAAGCTAACTACAAGCTCAGCCGGGCAGTGGATGGGTTGAACAGGCAACTCGGTGTTGGACCCCCTCCACCATCACCAAGGTGTCCAGCTGAATCGCCGCCAAGGAACCGAGGAGACCATGGAGATGCTCACACCCGCACTGACATCGACCCCTAGAGGAGTTACCCACAGTTAGTAACAAAAGACGCTAGAAGCGCAAGTTGAGTCAAGTCGAGTCTAGTTTGTGTCTTGTGAACTTTTGTGCTAGATTGCTTTTCCTTATGAACAATGCTTGATTTGGAGTTTGTAATGAGTGCTGAGATTGTAGGCATGTCCGCAAATCTCTTTATATAAGGTTTGAATTAATGCATAATAGTTTGGGGTTGATTATCTCAGTTTCCAGCAGTGCTGTTTTTCCGACCTCTCTGCCCTAGTTATTTTTCCTATTTAATTATTATACAACCAAAAATCATGAGAAATTTTGTGAAAAACTAGACCTCTGTAGTTTTCTTTGGCCGCAACAATCATCTCAATATCAGTTACGGTTTGGGAGAAACAAATGTCACAAGTCAAAGTTTCTGCGCTGTCTGTTACCCTGAAACAGTTTCGAATCAAATCTGTTTTGATAAACTTAACGACAGAATCTGGAGACATGGTCTGAATAAAAGTTGTAGAGATTTTCTCGTGCTTTTCAACCATGTATAGCATGTCTCTGTTTGACTTCGGGAACTCCAGATATGACTGTTTTTCTACTATGCCATTGTTGGATCGCGCCCAGAATTTTCTGTTCTAGTCTTTTAAGTGTTATTTCAATGGAAAAGAATTATAAACCTCACTTCAATGATTTGAACAGCAGATGGCCCACACCAGGAGGAACCCAAGGGGTGATGGTACCTCTGAAGAAAATGCTAATCCACCACCACCTCCGCCACAGCCTAATATGGAGCAACTGATGATGATGCAAACACAGCTGATGCAGCAGATGGCCCAGAACATTCAACTGCTGTAGCGAAGCAGTGGCAACGGGAATCCACCTCCACCACCCCGTGACAAGAGAAGCGAATTCTTGAAGGGACGCCCGCCCACCTTCGATCATTCCAGTGATCCTCTCCAAGCTGATGATTGGCTGCGTGCGATAGAAAGGCAGCTAGAGATCGCCCAATGCAACGACGTCGAGAAGGTTCTCTATGCATCTGGGCAGTTGCAGGGAGCTGCTCTGGATTGGTGGGAGTCTTTCCGTTTTGGACGTGCCGACCCCATCTCTTGGCAGCAATTCCGTGAGGGGTTCCGCAATCATCATGTGCCTGCAGGGTTGATGAAGCTGAAGAAGAAGGAATTTCTTTCTCTGAAGCAGGGAGGAATGCTAGTTGCTGAGTACCGTGACAAGTTCATCCAATTGTCGCGGTATGCTCCAAAAGAGGTCGAAGATGATGCCAAGAAGCAAGAGCTCTTCTTGGAAGGACTGAACGATCATCTCCAGTACCAGTTGCTCTCCCACACTTTCGCCAACTTCCAACAGTTGGTGGACAAAGCTTTGATCATCGAGAGCAAGCGCCGTGAGATAGATGAGAAGAAGAAGAGGAAGTTTAAGGGCAGTCGTCATGGAAGCAACAGCCGCTTCCGCAACAACCAGCAGCAGCCTCAGCAGCAACAACGTTTCAGGGACAGTCTGGATTCAAGAACAAATTCCAGAATCAACAACGTTCCCAGAACCAGCAGCGTTCCCAGTACCAGCAACAAGGTGGTAACCAGGCGCCACAACTGACTACTCCCAACAACATCCCAGTGAAGAATGGTGCCCCCAACAAGTGTTTCCGCTGTGGCAAGGAAGGACACTTGTCCTACAATTGTCCTGAGAAGCAGAATCCCTAAGCCTCCCAGAAGCAGAACAACCAGCAGAGAGTGACACCTCGCACCGGGAAGGTGAACCATGTGTCGGTTGATACGGCCCAGGAGACTCCAGAGGTCATGATGGGTACGTTCAATATCGACTCCATCCCCGCTACAGTTCTTTTTGACTCTGGTGCTTCGCATACTTTCATTTCGCACACATTTGTTAGAAAGCATGGTATTCCCCTTAGTGTCATGAAACATCCTATTATGGTTTCTTCTCCGGGTGGTGTTATGCAAGCTACTCTTCAGTGTCTCCCGATTACTGTCTCATTAAGGGAGGTAGAATTCGAGATAACCCCTACTGTGCTAAATACTGCCGGAATTGATCTTATCCTGGGAATGGACTGGATGAAGAAACACAACACGAACATAGGGTGTAAGGAGAAGGTTGTAACTGTCACTACACCAAAGGGAGATGAGGTCCGAGTTGAGGTTGCTCTGCAAGTGCAACAACAAGCCACAGTACATCAGCTCAGAGAAGAAGTGCAGCCGGATAACTCAGTGGTGGATGAGTTTGAAGATATGTTTCCAGATGAGTTACCAGGTATGCCGCCTGACCGTGACATTGAATTTATCATTGAGTTGTTACCTGGTACTGCACCTATAGCTAAACGTCCATATAGAATGGGAGTTAAAGAATTAGAAGAACTTAAGAAACAAATCAAAGAACTGTCAGAAAAAGGTTTCATTCGTACTAGTTCTTCACCTTGGGGAGCCCCGGTTATTTTTGTTGAAAAGAAAGATGGTAGTCAAAGGATGCGTGTTGATTATCGGTCACTGAATGAGGTCACCATTAAGAACAAGTATCCATTGCCTAGAATTGATGACTTATTTGATCAGTTGAGTGGTGCTTGTGTGTTTTCCAAGATTGATCTCCGTTCAGGTTATCATCAGTTGAAGATTCGTGACTCTGACATACCTAAGACTGCATTCACTACTCGGTATGGATTATATGAGTATACGGTAATGTCCTTTGGTTTGACTAATGCACCTGCCTACTTCATGTATTTGATGAACAAGGTATTCATGGAATTTTTGGATAAATTTGTTGTGGTGTTCATTGATGATATCTTGATCTACTCCAAGAATGAAGAAGAGCATGCCGAGCATCTGAGATTGGTTCTGCAGAAGCTCAGAGAAAACAAGCTGTATGCCAAGCGAAGTAAGTGCGAGTTCTGGTTGAGAGAAGTTGCTTTTCTAGGACATATTGTGTCCAATGGTGGAATTTCTGTAGACCCAAGCAAGGTGGCAGACGTGTTGAATTGGAAGCCGCCAACTGATGTGACTGGCATTCGTAGTTTTCTTGGTTTAGCTGGTTACTACCAAAGGTTCATTGAAGGATTCTCCAAGCTTGCGAAACCAATGACTTCGTTGCTAGAGAAGAATGCCAAGTTTGTGTGGTCTGAGAAGTGCCAAGCTAGTTTTGAAGAATTGAAGAAGAGATTGACAACAACCCCAGTGTTGGTTTTGCCGGATCTGAGTAAGAAGTTCTCTATCTATTGTGATGCTTCCCGCCTAGGTCTTGGTTGTGTTCTCATGCAAGAAGGAAGAGTCGTAGCATATGCATCGAGACAGTTGAGGAAGCATGAGTTGAATTACCCTACTCATGACTTGGAGCTAGCAGCTGTGGTGCACGCTCTGAAGTTATGGAGGCATTATCTGATTGGTCATAAGTGTGATATCTATACAGATCATAAGAGCTTGAGGTATATCTTCACCCAGTCAGAGTTGAATTTGAGGCAACGTCGTTGGTTGGGATTGATAAAGGATTATGATTTGGAAGTGCACTATCATCCTGGCAAAGCAAATGTTGTAGCAGATGCTCTTAGTAGAAAGAGTTATGCTAATGAGATTCGAGCAACCACTATACCCGCAGAGTTGTGTGCAGAGATGGAGCGTCTCAACTTGGGAATTGTGATCAATGCTGTTGAGATGGAAGTTGAACCCACGCTAGAGCAAGAGATACGAAAGGCTCAGTTGGAAGATGAGAAGCTCAAAGAAATAGCAGAGAACATTGTGGTTGGAAAATCACCCGGATTCAGGCTAGATGAGAATGGAACCTTATGGTTTGGAAGAGACTCTGTGTACCTGAAGTGAAATTCATCCGAGACGCTATACTGCGTGAAGCTCATGAGTCAGCATATTCTATACACCCAAGAAGTACCAAGATGTATTTGGATCTGAAGGAAAAATATTGGTGGGTTGGACTGAAGCGTGATGTAGCAGAATATGTGGCTATATGTGATACCTGTCAGAGAGTTAAAGCTGAACACCAGAGACCTGCAGGATTACTACAACCACTAAAGATACCTGAGTGGAAGTGGGAAGAAGTTGGTATGGACTTCATAGTTGGATTGCCACGTACTCAGAGAGGTTATGATTCAATCTGGGTAATTGTGGATCGACTGACTAAAGTAGCTCATTTCCTTCCAGTCAAGACCACTTATGGAGGTCCTAAACTAGCAGAGTTGTATATGGAGAGGATAGTGTGTCTGCATGGAGTTCCAAAGAAAATTGTGTCTGATAGGGGCACTCAATTCACCTCACATTTCTGGCAAAAGATACATGAGTCTCTAGGTACTAAGCTAAATTTCAGTTCTGCATATCATCCTCAAACCGACGGTCAAACTGAATGGATTAATCAGATTTTGGAAGATATATTGAGAGCTTGTGCTTTACAGTATGGAACAAGTTGGGATAAGAGTCTGCCGTATGCGGAGTTCTCTTATAATAATAGTTACCAGAAAAGTCTCAAGATGGCACCCTTCGAAGCATTGTATGGACGCAAGTGCAGGACACCCTTGTTTTGGAATCAAACTAGAGAAAGTCAAGTGTTTGGACCGGATGTGTTGAGAGACGCAGAGGAGCAAGTCCAGACAATAAGAGAGAATTTGAGAATAGCACAATCTAGACAAAAGAGCTATGCGGATACACGGAGAAGAGAACTAGCTTTTAATGTAGGAGACTATGTATACCTTAAAGTGTCCCCGATGAGAAGTGTGAAAAGGTTCAACAGCAAAGGAAAATTGGCACCAAGGTATATTGGTCCTTTCAAGATCCTAGAGAGACGTGGAGAAGTGGCATATCAGCTAGAACTTCCGGAAAGTTTGTCCGGTGTGCATGATGTGTTCCACATATCTCAGCTGAGAAAGTGTTTGAGAGTACCGGAAGAGCAGGTTCCTGTCGAGGAAATAGTTTTCAAGAAGGGTCTCACCTATGAGGAACATCCAGTGAAAATTCTGGAAACCGTAGAAAGAGTAACAAGAAGCCGACTGATAAAGATGTGCAAGGTGCAGTGGCATCGGTACTTTGAGGAAGAAGCTACTTGGGAAAGAGAGGAAGATCTCAGAGAAAAGTACCCGGAGTTGTTTGAGTAAGCACCAACTGAATCTCGAGGACGAGATTATTTTTAAGGGGGGTAGAATTGTAACACCCGAAAAATTGCATTCTTTTAAATAGTGGGAATTTATTTAATTATGCAATTAGTTGATCATTCCAATATAGGGAAATAATAATTTTTCTCAAAATAAAATCAAACCTAGGTCATACACATGTATGATGCATTCATGCTGGAGCATTTCTTCTTTGTACTATTGTAGATTATTTGAATCTCTCAAATATTTCAAAACCCAATTTGAAAATCCTTTTGGAAAATGGAAAAAGAAATTAGAGCAGAGTCCTTTCCCTCTCCTGTCTGGTCCGAGCAGCAGCTTGGCCTGTTTTCCACTCTCTGGCCAGCAGACCCAGGTCGGATGGCCCGAGGACAGCTCGGCCGACCTGCTCCCTTCCTTTCCCCTTACCCCATCCGACTGACGAGTGGGACCCACGGGTCAGCCCTTCCTTCTCCACCTCCCCCGCCGCGCGAACAGAGACGCCGCTGCCGTGTTCATCCACCGCGGCCGAACGCGCGCGAAGCGCCCCTCTGCCGTGACTGCCAGCCCGACCCCAGCGCTCGGCGCTACCGACCTGTGGACCCACAGAACAGCCCCTCCCCTGTTTTCCTCTGCTGCTCGCCGAGAGTCTGACGCGGGCAAGAAAGAAAACGGCCGAAGCCGAGTTCGTCGCCGCACCGAGAGTCCGTATCAGAGAAGAAACGGCCGAAGCCGATTTCTCCGCTTTTCGAGTTTGTTTCAATCTCCGAGATTGTCTCACACCTCGGGAGTATTTAAACAGCGCTACACCCCCCCCCGTAGCCGTCACCTAACCCTAGCCGCCTCTTCTCGCCGCCATTGCCGAGCTTCCACGAGAACCGAGCAGCCGCCGCCACGAGCAATTAGCTCGATTCGCCACCAATTCCTCTCGGTAAGCCTTTGAGGAGCTTCGCTGTGATCTTGAAGAAGTTCCCGAACACTTTCCCCCTTCGATTTGTGCACTAACACGCCTCCGCCGCCGTTGCAGAGATCCACCGTCCGCCGGATCACGCCGCGAGCTATCTCCGAGTCGATTTCCGACCCTCCCATTACCCTAGGTGAGCTTGCGACGCTCTTCCCGATCTATGGGTACCCTTCCCGACCTATTTCATGCACCGAAGGCCGAGTTCACCTTCTTCGGTGGCCCTCTGGCCATGGCGCCGCCGTCGGCCTCTGTTTTCCGGCCGAGAGCACCGCCACCCCTCCTCTCTGTTAATCTGATCCGCCGATTTTGAATCGGACGGCCGAAGAGCAGCCCATACCGATTCGGCCGGCGTTTTGCGAATAACCCCCTGTAGTTTTTAATGCTTAGCTCGCAGCCCTTAGCGTGTTCAGTAGATTACGTTTGTAGGCGTATTTATTTTCGGTATATATGAAAATGTGTTTTCAGATTTGAATTCCAAAATTGTTTCAGTTATAATTGCCACGTTTTAGTTCCGATTTGAACGATTCAAATTGCGTTAGATTCGTAATTTCATAATCTATCTGATGGTACCACTGTTTCATATGTTTTTAACTTTTAAAACTCGAGATTATATTTAATCTATTATTATTCTATTATAAATCTTGTAAAATTCATATCTTCCTCGTTTTAAATCCGATTTGCGCAAACTTGATATCGATGTGATCGTAGCAACGTGTAGATTTGTTTTATAACCTTTGCAATTTATTTTCTCTCTGTTGGTGTACTGTTCTAATGAAAACTCTTGTTTGTATGCATGATTGCCCCTGTATGCGTGTGTGTTGTTATGATGGATCGAGTATAGAAGGTGAGCTTTACGTGGGTGATCAAGATCAGTACTGCGACAACCCGGATCACCAGGAGTTTGCTGATCAAGGCAAGTATTAGCATGGATCATCCTTGTTGTCCTATTCACCAAATAAATAATTACATTTGCATGTGTCTTCCTTGTTAACCATAGCTACTTCCTAGTTTTGTTATCCTGTTCCTTGCTATCTATGCGATTATGCATGTGGTAATTGATGCTAGTGCGTTATTGATATCATGATCACGTAAACTTGATTAATTGATTATGCAATATGATTAAAAGATGCCTTTTTAGCAACATGGAACTAGGGGTTTCGAGCATAGTTTTGTGATGCTCAAAATCCTTCACCTTTGATAATGATCTGTAAGTATGACACCGGGATTGATAGTGCAACTATGAGGGCTACATGGCTCTGGTTTTAGCTCAGTATGAGGACCTTTTCTAGCTTGTTAGAGGTTACCGAAAGGCGCAAGACGGGCTTGCCGACTCGGGTATAGTGCGGCCTCTGTCCATATGTGTATAACCTGCGTGACCTTGTGCCATATGGAAGGGGGGCTCTACATCTGCTTGCCGAGGAAACCTCGCGGCCCTAACATGTTAGACGAACCTTTGAAAGGCTTCATAGTGAAACCCTGCTCTCTCACCTTGGTAGTGTTATGGGATTAATTAACCCGAGCAAATGGGAATCACGGCTCATAGTGAAAGTGCACAACCTCTGCAGAGTGTAAAACTGGTATACTAGCCGAGCTCACGGTCAAGAGCGGCCTTGGATGTCTTATGGAATAGTTATTCTTTTGGGGTGATGTTTACTTGTTGCTTATCTATTTATTGCTACTCATTAATTATGTTTACTATGATCATGAGAATGGGCATATTAACTTGTTGCTGTCCAACTGCATAAAAGATGATTAATTAAAAGCAACCTGCTGTTAAACCGTGTCAACCTTTTGAGCCTCATGAACCCATGCTAGTCTTGTTGAGTACGACATGTACTTACGCTTGTTTATTTTTCATTACTTGGTTAAAAATCCCGGATTGGTAACAGATGGTGATAGTGATGAGGACTACCCAGAGGATTACTAGACTTGTGCTTCACCAGTCGACGTCCCTGTGCTATGGAGCTACCGCGAGAGTTATCTTTATTTTCCACTGTGTAATGACTTTGATATTATTCGCTATGTATTAAACATTGGTTCTGATACAATTTATGCAATTTGTTGGCTTAAGTGTGTGACTGATCTCTGGGCGCACATAAGATTATGCATCCCATTTTATCCTTAAAATTGGGTGTGACAGGGAGATCTCTCAAGCATAACTACAACAAATTCGAGATCTCCCTAACACATTGCACAAACATCGAGCAACCCATCAAACAAAAGGACGAGACAAACAACTTCCATTAGTTCCTTCATCTTCAATGATGGTTTGTGCAACTCAACCCCCGCTCTTTTCAAAGTTTTGAAATTTAACTTTGAACACTTTTGAAAAGACAAAACTTTTGATGCTCCATCTCCATGGCATCCTGTGATTAAAGTTTGCATATTCTTTATTCCTTGCCAATATTCCTATTACTTGTGAACACTTATCATAGGGACCCCATTTTATCTACGTGATTGACGAATGAGATATAGTAGGATGACATGACGCCTGCTCATTTCTTGCAAAGAACTTGGGATTTTTTTTTACAAAACAAAAATCAATATAGCATGTTCCTTGAATGATTGCGAATACCTACCAAGGCCATACATGATCTTTTATGACAAAACCTTTCACATATGCATCTTACTTTGTGTTGAGTTGGTCAAGTTTTGTGACCCCTGTTGAGAGAAATTTCATGCTCCCAAGATCAGATTTCACGCACCCACAAATAAGGTTGCCAACTCTTACACTAAGAGTTGCGCACAACATTCATCCATCCACCAAATAATTGCACTACTCCTACCTTGGGAGTAGGCGCAAAATATACTTTCCACTTTGATCCACCCAAAATGTTCTACTCCTACACTTGGGGTGAACCAAAAATATACTTATTAGGTCCCATCCAAATAAATGCTATGAATCTTTGTTCACATCTCCCTTAAAGTTTTTGTTGCAAATAAAAGCATGAGGCTATCTTCCAAAAGGTGAAAAAAAGGGTGGAGAAGAAAAAAAATGAAAAAAAAAAGAAGAAGAAAAAGTGGAGAAGAAAAGAAGAAGAAGAAGAAGAAGAAGAAGAAGAGAAATATATATATATAAATATATATATATATAAAAAGAAGAGAGAGAATAAGGATAACTCATGCCCTCATAAAAGATTTTTCTAAGTCCTGATAAGGAGGAAGATGTGTTTCAAAGAGCATTGTGGAATTAGGTTAGACACCAATAATACCCACCATATTATTTCCACGCACATGCACATTCTGATCTAAGAGTATGACGCTTCCCTCCGGTGCGGTCCAGGGTTTGACTTGACAATACATGCAAGGTAAGTGCACCTTATTATTTTCCTCCCTACCTAAAGCTCCAGATAAAATTTTTAGAGGCAGGGTGATCAAGTGAAGGCAATCCCTATATATGCCTTGGTGAGGAACCACATACAAATAAGTGACTTGAGAGAATCATTCAAGGAACAAGTGCTATCTTTTTGTTTTCAAAACTTCACAAAAACCCAAGTTTCTGAGCAGGGATACAAGTAAGAAGATTTGAATCCAGGCTATTCTATTTTTCAATTACCCAAGATGACTTGGTAGACACTTGAAAGTTCACAGGTTTAGGTGAAGCTTGGAATAACTTGTACGCAGATTTCAAATCAAGGAGATAAACCCGCTTAGTCCTTCAAACCTTTACTCGAGGACGAGCAAAGGACTAAGTGTGGGGGAGTTGTTGGCGGTCCTTAGAGCCTATTTCTTACCGCCAATATGTTACTAAAATAAATAGTAGGTAGGGCTTTAAACTAACATTTCCACAAGTTTTGGTATGTACTTAACTTGCAGGTGCGACATGTGGAAATGCACAAAAACCATAAAGAAAGCGCATTCCAGAATTCGTATTCAGAAAAGGCGCAAAGAAGAAGAGAAGCCCACCTTCATTAGCATTCTAAGCCCATTCTTAACCACAGGAGAAGTCTAGGCCCAGAGACAAACCGACCACGCGAAGGCGGTGGCCAAATGGACCCACCAGGGGGGCGGTCGGTCCCAGGGGCAGCCGCTCCCCTAGTGGGTCCGCTCGGGCCCAGTCTTCTCAGGTAGTGCGTAGGACGGTTCCCTCAAGGCGGTTCCACCTGCTTCCATATTTTTGGCGCCCGAACCGTCCTTGTTAGACTATAAAAGAGAGGGAGAGCTCCCCTTCAACATACACCATCACTTGGAGCCATTTATCTCACCTCTCACTTGTATTCTTTAGATTAGTTTTAGTATTAGAGCAAGGCAAGAGCTAGCAAGGAGAGTTTGTATCCTTGGGAGAAGAAGGAACACCACGGTATGAATACAATGCAGTTCTCTTCCAAGTTCAAGTTCTTATCTTATTTATATAGCAATGCATATGAACTAGAGTATAGTCTTGATCATGTTATGATCATGATATATGAACAAGCATATAGTTTATGTGTTATGTTCTCGATATGTTCATCATTGTTCTTCATCGTTCATCGACTTAGTATGAATAGAGGAAGAACTAGGGATGAGGTGACGGTTCGTCGTGCCTTCTCGGTTGCTCTTAGGCTAGCCTGTCACTCTGAAGGGGGGGTCCTAGGGGGTTTGGAGTTGTTTCCAAGTACGCGAGCATGGTGCTCGGGTATGCGGAGATCGACGAATATGTCGGTATCCCACGGGCAGAGGGGTAGGTGGGCAGGTGGTGATAGCCCTGTCCATCCCTAGCACTCCCCTATGTTCAGATATTGGGTAGGAGTTCATAAAGTCTCTATCGGCTGGCAGACCAGCTATGGGGATCTCCATGTCATCCCAGACCTAGTCCTGATACTAGACATGCTAGTTAGATGTTTACTAACAGTTCTTTGCATAGTTATGTATGACCAATGCCTGCTCAGTTAGATATATTCTTTTATTCTTTATTTCTCTTTTATCCTTGAGGTCGGCTCAGATGTGTGTCCACTATCTTTGAACTATGATTTACCCCTGCCTATGCTATGTCTACCTATGCATTCAATAAGTGATCATTTTTATGCCAAAGCTAGATGCATTCGTCCTGCCCTCCTACGGGAAATTATAAATACGACACCCCTGTATACTCACGGACTGAAATGCTACAATGATAGTTCCGTGCACTTGCGGATTTATCCATACTGAGCTATCATGATTGGCATACCTAAGTACCACTACCTAAGGACTGTAATTCTTGTTGCACCCCAAGGCGTCGTGCTTCAGTTTTGCATATCGTAAGTAATGATGGTTGGGAAGGCCAATCAGGCACTTCTAACTGTTATTACCAGACTGCATTATCTTGGTCGGCGCCGTTAAGGGCCGAGAGTTACCTTTTTGAAGTAATGGTGGTTAGGGATGTCAACACACGTTTCTAGTATCGTTGCTAGGGATGGGCTTTTAGTCTATCTTTAGTAATGACGCTAAGAAACGCCAACATACACCACCGCAAAATGAGGAATTGACTGAGATAACCTCAGACAATGAACCTACCGAGTAAATACTCTCCTCTATCTAAGTCCTGTCGGTAGACTTTAAATTTCGTACCCTAGCCATAAGGTTAGAATGGTAGTTATCTAATTAATTTAGCATTCATTAGTAATTTTGCTTAGTACATTTATTAGTACAATCATTTTTGCATGAAAATAATAAAACCAACAAAAATATTTACTGCTTTATTTATTGCATCATAAAAGCCAAGCCCCATGTAAATACACCTATGGTAACCCTGTAGGCATATTTACTGTGGTGGCATAAAAAATAAAAATGATTTATAGATGGTAGTAGTATTTATAGTTGCTTTATTGCATTATAAAAATCCTAAGCCCTATGGAAATAAATATTTCCTGTGGTGGCATAAAAATTATTATTAGCATGCATATATATTTGATTTCTGCATAAGAGAATTAGAAAATCCTAAAAAGAGAATCCTGTTAGAATCCTGCTAAAATCTATTAATTAAAATCAACTCAAAGAATAATCAAAGTGCTCATTGCCTGACCGCTAACCTCTTGATAATTCGAGCCTCGAGTTTTGGTTTTCTTGTTGGAGTATAACTTGCAGGAATAATATGACTAAGGAGAGAGTCTATTAGTGGCACCCATCAGGACTACTGCTAATCAACTCGCTCTGAAGATCATTCAAGCACTAAGTATTGCAAACATCAAGCTTGGGGGAGAAGCATCCCCTAGTTACCTGGTAACTTTATCTATGCACTTATTAAGTCTACTTTATACAAACACAAAATACCAAAAATATGTGGGCACATGAAGGTCCACACCTTTCACAAAAATACCAAAAATATGTGGGCACATGAAGGTCCACACTCTTAAAGGAGTTTCCTAATTGGGTAAAGAAGCTTAAACTTCTGCTGGAAATATAAAATCGATCACTTACCATAGAGTGGTATTAAACCTAACCCCTCTCCATAAGATTTGGTATTTTTATTGGCAATTGAGTTTCATAGAAAAATACAAGATCAAGGAGCTAGTTAACCCGACGCCCTTAGACTACCAATACACTGCTCAGAAGGATCACTCAATTTGCAACATCAAAGACCCTGTCAAACGTCAAGCTTAGGGGAGGGCACCCTCCAATTAAAATCCAGCTAAGTATAAGTTTCATATCCTATTTATCATTATTACTATATCGCTTTTTCACGTGAGATGGACAAGTGTCCCAGCATTAATACAATGGGTACTAGATGCCCGCCTCCCGAATGAAAAAAAGAAAATGAAGATAGCCCATGTGTTCTTCCAAGTTACAAAGGAGAGTGAATCATTTTTCAAAGAGCAAAAGTAGAATTACGAATAGCCACTAAATACCACATATACACCTATCCACCATATTCCATACACATGCACATCTTGGTTTGATTGTATGCCTTGATTCTCTATGGATCCATTGTTTGACTTTACAACATATGAATTGCAAGTATGCTTAAAACCTTGTTATTGCCACTCCTATAAGCTCCACTATAAATCCTTAGTTATAGGAAGGCATAACATTAATGCCTTAAGTGAGATCCACAAATACCATATATATTGAGAGACTTGAGGGTGTCATACAATTAAAGCTCTGAGTTTTATTTTGAAAACTTGCAAAACTGCGGGAAATTGGTACTGTGAAGAATTTGCTACATAGTGCAAGACTTGATTGTTCTTTGTTTCAATTACTCAAGACTGAGGCAATTGTAAAGCCCCATAGTTAAAGGTAAAATGGGTAAGTTTAAAAGTCAGAGCAGTTTTGTCTAATCCGAAGGAGAATCTATGTTTGCAGCATGTGTACTTGGGAAGTATGAAAACGTTGTAGCAACTCCTGATCCAATTACATTAGTAATTAGGCTTAGTTCGTTTGCCAAGGGACTGGCAAACAGGTAAGCTTGGGGGTGTTGTTGACGGTGGATAACGTCAACTTTTATTAGAATTTTAGACACCAAAGGATACATGAATACACACTAGTCTAGGGTTTTAACTGACAGTTTTCACGAGTTTTGCATGTTCTGTATTTTCCAGGGGCTATTTCAGAAAAGCATAAAAGAAGGGTTAAAGAGCATGATTGCCAAGTAACTTAACCGCTAAGGAAACATCATCACGAGAACACTAGAAGCATCTGGAACACACCCGAGGCACCGGGACCCGAGACCCCCCAGGTTGGGGCCGGCCGGCGCCAGGGTGGGGCCGTGTCACACCCATATTTTAAGGATAAAATAGGATGCTCAAATAACTCATATGTGCCACAGGAATAGTCACACATATAAGCTACCAAATTACAAATGTATCATCACAGTGGTAAATACATAACGAATAAGTAATTATTACATAGTCTTACACAAATATAGGTAATAACTATGACGTCACACTCGCGGAAGCTCCATCACAGGGACACGGTCGACTGGGAGACACCAAGCCTAATACTCTTTGCGATAGTCTTCAATCCAATCTTCATCTGTGGTGGGGAATTGCAAGGGTGAGCACATTTCGTACTCCGCAAATATAACACGGGTTCATGAGGCACAAAAGGCTAGACACTGTTTGACTGCATTTATCTTTTAATGTTCAGATTCTTTTTAGCAGTTGAGTAGCATCAAGGTATTCCAATTCCCATAATTAATCCAGTGATCAATTGTAATAAGGTTAATAAATAGCAAAGATATTAACAGCAATAATAAATATAATATAATTCACAGTAACCATCTAGCTGTAATGTGCTCAAGGCCGCTCATGTCCGCGAGCACGGCTGTTATAACAGTTTCTTAAACTCTGCGCAGAGGTGTACACTTTACCTGTGAGTCATGATTTACCTTTTATCACGAGGTAGCTAGCCTCTTGACCCACTTCCAAGGAAGGTCAGCAGGGATCACTATGAAGTCTTTCGAAGGATTCGTCTAACAAGTTAGGGCCGCAAGGGTGAGTGGCAGCGAGATGTAGGAACCCCCTTTTCATTATGGCACATTCCTTCTCGGATATACACATAAGACTAGAAGCTGTACTACACCCAAGGTGACAAACCCCCAACTATGCCCTTTCGGGTAACCGCTAACAAGCTAGAAAAGGTCCTTGTACTCAACTAAAGCCAGAGCCATATAGCCCTCATAGTTGTACTGTATGTCCCGAGTCATCACGTACAGAAAATCCTATGGAGAGAAACTAGAGCCAAAACTCTCAACCCCAAGGCTCTAGCCCCTTTCAACAGGAATAAAATCATATTAATTTGTTCATTGCATCATCCATTAATCATATCACAAGATTATTGGTATCAATAAGTACTAGCAATAGCTACCCAATGCATAACCCATAGGTGAACAAGGAATCAAGATAAAAACACTATGTTATAATCTCTAAGGTTGTCAAGGTGGACACATGCATATATGAATTATGATTATTGTGAATAGGACAACAAGGATGGTCCATGTTATACTTGCCTTATCCGAGTATCCCTGCTGGTCCTGTTTGTTGAAATATTCTTGATAGTCTACAAATTGCTCACCGTCTATATTCGATCGATCACCACATCACCACACAAACAACGGGCAAACATACACGAAACAAACAAGGGAAAATAATTAGAACAGTATACCAACCAAATAAAAACAGTTTGAAAATGATATAAAACTATTCTACTCGTTACAACGATCACATCGATATAAAGATCACGAAAAACGGAGTTAAAACGTACAAATTATGATTTTCCAAAGATTTGCTATAGAAAAATAATTAATATATTATTAACTCGAAATTTAAAAATACCAAAAATTAATGTTCAGTAGTAAAAACATGTAGTGTACAAAAATACGAACCTAACGCAAATTAAACGGATGAAATCGGAATTAAAACAAAGAAAAGACAGAGAAAATACGAACGATGGCAAAACCGTGAATACCTCTTCTTCTACCTCTGTCTTCTTCTTCCTTGGTGCTGTCCGTACAGCCATGGTGTTGTCCTGTTCGCAGGTCCATGGGAGACAAGGAGAGCACAGGAGGTGCTCAGCCGGCAAGGAGAGGGGCAGGCGCTCGGCCTCTGTCTAGGCGGCAGCTTGTTCGCTGCCTGCCTCTGTCTTGCGTACGCAGGGAAGGAGGACATCGGCTGTTCTGCTGCTTCTGTGCTTAGCCGATGGCAAGTTGCTGCTTGCTGCACAGGGAAGCAAGGAGCTCGGTAGGGGCCAAGGGCGGCGTAGGTGACGCGGCGCCAATCTGTGGCGGCGCGGGAAGGAACCCCAGCGAGGAGACGGCTGCAGCTTAACCGGAAAACGAAGAACACGATGTGCTCTCATGGTACTCCTCGCCGGAAAAGTTGACCGGAAAACGAAAAACGAACGGAAAAGGATCAAACCGACATGGACTCGGTAAAAAGAATATACCATGACGTAGGCAACGAAGAGGGCTACCTCGTGGTGGTGATGGTTTTCGCCGGAGACGATCGAGATGGCCAGAAAAGCTCGCCGGAGAGTTCGCCGGAAACCTAACTTTTCCAAGCTTCGGCTTTACATCTAGGAGGCTACGAGGAGCGGCTGCGAAAACGGGCTGTACTTTCAGAATCAGCGCGTCAAGGGCTACACGGTGATATGTATAGTTGTAGGGTTTAAGGTCGGTACAAAATAAGATATTTTTATTATTTTCGGAATTATTAAATATTCCGAATTAAATGATTCCAGAAAAGCCCAGAATTGATATTTGGGCCTTGAAAAATGTCCCGAAGGCTCCGAAAATTATAGGAAAATTCTCGGAGACATTTTGGAACACGACGAACCCAAATAAAGTTTTTAGAGCTCATGAAAAGATATTTTGGAGCATCTAAAAATTAGATTTTGCTCACAGAAAAATAGTAAAAATGTCTAGAAAAAGCCAGAAAAATTTCCGGAAAGTTTTTAGAGATAAGTTGATGAATGATAAGCACTAAAGAATGATTTATAGCTGAAGAAGAGGTTCTGATGAACTCCGACTGAAAGGATTGAGTTGGGAAAACAAGAAACTGGATTACAGCAAAAGATAGAGACAAGCTATAGAGAAGATCGTTGTACTAATCGTATTTTAAAACTTTACTCACTCACATCATAAAATCATTTATAAAAGAATTTGAATAATTTTTAGTTTTGGGCAAAGACCACTCAACCAAAATAAATCATATGCAAGAGCATCAGTGCATAATCATGTTGCTAATTTCCTATTATAAATTTTTAATTTAATAAAATTTTAATTCCCTATATGTTATGAGCACAAAAATATAAAATTAAATCAATTTAGCTCTATTTCAAAATTAGCAAAATTTAGGGTGTTACAGGCCGGCCGGCGCCCCCCTGCTAGGGTTTCGGCCCATCTTCTGGAGTCTTCTTCCGTCGTCTTTGTGGAGTCATTTCAGCCCTTGTTTCAAGTCGGTTTGATCCTACGGCGCACATACATCCCATCGGGCTATAAATAAAGGGGCAGACCCCCCTGGAGGCAATCAACCCATCATTCATTCAAGGCATCAAGTCCTCAAGCCATCAAGAGCCTCCTAGTTCATAGTTTTAGCCTAGTTAGATTAGAGAGTAGAGGAGTTCTAGTTCTTCGGCGGATCTGGAGCCCCGGCCTCTGTCTGGAGCACGGAGTTCTGTATAATTCTAGTTCTTTCTCTATTATTGTATTCTTCATTATGATTAGGGAAACATTGTTCTTAATAGTTCATATGTTCTTGATTACAATAGTCTTTGTCTACTTTGATTATATGTCTAGTATAGTTAGTTTGATCTTATTGAATTCATGTAATTACTTGTATAGCGTTTATTCATGCGTACGATGGATAGATGATGAACGATATGTAGACGTGGTGTCTAGGTATTTTGTTTATCTGCGAGTGCACCCTGATGTGCCGGGTCATGTGGTAGATCGCGTAGGTGACAGCTACATTGAGTCCTCAGTAGTCCACCCCCCGTATGTAGGCCAGCAGGCACGGTCGCGAAGTTGGATGATGACTCTGTTTCACATCCTTCCTAGATGATGCACTTTGCATGTGATTATGATATAGGATTAGTCTAACAATGATTGCTAGATGTAATTGCACTAATTAGAGTTATTGATTGATGCAGTTATAGAATTACCTTTAATATTAATTCCTTAGTTTATCCATTGGCTAACTATTACTATGACTAGAGAAGTGCTCTGATGATTATCTTTTATTATGATGCTTGATCATACTTATCACCTTTATCTTTATTTACCTTGTGACCTCTGCCTGTTATGAGTAGAGTAAATGATATCGGTAATGTCACTTATCTATTGTATACCATCACTATCAATATAATAGATTAAAGTTTATCCTAGTCCTTCCCAGTGGTATAAATATAAATCGACAACCTGGTAGAACTCGCTAGGTAAAATGCTACAATGGTATAATTATCTGTCCGCTTGCAGAACTGATCTTAGTTTATATTATTTATATTTATTTCTGTCTAGTCACGTAGATTAATATTTGAAACCTTTATTTATTTTTAGCATTATTAATTAGGGATGACAACCTAGTTCTTGCATAAGAATGTTGGTAATAGAAAAGTGGCTAGTTGCTAATGACAAGTTAATTAATTACCATTCATCTTCTAATCTTGCCTCTCGCATTAAAAGTTATATAGTTATATTTGGCGACGTTAGTAGATGTCAACAGACTATTCATGTCAATCACCATAAAGTCATTCTCCACAATCTCCCACATCTTTCAATTCATTTATTTTAAATGAGCTTTCATTTTCTTCCTCCAATAGCCATAGCTTGTACCATCAAATCGAGGTGGCTTGCCCATATGATTCATCAAGATGTTGTGAGCCATTTTGACACCGAAGGATGTTAAGCCTTGCAACAACGGTGACCACGACTCCGATACCAGTTGAAAGTTTCGAAGAGGCTAGAGGGGGGTAAATAGCGTAATTAAAAATCTACAAACAACACTTGACCACAAGATTAGTACAACAAATAGCAAAGCAAATTTTGCGGTAGTCTACTCAAAAAGCAAGCCTTTCTAACCGTTCTAAATTAAGTCTCTACGTTCACACACAATCTAGTCTAGGTTGGAAGCTATTTACTCCTATGGTGAGCAAACTACTAACACTATTACTACACAAGAAAATGCACAAAGTAAAGAGAGAGATGTAGGAGGTTATATCGCCGAGTAGAGTAGATGGACAATCCCCGGAAGTAATACCAATACACACGAAGATGATGGTCACAAGAAATCCAAAGCCAACACACGGGAGACAAAGAATTTATCCCGACGTTCATGTGCTTGCTGGCACGCTAGTCCCTATTGTGTCGACCACTACTCGGTGGTTCGGTGGCTAATTGACAACCAATGTCTAGCTCAACAAATGAACGCCACTAGAACCTACCACGAGCAAGGTAACTCAATGACACGAGCAATTTACTGGTGCTACCTTGCGGCTCTCCACCGAGGAAGGTGCCAACCCCTCACAAGTCCTCCGGGAGTGGTCGGAGACAATCTCCAACTCCGCCAACTCCTCCACTGCTCCAAGCCCGTCTAGGTGACGGAATCACCAAGAGAATAGAAGAAATCCGCAGCAACAACGATCAACAAGTGCTCAAAGATGATCTAGAATGAATAATGCACTTGGATCACTCCCAAACTCACTATGGATCACTACACCACAACCCCAATATAGCGTCACATATGTCGTTATAAATATACTAATACCGTTGAACCCTCGGTCGACATAGCTCACCCACGGATTAAGTGTCAGTAAATATACATATGATGATAAACCTTCGGTCGGTATACATATTTACCTATACGGTTAAACTGTGGGTCGGGATAGACTGGTGTAGTGGACCAACCTTTGGTTGCTAGCGGTCTTTTTTATTTTTCCAAAACTCTGTGGCGCGGCCAAAATTGAAAAAAAGAAAAGAAAAAGAAGAAATATTCACGGGTCACGGGAAACTTAAAACGAAACCAGACCCGTTCGTAGCAACATTATTGGGCCCGAATATATATGCTCTCTCCAAACACTAACCCTTGGTCGCTTCAATCTTCAGCTCGCTGCCGCCTCCACCCGTCTCGCGCTCACGCCAGATCTACAGCCGATGCCGTCGCCCAACTTCGCCGTCGCTGCTCAGCTCAGCCATCCACCACATCCCTGCACGCCTGCTGAAATAGCTAGCCGCCGCCACCACCCAACTCCGCCGCTGTCGCTGCGTGATTCGCGTCGCCTCCCGACCCTGCACGGTCGCCCAGATCCACGCCCGTTCCAGAAGAGACGATTGGTAGGCTCCCGTTCCAAATTCGTGTCACCTCCCTAGAAGAAAATGTCTGCTACTCTCGTGTATGTCTGCTACTCTTCTCCGCATTTTTTATTAATCCAAAAGAGGTGATATCGTGTATATAGCTGGAATCCAACAACATGTTGCGAAAATAGCTGGAATCCATTCGATTCTGCAGACTAGACAGGGCATCATCTTATATTCAATAGGTTCTGTAGATACCCAATTATCATTGCTCCCTGTCAGCTGCAATTTTCCATTGAAATGTATGTGTGTTCCTGCCGTTACTTCAAATGCATGCCATATAGTGTATATAGATGTCTGTGTGTTTACATTTAAGCTTGCCGGATAGTATTATCCCTAGTGGTTCCCATGATTCAGTTGGGTAACATTGTTTATTGGTAACCAATATGTTGTCCTCCTTTGAAAATCGTTTTGTCATGGCGCACACACACTGATCATCTTATATGTTGCCTCCATTGCAGTCACATATACTAAATATGTATATTGCTTTGAGTTAGGTACTATCAGTTTACTTATTTATTTCATTTACAATGGTTTGGGACATAGGACATTTCCCTTTTATTTAATTTGACTAATAATTTTAGAGAACCTCTAGCAGTTTATCTTATTGACTTTCTTTCTACAACTTTGGGGAAAAGTTCTTGCTAATCTGATATTCATATTGCATTTCAGCCATCCTGCAAGGCCTGGGCAGCATACCTGGTGGCAACAAGTTAAAAGTGCTCATCAAAGATGTGTTTTGTTTTCAACCTATTAGAGATAAGACTTTGAGTTCACTGTCAATGAAATTTGATCGGTGACCTTTAGGTGTTAGTGAGCTAAGCTTTTGGTTCAAGTGGTGGATGTATGGCTTTTGGACACATGAGTTAGGTAGGGATTAAAGATGGCAACAGGTATGAAATACCTGCATGCCCGCGGGCAAGAGACCCTCTGGGCAAGGATACGGGTGCGAAAGTCTGTCCGTGGGCACAGATGTGGGTACGTCCCTAAACCCAACTGATATCAGCTGACGGCCAAGAAAATGTTCTACCCGCACCTGCAAACCCGACATACCTGTCATCACCAACGCACCAGTGATTACGGCCCACATTCTTGTTTCGGCCCATCAAAGCCCAGCTCAAGAGGCGTATATAAAAGCAGCTAAAAACCTACGAGTAACTCAACATATCTCCACTCGAGCACTCCTCGCTCTCCTGTCTTGCCGCCGCCACCGCCAGCTTAGCGAGTTGCATTTCAGTCTCTCCTCGCAAGTTCCAGATGGAGAGAGCCGCACTACCTTCTCTTGCACTCACGCTCACGCATGCAGCATGCGTTCCAAATCTAGAGCCACACTCCCTCCCTCTTGGAGTCTGCAGCATGTGTGCATCCTTCAACACTTGTCCATGAATGGCAAAAGGAGGATGTAGAACTGCTGGTCCTTCAACTCTTGTTCCTGATTGGCTAAACGATGAGGATTGAAGCCTTGGAGGGAAAGAAGCACATCACTCTTGACCGCCTTGCATTTGTTTTTCTGATTTGGATTTTTTGAGATAGGAACTACAACTGTTTCTCGGCAATCTGGACATGGGAAATTCTTCTTTCTCGGTTGAAAACTTATTGCTCGTTGTCCTCGTCGCTCTGCAGTCGTTCTTGTCATCTCCGCCCTCTTCCAGATCTGGCGGGCACACAGCCATGCCCGCGGATAGCGGGTGCGGGCATAGAATCTCGCCCGTGGCGGGTGGCGGGCATGGGTACAGGTACAAAATTTGGCTCGCCGGTACGGGCATACTCTACTAGTATCCGCGGGCATTTTGCCCGTTGCCATCTTTAATAGGGATGTTGATAGCTTGCTCATGCAAACGTCTAATGTATTCTATACTTGTATGATGTTGAATCTGATCAGCCATATATTGGGTTAGGTCATATATTAATGAATCAATGTCAATGTTTTATGCTCATATTAATCAATGTCCTTGTTTGTATGGTTAAATATTGAATGCACAATAGTTAATTTGATTTCATTTAGCAGTATATATATTGACTCTATATGAATGATTCCCTTTGGACCGTTAGTTGTTAAAAGTATTTATACCCTCAAACTATGTGTCGGTATTTATAGCCTTAAGGCATCAAACTGTTGGTCGGTATAGCATATGTTGGTCGGCATAGGCTATACTGACACCACTTACAGCGACTCCAATTAAGTGTCGGCATAGATCTATACCAAACGATGGAGCGTCGCTATATCGACCTGTAACGACCGATGGTGCATCGCTATTCTAGGGCTGTGGTGTAGTGACCCTAGCTAGACGTGAGCGTAACCCTAGCTAAACCCTATCCTAACCCTAACTTAACCCTAGCTAGACTCTAGATACACTCTAGCTTAACCCCAGCTAGACCTCAACTACACCCTAGCTTAACCCTAGCTAAACCCTAGCTAGACCCTAACTTAACCATAGCTAAACCCTAGATAGTGAAACGACCTCGATTTCCACGAAGGGAAATCCACAGGCTCGAATTGTAATTCAACAGATTGCTTGGGACAATCCATGAAATTACCCATATCTCAGTTGACACCAGGATCCATACAACGGTAAATAAGTCTTACATAATTATTTATTACATCGCCACACTGGCGGAATCAACAATCAGAGAAGCTTTAGAAGATGCGGAAGCGATTCATCCTTCACGGCCAACTTGAGTGTAGCACGCGACCCTATTCCTCGTCATCATCTCCCTCGAAGTCGTACTCATTCTCATCACCTGACAGCAAATTTATCAGTACGATTTGTACTGGCCACGGAGCCCACCTATGCAGCATTTGCTTTGTGGAAAGTGGATGCAAGGCTATATAAGCAGACCTATAGGCTGAGGTTTTCCTATGCAGCTGTAATCAATGTTTAATTAGTCAAGTTTTATCACCAGTTAACACCATCATCCCTTTTCCCATCACCACACCTCACATACCCACACCTCACTCTCATTCGACAGGCCCAACTCCCTCTCGGGCCTATCTCAGCGGCACACTACCACAACGGGTACACTGCCGGAAAAATGTCATCCAGGGGGAGAAGAGAACACTCACTACACTAGTAGAAGCTTCACGGGAAAGGTCCATAGCCAACAGGTTGGCATATGTATCGATCGATCAACCATACACTCTGCAGAGGTTTCACTACTCACAAGATTAGCCATCATAGGTGTTGCGCAAACACCTAGGCAGAATTCCGGGTGCTTGCTTGCCTAGGTCGATGCCACCCTACCACTCAGCCCTGGGATATTCCGGATCCTACACCGTTATGCTGAGACTGGGAGACACAGTACCGGGCCCATCCAGTGGTACTGTGCATCTAGGACGGAACGGGAACCCATCGACCGTCTCCGCCCACCCTTATCACCTTTCAACCTAGCAGTAGTGGCACCGTCCTACCAAGTAGTCCAGCCGTCTCCCGCCCATCAGAAGCGAGTGAGTAGAAAAGGATTCCCATGAACCTGAAACTAGTCCATCCTAGGTTTGACCAAGCAGGCATCTCCACTTAGGGGATACTCTCCCCGTGCCATCACAGCACCTCCGTCCACGGGCTTCAAACCACCAAGGCTATCCCACCCGGAACCTCCTCAACAACTTTACCCGCCACAGGTATCTCGCTTGGGGATGCCCAGGTTGCACCCCCGGCACGACTTGCCCCATGGGCTCGTCTCACATCCCACTTGGTCGACATCAACCCTTACCACGCACCCAAGACGCACGCAGCACTCTCTCCCAGTGGTTTTAATCAGTTATACACCGTCCCAATTCCACCACATAGCATGAGTAGAAAGTAGTGGAAGAGTAACAGTAAATTAAGCAGCAGCTAACCTAACAGCGGATAGCAGGGTAAAGTCTTATCAAGGCAGGGAATTCAAATATACTACCATGCAACCAATCCATACATAATCATAAAGCAATAGCAACAGTATCATTTGCAATGCGTAATAGGATCTAAGGATTTGGTGGGACGTGGCACCTTCGTAGTCGTCTCCTAGCTCTTGGAAGTACTCGTGGTCGTCTTCCTTAGTCAGATCCTCCTCCGTCTCTGAAATTGAACACGAAATAGTCGCGTCAGCGACTCCTATAGAGTATTTCAGAAAAATCCAATAAAACAAAGAGCCAAATGCACTCAAACATAGTCTTAGATTGTAGATCTCATTTTCCTGAGAATTTTGATATATGGTGCGCAATTTTTGGTCATCGTACGAATAAGTTATGAATTTCCGAAGATTATCCTATTTTCTGAAAATGGGAAAACTGGTCGGTTATTCAGGGGCAGCTCGGGATGTGGCGCGCGGGTCCAGTAGTGCGGCATGTGGCGCCTCAACAGAACACAGACCCGATGGTCGTCCCGGTGTTCGATGCTGGTTCCCAGAGAGTTGCCGGAGTTGGCGTAGCTCGGCGTGGCTCGGCAGTGGTCGGGGGTAGCTCGGCTGTGGTTGGGGGTAGCTCGGCGGAGCTCGGCGGTGGTCGGGGGTAGCTCGGCGGAGCTCGGCGTAGCTCGGTTTAGCTCGGCGGGGCTCGGGCGAATCGGAGATTCGGGGCGCCGAGGGTGCCGCTCTCCCGAGCTCTCCCGGGGAGGCTCGGGCGAATCGGAGATTTGGTGCGCCCGAGGGTGCCGTTCTCCCGAGGTCTCCCGCGGAGGCTCGGGCGAATCGGAAATTTGGGTGCCCGAGGGTGCCGTTCTCCCGAGGTCTCCTGCGGAGGCTCGGGCGAATCGAAAATTTGGGTGCCCGAGGGTGCCGTTCTCCCGAGGTCTCCTGCGGAGGCTCGGGCGAATCGGACATTTGGGTGCCGAGGGTGCCGTTCTCCCGAGGTCTCCTGCGGAGGCTCGGGCGAATCGGACATTTGGTGCGCCCGAGGGTGCCGTTCTCCCGAGGTCTCCTGCGGAGGCTCGGGCGAATCGGACATTTGGGCGCCCGAGGGGGCTGCTCTCCCGAGCTCTCCTGGGGAGGCTCGGGCGAATCGGAGATTTGGGCGCCGAAGGGGCTGCTCTCCCGAGCTCTCCTGGGGAGGCTCGGGCGAATCGGAAATTTGGGCGCCGAAGGGGCTGCTCTCCCGAGCTCTCCTGGGGAGGCTCCAATTTATAGGCGAGCTTGGCCAGCTCCAATGGCGAACGGTCTCGATTGCGCTCGGCCGATCGAAGGGCCGTGGCTCGAGTGGATCTAGGGCTCCGGATGGCGCGGGTTCGCTTGGCGGCCAAGAAAGGAGGGGACAGGAGGGGAACAGCGGGGTCCAGGGCTCTGCCATGCTGTCGGCTGTGGGACCGGGGTCACGCCATTCGCGCGACACCCCCGGCAGGCGCGTCGCCTTCGTGAGGAAGAAGAACAGTGGGGGCGAGAGTGGCTGACAGGCGGGGCCGGGTTGGCAGCGAGCGCGAGCGCGAGCGCGTGTGTGCCGGTCGCGCGCGTGCGCTGCCGAGCCGCGACGTGGGCCGCGCGCGGTGAGATGAGGAGAGGAAGGTCGGGCGGGCTCGGGCTGGCTTGCTGGCCGAACACTCTTTCTCCTTTTCTGTTTTCAGTTTAGTGTATATATACATATATTGCCCATTTAACATATTGAGTAAATACAAACATAAATTGCAATAAATCCCAAATGTGATGCATAAGTTATTATTCTATGTGATTGGAATTAAAATGCAAACTTCACTCCTTTATTTACCAATTTCATAATGAAACCTATATGCTTGCACAAGAAAAATGGGTCTTCACAATAAATAAATGAAAAATTTTAATTGGTTGGGATTTTTAGGTTGTGTGGATTTTTAGGGTTGTTACAGTCCTCCCCCCTCATTAGGATCTCGACCTCGAGATTCAGAGTTAATGTACCCATCGAAGAGGTAAGGAAACATAATCCGCAAGTCCGATTCCTTCTCCCACGTAGCTTCCCTTTCAGTGTGATTGCTCCACTGTACCTTGCACATCGGAATGGTTTTGTTTCGCGTCTCTTTGGTATCCCGTGCCAAGATCTTGATCGGATGTTCCTTGTATTCAAGTGTGTCTTGCAGGTCCAATGCATCCGTAGGAACTTGCTCCTCGGGAAGCTTCAAACACTTCCTTAATTGCGAGACATGGAACACGGGGTGTACTCCAGATAATTCCTCCGGTAGTTCCAGCTTGTAAACAAGCTTTCCAACCCTTTTACAGATCTTGTATGGCCCAACATATCTTGGTGCCAACTTCCCTTTTACGTGGAATCTGACAGTGCCACGAAGTGGAGATACCTTGAGGTAGACATAATCCCCAACCTCGAACTCAAGCTTTCTACGTCTTCTATCTGCATAGCTCTTTTGCCTACTCTGTGCAATCCTCAAATTCTCTCTTACTTGGGCAACACCTTCTTCTGCTTCCACAATCTTAGCAGGACCGAAGAATGTCCTCTCACCTGGTTCTGACCACATTAGTGGGGTCCTACAGGGTCTCCCATACAATGCTTCAAACGGTGACATCTTGAGGCTTGTTTGATAGCTGTTGTTGTATGAGAACTCGGCGTGGGGTAGACAGTTCTCCCATCCTTCCTTGTACCTCAATACGCAAGCACGTAACATGTCCTCGAGAATCTGGTTCACTCTTTCTGTTTGCCCGTCTGTTTGCGGGTGGTATGCGGTGCTATAGTCGAGCTTGGTTCCGATGGACTTGTGCAAGGATTTCCAGAACTGTGATACGAACTGTGAGCCTCGGTCAGATATAATACTCAGAGGCGCCCCATGTAACTTCAAAATGTTTGATACGTATAGATCTGCTAGCTTTTCAACTCTATACTTCCTTTTGACCGGTATAAAATGTGCAACTTTGGTTAGACGGTCCACTATTACCCATATAGAATCATATCCATGCTCGGATCGGGGCAGTCCTATTATGAAGTCCATGGATATGCACTCCCACTTCCATTCTGGTATCTCAACTGGTTGTAGCAACCCTGCTGGTCTCTGATGTTCAGCCTTGATTCTATTGCATGTATCACATCGGGCTACATGCCCTGCAATGTCTGTCTTCATATTCTCCCACCAGAAGTGCTTCCTTAGATCATGGTACATCTTGGCTGACCCTGGGTGTATGCAGTATTTGGAGTCGTGCCCTTCCGACAGAATCTCTTCTCGTATCGCCGAATCCGTCGGTACACAGATTCTATCTTTGTACCATACAGTTCCCTGCTCATCTTCTCGGTATTCAGGGCCTCTTCCCAGCTTCATCAAACCACGGATATAGTCTATCTCAGGACAGTTCTTTTGTGCTTCACGGATTCGTGAGGTGAGATTATACTCGACGCGAAGCTCATTTAGCATGCCATAGGAGACTACCTCGAGCTGAAATGCGTCGAACTCTCTCCTGAGCTCAGGTGGCATAGAGTTGGTGATGAGGTATGGCAGTAGCTTTTGCGGCTAAGTGCATCAGCGACAACATTGGCCTTTCCTGGGTGATAATGGATCTCAAGATCATAATCCTTGATGAGTTTTAGCCATCTGCGCTGCCTCATATTCAGATCTTCCTGAGTGAAGAAGTACTTCAGGCTCTTGTGGTCAGTGTATATGTCACATTTGTTGCTCATCAGATAGTGTCTCCAAATCTTGAGTGCATGTACCACGGCTGCAAGTTCTAGGTCATGAGTCGGGTATCGCTGCTCATGTTCCTTCAACTGTCTTGAGGCATAAGCTATCACTCTTCCTTCTTGCATTAGTACACAGCCCAAACCTTGCCGAGGGGCATCACAATATACAACAAAATCCTTGTGAATATCGGGCAGGGCTAGTATAGGTGTAGTAGTGAGCTTCTCCTTCAAGGTCTGAAAACTCTTCTCACATTCAGGAGTCCATATAAACTTGTTCTCTTTCTTCAGCAAGTTGGTCATGGGTCTTGCAATCTTGGAGAAATTCTCAATAAATCTGCGATAGTATCGTGCAAGTCCCAAAAAGCTTCTGATTTCTGACACATTACAGGGTTGTTCCCACTCTTTCACAGCTTCAATTTTGGCTGGGTCTACTGCGACTCCTCCTGACAGTACGTGTCCAAGGAAAGCAACTTCCTCAAGCCAGAATTCGCACTTGGAGAATTTGGCGTATAGCTGGTTGCGAGACAACCTCTCCAATACGGTCCTCAGATGATGTTCATGTTCCTCTTTTGTGGCTGAATAAACCAATATATCATCAATGAATACCACTACAAACTTGTCTAGCTCATTCATGAAGACCTTGTTCATCATGTTCATGAAGTATGCCGGAGCATTAGTGAGTCCAAATGAGACTACTGTGCACTCATATTGTCCATATCTAGTGACAAATGCAGTCTTCGGGATATCTTCTTCCCTGATCTTCATCTGATGATACCCTGATCGGAGATCGATCTTTGAGAAGTACTTGGCATTGCTCAGTTGATCTAACAGATCATCGATGCGGGGCAATGGGTACTTATTCTTGACTGTAACCGCATTCAGATTCCGGTAGTCAATGCACATCCTCATCGTGCCATCCTTCTTCTTGACAAACAAAACGGGAGATCCCCAGGGCGAAGCACTTGGCCTAATGAAACCCTTCTCCAGTAATTCTCCCAGCTGCTTCTTGAGTTCCTTCAACTCATCAGCCGACATTCTGTAGGGTCTTTTGGCAATCGGTGCAGTCCCTGGCATCAGCTCTATAACAAACTCCACATCTCTATCTGGTGGCATTCCTGGCAACTCCTCTAGAAATACGTCATTGAATTCACAGACTACTGGCACATCTCTGAATGTCAGCTCTGTCCTATCTGCTTTAGTCTCCAGGGCACATAGGAGGGCTTGGACTCTCTCGGTTTGGGGTACACATCGGACAGCTGTTCCCCAAGGGTGGGTTACCTGAACATATCTAGGTGAACAAGATATCACTCCCCGGTGTTTGGTTAGCCAGTCCATGCCTAAGATGACATCTAAGCTATTGGAGGGTAGTAGGGTTAGGTCAGCTCGAAAGTCAAGTCCCTCGATAGTGATTATCACTCCCCTACATATGTGAATGCTTCTGAAGGTTCCTAAGGGCGAGCTAGTTAGGATGGGGTTTGCTCTCGGGGTTACAGGTATGTTATGCTTTCGTGCATATGCAGATGAAATGTATGAACATGTAGCTCCCGAATCAAACAGAACTGTAGCCATGTTACCCTGAACTAGGAACGTACCGTACACAGCATCAGGTGCAGCTTCAGCTTCCTCAGCGGTCATGTGGTTCAGTCTTCCTCGGGTAGCAGATCCCCGGTTCGGTGTGCCCTGTGCAGCTGCTGGTGCGCGGTTGAGGTCGGGGCACACAGCCACACGGTGTCCAGGCTTTCCGCATCCGAAGCAAGTGAAGGGCGCACTGCCTGCTGTAGCTGTCGCAGGAGCCTTCCAATTGCTTGTCCTTGGCGTGTTGGTAGCGGGGGCGGGTGTGTTCTGCACAGCTCGAGTCGGCGCAGGGTAGGTCTGAGCGGGGCGGTGATAGTTGCTGCTGTTGGTACCACCACGGCTCGTTCCCGAAGAGGGTCCCTGGCGAGTCCGAAAAGACGGAGGTGCACCCGTTCGCTGTCTCTGGGTGGAGCAGTGCGAGCGGGTCCCTCAGAGCGGCGCTTCTTTCCCTTGTTCTGGGCCTCGAATTCCAGTCGTGCTTCCATGCGATCCTTCTCGATCTCAATACAGCGGTCAATTAGCTCACGCAGAGTGTAGCTCTTGTTCCCTGACAGAGCCAACCTGATCTTGGTCTGAAGTCCCTTCCTGTAGTAGTACATCTTTTCCTTCTCGGAACTCACGCAAGACGCAGGTGCGTAGCGGAGCAAGCAGTTGAAGCGGGTGGTGTACTCGTGGATCCGGTCAGCTCCCTGGGAGATGTTGCGAAACTCGTTCTCCTTGGCCTCCATGACTCCCTCAGGAATGTGGTGGTCACGGAAAGCCTCGGTGAACTCATCCCAGTCAATGCGGGCTGGGTCCTCGTGAGCGCTGGTGTAGTTGTCCCACCATGCTCGTGCAGCACCGGTTAGCTGGTGGCTAGCAATCCCAACACACTCCTCGCCGGAGCAAGTGGTCAGGTCCAGCTTCTTCTCCATCTCTTTAAGCCAATCGTCGGCAGCGAGAGGATCGCTGTCGGTCCCGTCGAAGGTAGGTGGCCTCAGCTTCAGGAAACCCTCCAGTTTCCTTTGGAAGTCATTCTGGGGTGGCCCGTGGTGCCTGTTCATCCCAGTAGCTATGGCATGCAGCAGCTGGGTCTGCTGAGCCATCACTTCCGCCAACGTCGGTGGCGGCGGCGGTGGCGGAGGCACGTTCTCGCCTTGTGGTGGCGGATTGA
This sequence comes from Eremochloa ophiuroides, assembly GCA_038502445.1. Lineage (NCBI taxonomy): Eukaryota > Viridiplantae > Streptophyta > Magnoliopsida > Poales > Poaceae > Eremochloa > Eremochloa ophiuroides. Next base: position 40,053,010 of record JAHLJS010000008.1, on the reverse strand, counting down.
TCACTGGCGGTGCATCCTCTGCCCGGCGCAGCTCTTCCTCCAGGTTAACTCCAGCACGTCTGCCAGCTGGGCGTCCACGGTTGCGACCACGCCCACGTCCTGGCGCAGGCGCAGGGGAGGGCTGACGGTTCTCCAAACGCGCAGAACGTCTCATCGACATCTGAAATTATTAGGTACGTGCTCAGTGCAATAATAATCTTGTAGTTGTTTAAGTAGGAGTTAGATGTTTTCAACGATTTAAATGAATTAAAACATTTTTCATGCTATCCTGCACTCAACCAAAGAAGCATAAAGAACCATAAGAAGCATAAGATCCAAATGTCACTCATCACATGGTTATTATTACATAAAGGATGTTCCTAGCTGCTAAGAAGATCGTGCTAAGCGCAGATAGCCAATGACAGGACAACTCATGGTATCACTAGTCTAAAGGCTACGCAGGGTCCCATAAGCTACTGGTGCATAAGGTCAATGGCCATTTGATCGGGATCTCAATAGTGCCGTCGTGCAGTGGACGAAGTGGTGGTCCAAGGCTGGTCATCTGCAAATTTTTCAAGAAACGGATTAGCAGGTCCTTGTATTAGATAAGCCATTGCATAAAAAGTGAATGCAAGGTTGGTAATATAACCGAAAGAGAGTCTGGCTTCCTATTCTAACGTCCATTTTCTATGGGTCTCGTCCTACAGTCAAGTATGGCTCTGATACCAACTGAAACGACCTCGATTTCCACGAAGGGAAATCCACAGGCTCGAATTGTAATTCAACAGATTGCTTGGGACAATCCATGAAATTACCCATATCTCAGTTGACACCAGGATCCATACAACGGTAAATAAGTCTTACATAATTATTTATTACATCGCCACACTGGCGGAATCAACAATCAGAGAAGCTTTAGAAGATGCGGAAGCGATTCATCCTTCACGGCCAACTTGAGTGTAGCACGCGACCCTATTCCTCGTCATCATCTCCCTCGAAGTCGTACTCATTCTCATCACCTGACAGCAAATTTATCAGTACGATTTGTACTGGCCACGGAGCCCACCTATGCAGCATTTGCTTTGTGGAAAGTGGATGCAAGGCTATATAAGCAGACCTATAGGCTGAGGTTTTCCTATGCAGCTGTAATCAATGTTTAATTAGTCAAGTTTTATCACCAGTTAACACCATCATCCCTTTTCCCATCACCACACCTCACATACCCACACCTCACTCTCATTCGACAGGCCCAACTCCCTCTCGGGCCTATCTCAGCGGCACACTACCACAACGGGTACACTGCCGGAAAAATGTCATCCAGGGGGAGAAGAGAACACTCACTACACTAGTAGAAGCTTCACGGGAAAGGTCCATAGCCAACAGGTTGGCATATGTATCGATCGATCAACCATACACTCTGCAGAGGTTTCACTACTCACAAGATTAGCCATCATAGGTGTTGCGCAAACACCTAGGCAGAATTCCGGGTGCTTGCTTGCCTAGGTCGATGCCACCCTACCACTCAGCCCTGGGATATTCCGGATCCTACACCGTTATGCTGAGACTGGGAGACACAGTACCGGGCCCATCCAGTGGTACTGTGCATCTAGGACGGAACGGGAACCCATCGACCGTCTCCCCCCACCCTTATCACCTTTCAACCTAGCAGTAGTGGCACCGTCCTACCAAGTAGTCCAGCCGTCTCCCGCCCATCAGAAGCGAGTGAGTAGAAAAGGATTCCCATGAACCTGAAACTAGTCCATCCTAGGTTTGACCAAGCAGGCATCTCCACTTAGGGGATACTCTCCCCGTGCCATCACAGCACCTCCGTCCACGGGCTTCAAACCACCAAGGCTATCCCACCCGGAACCTCCTCAACAACTTTACCCGCCACAGGTATCTCGCTTGGGGATGCCCAGGTTGCACCCCCGGCACGACTTGCCCCATGGGCTCGTCTCACATCCCACTTGGTCGACATCAACCCTTACCACGCACCCAAGACGCACGCAGCACTCTCTCCCAGTGGTTTTAATCAGTTATACACCGTCCCAATTCCACCACATAGCATGAGTAGAAAGTAGTGGAAGAGTAACAGTAAATTAAGCAGCAGCTAACCTAACAGCGGATAGCAGGGTAAAGTCTTATCAAGGCAGGGAATTCAAATATACTACCATGCAACCAATCCATACATAATCATAAAGCAATAGCAACAGTATCATTTGCAATGCGTAATAGGATCTAAGGATTTGGTGGGACGTGGCACCTTCGTAGTCGTCTCCTAGCTCTTGGAAGTACTCGTGGTCGTCTTCCTTAGTCAGATCCTCCTCCGTCTCTGAAATTGAACACGAAATAGTCGCGTCAGCGACTCCTATAGAGTATTTCAGAAAAATCCAATAAAACAAAGAGCCAAATGCACTCAAACATAGTCTTAGATTGTAGATCTCATTTTCCTGAGAATTTTGATATATGGTGCGCAATTTTTGGTCATCGTACGAATAAGTTATGAATTTCCGAAGATTATCCTATTTTCTGAAAATGGGAAAACTGGTCGGTTATTCAGGGGCAGCTCGGGATGTGGCGCGCGGGTCCAGTAGTGCGGCATGTGGCGCCTCAACAGAACACAGACCCGATGGTCGTCCCGGTGTTCGATGCTGGTTCCCAGAGAGTTGCCGGAGTTGGCGTAGCTCGGCGTGGCTCGGCAGTGGTCGGGGGTAGCTCGGCTGTGGTTGGGGGTAGCTCGGCGGAGCTCGGCGGTGGTCGGGGGTAGCTCGGCGGAGCTCGGCGTAGCTCGGTTTAGCTCGGCGGGGCTCGGGCGAATCGGAGATTCGGGGCGCCGAGGGTGCCGCTCTCCCGAGCTCTCCCGGGGAGGCTCGGGCGAATCGGAGATTTGGTGCGCCCGAGGGTGCCGTTCTCCCGAGGTCTCCCGCGGAGGCTCGGGCGAATCGGAGATTTGGTGCGCCCGAGGGTGCCGTTCTCCCGAGGTCTCCCGCGGAGGCTCGGGCGAATCGGAAATTTGGGTGCCCGAGGGTGCCGTTCTCCCGAGGTCTCCTGCGGAGGCTCGGGCGAATCGGACATTTGGGTGCCGAGGGTGCCGTTCTCCCGAGGTCTCCTGCGGAGGCTCGGGCGAATCGGACATTTGGTGCGCCCGAGGGTGCCGTTCTCCCGAGGTCTCCTGCGGAGGCTCGGGCGAATCGGACATTTGGGCGCCCGAGGGGGCTGCTCTCCCGAGCTCTCCTGGGGAGGCTCGGGCGAATCGGAGATTTGGGCGCCGAAGGGGCTGCTCTCCCGAGCTCTCCTGGGGAGGCTCGGGCGAATCGGAAATTTGGGCGCCGAAGGGGCTGCTCTCCCGAGCTCTCCTGGGGAGGCTCCAATTTATAGGCGAGCTTGGCCAGCTCCAATGGCGAACGGTCTCGATTGCGCTCGGCCGATCGAAGGGCCGTGGCTCGAGTGGATCTAGGGCTCCGGATGGCGCGGGTTCGCTTGGCGGCCAAGAAAGGAGGGGACAGGAGGGGAACAGCGGGGTCCAGGGCTCTGCCATGCTGTCGGCTGTGGGACCGGAGTCACGCCATTCGCGCGACACCCCCGGCAGGCGCGTCGCCTTCGTGAGGAAGAAGAACAGTGGGGGCGAGAGTGGCTGACAGGCGGGGCCGGGTTGGCAGCGAGCGCGAGCGCGAGCGCGTGTGTGCCGGTCGCGCGCGTGCGCTGCCGAGCCGCGACGTGGGCCGCGCGCGGTGAGATGAGGAGAGGAAGGTCGGGCGGGCTCGGGCTGGCTTGCTGGCCGAACACTCTTTCTCCTTTTCTGTTTTCAGTTTAGTGTATATATACATATATTGCCCATTTAACATATTGAGTAAATACAAACATAAATTGCAATAAATCCCAAATGTGATGCATAAGTTATTATTCTATGTGATTGGAATTAAAATGCAAACTTCACTCCTTTATTTACCAATTTCATAATGAAACCTATATGCTTGCACAAGAAAAATGGGTCTTCACAATAAATAAATGAAAAATTTTAATTGGTTGGGATTTTTAGGTTGTGTGGATTTTTAGGGTTGTTACAGATAGACCCTACCCTAGCTTAACCATAGCTAAACCCTACAATAACCCTAGCTAATTAATTAAACCCTATCCTAACCCTAGCTAAAACCCTATCCTAACCCTAGCTACACCCTAGTTTAACCCCTAGCTAGACCCTAGTTCAACCAAGCTAATAAACCCTATCTTTACCCTAGCTAAACCCTAGGAAGTTTGCAAAACCAATGAAATAATGCATAAAATAATACGTATTATTTATATATAATGTAGATAACTTGATTAGAAAACTAAAAAAAGAACCTACCAAACTCAAGATATGAATATTCAAAGACATTCTATATAAATACAAATAGTTAATAAAAAAACATTTGTACTGGCGGGTGACTTTATAAAACCGCCAGTACAAACAATTTGTACTGACGGTTTTCATTGTAAACCGCCTGTACAAACTATTTGTACTGACAGTTTTCTTAAGTTAACCGCCAGTACAAATTGTCTCCTATATATGCCACCATTCCCGTTCGAAATTTTTCTAAGTCTCGGAGTTTTCAGTTTTCAAATCAGACACCGTCAGGCTACCAAAATTTCGAGTGCTGCCACCACCTCGCTGTGCCCGTGCCTCAACGTTCGCGCCTCGTAGTGCCCATGTGTCGCCGTCCGTCCGCACCTCGCCGTGCCCGTGCTTCACCGTCCGTCCATACCTTGCCATGCCCATGCCTCGCCGTCCGCTCTCCTCGCCGTGCCCGTGCCTATTTGCATATATGTATTGATAATGATCCTATAATAGGATCTAGTGTATTGAATATTATATTATATTATAATATTGAAAAACAAGGTACATCCAATTTTGAAAAAAGACGGGAAAATAACGCAAGCGGTTCCTAAAGAGAACCGCCTGTACAAAACAGATTTCTACATGGGGCTCAATTCAAAAAAAAAACCGCTAGTAGAGAGGGCGATTTCTACTGGCCTCTCCCGTAGGCAGCTACGAGAAACGCATGTACAAATGCCTTATCAACCGCGAGCAGGGACCTTTTCTGTACTAGTGGAATTGTCGCTTTGTGTTCACCCGGTACTCCCTGCTTCGAAAATAAACGTCTGGTTCAGCACTCACCAGTTGCTTCAGTTTTCATCTTTAGTTTTCTCTTGAAATTTCATTCCAACTTCCCCTTGACTTTCAAAATCTAAGCGTGCAGTGACTAGAATTATTGCTGCTTCATGTTACCATATGACCTGAATGGACTTAGTCTGATGCCTACATGTTTACAAATGAAGTCTCAGGATTTTTGTTTGGGGGCTTAAGTTCATGTACTTAGCTTAAGTGCTTTATATATTTAGAGGGTGAAATAACCAAGATTACTTGGAGACAATAAATTCTAGAGAAAATTATTTTCTTGGCCCCGAAAAAAGTTCGACTTAGTTTCTTGGCCCTATTTTCATCGAACTTTGTTATTTGGCTCTAAAACGAAATTTGCTTATTCTCTTGGCCCTTCCGTCCACTTTGAAAGATTATAATTCTTCGATACGATATCAGATGAAGATGATTTTTATATGAAAATTGTAGGTCTCGACGAGATCTACAACTTTATAGTTTTGAGTTTTTTCATTTGATGAAGTTTAGATGCCCAAAAACATTAATATTATATATTCATGTTTTTAGGCATCTGAACTTTCTCAAATGAAAAAACTCAAAACTATAAAGTTGTAGATCTCGTCGAGACCTATAATTTTCATGTAAAAATCAGCTTCATCCGATATCATATCGAAGAGTTATGATCTTTCAAAGTGGATGGAAAGGCCAAGAAAATAAGCAAATTTCGTTTTAAGGCCAAATAACAAAGTTCGATGAAAATAGGGCCAAGAAACTAAGCCGAACTTTTTTCAGGGCCAAGGAAATAATTTCCCCCTAAATTCTAAGGTTTCATCATACTTATTATATTCGTCAGTCTCCTAATAAGCTTGCATTATATTTCGTGTAACTTTGAAAGGCCCTTTAAAATTTTACTGGTGCTGAGCGCCATTTTGACAATTCAGTGATGGTTTATGCTACAGTATATAATATATAGCCTAGTTTTCCAAAGGGCACTTAATTCTTAATCGGAGTGAATGAACAATGAACCTTCAGAATAGAGCAACAAATATGAACTTGGATATGTTTTTTGTATCTTAATGCCACTAGCATATTTGTTCCTTTATTCTGCTGACTGCATCAGGAGCTAACTTTGGCATGATTTTTTGACAAAGCAGATCAAAGGCCAACATCACTACATCAGCACAAGATCTTGACATACTGCAGCATTTGGGATTGCTGCGGAAGGAGAAGAAAATGAATGTTATACACTTTGTCACGCCATGGCACTCTTTGGATGCTAATGTCAATATGCCTTGTATGCAAGTGTGTATATCAAGTTTTGTCCCACAAACAAAATAATTTCACTTAGGAAAAAACTACAATGTCACTCTTTTCATGGGACGGAAGTAGTACATATCGGATATTCGGATGTATATAAAAAAAACTCGACCCGCGGGGATAAGATATATGATGTATATGTGCCTGCTGCTTGATTTTTTTGTCAAATGGTGCTCTTTCTATTTATTTTAGCATACACCTGATAGATAAACACTATTATAATGCAATAAATCGTCCATAATTTACCCACGTCTTTCTTTGAAGGGCCAGATAGATGGCTAAGAGGGTGGTGAATAGGAGCCTACAATTTCTTTCGAAATAATCAACCGTTGTCCTAAATTCCACCCCCACGAAACAAACATACGTGTAGCAGAGAAATCCACGAGTCAACAAGTGGCTGGGTGTTTCCGGCGAGGACAAAGAAACATAGTGGCATCTTCAACACACGACCGCAGACCAAAGAATCAAAGGAGTAGCCAAGCATATCTAACTCGAATCCCTCAACCTTTATGGAAGAGAGGCAAAAGAATAACCCTACCCAAGCCAACTGGTACAAGAGTACTTAGAAACGATCCTAACATCGCTACAAAACCAACGCAAAAATCGGATCATAAATCAGGAGCTCGCAAGAAATGGTCGAAACAGTGCAGGACAGAGAGGACCGGACTCTGCACCGGACGCATGAGTAGTGCGTTTTCATGCATCTGGTGGTACTGTTCAAATGAATCGTAGCTCAATCACGTCCGGTTTGACGGATTCACTACAACCCCGAAAATAAAAAAACGACCCCATGTCCTTCATCTCAACTCTGATTAACCCTAAATTTTACCAGCAAGCATATACTCAACCGCAGAGTTATCCTTTTTCCCACTTGTACACAACGTACATACCTCAGCTCCTGTGTATAAACTAAATTAAATCAAAAGCTCCTAGTCTTAGTTATGGTCAGTGTTCTTTTTGCTATGGAGTCGACTGTCGAGTTTTTTTTTTTGTTAGTAGGACCTAGAACCAGCTCTACTGACTTCTATCAAGTTAAACCAGAGGGCCGCTTCGAGAGGGAAAAAAACATAAAAAGAAAATGCTAAACCTGGCCTGTGAATCAGTTTCGTTAGCCCAAGAAAGACAACTAGTCTGAATGGTCTGGGCCAGGAGGCCTTGGTCCGCTGTTGGTATGGCAGTGTAGCGACAAATTGTTGTTGGGCTAGCAGGCCAGAACAACATCATATCATGCGCAAAACAGCCTGTTGTTGCTGATGATGTGGTAAGCAATAACTGAAGCTCGATCAGCACTGAACCATTATATGATAGAGCAATGTTCTGTTCGACACCTTGTCACGTATTGGCTTATGCTGCGCATTTGGGTTATTTGGGCTACACTAGCTATTGGGCCTGTAAGTCGGCCTATGAGCCGCGTGGGTGTATTGCTGGGCTTTGTCCCATTTTATTTCACATATTCTGAACCTGTTAAAACTAGCTGTGTGGGTGGTTGGGTGGACAACTAAGCATAAGAAAACAATTATTCCATCTCTCGTTCTCTTGACTCCTCTCGTGCTCTTGCTAGGAGGCGGCGTCTTCGCGGTGCTCCGCCGCCGTGCGTGTACGCCGGTGATCTTATCCCTACCCAGGTCGTAACATTTGGTATCAGAGCCGAGGTTCCTCAATCCACCACATCCCGATCTGCCACCAGCTTTGAGGGAGCGCGGATCTGTCACATTCCGATCAGCCACCAATTCCCGATCTACCACCTCCACCCCAACCTCCACCTTCTATTCCTCTTCGCTGGCGAGGGGTCCGACCCTGACCGCTCGCATGGCCACTGCCGAGGAGAAGCTCGATGCGCTAGCGGCGCAGATGAGCTCCATGATGAACCTCATGGAGGCGTTTAATCGATGGCGCCCAGACGTCGATGGCTTCGCCAACGAACTCATCAAGGACCTTCGAGTTCACACATCGCGCGTTGAGGCAGTTGGAAGCACACCCTGCATCTGCTCCGCCTCTGGCCCCATTGCGCGAGGAAGAGGGGACGGGCCATGGTAGGCCATGGCGCTCCACCGATTCCACAGGGGTCTAATGTCAGGACCACGGTCCTTCATCCACCCCTGGCCAATGGTCAGTATGCTGCCTCCGCTTCCACTGTGCTTCAACCCCATGAAGTTGTGCCTTACTATTCTGGTTCGCATCAGAAGGAATTTCGCTTACCTAAGGCAGATTTTCCCATATTCGATGGTTTGCATCCTAGAGATCTGGAAGGAAAATGCTGAAAAATACTTTGATATGTTCCATGTACCTGTGCATCGTTGGGCTGCTTTTGCCACTCTGCATTTTAAAGGCATTGCTCAACTGTGGTTGCAAACATATGAGGCGCAAGCACCGTGTTGACAATTGGGTGAAACTTTGTGTTGCTATAGAAACTAAGTTTGGAAAGGACCTCTATCAAAACTCTATGCAGGAATTGCCTCCACATTACCCAAACTAGTACTGTGCAGGAGTATTATGATAGATTTGTCTTAGCCATGCATAAGGTCCTTGTGCACAATTGCCATCTAGATGATGTTTTCTTTGTCAGCAAGTTTTTGCAAGGGTTGCATTCAGACATTAAATCTGCTCTGGTTTTGTATAAACCGAGAATAGTTGATCTGGCTCTCTCTTTGGCATTGCTGCAGGAAAATGTGATGGCCTCTCAACCCAAGTCTTTTCCCCGGCGTCCTTATAAAGAATTCAACAAGTTTCCTGGCAAGCCTAATTCCAATGCCTAACCTGGCATATTGGGTGCTCATCCAGATGACACCAAACATAAGTGGGAAGATAAGTTGACAACTCTGCGAGCTCAACGTCGAGCTCAGGGTCTGTGTATGAAATTTGGAGAGAAATGGGGACGCAGTCACACCTGTCCTAACAAGGTCTCCTTGCATGTTTTAGAGGAATTCATGAACACCTTACCCACTGAGTTGTTAGCTGAAGCTACCTCTGATGATTCTAGTGAAGAAGAAGTGTTTGCTCTCTCTTCAGCTGCCCAAGCAGGAGTTCAAGGCCGCAAAACAATCAAACTTCATGGATTGGTCAACAACCTAGGAGATTCTCATCCTTATTGATTCTAGGAGTTCAAGTACCTTCATTAGTGCTAGTACTGCTGCTGCACTCAAATGTGCTGTTACTTCAGCACCACCACAAAAGGTCACTGTGGCTAGTGGACAACAATTACAGAGAACAATTTCACTTGGTGGTCACAAGGGCATACTTTCAGCACTCATGCTAGGGTATTACAATTACCATGCTATGATCTTGTTTTGGGTATGGACTGGTTGGAGAAGTATAGCCCCATGTGGATCCATTGGAAAAGGAAACTATTGAGGTTCACTCATGAAGGCAAGAGAATCAGTTTAAAGGGAATTAAAGATAACCTGTCCAGCTGTCTCAAAATTAAAGCTAGAAAGCTTAAAGGGTTACTCAGAAAAGGAGGCATAGCTCAGGTCATCCACCTCTGCACGGCTGAACACCAACAAAGTACAGATACTGTACCAGTAGAGGTGCAACAACTTATTGATAGCCATACTCATCTTTTCAAGGATCTTGATTGTCTTCCTCCACAAAGGGAATTTGATCACCATATTCCTCTTCTACCTGGTGTGAAACCTATTAATGTTAAACCATACCGCTATTCACCTAGCCAGAAGGATGAAATTGAGCGCCAAATTCAAGAAATACTGAACAATGGTATAATTCGGCCTAGTCAAAGCCCTTTCGCCTCTCCAGTGATATTGGTGAAGAAAAAGGATGGCAGTTGGCGTTTTTGTGTGGACTATAGGCAGCTGAACAATATCACAGTGAAGAACAAATATCCTTTACCTGTGGTAGATGAGCTTCTTGATGAGTTGAATGGTGTTGCCTGGTTTACTAAGTTGGACATGCGCTCTGGCTATCATCAAATCCTGAGTATTGCCTGTTGATGAAGCCAAAACTGCGTTCAGGAGATATCATGGCCACCGGGAGTTCAGGGTTATGCCATTTGGTCTCACCAATGCTCCAGCCACGTTTCAAACCCTCATGAACACAATATTTCAGCCCCTGCTTGCGCAAATGTGTGCTCGTTTTTGTGGATGATATCCTTATTTATAGTCCAACACTAGAGTCTCACTTGGATCATCTTCAACAGGTGTTTTCCATTCTCAATCAGCACCAATTATTCTTGAAGAAATCCAAATGTTCTTTTGGACAGCAGACATTGAAGTATTTGGGTCATATAATCAGTGGAACAGGTGTGTCTACAGACCCTAAGAAAATAGAGGTAGTAGCTAATTGGCCACCACCAAAGGATATCAAACAGTTATGAGGATTCCTAGGCTTGGCTGGCTATTACAGAAAATTCATCAAGAACTATGGTGTTCTCAGCAAACCTCTCACCGACTTACTCAAGAAGGACTCCTTGTTTCACTAGACTCCACAACTGCAGCTTAGCTTTGATACAGTCAAGGAAGCCTTAGCGTCTGCTCCTATTCTTGCATTACCTGATTTCACCAAGTCATTTCTAATTGAGTACTGATGGTTCAGCAACTGGTACTGGTACTGGTGCTGTCCTCTCACAGGACCATCATCCCATTGCATATCTTAGCAAAGCTCTAGGACCCAAGGCACAGGGCTTATCCACTTATGAAAAAGAGTGCATGGCAGTTATTCTTGTAAGTTAACAAATGGAAAACCATACTTGTAGCATCGTGAGTTCACTATACTCACTGACCACAAAAGTCTAACCCACTTGGGGGAACAACAACTGCATGAAGGAATGAAACAAAAGGCCTTCATTGATCTATTGGGACTTCAATACAAAATTCTATATAAAAAGGGTCTAGACAACAAGGCGGCTGATGCTACTTTCCAGATAGTCTGACTCATTGCATATGATGGCCATCTCAACTTCTACACCACGCTGGTTAGAGGTGGTTATTGAGGGATATGACAAGGATGAAACAACTAAGCAACTCCTTGCTGAACTCAGTCTCACAGGAAGCAATGAGAAAGGTTTCACCTTGTCTGATACAAGAACAGGATCTAGCTAGGCCATCACACTGAAGCTCAACAAGCGGTTATGCTGGCTCTCCACTCCAGTGGTCTTGGCAGCCACAGTGGTGTCACTGCTACCTATCATAAGGTTAAAGCTCTCTTTGCCTGGCCCAACATGAAGCAATCAGTGCAGAGTTATATTGCTGCCTGTGAGGTATGTGCCCAAGCCAAGCCTGAACATAGTCGTTTGCCTTGGTCTCCTGCAACCCCTCCCTGTTCCACCGACTGCTTGGCTATACTATTAGTTTAGACTTCATTGAAGGGTTGCCCAAGTCCAAGTCCTATGATACAATCCTTGTGGTGATTGACAAACTCACAAAATATGCACATTTCATCTGTCTTTCTCATCCCTACTGAAGCATCTAGGCCCTAGTGGTTTCAGATGATTAATGATAACAAGACGGTTATTATGACTAACGTGTGTTTTGTATGATAACCTAGAGGTTAGGTCATAATAACATGTAGGTTTAAGCCCCTAGCGATAGAAATCGATTCGATTTTCAAAGGATGGAAGACAAGATGGTGATAGGCTAGTTTCAAGTGTCAGTTTCGCGCTGAGAGACACTTGGAGTAGTTTAGGTCTTGTTTTTTACTTTGGCCGTACTATTAAGGGGGTTTTGAATGGGTAGCTTGATCTAGACTTGGCTAGGAGATGATAGTGTGGTGCACACTTGTCAAACCTAGGTCTAGTGAGTGCAGAGAAGTCTGGTGAACTATTTGGAATAAACTTCGTTTTGGAAAGTTGTCGATTCAGCGAAGATTTGGGACAAATAGGGGCACCGGACGCTGCACTGGACGCGGGTCAGAGTGTCCGGTGTGGTGACCAGAGAGCGTCGGACTCACGTTTGTCATCACCGGACGCGCAGTAGCGAAGGCTTCGGCGTCCGGAGCGCGGACCAGAGCTAGGGTTGTCCACTGGACAACCACCGGACAAGCCGGGAGCGTCCGGTGTCCATGCAGAGAGGTTCCAGAGAGCTCCTTTCTGCATCGGACACGTCTGGTGCTAGCCCACCAGACGCCGTGAGCGTCCGGTGCGTTCAAATCATCTGAGGTACAGTTACCGTTGGAGGGGGCACCGGACGCGTCCGGTGTAAACTTATCCGCGTCCTGTGCACCCGAAATCAGAGGGTTTTGTGCCTATCGGACATGGGCTTGTGTGGGGGGGTATTTATACTCCTTGTGCTCATCTAGGGGAGGTCTCTTGCCACTTCAAACAGCTAAACACACCTTGAGACCTTGTGAGATTGCAAGAGCCCTAGGGGAGGTTGAGTGAATTGCAAATTCGAGTGAGCTTCTTCCCTAGAGTTGATCAAGAGTGACTTGTATGCATCCATCCATCTATTTGGCCTTGTTTGGGTCAAGTGAGAGTTCTAGCTTGTTACTCTTGGTGATTCGGCATCCCCTTGTCGGCTTGTTGGCGATCGGAGGCTTTCGTGACCGCTTGGAGAGCTTGTGGGCGGCTCAAGCCAAGCTTGTGAGCAGTTGGGGGCGATCCACCGCACCGGAGAGGCAAAGGATCAGCCCGTAGAGAGCACTTGGTCCTTGCTGAGGATCAAGGGGGAGCTACACCCTTGTGTGGGTGCTCCAACGAGGACTAGTGGGGAGTGCCGACTCTCCGATACCTCGGGAAAAATTGGCTTTGTCTTTCTATCTCATTTACTTTCCTGTATTTACTTTGTGCTCTTTACATTCCTAGAGTAGAATTGCATGTGTAGGACTTGGCTCTAGCTTGCTCAACTTGTTTTAGGCTTATATCAACAGTTAAGCACTTGTGGGGTGAGATTGGGCAAAATGGCGATAGGTTGAATTGTTTTGCGAAAAAGTTATTAGTTGCCCTAATTCACCCCCTCTTGGGTATCCTCGATCCTTTCAATTGGCATCGGAGCCTTGTGCTCACTAATTTGGCTTAACCGACAAGAGAAGGATGTCCGGGGGTCACGATGGTCGCCCCTCCCAGTCTTTGACGGTAACGATCCTTATTGGAAAAATTCGTATGGAGGCATACCTTGAGGTGGTGGACCTTTGGTGTTCACAACGCCACCGTTCAAGGGTACCCCACTCCCAAAGCCGGCACTTGAAAGGACCGTTGTTTGGTTTTGGTAATTGAGTGACAATTTAGGTGGACTAATATGTGTTTAAGTGTTGGTTACACAGGTGATTAGTCCACAGGTACATATGTGTGAGCATCTATGCCATGGAGGTGGAAATGGCTTGGAAACGATGCTTAGATCACACATATGATGATGGAGGAGCTTAATGCACATGATACATGACATGGAATCATGTGGCTAGGTGGAGAAGATCAAGACAGAGGCTTAGCTTGATGGAGACATTGCAAGGGCAAAGGGCAAGTTGGAGGCTTTGAAGTCGTTGGTACCGAGTGTCGGGAGACTTAAGCAAGACTTGGCACCGAAGGCCAAAGCAAGGGTGAAGAGCAAGTGAAGTCGAGGATCGATGGACCAAAAGCCACATGATGATATAAAGTGGATCATATCATTCATGAGGTGTTGGTGCATGTGTTGCACCGGCATCGACCGAGATAGAGATGAAGACGGTGATCGGAATGGAAAGCGCAAGGCAAAGGTATAACCATAGTGCACTTCCATTTCACCAGTCTAAGGTTGAGTAGAGAAGTGATTGACCAGATTTAGGATAGATGGCCGTACTATCAAGAGGGGCAAACTTGTTTGCATATCGGTCATCTAGTGCTACTCGGAGTGATCTAACTTTGCATTGCTAGGATCGAGTAGCGTGGCAAGAAAGAGTGAAAAACCCTTTGAAAAATATTTGTGAAAATGCTAACTCACATGCGCAAGGTTGTGGAACACTTTGGAGTTGGCACATTTGCAAAAGGGTGGAAGTTTCGAGCTCACAGCGCACTTGGACAGGTCTTTGATGGATAAACTGCTTTTATCCTTTGAGTTTTAGATCAAACAATCATATGGGTTGTGTAGCCCTCTGAATAAGCTTTCCAAAAATGTCCAAGATCATCGAAATCGGAGTTCAGAGCTAAGAGATATCGTCGTTTTAGTGAGCGGAGATCCGCACAGGACGCTGCACCGGACGCTGGAAAAGAGCACCGGACGCGCTGGAGTTACTGTTCCTGCGTCCGGTGCGTATTGTTCTGTTTGGGCTGCGAAAGAGCACCAGACGCTCCTGGTGTCAGGTAGGGTGTGCAACGGACGTGTCCGATGCGACCCTGGAACTCTCGGGTGCTGCGTAACGGACTAGTTTGTTTGGCGTTTTGAGCACCTGGACAACTACCGAACGCGTCAGGTGTAAACTTAACTGGGCGTCCGGTGCGTACGCAGTGAGCCCTTTGAAGGTGGTAATGGCTCTATTTCTTTGGGGACTATAAATTGGAGTGAGAGCCGGACATGGGCAGTTGTCTTGCACCTTGGGAATGTGTTTCCCTTGCTTGTGCTTGGCTTAGTGCTCTCCAACTCACTTGTGCTTACATAATTCACATCCGATAAGTGAGAGATCGATCGCTAGTGCATTGCATTGAGAAGTTGCATCGAGTGGCACTAGATGATCGAGTTGCAAGCCGGTGTGCTTGTTAGTCTTGGAGGTTGCCACCTCCTAGACAACTTGGTGGCTCATGGCTCCGTCAAAGCAAGCAAAGGAGATTGTGCTTGGCTCCGGAGAGGTGCTTGTCAGGGGTGCTGTGCTCGCCCCGCGGGAGATCGCGAAGAGCAACTCTAGTTGAGTGTGTCACTCAATATCTCACTCATCGGGTAGGTTCTTGTGGCGCTCTTTGGTAGAGCTTGATCTTGGTGATCGATTAGCCACCGAACCACGGAGTGTAGGTGGACACAACGGAGGACGTAGCTTGTGGCAACAAGTGAACCTCCAAGAAATAAATCACCGTGTCATCCTCTACATCATCCTTTCGCGGTTGTTTGCATTTCCCTACACAAGATGTTATTATTGTTCTTTACTTTACTTGTGTAATTGTAGCTCTTGTGAGATCGGTTAGCTTGTGTAGCTTGCCACTCACGTTCTTTGCTTGTGTATCCTAGAACTAGTGTCTTATTTAATTTGTGTAACTAAACAAGTTGCGCTCCTTGATTAGGATTGTGTTTCCTTGTCATTGAGCACTTAGTGGGTTTAGGTGCTTACTGCGCTTTTGCTTGCTAGTTGGTAGGAGCTCCCCCGGTGCTTGAAGTACTAGCGCTTAGGTTTGTGTGATCTTGCGCTAGAACAGTTTAGCGAAGCTCAAGCTAGGCTAGCACCTTGGTTTCTTGCTAGGTTCTCTTACAAGGTGCTTAGAGATTTAGGTAGAGGGGTGAATCGTTGCTAGAACCAATTAAGTTTTATACCGCTGTGATTAATTGTTAAAAAGTACTATTTACCCCCCTCTAGTCCGCCATCTCAACCTTTCAGCGCTACCCTCACACCCATTGAGGAAGAGCACGAAAAGTGAATGCTAAGGCTCGCAACATCATCTTTAGAGGCCTTAGCAAAGAAGTGTTTGTTGACAGTCATTAAACTCTAAATATACCCATCAACTGTTGCATAAAAATACATAAAATAAATTTAAAACAATAGTTGTAGGCTTTATACTAACGAGTTCCACGAGTTTTGCTGCTCTCCCCTGTTTTGCACGAATATTCAAAATTACACGAAATATAAGTATCTCAAAAGGTGAATTGAAGCACACCATTGCGAAGGTCTCATCGCGCTAATCGAAATGGATATATTACTTGCTATATTTGGATTACGGGAGCAAAAGATATAAATAAAAGAAGAATTGCACATGGGACTAAAATTCACAGCACCATGCATCCACTCCGGCGCTGACACGTGGCGGGCAGCAGCAGGCGCATGCGCACTCGTGCGCTCAAGCACGGGAGATTGCTGGCCGCTCGTCCGCTTCCAGCCAACTGGATGGCGCCACGTGGCGGCCGGGGGGCATAGGCACGCGCGCGCTCGCGCGTGGGAGCGCGAAGGCAGGCCGCTCAGGGACAGGTGGCGCTCGGAGGTTGGCCCATGGGCCGGTTTCCCTGGTCCTCCTGCCCAGATTCAGTTGGACCGGCTCAACGAGGCGGCCCAGCTGCCCGGAAAGCTCCAGAAGACTCCAGAATTGCTGAAAGAGTCCGGTTTCGTCGGTTTAGCTTCGGTTCGGGCACTTAGAGGCCGGTTCTTGCTCGGTTTTCTTCGCAAGTCAGTTCAGCAGCAACTTGGCGATGAAGTAAGGTCCACTACCGACCTAGATAGGTCGGTTTGATCCAATGGTAAACAAAACTTGATGGATGGATCCAACGGAGAGTTGGAAACGTGACGCGGATTGATGACGTGGCAATTCCTTGGCCCCTACTCCAGCTCGGACTACATAAGCAGACCCCAGGACCCCCAAGGTGCCATCTCCTTCTCATTAGCTATCTCCAGAGCAAAAGCTAGGGTTTCATCCCTCCATCCAAGTAGAAGAAGTAGAGATCCCTTTGGATCTTCTAGTTCTAGTTCTTCTAGTTCATCTTCTAGTTCTAGTTCTAGTTCATCAAGTTGTAAACTAGAGAAGAGGGAGGGAGAAGAGGAGAGAACCGAGGAGGAGCTGGATCTGTCGGATCTTCCCGATTTTGTACTAGTACAGATCTAGTTTGTCTTCAATTATTCTCCAGGTTCTTCAATTACTAATCTTGAGTTCTCTTTACTTAATTGCATTATTTACTTTGAGTTATTTATTAGATTCTCGCTTGCATCAAGTGCTCTAGTCTTTGCAAAGCTAGAGTGGTAATTAATAGATTAGACGTGGTGTTTAGTCTTGCGATTACCTGGAATTACACTTAGCCCTACGTATAGTTGTGGTAACCCCAGGTGGTGACAGCCCTGACGGCCGACGTATTCCACCACGTTCCGGTTAGAGTTTGTATGACCGTAGTCAGAGCTTCCTAGTCCCATTCTCATCTCAGTCTGAGGCTAGTGTTTTGATGTCTCAAAATAAATACACTTATAGTAACCTTGATTCATAGATCATCTAAAGAACTTAGGAAATCTTTCTCTCTCTCTCCCTACAAAAACATATATATTTATCCTTGGACGATCTTGAGACCTAATTAGTACACTTCGCGTTCCCCGTGGAAATCGATACCCTGGAATACTTTTGGGTGAAAGCTATAGCGGTATCCATGCGCTTGCGGATTAATCTGTTTGCGTTAGGAAATGTCAACAAGCTTTCTGGTGCCGTTGCCGGGGAACGGTAGCTGTGCTAGTTAAAAACCAAGTTTGTCCTTTTTGTTACCACCATTTTCATCTTACCACATGGATTCAACTTCTATATATAAACTTTCTTCTCCAAAGGGCGAGTTGTTGGATCCTCCACCATCATCACATCGTATACTCACAGATGGCTATGAGCTTCGCCCTGCTTTCATAGCCATGGTTCGGGAGCAAACTTTCTCTGGAGAAGATGGCGAAAATCCGTACATCCACCTATGGGAATTTGAGCAATTGTGTTCGTGCTTGAACATTCCAGGCATGACACATGAGACCCTAAAATGGAAATTATTTCTGTTCTCTCTTTCTGAGAGGGCAAAACATTGGTATGCTGATACCGTTAGAAGTGTAGATGGAGACTTGGATGAACTTGAGACAAATTTTGTCTTGCTTTCTTCCCTATTTCTAGGATTATCACTCTTCGTTTAGAAATTCTTTCTTTTCACCAAAAAGAGAAGGAAACTTTAGGAGCAGTCTGGGCACAATTTTCAAGTTTGATCACTTCTGGCCCAGATTTGTCTATGCCTGACCATGTTCTTTTACAACACTTCCATTATGGCCTTAGCAAACAAGCTGCCCTTTTTCTCGATGTCTCTTCTGGAGGATCATTCTCTCATAAGACCGTTAGTGAAGGAAAAGCCATCCTTGATAAAATCCTTGAAAACCCCCCCTACGTTGGCGTCTATGATGAATTCCCTGAAGAAGAAGTTGAGCCAAGCCCCGAACCAAAAGAGGAGGAACACGCAGCCAAATTAGAAACTCCAATTGATTCATCTCATGATTTGGTTGTCGAAAAACCTCCCAACAAGGGAACACTAAACAAACTAGAGGATGATGAACCATCTCCTTTAGAGTTTCCCTTTGAATTCAAGGAAGATATATTTGAAGATTATGGAAATACCTCGAATTTGTCTGTCCAAGCAAGACCTCTAGCACAGACCACACCACCTGACCAAGATGAAGAATTGGTCCACATAGAACACATCAAAAGCCTATCATCAGTTATGTGTTATGAATGGCTAAGGAAAGCAGAGTTATCTCTTGAGGTAGCTCGAATCATCTCCCCTTCAACCATTCTTTTGTGCCAAGTTAAAGGGTCCGCTAGGAACATCCATTATAATTCATCCGTCGGGATAAACTTTATTTCGAAGGCATTAGCCGATACTCTTTACCCCGATGCTCCCTTAACACCATCAAGAAAACATCTACAAAGTCCATCAGGATTCATCCTTGAAAGCCAGGGGGTCTTAAGGGTTGTTCCTATCACTATCAAGAACTCTTGGATTAATTTAGATTTTCATATCTTCGACATCTCAAAGATTCCTCTCTTGATTGGTGTTCCAATCATGAGACTGCTTCAGGAAAAACCCCTACGAGGTCATTTAGACTTCAAGGTTGGGAATTCCACTATTGACATTCCTCTTGCCCGATCCATTAACACATTTGTGGAACCCAAACCTAAACAAGATCCCACGGAGGAAGTTATGATGGTGACACTAGAAAAATTGGCTCAACCTACCTTTGATGGTGAACACTTTGTTCAAGAAGAGGAAGAGTTAGTAGAGCCCATTGAGCTCGACAAAAATGAGGAGTCACCACCTCCTTCGATCGAGCTCAAACCTCTCCTGCTTGGCCTGAAATATGTTTTTCTCCATAACAATCGGGACACCCCGGTGATCATTAGTGACAAGCTCTCCAAGGATGAAACCCAACAGCTTGTCACCACCTTAGAGAAACATAGGTCAGCCATAGGCTACTCACTTGAAGACCTCAAGGGCATTAGCCCTGCTCTCTGCACACATCGCATCCCTATCAAGCAAGATTGCACATCTTCAAGGGAGCCACAACGGAGACTTAACAACGCCATGCGAGAGGTTGTTAAGAAAGAGGTCCTCAAACTCCTGCATGCCGGGATTATTTATCCTGTGCCACATAGCGTGTGGGTCAGCCCGGTCCAAGTAGTGCCAGAGAAGGGAGGCATGACAGTCGTTAGGAATGAGAAAAATAAACTCATCCCTCAATGAACCATCACAGGTGGTGGATGTGTATTGATTACCAGAAGCTAAACATGGCCACTAAGAAGGATCACTTTCCGCTACCATTCATAGATGAGATGTTAGAACGGCTCACGAACCATTCCTTCTTTTGCTTCCTTGATGGGTATTCTGGGTACCATTAAATCCCGATCCACCCAGATGACCAAAGTAAGACTACTTTCACATACCCGTATGGAACTTACGCGTACCGACGAGTGTCGTTCGGGTTATGCAATGCTCCAGCTACTTTCCAACGGTGCATGATGTCTATTTTCTCTGACATGGTCGAGAAAATCATGGAGGTATTCATGGATGACTTTACCGTCTATGGAAAAACCTTCGCTGATTGTTTGGAGAATATAGATAGAGTCTTACAACGGTGCGAAGAAAAGCTCTTAGTCCTAAACTAGGAGAATGCCATTTTATGGTTCGAGAAGAAATTGTGCTAGGACACAAGGTGTCTGAACGTGGGATAGAGGTGGATAGAGCAAACATTGAAGTTATTGAACAACTTCCACCTCCCAGGAATGTGAAAGGGATCCGTAGCTTTCTAGGACATGCGGGGTTCTATAGGCGCTTTATTAAAGACTTTTCTCAAATTGCTAGACCCCTGACTAGTCTCCTAGCTAAGGATGCCCCTTTCATCTTCAATGATGAGTGCCAAGCAGCCTTTTAAACCCCCAAAAAGGCACTTATCTCAGCTTCTTTTATTCAACCTCCCGATTGGAAACTTCCATTTGAAATCATGTGTGATGCTAGCGACTTTGCGGTTGGAGCCGTTTTAGGCCAAACCAAGGATAAGCGGCATTATGCTATATCCTATGCTAGCAAAACCTTGTCTGGACCTCAGCTCAACTATGCTACCACTGAAAAAGAGCTATTGGCTGTTGTCTTTGCTATAGACAAGTTTAGATCTTACTTAGGGGGGGCAAAGGTAATCATTTACACAGATCATGCTGCTCTTAAATACCTCCTCACTAAGAGAGATGCTAAGCCTCGGCTAATTCGATGGATTCTTCTACTCCAAGAGTTTGACATAGAAATAAGAGATAAGAAAGGAGTAGAGAACTCAGTAGCCGACCACTTGTCTAGGCTTCAGTACAAGGAAGCACATGAGTTACCCATCAATGACTACCTAAGGGATGAAACCCTTCTCAAGATAAGACACTTAGATCCATGGAATGCAAACATCATGAACTTTATGGTGGTAGGCTATGTCCCACCTGGTGAGGACAAAAGAAAGCTGATCCATGTGTCGACGGAACACCGGCGATAGTCTACCGAGGGGTATGCCCGCGGTAGTAGATGAGACGGTGAGGGTGCGCCTGAGACGAACAAGCATTGCGCAGTAAGCGGGAGACACGAGATTTATACAGGTTCAGGCCGCCGCGAGGCGTAATACCCTACGTCCTGTGTGTTGCTGTCTTGTATTATTATGAGTTGAGTTGCCTTGAATGAGTTGAGTTGGCCTGAGTTGTGGGATCTATCCCTGCCCCTCCTTATATAGTCTGAAGGGACAGGGTTACAAGTAAACTAATCAAGTTGGTACAATAACCATGCGGTGCACTGTCTTGCGCCGCACGTCTTTATCTTCTGGACCGGGCCAGCTTTGATGGTGCGGCCCATGTCTTGACTTGTGGTACCGGGGGTTTATATCCCCACAGCTAGTCCCCGAGCACCTTGCATTCGTCGGGAGTTGCAGATCTTCGAAGTTGCTTGACCAGACGGATGTAAGGAGCTCAGAAAAAATTTAAAAAAGAGCTTCTCTTTGGTGAAGTGTATCCACTTTTAGTTCGTCAGAACCAATACCTTCACCGTTAGGTGAAGTGTATCCACTTAGTCCCCGAGCATGATAGTAGGTGTCACAGTCACGTGGTGTCAGGGTCAAAATCTTTATCCTTATTGATCTTGTGAAGTGTCGACGAAGTCCCTGAGCACAAACAAGTGATCGGGAAAAAAATCTTCTGAGCAGGCGAGGCGCATATCAAGACCCCCGATGTGCTGCCCAAAATCAGCACCCTGATCCGAACAGCATGGAGTGTCTTGATAGCTTGGCGACGAAGTCCCCGAGCAGCTGTACTGCTCGGAAACGCTTGACGAGGCGTCGAAATCCCCGAGCAGCTTGGTGCTCGAAAACGCTTGACGGAGACGACAAAATCCCCGAGTAGGTTGGTGCTCGGAAACGCTTGACGAGGCGGCGAAGTCCCCGAGCAGATCTATTACTCGGAAACACTTGACGAAGATGACGAAGTCCCCGAGCAGCTTGGTGCTCGGAGACGCTTGACGAAAGCGACGAAGTCCCCGAGCAGCTTTTGCTGATCGGAAACACTTGACGAACATGACGAAGTCCCCGAGCAGCTTGGTGCTCGAAAACGCTTGACGAGTCATCGAAAATCCCCGAGCAGGTTGGTGCTCGGAAACGCTTGACGAGGCGGTGAAGTCCCCGCGCAGATTGGTGCTCGGAGACGCTTGATGAAGACGACGAAGTCCCCGGTGTAGTCCGAGCAACGCGAGGACGTCGAGCAGCGACGATGAGTCCCAGCGTGGTCGGAGATGATGTCCGAGCAGCGCGAGGATGGCGAGGAGCAACGGCGATGAGTCCACAGCGTGGTCGAAGACGATGTCCGAGCAGCGCGAGGACGGCGAGGAGCGGCAACGAGTCCCCAGCGTGGTCGGAGGCGATGTCCGAGCAGCGCGAGGACGGCGAGGAGCGACGACAAGTCCCCAGGGACGAGTCCCCAGCGTGGTCGGAGACGTAGCCCGAGCAGCGCGAGGACGGCGAGGAGTGACGACAAGTCCCCAAGGACGAGTCCCCAGCATGGTCGGAGACGGTGTCCGATCAGCGCGTGGATGGCGAGGAGCGATGATGAGTGTCCGGCGAAGAGTTCCTGCAAAATAAATATGTATAGTTGGTAGTACATGATGTAGATTTTTGGCGAAGAAAGCAGATCCGAATATTGTAGAATGCATGATAAGATTGCCCGTTTCTTGCTCTTGCCAGGTCACATAATTTCCCCTGATAGTTGGCCTGTTACGTTTAATCACCTAACCCAGCGTCTGGTTCAGAGGTTTGTTAACATGACCATTCGGTTTGACGGTTTACGGGGCGAAGACAGGTTTCACGGATTAAGGCGTGGCTACCAAGGTACGTTAAACAACACTTGAGAGGAGAAAACGGAGAGATACTTAGTATCTCATCAGCGAAGAAAATCTTCTGAGTGCCCGAGCGTGGTCGGGGCTTATGTCGGCGAGTTGCCCGAGCTTTGTCGGGGCTTATGGAGAGGATACCCGAAGATATATGAAGGTCGGAGAATACGTAGAAAAATATTAAAAATATGACTTAGCTTGATTGACGTCGGGTGGAGTGGTCGGCGCGTTGAGAAGTCGTATGACGTGGCTTGCGTGATGGCCCGAACGGTTCCAGGCTTACTATCGTCGAGGCTGCCGTAGAGTTTTGACGACGAGAAGCGCGATTGATTCTCTAGCTGTGGGGATAACTTTGGAGATCGCGTCGATCTGTCCGTGAATCCTGACAACTTGCTCATCCGCGCAAGCCTGCTTGCACGCCTAGCATGCTTCGTTGATTGGACGATGTTGAAATCCGTCACGTAGTAGTGCATGGATGCTTGCTGCTTTTTCCGATCCGATCGTGACGCCGCGGCGCAAACTAGTAGCATCCGGAATAGGACTCCGTAGGGGCATCACGTGATGTGGTTGATCCCGATGGATTTTCTGGCTGCTTGAGCTTTTTTTCTTCGATCTGGTGCTTGGCGTTGATGCAGTAAGTCGTGTCCCATCAAATCTCGTATATCACGATAATTTCTAGCAAGGTGGGTGCCCTTGGCAGTGTATGTTGCGACTTAAAATCTTGAGCCTTTATGCTGGCCACCGCCCACCGTCTCATCGAATCAAGGCGAAGTCTCGACTTGCTCGCACGCAACTTTCTACGTACAGCTGTTGATGACGCCGCCGCCTGATGCCGTTGGCATTGTCGACGACGAAAATTCGGATCTGGTTCGTCGCCACCGAACGTTGCCGTGGTTGACGACGACGAAGAAAATTTCCATCTGGTCTGCCATCGCCGCCGGATGTGGTCGACGAAAAGAAAAATCACCGCCTTACTCGCCATGGGATCAGAAAGCACACCCCCTACCTGGCGCGCCAACTGTCAACGGAATACCGGCGATAGTCTACCAAGGGGTATGCCCGCGGTAGTAGATGAGACGGTGAGGGTGCGCCTGAGACGAACAACGTTGCGCAGTAAGCGCGAGACATGAGATTTATACAGGTTCAGGCCGCCGCGAGGCGTAATACCCTACGTCCTATGTGTTGCTGTCTTGTATTATTATGAGTTGAGTTGCCTTGAATTGAGTTGAGTTGGCCTGAGTTGTGGGATCTATCCCTGCCCCTCCTTATATAGTCTGAAGGGATAAGGTTACAAGTAAACTAATCAAGTTGGTACAATAACCATGCGGTGCACTGCCTTGCGCCGCACGTCTTTATCTTCTGGACCGGGCCAGCTTTGATGGTGCGGCCCATGTCTTGACTTGTGGTACCGGGGGTTTATATCCCCACACCATGAGAGTCGTTTTCACCTGTGGGACGAGCCATACCTATATCGAGTTTTCTCTGATGGATTGTTGAGAAGATGTGTCCCAATGGCTGAGGCTATTAAGATTATGGAGAGATGTCATGCCTCGCCATATGGAGGACACTATGGAGCATTTCGGACACATGCCAAGATATGGCAAAGTGGATTTTTCTGGCCAATGATGTATGCAAATACAAAAGAGTTTGTCAGAAGATGCCACCGATGTCAAAAACAAGGGAATATACATTTCCGAGATGCAATGCCTCTCATGAATAATCTCCAAGTATAACTCTTTGATGTTTGGGGGATTGATTTCATGGGGCCGTTTCCTAAGTCCGGAAATTGCGAGTATATCTTGGTAGTCGTTGACTACGTATCCAAATGGGTAGAAGCACTGCCATGTCGAGCTACTGATTTCAAACATGCCAAGAGAATGTTCCATGAAGTCATATTTCCTCGCTTTGGTGTACCCCAGATGGTCATAAGCGATGGAGGGTCTCATTTCATTGATAATGTCTTCCGGAGGTACCTAGCGGAACACTGAGTTTGTCACAACATCGCAACACCATACCATCCTCAGACAAGTGGTCAAGCAGAAACATCCAACAAACAAATCAAAAATATTCTGCAAAAGACCGTAGATGAGATGGGAAGGGGATGGAAGGATAAACTCCCTGATGCACTTTGGGCATACTGAACTGCATACAAGACACCGATTGGCATGTCACCTTACCAACTTGTGTATGAAAAAACATGCCATTTGCCCGTTGAGTTAGAGTTCAGGGCTCATTAGGCAATCAAGAAGTGGAATATGGATCTTCATCTAGCTGGCAGGAATCGTCAAATGCAAATATCTGAGCTTGAAGAATGGAGAGAAAAAGCTTACCACAACTCCAAAATGTACAAGGAAAGAACAAAAAGATGGCACGATAGGAGGATCAAGCACAAGGAGTTTAAGCCTGGAGACAAAGTTCTACTATTCCATTCAAGAGTAAAGCTCTTTGGACATGGTAAGCTGCGAAGTAAGTGGAATGGACCTTACAAGGTCGTAGACACTTCAACCCATGGAGCTATCACTATCCAAGATGATACAAGTAACACTTTCAAGGTAAATGGCCAAAGGTTGAAAGTCTATCTTGAACCACAAATCAACATGGGTGAGGAACTAGATGTGACTGAGTTCATAGAATTCTTACATTAAAACTCATTCATCCTTTCTCATAAAATTGGAACCCTTCTTCAGTTTAGAGTTTTAGAATTTAGATTTTGTCTTCATTAGTTAGTTGAATAAATATTGACTCTCTAGTGCTTCTCACCAGAAGAGTCCCCTTGCTTTCACTGTTTTCTATCTATGAATAAAATCCAGGTATAGTTTTAGAGAAGTGTGGGGGAGTGCAACACTCCCATATGGTGAACAAGGCGCTGAAGTACATCATGAACGACAAAGAGGACTGCAACTTCCAGAAATCGGTTTGATTCTCTTTCACTTGTTCATATGTTTACCTTCCTCTTGCATTTGTTGCACTTGTTTAAACATGCAAATTAAAAAGAACCAAATTCCACACTTAGACTTAAAATTTGAAAGTGAATATGAGTATAGATTTTTAAGATTGGCATGCATAATGATTACTTCTTACATATACTTGCTGCTTGTGGGAAAAATATCACATAGGAAAATCATATTGACTGAGTTGTTGTGGACTGTGATATAGTTCTGGCTTAGAAATCCTCCCGATTCTAGTCAAGGTGCTCGGAGAATTTTCTTTTGATAAAAATTATAAAAACCATAGTGTCACATACACCTCAGTAGTGATAAATTCCTACCAGAGCCATATGCATACTTATAGGATAGAAACCTTCCACATGCTACTTGCTTTGTGTTGAGTTTTGTCAAGTCTTGCTGACCCTTGTTGAGAGATTTATCATACTCCCAAGATCAAGATCACCCACATACTTATGCTGCTTCTACACTGGAAGTACGCAAAAATATGCTTTTCATCCATCTCAAAATGTTCTACTCCTACACTAGGAGTGAACACCAAAAATATTCATGATAGGGTCATCCAAATAAATGCTCCAAATTCTTGTTACTATCTCTCAAAAGAATCAAGTTGCAGAGAAGAGGCATGAGGCTAGGCAAAAGTGTGAGATGTGAGAGAAAACAATGGGTACAAAGATGCCCGTCTGAGAGGTAAAAATGGACAAGTGTCTGAATGAATAAAACAATGGGTACTCAGATGCCCGCCTAAAAAAAAGTAGAAAAAAGAAGAAAAGAGCTAGCCCATGTTGTCCTGCAACATAAGCCTCAAGTTTCAAAAAGAGAGATTTGTTTATAAGGAGCAAAAGTAGAATTAGGTTGGCTACCAAATATTCCACACACATGCACATCTTGATCTAAGAGTATGACATTTCCCTCTTTGGATCCAGGGTTTGACTTGACAACATATGCAAGGTAAGTATGCTTCATATTTTCCTACCTAAAACTCCACATAAGCTTTATAGAAGTAGGGAGGAAAAGAAGGCAATATTCATTTATGCCTTGGTAATGAATCATATACCATTGAGTGACCGAGAGTACCAATCGAGGAGTATAAAGTGATCTATGTTTTTTCTTGTGAAAATTTTAAAAACTCCAAGTTGCCGAGATGGGAATTCGGGAAGATTACTTCACTTCGAGAGCTATTCCACTTTTCAACCACTCAAGGAGATATGTTAGCCACTCCACATACCCCACAGTTGCAAGGAATGTTTTGGAATAATCTACATGCTAGTCCTACATTTTAAATAGCTATGTTTATCTTAACCTTTACTCAGGACGAGCAAAGAGCAAGTGTGGGGGAACTTGTTGACGGTCATTAGACTCTAAATATACCCATCAACTGTTGCATAAAAATACATAAAATAAATTTAAAACAATAGTTGTAGGGTTTATACTAACGAGTTCCACGAGTTTTGCTGCTCTCCTCTGTTTTGCAGGAATATTCTAAATTGCACGAAATATAAGTATCTCAAAAGGTGAATTGAAGCACACCATTGTGAAGGTCTCATGGTGCTGATTGAAACGGATATATTACTTGCTATATTTGGATTCCGGGAGCAAAAGATATAAATAAAAGAAGAATTGCACGTGGGACTAAAATTCACACCATGCATCCACTCCGGCGCTGACATGTGGCGGGCAGCAGCAGGCGCATGCGCGCTCGCGCGCACAGGAATGGGAGATTGCTGGCCGCTCATCCGCTCCAGCCAACCGGATGGTGCCACGTGGCGGCTGGGGGGGGGCATAGGCGCGCACGCTCGCGTGGGAGCGCGGAGGCGGGCCGCTCAGGGACAGGTGGTGCGCGGAGGTTGGCCCATGGGCCGGTTTCCCTGGTCCTCCTGCCCAGATTCGGTTGGACCGGCTGAACCAGGCGGCCCAGCTGCCCGAAAAGCTCCAGAAGACTCCAGAATTGCTGACAGAGTCCAGTTTCGTCGGTTTAGCGCCGGTTCGGGCACTTAGAGGCCGGTTCTTGCCCGGTTTTCTTCACAGGTCGGTTCAGCAGAAACTTGGTGACGAAGTAAGGTCCACTACCGACCTAGATAGGTCAGTTTGATCTAATGGTGCATAAAACTTGATGGATGGATCCGATGGAGAGTTGGAAATGTGACATGGATTGATGACGGAGCAATTCCTTGGCCCCTACTCCACCTCGGACTGTATAAGCAGACCCAAGGACCCCCCCCAAGGCGCCCTCTCCTTCTTATTAGCTATCTCCAGAGCAAAAGCTAGGGTTTCATCCCTCCATCCAAGTAGAAGAAGTAGAGATCCCTCTAGATCTTCTAGTTATAGTTCTTCTAGTTCATCTTCTAGTTCTAGTTCTAGTTCATAAAGTTGTAAACTAGAGAAGAGGGAGAGAGAAGAGGAGAGAGCCGAGGAGGAGCTGGATCTATCAGATCTTCCTCGATTTTGTACTAGTACAGATCTGGTTCGTCTTCAATTATTCTCCAGGTTCTTCAATTACTAATATTGAGTTCTCTTTTACTTAATTGCATTATTTACTTTGAGTTATTTATTAGATTCTTGCTTGCATCAAGTGCTCTAGTCTTTGCAACGCTAAAGTAGTAATTAATAGATTAGACGTGGTGTTTAGTCTTGCGATTACCTGGAATTGCACTTAGCCCTACGTATAGTTGTGGTAGCCCCAGGTGGTGACAGCCCTGACGGCCGACGTATTCCACCACGTTCGAGTTAGAGTTTGCAGGACCGTAGTCAGAACTTCCTAGTCCCATTCTCATCTCAGTCTGAGGCTAGTGTTTTGATGTCCCAAAACAAATACACTTATAGTAACCTTGATTCATAGATCATCTAAAGAACTTAGGAAATCTTTCTCTCTCTCCCTACAAAAACATATATATTTATCCTTGGGCGATCTTGAGACCTAATTAGTACACTTCGCGTTCCCCGTGGAAATCGATACCCTAGAATACTCTTGGATGAAAGCTACAGCGGTATCCGTGCACTTGCGGATTAATCTGTTTGCGTTAGGAAACGTCAATAGTGTTCAACCGTGTGAGGAACCACAGGAACGCCCATGCACTATGGTCGGATATTTGTGCGCTCCATGAGGGAACTAAGAATGAGCGTGACGAATGATATTACCTTATTATGGATAAGCTCTTCTTTCAAAATGCTTCCAAATGAAAATGCTAATGACATGTATTCTCGATTGAATATCATTGTAGAGGAAGTCAATGGCCTTGGGCTCACTCAAATCTCGCCGGCCGAAGTTGCAAGGAGGATCCTCAATGCTCTCCCTATTGACAAGTATGGTCACATTGTGACCGTGCTTCATCAAGGGGATCTCTCCAATGCAACTCCCACTCATATCTTGGTAAAGATCAATGCTCTTGAGATGTATATGAAGATTACTCCCCAACATGGCTCATCATCAAAGAAAGAAGAGAAGAAGGACTTAGCTCTCAAGGCCGACAAGAAAGGCAAATCTCAAGTCAAGTACTCTTCTTATCATTCAACAAGTGATAGTGATGATGATGAAGTGGAGATCGCTCTCATGGTGAGGAAGACCACCAAGATGCTCAAGAAGCTCAACAACCGTCACACCCAATTTTAAGGATAAAATTGAATGCATAACCTTATGTGCGCCCCAGGATCAGTCACACACATAAGCCGACAAATACAAGGTAATATCAAAAGACAATGATCAAATACATAACGTAGTATTAATTAAAATATAACCTTTAAGAAGCAAACAGCGGAAAGACACTCCGATCTTCGCGTGTAGACGCCAACTCCACAGGGACACAACTGACTGGTTGACCACAAGCCTAAACTTCTCCTGAGGTGTGGGGGGAATAGCAAGAGTGAGTCCATGTCGAACTCAGCAAATATAACATGGGGTTTATGAGGCTCAAAAAGGATAGACACGGGTTTACAGCGGTTTGCTTTTAATTAAGCATCTTTTATGTAATTGGATAGCAACAAATTGAATAGCCCATAATTCATGATCATAAGTAACATAATTAATGAATTGCAACAATCAATTAGCAACAAGTCAACATCACCCCAAAGATAACTATTCCATAAGACGTCCAAGGCCGCTCGTGACCGTGAGCTCAGCTAGTATACCAGTTTTACACTCTGCAGAGGTTGCGCACTTTCACTATGAGCCGTGATTCCCATTTGCTCGGGGTAGCTAGCCCCATAACACTACCAAGGTGAGCGAGCAAGGTTTCACTATGAAGTCTTTCAAAGTACTCCGTCTAACAAGTTAGGGCCGCTAGGAACCCGGCAAGTAGATGTAGAGCCCCCCTTCTTCGTGGCACAAGGTCACGCAGGTTATACACACTCGGACAGGAGCCGCACTATACCCGAGTCGTCAGGTCCCATCACGCCTTTCGGTAACCTCTAACAAGCTAGAAAAAGTGCCCATACTTGACTAAAACCAGAGCCATGTAGCCCTCATAGTTGCACTGTCAATCCCGGTGTCATACTTACAGATCATTATCAAAGGTGAAGGATTTTGAGCATCACAAAACTATGCTCGAATCCCCTAGTTCCATGTTGCTAAAAGGCATCTTTTAATCTCTATTGCATATTCAATTAATCAGTTTACATGATCATGATTCCAGTAGCGCGCTAGCATCGACTACCCAATGCATAAACCCATAGGTGACAAGGTAGAAGATAACAATTCTAGGTAGCACTTATGGTTATCAAGGTAGACACATGCACATGAATGTAATTATTACGATGAATAGGATAACAAGGAAGATCCCATGCTATACTTGCCTTGATCAAAGTACTCTGGAGAACTTGGATCCTCAACGTACTCTTGATCACCAACGTATTGCTCACCGTCTGAACTCGATCATAAAATCACCACACAATCATCGAGGCAAACATACACGAAGCAAACAAGATTTAGATTAGAAACAGTACACCAACAGTATAAAAGCAGATTGAAAAGTTTATAAAAATAATCTACGCGTCGCTACGATTCCAACGATATAAAGTTTGCGCAAATCGGATTTAAAACGAGGAAGATATGAATTTTACAAGATTTATAATAGAATAATAATAGATTAAATATAATCTCGAATTTTAAAAGTTGAAAACATGAGTAACAGTAGCATCATTAGGTAGATTACGAAATTACGAATCTAACGAGACTTGAACGGATCAAATCGGAGCTAAAACGAATAAAATATGGCCGAAATAAACTGAGTGGCAAATCTGTAAATATTGAAAACGCCTTTTCAATTAAAACCGAGGAAATACGTTTTCTAAATAGGAAAGCGTAATATGAGAAATACGCCAAAGGATCGCGGGTTAGAGCATTAAAAAGCTCAGGGGCTCTTTTGCAAAAGTGCCGGTCGAAAAGGTATTTCCCACTGTGGGCCGTTGGATCGGCCGTGGACGGCGCAGGTAGCTCGGGAAAAGAGGGGCGACTCTGGCCGCCGGAGTTGGGCGGCACCCGGCCGATTCCTCGCCGGCAAGATGGCCGGAGACAGCGTTTTTGGGGCTAGGAAGCTCGGC
This sequence comes from Eremochloa ophiuroides, assembly GCA_038502445.1. Lineage (NCBI taxonomy): Eukaryota > Viridiplantae > Streptophyta > Magnoliopsida > Poales > Poaceae > Eremochloa > Eremochloa ophiuroides. The sequence goes on along the minus strand of JAHLJS010000008.1, from coordinate 40,021,643 downwards.
ACACCTCGGGATCTGGTCGGGAAGCAAGAGGAGTTCAAGCCGAACCTATCTATGGTTTCGATTGCCACAGAGGTAGCTCGGGGAGGGTGCGGCGAGCTAGGTGGCGGAACTATGGCGGCGGCGAAGCTCGGCATTATGGCTATAGTGCACAAAACCGAGGGAGAAGGGGTCGGGAAGGTTCCTGACCTTGCTGCGAAGCTTGGAGTACAACCAATTTCGACGGAGAAGTCCTCCCGAGGAGAAATCGACGGCGGCGGCGGAGCTCGGGGCGGCGGCTAGGGCAAGATTGGAGGGCGTGGCTTGCTCGGGAACTTGTGGGGAGGGACGGCGGGGCTCGGCCGACCTATATAGGGGCGCGAGGGAGGCGTAGGAGATCCGCACTCGTCCGAGGATCCCGGCGGCGGAAAGCTTCGAGCAGCGGCGGCTCTGTTCGCGCGAGGGCAGGAAGAGGCAATGCCACTAGGGCTGGATGGCGGCAAATAGGGGCCCGCCTGGACTTATATAGTCCCGAGGCGATGGGGATAGGGGAGTTGAATTCGCCTCGGATATAGGAGATCGAATCGAGGGCGGCGAGCGACGAACTCGCTCTGTTCGTTCTCGCGTCGGACTCTCGGCGAGCAGCAGAGGGAAACAGGGGAGGGCTGTCCTGTGGGTCCCACAGGTCGGTAGCACCGAGCGCTGGGGTCGGCTGGCAGTCACGGCAGAGGGATGCTCCGCGCGCGCGTGCTCGGTCGCGGCGTGGCTCTCTGCTTTGGGTGCCCCGGGGAGAAGAAAGGAAGGAGGAGAAGAGGGACTGCCCTGTGGGGCCCGCCTGTCATCCAAAGATGGGAAGAGGGGGCGCTCAGCTTGCTGCGCCGGCTGGCTGGCTAGTTAGCTGGGCCTCGGCCCAATGTTAGCAAGGGAGGGGGCAGGCCGAAAGGAAGAGGAGGACTGGGCCCTCGGGCCAAAATCAGAGAGGGAAGGGTTTTCCTATTTCCCTTTTCTATTTTCTAATTTCATTTTCCAAAAGGATTTTCAAATTGGGTTTTGAATATTTGAACTCAATCATAAACCAAACAATACAAAAATACATGCTCCAGCATGAATGCAACAAACATGTATATGGCCTAACATTAATTTTATATCTCAATAAATATTAATTTCCCTATATTGGAATGATCAACTAATTACATAATTAAATAAATTCCCACTATTTAAAAGAATGCAATTTTTCGGGTGTTACAACAACAAGGGAATCAAGTTTGATTCCAACAAGAAGAAGTTCTTCACAAGTAGCAAAAGAAAACCCATCTCTGAGATGGATTGCTACAATTGTGGGGAGCTTGGGCATCTTGCTCACCAATGCTCAAGGCCCAAAAAAGATAAGTTCAAGAACAAGAATAAGGGCAAAGGCAAGATTCTAGTGATGACAGTGAAGATTAGAAGAAGAAGGGCAAGCCATTCAAGAAGAGATAAGGCAAGAAGAAGCAATTTTACAAGAACAAGAAGAATGGCAAGGCTTACATTGTTGGTGATTGGCTCACCGACATTGAATCTTCTAGTGGCTCTTCCGGTGAAGAAAGTGATGATGAGAAAGAGAAGGTGGCCGCTCTTATTGTTGGGACTTCACTTCCTCCACCGCCATCACCGCCCTCATCTCCAACACACCTTTGCCTCATGGCTAAGGATAAGAAGGTACAAAGTGATGATGAGAGTAGTGATAGTGACAATGAATATGATTCACCCACCTATTATGAACATGCTAACTTGCTCAATGGCTACACTAAAGCGATAAGAAAGCTAACAAGTAAAAATGAAAAGCTAAAACTTCAGAATGGTAACCTTTTAGCTCAAAATAAACAATTCAACAAAGCTAGTGATGAGCTTAGAGTTGAAAATCAAAATGTGTCATCCAAGCTCAAGGAGCTCAAATCTAACATAAAGAAGCTCAAAGAAAAACATGATAAACTTGAGAAGATGCACATTGAGCTCACCACTAGCTACAACAAGCTAAAAGAGGACTACACTCAAGTAAAAGTGAATCATGACAACCTTGCTATGGCTTATGACTTGCTTTCAAATGAAACACATGATGCTCCTAACCTTGTTGTTAAGTGTGACATAGCTACATCATGTGATGACTTGGTTGATGAGATCATTGAGCAAGGTGCTAGTAGCAAAGGCAAGGAAGTGGTGGTGGCCGATTGCCATAATGATAATGTCAAGCTCAAGATTGAGAATGAGAACTTGAAGAAAGACCTAGAGAAGCAATCAACCACCAACACTATTGTCATTGAGTCGGTACAAGAAGATGATGAAGTTGACATGCTTAGAGAAGAAAACAAGATTCTCAAAAGTGAGAAATGTCAACTTGCAAGCTTATTGGAAGAGAACAAGAAATTGAAGCAAGAGAAGAGTCACCTCACCATTGGCTTGCAAAGATTCACAAGAGGGCAATATCTTCAAAGTGATCTCCTCATGAACACCGTGATGAAATTTGATAGAAGTGGGATTGGCTACATGGGTGAGAAAGTACAAAATATTAGAGCCCAAAATAGACTCAACAAAGCGAAGAACAAGCCCAAGCCCAAGCCCAAGCCAAAGAGATGCTTTGAATGTGGACAAGGTCACTTTGCTCATGAGTGCAAGACACCACCACCACAACCTTTGCCCAAGCATGCTAGGCCCTTTGCCTTTGATGCTCACTTCATGCTAAGAAAAGATTCTAAGGGCAAAGTGAAAGTCATGTTCCTAGGTCCCCCCAATAAGAATAGGCCTAGGCAATTGTGGGTGGCAAAAGCTTTGGTTAAGAAAGTCCGGAGCCCTTCTCAAGTATGGGTTCCTAAACATCAAGCTTGATTTGTTGTGTGTAGATGAACTACAAGACCGGTGGCTCTCATTGGGTAATTGATAGTGGATGCACTCAACATATGACCGGTGATGCTCGTATGTTCACCTCACTAGAAGAGAATGTAGAAGACCAATGAAAGATTACATTTGGTGATAATTCCAAGAGCAAAGTGCAAGGGCTTGGCAAAGTGGCTATATCAAATGATCATTCTATCTCCAATGTGCTTCTAGTTGCTTCTTTGAGCTTCAACTTGCTATCCGTTGGTCAATTGTGTGATCTTGGCTTGCAATGCCTATTTACAAGTCAAGAAGTGGCTGTTTCCAAGAAAGATGACAATGAAGTTATATTCAAGGGTTTTCGGTACAATCACCTCTATCTAGTGGACTTCAACTCGGAAGATGCTAATTTGAAGACTTGTCTATTCACCAAGCAATCTCTTGGGTGGCTTTGGCATAGAAGGCTTGCACATGTTGGGATGAGTACACTCAAGAAGCTACTGAAGAAGGAGATGGTGAGAGGTTTGAAAGATGTTGTATTTGAGAAGGACAAATTGTGTAGTGCTTGTCAAGCCGGCAAGCAAGTGGCAAATACACATCCATCCAAGGCATTTGTATCAACCTCAAGACCATTAGAGCTACTTCACATGGATTTATTTGGGCCAACAACTTATGAAAGTATTGGTGGCAAGCCCTATTGCTTATTGATTGTTGATGACATTTTAAGATATACTTGGGTGTTCTTTCTTCATGACGAGACCGAAGTTGCCGTATCTTTCAAGAAGTTTGCCAAGAGAGCACAAAATGAGTTTGAAGTGAAGATCAAGAAGATTAGAAGTGACAATAGGAAAAAGTTTGACAACACAAACATTGAAGTATATTGTGATGAAGATGGGATCAAGCATAAAGTATCATCCACCTATACACCTCAGGCATTGATCACCCTTGCAAGGACAATGCTTGATGAGTCCAACACACCGAAGAGGTTTTGGGCGGAGGCAATCAACACTGCATGCTATGCATCCAACCGCCTATTTCCTCACCGATTGCTAAAGAAGGCCCCCTATGAGCTACTCATTGGTAAGAAGCCGGACATCTCTTACTTCCGGGTGTTTGGTTACAAATGCTACATCTACAAGAAGCGGCAACATCTAGGGAAGTTTCAAAGACGTTGTGATATTGGTTTTCTTGTTGGTTACTCATTGAAGTCCAAAGCATATAGAGTATTCAACAATGCCACCGGCCTTGTTGAAGAAACATATGATGTGGAGTTCGATGAATCTAATGGCTCTCAAGGAGAGCATGAGAATCTTAATGATATAGGTGATGAACCATTGAGGAAGGCTATGAAGAACATGCCAACTGGAGACATCAAGCCCAAAGATGATGAAGATGACGGTGATGATGTGCAAGTGATCAATCAACCATCTTCATCAAATGTGCCTCAAGATGATGAAGATAAAGATGGGGTGGATCCACATGAAGACATCCACATCACACAAGAAGAAGTTGAGGCACAAGCACAAGATGTTGATGCTCCACAACCTCCTTCTCAAGTGGTTGATAGAAGAACTACTTCACTCCTACAAGCTCATCCTCAAGATCTCATAATAGGGAGTCCTTCAAGGGGGGTAATAACTCGCTCATAAAGACATGCTCAATTCACTGAACATCACTCTTTTGTCTCTTGCATTGAGCCTACTAGCATAGAAGAAGCTCTTCAAGATCTGGATTGGGCGAATGCCATGCATGAAGAACTCAACAACTTCACCTGCAACCAAGTTTGGACACTTGAAGAGAAGCCAAAAGGAGCATGAGTCATAGGCACCAAGTGGGTGTTCCGCAACAAGCAAGATGACAAGGGCAACATTGTGAGAAATAAGGCAAGGCTCGTGGCAAAAGGGTTCTCCCAAGTTGAAGGCTTGGATTTTGGGGAGATTTTTGTCACGGTTGCAAGATTGGAAGCCATTTGTATCCTACTTGCATATGCATCTAATCACAACCTAAAACTCTTTCAAATGGATGTGAAAAGTGCATTTTTAAATGACTTCATAAATGAACTTGTCTATGTTTTGCAACCACCGGGTTTTGAAGACCCAACATATCCAAACTTGTTTATAGGTTGTCCAAGGCGCTATATGGCTTGAAGCAAGCCCCTCGGGCTTGGTATGAGCGCCTTCGTGACTTCCTCATCAACAAGGGCTTCAAAATCGGCTTGGTCGATACCACACTCTTCACCAAGAAACATAAAGGGCACATCTTCATTTGTCAAGTTTATGTTGACGATATTATCTTTGGTTCGACTAATGAAGATTTTTGCAAGAAATTTGGTGATATGATGTCCAAGCCGTTTGAGATGTCCATGATCGGTGAGCTCACATTCTTCCTCGGCCTTCAAGTCAAGCAATTGAGGGAGGGGACATTCATGTCGCAAGAGAAGTACATGAAGGACCTCCTCAAGCGCTTCAAGATGGAAGAATGCAAGCCCATCAAGACCCCATTCCTACCAACGGACATCTCGACCTTGATGAGGGAGGTAAATCGGTTGACCAAACTCTCTATCGTTCTATGATCGGTAGTTTGTTGTACTTGACCGCATCTAGGCCTGACATCATGTTTAGTGTGTGTATGTGTGCGCTTTCATGCTAACCCTAAGGAACCTCACTTAGTTGTGGTGAGAAGGATCCTTAGGTACCTAAAGCACACCCCAAGCATTGGCCTTCGGTATCCCAAAGGAGCTAACTTTACTCTTGTCGGCTATTCCGATTCGAATTATGTCGGTTCTAAGATTGACCGGAAAAGCACATCCAGAGGGTGCCATTTGCTTGGAAGATTACTAGTTTCTTGGTCCTCCAAGAAACAAAGTAGTGTTGCCTTGTCAACAACCGAAGCGGAATACATTGCCGCGGGTGCATGTTGTGCACAAATCCTTTACATGAAACAAACCCTACTTGACTATGGAATTAACTTAAAAAGGGTACCTTTGTTGTGTGACAACGAGAGTGCAGTAAAACTTGCTAATAACCTGGTTCAACACTCCTGCACTAAGCACATTGACATCCGCCATCACTTCCTTAGAGATCACGTTGCTAAAGGTGACATTTCCTTTGAGGGAGTGAGAACGGATGATAACTTGGCCGATATCTTCACAAAACCATTGGATGAGGCACGGTTTTGCACTCTAAGGAATAAAATTAATTGCCTTGATCTAAGCAACTTCACTAAAAGATGATCTTGTGTTCTCATGTGCATTGTATTGTAACATAAAACATGTCTAACTTTGAATTGCACGTAAGGCTTGTCTAACTCGGTTAAGATAACCACCCAAAAGCGTGGGAAGAAGCTTGCCCAAGGACAAACTTGACAAGCAACTAGTTTACTTTACGCGAACTTGCATTACATTTGCATGGTTGTTGTTTTCTCAGTTTTGTTCTTGGATTTCTTTGCCTACTTTCATAAAAAACTATATATGCCTAAGGCAAAATATTTGAAAAATTGAGGGTTTGAGAGAGGATGTCTCGTACCAGTTCCAAACTATGTTTATTTGCCTCTTATTGATGTTGGCATTTGGTTGGAAGAAAGTTTCGCGAAGACCGGAGGAGTTTCTGCACAAAAATGAGCATCAGACGCTGCACCGGACGCTGTTCCGGCGTCCGGTGTGGCTAGCAGTCCTGTAGAGAAGATGAACAGGAGCACCGGATGCTGAGGCCATCCATTTGGTGCGTACAGTGAAGAAATCAGGGCGTCCAGTGTGAATTGTGCGCGAAGGTCCAGAAGACAGCACCGGACGCGTCCGGTGTAAATCTGTGCTCTCGGGTTGCTCTCGACTGTTTCACCGGACGCATCTGGTGCTACCGTCGGAGCAGTCCGATGTGAACTTAACCGGCGCAGTCCTATCTCTTAACCGTGGGGCCCACTGTTTCTTCCTCATTTGCTTCTTCCTTCTCCCGTACACCAGCCGCCCGCCGTTGTCGCCACGCCGTGCCCTAGCTCACTGCGCCGCCACTCTCCGCCACGTCGCCAGCCCTTCTCGCCGGCCAGGCTCGCCGGCGCCCTAGTGGCTGCCTTCCCTTCGCCAGGAGACCTCGTTGGGGCTTCTCCTTTTCTCACCACACACGCGCTCGGGTGCCCAAGCTCCGTCGTGCCGCCGGAGCTCTCTCCGCCGCTGGTGTGCTTCTTCGTCACCTCGCCGGAGCTCTTTCACCGAGGAGCTCCATCACCTTCTACTTCCCCGAGCTCTCCTGCAGTGGTGAGGCTCTACTCCATCAGCCCTAGCTTTCTCCTTTGAGCTTGCCTGCAACCTGTTTGATGAAATGCCCATTAAGGTTTTTCCTCAACTTGTTTGCAGTAAAGTCATCCTAGGGCAATCCTCTCGGTCTCACTAGGGTTATGGTTGGTCCTTTTCGACTCGAGGTATTCCCCTTGACCTCCTCAACCCTAGTTATTGTTATCACTGTATGATATCTTTTGGTCATTGCTCTCGTCATTGACTCGTGCCCTTCTTCGTGCAGTGACGTGCCTTGACTCGTGGTGCCCTGTTCGGTTACTTACCTCTTCACAGGGTCTGCTCTTTCCTCAGGTAGCTAGCCATGTTTTCACTCTATTTCTTACTATGTGCTTGCTTTCGATAGGACTCTAGTGGTATATTGCTTATGTAAATCCACCTATTCTTTCTTGTAGTGGGTCACTGTCAGTAGAAACTGGGGCCAAGCCCGTGGATACGGAACGAGGCCAAGCCTCTGAGTGTCAGTTCCACACTTCTTCATAGGCAGTGGCAGTTGTTCTTGTTAATTGACAGTGGTTCTCAATGGCAGTGATCAGCAGATCAGAAGCAGTGGTTCTTCAGGGTTTCAGCAGTTCTCTCGCCTGACTTGCTTGTTCGTGGCGTGATGGGCCAAACTAAGCGAGTTGGGGGAGCTCCGCCAAAGGACGACCCACCACCGCCCTCTCGCCCACCAGGTGGTGACAAGGGCAAGAGGCCGGCGGTTGAGTAGCCGAAGAAGAAGAAGTGCACCTGAGAAGAGAGAGAGAGAGCAGAGGCACTAGCAGTGGCAGCAGCAGCTGAGAGGGCCAAGAGAGGTGGTCGTGGGGGTGGCATAGTGATTGGTGCCACTCCCATTACAGCAGAGGAGAGAGAGAGACTCTGTTAGACGTAGAGTGAAAGATCGGTGCCTCCGAGGACCTTCCGACTGAGACAGTGCTTGTAGGGAGGTAGTTCAGCTTGTTGTTACTCGAGGCTCTTCCAAGCAGACCTGGCAGTCAGAGCGCACAGAGGCAGAGGACACAGCTATAGAGGAGCAGCCAGGACAGTCAGAGTAGCTAGAGCTTCCTCCAGAGACACCATCAGTGCACCGGTCCGTACGTCGCCAGACTGCTCAGCCTCCTCCTCCTAGAGAGGATACTCAGAGGCATGGGGCCCGGCCACCTCCAGCTCGCAGAGATACCTATGACAAGAGGTATGATCTTTACACAGTGATAGCCAGGCAGGTGTAGGCACTAAAGTGTGTTCCGTTTCAGCAGTGGTTTCCTCCGCAGCGGGACCCTAGAGCCGGCCCCCGGTTCTACCACCCGCTGCACAAGGACTTTTACCGGGCGTTTCTCAGAGCCGGTACTCAGTTCAGTGCACACAGAGTTATTTCTTTGGAGGCCATCTGTGCTCAGCTTGGAGAGGAGATTTGGCCATTCTTGACATATCTTCCAGGGTTGTCAGTGTTGATGAGCAGGACAGGAGAGTATGCACAGTCTTGGGTCAGGGAGTTCTATGCTTCACTCTTTGTCGACCCCGAGCACCGGTGGATTCACTTTGCCTTTGCTGGGAGGCACCACCATGTGTGTGCTACTAGGTTCAGGGAGATCTTCGGTCTTGAGCCGTCAGAGACCAAGATCCACCAGCTATGCTACGACAGGACAGACCCTCCTCACCGCCCTCACGGCGGCATCGACCCCTCCGTTGACTTTGTCAAGGAGTGCTTCAGGCAGCCGTTTGGGGAGGGCTCCAGCCACCTCCCTAAGGACCTCACTTTCTTAGCCAGAGTCTTGGATGCACTTTTGAGGAGGATAATCTTGCCACAAGAGGGATACCGTGAGGAGATCACCAGACTGCAGCTGTGGCTCTTGGCACACATTGTGCGGCAGGAGCCCTTTGACCTTTGGGACTTGATAGTGTCAGAGATGGAGGATCTGATAGCAGAGGGATTCAGGGGGAGTAAGTGTATGCCATATAGTCACTGGATCTGTCACTTGATCATTAGAGCAGTTACTTAGATTCCACCAGACGTCCATTCAGAGTTTGACGACACCGTTCACAGTTTTCCTGCCTACAACGTCAGTCATCTTGTATGACGTGAGAGGCCTCTTGTAACACGGCGTGCACCTCAGTCTCCTCCGTGACAGACTCACAGGATAGGCCCCGTGACTGAGACAGAGGAGGAGCAGGACGAGGCCATTAGGGCCTTAGCAAAGGCAGAGGAGGCCCAGACAAAGGGTCTTGCACTTGGGGTGGTGGGGACGATGACTTTCCTTCGGACAGCACCGATGAGGACTATGACCCCATCCCTGAGTACCTTTCTCCTCACGACCACGAGGCTGGCACTTCTAGCTCTGCTCCAGCTTCACACCAGAGTGACCCAGCGCTGCTTGCCATTCTTCAGAGCATACAGCAGACGCAGCAGCAGCAGGCTCAGGAGCAGGCTAGGTTTGCCAGGGAGCAGGCCACCGCACTTGCACAGGTTCAGGCTCGCCAGGATGAGTTCCAAAGGCAGCTACTGCAGCAAGCAGCCCTCCAGCAGCAGCAGCAGCAGCAGCTTCTCCAACAGCAGCAGATGTAGCAGCAGCAGTTCATGCTCGAGGCACTGGCTAGGCTTACAGGACTTCCACCTCCACCTTCTTCACAGTAGCCTGGCCCATCTACAGTTTCTGCACCGGTGACTACTCCAGCGTTTCAGCCCAGTGGGTTCCAGAGTTAGTCACAGGCAGCTGCTTCAGTAGAAGCCACTCCTCCTCCTCAGGCTCCGCAGTGGCAGTTTGCTCAGGAGTCACCGATTGTCACAGGCTTTACTCCTTTAGCGACGCAGTCCTTGTTTACACCGTCATCTAGCAGGGGCCTGGCATTTTCTTACAGTGAGCTTACCAGGATGGACACTCCTTAGCCTCAGCCCCAACTACCAGTTACGACTGCAGATCCTGTCACAGGCACGACCACAGAGACTATTCCGTCGTCGGTCGCTTCTTCTGAGCCAGCTACACACGACACGACGATGATGGAGACAGTGCTAGAGCAGACTACAGAGCCACAGTTAGACGTTCCTCCCACTCCAGATGCCCATGGTCAGCAGGTTCAGCTTGAGCAGCCAGCAGTTGAGCAGACTTGTGCAGAGCAGCCAGTTGAGCCATAGGCAGAGCAGCAGACAGTTGAGGCTCCTCCGACCCGGACTGCTTCACCTCCAGTTCAATAGACTAAGCTCATTTTGGGGGAGCATGTGAGATTATGGGATTTGGCTCTTCTTTGATGTGATATACACTCATGCATCATGTTTATCTTTTTATACATTGTGATATATGCTTGTGTGTGATATGACTTGTGAGACACACACACACACACAGATATATATATATATATCATGTCTCTTGCTTTGTGTAGCTCACTTGTGTTGCTTCCGCGTTTCTACTTTGATTCTTGAGAGCTATACTTGTTGGTATTTACGCTTAACTCTTATATACTTGTGTCTTGGTTCGTATAAGCATGCCTAACCCCTTTTGCTCTTATTCTTGCAGTTAACAAATGGAAACCATGCCTGCAGCATCGTGAGTTCACTATACTCACCGACCACAAAAGTCTAACTCACTTGGGGGAACAGAAACTGCATGAAGGAATTCAACAAAAGGCCTTCATTAAGCTATTGGGACTTCAATACAAAATTCTATACAAAAAGGGTCTGGACAACAAGGCGGCCAATGCTAGCTCTTTGCAAACAGTCTGACTCATTGCATATGATGGCCATCTCAATTTCTACACCACACTGGTTAAAGGTGGTTATTGAGGGATATGACAAGTATGAAACAACTAAGCAACTCCTTGTTGAACTCAGTCTCACAGAAGCAATGAGAAAGGTTTCACCTTGTCTGATGGCCTTATACGCTACAAGAACAGAATCTGGCTAGGCCATCACACCGAAGCTCAACAAACGGTTATGCTGGCTCTCCACTCCAGTGGTCTTGGTGGCCATAGTGATGTCACTACTACCTATCATAAGGTTAAAGTTCCCTTTGCCTAGCCCAACATGAAGCAATCAGTGCAGAGTTATATTGCTGCCTGCGAGGTATGTGCCCAAGCCAAGCCTGAACATAGTCATTTGCCTGGTCTCCTGCAACCCCTCCCTGTTTCACCGACTGCTTGGCATACTATTAGTTTAGACTTCATTGAAGGGTTGCCCAAGTCCAAATCCTTTGATACAATCCTTGTGGTGATTGACAAAATCACAAAATATGCACATTTCATCTGTCTTTCTCATCCCTACTGAAGCATCTAGACCCTAGTGGTTTCGGTGATTAATGACAACAAGACGGTTATTATGACTAACGTGTGTTTTGCAGGATAACCTAGAGGTTAGGTCATAATAACATGTAGGTTCAAGCCCCTAGCGATGGACATCGATTCGGTTTTCAAAGGACGGAAGACAAGATGGTGATAGGCTAGTTCCAAGTGTCGTTTGGCGTTAAGAGACACTTGGAGTAGTTTAGATCTTGTTTTTGACTTTGCCCGTACTATTAAGGGGGTTTGAATGGGTAGCTTGATCTAGACTTGGCTAGGAGATGGTAGTGTGGTGCACACTTGTCAAACCTAGGTCTAGTGAGTGCAGAGAAGCCTGGTGAACTATTTGGAACATACTTCGTTTTGGAAAGTTATCGATTCGGCGAAAATTTGGGACAAATAGGAGCACCGGACGCGGGTCAGAGCGTCCGGTGTGGTGACCAGAGAGCGTCGGATGCGCGTTTGTCGTCACCGGACGCGTAGTAGCGAAGGCTTCGGCGTCCGGGTCGCGGACCAGAGCTAGGGTTGTCCACCGGACAACCACCGGACGCTGCACCGGACGAGCCGGGAGCGTCCGGTGTCCATGCAGAGAGGTTCCAGAGAGCTCCTTTCTGCATCGGACGCATCCGGTGCCAGCCCACCGGACGCCGCGAGCATCCGGTGCATTCAAATCATCTGAGGTACAGTTACTGTTGGAGGGGCACCGGACGCGTCTAGTGTAAACTTATCCGCGTCCGGTGCACCTAAAATAAGAGGGTTTTGTGCCTATCGGACATGGGCTTGTGTGTGGGGTATTTATACTCCTTGTGCTTGTCCATGGGAGGTCTCTTGCCACTTCAAATAGCTAAACACACCTTGAGACCTTGTGAGATTGCAAGAGCCCTAGGGAGGTTGAGTGAATTGCGAATTCGAGTGAGCTTCTTCCCTAGAGTTGATCAAGAGTGACTTGTGTGCATCCATCCATCTATTTGGCCTTGTTTGGGTAAAGTGAGAGTTCTAGCTTGTTACTCTTGGTGATCGGCATCATCTAGACGGCTTGGTGACCACTTGGAGAGCTTGTGGGCGGCCCAAGCCAAGCTTGTGAGCGATTGTGGGCGATCCACCGTGCCGGAGAGGCAAAGGATCAGCCCGTAGAGAGCACTTGGTCCTTGCGAGGATCAAGGGGGAGCTACACCCTTGCGTGAGTGCTCCAACTAGGACTAGTGGGGAGTGCCGACTCTCCGATACCTCGGAAAAATGAGTTTTGTCTTTCTATCTCATTTACTTTCCCGTATTTACTTTGTGCTCTTTACATTCCTAGAGTAGAATTGTATGTGTAGGACTTGGCTCTAGGTTGCTCAACTTGTTTTAGGCTTAGATCACCACTTAAGCACTTGTGGGGTGAGATTGGGCAAAATGGCGATAGGTTGAATTGTTTTGCGAAAAATTATTAGTTGCCCAATTCACCCCCCCCCCTCTTGGGCATCCTCGATCCTTTCACCCTACACTGCTCTGACAATTGCCCAAGCATTCATGTCCAATGTTTATAAATTGCATGGCATGCCTTCGGTGATCATTTCTGATAGGGACAGAATTTTCACTAGTGCCTTATGGCAAGAGCTTTTCCGTCTCTCTGAAACAACCTTGAACATGAGTTTAGCTTATCACCCCCCAAACAAACGGCCAAACTGAGTGCCTCAATCAATGTCTGGAAATCTACCTCCGATGTATGGTACACTCCTGTCCAACTAAATGGGCACAGTGGATTCATTTAGCAGAATATTGGTACAATTCTACATACCACTCTGCCCATGGCCATACCCCTTTTGAAGCTCTATATGGGTATCCTCCGAGACATTTTGGAATCACACCTGTCGATGCTTGTCCCAGTGCCGATTTGGCAGAGTGGATGCACTCCCGTAACACCATGTTGCAGCACATTCAGCATAACCTGACTCGTGCGCAACAAAGAATGAAGCACAAGGCCGATAAGCATCGGCAGGAACACACCTTTGCCGTGCGTGATTGGGTCTATGTTAAACTGCAACCTCATATCCAGCAGTCTGTGACGCGACGCACCAATCATAAGCTGAGCTACAAATACTTCGGCCCGTATCTGATCCTTCAGGCTGTGGGTAAAGTTGCTTATAAGTTGCAATTACCAGCTGACAGTCAAATTCACCTAGTTTTGTATGTATCCCAGCTGAAGAAAGCTCTTCCTCCGAATGCATCTTTGTCTGCTGACCAGGATTTGCAGCTGCTTTACATGTTGGACTCCCTGCCTCCAACCTAGGTATTGGCTCACCGTCTTCATTTGGTTGGGCATCGTGTGGTACATTCTGTTTTGGTGCAACAGGAATCATGTCCACCGCATTGGGCAACCTGGCGGCTGGCAACATCTGTCGCAGGTCTCCTTCAGTCTTCCTTTGGTTCGTCAGCAGCGCGAGGACACGCTGCAGCTTAAGTAGGGGGGAATGTCACGTATTGGCTTATGCTGCGCATTTGGGTTATTTGGTCTACACTATCTATTGGGCCTGTAAGTCGGCCTATGAGCCGCGTGGGTGTATTGCTGGGCTTTGTCCCATTTTATTTCACGTATTCTGAACCTGTTAAAACTAGTTGTGTGGGTGATTGGACGGACAGCTAAGCATAAGAAAACAATTATTCCATCTCTCGTTCTCTTGACTCCTCTCGTGCTCTTGCTAGGAGGCGGCATCTTCGCCGTGCTCCGCAGCCGTGCGTGTACGCCGGTGATCTTACCCCTACCCAGATCCTTGTAACAGAACCGACCAATTTATACGAGCACAAGTACAGCGACAGCTGTTTTCTCAGCTATCAAGCCACACTTGAGCCAATATAAACCCGGTAGTCCGTGAAATCTCAAAGGATTTCAAACTTTTACACAGTACATCGCAGAAACTCAGCAGTACACGTACACATGATACATAGATTCGCACATATTTCAAATACATCAGAGTACAAGATAAACTTTTACATAAAAGTTCAATAGCGGAAACGAAATCATTTTACATAAGCTTAATTTCATAATACAGTGCCAAGTACCGACCAGTCACAGCAACATAGATGAGACAGATAACGTGACCTTGCCCAAGGTCTAGTCTTCCTCTCCCGAAGGATAGAAGTAACTCTTTAGTCAACCAAGCATTCCTCCTGCAACATTGGGAATAAAACCCTGAGTACTCAATTGTACTCAGCTAGACTTACCCGACAGGAAGTAAATAAAAAGACTCTCAAGGATACGCAAGGCTTATTTGGTGGAGCTCAGAGGATAGCATCATTTTTGCATAAAAAGCATTACTACAATAGTTCCTCAACTTATAAGTTTTAGATGTGATTCAGCTTCGATTTCAGTTAAGCTATTAAGCTAAGGTTTGCAGCTATACTAAACAATCACTTGATATTATAGCAATCAATAAACCATATGATTTCCGATATCCACAGATATCAACCTCATCTCACCATTAATCACGTTCAAGTTGTTAACCTCTACCTCACCAGAAGATCAGTTCAGTTTCTCACTAACCAGGAGAGATGGCGATTCGAATCGATTGTACCAGCTGGCAAATATGCCAATCACAAACCCTGTCAGCCGAGCCACTGGCTTCTTGGGCCACCGTTAAATCCTTCTGAGACACAATATGTCGCGGGCTTGGCGGGGACCATATTCTCAGAGACCAACCCACTTCCAGGATGCATCAGGTCCCTGACCTGCCCTTGGTAAGATGGTGTCTCCGCACATCCTTCCTACCTCCAGAATATGTCTGCCTAGTCGCACCAATTCCCGGCTCAGAAAGAAATACTCGGCTTCGCGGTCAGAACGACTTATCTGGCCAGCTATGTGACGACGTCCTTCAATCTCAACTGATGTCTGGTGGCCTCAGTCCTAGTCGGCCGCAAGCAGCACCGAAGTCAACATGACCCATGTCATGCAGCTCCCCGCTACCTAGCCTTGATTCTCTCATTATTTCATTGTGGCATGGTGACACATATAGCCAACCATGTGGATCTCGTCAGTCACCACCTACACTCGCGGATGACAGGAAATCACCCGACTTTCTCGCGGATGACAGGAAATCACCCGACTTCTACCGGTCTAAGCAGGGCTAAGCATAAGATCGGTCACCTGTGTAGTAATAGTATCAGGTTCACATATATAGTAGACAAGGTAGATATGCAGCAACGGTTTCAAACCAACTCCTATACTTAAATGCACAAACATACGATTTAATAAAGACCGGTGCATTTATAAAAAGAGATAGGTGGAGGCTTAGGAATGCTCCGGGGCTTGCCTGGGGTTCAGCACTAAGTTAGTGTTTGTTAGATGACACTTGTTCGACGAGCATTTCCCATCCAAGCACTCGATTAGTCCTTCCACCTTCATGATTAGTGCACCACACCGTCTTGTGGTTAGTTCCATCATCATGTCCTTCACTCCACGTGTTCATCTATCGTACCTAAATGAGATGCACAATGCACATGTATGAATAAAAGGAAGTAATACAAGGCATGTTAATCTACAGTCACTGAACCATGAGATAACAAACACACCAAGCAAAGCAACATGGAAGCAATCATAATCTCACATAGGTATTTTAAGGACAGCAAGCACAAGATTCAACCATAACTGAAGCTATATACATCCAACCATGGTGATCTAAGCCTTTCTGGAAAGATATTAAAATTTTCTACAACTTTGGTATTATCCTCTTGAGATAATTTAATTCATATAAATGTCAAACAACACAAAGAAGGAAGCTCTGTCTAGACCTGGACAGATTCTGTCCTCACACTTCAAACAACCAAAACTAGAGATCTAGGCCACCAAAAGGGATGATCCTAGACAATTTAGAAAGCCAATGAAATTTACTAAAACTCTTATATTATCACCAAGAGGTGATTCAAAGCATAACTTAGTCAAATAATGCAATCAATCAGATCTACACAGAAAATTGGCAAAACCTGACAGCAGTCGTCCAAAAGCCCTAACTCCTAAACTATCAGGCCTATGACCATGAAACTTTAGGAAAAGCTATAAAATGAAGTTAGCTACAACTTTTGTATAGAACACATTCTCATGCAACATCATTTTCCTAGGTAAATCATCACAACAACAGGGACTATGCCTGCAGCCATTTTCAGCGTATAAGCAAAACATGCTTTTCCTTTATTTATCACCTAAGCACACATAGTGATGAGCTATTTAGATAGCTCCAAACATGATTACGTGGTCATACAAGACTCATCTCAGACCAAAACATATTAAGGAATCACAAGAAACATATATGCATTCATTTGTCTTTAATTATTCACTCATTATTACATAAAAACCCATTATTTAATTATTTAAGTTATATGGTAAACATCTCAAATGAGTCCCAAACTTTTATGAGAGCTAGGTGATTACAAATTATGACCAAGATTCAAATCTTACATGCTCAGGTTCCATAATTTAATTACTACAAAATAAACAAATTTATAATGCAATAAAGCATTGGAGAGTAAGATAAATGTGAAACTCAATATTTTATTCAAACACATGACCATATTATTGTTTCTCAGGTTACTACAATATCATATAAAGGTAGTGGAATACTATTTTCCATTTTTACCACAATATATTATTTATAAAGCATTTAAATCTACTTAATAGGCATAAAACAAGATAAATCAACAACTCAATCATACTTGTGCCATAAATCATGAAATTTTAACCATACATTACACATCACACAGAGAGTCTACAATTAAATTGTCATGGCATTTGGAGCAATATAACTTCAGATACAAAAATAACAAGCAATTCAACCAATTATTTCCTATTTAAAAAGATAAATATGAAACACCAATAAAATAGTAAACAACCTAAATGTTTTATATTTTTATGAGCTAGTGCATGTCATTAGAAGACTAACAAAATTGGAATCACCAGATTTGGACTTCTAAAACCCTAGATATGAGCAAAAGCAAGTTAAATTATTTATTAAACCACTTTTCAATATTGAATTTCTACAGCACAAAAATGTAAATAACACAGCACATTTTATGGATCTAAC
This sequence comes from Eremochloa ophiuroides, assembly GCA_038502445.1. Taxonomy (NCBI): domain Eukaryota; kingdom Viridiplantae; phylum Streptophyta; class Magnoliopsida; order Poales; family Poaceae; genus Eremochloa; species Eremochloa ophiuroides. The sequence goes on along the minus strand of JAHLJS010000008.1, from coordinate 40,004,234 downwards.
ATGCAGAACACTTCACCACTAATCTAACAAAACAAGTTTCATAAATTTTGGAGCTGCCAAATATGAGATATGAATTTCTAAAGAACTGCAAGAATCTGAAATTTTTGATGCACAAATAACCACCGTGGGTCCCACATATCATAGACACAAAAGAGATACAGAGAACAGGCTGCTGTTCTTCTTCTTCCTTCGTTCGCTCGCACAGACAAAGGAGAGGAAGACGGCCATGGCCATGACTGTCGGCTGGCTCCGGCCAGCGGCCAGCCGAGCAGCGGCGGAGCAGGGCCGCGGCCGGCCTAGGTGGCCAGCGCACCCCCCAGTGGTGGCAGCACGGCCGGAGCTGGCCCGAGGCGCCTGGTCCGCGCGTATGTAGCGGCAGTAGCAGCGTCCACCGCGGCGAGCGGCGCTCCGGCGACGAAGGGCACGGGGAAAAAGGTTTTCCGAGCACGGCACGAAGAGAGGATGATGATGGTGCCGTCGATTTGGTCAGAGGAGCACCAGAGGTGGAGGAACGGCAAGGGCAGCGGAACTCAAGCTCGTCGGCAATGGTGGCCGCGTCCGTGCCTATGGCCAGAGAGCAAGGGAAGGGATGGGAAGGCGAGAGGATGAATGGGAAGGAAGGAGGAAGGAGTGGAGAACGCCGTGGTGTCTCCTTTTCTCGGGCAGAGGCGAGGACAGAGGTGGAGAGGTGGCCGACATGGAGCAGCGAGCTCCAGAGCTCAGTTGCCGCGTGTCCTTCATTGGGGCAAATCGACGAGTAAGTGGCGGGTTTATTTCTGCCGCGCTTCGGATACGATTTTGGGCATCTTCCCGGTATATTCTGATCCGATGCCTTAAAGAAAAGTCATTCACCTCGGCACGCTCTACAAAAGTGGTGAAGGGTGCTCAGCCATTTGACAACTGGATTAAGAGATAATTAACCCCGAAGTGGCTGCTGTCAACAGGTTAATTACGATCAAAGATCGAGTGGCAACTCTTGTCAAACGAAGTCGGATTGACCTCAAATTTGAATATGTTGTGCTCCAAAGAGTTTGTGACAACTTTTATATTTGGTCCAACTCAAGTTGCTTAACGAAATTTGGAGAACATGGAAAGACCATGAAATCAACACCATTTTCAGACTTTGAATTTAATCAAGTCCTGTAATCAGATTTTTCTTCTGTCTTGTGTCCACTTTTTGGGGCACTTAGAGGTTGAATCATGACTTGGTCCCTAAATAACATTTGTTGTACTCCAAAATATCTGTAACTTTTATTTTGGGTCAAACTTCATATCTTGCTCCAAAATAATATTTCCACTTTGGTCAAACTAATGTAATTAGAGAGCTCAAAGTAGATGTTTAGGCCAATAAAGGTATTTTCTTGGCATTTGCTCAACATGAGTCCTTCATGACTTTCGTTGTAGAGTTCAAGTAGAGTTGTTTGGGCAAGGTTGCAAGGTTTGGTTGACTTTGCATGCTCATCTTCACTTAATCCATAAATCCAATTAAGTGAATAACTTGTCATTCCATGTGAATTCTCAGTTCGGATCTTTATGAACCATTTCCAATGATCATGATAGATGAAGATGAATGTGAGATAGTGATCAAGATCATGGATTGAGACAACTTGGTTAGGTCCACACTCGCTGGTTAGCTCGTGACTAACACCTGGGGTGTTACAGCCTTCCCCCCTTAAAGGAATCTCGTCCCGAGATTCGGAACGTAAGAGCTTTCAAGGGTAGAGAAGCATGTCGGCCCCTTTTTCCAAGGCGGTGCTAGTACGAAGCTACTTAGAAATTCCATAGCGCTCATAGGCAGGGGTGATCACCTCATGGCTCATGAAAATGTAAGGATGGCAAAGGTTTGTTGAATCGTTACTCCAAGATATCATGTACTTCCATTTACCTTGATGCAAATGCAAGAGAGATCATTAAGGATAGGTCAACTTTTTGATCATTCAAAAATTCTTTGTAGTTGACTCTTGTTTGAAGAATTTCCTTCATTAATTTCTATGAAGCATTGTTACTTCGGCAGGAATCCAAGACAACACAGCTAATTTGGGAGGAACCCAGGACAATCATCCCAATTAGCACTCTTAGTATGAGGGTGTGAATTGGAGTGTCCAAGAGTAGCTTTAGAACATCTGTTTCTCTAGTGGATATAGCATATACCACCATTTTCATATGGGATGAGATCATAGGTGAGGCAGATATTTGCTGAGCTGAGAAAATTGCCTAACCAACATACAAGGTTCATGTCGGCTACAGACAAAGCAATTGGCGTCTGATGAAAAGCTACATAATGTTCCATGTGTACAATTCTCTCTTTCTGATGGCAACACTGTATTATTTGAGTTTGTTGAGTGAACGATGAATGCGATAGCTGACTCTGTCGGCTCAGTGCTTTTGATGTCCATCAATAAGGGAACCCTCGTGTCTATGTAGCAACAGTCGTTTGGGTAGAGCCTGAGGTAACCTCTTTATAACTGTTGTTGTAAGAAAAAAAAAACAATGATAACAGTCGCCATTTCTAACAAAATCCTTGAAAACAAAACACATATGCTCTCAATATATATTTCATGATTTGATCAATTCTTCCTGATTGGCCTGAGGTATGCTATGCTGAAGATAGGATGAACTCTGGATTAGTTTCATTATGTACACAAAGTTTTCTGTCACTCCGTGACAAAAGGCACAGAGGACATCAAGTGACAAGTGTAGGCATACAGATGCATATGGTTACACTCCATTTTCTTCCAAGGCACAAGATTCTGGTAGGCATTTACTCGAGTAAGGTGATTCTTGTAAATGCTTCCAAAATGAGCTGAAAACTATAGTTCATTATCCGAGACAATGGTTTGGGGTGCACCATGCAGTAGCAAAAGTTTGTGCAATATGCAACTTGGCATACACATTTGCACGATGGTTAGTCTAGACAGACATGAATTGTGCAGGTTGATGAGACAGATCACAAATTCCTGCATAGAATCAAAAACCTTTTTGTACACGAGGAAAACCGATGAGCAATCCCAAACTTATGTATTCTCATTAGCAGCCGAGAATAAACAAGATTGAAGCGGATTGGCAGGTTTAATGAGGTTGGTTGTTTAGAGTGTTTACTCACAAAGTTTTGAGAAGCAGTCCTCTACCAACAACTTGAGTACAACTTTCCTCATGATACAGCCGTGAGTTAACAAACCAACTTGTTGAACTACTTTGGACAATGTGTAAACCTTCTTATTTCGCATCAGAAATCCGAGATCAGAGGGTTTCCAAAAAGAAATCTGACATACGTTGTTTGACAAAATTCAACTTGTCTTCACTTCCCACTTCCATGAGTTGAGTGGGTAGAACTCCTTGACCGATCAAGAAAAAGGAACTAATAAATTTTTTTTAATGTCCTTTTTGTTGTTCATACCATAGAGTATCAAAAAGGGCACCTGATTACACCAAGATGTACTATGGTATTGACTTCATCTGTTGAGGTGTCTTTTGTAGCTCTTCACTAGGCTGAAACCATAGTTTACACTATCTGAGTGATTGTCCAAGATGGAATTGTCTTCATTATAGCAAGGCCTTGGAGGTAAGGGTGCCACAAATAGTACCATTTGGCTTATGGGTTTCTTGCATAGCATGGTTCTATGGGACATGGTCTTCAAAAACATGGTCAAACACTTATTTATACCCCTAGAACACACTTGTTAGCATGGAACAACACTTCTTGATAGAGATGTATTCAGCAATTTCATGCATCCATTTCTTCATGTTAGGCAAACTGATCTAATTGGGAAGTACATTGCTCACATGAGGGAGAGAATGAACAAGCTTCTGCATTTCCTCAGCAGAGGCAATCATCTCATCGAGTAGAAACTAATAACGGCCGGTCTTGTTCCTTCTTGATACAAGAACCAAATACACTTCATTGCTTAGCTGCAGACTATTCTTCACACTGGGCTAACTAGTTAGTTGTCCCTAAAAAGGCTCTACATCTTCAGCTTCTGTAGCAAATGGTTGCAGATGATATACATGCACAAGGTCACCATCACGGTCAGCAGACATGAAGCAACACATGAGAAGATTTATTTTGACTGTATGATCTTCATGCAAATAGGTATTAAACTTGGATAGAAGCTAGTGGACTTGCAAATAACCTATTAGAAAACGTATCACATCCTGCTAACTATTGCGTGACTGATACTTTGCAGATAACTTTAAAGTTCGTGTGCTCTTTTGATCCCACAACAATGGCAGGTGCTGGTTGATATGCCCTAGTAGATCATGTCAGATTCTTTGTTTACCACATCTTGTAGTATGTCAATGTTGATGTCAGTGACTTGCTCTTCAAAGATCATTCTCTTTGTAACTTCAAAAGGAAGCTCTACTGTACTTGATCCAACATATGTACCTTCTGATAAAACATTGGAGGATCGAGTCGGCAAAGACTTTGCAAGATAGATTACGGAACATAAGGATGGATCAATTTGATTTGGGGGCACCTTCAAAGATATATTTGGGAAAATCCAAAGAAAATAACACATTGGTATTGTTTCATAATGGATTACGATTAGAGACCGTGATACCAACGCGTGCCGAGAAGCACTACTTTATTGGGCGTCCCCACAAAGAGGTTCTCGGTTTCGTCATGGCACCATCAGTCAATAATCATAACACCACTATCAAACATGACCAACGAGAAATCTTAAGAAACATGGATAGATTGGGAGATACGAGATATTACGCATCGGTGTAGTTCTGCAATGTATCATGACCAGAGATCTCGATATTCGCACGTGCCGAGCAACACAGCCTAGTGGTTGCGATCCACAGGATGTCCTCGGTTTCGTCGTAGTATCATCGATCACGGATCATAACAACATAAATGAACATACAACCAACGAGAAAATCATACGTGGCAAGGATAGATTTGTGCAAGGATGACATTTCGCAGAGGGAAGGTAAGCTACTACAATCAATTATAGGGTTAATAGCCAACAAGAGCATGATTTGGCAATGAAAACATGAGTTAGAAGACAGATTAGTTGCCAAAATAGTAGTACATGAGGCTTTACTTCAGTCCCACGCGGTTTCCATGTGTCTAGTATGGAGATTACCTGACCCATGATTTACAAGAGATTAGATAGAAGGAGGAAAAATCATGAGACAAAGATTGACAAGCATCTTGAGAAGAAGATAACCATAGACAACCAGATGTCTCATGAACCAACTATATACAACAATCATAGGTTGAGTTGACAAACATCATGATTCATACAGAAAGAATACAAGGAAAATGGAGAAGGAGAGATTTAACTCACATAAGATGGTTTCCTTCAAGTGAGTAACAAGGAGAGGGTCTAGATAGAAACATGGCATAAGAGAATTATAGGTTAGCTACCAAGAATAACTAACATGAGATTCTATAATTCCACATGCATCTCGCATCTATCAAAAAACCTTCAGACCATCCAATGGCGTGAGCTTGTGTACCATCAATTAGTACTAGGAGACTCTTAATTATCAACATTGCTAGGCCTTTAGAGAGATTGGGAAAACAACTCGATCATGGGACAGATTCAATGCATGATTTGTGAGATTGAATTGATAAAACCATAACATGATCCATAATGAAAAGATTATAAGGAAACTTCTGGGTAAGCTGAGAAGAGGTTAAAATCAAGGATTTGGGCAAAGACTCCAATGAACATGACGTAGGCAAGCTTTGTTGACTGAAATCTGAACATTCTCTAGATGTGGAGATGTCTGCTGGAAACAAGGAACAGATTGGATAAAATCATCTGTAGATGTGATTGGTTGGGCATAACCTGATTTCCAAAGAAAAGATAACAAAATCTAATTTAAGGAGGATCAAGCAATTATCATGGTATCTAGAAAGAGTAGAGGAGACACTCCAGATAGGATTTGGATAAGGCTTTAGATGAAAGAAAATGCAGGCATGGTTTCATAGATCTTGAACAAGAACATATGACAACCATAGGCTAGCATTAAGAGAAAACTCAGGTGGGTCTATTGTGCCAAATGAAAAGACCTACAGGCTGAATTAGTTTAGTCTCTGACAACATTTATGGTTGAGAAACATTTATAGAGACTACTTAAAGGTTTAACAACTATTTGGTTTTCAAAACAAGCAAGGAAGAGAGGCAACACAAGTTGTAAACTTAATAAGGCTATTCAGACAACGTAGAACAAGGGTGAGAAGAAGCATACTTATGCAACAAGCAACAATCACATGATGCAACAATCATGATGCATGCTCGTCCTATTCGTTCTCACTTAGTTGCCTATATATAACATGGCAAATACGTTCTAAGTCGGTGGCATAACCTACGTACTCTCTCGGTATATAGCTAGTCGTTACTACCATATACGCATTCGAGGTTAGCGTACCTGCAGAAGATTCATTTCAGCCCAACCCCACATGTGTGCATGGCAATAAGAAGCACTTTTTGCCGGAAATGCTCCCATGAGCACTTGCGACCCCAAGAAAGTAATTACTCCATCATACTTTCATAAGTACACATATGAATCACATGTACTCACTTCAGTAACCATAAACACTCACCATAGATCGACGGTTGTTCGATCGTACACTCACATCTCACCTTACCTCATCTGAAGTGGCTGGTATAAATCGTCAACCCAAGAAGCAATAAGAAGCCGCAATGTCACATATATCCGCGCAATAAAACCAAATGAACCGCAAATGGAAACATGATGCAATTCCCCAGTTCGTAATTACATAAGCCACCTGATAATCCTAATATGGGCTATAAGACTTGGTCCTTGGCACACTTAGTTTGTTCAAACCATTTGTTTAAAACACCTATATATAGCTATAAGTTGGTAATTAGTTTTGCAAACTCAAAACTTTTTATTTTTAAATACTCATGTGACGGTACATGCTGAATTTTTGCTCTGGTACCAACTGTAACAGAACCGACCAATTTATACGAGCACAAGTACAGCGACAGCTGTTTTCCCAGCTATCAAGCCACACTTGAGCCAATATAAACCCGGTAGTCCGTGAAATCTCGAAGGATTTCAAACTTTTACACAGTACATCGCAGAAACTCAGCAGTACACGTACACATGATACATAGATTCGCACATATTTCAAATACATCAGAGTACAAGATAAACTTTTACATAAAAGTTCAATAGCGGAAACGAAATCATTTTACATAAGCTTAATTTCATAATACAGTGCCAAGTACCGACCAGTCACAGCAACATAGATGAGACAGATAACGTGACCTTGCCCAAGGTCTAGTCTTCCTCTCCCGAAGGATAGAAGTAACTCTTTAGTCAACCAAGCATTCCGCCTGCAACATTGGGAATAAAACCCTGAGTACTCAATTGTACTCAGCTAGACTTACCCGACAGGAAGTAAATAAAAAGACTCTCAAGGATACGCAAGGCTTATTTGGTGGAGCTCAGAGGATAGCATCATTTTTGCATAAAAAGCATTACTACAATAGTTCCTCAACTTATAAGTTTTAGATGTGATTCAGCTTCGATTTCAGTTAAGCTATTAAGCTAAGGTTTGCAGCTATACTAAACAATCACTTGATATTATAGCAATCAATAAACCATATGATTTCCGATATCCACAGATATCAACCTCATCTCACCATTAATCACGTTCAAGTTGTTAACCTCTACCTCACCAGAAGATCAGTTCAGTTTCTCACTAACCAGGAGAGATGGCGATTCGAATCGATTGTACCAGCTGGCAAATATGCCAATCACAAACCCTGTCAGCCGAGCCACTGGCTTCTTGGGCCACCGTTAAATCCTTCTGAGACACAATATGTCGCGGGCTTGGCGGGGACCATATTCTCAGAGACCAACCCACTTCCAGGATGCATCAGGTCCCTGACCTGCCCTTGGTAAGATGGTGTCTCCGCACATCCTTCCTACCTCCAGAATATGTCTGCCTAGTCGCACCAATTCCCGGCTCAGAAAGAAATACTCGGCTTCGCGGTCAGAACGACTTATCTGGCCAGCTATGTGACGACGTCCTTCAATCTCAACTGATGTCTGGTGGCCTCAGTCCTAGTCGGCCGCAAGCAGCACCGAAGTCAACATGACCCATGTCATGCAGCTCCCCGCTACCTAGCCTTGATTCTCTCATTATTTCATTGTGGCATGGTGACACATATAGCCAACCATGTGGATCTCGTCAGTCACCACCTACACTCGCGGATGACAGGAAATCACCCGACTTTCTCGCGGATGACAGGAAATCACCCGACTTCTACCGGTCTAAGCAGGGCTAAGCATAAGATCGGTCACCTGTGTAGTAATAGTATCAGGTTCACATATATAGTAGACAAGGTAGATATGCAGCAACGGTTTCAAACCAACTCCTATACTTAAATGCACAAACATACGATTTAATAAAGACCGGTGCATTTATAAAAAGAGATAGGTGGAGGCTTAGGAATGCTCCGGGGCTTGCCTGGGGTTCAGCACTAAGTTAGTGTTTGTTAGATGACACTTGTTCGACGAGCATTTCCCATCCAAGCACTCGATTAGTCCTTCCACCTTCATGATTAGTGCACCACACCGTCTTGTGGTTAGTTCCATCATCATGTCCTTCACTCCACGTGTTCATCTATCGTACCTAAATGAGATGCACAATGCACATGTATGAATAAAAGGAAGTAATACAAGGCATGTTAATCTACAGTCACTGAACCATGAGATAACAAACACACCAAGCAAAGCAACATGGAAGCAATCATAATCTCACATAGGTATTTTAAGGACAGCAAGCACAAGATTCAACCATAACTGAAGCTATATACATCCAACCATGGTGATCTAAGCCTTTCTGGAAAGATATTAAAATTTTCTACAACTTTGGTATTATCCTCTTGAGATAATTTAATTCATATAAATGTCAAACAACACAAAGAAGGAAGCTCTGTCTAGACCTGGACAGATTCTGTCCTCACACTTCAAACAACCAAAACTAGAGATCTAGGCCACCAAAAGGGATGATCCTAGACAATTTAGAAAGCCAATGAAATTTACTAAAACTCTTATATTATCACCAAGAGGTGATTCAAAGCATAACTTAGTCAAATAATGCAATCAATCAGATCTACACAGAAAATTGGCAAAACCTGACAGCAGTCGTCCAAAAGCCCTAACTCCTAAACTATCAGGCCTATGACCATGAAACTTTAGGAAAAGCTATAAAATGAAGTTAGCTACAACTTTTGTATAGAACACATTCTCATGCAACATCATTTTCCTAGGTAAATCATCACAACAACAGGGACTATGCCTGCAGCCATTTTCAGCGTATAAGCAAAACATGCTTTTCCTTTATTTATCACCTAAGCACACATAGTGATGAGCTATTTAGATAGCTCCAAACATGATTACGTGGTCATACAAGACTCATCTCAGACCAAAACATATTAAGGAATCACAAGAAACATATATGCATTCATTTGTCTTTAATTATTCACTCATTATTACATAAAAACCCATTATTTAATTATTTAAGTTATATGGTAAACATCTCAAATGAGTCCCAAACTTTTATGAGAGCTAGGTGATTACAAGTCATGACCAAGGTTCAAATCTTACATGCTCAGGTTCCATAATTTAATTACTACAAAATAAACAAATTTATAATGCAATAAAGCATTGGAGAGTAAGATAAATGTGAAACTCAACATTTTATTCAAACACATGACCATATTATTGTTTCTCAGGTTACTACAATATCATATAAAGGTAGTGGAACACTATTTTCCATTTTTACCACAATATATTATTTATAAAGCATTTAAATCTACTTAATAGGCATAAAACAAGATAAATCAACAACTCAGTCATACTTGTGGCATAAATCATGAAATTTTAACCATACATTATACATCATACAGAGAGTCTACAATTAAATTTTCATGGCATTTGGAGCAATATAACTTCAGATACAAAAATAACAAGCAATTCAACCAATTATTTCCTATTTAAAAAGATAAATGTGAAACACCAATAAAATAGTAAACAACCTAAATGTTTTATATTTTTATGAGCTAGTGCATGTCATTAGAAGACTAACAAAATTGGAATCACCAGATTTGGACTTCTAAAACCCTAGATATGAGCAAAAGCAAGTTAAATTATTTATTAAACCACTTTTCAATATTGAATTTCTACAGCACAAAAATGTAAATAACACAGCACATTTTATGGATCTAACATGCAGAACACTTCACCACTAATCTAACAAAACAAGTTTCATAAATTTTGGAGCTGCCAAATATGAGATATGAATTTCTAAAGAACTGCAAGAATCTGAAATTTTTGATGCACAAATAACCACCGTGGGTCCCACATGTCATAGACACAAAAGAGATACAGAGAACAGGCTGCTGTTCTTCTTCTTCCGTCGTTCGCTCGCACAGACAAAGGAGAGGAAGACGGCCATGGCCATGACTGTCGGCTGGCTCCGGCCAGCGGCCAGCCGAGCAGCGGCGGAGCAGGGCCGCGGCCGGCCTAGGTGGCCAGCGCACCCCCCCAGTGGTGGCAGCACGGCCGGAGCTGGCCCGAGGCGCCTGGTCCGCGCGTATGTAGCGGCAGTAGCAGCGTCCACCGCGGCGAGCGGCGCTCCGGCGACGAAGGGCACGGGGAAAAAGGTTTTCCGAGCACGGCACGAAGAGAGGATGATGATGGTGCCATCGATTTGGTCAGAGGAGCACCAGAGGTGGAGGAACAGCAAGGGCAGCGGAACTCAAGCTCGTCGGCAATGGTGGCCGCGTCCGTGCCTATGGCCAGAGAGCAAGGGAAGGGATGGGAAGGCGAGAGGATGAATGGGAAGGAAGGAGGAAGGAGTGGAGAACGCCGTGGTGTCTCCTTTTCTCGGGCAGAGGCGAGGACAGAGGTGGAGAGGTGGCCGACATGGAGCAGCGAGCTCCAGAGCTCAGTTGCCGCGTGTCCTTCATTGGGGCAAATCGACGAGTAAATGGCGGGTTTATTTCTGCCGCGCTTCGGATACGATTTTGGGCATCTTCCCGGTATATTCTGATCTGATGCCTTAAAGAAAAGTCATTCACCTCGGCACGCTCTACAAAAGTGGTGAAGGGTGCTCAGCCATTTGACAACTGGATTAAGAGATAATTAACCCCGAAGTGGCTGCTGCCAACAGGTTAATTACGATCAAAGATCGAGTGGCAACTCTTGTCAAACGAAGTCGGATTGACCTCAAATTTGAATATGTTGTGCTCCAAAGAGTTTGTGACAACTTTTATATTTGGTCTAACTCAAGTTGCTTAACGAAATTTGGAGAACATGGAAAGGCCATGAAATCAACACCATTTTCAGACTTTGAATTTAATCAAGTCCTGTAATCAGATTTTTCTTCTGTCTTGTGTCTACTTTTTGGGGCACTTAGAGGTTGAATCATAACTTGGTCCCTAAATAACATTTGTTGTAATCCAAAATATCTGTAACTTTTATTTTGGGTCAAACTTCATATCTTGCTCCAAAATAATATTTCCACTTTGGTCAAACTAATGTAATTAGAGAGCTCAAAGTAGATGTTTAGGCCAATAAAGGTAGTTTCTTGGCATTTGCTCAACATGAGTCCTTCATGACTTTCGTTGTAGAGTTCAAGTAGAGTTGTTTGGGCAAGGTTGCAAGGTTTGGTTGACTTTGCATGCTCATCTTCACTTAATCCATAAATCCAATTAAGTGAATAACTTGTCATTCCATGTGAATTCTCAGTTCGGATCTTTATGAACCATTTCCAATGATCATGGTAGATGAAGATGAATGTGAGATAGTGATCAAGATCATGGATTGAGACAACTTGGTTAAGTCCACACTCGCTGGTTAGCTCGTGACTAACACCTGGGGTGTTACAATCCTAACACACCTGCTTCAACCGTAACATCGTCCTGGTGCTTGCCTAATGATAATATAGTCTAATACTCTAATACCAATGTTACCATGGTAGTTTCCTATTTGAACTGAATCATCTGATCAGAAAGTTTCAACAAGCAAGGCTCCGTCCAGTAGTCCAGTGCACAGATCAAGCTGTTCCCCTGCTAAACCAATATGCTTCATGACCTATTCTGTTTGCTGACTTAGTATGTTCATCCATGCTCTAAACTTACATGAGCCACTCAGTAGCACAAGAATCTGTGTCGTCAGAACATGCTTCTTGTGATGATGGGCTATCACGAGGGCGAGAGCCAAAAAAATGTTACACACTTAAAACCAAAAAGATGATCATCGAGACACACTGCCTTTGCTTTGTAAATGTGCCATGACAGGTCAAGAGCTTCCAAATTGGGCCCTGCAGCCGCGTCCAAATATTTTGACACTAATGCGGAGAGCGCCATCGCGCACCGATTAAAAAAAAGTGTTATATAATTTGAAGTAGAACATACTAAGATGTCTAAAGTGATTGTACGGCTGATCATACAGCATGGATTTTGTGGTTTTCGTTACAATATAGGCTACTATTTGGAGTGATGCTAATACTAATACTTGACGATGATAAAATTTACTCCATAATAAAAAAAATAGCTGCGCTAAATTTCTATTTTAACATAATAAAATTGTTGAGACCCTTAAACTGAATTAAATAAAAAGCAAAGTTGTTGTCATAAAGAAAATAAGAAGCAAAGCAGTGGCACCTTTCTCTGACCCGCTTTATTATTGCCAAGCAGCCGTTCACAGCTCAAGGAATTGTAGCGTAGCGATTGCAACGTGTACATGTCATATATAAAAAGAGAGAGAGAGAGAGAGTGAGAAGCATCTTAAAATTCTATCCTGCAAACCATGCATATGACGTTTACGGCATGTTTAATACCACATTACAGCTGTGAAACAGGAACTCTTAAAAAAGTACTTAAGTACCCTTGTTAATGAGCCGACCAACTAACAATGGGAGGAGACAATTTTATAATAATGTGTGCACATCAGCTGTCACTATTGAAAGAGTGCATTACTCAATGTATTACTCAGGCATAGTCAGTGTACATATATAGGCTAGGTGAGAAGTCACGGTAGACAGGCCCACGAGCCCAATTACATTCTAATACTCCCCACAGTCTAAACTGTGAGCACCGCGAACATTAAGACTGGACCTAAACTCGAAGAAGACGGATGTTGGCAATCCTTTGGTGAAGACATCGGCGTACTGCGACGTAGTGGGAATGTGCAGGACACGAACTTCACCGAGGGCGACTCGTTCTCTGACGAATTGCAGATCAATCTCAACATGCTTGGTTCGCTGATGCTGGACCGGGTTGGTGGAGAAGTAGATGGCACTGACATTGTCATAATATACCACAGTGGCGCGGCGAAGAGGGTGGTGAAGCTCTTGCAGAAGTTGTCGCAACCAGCAGGCTTCAGCAACACCGTTGGCCACAGCCCGATACTCCGCCTCAGCATTGGACCTGGACACCGTTGGCTGATGTTTGGACGACCAGGAGATGAGATTGTCCCCGAGAAACACCGCATACCCAGATGTGGATTTGCGCGTGTCAGGACATCCCGCCCAATCAGCATCCGTGTAGACCGTGAGATCAGCTGGTGAGGTCCGGTGAAGATGAAGACCAAGATCCAAAGTGCCCTGAAGGTAGCAGAGAATGCGTTTCATAGCGCCAAGATGCGGCTCCCGAGGGTCATGCATATAGAGGCAGACCTGCTGAACAGCATAAGCAATGTCCGAACGGGTGAAGGTGAGATACTGAAGTGCTCCAGCAATACTGCGATAGTGAGTGGGGTCGGCGACGGTGACACCATCAGCAGAAAGCTTGGCATGAGTATCAACAGAAGTACCGCAAGGCTTGCAGTTAGTCATACCGGCACGCTCCAGAATATCCAACATATACTGACGCTGTGAGAGAAATAGACTGTCCTGGTGGCGCTGAACACTGACTCCCACGAAGTGATGCAGGGACCCCATGTCGGTCATAGAGAATTCTTGGCGGAGAGCTGCAATGATCCGCTGAAGAAAACCCATGGAGGAAGCCGTCAGAACAATACCATCAACATATAGTAGCAAGAAAGCCATCTCTGAGCCTCGGCAATATATGAACAAGGAAGTGTCGAACTTTGCTTCAGTGAAACCATGAGAGGTGATATGAGAGGCAAAGCGACGATGCCAGGCGCGCGGTGCTTGCTTCAACCCATACAGAGACTTGTTCAGGCGGCACACATAATCTGGACTGGAGGAGTCGACAAAACCAGCTGGCTGAGCACAGTAGACTGTCTCAGACAAAATGCCATGGAGAAAGGCATTCTTCACATCGAACTGATGGATGGGCCATGAGCGAGAGAGCGCCAAAGTCAGTACTACGCGAATGGTTGCTGGCTTCACCACTGGACTGAAAGTTTCATCACAGTCAATTCCCGGACACTGTGTGAAGCCGTGCAAGACCCACCGAGCCTTGTAGCGGTCGAGAGAGCCATCGGACTTGAATTTATGGCGAAATACCCATTTGCCTGTGATAAGATTGACGCCGCGTGGTCGAGGCACCAGTGACCATGTGTCATTTGCTTGCATGGCATCGAACTCCGCCTGCATAGCAAGGCGCCACTCAGGGTCCGCTAGAGCCGCGCGAACAGAGGTGGGCACCGGAGAGAGGGTCGCCGTGTGAAGGTTCAGGCGGTCGACGGGATGACGAGTACCATCCTTGCCACGAGTGTGCATGCTGTGCGCATTAGTGACAGGAGTGATTGCCTGGGGCGTCGTGGCTGTAGTGCGACCAGTGAGGCAACCGGCGCCGCTGGCAAAAACCTGGGATGTGGAATCCGCAGGGGCAGCAGCACCGGTTGGCCCAGAAGAGGCCTGGCTGGGCACGCCGGTGGCAGCAGCACGGCTGCTGTGTGCGGCTGGGGCAGCAGTGCTGCTGCTGGGGGCGCCGGGGACAGCACCGCTGCTGCTTGGAGTGCCGGGGGCAGCAGCGCTGCTGCTGGAAGCAGCGCGGGCGGGCGCCTGCATGGGCGCCGATGCACCAGCCGGCGGTGGGCTGGGTGCAATCGCACGGCTGCTGCTACGGGTACCTGCATGCACAGCTCTTGACCCATTGGGTAAAGACAAATCATCAGTGTTATCCAAAAAATCAAGTGCGGTGGGATCCTGGGGCGAGGTGGACATATCGGCAAAAGGAAACACCGTCTCATCAAAGACAACGTGTCGGGAGATGATGATCCAATTAGAATGAAGGTCAAGACACCGATAGCTTTTGTGATCAGAAGAATACCCCAGGAAGATGCACAAGGAGGAACGTGGTGATAATTTATGTGGAGCTATAGATGACAGGTTGGGATAGCAGGCACAGCCGAAAACACGAAGGTGGGTGTGGGAGGGCTGCGTGCCGTATAGTGCGAAGTATGGTGTTCGGCCGTCTAAGGTTTTGTAGGGTGGCGGTTGAGGAGATAGGTAGCAGTGTGAAGGGAATCCGCCCAATAAACCGGAGGAAGACTGGCCTGTAACAGAAGAGAGCGCACGATATTATTGATGGTGCGAAGAGCGCGCTCAGCCCGCCCGTTCTGCTGAGAGGTGTATGGGCACGACATCCGAAAGGCAACCACGTGAGTGAGGAAGAATGTGCGGCCGAGGAATGATCAAATTCACGGCTGTTATCGCACTGAACTGCCTTGATAGTGGAGTCAAATTGTGTGCGCGCATATGAGAAAAAATTAGTGAGAACGGTAAAGGTGTCGGACTTGAGGCGTAAAGGGAATGTCTAGCTATAGTGTGTGCAATCATAAGAATAACAAGATAATATTTGTAGCCAGACACAATAACAATAGGAGATGTCCAAAGATCACAATGTATTAAATCAAATGGGCGAAGTGCACGAGAGTTTGACAAGCTAGAAGGGAGGCGCACATGGCGACCAAGCTGACAAGCATGGCAAACATGAGTGTCATGGCGCTTATTACATGTGATAGCATTGGAACTAAGGAACTTGGACAAAGCTTCATGACCAACATGACCAAGGCGGCAATGCCAAAGGGTGGCGGAAGGTGCGGCAGCAGTGAGGGCGGTGGCGGTGGTGCTGGGTGGTGCCGGCGAAAAGAACGAGTAGAGATCTCCCGTGCTATTGCACCTGGCGATCACGTTCCATGTTTGTAAATCCTTCACAGAAAGGCCGAATGGATCAAATTCGATGGAACAGTTGTTATCAGTGGTAAAACGACGAACGGAAATTAGATTCTTAATAATGTTAGGTAAAACTAAAACATTAGAAAGAACTTGGGGACGTCGTGTGGTAAAAAAAGGAGTGTGATCCGATGGAAGTAACAGGAAGCGAAGCCCCATTACCAACAATGATAGATGAAGGACTTGATGACAAGGGAGTGTGAGAGGATGAAATTATACCAGCGTTGTTGACCATGTGAGCACCGGCGCCGGAGTCAACATACCATTCGCTTGGTCCGGATGGAGTTAGCGACATGGTGCTGAAGTTGCTGGCGAGGGAGGACGTGTCGAAAGACCCTCCCTGCATGGGAGTCCATGCCGGCTGCTGCGGTGGTGGCGGAGCGTAGCCGAACCTGGGTGGTGGACCGACGCCGTAGCCATACGGCGCCAGGTTGGGCTGCAGCTGGGGCTGCGGCACAGCCGCGAGCGCTACCTGTGGTGGACGAAACGGCCCACCGGGAGCACTGCTGGAGGGCTGCTGGTGCGGCCAAAACTGAACCATACCTCCCCAAGTGTTGTAGAGGAGGGGAGGCAGACGGGAGCCGCTGGCAGCAGGTGCACCGCCCTGCTGGTTCTGCTGCTGCTTGCCACCACGGCCGCGGCGCTGTCGGCGGTTGCCCTGGCCACCAGCAGAGCTGCCCTGGCCGCCGCTGGAGGCGCCCTGGCCGCCACCAGGGCTGCTGCGACGGGTGGAGGGGGCGCGGGCGACGGAGCCCGACAAGTCGGTGACGAGGGCCGACGGCGCGGGGGCAGGTGGTGGTTTGGTGTCGGCGGTGACGTCGTTGAGATCAATCTCCTCAAGGAGCAGAAGCGTGCGTGCCTCCGCGAAGGTCAGGAATGGCTGGCGCAGCTTGATGTTCATCACCATGGGGCGGAACTTGGTGCTGAGACCTCGGAGCAGCGTGAGGACGAGGGTGCGGTCGCCGACGGGATCGCCGAAGTCGCGTAGGGTGGCGACCATCGTCTCGAGGCGACGGCAGAAGTCCGTAATGGACGTCGACCCTTGCTTCACCGTGCGGAACTCGGCGGACAGCAGCAGCGCACGCGACTCGCGCTGGCCGAGGAACTCGTCCTCGAGGTGGAGCCAGGCGACGCGGGCGTTCGGGTTCTTCAGCATGGTGGACTGCTGAAGGTCGGCATTGATCGTCCCGTAGATCCATGTGAGGACGGTGCAGTCCATCTGCACCGACGCCGGCCGATCGGCGTTGACGACATCGGTGAGAACGTGATCGGTGAGGGCATATTTGCCCAAGACGACGAGAAAGAGGGCACACCAACGGGTGTAGTTGTTGGCGACGCGGTCGAGGACCACCGGCACGAGCACCTTGATGTTGAGGACGGCAATGGCGGCAGCGTGGACGTCGGCGTGCTTGGCCTCATAGGCGTCGAGGGCGGCGGTGTGGGCGGTCTCAGCTTGGCGACGGCGGGCGTCCTCGGCGTCGCGTTCGCGCTGTTCGCGTTGTTCGCGAGCGGTACGCTCGGCTTCGGTCTCTGCCATGAGACTGGGTCGGACGGACGACGGTCGGCGTAGAGGTAGGGACGGGCGTCGCTGGCGGCCAGAGCACGTGGATGACCCGCGACGTAGATCACGCGGACGTAGACGTGAGGCAGATCACGTACAGCACGTAGACGTGAGGCAGATTGCTGCCCTCCAGGTGCTGTGCGTGGACGTAGTCACGGGTAGACGTCGATCGGATCGCGTGAGGCAGATGGAGTCGATCACGCGCAGACGCCGATTGGATCGTGGACTCCCGAGCGATCACGCGCGGGAGAAGAACGGTGGCCGGCGAGCGGAGAAGCCCTGCGACGGCGGCACGGCGAGAGGACGCCCGTGCAGGGAAGGGAGGCCGGCGAGCAACGTGCCCTGCGGCGGCCTGGAGCAGCCAATCGTGAGGATCAGCGGCGGCTGAACCAACCGGTCGTAAGGACCGGCGGCTAGGGTTAGTTGTGCGGAAGCGGAGGCATACGGATCGTAGCCTCGCATGATACCATGAAAGAGTGCAATACTCAATGTATTACTCAGGACATAGTCAGTGTACATATATAGGCTAGGTGGGGAGTCACAGGTAGACAGGCCCACGAGCCCAATTACATTCTAACAACTATATCACACACCAAAATTAGTGTCACACATCTGTCGCTATAAATAGTTATTTAGCGAGGTAACATAGTGCATTATTGACTTGTAAAATTTTCTTTCATGAAAATATAGTGAAGGTAGGTTGCCCCAGAAACCTTTGGATTGAAGTGTGGCAAAGATTAGTGGATGGCAACATTCAAACCTTGGATCGTTGAGTTGGCGCTAGCTAGTCACCGAGGCTTTAGAGTCTAGGGTCTTACACGGAGGCATGCCAGATAGTATTATAGTCCTTGAATTCTTGCACAAACGCCTTGTCTCTCTTGATATGTGAAACGAACATGACAAATTTATGAGAAAACCAAACGTTGGGAAATAAACAGCATGCATTCAGGAAAAAAGTTTACCTCTGCCACACGAAATGAACAATTTCATTAAAACATTCAGCATAAGCAGCATAGTGTCATGAGAAAAGATAACCACATTTGGCCCTAGCTCGGTTCTGCATCTCAGGTGTCCGGCACGAAAAGATTCCGCACATATCCAATAGCAACAATTATTTGAGTAGAAATGTAAATTTGAAATGGCATATAGAAAATATTCTCAGCCTTCAGCTTCAGTGACTGCCCTGTAGTTATATGAGCTGTGAAACCGCAGCAACAACATGATTTGCGACTGTGGTAGAAAAGTACAGTGATGCAATCGTACAATGCAGAGTGGGAGGGGGCATAATATTGTATCAACCAAACTGCAGGCCTCTTGATATGGTGATTGAAACGGACATGAAATCCATGCAAAACACATGCAAAAAAAATGTTGTAATTGAAATTTCTCGGGTTCACATGCATGGTTAGATCAAATATTAGCATATCACTAATCCAATTCATTCTATATTTAATATGGAATAAGGTGCGGTAGCAACCAAGGAGGAGAACTGCTATCATACGTAAAATGGGACTGCCACAACTTATCAATCCAATCTTTTTAAATCATGAAAGTGATAAAGAAATGTTTTTTACGTGAAAGTAATGTGATTAACTAAGCAAAACCTTTGATGTTGAAACCACTATAATACTGCAATAAAAATTATGATATCCCAAAACACAACTGGAAGCCTTTTTCTTAAATAAACCAGTATAGCTATTAACGAACAACATCTAGAAAGGTCAACCATATTAGGTAGGAATTGAGAAGTGAAGTAAACTCATTAATTCGTTGCTGCTAACTTACCATTCTAAATGATTTAGAAAGATTTCTTCTTCATTCAAAAGGTGAGAATGGGGAAGAATAAAAGAGCAAAGCTAACTTGGTAATGCCAATGCCATCAATGATGGAGGCACATGTTCACTCAGATGAAGAACAAATGCAAGCAACACCGTCATGGGAAAGCTGGCCAAGAAAATGATACTGAGATTAACACGTGCACCAATTTTCTACTGACCACATCCAGTTAGCACTCCTACATAATTCACAGAATTATCAATCATGCAACACTGTGCCACTTCTTTTAGTTTTCTGAATGAGCTGCTCATGAACTGAAGAGAGTGGTGTGAAATGAGACTAACCTGAAAGGTAAGTATGGAGCCCATCTGTTAAAAAAAGACATCACAAGAACTGGTATCATTCTAGCAATCTATGTGACAACTTCAGGTACATTGTTGTACATATAACCCCAGAAAAGGTGCGTAGCAGAATCATGGTAGAATGGAGCAGTTAAGATTGCAGATAAGGCTATACACATGACCTGGAGGTGCTGGATTTGCTGCTAGGGGCTCATCGACACCAACTTCATCTGAAACGACAACTGTGCTGCAGAGAAGGGAAAAAAGGAAATATAAATACACCAATGTAATATACGAGAAGGAATGTTCATATAGCCTGGCTAACTTATGGCTCTACAAAGACCAAATGTGACCATAAACAACAAAGCACCTGTGTTTAGACTGCAGCATAACACAAGCTAATTAGAGACACGAATAAGGTAAAAAAGAATTCACATCTAATAATTACCACATTGACAACATAGAAGATACACGATATATGTCAGGCAACAGGTAGATAGCGAATGTCACTGTTTATCCCATATGCTTTTAATGAAATTGTGAATCCAAGAATTCAGTGAGTACTTAGAAGTTGAGCCAGGACAACCTTTAGATAACCGATAGGAGGCGTTAAAATCATCTTTACAGAAAATTTGTTGTCTTTTCAGGCACCAGTTTTATCAACACAAAAAATGGAGGAGTTTCTAAGAAAAAATGGAGAGAAACCTTCAGTCACCTTCCTTTCAGTCGGAGAAGCCCAGTAAGAAGTTCTGAACCTGTACAAACCCCATAAGCCATAGCATGTGCTAAGATCATAAAAATTAACACATGAGACACTACCGACAAATGAAAAAAGTCAGACAACAGGTGAACTATGCATCGGTGCAAGAAAGTAATGATACCTTTTATGGTCTGCTAAATTTCATTGCTTATCGCATATGTTGTTAATCAAACTGCAAATCTGAAAAGTGAGCAGCAGGTGCTAAAATCATCAAAATGAGCCCATTCAGGCACATCTTCAGACACAGTGAGAAGCGATAGCAGGTGCCGAAATCATTGTTAAATTCAAAACAATAAGCCAAGAGTGACCCTATGAACTCCCGTCCATGTAGATTTATATATAGTCCATCAGGTAACCAAACCAGTGAAAAATGCTAGCTCTAAATTTGTGGCGCCTCCAAAAGATTCAGGTTCATAGTTTATAAACAGGGTAACAAAAAACCATACCACTTCAGTAGCAAGCATTGGAGCAAGTTGTTTAATCTTTTCTGAATATTCATTCATCTTTGCTTTTGAAAATCTTAACCTACAGGAACTAACGACTGTTTAGACATTCCTGTCATAATCGACACCCAAAGTAGCAGATGTAAAAATCACTACTATGGATCAGCGAGTCAGTATTCTAATTATTCTAAATAAACAGGAGTAAATACAGCTACAAAGTTTGGTGGTGCAGGACATGGTACCTACTACATTACCTAAATAAAAATGTACAGTCTTAGAGGCTGCACAAGCCTATTATGTTTGTATAGTGAGGAAGTACATTAGGGTAACCTTAAAACAAAAGGAAATTTTTATCTTATTTATTACAAATGAACTAATAGGCTGGTATTTTGGAATCAACAGAATGAAAACTAACGAACATTTTAACAGGCATCAATGAGGACTATAACAAAAAAAAAAAAAAAAAATCATTGATCAGGAGTTATACAACGACTTATACGAACTTGAGGATATATTTCCAAGCAGCCCACTAATTCATGCAGTTTCTAGGTGATGATGACAACCCCAAGTTAACCATGCAGCTAAGCTACTGTATAACTGAAATTAGGCAGGCAAAGAAATCCTACCTATGCCCAGATAAAGCAGCATGGCTGTAGCCAACATTAATCTTGAACTCTCCTGTATCATGCAATACAGGGAAAAGGGTGCTTCAGATAACTTTTAGAACTAATGATTGAGCTGATAGAAGCCTCACCTGCAGAAAACCCAGGAACAACGGTTTTGAATCTTGTGTAGTAAAGACAATGCACTACCAAAATTACACACCGGAAGCTATAAACAAACAAGATTGAACTACCGTTGAATCCATGTTTGTTCTGTACTCAACATCTTCTGAACATAGCCAGCATAGAAGCAAATGATCAAATAAACTGTGCCACAAAATCTAGCAGCCGAGGTAAACAGCGGCCATCGCCGCCGGCCAACCGAGGCAGGCTCGTGACGCAGCGAGAGCAAAAGACTGCATGAAGCCTGGAGGCTCGTGGCAGGTCCAGAGTCCAGCTCAACCTTTCATGAAGCTTTGTTGGAAACCAGAACCGAGTCACACTCCATTTTCTTCATGTTGGCGGCAATTCTAATGAGCTAGGCAGTTTGGGACAGAAAGAAATGTGACTTGACTCAGCTAAGGGGACTTTTAGAAAATAAATCAACTTGCTGTTTTTTAGGGCAAAGTTCAAATTTGAAAAGTTATTTGATTTATGAACCCAGAACCTGTTGTAATTTTCATTTGCTCCTCTTGAACTCCTGTTTGTTTCATGTAACGCTACCTTTGGTTAATAAATTTCTCTTATATAGGGATTAGGGACCATCCAGTTTCGTTAAACCTGTGCTCACCTGCCAAGGCTTCAGTTACCAGTGTGCATGTGCAGAATCCAGGTACTCCTGTTATGTAAGAAACACAAAGAACAGTGAACAGGACCATTGAACAACAGCCCCATGTTTTCTTCATCATTAGGCTAATAGTTATACTCCATCATTCTGCTTATCAGTAGGCACCACACCACCGCCAGGCTCCTTACATTGCCAGGCTTGCATTGCAGCAGGCCCCATGCAAAAGACTGCATCCACTGGACTCTGGACAAGGTGTACCAAATCAAACCAGTGGCCAGGGGGCCAACAAACTGGAAAGAAACCACCCCATGTTTATTTCCCCATTTCTTTTCAGAAGATTACACATGGTGCACATGAACAAACCAGATCCCAGGAATATAAAAATGATTCCTATGCTTTCACATTATCATGCCCCCATGCAAAACAGTAAGGAATCTAACAAAACACTTGCAGAACAAGCTCATCACAAGGATGTCATCATTGCATCACCTACCTTCTTCCGTAGTATCACAACACCATCAGGAATGGCTGTATTAGCCTGTCCACAGCCAGCCTCTGCATTTGACATAGCAATCGATCCAGCAGCAGTCTTGTCTGCTGCGACTGCGATCATGAGACACATCGTGCATGTCTTTACAGACAAGCCACATGCACATGCAAAAATTTAGCGGTTGGTTGGATAGTCCACCTCACCTCCACACATGAGCCAGAACAAATAATGTGCAACCTGCCTTTGATCTGTTAGCATGCCACTGTCGGTCTTGGACATTTATCTTGTGACAGAAAAAAAAAAAGCTAAAACAAAAATGAGCTATGCTAAAACAAAAATGAACTATGTCAGTGTCAATACAATGTCTACAGCTCCCATTTCTGAGTCTTAATTCAACATGCAGGAGTTGTGAAAGACCTGAACTTACCAGTATACAGACTATATGATCAATTTTGACCACGAGATTACCAACTGTGTGGTATCAATAATTGTCATTATACCAGATATGAACAAATTTACAACAAGAATAAGCAATATCTATACACCATAACTAAAGAATAAGACAAAACTAAATTGCTTCAAATATTCCAACTCCTCTAGAAACTAATGAAACTATTTGATGGCAAGATGCCAACTTGCCTTCAGATCATAGGAAGGGCTTCTGTGGTACGGTTGGACCACACTCCAAAATTGTTTCTCCTTCCTAAGCCTACTTGCAAAGGGAGCAAAAGGTTTCACTCTTCGTAGTAAAACCTCATTTGTTCTTTCTTCTGGATACTCTGCTGGAAACTGGCACCATTGATTCGAAGCTCTCATATCCATCTTCAAACACCCTGCTGTGACGTAACAACTGGCTAGCTGAATCATACCCCATGAGTCGATGGAGTGCCGAGTCAGAATCCTTCTTGCCACTTTGTGTGGCATCAAGGCTACTAGATCCAGTATGAGTAGGCAAGTTTCTTGTGTACGATGCTCCATAATCTTCACTGATACTAACAGGACCCCCTGTGAGGCACTCAGCATAATAAGAAGCAATATCATCAGTTTTAGAAACTATGCTATCATCCAGGTTGTATGACTCTTGGGCCACATCCACACTACCCTTTACATCTGCATTGTATACTGCAGGAAATGATAAAGCCAGAACCTTGGAGCACTTGCCGCATTGCATTTTGCCAACCTTTGCTTTTGATATGTAGACATCTGATGGCATTTGAACCAAATTGAAACAGCTATTGCAGATAGTGAATGGGGAAGCACCTGACAGAGGGCGTAAAATATGCTTTCTCACCACTCGTTTCTGCTCCTTGTAACTTGACCTAAGTGATTCATGGTCCAGAATTGTGCTTTCAGCGTACGAGGACTGGTAATATGAATTGAACTCCCATGGGTCATAATTGTGTGGTAGGCGTGTTTGAGCATGTCCAAAATGGCAATGTGTGTATGTATGGGTCGGAGAGAAAGGATTTGGTGGTGGGTACCTTGGCAGCCTTCCATGACCATAATAGGATTCTAGAGCACAGGAACTTGGAGCAGAATCACCTTCAACACTTTGAAGATGGTGCTCAACATCATAGCTATTGGATTGTTGTTGGTACTCTAGGCCTCTCTTTTGGTAACTTGTCTCCGAGCCCTTCTGGCTCGAAAGCCTACTTAGCTGATCTCTTAGTTCATCCATCTTTTTGAGCCGCTCGTGTCTACCGTTATTATTGAACTTGTTTGCTGTTCTGTGAACCAAATCGCCTCGACTGGGAGACCCACTTGAGAGAGAACTTGAGGTACCATCCATTTGTGACTCCATAAAGTTTTGAATTGACTGGAAATCTTCAGAATCAAGTGACCGTCCCTGACGAAGCTGGCTACCTCTAGATCTGAAGGTCATTTGTTCTTTGTTCTTATTAAAGCTAGCTAACTTGGACTGATTCCTCTTATTTGGCAAGCTTGAGAACCTAGCAACAGCTGCCCTGTTTTCTTGAATGCAGTTGGCCATATTTCCATCTTCCACAAAATCCTCTTCCTTTTCTTCAGTGGTATCGGGTATTGGCTCATCTTGTTGAAAACTTTGTTCAGATTTGACATATCCGGCACTGAACGAAGTGATGACTCTCATACAGACGTGCACTTTCATCCTCCAGGGACTGCTGATCTTTACCATGCTCATTCTCATGAACCTTCTTTGCAATATCCTCATCTGCAACAGCAACATTCATATTTTCATTTTCCATTAGGACCTCTTCATTTTCTCCAGCGCCATCAGTTGTCTCTTTATTTTCATGAACTCTCTCTGCAATGTGTTCATCTGCAAATACAAGATTATCACTGACATCAACGCAATTGGTCACAGTTGCCATCTTCCATACAGCGCTCTTCCATTTCTTGAGTGCCATCAGTTGTTAAATCTTCATTCCTACGAACTCTCTCTGCAATGTTTTCATTCGCAAGCATAGAATTATCATTGCTATGCACACAATTGGTCATGCTGTCATCTCCCATGCAGCCATCTTCCATTTCCTGAGTGCCATCTGCTGTTAGCTCTTCATTTACACAAGCTCTCTCTGCATTGTCTTCATCTGCAGACACAAGGACAAGATTATCATTCCCATGCTCTTTCTCATGGGAATCTGCAGGTAAAATATTACCACTGGTTATTATCTTGTCATCTTCCATTTCTTGATTGACATCTGTTGTCAGGTCATTTGGTTGAAAAGCTTGCTGAACTTTGATACTGCCATCATCTACTGAAGAGGTGCTTCCTTCAAAAGGATATCCACTTTCTGTGTTTGCAGGCTGGCAATCCTTACCATGCTCTTTCTCATGGATTCTATCTGCAATATCATCATCGGCAATCACAATATGCTCACTCCCATGAACAGAGTTGACAGTATTGTTGTTATCTTCAATACACTCATTTCCTTGATTGCCGTTGCCTATTGCCCTGCTTTCCTGGTGAGAAGTTTGTTCAGATTTGTGATGTCCACTGTCAAATGATGAGAGGCTTTCTTCATATGGATGCGCACTTTTAGCACCCAGGGCCTGTGGATCCTTGTCAAGCACATTTCCATGAACTCTACCTGCTCCCATCCCATGCTGCTCCAATGGCTCTTCTGCGTCGCTGAAAGACATCTCTAGTTCTTCAATCAATCGACCATGTGGATCACTTCGGGGGGCATCATTCACTCTGCCCCCTAGCATAAACCTGCGGCTACCCATTTGGTTACGCAGCGCATCACTTAGCCCGCTGCTTTCTGCTTCGTCAGAGAAGTATTCATCATCACTACTCAATGAAAGAGACCTCTCCAACTCTTCGATCAGAGCATTGTGAGACTCAACATGCACGCCTTCATACGTGAGCGGCCCCTCCTCCTTGTGAGCAGCCTGACTTTTCTCATACAGTGTCGTGCTCAGTTCACTAGTGCCAATATCACTGATTTTGCCTCCGTTGGCCTTTTCACCCGCGTCAACATTCTTCATTCTTTCAGTCAAGTCCGAACTAGAACCAGCCCCAGCATCTTCACCATGTCTCTCTTTGACCATAACCTCAGAGTTTTGGATATCCCCATCATCAGTTAAGGAGCATGTGTCCTCCTTCAGATGCTTGGCATGGGTTACAACACCACTATCTGCTGCAGACACAGTTCTTTCATGGACTGCGCCGTCACAGGAATCGATGTTGTTGGCATTGGAGGACACACTTCCATGAGCCATGGCCTCATGAGGCTGATCAACAGAGGACACAGCTCCCTGTTCGCCCGAGCAGATCGATCCGCTACTCTGGCCAGGAGATCCTTTCAGGCTACACGGAGAGCCAGTGCTGCGCTCCCCAGATTCCGAAATGGCTCGTGCCGCAGAGGCAGCACGATGCTTCGCTGCATCGGTGACACAACAACATACACCGATCAGATTGTTTGTTTGTTTGTTTTTCATAAACAAAGAAATGAAAGATGGATGGATGGGACGATTTGTACCTCTGAGAACCGTGCCACAGCCGCCGCACTTGTAGACAGGAATGGAGGGGTACTCGACGAGGAGCTGGTGGCATTTCGGGCACCTGACGAACCGCAGGCTGTGAGGTTCCATGGCCACCGCTTCCCTTCACCGGCCGACCTGTGTTCTATCGAGCTTGGACGGAGGCTAGATGCAGCAGGCACTCGAGTCAAATGGCATCCTCAATCAATCCCCTGTTGATGCAGATAGATAGAGATAAACAAAACGCCAATAAATAAATGCCCGGCACCAAAATAAATCACCAATAATCGCATCGCACCAGATCTAGGGACTGGCCTGGTTGGATTGGAGGGAGGAGCATCCAGCGGTAGTAGTACTACTACTACAACTACTACATCCGAGCTAGCGAGCGGCAAGAGTTGTGGTGGGGGGAGGAGAAAAAACCAACCTTTGGCGCTTCTTCCCCGCGGGCAAGAAAGCATGATCCTGAAGATTGCTCCTTGACACCTGGGCCTGTAGCCTGTTCCCTCCTCCTTCCGTGCCCTGATCAATCGCTCGCTTGGCCTGTCGGCGGCCGGCAGGCTGAGACTGCTGGTTGGCTGGCTGGAGTTTGACTCGGGAGGAGGATTGAGGAACGGAGGAAGAAGAGCCCAGCCCTGAGTCGACAGACCGACAGGGGGAGGGGAGGGCGCCGAGGAGAAGAGAGGAGTGGAGGAGAGGGTGGGAGGATGAGACAGGACAAACGTGGCGGCGCAAGGTCGGAGCTTTGCTGTGCGGCGGGCTCATTCACCCTTGCAAGTTGCGTGTCAGCATGGGTGGTGTGAGTGAGCCGGACTTGTCATTACTGCTGCTGCGGTCAATTTCCAGTCCGAGTCAAAATTAAAGAAAAGAAAAGAATTCCTCTTACTCAAGGCATCTTGTAGGGTTGACTCGGTAATACTACTAATACAGTCGTGTGTTACTTTATCACTGTTAGTATATTAATTCATGGAACATTCATCTGGCTTTACCAGAATATCTCAAAAATCACTTGTCAAATCTACGATTATATATTATGGCTATAAATAAAAAATAATAGAGATAAAATTGTTGTATTCCTCAAACATTTTTTACAGTGATGTGCTCTATAACTGAACTTTATTAATATTAAAGAGAGCGAATGTTTCTTTCTACAATCTCTCACTATCTCCGCTTCCTTGCATCGGTACCTCATTCTTTTTCGTCACTTAGTCAGTTTGAGCTCCAAAAACTTACATTTGTCGAACGCGAGCTCGTGTGTCGCAACATGATATTCTGCAGCCAGGTGGCCCATCTTCCACCTTTCTTCTTAAACTTCTAACATATGTGCAACAAAACCACCAATCAAAAATATTAAAAAAAAAAACACAAGAAACACACACATGTCAACGCTATCGAGAGGCTTGCCGTACGTAGAAAGGTAGTTGGAAGTAGGTTTAGAAAACTGTTGGAGTGATGCTCTAAGGTAGAGAATTACTTGGTGCAGTCAAATCGTTCCTCCAAACATAAGTCCATCCCAATAAACTCTTCATGGTTTATTGTCTAAATTATTATTACAATCTCGACTGGTGAATGAAGAAAAAAAAAACAGGAATAATGACCATTACGTACTCCTAGGTAGTATCAAACTATCAATGTACTGTGATAGTACGTCATTATTTAATTTTTTTCATCAATTATTACCCAAGCGTAACCAACATGTAATTCGATTTTGATTCCATCCAGATCAGTGCACGTGTTCGACTGCCTACCAACCAACCTAAAGATTGAATCGATCAACTAACTCTCTATAGGCTATGCCAAGTGAGTACAGTAACTAGTAGATGGAATAAAACTGTAGTGAACACACGTGAATTGGTTGTTGTGCCGACACTTTTATATTTGGACTTGTTGCAACTTGTCACGGTACCCCAATTCTGTTCTTCGTGAGTGTGACGCCTGACCAATCTGCTCTAGCATCATTTCAGTCATGGGCTAGGCCCAACTAGGTAACCTCAAAGGGCACCAAAAAGAAATGTTATCTTCCGCACGTGCAGGCCCATTTAAGCCACAAGTGGCCACATAACCATTGGTATGTCTTTGATTTTTGTTTTTTGCACCTCAGCGACAAGTCTGACAACAAATGTAAACAATTGTGTTATTCACAAAGGAAAAAGTCCACTTTATGTCCCTCAACTATCACAAAAGTCTGTTTTTCATCCCTTCAATTTTAAAATCGGGCAAAACACATCTCTCAACTTATGAAACCGTTCATATTGCGTCCTGTCCTGGTTATGAGTGGTTTCGAAGACGGTTTTGTCGTTTTCTTTTTTATTTATTTCAACTGAATCTTTGAAAAATCATAGTAAATAACAAAAAATCATAAAATGAAAAATCTAATTTTGTTGGACTCCATATAATTACATCTACACAATAAATATATAATATGGTATCCTTCAGTACAAAGTTTTTGTTGTACCTTTAGATCTATGCTTTTCTGTAATTAATTCATACTGTAGTTTTTTGGTCCAATTGTGGTGAAATTTTTATGATGGGCTAATTATTATATGCTTGAACTGTAATAAAAATTTCATACTCATTGGATCATGTATAACTTAGTTATAGATTTATTTCCGTTTAACAAGCATAAACATAAATAAATCTATAACTACATTATACATGATCCAATGAGTATGAAATTTTTACTACAGTTCAAGTATATAATTATTAGCCCACCATAAAAATTTCACCACAATTGGAGCATAAAAACTGCAGGTATGAATTAATTATAGAAAAGCATAGATCCAACGGTACAATAAAAACTTTGTACTAAAGCATACCATATTATATATTTATTGTGTAGATCTAATTACGTGGAGTCCAACAAAATTAGATTTTTCATTTTATGATTTTTCTTATTTACTATGATTTTTCAAAGATTCAATCGAAATAAATAAAAAAAGACAAAACCGCCTTCGAAACCATTCATAACCAGGTCAGGGACGCAATATGAACGGTTTCATAAGTTGAGTGATGTGTTTTGCTCGGTTTTAAAATTGAGAGATAAAAAGCAGACCTTTACGATAGTTGAGGGACCAAAAGTGGACTTTTTCCTATTCTAAAACTAATACAAGGATAAAAACTATAACTGTAAATCTCATCAAGAGCTATAACTTTCATGTAAAACTGTCTCAATTTGATATCATATAAGGGTACGCGCGATTAATATAGTGTTGAGACTTTGTTTAATTTTTTACCATCTTATAACAACCTTAAATGAAAAAATCAAGACATAAATCTTTAAATTTTATTAAGAGCTACTATTTTTATATACACATCATCTTCATTTAAGAAACGATGGGAGTGACGCAGTGAGAGTTTCCATGTGGATCGTTGTACACGGTGATAGCTCGTGCTGCGCTGATGCATGTGGCGTGACGAAGGTTTTCTATGTGAAAAACGTTGTCCATGGTAATAGATCATGCTGTGGTAATGCATGTGACACGAGAGCGTATTTTGGCACCGACAAATGGATTAGTTTTGAAAAAAAAAATCATCGATGTTATTTTTAGAAATAGTTTTGAAAAAAGTTAAAAATTAAAAAAAAATCTCATATATATAGGCATTCAGCAAAGGGTGCATATTTATATTTAACTAGCTCAAGATAGTACTTTTATGTATTATATAAACCAAGAAAAACCTTTGAATACTCACTCTTGGTTTTATAATTCTTGGCGAGCCGAATAAGTTTGAATTCAAACTTTGAAGTTTTGACTATCGGTAACTTTTAAAATATTTAACTTGCAGAGATGATAAGACAGCATGATAGCCTAGGTTAGTGTTAAAAGCACATTAAAAATTTACAAATTTATTGATTTGCGTACATTCCAATTGAAAAGATCATAGCCAAAATCATGTTTTGAAGACCGTGAGATCGTTCCAAATGATAAGAACTGTGGGACCGAGAGAGTACAGCTAGGGGAGGGCTAGAGCAAATCTAAAGGTGTGCACTTGCCTTTATAGGTATAAGTGTTTTCAATGCGTAGATGCATATATATATATATAGTAAAAATTTGGCAATTATCATTGTTTTTTATTTTTTTATTTTTGTATTGGATGCGGCTGCACCCACTAAACTCAGCCCCTAAGTACAACTGTACAAGATACCCCAAGTTGACATAAGCTAAACTAAACCCCTAGTGACAACGAATCAATGTACTCACTCCGTCTTAATAAAGAACATTTTTTCGAAAGACGGCAAAAGCTTTGCCAAATTTGTACTCTACGAGTGAAAATGAAAGAGGAATTTACAAGATCCTAGTTTACAAGACTAACAAAAAGGACCACTCTACATAGAACCAAGACTAGTAAAAAAGACCACCACTCTACTGGCACACTACTGAAAATCCCCCAGAGAAACTTTCCCAACTTTTCTAACTCTCAGCTGTTTGTATGGCCTTGGTCTTGTCGCCCACTGGAACTGTTCCACTGTCAACCTTAAAATACTAATCTAAAAACTCCAATAAAATTTTTTATTATTTATTTCCAATTTCCAGCATATATTAATTGGTAAATAAGGAGTTTTTGAATTTTATTCCTTCCAAGATATTTTGCATCCATTGGATTTATGCATTTGTTTGTATTTACTCAATATTGAAATCATATTGTATATAACACTAAATGAAAATAAAAAGGAAAAGAGAGTTACAATCGTTTCGCCAGCGGGTGCTAAGTCAGCCCGACCTTCCTCTCCTCACCTCACCGCGCGCGGCCCGCGTTGCGGCTCGGCAGCGCGCGCGCGACCGGCACACACACTCGCGCTCGCTGCCAACCCGACCCCGCCTGTCAGCCGCTCTCGCCCCCCACTGTTCTTCTTCTTCACGAAGGCGACGCGCCTGCCGGGGGTGTCACGCGAATGGCGTGACCCCGGTCCCACAGCCGACAGCATGGCAGAGCCCTGACCCCGCTGTCCCCCTCCTGTCCCCTCCTTCCTTGGCCGCCAAGCGAGCCCGCGTGCACCCTGAAGCCCTAGCGTCGAGCGGCCGAAGCCCTCTGATCTACCGAGATTAATCGCGGCCGTCCGCCATGGGAACCTACCAAGCTCGCCTATAAATTGGAGCACCCCGAAGCCCTACCCTCATTTCCCCTCGCCGCCACCGCAGCACAGACCGGCACACCGCACCAAACCGAGAGAGAGAGCGTAGGAGAAGGGCGGAGCAGAGGAGGAGAAGCTGCCGGAGCGCCGCCGCCGCGGAGCACGCCGGAGCCGGACACGGAGGAGAAGCCCGAGCTGCGGACGAGGAGCGACACGGCACTGCGATCGCTCTGCACGGCTCCGACTCGCCACTGCACCGCCATCCTAGCTTCACCGACACCACGGTGAGCCACCGCACGCCACGTCCGAACCTTGCCCTGCTTTTGCCATGGCGTTCCACCCTCGGGACGCGCAGGCACGAGCCTTTACCGGCTCGGGAAGATCACCTGGGCCATGCACTCATTCGACCGGCCGAAACCCCCGGACTACAAGCTTGCTAGACCGAGAACGCAGCACGACGCGTTCTCGGCGGAGCGCGCTCACCACCGACGCGTTCCGACGCCGAATCACCCGTTCCGAGCAATCCGTCTAGCAACCGTATAGGTTAGAGCGTCGTGGAGCACCGCCACGACCCCCTCGAGCTAGCTACGCGGATCTAAGCGCTAGAGGAAGCCTGAATCGCCTTGGCCGCGTGCGCCGCGACCTTACCGGAGCGCCGCCGCGAGCCGTCGCCAAAAGAAGGTCATGCCGTGGCTAAAGTTCGCCATCAGAGTGTTGTATGCCTCTCTGGCGTGTTGTATGCCTCTCTGGCCTCACCAATTTGACAAGACCGCATTCGATTGAACCAATACTTGGTCGTAGCCGCGATGCCGCCTTCCGCCGTCGTCGGCGACACGCCGCCGCCACAACCGAGCACCTTGGAAAGCTCGGTAGCCAAAATTGGTAGTTGGTATACCATCGCCATAGACCCTGGACGCGTATACATCTCCTAGAGGACCTCCTTAGCCCCGCCGGAACCTCACCGTCGCGACGACATCGCCGCCTACAGGTTCCGCCTCGCCTAAATCCGTTCCGAGTACCCCCGGTCGCCTCGCGCTGCGGAGAAAGGCCGCCGAGGTTCGCCAAGTCTGCCTCGGCACCGCCGCTAGATAGCCGAGCCCCGAATCACGACTGTCGCCTTGGCTACGTGCGCCTCCACCTCGTCGGAGAACCGCCGTATGCCGAGGGAGAGAAGGAGGCCATACCACGACTCTAATCCGCCACCATCTGGTCGGACGACTGCCTGAGCACGCCAATTGGGGAAAGCCGAGCCCTGTCTTGCCGAAATATGGCCATCGCCGCCCTGTCATGGTCCGCCGCACCGGAGAGACACCGCCGCCTTGAACAGACGCCCTGGAACCCTGCTAGCACCGAATCTCCGATTCGCCCGAGCCTCCCCAGGAGAGCTCGGGAGAGCAGCCCCTTCGGCGCCCAAATCTCCGATTCGCCCGAGCCTCCCCAGGAGAGCTCGGGAGAGCAGCACCCTCGGGCGCCCAAATTTCCGATTCGCCCGAGCCTCACCGGGAGAGCTCGGGAAAGCAGCCCCCTCGGCGCCCAAATTTCCGATTCGCCCGAGCCTCACCGAGAGAGCTCGGGAAAGCAGCCCCCTCGGCGCCCAAATGTCCGATTCGCCCGAGCCTCCGCAGGAGACCTCGGGAGAACGGCACCCTCGGGCGCCCAAATTTCCGATTCGCCCGAGCCTCCGCGGGAGACCTCAGGAGAGCGGCACCCTCGGGCGCCCAAATTTCCGATTCGCCCGAGCCTCCGCGGGAGACCTCGGGAGAACGGCACCCTCGGGCGCACCAAATGTCCGATTCGCCCGAACCTCCGCGGGAGACCTCGGGAGAACGGCACCCTCGGCGCCCCGGATCTCCGATTCGCCCGAGCCCCGCCGAGCTAAACCGAACTACGCCGAGCACCGCCAAGCTACCCCCGACCACCGCCGAACTATGCCGAGCTCCGCCGAGATACCCCCAACCACAGCCGAGCTACCACTGACCACCGCCGAGTCACGCCGAGCTACGCCAACTCCGGCAACTCTCTGGGAACCAGCATCGAACACCTGGTGGGCGACCATCGGGTCTGTGT
Source organism: Eremochloa ophiuroides (assembly GCA_038502445.1). Lineage (NCBI taxonomy): Eukaryota > Viridiplantae > Streptophyta > Magnoliopsida > Poales > Poaceae > Eremochloa > Eremochloa ophiuroides. The sequence goes on along the minus strand of JAHLJS010000008.1, from coordinate 39,970,226 downwards.
TCTGTTGAGGCACCACGTGCCGCATTACTGGACCCGCGCGCCACGTGGACCAATCCCAAGCTGCCCCTGATTAACCGACCAGTTTTCCCATTTTCAGAAAATAGGATAATCTTCGGAAATTCATAACTTATTCATACGATGTCCAAAAATTGCGCACCATATATCAAAATTCTCAGAAAAATGAGATCTACAATCTAAGACTGTGTTTGTGTGCATTTGGCTCTTTATTTTATTGGATTTTTCTGAAATACTCTATAGGAGTCGCTGACGCGACTATTTCGTGTTCGATTTCAGAGCCGGAGGAGGATCTGACTAAGGAAGACGACCACGAGTACTTTCAGGAGCTAGGAGACGACTACGAAGGTGCCACGTCCCACCAAATCCTTAGATCCTATTACGCATTGCAAATGACATTGTTGCTATTGCTTTATGATTATGTATGGATTGGTTGCATGGTAGTATATTTGAATTCCCTGCCTTGATAAGACTTTACCCTGCTATCCGCTGTTAGGTTAGCTGCTGCTTAATTTACTGTTACTCTTCCACTACTTTCTACTTGCTATATGCTATGTGGTGGAATTGGGACGGTGTATAACTGATTATAACCACTGGGAGAGAGTGCTGCGTGCGTCTTGGGTGCGTGGTAAGGGTTGATGTCGACCAAGTGGGATGTGAGACAAGCCCATGGGGCAAGTCGTGCCGGGGGTGCAACCTGGGCATCCCCAAAGTGAGATACCTGTGGCGGGTAAAGTTGTTGAGAAGGTTCCGGGTGGGATAGCCTTGGTGGTTTGAAGCCCGTGGACGGAGGTGCTGTGATAGCACGGGGAGAGTATCCCCTAAGTGGAGATGCCTGCTTGGTCACAACCTAGGATCTGACTAGTGACCGGAAACATCTGGATTCCCTTGCTACTCGCTCGCTTCTGATGGGCGGGAGACGGCTGGACTACTTGGTAGGGCGGTGCCACTACTGCTAGGTTGAGAGGTGATAAGGGTGGACGGTGACGGATGGCGGATTCCCGTACCGTTCTAGATGCGCAGTACCACTGATGGGGCCCGGTACTGCGTCTCCCAGTCTCAGCATGACGGTGTTGGATCCGGAATATCCCAGGGCTGAGTGGTAGGGTGGCATCGACCTAGGCAAGCAAGCACCCGGAATTCTGCCTAGATGATTGTACAGCATCGATGATGGCTAATCTTGTGAGTAGTAAAACCTCTGCAGAGTGTATGGTTGATCGATCGATATATAAGTCAACTCGTTGGCTATGGACCTTTCCTAATGTTTCTGCAACCACTATTAGATGAGAGCATATTCTTTTCTCCCCCTGGATAACATTTTTCCGGCAGTGTACCCGTTGTGGTAGTGTGCCGCTGAGATAGGCCCGAGAGGGAGTTGGGCCTGTCGAATGAGAGTGAGGTGTGGGTATGTGAGGTGTGGTGATGGGAAAAGGGATGATGGTGTTAACTGGTGATAAAACTTGACTAATTAAACATTGATTACAGCTGCATAGGAAAACCTCAGCCTATAGGTCTGCTTGTATAGCCTTGCATCCACTTTCCACAAAGCAAATGCTGCATAGGTGGGCTCCGTGGCCAGTACAAATCGTACTGATAAATTTGCTGTCAGGTGACGAGAATGAGTACGACTTCGAGGGAGATGATGACGAGGAATAGGGTCACGTGCTACACTCAAGTTGGCCGTGAAGGATGAATCGCTTCCGCATCTTCTAAAGCTTCTCTGAATGTTGATTCCGCCAGTGTGGCGATGTAATAAATGTTTATGTAAGACTTAATTATCGTTGTATGGATCCTGGTGTCAACTGAGATATGGGTAATTTCATGGATTGTCCCAAGCAATCTGTTGAATTACAATTCGAGCCTGTGGATTTCTCTTCGTGGAAATCGAGGTCGTTTCGTCCACCTCCTCTTTGCAAAGTAATACTACTTGACTAGGTTGTAACTCGACGTTCTGAAAAGTCCTTCTATTCATTTCTTTCCAAATGTTCCACCAGAAATAAATAATTATCCCATCAAACACTTTTCTATGACTCTTTTCTATTTTTGCCCAGACATATTTTGCAAAATTCCAGTCTTTGGCAATGTGTATCGGACCTCTGGCTTCATTCCACATACCCAATAAAGAACATGAAAACTATCTTTTTCGATAGGCCAAACACCTTTAAATTTGATTAAATCTAAATCTATACAGAATAAATACTAAAGATTTTATAATACTAGGTGCGTATCATTATATTATTATTAATCATGGAATATATTTAAAGTTATAAATAGGAATAAGATTTTCTATAAATTTAGTCAAGTTTAATGAAGTTTGACTCAATCTAACTAGAATTGATTTTTTTTTAGGATGGAGGTAGGAGCTGTGTCTTGCATTGCACACGTAATTACTTACGATTGTTCCAAATGGCGACCCTGCTGATTTCCTTGGGCCTGATTTGTTCATCGATTGATCATTTCAAATAACATTTGGTTGTAAATTGCTGTCTCAAACGTAAAAAACATATGGCTGTATATATAAAACATATACTGATATACAGTACGATGGACATACGATCGTATAGTATAGTAACTTCATACAAACAGAGCTGTAAGCAAGACGGAGGCCAGCGGCGAGGTTTACAAGGCCAACAAGGAGCACTTCGTCCTCGTGCACAGCGCCGGCCATGACGCCTGGTGCTGGTTCAAGCTCGCGTGCCTGCTCCGGGGCTCCGGCCACCACGTCTCCTGCATCGACCTCGCCGGGGCCGCCGGCAGCCTCGTCGACCCGGACGACGTCCGGTTGTTCGACGAGTATGATGCGCCGCTCATCGACTTCATGGCCGCCTTGCCGGACGGCCACAAGGTGAGCGGCGTACCATCGATCAGTATTGTGCATATAATATGCAGAACGCAGAGCACCATCTCTGCCATCATATCGGGGGTCTCAGATATCATAGCATCAGGTCCTCCTCAGTCGTTACACTGTTTCATAATCACTTTATTCATGTCATCAATAATTCAATTCAGAATACTGATTGCTTCCCAAAAAAAATTAAAAAAAGAGAAAGAGAGAGAATTCTAAGTACGGTAGAATTAAGAGAGAGCAAATTGATGCAATTACAACATCCAAACACAAAACTTCAGTTCAGACTCAGAAACTAAATTGGTCGAAAAAAAAAAAGACACAAACTAAATTGATGTACCTTTGAAATAGCAACATGTGCGCATATTTCTGTTACCGGTTGACATAGATGACTCCAGTGGGTTGTTACTGTTGCTTATCAGGTAATTTTGGTAGGGCATAGCGCAGGAGGACTGAGCGTCACCCATGCCATGCATTTGTTCATAGCTGTAACCATGCTCCCATTTGGCTACCAAACAGAACAAGATATAAAAGACGTGATTCAAAACTTCCCATAGCTTTCTCCAGCTCTTATTTATTTGAGCTTTTTACCTGTGTGTCATTATAAAAGTTCAAAATGACCTACGCACCACTGAATTGAAAAAAGTTCCTCTATACACTCGCATAAAATTTTCTTTTTCTACGTACCACTTTCGTCAATGATTCAATTTTTAAAAAGTCATAACTTCTCCATACAACATTGGATGAAGATGATTTTTATATGAAAATTGTAGAGCTCGACGAGATCTACAACTTCTAGTTTTAAGTTTTTTCATTTGAGAAAGCTAAGATGCTCAAAAAAATTAAGCATTAAAATTAATTTTGAGCATCTTAACGTCTTCAAATGAAAAAACTCAAAACTAAAGAGTTGTAGATCTCGTCGAGCTCTATAATTTTCATATAAAAATCGTCTTCATCTGATGATGTATGGAGAAGTTATGATTTTTTAAAAATTGAGTCATTGACGAAAGTGGTATGTAGGTAAAGAAAATTTTATGCGAGAGTACAGAGGAATTTTTTTTAAATTTAGTTGTACGTAGGTCATTTTGAACTTTTATAATGGCACACAGGTAAAAAGCTCTATTTATTTCTGGTAACAGAAAGTCGCATTCTGCGTATTCTCTGAAACTTGGACGTTGGACTGAATGAAACCAACAGGGGGTACCTGATTTATCCGAGTTTGGTGACGTGTACGACCTGAAATTCGGTCTGGGAGACGGCCACCCTCCAACAAGTGTGGCACTGAGAGAGGAGCACCAACGTGCAATCCTGTATCAGCGATGCTCCCATGAGGTTAACAAACCATTTTGTTCATTCATTTGTGGAGGCAAGACAATTAGACAAGTCTCAGCGAACTCACCACCATGAACAACGTTTCTGCTTCTGCAGGACTCCACAGTTGCATCCATTCCCCTTGGCCAGCCGCTCTGAGCACTGCAAGGTTCGGCCAAGTCGACGACGGCGAGAGTGCAGTGAACACAGTGCGTCGGGTGTACTGTACATTAAGACAGCCAATGACCACTATGGTGAACCCGGAGCAGCTGGAGGCCATGATCCGCCGGTGGCCGCCGAGCGAGGTGGTGGCGATGGACACTGACCACAGCCCTTTCTTCTCTGCACCAGAGCGTCTCTTCGAGCTGATCCTCAAGTCATTGTGATCTGTAAACGCTGGTGTAGCGTACTCAGTCCCATTGGAGGCTCCACCTGTTCTTTCAGGGGTGCTATATGTATGCCAATCGAGTTATCATTTATATATCTAATATAAATGGCTGTAAATTAGATGAATACACGCATGTACTATGGAGAATAATAATAAGTGCATGTAAGATCGCAAGGAGAAACAAAAATGAGGTCAGAAGGCTAAATATATAAATCTCAGTCGCACACAAGGAAAAAAAAAAGAGGGAGAAATCCTAGCTGGTCCACAACTATATCCTGATCCTCTACTATTATTAGGCAACTCTGCATGCCTGAAATGTAGACACCTGCTGTCTTTTTTTTCGAGAAAAGAATAATTATATTATATGATGGCGGGATATATCAACTCGTTACAAACACTCTGAATTATAAGAAAAGTACCCACGCCGTGAACAGCACACCTCAAAACCTAACATGTTTAATGCTTGGCAGGTGTAGATGACCGCACAGGCAAACGCTCGCCAAACGGCCTGAGAACAAATGCTCAACGAACGATGGCCAACATTTCTGTAGGCGGAATTGAGGAACTTTTTCTTTCTGATGTCTTCCTTCTTCTTGTTTCTGCCACCGAAGAATGAGGAAGACTGATCTGAAATTTATTCTCCCTAATCCTTCATTATGGCCAGATCTAACCACAAGGCAAACGGAGAAGAGACCGGAGAAAATTATTTCATGGCGACGACATCATCTCCGCCTTGATGACGCCATCCGAAAACAAAAATCTCCATGTCGTCATGTTGATGTAGATGCTGACGCCGTGGTTGCCGCCCTCATCTTCAACGAAAGCCGCCATGGAGAAGACGATTCCACCTTTCTCCAACACCGTCGCCAGAGAGGAGGAGAAGGAGGAAATAAAACTCCAATGCCAACAACTTTGACATGGAAGGACACTAACCCTAATAATTCAATCTACTAGGAAAAACTTATAAAGAAAACAATGAATTCCAACTTCCTTCAACCCCTGGCGAGATGCCAGAGGAGAAGGGAGGGGGATCAGCGGTGGTGGACGGAGGAAAGATGGTGGTGGCGGCGCTAGGTTTGTAGACACCTGCTGTCATGAGATTCTCTATTTAGAATGGATATCATTGGACGCCTTGCTGGTTTGACATTTAATTTGGACTGGCCGTGAAAATGCAGCTCCCCTGCATGTCCATCAAATAGTAAAACTTAGATTGGTAGGCAGAGGCCAGGCTGATGGGAATGGCGGCAAAGGACCACTTTGTTCTTGTTCACGGTGAAGGGCATGGAGCCTGGTGTTGGTTCAAGCTCCGCTGGCTCCTTGAAGGCGCTGGCCACCGTGTTACATGCATTGACCTTGCCGGAGGTGGTGTCGATCCTACTGATCCCAACACAATCCGGTCGTTCAAGCAGTATGACAAGCCGCTCATAGACCTCATTTCAACATTGCCAGAGGGGGAGAAGTTATGTGCATTGTTCTTCCGTTTTGCCAATACATTGAATATAATTAATGATATGTTGCCACAATTTGTAATCAGTACTACGGATTGCAGTGTAAAGGGCCATAGGCAAAATGCTTTATGCTATTTTGAGTAACCTAAATGCTAAAAGGAGAGCGTCGCTGCCTCTCCTACGCCGCCCTCTCGCCCGTGCGCACGTTCTCCCTCCCCGAGCTGCCTCTCTCTCTTCCCGCGCGCCGGTCGCCGCCTCTCCCCTCCCTCTCTGGCCGCCGCCTCTCTCCATCCCTCTCCGGGCACCACCTCTCCCCGTCCTCGCCGAGCTCGCCGGCCATGGCAGCGGTGGTGGCAGATCCGCCAGATCCGGTGGCGGCAGCGAGTTCTAGGTAGGTATTCTTCGCTCTCCTCTCTCTCTCTCTGTCTCTCCTCTCTCCTGCTCCTCCTCCAACTCTGATTAGGGTTCCGCCGCCACCCCACCCCTTCTTCCCCAACTCCGGCGGCCTTAGAAGGGGCCGGCCGAGGGGGAGGTAGGACAGGCGGTGGGGATGGTTGGCCGGCGGTTCGGGGCCTTGGCGGCAGGGGCGGCGGCCGGGTCAGGCCTAGGGTGGGGGCGGCTCGCCGGAACCCTAGGTCGCCGGTGTGCCAAAGATGAAGAAGGTGGCGGGCGTCGGTGCAGCCGGAGCCGGGGGAGGAGGGGAAGAGGGGGGCCGCAGCGGCCGCTTGGGCTCGTCGGAGCTCCAACGAGCTAGGGCAGCTCCGGCGAGCCCTAGCGGCCGCGGCGGGGCGGTGGCCGGTGGCGGGGGCACGATTTGCTTCTGCAGTGGCGTGCGCGTGCGGGCGGAGAGCGTGCAGGCGGAAACACTTCCGCCTGCACGCGCAGGCATAAGCAAACTCCTTTGAATAAAAGGTGTATCATATTGCACAAAAGTAAGTGGAACCTATTTTAATTGAATCCTAATCGGTGCTTAAGTCATGATCCTTGACATTGTTTCTAGGATAAGTGGATAACATGCACCTGAGGAAATACCTTACAACAGTGATGTACAAACAAAATTTAGAAATTATGTGACTCCAGCAAACATACTGTGCCACGCTAACCCATTTCAGTCCAATTCCAGGTTATTCTAGTCGGACATGGTGCTGGAGGGCTGAGTGTGATCCATGCAATGCATGAATTCGTTGAAAGGATCAGTCAAGCATTTTTTGTGGCAGCTACAATGCTACCATTTGGATTTCAAGCTGATGAAGATAAGAAAGATGTAATGTTTTTAAGACTCTATTTGCCCTCTTCATAAAGCATAGACCTCCTAGCAAATGACAAAGATATACATATACTGCAATCTTTTAGGTTTTTATTAAAAAAATAGAAATTTAATAACCCATATGAGCAGATCCGCCTAGTTGCAGGAGCTTCTAAACTGTATTTGACAAAAGTAGGGTAAATTGGTGGAAATGTCAACCAGGCACTGAGTTCTTTAAAAATTAACTAATTCTTAGCATAGCCATATGTATAGAGACACGAAATAGAAAGTTTATGAAATTTGGGAAGAACTCTGAAACAATTATATGAACTTACCTTAGCTCGTGATGGATTTACTGTGATTAATCTCCTATTTTTTTTTCCTCGAGCAGCGCAGGACAACTGCGTGTCATTTCATTAAGATAGAAAAAAGGTACAAAGGTCAAACAGACGCGCGCGCACACCACACCACACCACACCCAGGACTAAGTTACAGCCTCACCACGCGAAAAGCTAAAAAAAACCAAAAGCCTGCTAAGCATTAAGCTCCTGCAGGCAGCGATCTGAATACAAGTTCCTGGAGCTTGGGAGCCCCTGCCGAGCCCCACAACCCTCCCTCCGAGCTAATAGACCTAAGCAGTGGCGAATCTAGGATTTCATCCAAGGGTATGCCGCTAAAAAATTTCATATACAATTCGATAAATCTATTTTAGCAATTCGGTAATTATTGCAAAACTGACAACATAATACAGTCTATATGCACTAAATAGCACAAAAAAAACCTTGCATTTTGGACCGTGCCAAATAATTAAATAAATTACGCTTGCACAATTGAACTGTCACATATGCGATTATGGATCACTCACGTGATAAAAATGCGGAAGAAAAGATCAATTTAGATCGACTCTGATGATGCAAAAGAAATCCTCCGCCTCATCCATGATAAATGATTCTATAATTTTAGCGCTAATAAGCAATTAGCAAAGTACACATAATTTTTTTAAAAAGCGAAAAAACAAAGAATCTAATAAAAAAATCACCTAGATCACGAGGACGAGGACAACTAATAACAACAGACGGACGAGAGTTGATTGCATGAATGATCCGTATTGGCGGCGGATGCGCTTCCAGGTTCCTTGATGGTTTGATCCGATACGTACGTATTGACTACTACCAGCAGCGACGGCATTAGGGCATGACGCATGAACGATGCAGATTAGCGTATATGCAGTCGAGATTGCGTATACGTGTACTGGCTGTCTCCGTTGGGCCTTGGAGCATGGGCCGCGTGCACGTGTGGGCCTGACGCTCGTGACTGGATCTCGCTCGCTCGCGCGGCAGCGACTGGCTCTTGCTCACGAAGCAGTCACAAATGAGTGACGCCGGCGACTAACATATATAATACCTATAGGAATTACAGGGTATGCTGGTGCATACCCGGCATACCCTGTAGCTCCGTCACTGGACCTAAGGACCTCCTGAACACTTGACTTCATATTATGAAAGACACAAGTGTTATGATGCTTCCAAATCTTTCAAGCTACTAGGATTATCAAAGATTTTAACCCTTTTCACACTTTTTTAGGGACCGCTGCAGCTGACATCTTCCACCATCCTGAGAAACGAGTCATAATAGGCTGAGGTGCCAACTGTATCAGCCCTAATTGTTGCAAAACCAGGGACCAAACTTGTCATGCAAACACACAGCCCACTAGCAGATGGTTTATTGTTTCATCCTCTTGATCACATAAAGGACAAGAGTCAGGGTGGGGGAGATTCCTTTTTGCTAGTTGATTGGCTGTCCAAAACCAGTTGTGAAACACCAACCACATAAATTTCAAAAACACCAACCACATATAAGGTTTTCTAGAAATTAATCTTCTGTTATAATATAATGCATGATTATTATTACATCCTTTTCATATTAACATGTAACAGGGATTACCAACTTTGCCTGAGAACGAGATTGATTTGACACTTGGTGCAGGAGCAGATGATCCTCCAACAACCATTGCCTTGAGGCTATAATTCCAACGTGATCGACTATCACAACAAAGCCCTGGAGAGGTATTATATATTTATATTGTATGAAATGTGCCTTGGGAGAAACATTGAAGTTAGAATAGAAAACATAATCTCACCGCACATTGTAAACATATATGTGGGCATGTGCTCACCAAACCACCCTCTTTACTAAACTACAGATTATGTAACAAAAATTTAAACATTGTATTAGCATAATTCATTGTAAAAGGATATATACTTATTATTATTTCCCTTCCCTATTTCTTGAGCATTCATTTCATGAACTAAACATCTGCTCCAATGAAAGGCGAATAATGATGCAGAGTTTACATCCTTATTTTTATCTGGTATAGGAATCAGTACTTATTTCAATGCTGATGCGTCCGTGGCCTGCACCAGCTATCAGTACAACAAGCTTCGAAGGAGATGATGAGAGATTGAATCGAATCAAACGAATTTTCATAAAGACGGAACGCTGACCACATGCTGGATCCTCAACAGCAAGATTCGATGATCAAGAAGTGGCCACCCAGTGAGGTTTTGGTCATAGATACAGATCACAGTCCCTTCTTCTCTGCACCAGAACAGCTGTTTAATTTAATAGTCAAATCTCTATGATGCACAAATGCAGAAAGCTACAGACTGGGGTTGCCCGAATTCTTGTAACATCACCCACAAACAATAATCACCACAAGATTTAGGACCTCAGATTTGTCAAACATGCTTCTCAGTGAATCTTCAAGGGCATATCTGCAAAAATGGTTTAATGCTGCAAGACTGCAAGGTAAAATATCGCTTAGCGCAAACACGTACCTTTAGTTTTTTTAACAATTCAATCATGTCAGAGCCTTTATAGTTTCCGATCCTTACATGTCATACAGAAAAAATACGTGAAATATAGATTACTACTTTAGAAGCACTTTTAATTGCACCAGTGATTGATAACAATATATAGTTTTGGCCGGTCTTTTTTAATCTAACTAAGACCCTTAAAGAGTTACTCACTCGTTCCAAATTATAAGACGTTTGACTTTTTTGACCATAAGTTTGACCACCTATCTTTTGTTGTGGCTTGCTTTATTAATAAAAATGTTCTTCAAGAATGACTTAAATTTGACTATGTTTACATAAATGTTTTGAATAAGACAACTGGTCAAACTTGGGGGTCAAAAAAGTCAAGTCTTATAATTTGGAGCAAATGGAGTATTATTTCTCTTTTGAGCAATTCAAGAGTTCTTGTTTTAGCAAACTTTTCACACTTCCTAAAAGTTCTCAGATGATGGACATTTGAACAACAAAATTTTCACGTCAATAAGTTTCATAATATCCAATCACCTCATGACACAAAAAGGATCAAACACCAGTTTATACGTGACAAGAAATCACTTCATTTGTATAAGGATATTGGTTGGAATGGAATTCAGTAAGTGCATGATAGAGGGAGTTTCATTCCAAAGTGCAATATCTATCTTTTCATGTACCTGAAAACACATTATTTTTTAGATCCAGAGACCAGTACATATTATTGTGTCATAATCACACGTACACACTGAACATTCAACTTTCTCGAACATATTTTTTGGCTTGCAAAAACTTACAGCATGGACTGTGTCATCTACTCATATAGGTAGGGATGCAACACATTTTCAAGATTCCAGACTCCTTGAGTGATCTGTGAGTAATTTTAATGTGGATGGTGATTTTGCAAAAAAAAAAAAAAAAAAAAAAAAAAAAAAACCCTGCATAACCATCATCCATGTGCTCAGCGCTTTCAGGGAAAAGTTGCCAAACAAGGCAGCCTCCGCCAATCACTCCACTCTTCCAAGAGCTCAAGAAAATTCTGTAGACTGTCTCCAGTCTCTATGAAAGCTTCACGAAACTTATGGCAAAACTTTCCATCATTAAGCGATACCCCAAACTTCCCCGATCAGAATTGGCATCCCAAGCAAGTTGGCTGCATCATCAATATGCTGTTGCATCTAGGTTTTCACAAACTGGAGGTGACTGTCCTCCTCACAGGGTGGCAACCTAGCAAAAGGATCTCACACAGTCACGATAATGAATTCAATCTCATGCAGTGCCTAGATGAAGCATTTATGGGTGGTCAGATATAAAACTCACGGTGGAAAGAACATGTGTACACTGAGGACTTACCAATTGTCAGAATAAATATGAACAGAAGCCAAATCTATTCCCAGTGCATGATGGTTCCTAATAAAATCTGTCCCAGTAGTTCCAGAATAAGCATCTGGGTTCACGTGCAGAAGTTCTGGAGTCGACGGACCATAAAACCCTTCAACGCCGATCTCTAAAAGGTGCACGGGGTCTATAGACTTCACGTAAGACGCCATCTCTTCAGTCCATGCCTACAAGAAACTCCAAGTGACACCTGTAATAAGTACAGAAAAAATAAAAGGAAACAGAACTGTAACAAATAGAAAGCAGAGTAAGGACCTGCAATGTGTCGCCCGATGGATCTGAATGGCAGTGTGGCTCATTAATCAGCTCCCAGGCAAGAATCGTAGGGTCATCCATGTAGGTGACATTTGTGATTGTATTTTTTCTTGTCAAAACAGCCTAAGATATGAAAGAACATTGCATGTAATTGTGATGGTAACACATGGCAGAAGGGTGGTCAAACAAAAACAGTGCCCCAAAAATAGCTGTTGTTAAGAATTAAGATCACGAAGCTATGATACTGAGACTCACTTCTCCATTTTGAGCCATGCAAGCGGAACATAGCTTTGTAGTAGTTCTTGATTGTGGCATCAGAGAAGAAGGCATCATCGGAATTAAGATCCAGGCCAGCCTCCTTTCCCCACCTCACATACTGTGCCTTACCTCCATAATCTTCCCAGTTATTACACAGTGACAGTATCAACCTCATCTTATGGCTTCTTGCCTCGCTGATCATGAAATCTAATGCCTATAACAAAAAAAAAGGAATTCTAAGCTTAGTTGTCAATTGTCATTTAATTAGTAACTGGTGGTGCTGTCTAGCTAGTACAAGTGCGCATATACGAGTCTCTGTTTGAGAGATACAGGGGATGTAGTACAAACACTGGACGATTGGCAATAATAAATGATGTGAAGACGAGAAGCCTCATGCACCAAGCATTTCATCAAACAAGCGCCGTGTGATCCTGGAAGACCTCCTCGTCGTTGAAGGCCCAGGTGCGGCATACGTTGAGACCCACGCGGGCGGTGTCCGCGAGGGCGGCAGTGACCGTGGTGCGCGTGACAGGGTCGGCCGCGAAGTACATGAGCCAGTAGGTGTTGAAGCCGTGCACGACGAAGGGCTGCCCCGACGCCGCCCACTCGCCCTTGTCGGCGCCGTAGCCGTCACCCGGCGGCATGGCCGAGGGGACACAGCAGGAGGCCGCCAAAACTTTGTATCAAGAACCCTGAACTTTGTCTAAATCCATTGTAGCCCTTCCACCAAAACTGCCTCTAACGTACTGGCGTAGAAGAGGGGTTGAATAGGCCTGAAAAATTTCTTCGCAAATAATGATCAAAACCAGGCGTGGCAGTGCCGGCCTGGGGAGCGGCACTGCCGGGGTGCCCGGCATTGCTGCTCCAAGAGCGACAGTGCTGGATCTCGCAGAGCAGATTCTACACAATTCAAAAAATAACCAATGAAACTTAGATCTACTAATTTACTAACTTCTTCACAGCTAGAACTTCACCAAAAAGTAGATCGGGACCAAACCCTAAAAATCAAACAACTCAACAAGTAGAGACTAAAACAAGCAATACATGGGACACAAGATTTATCACGTGGTTCAGCTCGCCACCAAGGCTTGCCTACTCCATGTTGTTGAGGTTCCACAAAGGAAACTTGGGTTCACAAAGTCCAATCCTCGTTCTCAAGTCAAGAGACTTAACTCTTGAAAAGAGGGGTGATTTCACTAACTTGTGAGGGTGATTACAAACCTCCCGGTGCTACCACAAGATTAGCAAGCTCACCGGGCGACGCTCTAACCGGTTAGGAGCAAGCTCCAAGAGTAACAAATGCAAACCACCAGCTTGAACGCGAACCAAGTGCTTGAGGAAGTTGAAGATCAGTGGGAGAAGATTGTTCTTGCTGAGATTCAGCTCACACTCTTCTAGATTCAAACTTGAATTCAAAAGTGGAGAGTAGAAAGCTTGTTGGGAGTGAGGAAGAGCAAGAGAGGAGCTTCTCTGGTCTGAGAACTGAGCAAATGGCAGATAGCACCGTTGGGAGCGACGGAAGAGAGACTAAGAAGCCCCCTCGAATCTAACGGTCAAAACAAGTCGCGACAGTGCCAGGCTAAAGGCCGGCAGTGCCGCACTGCCTAGACAGAGCAAAGATGGCTGGAATTTTGTGACTGTCTTAGGCAGAGAGAATAAGGATGTTTAGGTGTAAAGATTTGTACTTGGTCACACTTTCAAGCCTGTCTTTTGTATCCCCCTTAATAGTACGGCTTTCATATACTCAAATTCAAAATAAAAGCGAATTTAAACCTCCTTTGAGCCGGAAGCCGCATCCTTTAGTTGTTAGGGATCCATCTGCATAAGAATACATCCTCCTGATGCTTTTGACTGTCCATCATCTCGATAAATCTCATTAGTCTTCTAATCGCGTGGTCATTATCACCAAAACCCACTTTAGAGCTTGATTGCACTTACAATCAGAAACACTACCTTTCTTTCTATTTACTTTCTTGCTCCTTCTCAGACTATTCTTATTCATCGTCCTCTAAATCCTTCCTCTAAATGGAATATTTCGTCCTGGTCTCTTTCTCTATACCACTTTTTTCCCGCACTCATCCTATCCTTTATATCCATCCTCCATGTCGTGGGTCCCACATGTCATACACCATCCCTTTCCCTCTTTTCTTCTCCCTACCTGTATATGGCCATGCAGCCCGTGGCCCGGTGGCCCAGGCCCGAAGCCCGGTGTTTTGGCTCGGCCCGAGCATGGCTCGGCCTAGTGGGCAACGAGCCCAGGCTGGCACGGCACGGTGCACCTAGGCCGTGTCCTGGGCCGCCACCCAGGCACGAGGCACAGCACGGGCACTGGCCGAGTAGAAAGAAAGGCCTGGTAGTGGCGAATGACATGTGAAACAATCAGAGTTAGCTACCTGCAGTCAGATAGGGCAGCACTTGCCGCTCTGGGGTCCGGCACTGCCGCTCTGCCTGAAGACAGTAACTTCGCGAAAGCAAAGCACCTACACAGAGTATGTATAAAATGAAACTAGTTTACGCACGAAACATAGGCAGATTCATAAACAAAGTACTAAGGTTCACAACCAAATGAAAATAGAGTTCAACAAAGAACTTATTACAAACCAAATGAGTTTGAGAAACACTCTCAACTCAAAACTAACTAATAGCTCTCACAAGATAAACAATAACGCTCACAAGCTTGAACACAACACTAGTAAAAATGATGAAAAGATGTTGTACCCCTCTCTAATCCCCTTCTCCCCCTTTGGCAACAAGCACCAAAAAGGAAGAAAAGAGAAGAAAGTGAGATACAACTACTCATCATCATCCTCACCAGACTCCTCCTCCTCGTCGTCGTCGCCTTCTTCTTCTTCGTCCTCCTCATCATCATCGGAGATAATGGCACGACCCGGATGGTGGGTGGTGGCGGTGAAGCGTGTGCCGCGAGACGACGTACTAGGACGGTCCTCCTCATCCTCACTGAGCAAGCTTGGTCCCAATCAACATCCTCAACGTCGGAGCCAGACATCTCGCTGAACTCTAGTGGAGGTGTAGGAGGGTCAATCTATCGCAGTCCCTGAAGCTCACGTAACTCCCTATTCTCCAACCGGGCATTGTACGCAGACTCTGAAGCATGCATACAAGCCCCAAAGATCCTCTGTAGCATGCAAGAGAGACGGCTCTTCTTCTTGGGACGCTGCTGGGAACCAGAACGGGAAGTGCCTGGAATATCTGAAGCCTGGGCAGCCCTCCTGCTAGAAGAACTAGTGGCTGCCCTACTCTCACCAACACCAGAGTGGTGAGTCTTGTCCAACCGGAACGGCTCATGAGGACACATCCTTCTTGAAAATGGTGCCGGATACCCTCTCAATCACAAACATTAAGTATGGTGCATAAGGTAGAGCCTTCCTAGCATCCTCAGAAGTGATAATCAGCTTGCGCCAAAGGAAGCGAGACACTAAGAAAGACTCACTACCTAGCTTGTATCCTGACAAGCATGTTCCTCGCTGTCCCATATAGGTTGGAAGCTGATCCAACCTTGGGATGAAGAGTCTGACGAAATAGGTTGTTCAAGATATAGTATCGACTCTTCAACCCCTTCACTAGCCCATATGCCTGAATTGGGACGATCATAGAGAGCAACCAACTCGCTGTCAGTGAGTGCCCTCTCATCATGAAGATCAAATGCATCCCTGTCCCACTCACCAAAACCAAGTATCCGAGCAAAAGTAGTGAAGTCAACTCGATAGTGGTGAATATCAATCATCCAGTGCAACTCATCATCCTCTCTGTCAAAGTAACATGTAACTAGGAACTGATAAAGAATCTCTGTGTTCCAATCATACCTAAAACCCATCAAATCATAAATGTCCTCTGTTCTTGCAGAAAGAGATGACTTGGTTGCAGACTCTGTCATCCTTGCTATGCAAGTGCTCTCAATCAATGTATCTCATAGGAATGATCTTGGACTTCTTAGAAGCAAAGAGAACAGACTCATAGAAGTCAGACTGAAAGGCAGACCAAAACCTATAATCAAGATCAGTATCCTTACGCCTAGCATAAGGATTGATCCTGCCTCTGCTCCTGCACGGCCCTGTACTGGTTGTAGTAGCTGATCTTGTGCCTCTGTCTCCTCTCAACTAGGTGCACGCTACATGATGATCATGCTCATCCCACTCCAGATAGGCACCATCGAACATGGTGAGATCATCTGAAGTCTCCTGGGCAGGCACCATCTGGAATGGTCCTGCCTGCCTGCTCAACCAGCTCGGCGTCATGGATTGCCTGTCGATCTGTCCCTGCCTTTGGTGTTCCTTCCACCGCGACATGCTGGCTGCTTGGTACGCGGGGGACGCGCTGGGTTGCTAGACCCAGCCCCCACGTCGAAGTTGACCTTCGTCCTTCCTTCACGCCTTCCACCATCCGCCATCTACGCAAATGTGTGAAAATATGTGTCAGAAATAGGAGATGGGTACTGACCAAACCACTGGGGATGAACAAAGCTAATTTTTGGAGCCAAAGGTAGAAATAAAAATTAAAGGGCAGAGCCTCACTGCACAGTGCCTACCGCACCTGCGCAGTGAGGACCTTGCTGCCTCTAATCTCTCCCAACCTTTGAATCAACGAATCGACCATTTCCAACCCTAGGGATTTTATTCATTACACATCAAACAACCCTAAAAAACACATCTTTCCAACTAAAACCGTCACATTGCATAGATCAGGAAGATTTTCAACTTAGGTCTTGAAGATACCTTGGAGAGAGAAGAAAGGAGATGGAGCCCGCGCCAACAAGGGATCCTGGCCGCCAGCAGGAAGGAGAGGAGATCTCCTCACGCCCACGGCGAGGAAGGACTCCGGCAGGGGAGGAGCGGCGGTGCCGGGGAGGGGCGCCGTCGCCCTTCTCTCGGTTTGCAATATATATATATATATAGAGAGAGAGAGAGAGAGAGAGAGAGAGAGTAGAGAGAGGGAGACCAAGATAATGGAGAGAGGGGAAATAGTAACGGGCCTGAAAAGGACTTAGAAGATATGCCCAACCGTTCTGACTAAGGTGGCCCACGGGCCGCCAAGCTGGCAAGGCGCGGCACTGCCGCCCTGCCTTCCAGCAGAGAACCTAGTCCTAATCTGGGCTTCACCTAGGTCATGGTTACAGGATAGTATTTGTGCAATCACTTGGTTAGAAGGAATAGGAAATAAATATAGTAATCAAGATTGCACAACCACTCAATCAAAGTAGTTTTGGAAGACATAATTGAGCTTTTCAAATCCTTTTTCAAGCAACCTAGCTTATGCAAATAGGTGTGTGTGCTAGGTTTGAAACTACATTTCAAGAATCAAGGATATATAGTTCACTACGCAAAGTGCAGAAACTTGACAAGTCGAGAGCCTTTGTGAAGATATCGGCTAGTTGCGTTTCGGTGCTCACATGGCGTAACTCGATATCTCCTTTGGTTTCGTGGTCTCTCAAGAAGTGATGTTGGATATCAATGTGCTTTGTTCTTGAGTGGCTTACAGGATTATTTGCAATCTTTATGGCACTTTCATTGTCACACAATAATGGGATTTTGATGAAGTGACATCCGAAATCATGAAGGGTTTGCCTCATCCAAAGTAGTTGAGCACAACATGCGCCGACTGCAATATACTCGGCCTCGGTGGTGGAAAGGGATACACAATTTTATTTCTTACAACTCCAAGACACTAGGGACCGTCCAAGGAATTGACACGTCCCCGAAGTGATTTTTCGATCTACTTTGCAACCGGCGTAATCGGAATCCGAATACCCAAATAAATCGAACTTAGAGCCCTTAGGATACCACAAGCCAAGGTTTGGAATGTGCACTAGATATCTTAAGATTCTTTTAACAGCCATCAAATGGCACTCTTTCGGGTTAGCTTGGAATCTAGCACACATGCACACACTAAGTATTATATCGGGCCTAGATGCACATAAATAGAGTAGAGAGACGATCATGGAGCAATATACCTTGATGTCCATGGCTTTCCCTTCTTCATTGAGATCAAGATGTCCATTGATTGGCATGGGAAGTCTTGATGGGCTTTGCATTTGCCATATCAAACTTCTTAAGTATGTCATGGGTGTACTTGGTTTGACTTAGGAAAGTTTCTTCCTTCAATTGCTTGACTTGAAACCCGAGGAAGAACTTGAGCTCACCCATCATGGACTGTCTGAAATCTCTTAGTCATGGTTCTACTAAATTGCTCACAAAACACATGATTAGTACTAACAAATATTATGTCATCGACATATATTTGGCACACAAATAAATCTTTACCAACTTTGTGAGTGAAAAGAGTAGGATCAGCTTTGCCTATTTCAAAGCCTTGTTTAAGCAAGAGCCCATAGAGCACCTTATGGAGTTTGTAGACATGGTATAGGAACTTGGGATCTTCGAAACCCAGTGGCTGATCCACATATACCAACTGTTGTATTGGACCATTGAGAAATGCACTCTTCACATCCATTTGATATAACTTGAAGTTGTGATGGGCAGCATAGGCTAGAAGCATTCAAATTGCTTCAAGTCTTGCTACAGGTGCATATGTTTCTTCAAAGTCCAATGCCCTCCAATTGAGTGAATCCTTGAGCCACCAATCTTGCCTTGTTCCTTGTCACCGTTCCATCTTCATCTTGCTTATTTCTGAAAACGCACTTGGTGCCGATGATGTTGGTGTTGGGTCTTTCTACTAGAGTCCATATTTGGTTTCTCTCGAAGTTGTTCAACTCTTCTTGCATGGCCAACACCCAATCCGGATCGCCAAGTGCTTCTTCTACCTTGAGAGGTTCCAAAGAGGACAGAAAAGAGTAAAATTGACAAAAATTTGCCAAATGTGAACGAGTAGTTACCCCCTTTGGAGACTCCCAAGGATGTTGTCAAGGGGATGGTCCCGTTGAATGGTTTGTCGTAGCCTTGGATGATCAATGGATTCTTGCTTTTCTTCTTCTACCCAATCATCTTCATCTACTTTAAGAATAGGTGCTAGATCATCCCTTGGAAGTGATGTTCTTTCAGCTATTGCAGGAGTTGATTGCTCTGCTGGCTGGGGGAGTGGCACTACCGTGCCCGAGGGCGGCACTGCCGGGCACCCTTCAGCCGCAGGCTCTGCAGTGGCCTCCTTTTGAGGCTTTTTCACCTCTGTTACCTTGTCTTCTTATGGTCTTATATCACCAATGGCTACTTGCTTGATTGCTTCCCCGGGTGGGTCCTCCTTTCCTACAACACTTTGATCAATTTGCTCTACGTGAGAGCCGTTACATTCATCAAATGTCACGTCTACCGCTACTTCAACATGACCGGTGGTCTTGTTGAAGACACGATAAGCGTGCTCATTTGATCCATAACCAAGTAAGAAACCAGTTGGCACAAAAACTGGTTCATCGCGCTCAACACACCAGCGAAGCCGAAAATGATCCTCAAGAGCGTTGGAGCCTTACAGATCTAGCTAGCTTCGAATCTGGTCTAAGAGTGTTGATGACTCCCAAGCATGCCAGTCAATTTAACCTACAATTGACAAGGAAAAAGATAATGATCAGCAACACAATGCGGAACTAGCCGGTGTGTCCAGGCAGTTCTAAATATACGGCCTCGCAGACCCTGTTTCTAGGCTATCGACTAACGAGTCGATATCCGATTTACACGATTCGATTTTCATAGAGTAAGCATTATGTTGTCGTATAACCAATTCATGTGAATAAATAAAGATAACAATTCTCATTAAACAATTTTTCTACATATGGGAAACTATTGCAGATCAATCATATCTTAATCTATTAAAATTGCCAGTGGGGGTCGAGCGGATTGATGCAGCCGTAACACACATAACAGATCATGACATAGTCGATTGCAGCAGTACATACGTGTCAAACTCATTTAATGTAAAGTGCCTGAGTGCAAAGCAGAGAAAAATCGGCTATTTCGCCGATTCAGTAAATACAGGCAACATCCAAGCCTAGAAGGTAAACAATGTTTTGACTTTCAAACCAATATATTTAATTCACCGTTTACAACATTAGGGATCGAACGAATCAAGACAGCCGTAATGTAAACCATGATTTAAATCTATTAGTTATCAAGTCCCAACAATATTTTTTTCCTATTATTTGAGTGCAACCCGTATACAATCAAGATCTAGATCTATTGGCTAATGCAAACATATTCTATTTATCAATGCATAAACATGTGACAATTATCATTTATTGAACATAAGCCGATACAGCTAGAACAAGATTGGGCAAATTTGGTGATTTCTGAATGTAATTAAACAAATAAACTCAAGCATCACCGGTAACTTAATGAATCTAACTAAGATGCCAATTTAGTCAGAGCCGATAACTAATTCATGCACATTAACAAGCTTAATCTAAGCCTTCGTCCACCGGATGACGTTAAACATAGATTAACCAAGAAAATAAGCATGAATCGATAACTAATCCTTATTTGATATAAGCCCACGTCCACCGGGTGACGCTAAACTCATCTCAAATAAGAATCAACCCCGATCTACTATGCTTCCATGTCCACCGGATGACATTAAAAAGACAAAGTTTAGCGAGGCATGATGGTACTTACAAGCAAGTCTGCGTCCACCGGATGACACTCGGCCCGTTTGAAGAAACTCGCCGAAATCTACTTTACTCTGACTCCTAAGGGTTTGGTCGGGGCCGAAGGGTGTGTTGTATTGATGTGTTTGTTGTCTGTTACAATGGCCGAGGGTTTATATTTATACCCTGGACTGATAAGATAGAGTCCTAGTCGAATTACAACTCAAAATAAATATGGAAACTAACAAACTCTCCTATTTTGGTAACTTGGGGTCTAATCTTCCCTTTCCTGAACGGGCTCCGAACGTGATCGCTTTCCGGCGCCAAAGATCATACTGACGTCATTCATCAATCAACTCCGTCTTTGACCGCGCCTTCCTTCTTTAGCCCAACACCCGATCTGGGACTTAATCGGCTATTCTCAGTCCTTCGTCCGATAGACTCTGCTCCCGAAATCGGCTATCTGCCCCTGACATCGGCTATCTGCTCCTGGTCCAAATTTTGGTGTAAACAAAACCCTCATCAACTTTAGGTGCAAACTTAGAGCTTTTGTGATGAGGTTCTTGGTCCCGATCTTCACGGCGTAGGATCTTAATCTTGATAACTTGCTAAATAACAGCGGGGTAACTTGCTATAAGCAGCGATAACTAGTGCAACTTGACGACACGCACAAGGAACCAACCACCGTCTCTATACGGCAGCCTGAACCAAGGATTCGTCCAACCACACTCTCAAGAAACCAACCTACGCAACCTGGAATCAATGTACCAGGAGCACGGATTGGGTGCCGATGACGCGGCCCCTTCTGTAATCTCCGCGAAGGAAAACACAAGAGAAAAGGGGTAGAGAATCACTCTCTAGGGTTTTGTTAGCACACAGCTGAACAAGGGGATTTGTATTCGAATTATCAAAAGTCTACTAATGCTTAAGAGTATATAGATATTTATATTAGGAACAACCCTCCTGTGTAGGTGTGAAAATAAGATGGAAATGAAAAGACTAAGAATGTGAAAAGGCTTCCACAAAATGGTTTCCAGGAGTCTTCTCGCGGCTGGTAGTTTCTGGAGCAGTCTCCACTAAACTTGCAATAACTCTTTATTGAAAAGTCCAAATGACGAACAGTTTATTGGGTGTGGAAGTAGACTTGATGGGCTTTCCATCAATGTATGCCATGCACTATGAAATATTGTAGATTGGTACAGTCTTACACGTCAACTTGAGCATTATGCTGATTGTTGAACTTCTGACCAATCGACACTAAATCTGGTCGGACGCCGAAATGAAAAATTCTAACTGGTCGGGAGTAGTACCACTGAAAACTAGACTTCACAAGCTTTCCAACAAGTGCTCATTCACCTTCATAGCTGTTAGGAATCAAAAGTTATGAATTTTTCTTTCGGACGGTTCTGCAGGACTGGACTGGCTCGAGTGTAGTTCATGGTCGGCAGTCACCTCCGTGAGTGTTCTCATCTCCCTCCTTAGTGAACTTGAGTAATAACAATGTGCACTACTTAGGTAGTATATAATTCTCATTAACATTAGAATGAATTTCACAAAGTAGCGCTGCACCTCTTGTTGTAGCTTCTTAGCTCGGCTACGTGTAATTGGTCCATCAAATACTAGAGTAGGTGTCATGCTGGTCGGAGTGGTTGACCTGGTGATCGGCGTGGTCGACGTAGTGGTCAGAGCGGTTGACCTGGTGATCGGCGTGGTCGACGTAGTGGTCGGAGTGGTTGACCTAGTGATCAGCGTGGTAGACGTAGTGGTCGGAGTGGTTGACTTGGTGATCGGCGTGGTCTTATCATCCTCCCCTCCTTGAAAAGGAGTCATCCTTGACTCTGAATCTTCTAGCCCAAAGAATGGTGTCAAGTCAGCAACATTGAAAGATGTGCTAACACAATAGTGTTCAGGGAGCTCAATCTTGTAAGCATTATCATTGATCTTGGAAAGCACTCTGAATGGACCATCTCCTCGTGGCATCGACTTGGATTTGCACTGTTCTGGAAAACGGTCCTTGCGAAGATGCACCCAAACCAAATCTCCCGGCTCAAAGGTCACCTTCTTGCGATGCTTGTTTGCCCACTCAGCATAGTACTTGGACCTCTTCTCAATTGCTTCTTTGGTCTGCTCATGAATCTCCTTTACATAAGATGCACGCTTGGAGGCTTCCATGTTACTTCTTTCCCGCAATGGTAGAGGTAGCAAATCAATCGGAGCAAGTGGTTTGAAACCATATACAACTTCAAAAGGACACATATTAGTTGTACAGTGTACTGCCCTAGTGTAAGCAAACTCCACATGTGGCAAACACTCTTCCCACTCCTTCGGGTTCTTCTTTATCAAGGCTCGCAACAACATAGAAAGCGTTCTATTCACTACTTCAATTTTCCCATCCGTCTGAGGGTGGCAAGTGGTGGAAAACAGCAGTCTTGTACCGAGCTTCGCCCACAATGTCTTCCAGAAGTAGCTCAAAAACTTGGTGTCACGGTCTGAAACAATCATCTTGGGCATGCCATGTAATCTCACAATTTCCATGAAAAATAGAGAGGCTATGTGGGAAGCATCATCGCTTTTATGACATGGTATAAAATGTGCCATTTTACAGAATCGATCAACAACAACAAAAATTGTATCCCTCCCCCTCTTAATCCTTGGTAAACCTAAATCAAAATCCATGCTAATATCTTCCGAAGGAGCACTAGGAATAGGTAAGCGAGTATATAAACCATGGGGTTTCAGTTCTGACTTAGCTTTATGACAAGTGATGCATCTTTGTACAAATCTTTCAACGTCCCTTCTCATCTTCGGCCAATGGAAATGGTCAACCAACATTTCATGTCTTTTTCCAACCAAAGTGACCCATCAATCCACCTGCATGTGTTTTCAGTAACAACAAGAGTCTAACAGAGTAATTTGGGATACACAATTTGTTAGTTTTAAACAAAAATCCATCATGTATATGATATTTTTCCCAGCCTTTTCCAGTGGTACATTTTGCATAAGGTTCTAAAAAATGAGGATCAATGGAGTATAATTCTTTTATTTGTTCAAGTCCTAGAACCTGTACATCAAGTTGATTTAACAAAACACTTTATGAGATAAAGCATCAGCAACAATGTTTTTCTTACCTTTCTTGTATTTCACAACGTATGGAAAAGTTTCAATGAATTCAACCCATTTAGCATGTCTATGGTTCAGTTTTGATTGTCCCTTTAAAAACTTCAAAGCCTCATGGTCTGAATGAATAACAAATTCTTTTGGCCATAAATAATGTTACCAAGTCTCAAGTGTTCTTACCAAGGCATACAACTCATTGTCATACACTGAATAATTCAGTTGTGCTCCTCCCAACTTCTCACTAAAATATGCAACGAGCTGTCCATTTTGCATAAGGACACCTCCAATTCCAATCCCACTTGCATCACATTCAACCTCAAAGGTTTTAGTGAAATCCGGCAACACAAGCAAGGGGGCTTCAGATAACCTTCTCTTTAATTCTTGGAAAGCTTTTTCTTGTGGCTCACCCTATTGGAAGGCAACATCTTTTTTTTAACTCGTTCAATGGAGCAGCTATGGTGTCGAAATCTCTCACAAATCTCCTGTAAAAACCAGCAAGTCCATGAAAACTTCTCACCTGGCTTATATTTGTAGGAGTTGGCCAATCCTTGATTGCTTCTACTTTTGATTCATCAACCTGAATTCTTGAACCTGAAACAACAAAGCCAAGAAACACAACCTAATCTGTACAAAATGTGCACTTCTCTAGGTTAGCAAATAATTTTTCTTTTTGTAGCACGTCTAACACTTGCTGAATATGACCTACATGTTCCTCCAATGTCTTGTTGTAAATTAGGATATCATCAAAGTAAACAACAACAAACTTTCCAATGAATGCTCGCGAGACATGGTTCATCAATCTCATGAATGTACTAGGTGCATTAGTCAAACCGAAAGGTATAACTAACCATTTATACAGCCCAAACTTTGTTTTAAAAGCAGTTTTTCATTCATCTCCAATTTTCATTCTAATTTAATGGTAACCACTTCTCAAATCAATTTTAGAAAATATCATAGATCCACTCAATTCATCTAGCATGTCATCTAGTCTAGAAATAGGATGACGATAACGAACAATGATATTATTTATGGCTCTACAATCTACACACATCCTCCATGAACTATCTTTCTTTGGCAATTAAATCATAGGGGCAGCGCATGGACTTAAACTTTCACGCACATAACCTTTATCTAAAAGTGCTTGTACTTGCCTTTGAATTTCCTTGGTTTCTTCTGGGTTGGCGCGGTATGCTGGACGGTTCGGAAGTGCAGCTCCAGGGACAAGATCAATTTGATGCTCAATGCCACACAGTGGAGGAAGTCCATCTGGTGTTTCCTCTGGAAAAACATCTTCAAATTCCTGTAAAACACGTGCAACATCACTAGGAACAGAGGTTAATTCGTTAGCTAAAAGCAAAGTGTCCTTGCACACAAGTATGATGAGTACTTGATCTGGGTTTTTCCTCACATCTCTTATTTCAGATTTGGTGGCTATCATCACTAAGTTCTCTCCCTCTTTTTTTATTATCTCTCATGTTTGGTTTGTGGCTCTCACTCCCTAATTTGTGGATGGCACTCAAATTCCTTTTCTCTCCTTTTTCACTCTCATTCCTCACATTAGAGCTCTTTTGTAAGTGCTCAGCTAGGATTTGCTGTGGTGTCATGGGTTTAAGAATGAGCTCCTTGCCCTTCCACTTGATGGTGTATTGATTTGTTCTTCCACAATGAAGAGATGATCGGTCATATTGCCATGGTCTTCCCAACATCATATGGCACACTGTCATGGGGGCAACATCACACTCCACGGTGTCAACATATTCACCAATATTGAAAGGAATTTTCACTCTTTGTGCAATCTTGATAGAACCTGAATTATTTAACCATTGCATATGATGGGGATGAGGATGTTTCAGCAGCTTCAAACCAAGCTTTTCAACCATTTCTTTGCTAGCAAGATTCTGGCAACTTCCACCATCAATGATCACCTTGCACACCTTATCTTAAACCTTGGCTCTATTTTGAAAAAGATTGTGTCGCTATCCATTTTCAGCTTCACTCATTTGCACACTCAAAATTTGAGTTACAACAAGAGCAGCTCCAGTTTCAAATTCACAAATATCCTTCTCAAGATTATCTTCATCTTCAATTTCTTCATGTTCTTCTTCACTAGTAGATTCATACTCTCCTTGGTCATTGACAATGATGGTTCGGTTGTTTGGACACTCCCTTATAACATGACCACGATCTCCACACTTGAAGCATTGAATTCCACTACTCTTGTTTGAAGAACCCACTGAAGTAGATGATGAATTCACTGATTTATTTTTCTCACTTGCAGCAGCCAGCTCTTTGCCACTAGAAGCACCAAAATTGCTTGATCGTGCACCACCACTTGAGTTGGAAATTGTACCTCGGTTTGCACTACTTCTAGATGTGAATTTGCTTCCACTTGGTGTACTTCTTGTACTGAAAGATACCCCTCTATTGGACTTCATGTCTTGCTGCAACTGACATTCAGCTTTACTAGCTTGATGTACCAATTCAATAAGACTAAGGTATGGCTGAAATTCAACAATGCACTGAATATTACGATGCAGTCCTGACATAAAACGTGCAATTGATTGTTCTTCATCTTCACACACATTGGCTCTAATCATTGCCTTCTCCATCTCTTTATAATACTCATCAACATTAAGGCTTCCTTGCTTCAAATTCTGTAGCTTATCAAATAGATCACGGCGGTAATGTTTTGGGACAAACCTTGCTCTCATTTCTCTCTTCATTTCAGCCCATGAACGGACATCACCTTGTCCAGCTTCCTCTCTGTCATTGAGCATTTGTTCCCACCAGATTAGAGCATAACCATCAAACTCAAGAGTAGCCATGGCCATCTTCTTCTGCTCGGAATAATTGTGCAAGTGAAAAATTTTATCAACCTTCAACTCCCATGTAAGATATGCTTCAAGATCAGACCCTCCATCAAACTTGGGCATGGTGAATTTTAGCTTGCCAAACCTTTCTTCATTAAACCGATTACGCCCATGATTACCTCGGCGTCGGCGGCCATCATGGTGTTGTTCAACCTCTTCATCTTCATCCTCTTCCTCAGTTCCATTTCCTTCCAGTCCATGATCGCTCTCATGATCGCGACCAGCAGCTCTACCATCATTTTCACATCTTGGAGGTGGAGGTCTTCTCGCATGTGCAGCAGTTCGCTCTCTACGTCTTCGCTATTCTCTTGCATGTCGAGCAGCAGCTTCACCTTCAGTTTCATCACCATCTTCACCTTGATTGCTTGCACCATCATGACGATGATTTTGCACTTGATCCACAAGTGCACGGACAGTGTTTGTCAACTCCTCCATGCTTTGCTTCATCTCATTGAATTGTTCCATGGTGACACAATCATCAATCTCAACATTAGAGCCCATCTTCCTGTAAAGTTAGAGTGGACAAAGCAACAAATATATGTGGACTAGGAAAATATATGTGGAATCTCATAATCTCACCTCTCTTACCAACCAAAGCTCTTATGATTTCCTACAGATTACAGAAGGCCAAATGCGAGGTGGCAACAAAAGAAACTGATGGTTGAGAGAATACAAGATCATTGTTCCTATGACGCTAGACTTTCAGTGGAGCTTGGTGGGGAATAATAACACAAGGAATGCAAACTGAATTTTAGTAGTTGTAAAGTTAAATAACAATCCAAACTAGAAGTTCCTTGTCTAGTGCTGACCACAAGGTATGAATGAGATGTAAAAGGATCACAAACACACAAAGAAATTTCAGAATTGATGCAAACAAGGAATATGATTGGGCAAGTGTTGCAATCAGACCCAACCAAAATTTTGCACTGAACACAAATAGCAAACTGGTTGCTCAACTTGACATGGAAAACTTTCGGCAATGTGCACTTCAAGCAAACTGATCTTCCTATTCTTCTTTTTTTACACACTTTTTTTATATGACTAAACACAAAGATCATATATAATACTTGCACACTTTTTTTGTTGAAACAAGACACAACCGTCAGCTATAACTTGATAGGATCAAAGTTAATGCGAAGGATGATATCGGTTTTCAGTTTTTTTTATAGGGATTTTCAGATATATAAAAGAGGCACAAAGGACGCACAAAAGATAATGATCAGCAACTATAACAAAGATTCTAATGGAGTGAAACTTAACAAAACTCACAAGAATGACAGATTGTAACAAACGGCTATGGAAAAAAATATTTTTGTGGCTTTTGGTGGATAGGACGAACAAAAATATATATGTAGCTAGGGATAATGAATCCTACCGTGGCAACGAAAGCTCTGATACCAAATGATGAGGTTCTTGGTCCCGATCTTCACGGCGTAGGATCTTAATCTTGATAACTTGCTAAATAACAGCGGGGTAACTTGCTGTAAGCAGCGATAACTAGTGCAACTTGACGACACGCACAAGGAACCAACCACCGTCTCTATACGGCAGCCTGAACCAAGGATTCGTCCAACCACACTCTCAAGAAACCAACCTACGCAACCTGGAATCAATGTACCAGGAGCACGGATTGGGTGCTGCTGACGCGGCCCCTTCTGTAATCTCCGCGAAGGAAAACACAAGAGAAAAGGGGTAGAGAATCACTCTCTAGGGTTTTGTTAGCACACAGCGGAACAAGGGGATTTGTATTCGAATTATCAAAAGTCTACTAATGCTTAAGAGTATATAGATATTTATATTAGGAACAACCCTCCTGTGTAGGTGTGAAAATAAGATGGAAATGAAAAGACTAAGAATGTGAAAAGGCTTCCACAAAATGGTTTCCAGGAGTCTTCTCGCGGCTGGCAGTTTCTGGAGCAGTCTCCACTAAACTTGCAATAACTCTTTATTGAAAAGTCCAAATGACGAACAGTTTATTGGGTGTGGAACTAGACTTGAAGGGCTTTCCATCAATGTATGCCATGCACTATGAAATATTGTAGATTGGTACAGTCTTGCACGTCAACTTAAGCAACATGCTGACTGTAGAACTTCTGACCAGTCGACACTAAATCTGGTTGGGCGCCCAAAAGAAAAATCCTAATTGGTTGGGAGTAGTACCACTGAAAACTAGACTTCACAAGCTTTCCAACAAGTGCTCATTCACCTTCATAGCTGTTGGGAATCAAAAGTTATGAATTTTTCTTTCGGACGGTTCTGCAGGACTGGACTGGCTCGAGTGTAGTTCGTGGTCGGCAATCACCTCTGTGACTGTTCTCATCTCCCTCCTTGGTGAACTTGAGTAATAACAATGTGAATGACTTAGGTAGTATATAATTCTCATTAACATTAGAATGAATTTCACAAAGTAGCGCGTGCACCTCTTGTTGTAGCTTCTTGGCTCGGCTACGTGTAATCGGTCTATCAAATACTTGAGTAGGTGTCAAGCTGGTCGAAGTGGTTGACCTGGTGATCGGCATGGTCGACGTAGTGGTCGGAGTGGTTAACCTGGTGATCAGCGTGGTCGACTGTGATCGGAGTGGTTGACCTGGTGATCGGCGTGGTAGACGTAGTGGTTAGAGTGGTTGACCTGATGATCGGCGTGGTCTTATCATTTTGGGCCTTTTGTTAAGTATGAAACACTTGCACCCAAAGATCCTTAAGTAAGACACCTTAGGTTTGTTACCGGTTAGCAGCTCATATGAGGTTTTCTTCAGTTTCTTGTGTAGGTAGAGACGGTTGATTGCATGACAAGCAGTGTTGACGGCATCACTCCAAAAGAGATCCGGCGTCTTGTACTCATCAAGCATTGTTCTTGCTATGTCAATAAGAGTCCGGTTCTTCCTCTCTACTACACCATTTTGTTGAGGGGTGTATGGAACTGAAAACTCATGCTTGATGCCCTCTTCATTAAGAAAGCTATTAACTTGGGTGTTCTGAAACTCGGTCCTATTATCACTTCTCACATTCTTGATGGGAAGCTCGAATTCCTTTTGTGCTCTTCTAATAAAGGTCTTCACCTTGTCTAGTACCTGACACTTATCCTACAATAAAAATACCCAAGTGAAACGAGAATAATCATCAACAATAACAAGTCCGTATTTGTTACCCCTGATGCTTAAGTAGGCAACCGGTCCAAAGAGATCCATGTGAATTAACTCCAATGGCTTGGTGGTGGTCATGATGCTCTTTGGTGGGTGTGGTGCTCCTACTTTACTTGCTTTCTGGCTTGGCAAGCGTTGCATATCCTATCTTTCTCCAAGTGAACATTCGTTAGTCCAAGGATATGGTTGTCCTTTAGAAGTTTGGCCAAGTTCCTCATCCCAACATGAGCTAGCCGGCGATGCCATAGCCAGCCCATGCTAGATTTTATCACTAAACAAGTCTCAAGGTTAACTTTACATTTGTTGAAATCAACTAGGTAAAGCATTCCTTTCAATCGACCCGTTAAAGCAATAGAGAAATCCTCCATTCTAGTGACTTCCACACCCTTATCCGTAAAGAGACAGTTGTAGCCCATCTCACACAATTGTGATAGGGATAACAAGTTGTAACTCAACGAATCAACATGTAAAACATTAGTAATTGAATGTTCATGAGTTATAGCAATTTTATCAAGACCGATTACTCCCCCTTTCGAGTTGTCTCCAAAGACTATGTTTTCATTTGGATTCTTAATAGGGGAGTATGAGCTGAACATACTCTTCTCTCCGGTCATGTGATGTGTACATCCGCTATCAATCACCTAACTTGATCCATCAGAGGAGTATGCCTGCAAAACAATTTAGTTTCTTGATTTAGGTCCCCAAGTAGCATTGGGGCCTTGCATGTTAGTCACAAGTATCTTAAGAACCCAAATTGCCCTTCCTACAAGCTTGCTGGTCTCTAGACCAACAATCTCAGCAACAACTTTATCACGGTTGTTGCACTACAACACAAAGCAAGAGTTCAAACTTTCACGGGTGACACTTGGCTTTAGTTGATATGCAAACTTATTTTTGGTCACCCAGATTGATTCCTGTGGCTTCTGGAAAACCTGCTTCTGCTGGGGCACCCTCTGGATATGTGCTTTAGAGTGATCAGGCTTTAGATTGGTGGCCTTCCCTTTCTTGGGGGCGCGGCACTTCCGGTCTAGTCCCGGCACTGCTGTGGTCCGACACTGCCGCCCTAGGACGCGGCACTGCCGCGGTTTGTGTATGCCTAACTGTACCAATCTGAGCCCTCCTCTCAAACCTGACACACTCCACTCCATTTATGATGTGCCTTCCATTGGTTTTACCCCTAGCAACATGGCCTAAGCTGCTTTTGATGTGAGGATGCCTCCCATCCTTGTATTGCACCTTTGGTTGCTCTCTAACCTTGCCCTTACTGTTTTGCACCTGAAAATTCATGCACTTACCAGCAGCTAAGGCATTGAGCCTTGCTATTTCCTTCTTCATTGTTTCAAGGTTGGCAAGGTTAGTGGCATAACCATTCAAATCAAGTTTGGTGCATTATTCACATGTTTGACTAGTGGAAGAGCTAGATGTACCTTTACTTTTGATGAGTTGTGAGTTACTATCAGCAAGAAGTTCATGTTGTTCTTTAAGTTCATTGTGCTTGCACAACAAGCTATTATATCTTTGGTTTAGGTCAACATTGACCTTCTTAGCGATAGTGTGGGCTTTTTGCTCTTTGACCAAGGACTCTTGCAAAGAGTCCACCTCACTACTCTTCAAAGCAAGAGCTTCCTTGTTAGAAATATAGAGATCTTCTTGTTTGAAAAGAGTCTTCTCTCTAGATGCTAACTCAGCTTGTGTGCTTTTGAAAGCCCATATTTGGTTTTGGGTAATTGATGAAACTTAGTTTGCTAATGTTTTGCTCTAAGTGTTTCATGAGAACAATTAGCAAACAAGATGGAGCAAAGGACCGGGTCGGTGAAGGCCACAAGTGAAGGGCAATGACGGCGTTCATGCAAATAGTGTAAGCCCATCAACAAGAGAAGAAAGCCCTAATAACGACATCCATGCAAATGGTATAAGTCCATCATCCATGGTGTCCACAAGCTTCATCGAGAGAAGAGAAGGAAAATGGTGAAAAGCTTGGAGCTCAAGGCAAAGGTATAACCAATAGGAGCTCTTTTGCTTTTGGTGATCAAGACTCTATAGAG
This sequence comes from Eremochloa ophiuroides, assembly GCA_038502445.1. Taxonomy (NCBI): domain Eukaryota; kingdom Viridiplantae; phylum Streptophyta; class Magnoliopsida; order Poales; family Poaceae; genus Eremochloa; species Eremochloa ophiuroides. The sequence continues at coordinate 39,938,517 of JAHLJS010000008.1, read as the reverse complement.
AGAGTGATCACATCTAGATATATAGCCGTACTATCAAGAGGGGAGAAATCGTTTGTGAAATGCGGTTATCAAAGTGCCACTAGGTGTTCATATTCTTTGCATATGCATGTAGATGCTAATGACACTAACAAAACCCGTTGAAAACTCTTTAGAAAATTGCTAACACACTTGCACTAAAGTGAGAGACACTTTGGAGTGTTAGCGACTTTGGAAACGGGGTGAAGTTTGAGTGGTAGAGAGGGGTTTGGGTCCTCTCTTCCTCCTATTGAGCTTGCGAGACAGGATTCAGTGCTTTTCGGTGATTTCACAGTATAGAAAAGTGCAACGGAAACTTATCGAAGTTGTCCAGTGGCCAACTCTTTGAAAAGGTGCAAAAACATGTGCACCGGACGCGTCCGGTGTGAATGCTCTCGGGTCGGTTCGGTGCAGTTTTCACCGGACGCTCGAAAATCTCTACTGAATGCGCTGGGAACACTGTTCCAGCATCCGGTGCCTCTGACGTGGTGAGCAGCAGTTGACCATTGGCGCAGTGAACGCCGAGGAGCATCTGGTGACCCTGCACCGGACGCGTCCGGTGAGCAAATGTGCTCTCTGGAACCTCTCTGGAACCGCACCGGACGCTGGCGTCGGAGCGTCCGGTGTGAGCGCGCGCAGCAGGCGAATTCAAATGGCTAGTACACGTATCCCTGGGCGATACACCGGATGCCGCACCAGACGCGTCCGGTGTGAACTAAAGGAGCGTCCGGTGCTCCCGAAAACAATGAGTAACGGTTGAATCTTTGAGTGGGGGCTATAAGTAGTGGAGTGGTCGGCTTGTGCTCTCCCTCTTAGACATTTTCATTAACATAGCAAGCTAGTGAGCCTCTCCACTCCTCTCTCACACATTCCACTTGATTGAGATCATCATTTGGTGAGATTGGAGAGCATCAAGTGCATTGCATGCTTGTGATCATCTAGAGGCACTTGGTGATTGGATTTCGCAACGGATTCACTTGTTACTCTTGGAGTTTGCCGACTCCTAGATGGCTTGGAGCTGCGAGGATCGTTGAGGGGAGTTTGCGATTGTCTCCGCCTCCGATCGGTGAAGTTGTAAGGGGTTCTTGAGCCTTCCCTGTGGGAGATCGCAATTGGCTACTCTAGTGGATTGTGCGTAGCTTGTGGATCCCCATCTTATGTTGGTTGTGCGACACCCTTAAGAAGGGTTTGGCGTGTGATGCCAATTAGCGCGTGAACCTCCAAGTGAGTGTATCGCTACAACGAGGACGTAGCTTTGTAAGTGCATTCTCCCCCTATGTGGGATTTTGGTGATTAATGACAATCAAATTAGGGACTAACGGTTTTATCAAGATTATGTGCAGGTGTTAGTCCATATGAATGAGCAAATTGAAATATTTGGTGAAACAGCACCCCTCCAACTTGACCGAGTTACTTGGTGATCTTTACTCATAATTTAGCAAGTTTTATCTTTTATTGAGTATAGGACTACCGCACTATCAAGAGGGATGCATAGCTAGTTGACTAGTAGAAGGTTTAAAGTGCTCAAATATTGACTTAAACAAACATGCTTGAGAGACACCTTCACACACTTGTGCACTGCCCTATCCTGTTCTGCCCCTGGAGAATCGGTAGTACCGGTCTTGGACCGGTAGTACCGGTAGGACTTAGAGCAGGATCCTCTCCAGCGAACTGCTTGCTCTCGGGTTCCACAAAAGTTTATTCCGGTAGTACCGGATTTTAATCCGGTAGTACCGATGTTGAACCGGTAGTACCGACTCTGAATCGGTAGTACCGGTAGGACTTAGCGCCGAGACTCCTCCCAGCCAACTCGCTGCTCTCGGGTTTGAGTAACTATATTTCGGTAGTACCGGATTTTAATCCGGTAGTACCGGTTCCAGAGCGGTAGTACCGGTCCTTGACCGGTAGTGCCGGTAGGACTTTGCCCAAGCAGTTACCCAGGGTCTGGATCGGTAGTAACGACTGTACTTCGGTAGTAGGTTGACTGTTGTATCGGTAGTACCGGTGTACCACCGGTAGTACCGGTCAAGTCAGCTTGACTGACAAACTTTTCTACCGTTGGGGCCTCGTGCAGTGCGTGTGTCAGACTTTTAACGTTCGATCTGCTGAGGTAGCATCGGTACTACCAGTAGGAATCGGTAGTACCGGTAGCTCCCAGACGGAGGAAGTATAAATACTTCTTCCCTCTTCTTTAGAACGTTACCCACTTCATTTTATTGCCTACCAACCCGAGACAACAGCTCTCTCTTGCTCTCCCACTCTCTCTCACACATATTCATTGCTCATAGCTCAATCCATTGCAAGTTTCAAGTTGAGAAGTGAGATTCGAGTGAGGAAAACTTAAATCCATTGTTTGAGCACTTGATTCCTCCCTCTAGCCGGCTTTGCTTTGCATTTGTTACTCTTGGGTTCTTAGAACCCTAGGCGGCTAGGCGTTCTTCGGGAGAGCCCGGTTTGATTCATTTGTGAGGGCTCCCCGAAGTGTTTGTATCACCCCAAGATTCTAGTGAAGAAACTTAAGTGACCTTTGTGGTAACCTTGAGTGAGGAAAGGAGGTGAAATAGACTCCGACCTTTGTGGTCACCTCAACAACGAGGAGTAGGCCTTCCTTTGTGGATTGACCGAACCTCGGGATAAATAACTTATCCCTTGCTCTCTTTGTTGTTGTGTCTACTTGTGGTGTCACGGCTTCGACCGTGCTCTTTCTCTCTCTAACTTGTTCTTAGGTTTGGAGGCCCGATCTACGATTTGGTGGTGATTCAAGTTAGGGTGAAGGTTGCAAGGAACTCTACATACACTTGGGTGGTTTGGTATAGCATAGATCTAAACTTACTCTGTAGTTAATCTTGGTTTCGTAGCTATCTGTTCTTGACCGGTAGTACTGACGGATTGCATCGGTACTACCGACAGGTATCGGTAGTACCGGTCCAATCCCGGTAGTACCGGTCTCTGTTCTCACTTTTCAATTGAGTTTGAGTTTCAGGTTTTATACTACGCCTATTCACCCCCCTCTAGGCATTGTAAATCCTTTCAATTGGTATCGGAGCCTAACCCTCGTGTTAGCGCTTCACCGCGTGAGGGAACACAATGTCGGAGATAAGTGAAGCTCAAATGACCCAATTCGCCGAGAAGATAGCAGAAAAATTGTTGGAAAATCAAACCAAACACTTTGAAGAGCAAATGAGCAAGATGAGAGAAGAGATTGAGAGCTTGAAGGTAGCCTTGAGTAACAAGAATGAGAAGCAACCTAGTACATCAAACTCAAAAGGTGGTGCAAATGAAGAAGAGAAAGATCAAGAAGGTGACAAGACACCAAGAGGGTTCACCGCTACATCCTTTAACTACAATCTATTGAACAAGACCAATGTGAATCAAATGCCACACATCAATCTTGGGAAGCCACCGCCGTTTGATGGGATCAACTACAATGATTGGGCACACAAGATGAAGATGCATCTCATTGCGGCAAGGTGTTGGGAGATAGTGAGTATTGGCATTCAACCTCCGGAAGTAGATGGTGAAATCACTCCTCAAGATGTACATGATTTCCATCTTAATGCTCAAGCCGCATCATTAATTCTCTCATGCCTCAAGCCCGAAGAAAGCAACAAAGTGCATGGAATTGAAAATGCCAAGATGATTTGGGATACACTTAGAGTATTATATGAAGGTGATGAAAGTGTGAGAAAGTGCAACATTGAGTTACTACATGGGAAGATTGAAAATTTCTCTATCAAGAGTGGAGAGACCACTCAACAAATGTTTGATAGATACATGACCTTGATCAACAAGATAAGAGCACTAGGTGATGAAAAGTGGGATGACAACTCGGCGGCAAGAAAGTTATTGAGAGCATATAGGGTCAAGAACAAGACACTTGCGGCAATCATCATGGAAAGGCCAAACTATGAGAAGATGACACCACATGAGATGCTAGCAAAGATAAAGCACCATGAAGTCCTTGATGATGAAGCTATTGAAGGTCAATTACAAGAAAAGTATCAAAAACTTGAGCTAAACTATAATGCTCTTTGCAATAGCCCCTCAACCTCCTCCAAGGTTTCCGATGACTCTAGCACATCAACAAGTAAAAGTTGTAAAAAGTGTCAAAATGTTGATATAAATGCATATGCAACTAACTTTGTTGAAATAGCAAAGAAGGACAAGGAGATTCATAGGTTAAACATGATATTGAGAAATGGTTGCAAGTGCAAAGACCAACAACCAAGGCTCACTCTCAAGTTCGCAAGGCATCCATCCATCAAGGAAGGAGTTGGTTTTAGTAAGTATAATGGCAAAGCCAATGGAAGAAACATGATCAATGGAGTGCCTTGTGTGAGGTTCAACAAGGGAGTTCCTCTCTTTGAACTCATAAACAAGGCAAACAAGGTCACAAGTCCATCTACTCCGCTTGCAAATGACAAGTCCAACAAAAAAATGCAAGTGGAACAACCCAAGCAACAAGTGCCCATCTCACGAACCTATGCTAGTGATTACATGTGTTGTTGGGGTAAAGATGGCAAGATAGTTGTGAAGTATGTTGGTGTACTCAAGAAGAGGGAAATCATGAGGAGTGTTTGGGTGCCTAAAACTTATGTTACTAACCCCCTAGGACCCAAATCCATTTGGGTACCTAAAACAAGAACTTGATTTATTTTTGTAGGAATATGCCTCCGGTGGAACAAGTTGGGTGTTGGATAGTGGATGCACCAATCATATGACCGGAGCAAAGAACATGTTCACCTCATTTCAACCAAATCATGATTCATGTGAAAATATTGTGTTTGGCGACAATGGTAAAGGAGAAGTGCTCGGTTTGGGTAAAATTGCTATCTCAACCGAAAATTCTATTTCGAATGTTTTACTTGTGCATTCGTTAAGTTACAATTTGTTATCCGTTTCTCAACTTTGTGAAATGGGTTACGATTGTCTCTTCACGGATAAGGGTGTGACCGTCTATAGAAGAAGGGATTCCTCTATTGCATTTACGGGTCGTTTGAAAGGCAAACTTTATCTAGTTGATTTCACAACTAATAAGGTTGAGCCCGAGACTTGTTTAATGGCAAAATCTAGCATGGGTTGGCTTTGGCATCGCCGGCTAGCACATGTTGGGATGAGGAACTTGGCCCAACTTCAAAGAGGCGAGCACATTCTTGGACTAACAAATGTTTCATTTGAGAAAGATAGAATTTGCAGTGCATGCCAAGCCGGAAAGCAAGTAGGAGCAAAGCATCCAATCAAGAATGTTGTATCAACCACAAGACCATTGGAGCTACTTCACATGGACCTATTTGGACCCGTCGCTTACCAAAGCATTGGCGGTAACAAATATGGACTAGTAATTGTTGATGATTATTCTCATTTCACTTGGGTGTTCTTTATGGTAGATAAAAGTGAAACACAAGGCATCTTCAAGAAGTTTGCAAGAAGAGCACAAAATGAGTTTGAAGTGAAGATCAAAAGAGTTAGAAGTGACAATGGAACGGAGTTTAGAAACACCAACATTGAAGCCTATCTAGATGAAGAAGGCATCAAGCATGAGTTCTCGGTTCCATACACTCCACAACAAAATGGTGTTGTGGAGAGAAAGAATCGAACTCTCATTGAAGCCGCAAGATCAATGTTGGATGAGTACAAGACTCCACGCAATTATTGGGTGGAGGCGGTTAACACCGCTTGTCATGCCATAAACCGCCTATATCTTCACAAGCTTCGGAATAAGACTCCATATGAGCTTCTAACCGGTAACAAACCTAAGGTGCACTATTTTAGAGTTTTTAGTTGCAAGTGTTTCATACTTAATAAGAGAACCAAAAGCTCAAAGTTTGCACCAAAGGTACATGAAGGTTTTCTACTTGGTTATGGTACTAACGAACATGGATATCGTGTGTTCAATAATGTCACCAGCAATATTGAACTAACGGTAGACGTGTCCTTTGATGAATCTGATGGCTCTCAAAAGGAGCAAGTCAATGATGAGCTTGTAGGTAAAGATGTTCCTCCAAGTGAAGCAATCAAGAAGCTTGCCATCGGTGATGTAAAGCCCAAGGAGACACAAGATGAAGAAGAGGATTCAATTATGTATTCCCCTCTTGACTCAACTATTTATCATGTGCATGAAAATGCATGTGGTGAAGCTTCCGCACCTACTACTCCGAGTGATGGGAATACACATCAAGCTCATGATCAACATCAAGGAAATGATCAAGACCAAGGACAAGTACAAGATCAACAAGATGATCAAGAAACAAGAGAAGATAGTGCAACAATTGATCAAGATCATGATGATGATGGTCCAATGCAAAGAAGATCACTAGTGCCACATCCAAGAGGGCATCATAGCATTCAACGGGATCATCCCGTTGATAACATACTGGGAAGCATTCAAAGGGGAGTCGTCACTCGCTCACGATTAGCTTCTTTTTGTGAACATTACTCGTTTGTCTCCTCTTTTAACCCATGACAGTGAAAGAAGCACTTAAGGACATGGATTGGGTGATGGCCATGCAAGAAGAACTAAACAACTTCAAACGGAATGAAGTCTGGTCCTTGGTGGAAAGACCCAAGCAAAATGTGATAGGAACCAAATGGGTCTTCCGCAACAAACAAGATGAGTTTGGCGCCATGACAAGAAATAAGGCACGGTTGGTAGCTCAAGGATTCACCCAAATCGAAGGTTTGGATTTCGGTGAAACTTATGCACCCGTAGCTAGGCTTGAATCAATTCGTATATTACTTGCCTTTGCTACTTACCATGATTTCAAGCTATTTCAAATGGATGTAAAAAGTGCATTCCTCAACGGCCCCCTATCCGAAGTGGTGTATGTTGAGCAACCACCGGGCTTTGAAGACCCTAAATTTCCCAACCACGTCTACAAACTCGACAAGGCACTCTATGGGCTCAAGCAAGCCCCTAGAGCTTGGTATGATTGTCTTAAGGACTTCCTTCTCAAACAAGGGTTTGAGATAGGAAAGGCCGATCCCACTCTCTTTACTCGCAAAGTTAAGAATGATATTTTTGTTTGCCAAATATATGTCGATGACATAATATTTGGTAGTACTAATGTGGCATTTTGCGAGGAATTTAGTAGGATTATGACAAAGAGGTTTGAAATGTCTATGATGGGTGAGTTAAACTACTTTCTTGGTTTTCAAATCAAGCAACTCAAGGATGGCACGTTCATTAGCCAAATCAAGTACACCAAAGACATGTTGAAGAAGTTTGGCATGGACAAAGCCAAGGCCATCAAGACTCCAATGCCAACAACCGTCCACAATGATTTACTAAAGGATGGTAAGGCCGTCGATCAAAAGGTATATCGCTCCATGATTGGATCTCTTCTCTACCTTTGTGCCTCTAGGCCGGACTTAATGCTTAGTGTAGGAATGTGTGCAAGATATCAAGCTAATCCAAAAGAATGTCATTTGATGGCGGTTAAAAGAATTTTTCGATATTTAGTTCTCACTCCTAATTTTGGCTTGTGGTATCCTAAGGGCTCTACATTCGATTTGATTGGCTATTCCGATTCGGATTATGGTGGTTGTAGAATCAATCGAATGAGTACATCCGGGACTTGTCAATTTCTTGGTAGGTCCTTGGTGTCTTGGAGTTCTAAAAAGCAAACGAGTGTTGCCTTGTCCACCGCTGAAGCCGAGTATGTTGCGGCCGGCGCTTGTTGTGCCCAACTACTTTGGATGAAGCAAACCTTAAAAGACTTTGGTTGTGAGGTAAACAAGATTCCTCTTTTGTGTGACAACGAGGGTGCCATTAAATTGGCAAACAATCCCGTAAACCACTCTCGTACAAAGCACATAGATATCCGGCATCACTTTTTGAGAGACCACGAAACCAAAGGAGATATCGTTCTTACTCATGTGAGAACCGAAGATCAACTAGCCGATATCTTTACAAAACCCCTAGACGAGTCAAGATTTTGTGCTTTGAGGAGTGAGCTAAATATCATTGATTCTAGTAACCTAGAATGATCTCTTGCACATGTTCATTGTTTTCACCTAGAGATTATAGAAAAATCGTTGCAAAACTTACATTTATGTCTTTCAAAATCTATTTTTTTCAACATTCCTTCAAATGTGACTATGGTTTTGTATTGCTTTGCTGGTGTCTAGTCACATTTGGAAGGGTTCTAGTTCCTCATTTAGTTCACCTTGGCTGTAGAGTACCCCTTCCTGTTTCTGGACTGTCGGTAGTACCGGTTTCTGGCCGGTAGTACCGGCCGCTTATCGGTAGTACCGGTGATTCCGTCGGTACTACCGGTAAGGCGTGGGTCTGGGTTAAAACCTCTCCTCTCCTTCTCTTCTTCTCTTGCCTCTTCACTTCTTTCCCATCCAGCCCGTCCCCTGCCTCTCTCTCCCTCGCCACCTTCCCCCATCCTCCTCCCCGATCTCCTTCCTCCCTCCACCATTGCCAAATCCCTTTGAGGAAGATCTTCTCCTCTCCTTGGAGCCTCTCTTGGACGACTTGGAAGCGGCCCCAACCTCTTCAAGCTTGCGGATTCGGCCCTATTCGTTGACTCAAGGTACTTGGGAGTTCTCTCTTTCGATCTCCCAATGTGCTTAGTTTGTGGCCGTGTCTTTGCTTGAGGAAGTTCCTACGGACATGTTCTTGCTTGTGCTTACCTTTTCCTCTCAAGTTCATGGTTGGTTTGGTGATTCCCCATGGATTGTTAGGGCCACGGGATGTGTCGGTAGTACCGACCCCCTGTCGGTAGTACCGACCCCCGTCGGTAGTACCGATCACTGGCCGGTACTACCGGTCCTGTTGCCCCACTAATCCATGGTGCCTCTCCATCTCAACTCTGGCTTTGGGACTCTCTCTCAATCTCTTGCTTATTCCTCTTGTTCTCTATCCTTTGCAGCATGTCTCGCGAAGGTGGAAAGCGCAAGAACCCCGTCCGTGCCGCCCGTGGCGAGAGCTCACATCGAGGTCGCGGCTCCCATGGCAGAGATGGCGATGATGAGCCGAGTGGTCAGCCTCTCCACTCTAGCATGTATTCGCACGTCCCATGCTCTCATGCGGAGCGCGCGAGGACCGCTCCTCCGCCTGCTAGGGCGTCGGATGCCGAGGCAAATATTCGTATCCTTGGCAAGGCGATTGATCCTCGGGTTGTCCCTCGGACCCCCGAGCATGTGCAGCTAATTCTCTCTCGCAATCTCCCTCACCACCAGCATTTCAACGCTCGCATTCGCGCTCCTGCAGCTGGTGGTGGGTTTTCAGTGCGTTCTCCTATTGATTATCGCCACAAACTTCAAGAGTTGAGGCAGCAACGCAATGAAAATCCTTACCTGTATGTCAAGGATCCCTCTCTTGAGGCTCGTTTTTGGAGTTAGTTCCAGTTTGATTACTATCATTCTGTCATTTTGGGTTGTCAAGAACCCACTGGTGCTGTTCCTATCATTGCTCCCAAAGCAATTGATCTTGTTTCCCTTCGTGCTTTTGATGATCCGGATGTTGTTGCTTTGGTGAATGATCTTGAGGCGTGGGGTTTGCTAAATTTGATGGCTTTTCAGTATTCCTGGAATACTGAAATAATTGCTCAATTTTACTCCACCTATCATTTGGAAGTTGAGAATCGTGTCATGCATTGGATGACGCAAGGGCAGCATTATCGTCTTGATTATGTCACATTTTCTCGTCTTCTTGGGTTTGGTCAAGCTGACCGTGATGCTCCTAGTATCTTTGATGGGCATGATCATATCACCTATCGGGACATCCGGCACTTTTACCTTCCCGGGAAGACTCCTGATTTCAAAAACACCTATCTTCGTCCCTATTATTATGTCCTCAATAATCTCATTCGAAGCACCATTGATCCAAAGATTGGGGATTCATTGCACCTTCAGCATGATGCTCCTAAGATTCTCTTGCGCTTTGGCGAGAGGGGTGCTCGCTTCTCTGTCTCGGACTTTCTTTGGCGCAAAATCTATTCTGCTTCTATTGATCCTCAGCGCCACCTTCCATTTGCTCCCTACCTAATGCACATCATTGAGCAAGTGGTTGGTCTTTCATTTGCTCATGATCGCAAGCATGAGCAAGTCAAGGTCCGGAACCTCCACACTCCTAAAGCCAAGGATGACTTCCTGTGTCTTCGTAGGCCTCCACAGGATGTGGATGAGGAGGATGTGGAGGATGAGGAGGACTCGCCTGTGACAGAACCGCCTAAATCACATGGCCCACAGACACCTGTCATTGTCACTCATGACCTCTGATAGCGGGTCCGCGTCCCAAATGATCTAGAAGGTTCTGCCGGGCTACATTAGCGCCTGATTTTCTCCAATAGGATCCCATTGCAAAGTCATTACAGAATTACAACATTTCATAATAAATTACATCAGAGTGAAAATGCGGAAAGATTATAAGGTACTTAGATTACAAACCGTTTGTCCAAATACGATTGAAGTGCGAATATTACAGACCATAAATAAGATAAGTAGCAGTAGAATGACGATACAACATTATTAAGTATTTAACGTTAAGAACCCTGCCCACGGGTTCGACATTACTCCTCCTCACATCCCTCCTGTACCACTGTTACACAGCAAGGGGCGAAACAAACCTCCGGCTGCTGCGTCCCTGCAACATGGGGTTAACAAACCCTGAGTACTGGGGTACTCCGCAAGACTTACCCGACTAAGAAAAAGGATTGAGACTCAGGAATGCAGGCCGTGGGGAGTCAAGGTACGGCTGGAGCAAGAGTCAAGAGTTTTGCAGAAAAGCATCACTATCTTATTTCAATATTTTAACTCAGTCTTATTTTAATCATATCCATAATTCCAAATTCCTTTTCATATATCATTGTACCTTCAAAATTCTTACTCATTCTCAAAAACACCTAGTTTCGAACCACTTTTCAATTGTAGGTCAAAGGATCAAGTCTCCATATCCGAGGAGCAACGACGATTCGAATCGATTAGTACCCAGCTGGGGATCCCTATCCACACTGTATATGTAGCACTTAAACTTGCATATACCAACTCCGGCTACCACAATTTTTCTACCCCTGAACCGGTCCTGCGCCACCCGAGAACACAGTACTCCTCTCCTCTCCAGGCACGCCGGCCACGAGGGTACACGCTGCTCTCGCCATCTCTCCACTCCCAGTGCGTGGTTGTCGGTTCAAGTAGTAGAGCCACCGGAGTCAGAGCTTTCCGTAGTATGTGGCTAGTTGCAAAGTCTCGATCACAGCAGGCCTACAACGAACGGTCCCTAATTCTTTTTTTTCGCCGGCGACATTGCATTGGGACTCTAACCCAAATACAAGTGTCCCAACGGTTTTCAAATCCCTCTTTCCGCCGATGGTCAAGCAATGGGACTCTAACCCAAATTCACAACCAACAAACGGAAAACCCCTTTCCGACGGATACGGTGCATCGGGGCTGCTACCTAAGTACACAATTTTCGAACGGACTCATACCCCTTTTTCCTTTTCACATGATTCATAATTGTCACATTCCCATGGGTCAAAATAGCCTTTTTACGCAAATCTAAATTGATTAAGCAGGACTAAGCATTTTTGAACATTTTTATTTTTAAACAGGTTTCCGGGATATTATGTATCAAGGCAGGTAATGCATCAATATAGGAGACAAACAACTCCTAACAACCTAATGCAATAATAGACTCAAGTGATAAATAATTTTATAAAATACAAGGCGGGGCTGAATGCACCGGAGCTTGCCTTGAATCGTGTACAACGTCGGGTCGGGATCAGTCCCGCAGATGTCGAACCCTTGGATGACTTCTAGAGTGGCCTCCTCAGTAGTAGTCTCGACCTGGACCTCCTCGGGAACGGGCACTACACGTATGCAATGATGTATGCTTAGCATGGCATGAGGGCAACAAATGAAATGCTTGAAAGTAAACCATTAATACCTTGAGTACAACTTTCCTTCACGGTAAAGTTGTAAACAATTTACGGAAGGTAAAAACAATGTTTCCTACTTTTGTTTTATTGACCATTTTAACGGTCACAGAAAGCCGCTACACAGCTTTACTACAACTAACAAGCGACCCTAATACGTCTGTCAAGGATCACTATGGTGAAAGACCCTTGAAACCAATCAATCCAAAATCATGCCAAACAACAGGGATTATTTGTTTAGATTAATTCTACTAATCAAATACCCCACAACTATTAAACAAGTGTCCTAACAGTTTCCAAATGAGCTCAAACTTAGCCAACAGCTAGATCTTACTCTAAAATAGTACCACATAAATTTTCATGATTTTTGGATAATTCTGGAATTTATTAAAATTGCTCAAAGTTACATTTACTAATTAATATGCTGATTTTTAGTTCCCACAGACAATGTCCAAACCCTATATCTAATATTTTTATAAAATACTACATACTCCAGAGAGTATCCACAATTATTTTCATGATTTTTAGATCAACAGAAATAATATTACAAAAATAACAAACACAGGAACTATTCATAGTAATTTAAAATAGAAATCCAATTGAAATTCCTCGGGAAAATGGAAAACTACTTTTGGCCCGGGACGGCCCAAGTCAGGCAGGCCGGCCCACTCGGCCGCTCCCGCACCAGCCCGCGCCCCAGGCGCCATGGCGAGGCACTGACAGGCGGCCCCCGCCTGTCAGTTCCTCCCCCTACCTCCCGCCGCGACCCGACACGCGCGCGCACGCGACGAGCGACCGCGGGCCTCGCCGCCGGCGACCCTAGCGGCGAGCCCAACCATGCCCGACCACTCCCCAGTACCACGCGGACTACCCAGTACCCTAAGCCCAAACACCGGCACCTCCGACGAGTGCAGACTCGCCCATGGCGGTCGCGGCGACACGGCCACCCTGGTCCGGCCGCGAGAATGCGGTAGAAGTGACTAAAAAGGCCGGGGGAAGATCAGGAGCTCACCACGGCTCTATTCCGACGGCTGGCCGAGGCTGAGATGGAGCGGAGCAGCGAGCAAGACGACGGCGGCGGCGTGCAACGGCTCGGCCTCCACGGCGAAGTCGCGTTCCGGTGATTCTAGGGGACAAAATGGAACGCCGCTGCGAGCATAAGCTAAGGTATGACTCATAGAGTCGCAAACGAGAAGTCTAAGGTAGAGAGGCTCACCACAGTGAGCTCGACGCGAGAGAGGTGGCTGCGGCGGTGCTCCGCCGGGCCCGAAGACGACGGCGAGCGTTCCGGGACCCTCGACGCACGGAAGCCGAACCACAGAGGCACAAGTCGCGTTCAAGAACCCAGTGAGGCTAGAGACGAGTGGAATTTGGGTGAGGAGGTCGGAGTGCGGCTGATTTTTGGCTCGAAGCCGAGGCGGGTGCGGCGGTGGTCGGGAAAGGATGAGGGCACGGGGGGATGTCGTCGCCCTTTAAGCCGACCAGAGGGAGGGACAGAAGCGGCATAGGGCGGCGCGCGATCTCCAGCACGGGAAACGGCCCCGAGGACACGATCCCGGCCGGCACGGACGGCGGCGCGCGCGCGCGACACGGCGGCGGCCGCGACTGTGCGCGAACAGAGAACAGAGGCGGAGTACTGTAGCTCTTGTGAATGCCATTCAACCGGTTTTTGACCAATACCGCCAGATTTTGTATAACAACATGAAAAGGTGTAAACACCAAAGTTGTAGAGTTCAAAATTCTGAACAACTTTGATTAAGGGATCAACTCCAAATTTTGAATAATTTAGAAACTATTCAAAAGGGGGTAAAAGAGGGTTTTGAATTTCAAACTGAAATTTTAAAATTACTTTTAAATTTATTTAACAACTTGAAAAATTGTCAAAATAGAAGTTGTCCTACTTGAGGAGCTTAACAACTTTCATTAAATGAGTTTGGTCAGATTCTCAATAGTTTTTAAATTGGCATTTCAAATTTGAATTTCAAAGTGGTAATTAGGGTTTAATTTGAATTTCTATTAAAGAACTTCAAAAACACCCAAAATAAAAGTTGTTCTATATAAAAATATCTACAACTTCTATTAAGGGACCATCACTAAATTCCAAGTTGATTTTGGTTTAGGGTTTCAGGGTCCTATTAGGGCTTAAATTCAAATATTTCTTTTGATTGTTTTTAATTACCAAATCAAGGATTTATTTGTAATATCCATAACATTAATGAATAAGCCACTCTAAAGACCCTAATCACACTCATATGCAGATGCTCAAAAATAAATATGATGACATGGCAAAATTAATTAGCCGTAATACCTGGGGTATTACATCGCCCCAGCGTCCGTCTTCGGTGCGCCGCACTCGAGGTGCCGCTCGCTCCACCGCTGACCCTAGCTCCTCTCGGGGCCCTAGCTCCTCTCGTGGGCTTGGACCTCGCCGTCGTCGCAGTGGTGCCATCAAGCATGCACTCCAGAAGATTTTCTCGGCCTTTTGCTATAAGGCTGAGAAGGATGACCGCCGCCTTCGAGCTATTGAGGACAAGCTCGGCCTACCTCCTTCTTCTCCTTTGCGCGAGTTTCGCGATCCTTTTGAGGAGTACGCCGAGTCTTCACGTGCAGCGGGTGGTCAGGACGATGAGGATGAGGATGAGGACGAGGACGACGACGATGACCAGGAGGAGCCTTCCGATGACGACATCGACGAGGACGACGACTAGCTTTGCTTTCATGCGTGCCTACCCTTTTTGGCACTTGATGCCAAAGGGGGAGTGTTAGGCTTTATTATGATGTAATAAGTAAGTTGCGACTTGCTTTGCCCCATGGTGGTCCAGACTTTAGTTATGGTTTGTAATATTTATATATTTCATGGTGAACTATGTGTTGGACAAGAACTTTGTTGGTGTAATGCTTAGTTGGAGGTATAACTCTTGTATTCAATGTTATTTTAGTGAGTTTGCTTTTATCTTGTGGTTTGTGATTTATTTGTGACTTGAATTTTTGCTATGCTTCACGCTTATCACTTGTTCTTGTCACACTCTTTTTGGCACCCCACGAATTACAAGATTTAGGGGGAACCTCTCTAAATGTATGCACTCTTGACTATGGTCGTTATTTGGAATTCAAATCCTATGCATACATTAAGGGGGAGCTCCATCCTAAATGTTGGATTCAAAAGCTTCAATTTATCTCAATCATATATAAGCCTAATTTGGTTGTCATCAATTACCAAAAAGGGGGAGTTTGTAAGTGCATTCGCCCCCTATGTGGGATTTTGGTGATTAATGACAATCAAATTAGGGACTAACGGTTTTATCAAGATTATGTGCAGGTGTTAGTCCATATGAATGAGCAAATTGAAATATTTGGTGAAACAGCACCCCTCCAACTTGACCGAGTTACTTGGTGAACTTTACTCATAATTTAGCAAGTTTTATCTTTTATTGAGTATAGGACTACCGCACTATCAAGAGGGATGCATAGCTAGTTGACTAGTAGAAGGTTTAAAGTGCTCAAATATTGACTTAAACAAACATGCTTGAGAGACACCTTCACACACTTGTGCACTGCCCTATCCTGTTCTGCCCCTGGAGAATCGGTAGTACCGGTCTTGGACCGGTAGTACCGGTAGGACTTAGAGCAGGATCCTCTCCAGCGAACTGCTTGCTCTCGGGTTCCACAAAAGTTTATTCCGGTAGTACCGGATTTTAATCCGGTAGTACCGATGTTGAACCGGTAGTACCGACTCTGAATCGGTAGTACCGGTAGGACTTAGCGCCGAGACTCCTCCCAGCCAACTCGCTGCTCTCGGGTTTGAGTAACTATATTTCGGTAGTACCGGATTTTAATCCGGTAGTACCGGTTCCAGAGCGGTAGTACCGGTCCTACCGGTAGTGCCGGTAGGACTTTGCCCAAGCAGTTACCCAGGGTCTGGATCGGTAGTAACGACTGTACTTCGGTAGTAGGTTGACTGTTGTATCGGTAGTACCGGTGTACCACCGGTAGTACCGGTCAAGTCAGCTTGACTGACAAACTTTTCTACCGTTGGGGCCTCGTGCAGTGCGTGTGTCAGACTTTTAACGTTCGATCTGCTGAGGTAGCATCGGTACTACAGGTAGGAATCGGTAGTACCGGTAGCTCCCAGACGGAGGAAGTATAAATACTTCTTCCCTCTTCTTTAGAACGTTACCCACTTCATTTTATTGCCTACCAACCCGAGACAACAGCTCTCTCTTGCTCTCCCACTCTCTCTCACACATATTCATTGCTCATAGCTCAATCCATTGCAAGTTTCAAGTTGAGAAGTGAGATTCGAGTGAGGAAAACTTAAATCCATTGTTTGAGCACTTGATTCCTCCCTCTAGCCGGCTTTGCTTTGCATTTGTTACTCTTGGGTTCTTAGAACCCTAGGCGGCTAGGCGTTCTTCGGGAGAGCCCGGTTTGATTCATTTGTGAGGGCTCCCCGAAGTGTTTGTATCACCCCAAGATTCTAGTGAAGAAACTTAAGTGACCTTTGTGGTAACCTTGAGTGAGGAAAGGAGGTGAAATAGACTCCGACCTTTGTGGTCACCTCAACAACGAGGAGTAGGCCTTCCTTTGTGGATTGACCGAACCTCGGGATAAATAACTTGTCCCTTGCTCTCTTTGTTGTTGTGTCTACTTGTGGTGTCACGGCTTCGACCGTGCTCTTTCTCTCTCTAACTTGTTCTTAGGTTTGGAGGCCCGATCTACGATTTGGTGGTGATTCAAGTTAGGGTGAAGGTTGCAAGGAACTCTACATACACTTGGGTGGTTTGGTATAGCATAGATCTAAACTTACTCTGTAGTTAATCTTGGTTTCGTAGCTATCTGTTCTTGACCGGTAGTACTGACGGATTGCATCGGTACTACCGACAGGTATCGGTAGTACCGGTCCGGTCTCTGTTCTCACTTTTCAATTGAGTTTGAGTTTTAGGTTTTATATTACGCCTATTCACCCCCCCTCTAGGCATTGTAGATCCTTTCAAGCTTGCCGGCAAGTAAGTGAACCTCGGTAAAAATCATTGTGTTAACTCTCTTGCCGAGGATTTCATTTGTGTTGATTGATTGATTTATATACTCTTCATCGCCGGTATAAAAATCACCCTCTCTCCTTTACTTTCTTGCACCTACCTTTGTGTAGCTTACTAGTGTAGTTAGTCACCTAGGAGTAGAGTAGAGTAGTGAGTTAGACTTGTTGTTGAGTGAACTAGAGACAATAGCCTAGAACGGTTAGGTGGCTTGCACTTTTGAATAGGCTAGCGCAAAATTCACTTCGCCGCTTATTTGTCTAACCACTTTGGTTAAGTGTTGTTTGTAGAATTTTTATAGGCTATTCACCCCCCTCTAGCCATTTAGGACCTTTCAGCTTTCTAGTTCTTCCATTAGCCTAGCAATGAACATTTTAGTTTTGCTATCCAAATTCTTAGTCAATTTGTCAATTTCTTCATCACTAGATTCACCATCACTAGAGTAATCACTTGTATCACTATTAGAGATGTCACTAGGAGAGGGAGTTTTGAACTTGGATTTGTTTCGTACCTTCTCACCTTTTGCCATGAGGCAAATGTGAGTGGAGTGCTCATCATCATCATCGGACATATTGCTGAAGAGTCTTGGTGTAGAGGATGGTACATGAATAGCAATGGTTGTAACTTTTCTATCCTCTTCACTTGAGCTGTCCACGGTTGAGTCCCACTTATGTCCAATGTGAGCTTCTCGTACATCTCTCTTGTATCTTCTCTTGCTGCCCTCTTTGTAATTTTTCTTGTCTTCTCTCTTGTCTTTCTTCTCATAAGGGCAATCGGCTATTAAGTGCTCTGTGCTGCCACAATTGTAACACGTTCTCTTCTTCTTGTTGGGAAAGGTCCTCTTCACCAACTTGTAGCCATTGCTTTTGATTCCCTTGCGAAATCTTCTCATGAACAAAGTAAAGTCATCAATTTGTTCTTGTTGCTGCTCACCATCAATCTCTTCTTCACTAGATGATGAACTTATTGGCACTTCTTCCTTCACTATCTTGGCTGCCCTTGACTTGAAAGATGAGCCTTGCTTACTACCCTTGTGCTTGCTTGATGTGGGCTGCTTGCTTGTAGTGGGCTGCATGCTTTTCTTGCTTGCTTTGAGTGCTACATCCTTGAGCCTCATGTCCTCAAGCTTGCAGCTCCCCAAGCCTCTTTCTCTCAAGTGCTTCCTTTCTATGGATATTATGTGTCAATAACCTTCCAAGAACATCACTAGGAGTGAATTGCTCGAATATTTTCTTCACTCTAATTAAGGTCACAAGGGTCTCATTTCTTGGTGAGAAAGCTTCCAACATAACCCTCACAACCTTGTGATCATTCACCTCGGTGCCACCAAGACCTCTAATCTTGCCAACTATGACCATCAACCTATCAAACATCTCTTGTGACCCTTCTCCCTCATGTATTGCAAACCGGTTGAGGTTGGACATCAATATCTCAATCTTGAACCACCTCACCTTGTCAACACCCTCATGTGCCATATGCAAGGTGTCCCAAATTTCCTTTGTCACCTCTAAACCCATCATCTTGTTGTACTCATCTCTATCCAAAGCACTAAGTAAAGCACTAATGGCTTGGGCATTGAGATGAATGTTGCAGAACTCAGCTTGTGAGGGCTTCTTTGGATCAACCGGTGCCTCTAAGCCATGATGCACAATCTCCCAAATCCCGGGATGAAGACCTACAAGATAAGTTTTCATCACGTGCTTCCACTTGGCAAAGTTGGTCCTATCGAAATGAGGCAACTTTCCCGCGGGCACATTGATGACACGTCTAGTGTCAAGGTTAGATAATGATGAGTAATCAAAGGATATGGCTCCATAGTCGGTGTAGCCACTGCTCTTCTTGTTCTTACTGCTCTTGGTAGGTTGATAGGTGCTATCATCATCTCCATCTTCGGTGCTACTTGAGTCATCATCACTTGACACCTTCTTCTTACCATTTTCTTCTCTTCTTTTCTTTTCTTTTCTTCTCTTAGCCTTCTATCTTCTCTTCTTTTCAGCTTCTCTTCTCTTCTCTTTAGCTCTTCCTTTTTTTCCTTCTTTCTTCTCTTCTAACTTCTTTTGCTTCTCTTCTCAATCTTCTTTCTTCTCTTCTTCTAGCTCTTTCTCCTTCGAAGATATCAGCTGGTGGCAGCGTGGATTGATTGCCGTCGACACGCTGCCACTGCTGTCGTCGGTGGTGTGAAGATCATCACCATCAACATGGGCATGAACCTCACGAGTTGTACTCGCCTCCGCTTCGCCTTCCTTGGCCATACCTCACGCGGTTAAGCGTAAAACAGAGGTAACCTGCTCTGATACCACTTGTAGGATCACGTACTGGCCTAGAAGGGGGGTTGAATAGGCCTGAAAAATTTCATCGCAAACAATGATCAGAACCAGGCGCGGCAGTGCCGGCCTGTGGAGCGGCACTGCTGCTCCAGGAGTGGCAGTGCTGGACCTTGCAGAGCAGATTCTACACAATTCAAAAAATAACCAATGAAACTTAGATCTGATAATTTACTGAGGTTCCTTGGGATGTGTAGAGTCTAGATCACCACTTCTTCACAGTTAGAACTTCATCAAAAAGTAGATCGAAACCAAACCGTAGAAATTAAAGAACTCAACAAGTAGAGAGTAAAACAAGCAATACAAGGGACACAAGATTTATCCCGTGGTTCAGCTCGGCACCAAGGCTTGCCTACTCCACGTTGTTGAGGTTCCACAAAGGAAACTTGAGTTCATAGAGGCCAATCCTCATTTTCAAGTCAAGAAACTTAACTCTTGAAAAGAGGCATGATTTCACTAGCTTGTGAGGGTGATTACAAACCTCCCGGGGCTGCCACAAGATTGGCAAGCTCACCGGGCGTTGCTCTAGCCGGCTAGGAGCAAGCTCCAAGAGTAACAAATGCAAACCACCGGCTTGAACGCGAACCAAGTGCTTGAGAAAGTTGAAGATCAGTGGGAGAAGCTTGTTCTTGCTGAGATTTAGCTCACACTCTTCTAGATTCAAACTTGGATTCAAAAGTGGAGAGTAGAGAGCTTGTTGGGAGTGAGGAAGAGCAAGAGAGGAGCTTCTCTGGTCTGAGAACTGAGCAAATGGCAGAGATCACCGTTGGGGGCAATGGGAGAGAGACTAAGAAGCCCTTGAGTCTAACAGTCAAAACAAGTCGCGGCAGTGCCGCCCTGGGAGCGGCAGTGCAGCTCGGCCGGCAGTGTTGCACTGCCTAGACAGAGCAAAGATGGCTGGAATTTTGTGGCTGTCTTAGGCAGAGAGAATAAGGATGTTTGGTGTCTTAGGCTGGAATTTTGTGGCTGTCTTAGACACTTTTAAACCTGTCTTTTGCATCCTCCTTAATAGTACGGCTTTCCTGTACTCAAATTTAAAATAAAAGCGAATTTAAACCTCCTTTGAGCCGGAAGCCGCATCCTTTAGTTGTTAGGGGTCCACCTACATAAGAATACATCCTCCTAATACTTTTACCTATCCATCATCTCGATAAATCTCATTAGTCTTCTAATCGCATGGTCATTATCACCAAACCCACTTTAGGGCTTGATTGCACTTACAATCAGGAACACTACCTTTCTTTCTACTTACTTTCTTGCTCCTTCTCAGACTATTCGCATTCATCGTCCTCTAAATCCTTCCTCTAAACAGAATATTCCGTCCTAGTCTCTTCTCTATACCATTTTTTCCTGCACTCATCCATCCTTTATATACATCCTCTATGTCGTGGGTCCCACATGTCATACACCATCCCTTTCCTCTTTTCTTCTCCCTACCTATATATGGCCATGCAGCCCGTGGCCCGGTGGCCCGGCCTGAAGCCCGGTGTTTTGGCTCGGCCCGAGCATGGCCCGACCCGGTGGGCAACGGGCCCAGGCTGGCACGACACGATGCACCAGGCCATGCCTGGGCCGCCACCCAGGCACGAGGCACGGCACGGGCACGGCCCGGTCAAAAGAAAGGCCCGGTAGTGGCCCGGCCAGCCGGCCTGCTAAGAGCAGAGCCCAAGCAGGCAAGCACCCACCATGCGATCAGCCTATCACCAACTTCCCACGACCTCCTCCCATACCCTAACTCCCTCCCTCACGGCCTCACCGTCACACTCATAGCGCAGCGCAGCCCCTTCCCCGCGCCGTCACTTCCTCTGACTCCTCCCTCACTTCCTCTCCATGCGAGTGGAGGAGGCGCGATGCCGGCTTTTCCAGAGCAGAGCGTGATGCCGGCTTCTCTATGCACGCCGGCGGCGGTGGTGGCCAGGGGCGCTCTGTGCCTCCGTCGCGCTAGCGGCCGCCCTCTTCCTCGATGCCCCCTCGCGTGACGGCTGACCATGGACGCTGACACCCCCTGCCCCTCCCTCTCCTCACGGCGGCCCCAAGCTCTTCCTCGACGGCAGATCCGGCCATCCCTCACCTCCGCGCCTGGCTCGCGGATGCCGAAGATGAGGGCGCCCCGCTGCAAACACCAGCCATGTTCCGCGCCTCCGCTCCGCCATCTGCGGCTTCATCCCTGGACTCCCCGGTCCCCACCTCCCCTTCCCTCTTAGTGGGCCTCGGGCTGGCCCGGCCTGCGTGCTTCGCGGACCGGCACGGCACGAAAATCGGCCCACGGGCTGTGCCTTGAGTCGAAGATCAGGCACGAAGCACGCCCTGGCACGGCCCGTGAGGCACGAGGCCCGTAGCGGCCCGCCCTGAACCTGGCCGTGCTGGCCCGACCTCGTGCTAGGCCAGGCCGGGCCGGCCCGTTGGCCATCACCCACCCGGCCTCTCTCTCCATACTCTATTCATGCAAACCATGGAAAAAACATCGTCTAAATTCAAAAAAATCACACATGTATATGATGTGACGATACACAATCTTGTAAAATATCTTGTCAAAATTTGACTTTGTTTGTAAGATATAAAAATAACAAATTTCAAGTCAGAAAGCTGTCTAGAAATTTATTATTTTTATATCTCACAAACGAAGTCAAATTTGAACAAGATATTTTATAAGATTATGTATCATCATATCATGTATATGTGTGATTTTTTTATGAATTTAGATGATTCTTTTATCATGGTTCACGTCATCCGTTGCCTTGTGTCTCGGCCACTCCTCCCTTCCCATTCTCTCTCGGCGACCGGCGGCCAGGCGCGCGAGCTCGGCGGGCGTGCTGCAAGCCCTCGCCGGCGCCTCCCCCTGCTCCCTGGCCTACTCTCCGGCACGGTGGGACGGCGCGGTGCTCCTACCCGCGCCTCCTTCTCTCTCTTCTCTGTCTGCCCGGGGTGGGCCCGCACGGTTGCGGCGCCCGGGCGCGCGAGCTCGGCGGCGGGAGGACCACCGGCCAGCGGCGGAGCAGGCGCGGCCTCCTTCCTCCTCTCCGGTCTCCCTCTCGTCGGTGAGCTTGTCCTCCCTCTCCCTCCCTCTCCCTTCCTCACAAAAACGCTATCGTTCTCGTCACGAGCCGCGCGACAGCGCGCATGGCGGCGACGGCGGCAGTGCTCCGGTGCTGCTTCCCTGGCTCCTCCGGTGTCGGTAGTGGCTTCGTGAAGCCAAACTCTTCCAGGCGAGGCTGGTGCGCGGCGGCGGCCGTGGCGGCGCCGTCGCGGGAAGCTGAGCCAGTTTCGTCGCTGGGGCATCGCACCCGCGTCGACTTCCCCATCCTTCACCAGGTCTGTCGCGCTGCCTACGCCCGTTTTATCTGCTGTTTTGCTCAGGTTACAGTTCATTCAATCTTGATTCCTTTGAGCTCAGTTAGTCTTCATTTGATTTGAGTTCCTGGCTACTCAAACTCTATGTGTAGCAGTAGCAGCTGCACATCGGTTCTGAAATTCTAATTGTTCGGAAGTTAGTAACTTTCGACGTCAAAATACAGTAATGTTTAAATTCTTAGAGCAACTCCAGCAGTTGGATTTAGTGACTTTGAATTGCTACTCCTTTCATCAGGATTTTATTTTCCTTTTCGAGAATCAGTACTACGACTCTACGAGACACACAAGGACCCGGTATTAATTTCTTTCAAATAGCTTGCTCACATGTTTATCTCACGCCAGGCCACTGTTTCACGCAACCTGGTTGTGAGTGGAAGAATTTTTGGATTATGTCATCTGTATTACATGTCATAGCCTTACTGTCTCTTGGATCCTAGTGGCTTCTAACATTTTGGTTAGGACACTTATTTCATTTTACTGTTGGAACTTACAGGAATTTGATGGAGCGAAATTAGTTTACTTCGACAATGGTGCAACATCACAGAAACCTATTAGTGTGATGAGAACATTAGATGAGTACTACAGAGCGTACAATTCAAATGTTCATCGTGGTATTCATGCACTCAGGTAGTATGTAGAATTATGTTATTTTTTATCCATGAAGTGTGTCTAAAGTCTAAACTAAATCCATGTCAATGCTAACTTGGAAGTTGATACACACATTACTGAGCAAGACTTGGTTCTTTTTTTCCACTTCATTCTGTTAACACTTTGTTGTTGTTGTTCATTTTGGTAAGCCCTTTTCTTTCCACTTCATTGTGTTAACACCCCATCTGAAGGTTGATTTTATTGATCTAAGCCGGTTGGCTCATCAGTTTTAAAGATTACATTTTTTTAGTACGAACACTGGCTCTGAATTTGTATAGCCATATTGAAGACGTTATACCATTCGTCAATCGTCAGCAGACAGTTTCTATCGCGTCTTGGCAGCCTCTGCTTCCAGAGCATAGCCTTGGTCAAGCATAAACTGACATTACACCATTCATCAGCACAACAGTGCTTCCATGTAAATTTCTCAAATACCAAATGTTATAGAAGTAAAATTATGTATTATTTAATGTTATAGACTCTTCAGTAATTATGCGCAAAATAACCAACTGACGCACTATTCGCAGCAAGATAGATCTGTCGGTTCATGATGTTCTTTGGCCAACGTGCATGAGTTATTTCATTTGTTTGAGTTATGGGTTTTTACGCAGCCACCAATGTATGTGTACACAGTACAGTGTTGTAAGCTAACTGACATGTCTGTTTCTTTGGCACCAGCGCAAAGGCTACCCATGCATATGAGGATGCAAGAAGAAAAGTTGCAAATTTTGTCAACGCAGCTGATAGCAGAGAGATTGTTTTCACTTGAAATGCTACTGAAGCTATCAATCTGGTAGCCTATTCATGGGGACTATCGAACTTGAAAGAAGGAGATGAAGTGAGGCTTCTATCTCTGTTACATTACGGTTTACTTGTTACTGTACCTGCTGTTTATGATCCTAACTTCCTATATTGATTCATGCAACTGTAGAAGTTGTGCTTCCATCGTTACTTTGGGTCTTTGGCCTTATGCACAAATGATAATTGTGACAGCAACAACAATTAAATAAATAAAATTTAAAAGTCCCATTCATCCTTTCGTAGTATGTTTATTAGTAAAGTGCCCATCTAATGACTGCTAGAGAACAATGCTGATCTGCCGATCCCAATTTTTATCAAGTAGTACTTGGAAAACATGCAGTATCTTGTATAATCTTGATAAGAATCTTTTTCCCCCTATTTTGTTGGCCAGATTGTTCTTACAGTCGCGGAGCACCATAGTGCTATTGTTCCATGGCAATTTGTTTCCCAGAAGACGGGTGCCACCTTAAAGTATGTTGGATTGACTAAAGAAAATGTCCCAGACATTGAGCAGTTAAAAGGGCTTCTGTCGAACAAGACAAAGATAGTTGTTGTTCATCATGTCTCAAATGTTCTAGGTAGGCTAATGCCTTATCTGAAAGGTTCTTAAAGGTCATGATAATTATACTGTAACTTATGGTCTTTGTGAAAAGCTATTAATATTTTGGTATTAATGACATAATTTTTCAATAGCTGTGTTAGAACTTCATATGATAATTTGTAGTTTCTTTCATACCCAATGAGGCTGAAAGTAAATATGCAACTGATGTTATTCCTTTCAATTATCTTAAAACTACAATTTCTGAGCTGTATTCAACTACATTCCTTTCATGGTTTACAGGTTCCATGCTTCCTATCGAGGAGATTGTAATATGGTCAAACAGAGTTGGAGCTAAAGTCCTTGTAGATTCTTGCCAAAGTGTTCCCCATATGCCAGTTGA
Source organism: Eremochloa ophiuroides (assembly GCA_038502445.1). Taxonomy (NCBI): domain Eukaryota; kingdom Viridiplantae; phylum Streptophyta; class Magnoliopsida; order Poales; family Poaceae; genus Eremochloa; species Eremochloa ophiuroides. Next base: position 39,913,522 of record JAHLJS010000008.1, on the reverse strand, counting down.
TGTTCAGAAGCTTGGCGCAGACTTTCTTGTCGCGTCCTCTCATAAGGTTTTATCATGAACTCTCTGTTATAAATTAGTTCTAATCATGTTGGAATACAAAACAATTGACATTTACAAATTATGGGCTAAACTTCTCAGATGTGTGGCCCTACAGGCGTCGGATTTTTGCATGGTAAATTTGAGATCTTGTCATCTATGGAGCCTTTCTTAGGTAAGATACTGCAAGGTGAAATGTACTTGTTCACTTTCTGCCAGAGGATAAAATCAGTAGCTAAATCTACAGCATTGGGTAAGCCTCAGTTTCCTGTTTGCATTTGACTTAGGTTTGTACTGATTTTGCTGCAGGTGGTGGCGAAATGATTGCAGATGTATTCGAAGACAAATCCACATACGCCGAGCCTTCCTCTAGGTGAGGAACTCCTTGCTTTGATCTTTCAAGATCTGTCACTAGGTGCTATCATATGTTTTGAAGAAAGTTGTTTCTGTGTATGCAGTATCTTAAGTGATAGAAAAGTTACTAGACAACAGGGCACACCTTTTAGAAGTTAATAATCAAACATTGATTCTGCTTTTGTTTGCATCTAATTTTCTGTTGTGGAATTTGACTATTCCATCTTGATATGGCATACCTTGAATATCCATGGTTAACCTGTACCAGAATTATTAACAGGTCACACATCACTCTTATTAGGGAAAATCTGTATCCAGGACACTAATAGAATTGGATCTGTCAGTAGGACACTGTTAAATTCCCTTTTCTGTAGACCCTAATCACAGAAATGCATAGACAAATCTCCCTATTATAATGTTCTTCATTTATGTCTCCCCTTGTTTTCTTATAATACTCTTGATTCGTGTCTTACTATATGGTCTTGAAAGATTTGAGGCTGGAACTCCTGCAATTGGAGAAGCTATAGGAATGGGAGCAGCCATTGATTATTTATCATGCATTGGCATGGAGCAGATCCATGAATATGAGGTCAATATAAATCTTGGTCCTATTGTGGTCCATAGAAAGAGCTATTCCTGTTATAGCATTCTCACTCCTGATAATTTTTGCTGTCCAGAAAGAGTTGGGGACAGAGCTTAAAATTTTAAATAGTCGCTCTGTTCGCTTGAACTTACCACCCAGCATCAGCCAGCCATTGAGCAGTGTTTTTCTCTCAGAACAATTAGCCAGCCAGCCGTACAATCTAGCCAGCCGAACAGAGTGAGTTTTTATATTTGAAATCTGTTCCAACAAACGAGCAACGATCTGTCATATCATGTTGTTTGTCTCTGATTTCGTGGCCCTGAAATAACCATTCCCAAAACTAATGCTTTTGCTTACTTCCATGAAACAAATCTTCATCAGCACTGGTAATTCAGTATTGATTTGCTGACCCTTTTGTTTCAGCATGGCATAGCAATTCGATCAGGACATCACTGTGCACAGATTTTGCATAGGACCCTTGGTATCACTGCAAGTGCTCGTGCAAGTCTTCACTTCTACAATACCAAAGATGAGGTGGATACCTTCATCGATGCGCTTAAAGCCACTATTGATTTTCTCACGACTCGATACTAGTATGGTTCGATTAGTAAGTCCCTTTTTGCCAGTTACATCACTCTCTCATTTGAGCTGCTGTACAAAAAAAAAGGGTGTGCATACATTTGGTACAAAGAAAACATCCAGAGTGTACATCTTCTCAAACTCACAAACTGTTATTCTTTATTTGTCTGTTTTTGTTAAACGAAGTTCAGGATACAGAGATTATATATCCAGCTAGTGAGCAGTCTTTCTGTCACGGTCGATGAAATGCGTGATAACTATTGATGCACATGAAATGCGTGATAACTATATCCAGCTTTCTATTGCATGGCAAATTATTTCAGCTGATTCTAGATGTGCAATCCTGATTTTAGCAGCCTTTTTTGTACATACTCCATATTATTTACATCACATACGGTGCGGGAGCTGCCGAATTTGAGGGTGCAGACTATATAGCAGATAGGTTGGTTGACAGACGATTGTTGTTGCTTTATGCTAAGCTGTTCAGCTGGTTAAAAACACTGCTAATTTTAGGTAATGCTGATTTGTTATGAGAGAAACTTTTTTATGGCTAAAAAAAGCGCAGATAAGCACAAGCTAACACCGTAGTAGTATAGTATTGCAACTCCCATACAGGCTACACTGGGTCCGCTGTCTACACAACAGACAGACCATAGTGCTAGTGCCGCATCTTTCTGTTGCCTGGGTTTCATGCTTGCAATGAATCATTAGGTACCGCTTTTTGACATGCAGGAGTGGACAATTTGGCTCTGGGCTCCCTAGTCCCTGTAGTACTCTGACCTGCAGCTGCTGTAGCTTTCCCGGCTGCACTTGAGCAGATCAGCGTGCCAAATGCCCAAAACTCGGAAACGAACTGTACTACTAGTTCTAATCTAACTGTCAGCTCTACTAGATGAACTGTACTACTAGTTCTAATCTAACTCTGTCAGTGGTGATTTGTACAACTAGCTTGAGGTTACCCCTACCTCGGTGGACATAGCTAATTTTACGGGGACGAGAACAAGCTGTCATCTTGAAATTGACGCGCTAGTCGCGATCTCTGTACTCTTAGTGTGAGATCCAGCCTCCACTTTAAACTGATCACTGAAGATGAAAGAACTGACGAGCGTTGGACACTGACGAGTGATCAAAGGCATTTCGCTGTATTACTGAATTTATTTACACCCATCTTTTTGCAAAGGGAAATGATCAGATGATCAAAACAATGCGCTCTTAGAACAACTCGTCATTTCTGCATTGGAGATGAATATATAACAACTGCATTTCTGCATGGTTTCTCACAGCAAGAAGCAATGCGCACCCAAAACAAGTCGTCAGATGATCAAAACTGAATTGCTCACTCGCTCACCGATCACCATCGCCCAACAAGAACAAGATTCTGATCTCTGGGTACCATTTGGATTCCAACTATTCTATAAACATAAAATTCTCACCAGCGTCCCGTCCCCATTTCCAGAGGGGGCAAAATTGGGCTGGTGTGTCAGAGAGGAAGGTCGAAGAGGTGGTCGAGGTCACCCAGATCGCCGAACTCCTCCTCCCACTGGCCCCGCTTCGCCGCGGCGGGGGGCAGGCCGAAGTCCAGGAGCTCCAGCGGGCCGCCATCCCCGAACAACGGCGGCGGCGTCACCCCGGTGACCTCGTCGTCGCCGGCGCCGGCGGCGTCGACCACCGTGGACGCCGAGGAGGTCTCGGACGGAGCGGGAGGTGGCGCCGGCGCGACGGCGGCGGTGGCGAGCGGGGAGGAGGGGAAGTTGGTGACGGCGCGGCGGCCTCCTCGGCGGTGTCGAAGGTGCCGAGCCAGCGGCGCTTCCACGCGAGCCCCGGGTCGCGGATCTTCGTCGCGTACTTGCCCCACGGCCGCCGCCTCACGCCGCGGAACGGCCGGTCGCCGGAGACGCGGGAAAGGCGGTTCCTTTGAGGGGCCGGGGTGGGGGACGAGGGGAGCGGCTGGCCGATCTCGTGGAGGAGGCGGTGGCGGTGGCATTCGTCGGAGTCGGAGTCGGAGTCGGAGTCGGTGGCGTCGGAATCGGCGAAGCGGACGCGGACCACGTGGCCCCCGGCGGCGTGGCGCGGACGGAGGTGGTGGTGCGCGTCGTCCATGGCGGGATCGCGCGGGTGGTGGGGGAGAGGATCAATGGGTGGGTGGGTGGCTGTGGATCGGAGGAGCGCGTGGTTTTGGGAGGGTTTTAGGGAGAACTGAATTCGTCCCATCGTGTCAGGGATTTTTTTTTTTAATCAAACATACCTGTATTGAACTTAAGGAAAACATACAGACAGGTACATCAGGGAATTGGTGCGGTGAGGTGAGGAGAGCGACCGACTAGAGCGGTTGAGGCTTGTGCCACGTGAGCGGTGAGCCATGCTCTTTTACGACCTTTTTTTTGTGTATGTGTTTTTTGAAGCATGCTCTTTTACGATTTTTTTTTTTTGTTCAACAGAAAATTCTGCGTATGAGACCACAAAACTCTCTTTAGCACCTAAACTTAAAATCCTTCTTATATAACATAGATTTTATCTTTCCTTTTTCTACTACCTCTGTCCTGAAACATTTTAAATCAAAGAGAATAAAGAGCTTGGCAAAATACCGCATTACCCCCTCACTGATTATTAGGAGAGTGTGAGTAGTTCGGTTATTGCTTAGTTTTAAAGGAATAATATTTGCATGGTATTATTTCTTGCCAAGAATTACTCTCTCCATCCTAATTTATAAGACGTTTGACTTTTTTTTGCCAAGTTTGACTATGCATCTTATTAAAAAATTGTGCAAAATCTCACTTATTTTTTATGTCGTGGCTTGTTTTATTAATAAAAGTTCTTCAAGAATGATTCAAATTTGACCATATTTGCACATATTTTTTAAATCAAACGAGTGGTTAAGCTCGGTAAAAAAAGTCAAACGTCTTATAAATTGGGATGGAGGGAGTAGAAGGAAAGATAAGTTATTCTTTGAAGGAAAGGGGTGCTCGACTAATAAAGACAGAGGAGAGAGAAGAGCTGAGGATCTACAATATCTTATGTTTTTTTTTTCAGATTTTGAACCTAGTGACGGACGCTAATATTTGCATATAGGCTCGAACTTGTGTACAGTACGGTATCGAGATGTGATGTAACTTGTTCGTAGATTTATTGGTGCACGAAACTTGGAGCTTTCTTCTTGCTGATATAAAATATTAACTTGGCATCATCACGAAAAGGTTTACACAATAGTGTCGGTGGTAAGAATTGGAGGTCCTAATACCGGTCAGTAAACTTGTATTTACGTGCCAAAGTCCAGATGGTGTGCAAGAGCATAAGGGTTATACTAGTTCAGGCGACAGATTGCCCTACGTTAGCGAGGCCGTCGCTGCCCGTCTGGCTTCTCATATGTCGTCGTCACTGCTTCGGCTCGTGCGGTCGCGCCACCAGCACCTCTGCCTCCGCCTCCGTAAGTGACTCCGCCTAAACCCACATCTCTTCGTCTTCCGGAGCTCAGGGCTGCCGCCACCACCACGACGCCTGGCTAACCGGCATCCAGCCCCGCCGCCCACCGACTTGACTGGCCGGAGCCATCCCCACCACCGCCACTTGACCGCGCCGCCTGGCCGCCTCCAGTGAGCCTCTCATCTTTACTCGTCCTCCCTGATATCCTTTTTCTGTACTTGGTGCTGCTCATTCTTTGAATGATTGAATCTTTCTACTTTCGCTTGTAAATCTAGGTCTATGGCCTTAAGAAAGTCAGAAACTTAGGTACCCAGAAGGCCAAAACAATATATATATATATATATATATATATATATATATATATATATATATATATATATATATATATATATATATATATATATATATAATCACGGTATTGAATAGCTATTCACTACCCGACCCCTACCGTCCATGTGGCCTTGGCCCGATTCACGTGCTCAGCCCCCCGTACGGACAGACCACGAAACGTTTCTTTCAGCATATGCCATCGGTGGTTTGGTTATCCAACCAATTTTTTTCTTTCATTTTTTTTTTTTGCCGTTCTCGTTATCCTACCGGTTTTCTCTTTTTATTTCTGACGAGGTACTTTTTTTTTTCTTTTTGGCCGTTTTCGTTATCCAGCCGGCGTATTTTTGGTCAGGTGATTCCTATGAAAAGAAGTGTGACTATAACTATTACGTTTTGAGAAAGGTATATTTAATCATTTGTTGGTATAGATGGCTGCAGGCATAAGTGCGTGATTCACATATGATTTGTTAAAATATTTTCTATCGTGCCGAAAAGGGTGCCAAAAAACACTATTTTGCCATGTTTCAAAATCAACACACATCGTTGCAATGACACATGCCCACCAAGTGGTATGTAAAAGAATCACGCCTGGTCTGTGAGCATGCGCCCAAGCCTGTTTACCATTTACTACAAACATCAAGTTGGGAAGTGCACGGCTAGGTACAACACTGATCAAGGCATAAGAATTTGTGGTCCGGTGGGCAGCGCATCTGTCAGAAACAGCTCCATGAAGCGAAGTTCAAGGCTTCTCTCAGTCGACCTTGGTCCTGTTTAAGATACAAAGAAATGTGAGGTTTGCGATTTAATTTGAAAGCACCACTGAATAGCTAAGTTTGCATGGAAAACAAGATAAACCAAGGCAGCCTGAAAAAGAAAAGTCCCAACAAGAACTGACATAATTTACTCTTTAGAAAATGTGTGAGGAAACATATAGAATAAACAAATTATTTGACCTTTCTTTTGCCCAGTCACATAAAGTAGCTATACTTAGTGACTTGATTATACAGAAATAAGGTAGGTGTAGTATTTAATCAGTACTGATTGGTTTTTGGGACAAGGAGAGAGAAGTTCAGTCCAATTTTGGCCTGGTTCACAAACAGTATGTTTGAAAATATAGCTATATTCCTAATGAATGGAGTGAAGGGATCGAAAGCAAGAACAACCATCACCTAATGCAGAGGACAGCTTGCGTTAAAAAACATGCAGACAGCTAAGCTTGTTGGTTCTCACCTGACAGGATCTTGGAGCTGAATGTAGATGACTACATCTCAAGCTAAAGCATATTTTCCATGCAAAATATTCAGCATGGTGATAAAAACACCCAATGTTCAGTATAAGGAGTCCTAACAATCATACGAAATAAGGCATATGGTACGATTTTTATTGGAGCTAGCTGCAGAAAGTTTTAGGTCCATGCACTAAAACAATTCTGTTGATTTCTCCAATCAATCAAATTACTAGACTGCACATAAGAATCTATGATATAAAGTAACAAGGTTATCTCTGACTATGAGAAAAGACCAGATTAAAAAACAGAAGTGGATTGTGTTTATAACATCAATGGCCTGTTGCATTGTCTTGAACCCTTCACTAACATAGGATGAATTTCACCAGCATAGGATCGATTTCACCAGCATAGAATCAATGAAATGAGCGATGAATCGACTCACAAGTTCACATGGCAACATCAACAGAGATTAGCATGTCCGCGTAACACCACAAATATTATGCGTGTAAATAGTTTGAACGAACATATCACATATGAGGAATTGAAGGAACCAAAGAAGCAAGCAGGACCCGTAATACCAAAGATTCTCTACTCCACATGATGGTCCTAGATAAGTAAATTCAGCTGAACTGAAACCATGAGGTAGGGTCTAGTTGACAATTACCGGTATGTACAAAAAGATCAAAACAGCAAGCAAGCTGGATGAACTAAAAAAAGATCTCCACTTGATGTTTATCCAAACACCACGACATATATTCTTACAGCACAAACAAGTGAGTTACCCAAACTATAGAAAATGCACTAAATCTAAATCACAAGGAGATTAATATCCAAATTTCGATATTCAATGACACTTCAAAGTCTAAACTATTTACGATCAAAGCATTTTGGTCCCACATTGTGTCAGGTATGGTCATTAAAAATGGCGTACCATAGAAATCTCAACTAGGTGTGACAAGGGCACGTTGAAACGAAGATGGCATGTATGCTGAACAGCTAACAATAACTTTGGTACTATGATAATGTTTGAACTAGCCGTAATTAAACATAATTCCTTCTAAGTTGTTCCTATGCACAACATGGTTATTTGAGACAAGTGCAGACATATTATTAATTAAAGAACTATAACATTTGGTCAGATTGTACCCATACGTTCTATTATAAGAATAAATATAACATGGTGAGATTGTGAAACAAAGAACCTGTTGGATGAGCAACCAGGGGCTTGTCTGGCATGGACATCATCTGGTGGCAACGACCGGATCTATAAATGCATAAAGGATGAATAAGAGACCAAAAACTCTACTAGCAACAAGCATATGTGAAATGGCGATGATATTGACTGATCATCTAGCAGAAAGTTGACTCCCAAAAGAAAAATGAAAAGAATGACATTGATTGCAACAACAAAGCAAAACAAGAAGAGATGCACTTGCCATGAGAATTTCAATGAATAGTTGCACCGTTGCCAATGCTGAGAACAAAATGATGAGATAGGCAGATCAAAAACAAATTCAGGCTACACATCTATACATTAGCGGAACCTTTAATGACATATTATATTCTAATGTAGCTGACTGATTACCTTATGCTTGCTGTTTGATTGGGAGTCATGAGACAATTCATAACAGATAGTTCCAAAAAGAAAAAAAAAGAAAAAATGACACTGATTACAACAATAATGGTTGACGCTGTTTTGTTGAGTCCACGAGATAATTCTGCAATGGATATAATGACTACTGGTAAGAAAAAAGAACATGTATCATACATTTTAATGCATATTTATATTATGTGTCAAGGGAAAGAAAGAACATCCATGACCATAATGCAGAGGGCAGCCAAGATTGTTGATTCTCACCTGGCTGCAATGACAATGACAGGATCTTGGACCTGCAGGTAGATGACTACAGCTCAAACCAAAGCATACTTTCTATGCCAAATATTCAGCAGGTTAATAAAAAAATCGTATGTTCAATATAGTTGCAACATCTTCGTCAATATGAATGTATAAAAAAATAAATATAACATAATATGAATAACAAACAAAGAACCTTTTTGCTGATGAAACAGGACCTATTCCAGCATGGGCATTCTCCGCAAATTCAGAATAAATAGAATTGCTTTATTGAACTGGAATCACGCCATATGTCAAAACATATGTGTATGATCTGAACCAAAAAATTGCAAGGATGAATCAATGTCTATGGTTGTAAGAAACCAATGTCATGATCGCATAGTGAATTAATGAATATGAAAATAATTTTGAAGCATTATATGGGCATAGATCTTACCAAAACTAATATAAAATACAAGGAAACACGGTGATCATTCTTTTTTAACAAACAGTGGACATATTAGGGTATGTATTACTGAAACCAATTTGACACTACCTTAATGGGACATCAAAGCGAGCATGAATGAGGAGGTAAAGGAAACCTGAGGGACCGGGCGGCTCCATCCCAGCGCGAACGACGGAGGCAGGGGCAAGTCGAGGGCCACGCAAGCGCACGGCGACTGAGTCTGTTCGCGGCAAGAGCACAGGGCTATGACTGCACGAGGCAACGCGATAGCAGGGCCATGGCGGCGGTGGTGCGAGGGCACGGCGAGGGCGGCGCGTGGCAGGGTCCAATGACAGAGCAGGGGCGGCGGGGAGCTGAGGTAACACCGTGGGCCCAGGACCGGCGGCGGTGGTGCGAGGGCATGGCGAGGGCGGCGCGTGGCAGGGTCCACCGGCGGAGCAGGGGCGGCGGCGAGCTGAGGTAACAGCCGCGGGCCCAGGACCGGCGAGCTCGCCAGTGCTGAACCAGGGAGCAGGAGCGGCGGCGAGCTGAGGTAGTTCGGCAGGGGATGCGGTGAGCTGAGATCGTGCAGCGGGGGAAGGGGAGGGGGTGCCGGCGAACTAGACTCGTGCGAGGTAGCCTCAAGCGGCGGAGGCGGCGGAGATCTGGGCTCGTGCGATGGGAGCGGGGAGAAGAAACCGGCGTCGTCGCCCACTCGGCAACTCCCCACGATCTATTAGGATTTTTAAATATATTTAAAAAACAAAAATAATAAGAGGACGTGGGTACGGGAGGAAAAAAACGGCCTGCGATGATTTGGCTCGGTGGCACCGTTTGATATATATTCTATTATTGTTGTTTAGAAAAAAAACTAGTTAGATGCATCTTTGTCTAGAATTTATATGGTCTTTTGAAACAAGGTTCTTGCAGTTGCCGCTAAAAGTTTCGTGCAAACATAAAATATACACATTCTTCTCTACCCCTGTTATAGTGGTTTAGAAAAAATGCTAGTCAGATTCATCTTGGTTCAGAATTTATATGGTCTTTTCACTCTTTTGTAGCAAAGGTTCTTAAAGTTGCCGCTAAAAATTATATTATTTGCAGTGCATGCTATGAACCCTATCGACTTTTATATTCTTGGGGCTGGTAATGGGTAGCAAACGGCCGCGGTTGATGACCACACATTTGCTGGAGCTCCCATTGCTGGTAAAAATTTTGTAAATGGTTTCATGCAACTAATAAGAGGAGGTGATGGTTCTAGTGATGATGATGAAGAAGAAGATGATGACGACGACGATGATGTTGATGCAGGCCCATGATATAATGGTGCACCCATTCATAGGCTGAACCCAAATAGTAATATATAATATATCTAACTTTATTTCTTCAGTTTTCAACCGTTACATTATAAGAGTCAAAGGAGTTACCCAATATATGACTCTTCGGTAGATGTTCTGCATAATAGCTAATATAGATGCATTTGACCTATGTAGGTTTTCTTCTTTCTTTCAACCTAGTGAGTTTGTATATATGGTGAGGTGAGTGCTGAATAATCTGCTTCTGGTTTTGCGCATAAATATTTTCAAAAGTATTCTTTTGTATTGGAAAATTAATTTTGAGGTATTTGACAGAGAGTATCTATCTTTTTTTAATGTGGATATGAATCCAGATGCTAAACAAGATGATGCACTATGGTATTTTGTTATTAGACAATATCAGAAAAGGAGTGTAAAATAATATTGTTGTTTTATGATTTATACATTGTTATATAATTTTTGAATAGAAAATAATTATTTTTTACAAATGCTATTATGAAATTAGGTCGATGCTGATTTGGATGATGTACAAATTTGGAGTGCACTTTGGAATTCTATTGATAATTGGACTATGAGATTTTACCGTTATAGGTGAGATGATCTAATGATCTAATTCAGTTTGTTTTATAATATTTTATTTGTTCTTGTTCTAATTATATTTGTTTTTAGCACAATAATGATGGGCCTGTGCTACATTATCGTCACAATGTTGCTCTTCAGAAAGACATTAGTTTCATGTTTGCTCTTGTCCAAAGGCTCTAAACTGAGCATGATAGTGCGATGGATTGAGATAGGCTGAGTACCCAAGCCATACAGGTTGCAGTTAATAATCTATAGGTAAGAAAAGTTGTTTTAATTTGATTTTAAATGATAATGATCAACTTTATGCTTTTGTTGTTTGAATGTAATTAACCGAACAAAATCATGAATTTATGCAAGCTATCTTCATCAGATTTTCTGTTTGAAAGAAGCTCTCCAAGTAGCTCTAGCCTTTGCTCTGTACTACTAGGTCCTATGAGAGTGTAGAGAGGAATGCTCTAAGTGTAGTGTGTGAGAGAGGGAGCCCTCCTTCTCCTTATATAGTAGTTGCGGTCGGTTTGAGGGAATATTCCTAGGTACATGCCCCAGCCGACCTCCCCTATTGATGACCAAACCATCCCAACAAGGTGGGTCTGAGAGGCGGTAGGGGTTGTGGCCGCGCCCCTGGTGCAGGCGCACTAGGGCCTGCCCAGTTGGCCACCGCCTTCCTCTAGTGGGCCTCTAGCTGGGACTGGAAAGGTGTGGCGCCGTCGGCTTGCCCTATTTATTCTCTCATTAGGCCTTTTTTGCCTTTATTTGAGTGAGAGGCTTGTTTACGCTTTCCAAAAAACATCTTTTTGACTCGAATCCCACGTAAATGGTCTTGGTTTATGAAAAAAGTTGATTCTACCACTACAAGTGAAATTCGGTCAATATTGACACCAAGATATGAATCCATGGTTAAATAAGTAAAACAATACAATGCTTCAGATCTGTCCAGAGGACTTACAAAACCTGACATCAAACTTCTAAAATCTATAACTCCTGAACCATCAGTCCTAAAATCATGAAATATGAACACAAGCAAGATTATCAAGTTATCTATAACTTTTGTATTCACCACACCAACAGAAAACATCATTTGCATAATGACAATATAATTGCACAACCAAAGTTATACACGCGGCCCAAACAGTAGAATCATACTTCATTCATGTATCATTTAGTGGCTATGTCGCACCCAATTTTAAGGATAAAATTGAATGAACCAACTTATGTGCGCCCAGAGATCAATCACACACATAAGCGACAAATTACATAGTACCATCACAAGGTTCAATATATAACGAATAATATCACAGAGTCTTTACATTAATAACAGCGGAATAATATAGATAACTCTCTCGCAGAATCTCCATTCCACGGGGAATAGTTGACTGGTGAACACAATCCTAATAATCCTCAGAAGAATCCTCATAGTCATCTGTTACCCATCTGGGATTTTTATCCAAATATGAAAAATAAAGCAAGCATAAGTATATGTCGTATTCAACAAGAATAACATGGGTTTATGAGGCTCAAATAAGGCATAACACTGGTTGACAGCGGTTGCTTTTAGTTGATCACATTTTAGCAATTGAGTAGCAGCAATAGAATATACTAAGGAACAAGATTTGCATGATCATATAAACATGATAATTAATATGGAATAAACATCAATAGAAACTTCAAATAAATCAATATTCAATTAGTTAAATTCCTGTAAGACGTTCAAGGCCGCTCGTGACCGTGAGCGTGGCTGATATATCAGTTTTACACTCTGCAGAGGTTGCACACTTTCACCATGAGTCGTGATTCCCATGTATCGGGGTTTGCAAGGCCCACACTACACTGCCAAGGTGCATAACAGGGTCTCACTATGAAGTCTTTCAAAAGACTCTCTAATAAGTTACCAATTAATCCTGGCGCAATGGCAAGGGGCGGTAGAGCCCTCCTTCCAAGTGGCACACACGCAGCAGTACACACAAAGACAGGAGCCGCAAAACAACCAGCTCGGCAAGAAACCTTTCAAGATTAATAGCATGATAGAAAGTAACTCCATACTTGACTAAAGCCAGAGCCATATAGCCCCCATGGTTGAGCTGTAAGTCCCGGTGTTATACTTACAGATAAGTCCTTAGTCCATATTACTAAAAAGCATCTTTTAACTTTTATTCCATAATCAATTATTCAAGTTCATATGATCATGACCCATCAAAGCACTAGCATCACTACTCAAATGCAATCTCATAGGTAACAAGGATCAAGTGATCAAAAGCTAGGAATAAATACTAGGGTTGCCAAAGTAGACACATGCATCATGAATTTGGTGATTAAGGTGAATAAGCAACAAGGATGGTCCATGCTATACTTGCCTTGATCAAAGTGCTCTGGAGAACTTGGATCCTCAGTGTACTCTTGATCACCAACGTATTGCTCACCGTCTGAACTCGATCATAAAATCACCACACAATCATCGAGGCAATCATACACGAAGCAAACAAGATCTATATTAGAAACAGTACACCAACAGTGGAAAAACAGATTGAAAAGTGTATAAAAATAATCTACGCGTCGCTATGATTCCAACGATATAAAGATCACGAAAATCGGAGTTCAAACGGAGAAGTTATGAAATAAACAAGTTTTACTTTAATAAAATAATAGATTAAATCTAATCTCGAATTTTAAAAGTTGGAAACATGAGTAACAGTAGCGTCATTAGATAGATTACAAAATTACGAATCTAACGAGATTTGAACGGATCAAATCGAAGTTAAAATGAATATTTTATGGCCAAAATAAACTGAGTGGCAAATCTGCAAATATTGAAAACGTATTTTTAATCTAAACCGAAGAAATACGTTTTCTAAAAAGGAAAGCGTAATCTGAAAAATACGCCAAAGGACCGCGGGTTAGAACATTAAAAAGTTGAGGGGGTTTTCTGCAAAAATGCCAGCGAAGGGGTATCTCTCACTGTGGGCCGTTGGATCGGCTGTGGACGGCGTGGATTAGATCGGGGGAAGAGGGGCAGCCCTGGTCGCCGGAGTCGGGCGGCCAACGGCGGCGCTCTCGCCGGAGGATGGCCGGAGACGGCGTTTTCGGGGCTTAGAAGCTCGGTTCACCTCGGGATCTGGTCGGGGAGCAAGAGAAGCTCAAGCTAAACTTATCTATGGTTTCGGTTGCCACAGAGGTAGATCGGAGAGGATGCGGCGAGCTCGGTGGCGGAACTATGGCGGCGGCGAAGCTCGGCGTCATGGCTACAGTGCACAAAACCGAGGGAGAAGGGGTCGGGAAGATCCCTGACCTTGCTGCGAAACTTGGAGGGCAACCAATTTCGACGGAGAGACTTCTCGTTGGCGAAATCGACGGCGACGGCGGAGCTCGGGGCGGCGGCGGCTCTGTGGCCGCGGCTAGGGCAAGATTGGAGGGCGTGGCTTGCTCGGGAACTTGTGGGGAGGGACGGCAGGGCTCGGCCGACTTATATAGGGGCGCGAGGGAGCGTACTTGGGACGGACTCGGCCGAAAAATCCGGCAGTTGCCTTCTGTTGGAGGCGGCGCTCGTGCTCCGCTCGGACTCCGTCCTGAGGAGGGAGACGACGCTGAGCCGTGGGCCTGACGTGTCAGCGAGACCGAGAGGAGGGGACGGCACGCGCCAACTTGGGCGGGCTCCGAGCTGGGCTTGCTGCGCAGGAGCTGGAGTTGACCTTGGATCGGGTTGGGCCAGAGAGAGAGAGATTTGGGCTGGCTTACACAGGAAAGGAAGAGGAGGCCAGTAGGCCTATCAGCCGAGAGGGCAACAAGGACCGGTTTTTCCCTTTCTTTTTAAAACTCATTTTCAAATTTGTTTTCTAAATAACTTTTCAAACTAAGTTTTGAACCCCTGCAAATTTCAATCAAATCTCAGGAAATAAATATATGCAGCAGCATGTATGCAACATAACATGTTTCTATGTCCAAGGGTTTATTTTAATTCACAAAAAATATTATTCTATATATTAAATGCTCAATCAATTGTATAAATAAATCAAATTAAATTCCTATTTTCAAAAATTGAAAATTTCCGGGTGTTACAACTAACATGTTCTTGACATTGATGCTACCCAATTCTTCTCCTCCCTCGACCATGCCATTTTCTAAGTCTTTCGACCGTAGATGCGTACGTATTCTGTATATGGACCAAAAACCTAGCTGCTTTTCCCATCATTCATTCGCTGACGTGTAGGTCCCACACGTCAGCTTCTTTTCAACCTCCCGCCACCTGCGTGCTCGCCGGGGTGCACGTCGATGCCGGCCTCGTCTTCACTGCAACGTCCCTCTTCAAGATCCTGCAGGAGCCCATGAGGAACTTCCCGCAGGCAATGACGATCCAGGCGTCGCAAGCGATGATCTTGCTGCAGCACCTGGTGGTCCTGGACTCGTACATGACTAGCGCCGATCTTGACGAGGGCACCGTGGAGAGGGAGCCCGCCACCGCCACGTCGGGCTGCGATTGCATTGCCGTGTAGGTAAAGGACGGCGTGGACGACGACGTGGACGCCGGCGAGGAGGTGCTGCGCGGGGTCGACCTTGACATCTGGACGGCCACGCTGGCGGCAGTCGTGGGCATGGTTGGCTCAGCACCGCGGTAGCTCTCCTGCAAGCCTGCAGTGGCAACGGTGCTGCTTGCCCGTGCACCCTCGTGGCTGCTGCTCTCTGCGCGCCAGCATGGCCTTAGTGGCGGCGGCGGTGGCGGCTGCTGGCTGCTGCTCGCACGCGCGCCTGTGTGGCCGCGCGGCGGCTGCTGCTCGCATGTGAGGCCGTGTGGCTGCGGTGCTGCTTGCCTGTGCGCCCGCGTGGCTGCAGATGTGGTGCCTCGCTAGCTCGGTCCTCATGGCAATGGCAGATGGGAGTGGATGAAGAGCAGCGGGAGAATGAAGAAGAAGCTGACGTGTGGGGCCTACACGTCAGCGATTGAAGGAAGGGAATGCCAGCGAGGTGTTTGGTCCATATACAGAATATGTACGCGTATACGGTCAAAAGACATAGAAAATGGCATGGTCGAGGGAGGAGAAGTATTGTAATAGCATATGTCAGAATAGAAGAATTGTAATAGCAGATCTCCAGACTTTAAGAATTGTAATAGCTTCATAAAAAAAAACCTTTTTTAAAAAAAGGCATAGGCACAATGCTCGGCCAATTCCAGGCTCACCGCTGAGCCCACTACGGGGAAATGCCCCTGTCGGATTTTTTTCTCACTGGTATCGGATCTGCACGGCTTTATTCGCCAGTGTTGGATCCGCTCTCACCGGTGCCGGATACGAACACCTCCGCTGAGCAGCGACGGATCCGCACGCCACAGATGCCCCGCCACCGGATCTGCTTGCGACGGTATCGCGCCACCGTTGGTCTGGACTCTATGCCACCGGATTCGCTTGCCTCACCACAGCTTAGGTGACACGCCGGCTAAAGAACTACCCAGCCCCACGCCGCTATAGGTGAGGGCGTGAAGCTCCTAGCGCCTACGCCCTTGCAAGCCGCCGCCGATGCCAAGCGTGAGTGGCCCGCCGGGGTACCGTTGGGGCCCTACACAGCAGCCGAAGGCCCTGCTGTCACCTCCGCACGCGTCAGTGGCGGAGTTCGTCGATTTTGAAGCCTAGAGCCACTGTCAAAGGCGCAGAGCATATGTACCGGTAGAGATGAAGGAACCAAAAAAAAAAAAAAAAAAAAGTATGCCGAAGTACATAGTCTTGAGCCATCAATTCACTAAAGAGTATAACATTTTACAAGAAGACAAATGGAAAAAATTGTGTCAAAATCGTCGTCCAAAAAAAATTTGAAAATTACAATACACACATCTCGATATCTCGTTTTTGGCCCTTCTCCCATCCGATACCAACGTGTTTTCTAAATTAATCAACCAAAATACTAAATTAGCTAATTGATTAAACAAATAACACCAGTGAAAACCTGAGCTATTATTGAAGTATAATCAGCATTACTCAATATATATATATACTAATAATATAGTATCGAACCAACATTCAAAAAAGTAAACAATGCGTGCGGCCTGCAGGCTGCTGCGAACCTGACGTACCTGCTGCCTGCCCACACAGCTGGTGCTCACGCCGAGGCCGAGATGTTGGCCTGCCGCTGCCAACATCGGCTCGCCTCGCCCGCTCTGCTCAGCCAGCAACTACGGGAGGTAGAGTGGACCTTTGGAGGCTCTGCGGAGGACGACGGAAGGCTACAATGTTTGGGCCAACAGGAAGGATTGGGCCACAAAACACTTACGGTGTGTTTGGTTTAGGGATCAAGTGGGTTGGGTTGGCTTTAACATAGATTTTTGGAATGGGATGAACCCATTTCATGTTTGGTTCAAGGGTTGAGTTGAACCCAATTCTTAGTTTGGTTAGGAGGTTGAAGAGGGATGAAATAGATAGCATTTTGACACCATTAATAGTACCATCTAGTGGGTCTCACATGCCACCGTCTTTATTTTCTTTATTTTTCATCTTCCTCTGTTCGGTGCCGCCCGGCGGCCTCTCCGCGCTCCGAGCCGATCTGGCTTGCGCAGACCCTGGCGGCCATGGGGCCATGGTGCCTCCGCCCGGCGTCCGACGACCATGGTAGCTTCCCAGCCCCGTGCCGCGTAGGCCCCGGCCGCCCCTCCTCGTAGCTCGTCTTCCTCCACGCTCCGAGACGCCCCGCTCGCGCTAGCCGTGGCGGCTGTTGGTATTTTTAACATCATTTCACGTTAAGTTGTCATCCCTAACATGATGTCAAAAACTAAAGGTAAAATAATCTTCACTTGCCTCCTAAAAAATAATACTATAGAATATTCCACAAGCGCACAGATAATTCTCCTATTGTAGCACTTCACCTGGTAAGTATTCCAAGTATCGTTGATTTGTTTTATGCCAAAAGGATAAAGGTAAAGATAAATGTGCAGACCTATGATAACCCATAACTCTAGTGTTTTAACGATAAATAAGTCAATGATAAATGGTAAATGATAACTGGGTAAATGGGGTAAATGGTATTTTAGAAATAGAATATAGAGACTCACTAATGTAGTAAGATAATCTCAAGATTCGGCTAAAATAAAGAAAACCTATGTAATTACTAAATACAAAGTCTACAGCCTACGCCACATTACACATCTTCATCTATACCATAATCAATTCAGAAAACATCATAAAGAGCATCATCTAATGAGGATATTAAGACACAAGGGTCACCTCCTTCGCGACCATGCTCTGCTCGTCTTACGTACGAGGGGTGGATTACAGAGGAACTAACGCAGCTGTCACCTACGCGGACTACCACATGACCCGACACGTTAGGGTGCCACCGTAGGTACACAATATATCTAGACACCACGTCTACATAATGTATACCACCTAACGAATTAGGCGCTTTACGATCATACGACAATAATCATCACCAATCATAACTATATCGAATATGCAACTAGAATAAACTAAGAACTGAATAAATAGCAATATATTAAAATAAAGCAAAGTCATAATGAGATACAAGATAATATTACCGATCTTCAGACGAATGGATCTGGAATCCCGAGCGTAGCGCCCAACTCTACTTAAGCCTTGCTAGGTGCCTAAACTATGAACTTGAAGAACTAGAACCCTATTTCTAATCTCTGGAAACCCTAACTTCTGTCTACTCTTGACGAATGAAGCAGGAGGAATGAATTGGTGCTCTAGGAGGGGATCTGCCCCTTTATTTATAGCCAGGTGGGATGAACGTGCGCCGTGGGATCAAACCGACTTAAACAAAGGGCCCAGATGACTCCAGAGAGGCGGTGGAAAAAGACTCTAGAAGGTGGGCCGAAACCCTAGTAGGGGGGCGCCAGCCGGCCCCACCCTGGTGGGTCTCGGACCCCGGTGCTTCTGGTGTGTTCTGGATCCTTCTAACTTGCTGATGAAGTATGTTTCCGTCGTGATCAAGTTTCGTGGTAATTATGTTCTTCAATACTTCTTTTAAGCCTTTCTGTAGTAATCACTGGAAAATACACAATTCACCAAAACTCGTGAAATTCGTCAGTAATAACCCCTATGCTTCTATTATTGATCTATCCTTGGCATTAGTTGACGGTATAAAATTGATACTTAACGACCGTTAACAATACCCCCAAGCTAAGTCTTTGCTAGTCCTTTAGCAAAGTTGATTTGAAATAATTTATTCAGGGTTCCATAACAATATATAACTCCCAACAAATACTTAAATAGAAATTCTTCTCCGGATTAAATTCATTAATCCACCTTTCGAACTTATTCTTATTCTTTTCAATTATGGGGCTTTTAAACTAAGTCTTGAGTAATTGAGAGACAGAATAATCAAGCAAGTACTAAGTCTTTCATCCTTTGTTTCAACCATTACTCCACAGATTTTTTTAATAAGTATATAGTTTTTATTTAGGAAATAATGAGAGTCTACTAATAAGATTGCAGAGGACCTACTAAGCTATACATTATGATTGAATGTGTGATTAAATTTCATTTTTGAACTCCTATGCATTATCCTCTTTTTTCATGTCTTCCTGAAGAGTGTGGGTTATCTTCCCAGCGGATACTTTTTTGTACCCTATTTTTTCTCTCAGGCTGGTGTCTTTGCACCCATTGTTTTTCTCTCTTTCTTTTTTTTTGGCACATACCCTTTTGATATGGCATCTTTCAGGCTCATACTTCTTTGGTATGGCATCTTTTAATTTTATAACCCACACTCTCTGTTGGACTTCTAAGAGAGAGCTCTGTGCATAGAGCCGAAAACCTTTTGTGCATGTGAATTCAATCATGAATGCATAACAGAATAGTCTACTTAAATCATATTAGCAGAACAAATTATTATATTTGTTTTGACTTTGATTTTTGAAATGTCTGGAGCTTAGGTATCACTTAGGATGAAATAAATAAGCAACTCAAACCTTCTTATGTCATATCCGTCAATTATTTAGAAAAGCTTATGCTACCCACTGATATCAAGTTTCAGAATAAATTTTCATGATAGATAAACTTCATGCAATTCGTAGGAGAATTTAAATTTAAATACTAAGCAATTACAGAAAATTATATTTAAACAGTTTAAATATCTTTTTGATTTTTCTCTAGCTTCAAGTTCTAATTATTCTAAAGATAAATTGAATGCGGAATTTAAAGCAAACTTAATTATATAACCTATTATTATTATTATTATTATTATTTGGATTTTTATTTTTAAACAAGCAGAAATTTAATGCAATAACTAAAGAAAGCGGTAAATAAATTTTTGTTTGGTTTTCTTGTTGTTTTTAGCAATATTGAAATTGACAGAATTGAAGACTGAATTAAATACTGAAATAAAAAGCATATATAAAGGTGAGAGACCTAGCGGGGATCTCCCCCAAGCTGGATGTTGCTCAGTAATATGGTGGAGGTGGCGGCGGGTATCCCATCTGATGTATCAAATATTCTAATCCGCTCTGCGTCTGCTACTGTCCCTGATATATCTGATCCAGTCGTTGGTCCGTGCTGTGCTTCCATTGTTCATGCTGGTAGAACCTGTCATCGACCTGCTGCTATCACTGCTCGTGCTGCTGCAGTGTGTCGCTTATTGCGTTCTTCCCCTTTCAATGTTAGTGAGACGCATAG
This sequence comes from Eremochloa ophiuroides, assembly GCA_038502445.1. Lineage (NCBI taxonomy): Eukaryota > Viridiplantae > Streptophyta > Magnoliopsida > Poales > Poaceae > Eremochloa > Eremochloa ophiuroides. The sequence continues at coordinate 39,893,210 of JAHLJS010000008.1, read as the reverse complement.
ATAAAACTGGAAAATCGTTAGCGGTAGTTGTAAAGTGCTGCTCAGGCGGCCGATAGTAATCATCTTCTGGTGGTGCATGAAACGGATATGGTCCACCAGCGATGAAGTCCGTGTTTCCGCGTGTAGAAAAAGATGCTCGTCCTTTCTGAAAATCAGTTGCTCCCCAACCCGTGGCTGCTGCTGATGAAGATTTTTCTTGCTGAAATGTGGGCTGTTCCTCCCATCCTGTATGTGCAGTCCATTACTGGCGTGGCTCCAGCTTCGATACCTGTTCACCAAAATTAACATAATGAAAATAAGCTGGCCCAGATGGTGCTGGGTCAGCTTCAGTGAAATTAGCTCTCGGTGCCATGCTGATACGCGCTGACGGATACCTGCCAATATTAGCTCTAACAGCTGGAAAAACAAAAATCTGGACAGAATAAATTCCTAACTCCTTGTCTGTCAGTTCGTACTTATTGTCATAATTTTTATAAATCATAACTATTTTATTATTTCGGCGTTTGAGCATGTGAGCACGAAAGAAAAAAATCATAATCAATAATTCTGCGGACATCAGAAATATAAACAAGTAAAGCATTCGATAATAAACCTAACCCTGTAGCTAAACGAGTAATCCAGGAAGTAATAGAAATACTGCACTTTATTAAGGAAGGGACAGTTCTCCAATAATTTAACATCATCTTTACAGGTGACGCTTTCCTCTTTTTAATCATGATATATAACAAATGTAGCTCATCCTGTTTAATAGTATTTAACTCCTCTCTAGGAAAGAATATAAAAGCTAACCATTTAATCATAAATCTTAGTGTGGGATGGTGAACTTCTTCAGTAGTATAATTGTGTTTTCTCTCAGGATTTCTTTGCAGTGATACTCTCCCAAAAATTCATCTTTATCAAAGTCTTGGAGAGTTTCAGAAATATTGACCACACTTGATTATTGAATCCCAATGCTAAACTAAGAGTTTTTCATGAGAGGGTGAAAGGTTTATTAAACATTCTAAAATTAACCTCATCATCATCAAAGTTTAGGGTGCTAATAAATTCTATAGTGAGTAACTTGCTACCCTACTCATTAATTTGCCATACATTTTCCCAGCCAACATTTCTAAAAATAAGCTCAAACTCGGAATCCTTTCCGGTTTCATGGAGCAAAGTGGCATAAAAAATTAGAGTATGCGTAAATTCCTTATTTTTAACCATATTTAAAATTTCTCTCTGGGGCCTAGTTGATAATGAAATTTGAGTTATGCTTGTGAGTTTATACCTCTCTTCCGGTTGGGAAGAGGATGATGGATTATCATACGTGAAGGGTGACGGAGGATCGATATTCATGTCGGAGCCGACGAACGATGGCACCTGTGATGACGATTGGTTTCTTGTTGTGCGGCGTGAGAGGGCTTTTTCAAGGGATCGAATGGCACCTTTCATTCTATTGCTCATCTTGCCTGTAAAATGAAGAACACGAAGAACACGGCAAGAACGAACAAGAACACAAGAATAAATCAAGAACAAACAAGAACAAGAGGAGAGAAGGAATCAAAGTGGTGACATCTCTTCTAGGTCTTCTTGCTAATCTTCTTCTCTACCCTTTTCTTGGCTTAAACTTGAATCAAATGATAGGATTATGGAAGTTTGAAGTCACGAGCTGCAAAACAACTTGGCTACGTGCTCTCTGGAGTGTGTGTGAGTGAATGAATGAGTGAGAGGAAGGAGAGGTAGAGAAGTGGAGGAGGGGCACCGACTGGCGTGGCCATTGGGGCCGGCCGGCCCCACCTTGTGTCATTTGGCCCTCTCCTTTTGAAAAATGTCGACACCACCTAGATGCTCTTCCAAATGCATATGAGTTGGTTCTTTTCTCTGATGAATGCATGAGTGGAGACTAGTACATGGATGAATGGTGAAGTTTGGATGGTAGTGGTTGATGATAATGCATGATGTGACTTGATGTGATGATGGTGGGTCCCAAATGTTTCCCGTATTTATACCATATAATGACACAAGAATGAAAAACTAAATTACTTTTATGAATCTATGAAAAATTAGAATTCTAATGATGGTATTTTTATAATTTTCTGCCACCACAGCAAATTTCAGTGACGGGGGTTTAACACTCCGTTAGTAATAATCACATGGGGCTTAAGCTTTAATCATGCTATGCTTATTTTTTAGTTCTTTTTAATAATACAATTTAAGAGAAAATAAATATGCAGATTTAAATGCAAGAATTAAATTACCGATAACTACCGAGTTATCTCCCGGCGATGGTTCGGGGTTTTTGAGTCCGTCGATCCGGACTTCTCCAGCTTGAATTATTCTTCATGATTCACCTTCGGTGTCGGAGATGTTGTTGTATCTTGTTCTTCATGACACTTCAATGTTTGGCATCACTCCAGTCTTGGCTTGAATGCGAATCGCTCTTCTTGACCATTGATGGTGAATGTGATCTCTCGATCTCCGGCATTGATGATTGCATTTGCAGTGTTCAAGAATGGTCGCCCGAGGATGAGGGGTATCTTTCTCTCTTCCTGCATGTCAAGTACTATAAAATCTACAGGAATGAAAAGTTGCGGATTTTTACCGGAATACTTTCTGCGATTCCTGCGGGATAGCGAACTGATTGGTCAGCTAATTGCAAACACATCATGGTTGGTGTGAGCGTAGAATAGTTGAGTTTGTCGAAGACGGTCTTGGGCATGACGCTGACACTTGTTCCAAGATCACATAAAGCATTCTCGAATATCTGGTCTCCTATTGAACAATCAATAGTGGGACACCCTGTATCCTTCTTCTTAGTAGGAGAAGAACTCAGAATTGCCTCACTACACTCCTCCGTTAGCTTGACAACTTCAGTAGAAGATAATGGTCCTTTATTGTTGAGGATAGTTCGGAGATACTTTGCATATGTAGGTATCTGCATGGCATCTAACAGCGGAATATTGACATATAACTTCTGAATTACCTCTACAAACTTACCAAATTAATCATCTGTCTTCTGCGTGGAAACGGTAGGAGGGTTGTGTCATGAAAATCTTGAGTTAATTCTTAATCTTGTGATTCAACTGGTGGTGAGGGTGATACAACTTCTTCTTCTCTGTTGTCCTTCTCAATTTCTTCTTCTACCTGCACTAAATGTGATGGTCTACGTGTCCATTTTGGGTAAGGTGGATCACGTGTAGACTTACCTCCTCTAAAAGTAGAAGATAATTGTGAAATTTGTAATTCTATCTTTTTATTAAATAATATTTGATCTTTAACAGCAGAAGAGAAATTGTCCAATTTAGAATTAATTCCTTCTAAAACTTTGTCATTAAAAGCAAGCTTCTTATAAATACTTTCATTAATTTTAGCTTGTTTTAATATTAATTCTCTCAAAGGTGGTTGTCTATGATTTGAAAAATTAGAATTGCCTTGGTACTTACCTTGACTGGTTGACCGAGGTTGATTTCATCCTTATTTCTGAGAAGTAGACGGTTGATTCCATCCTTGTTTCTGAGAAGTAGACTTGATGACTGTACTAATATCTTCTGGGGGATTTGCAAACTCAATTTTTAAAGATCCTTCATATTGATTTTGGGAATTGAATGCATCTTGAATAGCTTGACGATCTCTTTTATGATTGGCTCTTTGCTCTAACCAGTTTAATAGTACATCCATCTTGGTTGACAGCGCACACACTTCCTCTGAAATTTCTTCACTCTTATGGCATGTTTGAGTGTTGTTTCTCCAATTCTAATTTTCTGCTATCTTTGCCATAATATCTTCAGCTCTTCCAGGAGTGAGTGACATAAATGATCCTTCAGCAGTGGCATCTAGTTGCTTCACGTGACCTTTGAGTTAGTTCGTGATAAAATGTTTGCATGAGCAACCACTTTTCCATTCCATGATGGGAACAATCTGATATGTAATCTTGAAAACGTTCCCAGGCTTCTGAAATAGATTCACCTTTCGGCTGACAAAATTCTGAAATCTTTTCTCGTAGAGCATTGGTTTTATTTACTGGAAAAAACTTTTTTAGAAAAGCTTTTGAACATTCTACCCATGTCTTGACTCGATCTTTATTCTGATAAAACCACTGCTTCGCCTTTCCCTCCAATGAGAACGGAAACAAACGAAGTAGCACGACGTCTTGAGGAATACCTTTGATGTTGATGGTGTTGCCAATCTCCAGGAAATTCTGCAGATGGACACTTACATCTTCATCTTTCTTTCCCGTAAATGTGATAGTTTGCACTATTTTGATGAGGCTTGGCTTGATCTCATAATCTTGATTTCCAATGTTGAAAGTTGGCCCAACGCGAATATTCTCAGTGCTTGGGGTAGAGAATTCACGTAGAGTCTTCTCAGCCATGGCTTCACAAAATAATGTAAGACCCTTCTTCCTATTGTTGTTCCTGATTGATAAGAGCGAAAGTACACAACCAATCCTGCACTTACCCTATATAAGATATTTAAATATAAACAAAACACGGGTAAGTCTGCTAAAGCAAAAGGTTATGGTTATCTCTAAGTATTTATATTTATAGTTATTTTTATGTTTTTCTAATAATATTATCTATAAAGAACTTTCCTATATGAAATTCTAGAATAAATATCCTAGTGAATAAAATCAACGAACTCAATAAATTATCCTAATGAATACAATTGTCATCCCCGGCAATGGCGCCAGAAATGCTTGTTGGTATTTTTAACATCACTTCACGTTAAGTTGTCATCCTTAGCATGATGCCAAAAACCAATGGTAAAATAATCTTCACTTGCCTCCTAAAAATAATACTATAGAATATATCCGCAACCGCATAGATAATTCTCCTATTATAGCACTTCACCCGGTAAATATTCCGAGTATCGTTGATTTGTTTTATGCCAAAAGGATAAAGGTGGCATTCTACTCATTAGGATAATCTACTATAATAATTGAAAAGATAAATGTGCAGACCTATGATAACCCATAACTCTAGTGCTTTAACGATAAATAAGTCAATGATAAATGGTAAATGATAACTGAGTAAATGAGGTAAATGGTATTTCAGAGATAGGATATAGAGACTCACTAATGTAGTAAGACAATCTCGAGATTCGGCTAAAGTAAAGGAAACCTATGTAATTACTAAATACAAAGTCTACAGCCTACGTCAAATTACACATCTTCATCTATAGCATAATCAACTCAGAAAACATCATAAGGAGCATCATCTAATGAGGATATTAAGACACAAGGGTCACCTCTTTCGCGACCGCGCTTTGCTCGTTCTACGTACGGGGGGTGGACTACAGAGGAACCAACGCAGCTATCACCTACGCGGACTACCACATGACCCGACACGTCAGGGTGCCACCGTAGGTACACAATATATCTAGATACCACATCTACATAATGTATACCACCTAACGAATTAGGCGCTTTACGATCATACGACAATAATCATCACCAATCATAACTATATCGAATATGCAACTAGAATAAACTAAGAACTGAATAAGTAGCAATATATAAAAATAAAGCAAAGTCATAATGAGATACAAGATAATATTACCGATCTCCAGACGAACGGATCTGGAATCCCGAGCGTAGCGCCCAACTCTACTTGAACCTTACTAGACGCCTAAACTATGAACTTGAAGAACTAGAGCCCTATTTCTAATCTCTAAAAGCCCGAACTTCTGTCTACTCTTGACGAATGAAGCAGGAGGAATGAATTGGTGCTCTAGGAGGGGGTCTGCCCCTTTATTTATAGCTCAGTGGGATGAACGTGCGTTGTGGGATCAAACCGACTTGAACAAAGGGCCCAGATGACTCCAGAGAGACGGTGAAAGAAGACTCCAGAAGGTGGGCCGAAACCCTAGCAGGGGGGCGCGGCCGGCCCCACCTTGGCGCCAGCCGGCCCCACCTTGGTGGGTCTCGGGCCCCGGTGCTTCGGGTGTGTTCTGGATCCTTCTAACTTGCTGATGAAGTATGTTTCCGTCGTGATCAAGTTTTGTGGTATTTATGCTCTTTAATCCTTCTTTTAAGCCTTTCTGGAATAATCCCTGGAAAATACACAATTCACCAAAACTCGTGGAACTCGTCAGTAATAACCCCTATGCTTCTATTATTGAATCTTCCCTTGGCATTATTTGACGGTATAAAATTGGTACTTAACGACCGTTAACAGCGGCCATGGCGCCTCGGGCCACCTGGCGTCCGACGGCCATGGCGGCCTCCTAGCCCCGCGCCGCACAGGCCCTGGCTGCCCCACCTCGAAACTTGTCTTCCTCTGCGCTCCGAGACGCCTCGCTCGCGCTGGCCGTGGCGGCCACGAGCCGCCCTGGGTCCAATGGCCATGGCGGCCTCCCTAGCGCCACGATACGCAGGCCCCGACGGCCACTGCTCGCGCAGGCCCGGGGAAAGGAGACGACGCGACGGGGAAGAAGACGATGATGTGACGCCGTTCAACTGGGTCGAGTTCGTTCGCCCAATTTGGAGGGAACGTGGGAACCCACATCTGGGAGTATATTCCCTTCTGGGTTGGACCCAAACCCAGATGAACCCTCAACCAAAAAGCGCATCATGTGGGTCGGACCCGGGATATCCCAGTTCAACCCGGAAACCAAACACAACCTTATACTCTAAGGAGTGTCTTGGGCCACGCCTAGGGCCGCGGCCCTAGTGGCCCTAGGCCCAAATCCACCCCTGGCACGCGTCACACGTGGCCCTATGTCGTTGCTCGAGGAGGTGCACTAGCCAACGCCTCGCTGCTATGGAGAGACCGAGAGAGGGAAAAGATAGCAGAGGTAAAAGAGATGGTGTCGCTGTCACTAGATACGAGCATGGGCCCTGTCCTCCTCCAGCTGAGAAAACACTAGGTTGAGAGAGAGATGGAGGAGAGAGAAGAACGCAGTGTGTGTAAAAAAGAGTGTTGTGAGATATTATGCTATACTCCCTCTGTCTCAGAATACACATGGTCATCCAAGGATTCAAAAAAATTTATCTCCTATGAACGAGTACAGAACGAGTACGTCCCATCTATCAATTTCCTGTAGCCCACTACACAAACAAAGAATATATAAAAAACAGATGATACTAATACTAGTATTGTACTACACCACTACTACACCCTTCCGTCCTTCTCGAGTTCTAGTCACTGTATCTGCACATGTCATCTTGATGAAATAGTACTTTCATGATTTTTTATAGGGTCATGTAGGTCTTTTACAACTTGCATTGCTCTTTTCTCCTTGGTCTAGAACAACATGTATTTTAAGACGGAGGGGCTATATATTAGCCTGGTATGGCATTCGAGTTACCCGATTTTTTTCGGGTCGGGTAATTCGGGTAATACGGAATTCGAGTAATGAAAAATGCTATCTGATATTAGCCCCGAAAAAATACTACCCGCAATTTCAGGTACCCGATAATTTAGGTTCGGGTTCGGGTATACCCGATATACCCGCAATTTTCTGAAGCTAGCTACCTGTGCGCTCGTCCTCGGCTCTCGATCTGCTAGTGCGATGGTGCCAGCCCCAGGGTCCAGATGCACGCGCCGCCGGTAAGTCGAGCTTTGTGGCCGATTAGCCGGCTGGGAGGTCAACGGTCATCGTCGCAGCCTAGACTGCTGGAACTTGGAGGTCTTGAGGAGTCAAGGGCTCGACCGGTCGAGGCAGAATTGTGCCGCCACCAATTTCCTGTCGAGGTAGAAGTCCACGCTAGGTTTTAGAAATCGCGACTTCGCGTTCTGCCATCGAATCGAGGCTGAGGAAGTCACGGTAAGTGATGGATTTCTGCTGGGCTCTCCTTTCCTATTGGGCCGGATGAGGTGGACAAGCTTACTTTGCGCTCACATTTGTATCAAGCATATGGGTAGTTTCGGGTACCGTGCCTTGCTACCCTGAATTATCCAAAGTAATTTCGGGTATTTCAAGTTAATATCCGAACTACCCAAATTAATTTCGGGTTCGGGTAATTCGGGTTCGGATAATAGGTATCGGGTATTTTGCCCAGGCTTAGCGTGGCTTGATCTCGAAGATATTTACATAGGTTGGTCTCTCCGTCTCCGAAAATAGCCTCAATTTTCGGAGGCGACCTCTTAAGAGGTTTGCCTCAGTAAAAGAGGCCCGCCTCCGTAAATCGATTTTATGAGATGGTTGAATGTTTTGACCGTCTCGGTTAATATTTGGACAGTATCTCGAAAAATAACTTGTGACAATTTTTGTCGTGAAAAACAATTTTCCTATGAATTTTTATGATTTTCTCCGACAAGGAACCCAAAAATTAGACGCTCCAAGATCACCTCGACGCCCCTGATTTGTGGCCAAGCCCGATGCGCCCCCAATCTTCTCCGGTGCTTCACTTTCCGCTCTAATGCCCCATTCTGGCATAGAACTCCCATGCTTCTCCTCCCGTTCGCGCCATTCTGGTAGGATTTTCCGCGCCCTCCGTCCTGGATTCCTGGCATCGGCATAGACAGAGCGTCCTGCAATTTGGCCGCGAGCGCCAGCGCCTCCAGATGCGGGGCACGCTGTGCGTGGCGGCGTGCATAAGCGTGTTGTGGCCCCGTCGAGCGCTGGTCAACTCACAAGCCTCCTCGTCTTGGCGACGACATCGATCCAAAGCCGTTGGTGCCCACAGCTGGAGTGAACAAGCAAGGTCAGTCAGCCCGTGATGGCTATTGCGGCGCGTCCCGTCTGGGGACCTGCTGTCTTCCTCGGCCACTACTCCCTCTGTCCTAAAATATTTATCACCGTTGGTGTGCCTAACACAAGTTTGATTGGATTTATAAAAAATACGTGCAACATTTATATCTTCAAATAAATTTATTAAAAAACTAGATTAAAAGATGTTTCTAATGATATTAATTATGTACTATAATTATTAATAATTTTAATATATATTTAGTCAAAATTGTTTATTGGAAAGCACAAGCGACAGACATTTTGAGATGGAGGGGGTATTCCTAGGCTGACAGGCCCTAAAGGTGTATTCATTTCCTGACGACACCTCTGAGGCCTTCAAAGATGTAGGAAAGTGTTGGCATATTTTACAACGGTAGTGCCCTATGTTCGATTGAAGTAGGTTCAGCTTATTTTTGTCACATAATAATATTTTTTCTCTCACAATAATTTAGCCGTAAAATTTAGCTCAACCAAATTTTAGCTCAACCGAACAGTCACGAAGTAGCGGATGGCACCATATGCTTGTTCAACTACATGCTTTTTAGACGTGGTTTTGAAAATGTCTCAACTGTGGTTTACTTGATGCTAATGCACACGTGGCTTCTGAAAGATCTTCTGATTGTTCCAAATACTAAACACTTCTCCGAGCATGTGTCTTGTTATTACTGGTCATTAGCATTTCTGTACTTAGCATTTCTGTATGCATGTTCAGGTTGTTGCATTATAGACTCTTGCTTACCCTATTGGTATTTAATTTGTACAGTATTCATCCAATTTTTTCGCTGTTCACCCATGTATGCTCTGTCTGTGATGTTAAGATTCTCGCTTATTCTGTAATTTTGATAATTTTGATGTTGTAGTACAGTGAACACAAGCAAGGCCAAGGAGATTCAGATTTTGACCTGGTAGGTCTACTGGTTCAGAAAATGAAATTTGATGGTGCCTAATTCTCTTCGCTGTACATGTTAATTACTGTGTCGCATCAGCAATAGAATTATTATGTACTCTCTCGATCCTAAATTGTAAAAGAATCTTAGGAGAGTCAAAGCATATTAACTTTGACCAAATTTATATAATAAAATAATAATATTTAAAATATCAATTAAGTATTATTAGATTCTTCATCATATATATTTTCATATCACATTTATTTGATGTCATAAATCTTCGTATTTTTCTCTATAATTTTGGTCAAACTTAAGATGCTTTGACTTTCCTAAGATTCTTGGAACGACTTACAATTTGAGATAGAGAAAGTATCATGTTTTAGTTTGATATTGTGCTATTTGGTTTCGTTTTGTTTTGTTTTATGATAGGCATTACTGAATTCTATAAACACAAGGCTAGTCCAGCATATGATGGTCAATATTAAAGGCTAGTCCAGCTCCAGCCCCAGCATATGATGAGCAACAAAATTTGTAGCAGTCCTAGAAAGTTTAGAGAACCGCAATGTTTTGGTTTATCTTCAGTTTCATCCTGATGCATGGACACATGTACTGCTTCAAAAAAATAAATCATCTCCTGACGATGAATCCAACACCTGATTCATGAGAAGCTATGCTGATTCATGATTGATCCCTTGAATTGAATCGTCAATTGGAGTCACAGGATCTACTAGAACAATCAGGTGGCGTCGTTGCTAGCAATGGGCAGCAGCACGTCCGCTTTGCTGGGTAGAGGGACATGCGTCGATACTAGATGGCGTTAGCAGCGTGGAGGGCAGGTGACAACCAGCGCTAGTTGGGCACGAGAGATCAGATGGCTCTGTGGTCAGCTATAAATACCAGCCTTGTTGCGGATGGTGGATGGAACAAATCAGAATCCAACTAATTGTATTTGTAGCCCGTTTTCATCCATCTAATTAACGATGTAGCAAGTTAGTTGTCGTCCAGACCATGATGGGGATTTATTGTCATGACAGGGAGGTGAAGAGTTGAGCACTCGCTTTGCCAAATTTCTTTTTGACAGTCGTTCACAGTATCCAACTTCAGCACGATGACAGCTTTCCATAACTTTGTATTTTTAGGAAAAAAAAATTAAAGGGTTACAACTCCCATCAGATGTCCGGACAAGGCGAATCGTCCGGACGCCACCCCCATCCGCCACCTACGGAGGTTGTCTTTCCTTCGAACCCGTCCCGCTCCGCCCCCCCTCCCCGCACGGGAATCCGTCCCTGCCCTCAACTTTGCAAACCCCAGCACATCCCCCTTGCCCCATCCCGCACGAAGGAGAAAGTAGATCGAAACTGCCCGTCAATAATCTGAACCCGCCCCACACACCCACACGTATAGAAATCTGCCCCGTCCCCAACCTCGTCGGCCCCCAGCACATCTGCCCGCCGCCAACTTGAACCCACAACCTGCCTCCAGCCCCCCCAACTTGCCGCGTCAACATTAGAATGAAGCAGCTGAAACACCTTGAACGTGATATCGCAACAATACAGAACAAACTGTCGCAACAATAGTTTGAAGAAGTTGAAATACCATGAACATATATATTGCAAGAACAAAAAAAGGGGCAACAGCTGCAACATTGGGATGTAGAAGCTGAAACACTTTGAACATATTATTGTAACAATGAAACATTAGGATGGAGCAACTGAAACACCACAAAAAAATTAATTCCAATAACACCTAAACAAACTACTGCTAACAACATGGAGCAACTATGGCAACATGATATCAAAGCAAAAACTGAAATATGCTGCAACACCTCAAAAAAGGTACTACTGCAACATCAACTGAATCGGACCTGCAACATCAAAAACAACCCATTGCAACACGGCAAGATCTGACCCCGAGAGCATGTCAGGAACTCTAGCCACCGCCGTATCCTTAGATCCAGAGGGAGGAGGAGGAGGAGGAGGAGGGTCAGATCGAGATCCAGAGGAGGAGGAGGAGGGCTCTGATCTAGATCCAGAGTAGTAGGAGGAGGAGGGGGCCTAAAACCCAGTTCCCTCCAACACCTACCTCGCTGGAGCCGCCGCTATCGTCCTCATCTTCGGTGGCCTGCAACAGCCAGGTCGCAGGGATAGTAGAGGTGCATGGAGGTCACGGGTGGCGTGAGATGAGGAGGGGGAAGGAAGCACAGGCAGGGCGTAGGCCTGCTGGGAGCAAGCCAGCGCGGTGCCCCTCCATCTCGGCGACGGAGCGGAGAAGAACGGCGTCAGCGACGTGAGTGAAAGGAATTGTGTGTTGGCGGAGTGGACGAGGCGTCCGAGTGGGTGTTAGAAGTGTGAGGCGAGGGAAACAAGCGGAGGAGCGCGGGCCACATCCGCGTGCGTCCGGACGCCCGTCCCGTATCATTACCGAAAAATAAATCCACACATTTCTATTACTAGCTGTGGTGCGGTGCGGGACATTCATCTTATTCACACACAGGGAACAAACGCCCTCCGCAAGCTGACTATCATTGCTGACATGAGGAAAAAACATTTATTTAAAAATGCTATAAATCTATTTTCTACTTCAGTCTGCACCAGAGTATTCTGCCGGACTAGACGAACACAAGCTAGATCCTACTTGCATATGTTTCAAAGAATTTTTTAATAGTAATTTATGTTTGTTGACTTATGATATATAAAAATTTATATATATATATATAAGTTGATTTTGATAACTTTTGTACGTAAGTTGTGTTTTATAGCTTTTGCGTGTTCTATATTTTAGGTGTTAATTCATTTCTTATGCTCCATAACTTTTGTGTTTTCAGATTTTATCATAATCTATAATTTTTTTGATAAATACAAAAATTATATGTTAATTCATCGTTTTATGTTAATAAATTTTATAAATAAATTGTGTTCCATAACATTTGTGTTTTCATATAGGCATAAGTTACATATTATACATTAGTACATATAAGTTGTTCGATCAAGTTACATGTATAACCTAATGACTTTTAAAAAAAAGGAAAGTTGCAGATATTTTTTTATCAAGAATGGATAGCGTGGCTGCGCGATGCTACAACTCGGATTTTTTGTTTGCCAAAAACAGAAAATGTGGAGGGTTGCCTGAGCGTTCGCTGGATTTGAATCTAATGAATGTTCGCTATTTAGTCCGCCCGCTCACTTTGCGTGCTTTTTCATGCTGAGGTAATTGCGGGCATCCAAGGCTTTCAGGGGGCATCTATGGCATTTTAGGAATTGGTCATCTCATTTTGGAGATAGATGCTCAAGAGGTGATGTATGCTATCAGAGCCTCCTCAACGAGCAGATGTGAATCACCTGACTATTCAAAATTTTAAAAAAGAACTATTAAGTCGGACAACATATAATTATTATATATTTTGTGAAGTATCTTATAGTGGAATAAAAAAAATATTTAAGTCTGATTAATTTTTATACCTTTTGTTGTAACAATCAGTATGATCACAGATCAATAAATTATATGTTCCATTGCAACGCACGGGTATTTTTTCTAGTATGTGATAAATGATCAAGTCGTCATAAGAACTTTAGCTCTTTTCTATAGTTTATAGTCTTTATTATGGCAGAATTTATCTGGGTTCAAGAAAACTAAAATCCTCTATTCTAGGTAGTTATGGACTATATGGCTATTATGCATGTACCTATTAATTTTCAGAATGTTCCTATAGCTTGTTGGCTCGGAGATAGAGTTCGTCTTTTTTAGACGCATGTATCTTCATCCTCTATCTTTTCTTTAGCATCACATACACAATTAATATCTATCCATACAACATATCCACATTAGCAACATAATTTTTATCTCCTACTATGCATTTATTTATCCACATTATCATACTCCACAGTACACTAAAAATTATTCACGATTTTTGCAACAACACGTGGGTATGCTTCTAGTTCTATGAATGGAAATGAGCTCGTCTCATGTCAAAAAATTTTAGCCTCGACTCAAGCAGTGTTAGGATCTAGATGGCTTGAGGGGAGGTGAATAGTAAAAATTTCCTCTCAATTGCAATCTAGACGGAGGGAAAACCCTAAGAAGGATAAACTAGAATCTAAACAACTGAAGAGATGAGGATGGTTGGATTAGCCTCCCCCTTATTTATAGGGCTATTATGTATTCCCAACTTGCCCCTAGGTAATTAGAGCCAAACCACTTAACTGTAGGGTCGTTAAGGTCCAACTAAAGAACTGTAGATCTGACGGCCACAAGCTCTTCATGACTTTGCTTTGCCTCAACACAAGCTTCACAATGAGGCCACATGCAGCCTCCAGTTCCCGTCAAAACTCTAGCTTGGGTTTGAGGCCGAAACCTGAAAACCGTGTGCCATTGATTCTGAAGCCCAAAACCACCAAACTATCCATGCCTAATGTTGAGGCCCAAGCCAGCAAATCATCTTCCTATAATTTTGAGGCCCAAACAACTAAACCGTCATCTAATTGTTTTGAGGATGAAACCACCAAATCCACTGGAGAAGTGTATCTGCTACACCTCCTCCACTCTTTCAACACGTGTCGCCATCGCCATCGACCGCCCGATCTCCAAGTCTTCCGGTGCTTCCGCTTGAATTGGTCAACCACCGTCTTGATTTGTTCAACACAGTTTACTCCTCACGTGCTCTTGCTTGTTGATATTCGGAGTCTCCGCCACCATGATCAGTCTTGTGGCCATCTTGGTCTCTCGGTCCAAGACTCATATCATCCTTCACCGCTCCCACTCTATCAACATGGCAAGTCTCTGCTTGACCTTTTCCATGATCGTCGATCATCCTGCGCTAAACATTTGCACACCAACACAGCCAAGAGACATGTTGCACACGCACACACGAATGGTTAGTCTCCAAACTCAACTAGAGTCGATCCTCTCTTGACAATCACTCCTCACAAACTCAGCACATAAGGGCACATTTCAGCCTTGTGTTCGTAGTGGGATATATCAATGTGTGTACCTAATATTCTCTTCAATACTATCATAACACTCTTATTAGGGACATGTGTACCATTTGGTTCATTGCTTTATGATCTATCTTGCATCCTTCATCAAGTAGATGTCCTATTTATTCTCAAAGAGAAGGTGGTGGAATGGTGGATATGGTGTTTGTTAGTCTAGAGCAAAAGAACCCAGAAGCCAGGACATAAAATTAAAGAAACCACTATATCATCAGTTACCACAACCATGTATCATCATATATACACCATATAATATAAGTGATCACCAAGGATTATACTTGCATGCACTTCCATCAAAACGATTTTCCTTGGTCCAAAACTCATTTGATTTGAACCGATACATATAGTCCAAAACAAAATTTGAAGCAGAAAAGATTGATGTCCGCCTCTCTCTCTCAACATCTCAAGGCTACTTTTGTTTTTATGAAATAAGAGGGGCTGTCCCCTACTTGATACTTAGCAGGACTAAAAAAATATGGCAGATTTTTCATCTACCCGAAGGGTTTACATATGAGTCGGGTAGGTTATTGGAGAGCGGAGACTAGATGCATATAGATACAGATATTGTTAACAATATAGAACGACTCATATATGTCTGTGTGCTAGGGGTATAGAAGAGCTTGTAGTAAGACTTGTGTGTGATGTACTGATGTGTGATGGTCCTTGTAAATAAGTGTAGTGGTCTGATTCCTCTAGTTAGCTAGGGAATGCGAAACTGGATGCTAGTACGTACTTCTCAACTAAGGGTAGAAGAGCTTGGAGTAGAGGAGCTCGTTCCACGTGTCCTGGAGGCCCGGGAGGCACCAGTGGACGCAGTCGGCGTACGTCTTGGGATCCGCCAGCTGCGCCGGCGTGGGCTGGCTCCACTGCCTCTTGTAGATGGAGGTGTGCGCGTCCTTGCGGTACATGGACATCTGCGTGATGTTGAGGAACGTCAGCGGCACGTCGGCGCCATCGCCGTCCAGGATCTCCCGGATCACCCTCATCACGCTCCGCCGGCCGTCCGATCCCCAGTACCCGGCGTCCTCGATCACCGTCGTCTCGTTGTAGCAGTTGCCGCCCGGCGCGTCGCCCCAGTCCTGGCTCCTGCATATATATACATGAACACGCATGCATATGCAACAACTTGACGATCTAATCTAATGTGTGAAACCTGCATCCATGTATATATGTATCAGTAGTAGTAACTATATATACTTCTGGTGCGTGGGCGACATGCTGGTGAAGAAGACCCTGGTGGTGTTGAAGTCCATGTTGTCCCTGACCCACTGCAGCATGTCACGGAACGCCATGCCGTACGCCGCCTCCGTCGACACCCACTCCCACGACGTCTCCTTGCCGGCCTCCTCCCACGGCCCGTTCCTAGTAATGATTCATTGTTTGTTCCGCCGATCCATCGAATCGCACAAGAGATAATAAAAGCCAAAGACTCATCAGAATAATTAATTAATCCACTGCATCCAAATGTAGTAACGACGACGTGTGCAGTAGTACTGCGTACAAGATCCTGAACTGCAGGCCGGAGCACCACCAGAGGTAGGTGTTGAAGACGATGACGTCGACCCCCTCCCAGTGGCGGCCATGGTAGCCGATGGAGCCACGCCGCACCATGCGCTCGGCGATCCGGTGCACGGCGGCGTTGTCGGAGTTGGACTCCAGCAGGAACGGCGCCCAGTAGAACTCCACCGTCGCGTTGTACTCCGCCGCCGTGAACACGGTGTGCTGCTGGTCCGCCGACATCTCGAACGTCGTCGACGACGACGACCCGGCGCCGCCGGCGGCGGAGTGCAGCAGGCACACCATGGACGCGAACTGGCCGCGGCCCAGCGAGTCGCCCACGTACAGCATCCGCTTGCCGCGCAGCGCCTCCAGCATCCGCACGGCGTCGAACGCCGGCAGCGCGCAGTCCCGCGGCTGCCACCGCCACCGCTGGTACGCCGTGTCCGGCCGCCCGTGCGCCTGGCAGGTCAGCTGCGGGTGGATGTAGGGGCACGCCTCCTCCCGGTACAGCGGGCGCTCCGCGTCGTCGCGCACCCAGCTCCCCGAGAACACGTCGCACTCCTCGTCCTCCTCGTCGTTCACCGCGAACGCCAGCTTCCCCTTCCACTTCCTCTTCGTCCTCGTCGTCGTCGTCTCAGCAACCTCTGATGGTGATGATCATGTGATACGATCCGGGATTGTCACGAACGAGAACGGCTTTAATTTGACCAGTGATCGATTTGCTGAGACTTAAATTTACCGGAGTCGGAGGGTGGTGCTGTCGATTGCTCCTTCTCAATAATGTTGCTGCTGTAGGTGTTGACGATGAGGCGTGATGCTTCCTCGGCGCGCCGAGCGAGGAGCTCCGTGAGGTCCTGGCCATAGAGGAAGGAGAAGCACAGTAGGCAGAGTGCCAATGCCAATAGCAATGGCGGAAAGCGCGCCTTCTTTGCGATTGAAGAGCAGGTGGATGAAGAACTGAGTGGTGCCTTCATCTCTGATCAAGTGATCTCTTTGGTTGCAAGCTTGAGTATTATGCCTGAGGTGGCAAAGATTAACGTAACGTTTATATAAACGCTGGATTATAGTGGCCAACGTAGTGGTCTTACAGGTTGTGTTGTCGTTGTCTGAAGAGAGTGATATGAAATTTGGAGTGGCGCGGCTGCGCCTCCAATAAACAAACGGTGTGTGCAATGTGCAGGACGGGCTGGGCTTCGCTTTGCAGGCGTGCTGGAACTGTCAAATTCTGGCAACTGGCAGCTTAGGAATGTCTGAGATGTTTTTAATCCTTCATTCACTTCACCATATAACTACCACGATAAGGAAGTGGAACTTTTGTAGAACATGGATGGCCACATGCGCGCATCAACAACTCGAATGTCGTTGGCCTGCTTCATCAGTGATCCACCAGCTGAATCTGTACCTACGTACTAGCTTCCATGTATGTCCTCCAAATAAAATGCGTGGTAGGATCAGTACGTAGTTTATTCAAATCTAAGCAACCAATCCAAGAGTATTCTCAATACTACTTGTTTCTTATCAGTTAATTGCTCTGTGGAAAACCGAATATGAAGTAATTTTCTAACATCTTTGTGCTTCATTGAGTTCATTCACGTATAAGAGAAATAGTAGATTCTGTATTGATGCATCCAAATGCTAGAAAAAGAAAAGAAATATATAAACCATCAAGAATATAAAAGCCCATTTATCTGCACTAACCCATATTACCATTCTCCTAGGTCATACCAAAATGCTTGTTGAACAAGTGTAGTTGGTTTATTTTTCTTGGATTCCAAGCGAAGGGAGCTGGAAACACCTGCAACCATCACATAATTCCCTTCCCAAGTGACATTGTAACAGACCATCTGATTCAGATGCGGGCCATGCCAGAATGGTCGTTCTGCGATTTTGGTTGAAGCCAAGGCATCATGGTAAATTGCTGTCTGTAATTCCCTGATCATTAGGTTCAAGAATACCCCCTCACCCCCCCCCCCCCCCCACCCCTCTGTTGCGGCACTTGAAGGATACACAAGTTAGTTAGGGGAGGACCTTCGTGGCCTTTAGTGACGACTGATAGTCAGCTGAAGTGAGTTAGTATATATATTAGGGATGAAAATGGTACGGATATTTATTCGACCGTCCGTTCGACCGAATCCGTTTAGAGGTGTTCAGATCTGTTCGTATCCGAGTCCGGATATTCAATATCCGATACCGTATCCGTATCCGAATACTCAAATCGTATATTTATGATGTCGACGTCCAATCGTATCCTATCCGGCATGACTGACACTATCCGTATTCGAATCCGAATCCGACCAGAAATATGAAAACAAATATGATATCAGTGATATCCGTCCGTATCCGATCCGTTTTCATCCCTAATATATATAGGTTGCATTGTATGTCAAGGATAGGTGAACACACAACTTACACTGTATAATGGAGAACAATATGATATCACAAGTGGGGATCGTGTAGTGAAGACCCACTTCTGGGGTCTATATAAGAGCAAAAATGTGTACAATTATCCGAATTCTCCATTATAAGAACTCATTTTGGTGCTCTGCTAGGTGCATGCAACCACATAGGGTAACACAAAAACTACTTTCAAAATTTATCCAAGGCAGGGGATCGGTGTCTCCTACAGGCCTGATTGCGGACACAAGTGGAAGACTTAGTGTCTGGGTCTATAATGAGTAATTGTCAACGGAGTTCACTTAGCATGTTGGTTGGCTTGTGGTGTGCAGGTGTTGAGCACAGAGGCAATGGCGGATGGCGGAGTGAAGGTCAAGTGAGCGGGCCGTGCTGATGGACTGAGAGCGGTGAAAGACGGACGCGGGACTTGGACGCCGAAGCGCCAGTTGCAGTGGCGGACACTTGGCGACATCGACAAGCGCAATTGAACATGGCCAAGGGGCTCGTGGCGAAGTGTGGGCCGGCGTGGTCCAGGACCGGCGGAACGTGGCCCAGAACGGTTCGCTGGTTTGGGCCCCAAAACCAGTGGTGGATGGTTTTCGAGTTTGGTTCTCAAAACCTGGGCAGAGCTGCTTCTGGGGGAAGTGGGGCGACATGTGGCGGAATCTCCAAGGTTGTGTCAAGGCGACGGCAACTCTGAGCAGGAAGTGGGGTCGTCCGATCATATCCACAGTCACATGCTGTTCCAGAGTGCTATAGGGCGGCCGCCCCGAGGTTTGCCGATGTTGGCCGGGGCCAGCGTGGGCCGGGACCGTTGTGGCCCTCGGCCTGCTCCGCAGTGCGGGGTGGCTTGGCATGGTCGGTGTGGGCCTCCTCTCGGCTCCGGCGGCTTCGGGTGGCTGGCCATTCGGGCCAAACGACGCGTGGCAGAACCGCCCAAATCATAGGGCCTACATGCACCCGTCATTGTCCCTAAGACCTCTGACAGCCGTGTATGTGACCCAAATGACTTAGAAGGGTCTGCTGGGTTTGCTCGGAAACCTTGATACACCCGAGGATCAACAATGGGGGTGACTACAACATTACAACATTTGTTACAAAAATATATATCAGAGTGCGGAAGAGTAATAATAATAAATTTACAAATCATGATTCATTTAACTTTCACAACTTAACTTAAAATTGCGGAAGATGAGTGGAACTGCAGGAGAGAACTTTGGTGGAGAACCTAAGTCAGGAGAGAACAACCAGGCATGTCGTGCCCACCGACATAACCTTGATTAGAAGCACCAGTCATAACCTGCAACAGGGGTTAACAAACCCTGAGTACAAGGGGTACTCAGCAAGACTTACCTGACTAAAAAGTGGGGTGAAGACTCAGGAATGTATGCTAAGGTGAATCAAGGTAAGGTTTATGCAAGAATCAAAGTCTTCTGCAGAAAAGCTCTCTATTTTAGTTTCTACTTTCAATATTTTTTTTTTCAGTATTAAACAGTAGTCCTGAAGCTAAGTTGGTTCACAAAACCTAATTCTGAACCACTTTTCGATAAATGGTCGAAGGATCAAGTCTCCATAACCGTGGAGCAACGACAATTTCAATCGATTAATACCCAGCTTGGGATCCCTAACCATACTTCATATGTAGCACTTAAGCTTGCATATGCCAACCCCGTCTACCACGGGTCTTCCAAAACCTGAACCGGTCCTGCGCCACCTGAAAGCATAGTACACCTCAAATCCGGGACTCTAACGGTAACAACCCGGGTTTTCTGATAACAAAAAATACGAGCTTTTTAAAATTTTTCTTGTAATGAGTGTGCAGCATGTAGCCTCTAGGTCAATCGCGACTAACACACTAACAAATTGTTGCATTCATATAGAATAGTTTGTAGGAGTTGTTAGAGTTCCTTCGTTGGTTTAGGGTTTTTCGTCGGAGAGCATCAGTCCTTAGCAACTCCTCTGGAACCATCTCGAATATCCTTTCGATTCCTTATTCGAAATCCGTAACTCACGAATGGATAAATCCTACTCTCCCCTTTACATCTCAATCCATCTTTGCGAGTGGGGGGAATTCTTTTCCCTTTCTCCCGCACTTACTCTTATTTGTCACCATCTCAACTATTCCATCTTTCGTATGAGGAAGAGTTATTCTTCTTTTCCTATCTCCTCTCAAACTCCGTTTTGAGTCCCTTCTGAATTCCTCTTAGTAGTAAACAGAAACATTCATATTCCTCGGAAATTCTTCTCATTTGTCCATCTCGGAAATCCACTAGATAATAAAAAGGGAACTACCTTCTCCTAATATCAGAAAAGTCCTTTTCTCATCCCTTCCAATTCTCCGAACCTTACCCAATTTATTTCCCCAATACTTCCCATGAAATAAATTCATAAAGGAAAACTCATTCCTTTCTACTTATTTTTCTCCCTCCATGAGTCATAACCCATTTTGAATTTATCTCAAAACCCTCTCCCAAAGATTTCCTAAATATTCCTCAAATTCAAATAGCAAAAAGGACAACAATCCCTTCCTCCAAATTAAGCCCAACTCGCCACCCTCCTTGAGCTAGCTGGCCACCACCTCTTCTAGCTGGCCCATCTTGCCCTTCCTCCCTCTCCTATTCATTACGTCCCAGCTCCTTTCCCCGCGGCCCACGCGCACCTCCCTCCTCGCGCTGGCCCAAGCCAGCAGCCGCACCAGGGCCGCGCGCACGGGCAGCGGCCTAGCCAGCCCACGCAGCCACCCACCCGCCTAACCCTAGGGGGCAGAAGCTCTCCCCCAGGCTGCCACCGCCGCTGCAGGCGCCCTCTTGCGCCCTGCCGCCCCGCACCTCGGTATGGGTGCCGCGTGCACAGTAGCCCCGCACGGACACCGGAGATGGCGTTCCGAGCTCGCCAAGCCCTAATTGGCGCTGTATAAAGGACACAGTCGCCCTGCTCGCCCTTTTTCTTCCCCAATCCGCCGCCGCGTCCCTCCTCTTCCTCCTCCAGCCGCTCCGCCCTCCACCCTACGCAGAAACGCCACCGTCGCGGGCTCTTCTCCCCGCACGGCGAGCCGCGCCTCGCACTACCAGCCATGGCTGCATGTGGCCCCGTTGCCGCCACGCCGGCTGCAGCCGGACCGCTGGCACCGCTGCCATGCCGCAGTCACCCTCTGCCGACCACGAGCGCCTCTATTGCACACAGCCACGCCAACTTGTGTGGGTTTAGCTCATAGCCGCGGGATCCCTCGCTATGACCATCGGGCTATGCCTCTTTTCTCGCTTGCTTCTTATCCTAACCTTCTCATATGCTTGTGCCACCTAGACCATAGCGTTCCATTGGATCTAGCGGTGACAACCGCATTGCTACGAGCCGACGGAATAGCCTTGTGTCGTTTAGCGACACGGTTGTGGAGCCCTATGAGTTGGTTTGAATCGGGGAGCCGTGTCTCTTCCTCCCAACCTCCGTCGTTCCAAGGCGCGTTGGTTGAAAGAGAACGGATCCTTTTCTCTCGTCTTGCTCTTTTACTCGATCCCCGTCGATCCAGCAAGACGTGGATTGAGTCCCTCGCTCTTTTGGTGTTCATTGCCCTCTTGATTCCACTCATTCGATTCCCGTCGTTCTATGGTGAGTGGATCAAAGGAATGTGAATCCCTCTCTCCTCTCTTTTGCTTCTTCGTGCTCGAGCCTTGTATGCTTTTACCTATTGTCGACCATAGCATTCTTAGGGTCCTTGCGGTGACAACCGCACTGCGAAGGTCCGAGGTATGCTCTAGCGCATTTAGTGCACCTAGGTCGAGGTACCCTACAAGTGGTCGAGCACTTGCGTCTTAGTGTGTCGCTTCTCTCCGATTCCCCGTCCTTGCCATGGCGTGGGTGTTGGGGGAAGTAGACCGCCCCTGCTCTTTTCTCTCCCCCGTTCCATCCTCTTTGGGTTCCTGCCGTTCACCATGGCATGCGGATCGAGAGAGACTAGGATTGCTTTTAGCCGCTTCCTCCAATTCCCGTCAATTCCAATGACGTCCGGATCAGAAGACTGCGAGCTGTGGTGTTCCCATAGGATGAGCTAGGGTCTAAGCCATTATACTTAAAGCCGTGCAGGTCGACCCGCTTGACCCAGGAAATACCGTCTAGGCTATGACTTTAACTCGTCCTTAGCAAATAGCCACTTCTGTTTCTTTGGCCCTGGGATCGGACATCCACCGAGAGGGCCGTGCTGCCTTTCCTTTTTGAGTTCTTTCAGGTGTCGTCATTCCTTCTGAGTCTTGTCATCCTTTTAAGTGTATTGATTGTTCCCTTGTTTGCGTTTCACTCTCGTGAGGTAATTGCATCGAGGATAGCGATGACAGGACCGGTACATTGTCTCACAGTCTCCCGAGATAGCGATGTACCCCTAGGGGGCCAGTACATTGTCTCACAGTCTCAACGTGCCGGAATTCATTTCTGGATGACCTAGGGCTGAGTGATAGAGTGGCATTGCCCGGGATGGGCGGTGGCCCAGTATCAGCCTAGGCGTTGTACAGCGCCGATGATGGCGATCTTGTGGTTCCAGGTGTACAAGCTCTGCAGAGTTATCGATCTATACATATAGCCGCGTCCTTGGTCATGGACATTCCTACGATCTACGCTTCACTTGACTAGTGAGAGGTGTCCTTCTCTTCTCCTCCCTGGGTTTGACAGGTTTCCAGCGTTGGCCGCTGAGGCAAATGACGAGAGGGAGTCGTCCTTGCCGCCTAGAGTGTGAAAGTGTGGTGAGATGTGCTGGGATGGGAGAACATGTGGATGAGATGGGTTAAAATGTGTTGAACTATGATTAAAACTTGATTACTACTATTGTTATATATTGCATGCTAGGATGCAACCCATAGCCTAAATAATAGGATCGCCAGATCCCTCAGAAGTAGGCCACTTAAAGCTCATAGGTGTTGACCATGGCATGCACGTATCTAGCGGCGTGTAGAATGGACCTGCAGGATCAGTGGGAATGGTATAAGGTCACGACCGTGTCTAAGGATGGCGACAATGGAGAACCGGAGGATTAGGTGGTCTCGTGCCGCGCTCAAGTTTGGTTGAGATGATCAAGTCCACGTTTGCAGACGTTCTACGCCGACTCTGATGATTGCCCGTGAAGGAGGAGCCTTCACCGGATGCCGCACTACACTGACTCAGCAGCTGTTAGGAGTGCGTATGCGTTAGTATACCTATATAGGTGTGTTTAACCAGTGTTGTAATGTATTGTAAATGTGTACTTACGCATTGTATGACTGTGATATCAACTGTATAATGATAATGTGATAGTTGAGGATCCCTCAACTGCTATATTATGATGTATCCTGTGATTTTCCCTTTGAGGAAAAATCAGAATCGTTACAGATGGTATCAGAGCCATACTTGACCATAGGACGAGACCTTTAGGACCAAACGCTAGTTCAGGAGCCAACAAGTCTGTCTAAAAGTTATTTGTGAAAACCCTTTTTTCCCTCCACCTTGAATTTGTCTGCTACCGCATCTCTGATCTTCTACTACCGAAGTTAACCTATAGGAGGCCTTCCAAATTACCCCATCACGAATAGACCGGTAGTTGTGTGAGACTTCAAGGCCTAGGAGCCGCCTCAAGTCAACACTACTTATATAGGAATGTAATGCTGCCTGATTGTTTGGATCTTATGTTTTTGTGCTTCTTATGCTTCTTATTGTTTGAGTATAGGATATAGCATAATTAGTTTGTGTCCTATATGTGAGGCTCCAACTCTTAGTTACCCCAGCTTGCCTAAACCAATGGCCATCCTATGGCTAGTTGGTGACCAAGAGGTAGAAGGCCGATGCATCATGTCTTCACCAAACCATTTTGAAAACTGTATTGCGATTTCCAACTCAACTCGATTCAAAATGACCGTTACCCCCCTTCTGATTTGGAAAGAGTCACCTCAAAAAGATAAATTTTATTTCAAAAGAAGAAAACAATTTCAAAACTTTTTGAAAAGTTCCTTATTTCCAAAATAAACTGGGCTTACTTTTATTAAAAACTTGATTTGATTTCAAAAATTTGTTTTTGGATTCAGTGTTTTATCTAAATAATTGAAAACTAGATTTCGAAGAGTGTTGCAAAATCCTTTCCTACCAAAATAAAAATGTTTTTAAAACGAGGTTCCTCGGTTCGAAATGCCTTTCAAAACTTTTGGCTTTCCCCTTGAGCCAAAACCTTTCTTCAAAAAACCAACTTCGCGTTCAAATGGTTTTCAAAGGCTTATCAACAAAATTTTTACGAGAAGACTTTGATTTGTTAAAACTCCAAATGATTTAATTGCAAAAGGCAGGTTTAAAAAAATGTTGCAAAACCAAGATGAGCCTTCAAAATTATACTTTCAAAACATGTTCCTTTGAAAAAGAGCTTTATAAAAACCGATTGGTTTGCGAAAGCTGTACTTTTCAAATAAAACCGGATTTCAAAACTAAATTCAAAACTAGTTTTAAAGCTAAGTGGAGCAACGCCTTGATTCAAAAACCAAGGTTTGTTTTCAAACCACTTGCTTTAGAAACAAAATCTTTCGAAAGGTTACGCCTTCAACTTCCGCTGGTTTTTACGCCATCTACAATTTTCCCCGCCCTAAAGAAGATTTGGAAAATGGGAAATGTTTTCACCAAAATGGTTTTGAACTCTGCGAAAATGGTGTGTTTCAAAACCTCTTTTATTTCAAACTTCGATATTCAAAAATTTTCCAAGTAAATTGATTTCTAAAAAGGAAGTTTCATTTCTAAAAGGATTCAAATACTCTTGAAAATTATCTCACGATAAGATTTAGAAAGCAAAATGTTTTCTTAAAAATCTTGAGTTGTCAATTTGAACACTGTTTCCAAAGTATTTCAAAACTCTTCCGGGGGTTTGCACTAAGATTGACTGAAATTTAAAAACTCTTGAATTAAAAAATCAAAAGGGGCTACAACCTATTTTAAACATCGATGTCTTGATTTTAAAATCTATAGGTTGTGACCTTTTTCTTGCAAATCTATTCTAAAAGGATTTTTTTGAAATATTTTCAAGTGGTTTCCCATCACTTTAACGACTCCCCTCCCCTGAAACTTGGGATTTCGGGTTACCGCTAGTAACTCACTTGAGAGTGTGCCGCATTCATAACCATGATGCCACTACGAGACTTGGGGCCTCATGTGTGATGCATCCACATGGCTTGCTGCCGAGCGTATGCTGGTATCGAGGAACGTGACTGTGACCGCTCAAAGTGATACCCGTGAGCCACTTGGGTCCTGAGCTTCTCGTTTTTCCAAAATCTTTTATAAAGGCAAACCGCTTGAAAAGTTTCTGAAAAGCTTTCCTAAAACAAGTTTCAATTAAGTTTTAGAAACTCCCTTCATCACCCCGGTTTGCTTTAAACAAATGCTTTTATTAAAAGTTTGCAAAGAAAAAAAGGCAAACCCCCTCTATTTTAGATAAAACAATACTTTTTGAGAAAACAAGATTTTGAGAAAGATCGTTTTATAATAAAAAAAACTTCTCCCACATCAAACTCTTAACTTGTTTTAAGAATTTCAAAAATTATCGCTCCAATTTCAAATGCAATTTGAAAAAGACGTATTCCAAAACCCTTTCCTAACCTCTCTTGACAAAATTAAGAAAAGCTCTCTCTTTTAAATGATGTTCCTAAAACAAGCATTTATGAAAAATCGAAATTTCAAAGGTGTCCTATAAAATGCTTTGCAAAGTGGCAAAATGTTTTGATTTCTAAACTCATATTTCAAAGGGATTTGAAAAATAAAGAGTTAAGATTCTAATTCAAATAAATGGTTTCAAAAAGGATTTTGTTCCAAACAAAATAATTTTGAAAAGTTTCTGAAAAAGAGATTTCTCCAAAAGCGCTTCAAAACCCATTTGCAAAGTCTTGGGACGTAAAATGTTTTCGTCTAGCGCTAAAAATTCCGCGTTTCGAAAGCCGTGGATTGTGAAAAATAATTCCAAAGGATGCTTTAAAACTAGCTTACGGAAATTTCAAAAGTTTCTCTCCCTACCTTGTTTGAAAATGGATTTTTTATGAAAACCAATTTGATCTTCAAAAATGTTCCAACTCTCCTCTCTTCCTTTAAAAGGTTTGCGAACCAATTCTTTTCTAAAAAGCGAGACTCCTCCAAACCTATTTCCAAAAACTCTTTTGAAAAGTGCACTAGCGCGTGTAGATTACCTACCGGGAACCATCAACCTGTAGTAAACCTATAGGACAACCCTTTGTAGAGCAGTAACCCCTTAATCTCGGGGACGAGATTTCTGTAAGGGGGGTGAACTGTAACAACACGGGTTTTCTGATAACAAAAAAATACGAGCTTTTTAAAATTTTTCTTGCAATGAGTGTGCAGCGTGTAGCTTCTTGGTCAATCGCGACTAACACACTAACAAATCGTTGCATTCATATAGAATAGTTTGTAGGAGTTGTCAGAGTTCCTTGGTTGATTTAGGGTTTTTCCTCGGAAAGCAAGAGTCCTTAGCAACTCCTCTGGAACCATCTCGAATATCCTTTTGATTCCTTATTCGAAATCCATAACTCACGAATGGATAAATCCTACTCTCCCCTTTACATCTCAATCCATCTTTGCGAGTGGGGGGGATTCTTTTCCCTTTCTCCCGCACTTACTCTTATTTGTCACCATCTCAACTATTCCATCTTTCATATGAGGAAGAGTTATTCTTCTTTTCCTATCTCCTCTCAAACTCCGTTTTGAGTCCCTTCTGAATTCCTCTTAGTAGTAAACAGAAACATTCGTATTTCTCCGAAATTCTTCTCATTTGTCCATCTCGGAAATCCACTAGACAATAAAAAGGGAACTACCTTCTCCTAATATCAGAAAAGTCCTTTTCTCATCCCTTCCAATTCTCCAAACCATACCTAATTTATTTCCCCAATACTTCCCATGAAATAAATTCATAAAGGAAAACTCATTCCTTTCTTCTTATTTTTCTCCCTCCATGAGTCATAACCTGTTTTGAATTTATCTCAAAACCCTCTCCCAAAGATTTCCTAAATATTCCTCAAATTCAAATAGCAAAAAGGACAACAATCCCTTCCTTCAAACTAAGCCCAACTCACCACCCTCCTTGAGCTAGCTGGCCACCACCTCTTCCAGCCGTCCCATCTTGCCCTTCCTCCCTCTCCTATTCATTACGGCCCAGCTCCTTTCCCCGCGGCCCACGCGCGCCTTCCCCCTCATGCTAGCCCAAGTCAGCAGCCGCACCAGGCCCGCGCGCACGCGCAGCGGCCCAGCCGGCCCACGCAGCCAGCCACCCGCCTAATCCTAGGGGGCAAAAGCGCTTGCCCAGGCCACCACCACCGCTGCAGGCGCCCTCTCGCGCCCTGCCGCTCCGCGCCTCAGCATCCGTACCATGAGCCATGGGACGGGTGCCACGTGCACAGTAGTCCCGCACGGACGCCGGAGATGGCATTCCGAGCTCGCCAAGCCCTAGTTGGTGCCGTATAAAGGATGGAGTCGCCCTGCTCGTCCTTCTTCTTCCCCAATCCGCCACCGCTTCGCTCCTCTTCCTCCTCCAGCTGCTCTGCCCTCCACCCTGCGCAGAAACGCCACTGTCGCGGGTTCTTCTCCCCGCACGGCGAGCTATGCCTCGCACTACCAGCCATGGCTGCGTGCGGCCTCCCTGCCGCCACGCCGGCTGCGGCCCGACCACTGGCACCGCTGCCGTGCCGCAGTCACCCTCTGCCGACCACGAGCGCCTCTGTTGCACGCAGCCATGCCACCCCGCTCGCCCTTTCTTATTCTCCAAAGCACGGTCGCCACCGTCGCCCTGCACCTCTGTCGGACGTGCCGCAACCGTCGCCTCGCAGTGCAGTGCCCTGGTCAGCCGCACGCATGCGCTGCTATTGCTGCTGCTACAGCCAGACGTCCTCGCCA
Organism: Eremochloa ophiuroides; assembly: GCA_038502445.1. Lineage (NCBI taxonomy): Eukaryota > Viridiplantae > Streptophyta > Magnoliopsida > Poales > Poaceae > Eremochloa > Eremochloa ophiuroides. Next base: position 39,864,901 of record JAHLJS010000008.1, on the reverse strand, counting down.
TGACGTCGTGGCCGCAACGTCACCCACACCGGTCTGCTACGCTCCTCGCTGACCCTGTCCACCGCGATGGCCTCGCCTCATCGCTCGCCTCAGCACCGCCATCCATGGCGTAGCGGCCCTAATGGACACCTGCAGGAGCCCCACGGCGTCGATCTGTGGGCGGCAACAACCCCGCCCCGCTGTGGCCAAGCGCACCGTGTACATGCCGCGACGTCGTCCACCTCTCTAGGCATCCTTCGCCATTGCCAGTGAGCTCCTATTGGCAAAAGCCCCATCTTTTCCTCTTCCTCGCTATCTTTGGAGCCTAACAGTGGCCTTCGTGCCACTATCTTCACACTGTTGCAGGGGAGCAGATCACCCGACGAGGCCTTGTTTGCGGGCTAGACGTAGATGCTGAAACATCCTCGATTTTCCACGATGGGAAAATCCACAAAATGAGATATAATGTGATAAAACCATAGATTGATCTTATCGCATTATCATATATCTGTTGATATTAAAGTCATACATCGAGAATACTTACAAAATATTACATCAACTAAGGGGACACCTATTACAGGGTTAATCTAGCGGAAGCATATCTAGTCGTCATCAGAGTTGGCGGAATATGTCGTCGAGTGAAGGCTCCTCCTTCACGGGTACCATCAGAGTTATTCTTGGCGCAGCATAGTCTTCATCTCCTGAACCAAACTTGAGCGTAGGCACGAGACCTTCTAATGCTTCTTATCTCAATATCTCTGTTAGTCAGGTAATCTGCACACCGCCAGATATGTGCAGGCCATGGTCAGCACCGATGAACTTTAGTGGAAAAGAGAAACAAAGGATCTAGCGATCCTAATATTTGGCTGTGGTTTGCATCCTAAGCGTATGCAAGTAATAATATCATAATAGTTTGTCAAGTTTTAACCCATATCACACCATCCATCAGTCCATCCCATTTCCATCATCCCACCCATACACCACCTCACACACACACCTCACGCTCAGTCGATAGGCCCAACTCCCTCTCGGGTCCTGCCTCAACGGCACACTGCCGCATCGGGCACACTGCCGGACAATCATCAACCAGGGGAAGAAAAGAATATCGCTCTCTACACTAGACAGAGCTTCACAGGAAAGGTCCATAGCCGACGAATCGGCAAATGTATCGATCGATCAACCATACACTCTGCAGAGGTTTTACCACTCACAAGATTAGCCATCATCGATGCTGTACAATCATCTAGGCAGAATTCCAGGTGCTTGCTTGCCTAGGTCGATGCCACCCTACCACTCAGCCCTGGGTAACTTCGGCCCTACGCCGAAACGCTGAGACTGGGAGACGCAATACCGGGCCCAATCAGTGGTACTGCGCATCTAGAACGGTGCGGGAACTTTCTGCATCCGCCACCGCCCACCCTATCACCTTACAACCTAGCGGTAGTAGCACCGCCCTACCAAGTAGTCCAGCCGTCTCCCGCCCATCAGAAGCGAGTGAGCAGTAAGGGATTCCCATGAACCTGGGCTAGTCCTTCCTAGGTTTGACTAAGCAGGCATCTTCTCTTAGGGGATACTCTCCCCGTGCCACCATGGCACCTCCATTCACGGGACTTCAATGCTCATCCCGGAACCACCTCATAAGTCATTACCCGCCACAGGTATCTCTCGTGGGAATGCCCAGATGCAACTCCCGGCAAGACTTGCTTACACAGCTCGTCGTGTATCCCACTTGGTCGACTCGACCCTCACCACACACCCAAGACACACGCAGCACGCTCACATACCACCAGTCCGGCATCCCAAGCCAAACCATTCCCAGGGGTTCACCACCAGCATCACATCATAGATACAATGCGAGTGGAGTTAATAGATAAATATAGTGATGTAACATGCAAGCAAACAGGTAGATAGGAATATGTATAAAAGAGCGTGAGCGCGAAGCTGGGTGGTATAGTAGAGTGGTTGCAAGCGGGGTAGTAGCGGCTTAGGTAGTAACATGCATCTTATACTAGCAAAGGAGTAAATATAAAGCGCTAGCAGTTCTAGATTTGCAATGTCTAATAGGATTCTCTAAAAGAAGGTGCTGCCATGACACCTGCGTTGTCGAGGAAGTAGTGGTATGAGCACTCCTCAGTTAGTGTAGTCATTCTACTGGATCACCTCCTCCAGGGTGACCCCATTCCGCGGGTCCTTGCGCCGTCCACGTTCTCTTCCAGCGGGGCTCGATCCGATCGTCGCTAATCCAGAAACGGCTACTCCGCGAAGCAATACAAGGCAATAAAACACCCAATTCACCAAAGACGACGGAACGCGGGGAGACCCATTAACAGCAAAGAAATAATAAAAGGTACACGGCTTAGCCCTCTCGGCGTATGTCCGATTTCATCAGGCCAAAGAAACAGGAGTGGTGGTTTGCTAAGCACAAGCATAAGTCACAGCCAAGCCAATATGGCTTTATAATAAATGGTTTAGGCCAAAGCTTATCCATAGCAAATACCACGGCACACAATCTTCCGATCTGTCCGCCACGGGGAAGACGGGGATCGGAGGACGGCCGATTAGCAGGAAAGAACAAGGAATTTCCAACAATAAATGTTGCACAAAATAGTGCGAGTGTTTAATCCACATGTAGGGTACCAAGGCTGTGATTCAAACGGGTACAATCATACATGTGCTTAAACACCAAGAATCAAAAGAGAGAGAAAAGTTAGCTAGGCACCTCCATATTATATTCTCAGTCACATCTTCAGTGAAGATGGTTTTAAGTGGTCGACCGAGTCGACCTACATAGGTCTGAGATCTTAATATAGACCATAGCTTCGCTAACAAAAGGAGTCAGTCCGGTCTTTGATCCGGTCACTGTGAGTAAGACGGAATCGAACAGAGCGGGCTAAACGAACAGAGAGCGAGAAGCATAAAACAGTAGTGGTCTACTCTTTCCAACGCACACGCCACGGAAAAGACGGGGCGTAAGAAGAGAGCGACAGGTGAAAGAAGCAAGTGCGCAAACCACTCGTAGGGTACCACGACCTAGGTGCCCTGGCACTAAGTCATTACTCGGATCCATAGCGGTGCGGTTGTCACCACAAGAATCAGAGGAATGCGACGGTCGCGTAGGGTACAAGCATACGAGGGTCAGGCACGAGAAGTCAGAGAGTGGCAATGCGAGGTCAGGTTACACTCGGTCATTACGGCCATGGCGAGACGAATCCCGCGATCGCAATATCCGAACGAAGTACGATCCCACAACCGGCTCGAAGGCACGTCACACAGACAAACAACATGACAACCAGCAATAAGAACCAATGACACGACTCAAACGACACAATATAAGACAGCGGAGTAGCACAATTCCATAGCATTATGATAGATGGATCCTGTATTACAGATTTAGATAAAGACAGATCGTGAGGACAGGGTACAACAGATAGAATATAAGGATAGGGTACAACAGATATATGAACAGACATATTGTAAGGATAGGATACAGTATGATGGATAGATGTACAAGGAGTAAGAGCAGGGGTTCAATAGTCCAGCGTCGTATATCACTTTGGCTTTCCAACCGTCCAACATTATCTATGGGGCCTCAAGAGGTGGCAACGGGGCTATGGCACAAGGTCGGACAGGGCCATTGTTAAAGGAAAGTGACGAGGCTTGCTTCTACACGTCCTGGCTCCACTAGGCCAACTGCTGGTGCCTTCTGGCCTGCTATGGCTTGCTACGGCTAGTCGTGGCCGGCTGCTGGCTGGTCGTGGCTGGCTGTGGCCTGCTGTAGGCTGGTCGCGGCTGGCCACGGCTGGCCGGGCGGGGCTGGTGACTGGCCGAGGCTGGCTAGAGTGACTAGATGCTGGCCGAAGGTGGCTGCAAGTTTCTAGGAGGTGTTGGGATGTGTCTGGGTTCCATGGTGTGCGCGGTAGCTAAGGTGAAGCTTGGACGGGCGTCGGTGCACGTCGGGACGACCAGGCAGAACTTCCAGTGACCTTCTCCTTTCTCGATCGGCGTCCATCACGTCCTTCGGTGACATGAGTAGAGTGGCGGCGGTCTCAATGTCCAAGGCACAGGGTAAAACCGGAACGGGATCATGGTGGTGGTTTGGGTAGTCCTCGGCCATGCCGATGTTCTTGGAATGCCGGTGGTTCGATTTGGCTAACAAGGTCTCGTGTCGTGCGTGCGAGTGTCCTGAGCCGGGGGAGGCTCGGCCTACGCGTCCCTGAGGTGGGACGCCATGGCGTACATGGCGGGTCCAAGTAGGGCGGCGATGCTCACCGGGGTGCTGACGAAGATAGGGTGGTGGTGCAGCGAGGAGTTGATGCTGTGCAGGTTGTTCGCCGTGCCGTGCTGTTCCGCGATGGTGGCCCTGGCTTAGCTTGGAGGTGGATCTGCTCGATGTGACGAGGAGCAGGGTGCTGGGCGGCATCCGGTTCGCGGTCACCAAGGACAGGGATGTCATCGCGGCCGGTCGGTGTGGCTTCATCTAGGCTCTGCAGCAAGAGAACGGGTTCGGTGGCTTCCTGCAGTGAGCAACAGAAGGCACGAAGGCCAGGTTCAGTCACTGTCATCATAGAGGGAGGTTAAGCAAGGTTCCAGGTCTTGGTGGCTCACCGGCGAGCTAGGAATGGTGGCTCCAGCGAGGTGCAAGTTGTAGGTGTTTGGCACGGTGGTGGTGGTGCAGCTGAGTGGGTCATCGGGGTACGGCTGACGGCCCCGGTGCTGCACCCGTGGTGACGACAGCGGCTTGACGGGGAGGTAGCCGTAGACCGCCGTGGTCGTGGCCGTGTGGCACTCGTCGCGGTTGCTACAGGCGGGAACGTCGAGCTGCATGTCGACGGCGGGCCGGTTCGCCATCGCGGCCAGCTGCGGAGAGGTCAGGGCCGGCTGGGTCGTGGCGAGGAGGCGCTGCGATGCGGTACGACGTGGCGTGGTGTCCGCGCGTGGTCGTGGCGGAGTCGACGCGGCAGTGGCGTGCGCGACGTCGAGGCAGGGCACGGCTCCGGCGGCGAGGCACGTCGTGGGCGCGGTGGTCCGGCCTGTCCGGGCAGACGCAGCGAGGCGAGGACGACCGGTCGGCTGGGCTCCGAGCTAGTGTGGTCGTGGCCGGCACGGAGGATGAAGGCCGCGGTAGCGGCGAGGTGGAGCTCGGCTCGACGAAGAGAGGCGCTGGAGCTTCCAGGGTGCTCAACATCGAGACGAGGACAAGGCGGTGAGGTCCGTGGTGGCTTCAGAGTTGACGTCGTGGTGAAGGTGCCGCGGGCTTTGTGTCGCCGCTCCGTCGTGGCTCGGCCGTGCCCACGCGAGCAAGGCCGGTGTGGCGGAGGTGCTGCGAAGAGCGCGAGAGGGGCGTGGGGAAGAGAGGTGGCAGCGGCGGCTCCTCAAGGAAGATGAACAGGGATGCGGCGCCCGCTCGAGCTTCTTATACGCGGGGTCGGCTAGGGTTCCAGGGCGGTGGACGGCGTCGATCTTCGGCTTCCGTGCACAAGGGCATGTGGCGTGCATCGTGTGGAGGGGCGCGGGCGCTGATGCCGCGTGCGTGGCTTCGCCATCACGCGGTGGTGGCGGCGGCTGACCCAGGGAGCATCTGCTCCTAGGGTTTAGGCATGGGGCACCGGCTGGCGGGCCGTCATGGGCTGCTGGGCCGCGGGGCCGCGTGGGAGCAGGCCAGAGTGGGGAGGAGGTTGCTGGGCCGCGCGCGAAAGTGGGCCACGAACGGGGGAGGCAGTGCAGCGGCGTGCTAGGCCGAGAGAGGGTAGAGGAGTGCTTGAGGCCTGTTTTGGGATAGAGAGGAAGAAGTGAATTTCCTTATTTATTAGTTGGGATAAATATATGTTTAGATAGGGTTTGATTCTAAAATAGGAATTCGAATGGAATTTGAAATGGGATTTATTTTGCAATTTGGCATATTTATGAAATAGGAATGGGTGAATGTTTCCTCACCATTTTCATTTATAGGAAGACAATATTGTGATGGGAATATTAGAGAGGAAATAGGAAAAAAATCTCCCGGGTGTAAAGGGAAGTCAAGGATTTATTTATTAGTGAATAGTGGATTCCGAATCAAGGAGTCAGATGATTATTCGAGAAAGATCGAGAGAAGTTGCTATGGACATGTGCTCTCCGACAAGATGCACTAGACCAAAAGGCGAACTCCAGCAATTTCCTACAAACAATTCTGTATGAATGCATCGTTTTGTTAGTGATTAGACTCGGGTTTATCCCTCAAGCTACATGTTCCACACATTTGCGAGGAAAATTTTAAAAAGTTCATATTTTTGGGTTTTGGAAAACCCGGGTTGTTACAGATGCCACCTCTTCGGTGCCCTTCGTCACCATTGGTGGGCTATCCAGCCCCCAAAGCTTTACCTTTTCCCCTTCCTGCCGTGCTGTCATCTGAGAACGGCCTTCGTGCCACTGCGATTCATCCTCGCAGGGACCCGGACATGCCCCAGCACCTCCTGGCTACCTGCAGCCTTGATCAGCTAGCCGCGGCCAACCACCAGCAGGCCACGGCCAACCGCAGCCGGCCAGCAGTAGGCCACAGCCGACCAAGGGTGGCCGCAATAGGCCAGCAGCTACCCACAGCTGGCTGAGAGGAGCTGGACTGTGCTGTAGCAGCCCTCTGCCTCCCTCGCGCCAAGGTAGAGCCTTTACCCAATCAGCGGCGCCGTTATTGACGCCGTCAAGCTCTTTCCCTTGATCATACATGTTATCCCTGTCTATACATGTCTTTCGTACATACATTATTATTTGTCATCTTGCCCGCACTCTTACTTATCATATATGATCTATCTATATCTTTATGCCTGCCAATGCACCGTGCCTTCGTGCCGGTCTTCCTGTCATGTCGCTATGGATATGTGCTGCTCCGTTTAGGGGTCGTTTGTGTCGTTGGTCGTGTGCTTGATTTGGTTGCCTGTCTGTGGACCGTGCCTTCGAGCCAGTCGAGGGATCGTACCTCGTTTGCACGTTCGGCCGTGGGTTCATCTCATCATGGCCGTAATGTTGAGCGTAACTCGTCCCTCGAGTCTTAGTTGACTTCATCATCTACGATCATTAGCCCCTGTCCACGTCCCTAGGATACGGTTACAGTGAACTCGATGTCATCTTTGACGCGGGTCTCATCCGCACGTTCGAGTCCTCCGTGACCTATTCTAGTGGGATACGTGTCGGGATTGACAGTCGTTAGACGACGGATGCCAACTTGTGTGGGTTTAGCTCATGGCCGCGGGATCCCTCGCTATGACCATCGGGCTATGCCTCTTTTCTCGCTTGCTTCTTATCCTAACCTTCTCATATGCTTGCACCACCTAGACCATAGCGTTCCATTGGATCTAGCAGTGACAACCGCATTGCTATGAGCCGACGGAATAGCCTTGTGTCATTTAGCGACATGGTTGTGGAGCCCTATGAGTTGGTTTGAATCGCGGAGCTGTGTCTCTTTCTCCTAACCTCCGTCGTTCCATGGCGCATTGGTTGAAAGAGAGCGGATCCTTTTCTCTTGTCTTGCTCTTTTACTCGATCCCCGTCGATCCAGCAAGACGTGGATTGAGTCCCTCTCTCTTTTGGTGTTTATCGCCCTCTTGATTCCACTCCTTCGATTCCTATCGTTCTATGGTGAGTCGATCAAAGGAATGTGAATCCCTCTCTCCTCTCTTTTGCTTCTTCGTGCTCGAGCCTTGTATGCTTTTACCTATTGTCGACCATAGCATTCTTAGGGTCCTTGCAGTGACAACCGCACCTTGAAGGTCCGGGGTATGCTCTAGCGCATTTAGTGCACCTAGGTCGAGGTACCCTACAAGTGGTCGAGCACTTGCGTCTTAGTGTGTCGCTTCTCTCCGATTCCCCGTCCTTGCCATGGCGTGGGTGTTGGGGGAAGTAGACCACCCCTGCTCTTTTCTCTCCCCCGTTCCATCCTCTTTGGGTTCCTGCCGTTCACCGTGGCATGCAGATCGAGAGAGACTAGGACTGCTTTTAGCCGCTTCCTCCAATTCCCATCAATTCCAATGACGTCCGAATCGGAAGACTGCGAGCTGTGGTGTTCCCATAGGATGAGCTAGGGTCTAAGCCATTATACTTAAAGCCGTGAAGGTCGACCCGCTTGACCCAGGAAGTATCGGCTAGGCTATGACTTTAACTCGTCCTGAGCAAATAGCCACTTCTGTTTCTTTGGCCCTAGGATCGGACATCCGCCGAGAGGGCCGTGCTGCCTTTCCTTTTTGAGTTCTTTCAGGTGTCGTCGTTCCTTCTGAGTCTTGTTGTCCTTTTTAGTGTATTGATTGTTCCCTTGTTTGCGTTTCGCTCTCGTGAGGTAATTGCATCGAGGATAGCGATGACAGGACCGGGACCTGTTGGTGGAGGAGAAGGTGAACAACCCTAGGACTCAGAGGATGACAACACCAAGTACACCGAGGACATCGGAATTGACTACTAAATAGGTGTCATGGCAGCACCATTCTCTTAGAAACCTATTTAGGCATTGCAATAATGTAGAATGCTAGTGCTTTACTTTTATGCAATTGAACTATGATAGGCTGCATTAGAATTGCTTGAAAGCCATTACCTTGTTGCAACCTTTCCCCTGCACACCCGCTGATTGGCTAGACTCGCTCACCTGCTACTTATTGCTTATTTGCTGCTATCGCTATTACATACTTAAAACTGAATTGAGTGGATTACTGGAACAGAATCGGACTAAGGCACTGGGTGCCAATAATATGATAACTACTTGGGGAGATCTTGGCGTGAGTCTTGGGTGTGTGGTGAGGGTCGAGTCAACTGGACAGGATCTATGACGAGCCTTGGAGGCAAGTCATGCCGGGGGAGTATGACCTGGGCATTCCCCATGTGAGGTACCTATGGCGGGTGCATGATACCCTTGGTGGGTTTGAGGATGAGATCCCGAGGAGGAGACTCTCTGTGGGATGAGTCTTCGGGATAGAGGTTTCATCGGGGTAAGCTGCGGTTTGACCCCAGAGAGAGAAGATATCCTGTCCGGTTACCCCCTAGGAACTGTTATGTTGAGAGAACCGGGTTGTAGCACCCATCGTGCACACCACTCGTTCTTGAATAGGCGGGATTAGGGAGGTCAACCTCCCCAGAGCATTGCCACTGCTATTATTTTGATAGGTGATAGTGTAGGGAGGTACGGGCTACGGTCCACACCCTCCCGAGACAGCGATGTACCCCTGGGGGCCCGGTACATTGTCTCACAGTCTCAGCATGCCGGAATTCATTTTGGGGTGACCTAGGGCTGAGTGATAGAGTGGCATTGATCCGGATGGGCGGCGGCCCAGTATCGGCCTAGGCGTTGTACAGCGCTGATGATGGCAATCTTGTGGTTCTAGGTGTACAAGCTCTGCAGAGTTATCGATCTATACGTATAGCCGCGTCCTCGATCATGGACATTCCTATGATCTACGCTTCACTTGACTAGTGAGAGGTGTCCTTCTCTTCACCCCCTGGGTTTGACAGGTTTCCGGCGTTGGCCGTTGAGGCAAATGACGAGAGGGAGTTGTCCTTGCCGCCTAGAGAGTGAGAGTGTGGTGAGATGTGCTGGGATGGGAGAACATGTGGATGAGATGGGTTAAAATGTGGTGAACTATGATTAAAACTTGATTACTACTATTATTATATATTGCATGCTAGGTTGCAGCTCGCAACCTAAATAATAGGATTGCCAGATCCCTTGGAAGTAGGCCACTTAAAGTTCATAGGTGCTGACCATGGCCTCCACGTATCTGGCGGCGTGCAGAATGGACTTGCAGGTTCAGTGGGAATGGTATAAGGTCACAACCGCGTCTAAGGATGGCGACAATGGAGAACCGGAGGATTATGTGGTCTCCTTCCGCGCTCAAGTTTGGTTGAGATGATCAAGTCTACGTTCGCAGACGTTCTACGCCGACTCTGATGATTGCCCGTGAAGGAGGAACCTTCACCGGATGCCGCGCTACACCGACTCAGCAGCTGTTAGGAGTGCGTATGCGTTAGTATACCTGTATAGGTGTGTTTAACTAGTGTTGTAATGTATTGTAAATGTGTACTTACGTTTTGTATGACTGTGATATAAACTGTATAATGATAATGTGACAGTTAAGGATCCCTCAACTGCAATATTATGATGTATTCTGCGATGTTCCCTTTGAGGAAAAATCGAGATCGTTACACTAACCCATGAGGGTACATGCTACTCTCGCCATCTCTCCACTCTCAGTGCGTGGTTATCGGTTCATGTAGTAGAATCAACGGAGCCAGGGCTTCCCGAAGTATGTGGCTAGTTGCAAAGTCTCAATCACAGCAGACCTACAACGAACAGTCCCAAATTTCCTTTCCATCGGTGACAATGCATTGGGATTCTAACCTAAGTACAAAGTAACCGAGCAGTTTCAAATCCAATTTTCCATCGGCGACAATACATTGGGACTCTAACCCAAGTGCAAGCCATCCAAACGATTTGCAATCCGTCGGCGATAATACATTGGGACTCTAACCCAACTGCAAGTCATCCGAACGGTTGCAAATCCATATTCATTTTTGTTTTTCATGATTCATCAATAGTATATCACCATAGCTCAGAAAATAGCATTATGAGCAAAAACTAATTTAATTAAATAGGGCTAAGCATTTTTCAAACATTTTCATTCTAAATCAGATTTCAAGGGTGATATTCAAGTGGTCAAGGATGGTAATGCATCAATTGGGTTATCACTCAACTCCTATCAACTTAATGCATTAGTTTATCTCAAGGTGATAAATATTTAATAAATCACAAGGGAGGGTTTAAATGCACCAGGGCTTGCCTGTGTTGCAGGGAAGTTCAATTTCACAGAGATCACGGAGTTAGACTTGACATCACCGCCATCGATGGATGCATCTCCTCCGAAGATTGGCCACACATACCTTCTCATTCTCGTATACTACACGTAATAATAATGCATTGCTTCATAGGATGATATGTATCCTATGATGCATGAGATGCACTAAATTGTGAAGAAATAAAAAGTAAAATTAATTTAGATAGTTGAGTACAACTTTCCTTCACGATAAAACTGCAAGCCAACAAAACCAACTTTCGATTATTACTTAAGATTTTATTTTTAACAGTCATAAAAAGCCGCTGCACAGCTTTACAACTACTACCTAGTGACAACCTTTACTTTGCCAAGGATCACCACAGTGAAGGATCCAAGGTCAACAACCAGTCCAAAAATCACATCAAGCAACAAGGGATTAGAGTTTCTATTTATTTTATTACTTAATCAAACATTGAATAACAAATAAATAAACTATCTCCACTGGAGCCCAAATTTTACCAACAGATAGTTCATATCCTAAACAGTACCACAATAAATTTCATGATTTTTGGATGAGTGTAGAATTTATTAAAATTCATCAAAGTTACTTTTATGAATTAAAATACAGATTTTTAGTTCCCACAGCAAGTGCTCAACTTCATCATTTAATATTTGTATAAAATATTACACACTTCAGAGAATATACGTAAATATTTTCATGATTTTTGGGGCAGTGAATAATTCCCTACCAAAATAACAAGGTACACTACTAATCATTTTATCAGAAAATTGGAAAATACAATTTAATTCGCAAGAAAATGAAAAGCCTCATTTTGGCTTGATCTGGCCCAATTCAGCAGTAGAAGTGGCCTAGTCGGCCTGCCTAAGCGCGGCCCCGCAGTTTCGCAGGAAACCCCTGAACTCCTAGCACCTCAACCCGCGGTCCTTCATAATACTATTCCTATCAGTCTGGTACTTCTCACTTAACCCCCTGGCAGTGTTTAAATTCTCCCTGAGAAGCCCTTCATCCCCCTCCCCAGTTGACTGAGGCGTCGGCGGCGGTTGACTGCCCCGCTCGCTGCCGGTGAGACCTCCAGCAAGAGGGGAAACACCTCCCCGCGTATCTCGCGACCTCTCGAACCTCTCTCGGGCACCGGTGGGGCAAATTGGAGACCGAGACCACACCAGCCGTGGCCATGGCGGCTCGGCTGCGAGCAGCAGGGCGGCGAGCAACGTTCCGGCCGCCCCGACACGGTAGAGTTCAAATAAATGGCTTGCGTAGAAACAGGAGCTCACCAAGAGTCTTGTGCGCGCGACTGTTGGGATAGAGACGGCTCGGAGATACCTCGTCGGTGTTGACCGTGCTCACGACGGCGCGAACACAGCTGCGAGCGGCGTTCCGCGGCGTCCTGGGCACCAGACCAAAAACCATCCAGCGCGTAGGATTCCGGACATCTCCGAGATACTAGGACACGCAAAATGGAGGGAAGGAGATCACCGTAGAACACTGGCCATGGTGAGGAGTGCCGCGGCGGCGCTCTGTCCACCTGCGGGGAAGAAAAACAGTCGCACGGGCAACTCCGACTGGTAGAGGTTTGGAAACCAGGTTCAATCGGTGCGCAAGGATGAGTAGAGGCTGTCTGTGAGATGGAGAAGGTGGAGATTGAGTGTAACAACCCTAAAATCCACACAACCCAAAAATACCAACCAAATAAATTTTTTTCTTTATTCTCCCAAACCATTCCATGAGCATGCATGTAGATTTAATTTTTGCAAATTAGTATGTGTTAATGCCTCTTGCACCCTAATTCTTTTCCAAATTAAGTTGACCATCTATGCTGCATACTTGGAATTTATTTGCAAGATTTTTGTTGGTTAAGTATTTGTGTGAAATAAGAAAGTGCATTTGAACACTAGAAATTAGAAAGGAAAAAGAAAAGGGGAAAAGAGAAAAACCAGCAAAGGAAAAGGAAAGCAGCCCAGCCAGGCCCGATCCAACCGCGCGGCCCACAGCACCATGTGGCCTGCCCTCCGCCAAACCGCTCGCCCGCGTCGTTCCCGTAGTTGGGCCGGCCCAACCTCGTGCGCGCGCCGTCACCACAGCCGAACACACGCGCACTCAACACCTTCGCTCGCTATCACTGCCAAACTGGGCCCGCTTGCCAGCGCCCTGTTCTTCTTCCTCGCGGGGAGGATCACGCAAATCGTGTGACCGCGCGCACTATCTCGACAAGGCCACGCGCTGACACCACCGTTCCCCGCTTGTCCCCTTGCCTTGGCCGCCAAGAAGCCTTGCGAGCGCAAAGGAACCCTAGCACCGCAACACCGAGACCCTCCGATCTACTGGACGCCATCGAGGCCGTCTGTGCACACCGGGGAGGACTCGGGGCTATAAAAGCTACCAAGGGAGAAGCCTGGGCCCTGCCACTGATCCGCCGCCGCGCTACGGCCTCACTTGTTCACACAGCACCAGAGAGTATAAGGGAGGAGGAGAGCGAGCGAGGGAGAAGAGGAAGGAGGGAGGCAAGAAGGAGCCACCGGAGCGCAGCTGCTGCGGAGCACGCCGGAGCCGGAGACGGAGACGGAGCCGGTGCCACCGTTGCGGATCGGCACGGCACTGCGAACCCTCGGCACGGCCACGAGTCTCCACTGCTACGCTATCCTTTCCTCCCCGAACCCCATGGTGAGCTCCCAGTTTCCCCTCTCAGTCCCCGCCATGAACGCCGTCGCGTTCTGAACCTCAGAGCGCGGCTGGTAGAGCCATCACCGGCTCAGGAGAACACTTGCACGACACGCGCACACGACCAGCCCAAGCCACTGGACCGCGAGCCCCTGTCCGCCAGGAACACAGCACGGCGTGTTCCCGGAGAATGCGCTCACCACCGACGCGCTCCGCCATGACTCCGCGCGTTACGAGCATCTCCGGCCACCTTGTGCAGCAGGGAGGGCCGTCGTGAAATCGCCGTAACCCTGTAGGACTAACTGTGAAGACGTGGTAAGCTCTAGGACCCTGCCCAACCCGAACGCGTTTCGCCGAAGAGCTCACCGGAGCTCTGTCGCGGGCACCGCCGTGGCAGGAGCTTCGCAATAACCATGGGTTGTAACCACGGAATCCAACAAAGTTCCACCATTGGACCTTGCCCGAACACATGCATAGAAGTTCTCTGGACGTCTCGACTTGGCTTCGCCGTCGCGGGGGCCGGCTGCGATGCGCTGCCGTCGCAACCACGTCTCCAATGGATTTCGTCCACCAAAAGTACCGTGTGACTACCCGATGAGTTCCTCGCAACCTGTTTTGGCTTGGAAATGAGTAAGATGGGAGCCAAAGCTGCCGCACGCGCGCTGACCGTGAGCCCAATGCCTCGCCGGAGCGCCGCCGATTGACCTCTCCACGGGGAGGGCACCACCGTGACCCTCAACCGAAGCCGTAAGGTTGTAGGCCTCTCTGACGAAGCCAATCGAGGATTTCGGCACCGAATTGCACGAAAACACGGCCGCCACCACCTCGTTGTCGTCCGCCGCTACTAGCTCCCAACCACCGATGCAACAAGCTCACCGGGCTGCCCTATCTAGCGAAGCTATGATCTAACCGGAGCCTAACCCGCACGCCGGAGGTTATCGACCCTTGGGGAAGGCTCGGACCACCACAGCACCGAATCCGCGTGAGCTCGCCGGCGGTGAGGTGCTCCGCTGTGTCGAGTTCAAATAGAGAAGGGGGAAAGAAGGGAGGAAGACAAGGTAGACCTGGTTTACAAGGACCGTGTCCCTGTGCGAAGTCCCGTACCCGCGACCCACCATGCACCGCGCCTACGGGCTCATGAGCCATGCAGCGGATAGAGGATAGGCTCGGTCCTCCGTAGACCACAGAAAAGAGGGGAAGGGTGCACCCGGTTCACCATGAGCCAAGTGTGCGGTCTATAGACTAGCACACACGCGGTTCACCGTACACCGACCTCCCGTGGACCAAGGCCGAAGCGCTCCAGCGATGCCATGTGGCGTGCCCTGGCGTTGCCACGTGTCATGCCAGTGACGTCACTATGACGTCACCCGACCCTACCAGTCAGAGGAAGCGTTGACTCGGTCAACGCTGACATCAACAATGACGTCATGCTGACGTCAGCAGACCATTGCCGCCGAAACCGTTGACTCGGTCAATGTGAACAGTACCCTGGCTAATCATAGCCTGCCACGTGTCACCCCTGAGTAATTAGCCTTTCTCCATTTTCAGAAAATAGGATAAACTTCGGAAATCCATAACTTATTCATACGATGTCCAAAAATTGCGCACCATATATCAAAATTCTCAGAAAAATGATCTCTACAACCTGAACCTATGTTTGAGTGCATTTGGGTATTTATTTTTATTGGATTTTTCTGAATGATCTATAGGAGTCGCTAACGCGACTACTTCGATTCCGTTTTCAGAGCCAGAGGAGAATCTAACTGAGGAAGACGACCACGAGTACCTTCAGGAGCTAGGAGACAACTACGAAGGTGTCACGTCCCACCCTTTCCAGTAGCTCCTATTACGCATTGCAAATATCATATCTGCTAATGTTTTAAGATTACATGTTATTACTGCCTTGGGTGCATGTTAGATTTATTGATTACCTTTACCTTGTTAAACTCTCACCCTGCTGTCCGCTGTTAGGATAGATGCTCGCTATTATATATATTTGCTCTACCACTACTTCGCTACTTGTTATAATACGCCAAGTGGTGGAATTGGAAACGGTTTATATAAACCTGAGCTTAACCACTGGGAGAGCGTGCTGCGCGCGTCTTGGGTGCGTAGCGAGGGTCGAGTCGACCAAGTGGGCTATGTACGACGAGCTGAGAAAGCAAGTCTTGCCGGGGTGCAACCTGGGCATTCCCACGAGGGATACCTGTGGCGGGTAGTGGTGTATAAGGTGATTCCGGGATGGATGGCCTGTGTGGTTTGAAGCCCCACGAATGGAGGTGCTGTGATGGCATGGGGAGAGTTTCCCCTTGAGGTGGAGAAAGCCTGCTTGGTCTATTTTTAGTCAACACTTTCGGTGACCGGGAACTTTGGGAATCTTTTGCTACTCACTCGCCTTCGATGGGCGGGGAACGGCTGGACTACTTGGTAGGGCGGTGCCACTACTGCTAGGTTGAGAGGTGATAAGGGTGGGTGGTAACGGTCGATGGGTTCCCGTTCCGTTCTAGATGCACAGTACCACTAAGTGGGCCCGGTACTGCGTCTCCCAGTCTCAGCGTGAAGGTGTTGGATCCGGAATGTCCCAGGGCTGAGTGGTAGGGTGGCATCGACCTAGGCAAGCAAGCACCCGGAATTCTGCCTAGGTGTTTGCGCAACACCTATGATGGCTAATCTTGTGAGTAGTAGAACCTCTGCAGAGTGTATGGTTGATCGATCGATACATATGCCGACTCGTCGGCTATGGACCTTTCCTGAGTCCTGTTGCACTTCTTAGGGAGCGGTATATTCTTTTCTCCCCCTGGATGATATCTTCCGGCAGTGTGCCCGATGTGGCAGTGTGCCACTGAGACAGGCCCGAGGGGGAGTTGGGCCTGTCGAATGAGAGCGAGGTGTGTGTGAGAGGTGGAGTATGGGATGGGAATGGAATGAATTTGAGAAATGGGTGGAGTTAATGAGATAAAACTTGACTATAAAATAATGATTACGCTTGCATAGGAAACCCCAGCCTATAGGTCTGTTTGATCAGCCTTGCATCCACTTTCCACAAAGCAACTGCTATCATAGGTGGGCTCCGTGGCCAGTACAAATCGTACTGATAAATTTGCTGTCAGGTGACGAGAAAGAGTACGACTTCGATGGAGACGATTGGGAAGAATAGGGTCGCGTGCTACACTCAAGTTGGCCATGAAGGATGAATCACTTCCGCATCTTATCAGCTTCTCTGAATTGTTGAGTCCTGCCAGTGTGGCGATGTAATAATTTTTGTAAGACTTATGTATGGATCCTGGTATCAACTGAGATATGGGTAATTTTATGAATTGTTCCAAGCAATCTGTTGAATTACAATTCGAGCCTGTGGATTTCCCTTCGTGGAAATCGAGGTCGTTTCAGTTGGTATCAGATCCATACTTGACTGTAGGACAAGACCCATAGAAAATGGACGTTAGAATAGGAAGCCAGACTCTCTTTCGGTTATATTACCGACCTTGCATTCACTTTTTATGCAATGACTTATCTAATACATGGACCTGCTAATCCGTTTCTTGAAAAATTTGCAGATGACCAGCCTTGGACCACCACTTCGTCCACTGCACGACGACACTACTGAGATCCTGATCAATGGGAGGAACCACGGCGGATTTGCCTTGGTACTACGCCAGGTGTTGGAGGAGCTGGAAGCACCGTCTGACCAGATCCAATACTTCTGCAGAGGGAAGCTTGTCGAGGCTGAGAGGTTTGAGGGACCTGTCACTACCAGAGTTGAGACACCCTTCAGCCTGACCCTCCCAGGGATGCCGGTTTTTACGGACTACACTGCTGGAGAGACTGTGGAGGACGGAGTATAGTCCGTCTCCCGCAAGGTACTACGCGCAGTTGTGTACACAGCCTACGAGTACCTTAGGGGGACCCACTTCTTTCTGCTACCTCAGGCCTTGGAGCTGCACCCTGACCCTATCCAGAGGATTCTGTACACCAGCCAGATCGTTCAGGCCGAGACGGACCCCTGTTTACGCACAGTGGCACACCACCTCCAGGAGCAGAACGAGTTCATCAGCTCATTGGAGCAGAGGAGGCAGCGTTGCCTAGCACGCATGGCAGAGGCCGATGATAGTTTGCAGAAAGGGACTTAGGCCCTAGAGAGTTTGAGCAGGGCAGTCACTGACTTGCAGCAGGAGATGTAGTGTAACAGAACCGACCAATTTATACGAGCACAAGTACAGCAACAGCTGTTTTCCCAGCTATCAAGCCATACTTGAGCCAATATAAACCCGGTAGTCCGTGAAATCTCGAAGGATTTCAAACTTTTACACAGCACTTACCCAAGGATCGCAGAAACTCAGCAGTACACATACACATGATACATAGATTCGCACATTGTTCAAATACATCAGAGTACGAGATATACTTTTACATAAAAGTTCAGTGGCGGAAACGAAATAGATTTACACAAACTGAAGTTCATAGTACAGTGCCAAGTGTCGACCAGTCACAGCAACATAGATAAGATAGATAACATGACCTTGCCCAAGGTCTAGTCTTCCTCTCCCGAAGGATAGAAGTAGCTCTTTTAGACAACGAAGTATTCCTCCTGCAACATTGGGAATAAAACCCTGAGTACTTAAATGTACTCAGCTAGACTTACTCCACAGGAAGTAAATAAAAAGACTCTCAAGGATATACAGGCTTATTTGGTGGAGCTCAGAGGATAGCAACATTTTGCATAAAAAGCATTACTACAATAATTCCTCAACTTAAAAATTTTAGATATGGTTTAGCTTCGATTTCAGTTAAGCTACTAAGCTAAGGTTTGCAGCTATACTAAACAATCACTTGATATTATAGCAATCAATAAACCATAGCGATTTCTGATATTCACAGATATCTTCCTCATCTCACCAATAATCACGTTCAAGTTGTTAACCTCTACCTCACCAGAAGATCAGTTCAGTTTCTCACTAACCAGGAGAGATGGCGATTTGAATCGATTGTACCAGCTGGCAAACATGCCAATCACAAACCCTGTCAGCCTGATCAGTGGCTTCTTAGGTCACCGTTAGATCTTTCTGAGACATAATATATATCGCGGGTTTGGAGGGGGCCCATATTCTCAGAGACGAACCCACTTCCAGGATGCATCAGGTCCCTGACCTGCCCTTGGTAAGATGGTGTCTCTGCACATCCTTCCTGCCTCCAGAATATGTCTACCTTATTAGCCCCAATTCCCGGCTCAGAAAGAACTACTCGGTTTCGCGGTCAGAACGACTTATCTGGCCAGCTATGTGACGACGTCTTTCAATCTCAACTGATGTCTGGTGGCCTCAGTCCTAGTCGGCCGCAAGTAGCACCGAAGTCAACATGACCCATGTCATGCAGCTCCCCACTACCTAGCCTTGATTCTCTCATTAAACATTGTGGCATGGTGACACATATAGCCATCCATGTGGATCTCATCAGTCACCACCTATGCTCGCGGATGACAGGAAATCACCCGACTTTCTCGCGGATGACAGGAAATCACCCGACTTCTACCGGTCTAAGCAGGGCTAAGCATAAGATCGATCACCTGTCTAGTAATAATACCAGGATCATATGTAGAGTGGATAAGGTAATTATGCAACAACGGTATCAACCAACTCCTATACTTAAGTGCACAATCATACGATTTAATAAAGATCGGTGCATTTATAAAAAGAGATAGGTGGAGACTTAGGGATGCTCCGGGGCTTGCCTGGGATTCAACACTAAGTCAGTGTTTGTTAGATGACACTCGCTCGATGAGCATCTCCCATCCAAGCACTCGATTAGTCCTTCCATCTTCGTGATTAGTCCACCACACCGTCTTGTGGTTAGTTCCATCATCACGTCCTTCACTCCACGTGTTCATCTATCGTACCTAAATGAGATGCACAATGCACATGTATGAATAAAAGGAAGTAATACAAGACATGTTAATCTACCATCACTGAACCATAAGCTAACAATCACACCAAGCAAAACAAAGTCAAAGCAATTATAATCCCACACATGCAGTTTATGGGCAGCAGGACAGCAAACATAAGATTTAACCATAACTCAAGCCATACACATCTAACCAGGGTGATATAAGCCTTTCTGGAAAGCTATTGAAATTTTCTACAACTTTGCTATTATCATCTTAAGATGATTCAATACATATAAAGGTCAAACATCACAAAGAGGACAGCTCTGTCCAGATTTGGACAGATTCTGTCCTCACACTTCAAACAATCAAAACTAGAGATCTAGACCACCAAAAAGGATGATTCAAGACAAATTGGAAAGCCAATGAAATCTACTACAACTTATTTATTACCACCAATAGGTTATTCAAAGCATAAATTGGTTAAACAAAGCAAACATTCAGATCTGGACAGAAAACAATCCAAACCTGACAGCAGACTTCCAAAAGCCATAACTCCTAAACTATCAGGCCTATGAACATGCAAATTTAGGACAAGCTATGCAATGAAGTTAGCTACAACTTTTGTATAGAACACATTTACATGCAACATCATTTTCAAGTGTAAAACATCACAACAACAGGGACTGCTCCTGCAGCTCTTTCTCAGCAGGATTGCAATTAATTTGGTTACTTGTTTTTCACCCAAGAAACACATATGTGAGCTAGTTAAATAGCTCCAAACATCATAACACAAACATAAAGAATTCATCTCAGGTTAAGACATGGCAATAAGTCATAAACAACATGCATATGTCTAATTACCCCCAATCTTTCACCAAATATCACATAAAAGTCTATTATTTAATTGTTTAAGTTATATGGTAAACATCTCAAATGGAGTTGATATTTTCATGAGAGCTAAATAAATATAAATCATGACCAAGGTTCAAATCTTACATGCTCAGGTTCCAGAATTTAATTATTACAAAATAAACAAATCTATAATGTAATAAAGCATTGGAAAGCAAGTTAAATCTAAAACTCAATAATTTATGAAACCATATGGCCCTATTATTATTTCTCTGTCTAACACAACATTATACAAGACCAGTGGAGCACCATTTTCTATTTTTACATACATATATTATTTATAAAGCATTTAAATCTACTTAATATGCACCAAAGAAGATAAATCAACAACTCAGACATACATGCACCATAAATCATGAAATTTTAACCATACATTGCACATCATACAGAGAGTCTACAATTAAATTTTCATACCATTTGAAGCAATATAGCTTCATATACAAAAATAACAAGCAATTCAACCATTTATTTTCCTATTTAGCAAGATTAATGTGAAACATCATTAAAACAGTAAATAACCTATATGTTTTATATTCCTATCAGCTAGTGCATTTCATTAGAAGACTAACAAAATTAGAACCACAATTGTTGGACTTATATTTCTCAAATTATGGCCAAAAGCACGTTAATCCACTCCCTAAACCACCTTTTAAAAACTATTTTCTACATCACAACAATGTAAATAACATAACATATTTACTGGATCTAACATGCAAAACACTTAGCAAGAAAACTAACAAAACAAGTTTCATAATTTTTGGAGCTTCCTAGAGTTAGATATGGATTTTCAAACAACAACACAAATCCTGCAAATTTGCTGCACATTAGAAACCGTGGGGCCCACTTGTCATAGACACAAGAGGGGGTCTTCTTCTTCCTTTGTTCGCTCGCACAGACAAAGGAGAGGGAGATGGCCATGGCCGTGGCTGTCGGCTGGCTCCGGCCAGCGGCCAGCTGAGCAGCGGGGGAGCAGGGCCGCGGCCTGCCTAGGTGGCCAGCGCACCCCCCGGTGGTGGCAGCACAGCCGGAGCTGGCCCGAGGCGCCTGGTCCGCGCGCATGCAGCGGCAGTAGCAGCGACCACCGCGGCGAGCGGCGCTCTGGCGACGAAGGGCACGGGGAAAAGGTTTTCCGGGCACGGCACGAAGAGAGGATGATGATGGTGCCATCGATTTGGCCAGAGGATGCAAGAGCAGCAGCAGCATCGAAGCTTGGCAGGCGGCAATGGCGTCGGCTGCTCCTGCTGCCGGCCATGGTGGACAGAGGGATGCGAACGTGAGAGAGGGCGAGGGGAATGCAGGAGGTGAATGATGGAGTAGAAGGTGCCCTGGCACCCCTCTTGCGAAGCGGAGGAGCAGGGGCGAGCTGGTGGCCGACATGGTCACAGGAGCTCCAGAGCTTCATTGCCAAGTGTCCTCCATTGTGGCATTTCATCAAATACGTGGAGAGCGACGGAGTAGGCAGATTTGAATCCGTTTTTTAGCATATTCAGAGCATATTCGGTCTTGGGCGCCAATAAGAAAGTTGTTTCCTTCCAGATGCTCTCCTACTTTGATTAAGGGTGCTCGGCAGTTTGATCACCCAATTAGGAGATAATTAGCTGTGAACCTGCTGCGGTCAACATGATGATGACAAATGAGAACTGATGTCAAAACCTTGTCAAACGGCATTGGGTTTATCCAAAATTTTGATATGTTGTGCCTCAACAAATTTACTTCAACTTCTATTTTTGGTCCAACTTAAATTGCTTAAAGGAATTTGAAGAAAGTGGCACGTCAATGCAATCGGCATAGAATTACAAACTTAGAATTAATTTAAACTCTGGAATCAGCTTTTCCTCTATATTGTATCCACTGTTTGAGGCACTTAGAGGTTAAATCATGACTTAGTCTAGAAATAACATTTGTTGTACTCCAAAATATCTGTAACTTTTATTTTGGGTCAAACTTCATATCTTCCTCCAAAATAATATTTCCACTTTGGTCAAACTAATGTAATTAGAGAGCTCAAAGTAGATGTTTAGGCCAATAAAGGCATTTTCTTGGCATTTGCTCAACATGAGACCTTCATAACTTTTGTTGTAGAGTTCAAGCAGAGTTGTTTGGTTATGGTTGCAAGGTTTGATTGACTTTGCATGCTCATTTTCACTTAATCAAGAATATTCCAACAAGCAACTGATTTGTCATTTAAAGTGATTACTCAATTCCAATGCCCATGAAACCTTTCCAACGATCCAGGTAGATGGAGATGAATGTGAGATTGTGATCAAGATCATTTATTGACATTTCTTAGTTGGGTCCACACTCGCTGGTTAGCTCGTGACTAACACCTGGGGTGTTATAGCCTTCCGCCCTTAAGGGAATCTCGTCCCAAGATTCGGAACGTAAGAGCTTTCAAGGGTATTGAAGCATGTCAGCCCCTTTTCCAAGGCGGTGCTAGTACGAAGCTACTTAAAAATTCCATAGCGCTCATAGGCAGGGGTGATCGCCTCATGGCTCATGAAAATGTACGGACGGCAAAGGTTTGTTGAGTCGTTACTCCAAGATATCATGTACTTCCATTTACCTTGATGCAAATGCAAGAGAGATCATTAAGGATAGGACAACTTTTTGATCATTCAAGAATTCTTTGTAGTTGACTCTTGTTTGAAGAATTTCCTTCATTGACTTCTAGGAAGCATTGTTACTTTGGGAGGAATCCAAGATGACACTGCTAATTTGGAAAGAATCCAGGACAAATCGCCCTAGTTAGCACTTTCAGCATACAGGATGTGCATTGAAGTGTCAGAGAGTAGTTTCAAAACATCTATTTCTCTAGTGGATATAGCATATACCACCATTTTCATATGGGATGAGATCATAGACGAGGCAGATATTTGCTGATCAAAGGAAAATGTTAATCAACATACAAGGTTCATGTCGGTCGTCGATACCAAATTACTGAAATGCAGACTGATGGAAAGCTACATAATGTTCCATGTGTGCAGTTTTCTTTTCCCTATAGTAACACGGAATTATCCAAGGCTGTTGAATGAACGGCAAATGTGATAGCTAATTCTGTTGGTTCAATGCTTTGATGACCATTAAAATAAAGAAATCCTTGTCCAAGCAGCAACAATCATTTTGGGTGAGTCTGAGGTGACATCTTTATAACTATTGTTGTAAGAAAAACACTAATAGCAGTAGCCATTGCTGACAAGATTCTGGAAAATAAAACATGTATGCTCTCATTAAGTATTACAAGATTTGATTAATTCTTTCTAATTTGGCCTGAGGTATGCTATGTTGAAGATAGGATGAACTTTTCATTAGGCTCATGATGTAAGTGAGGTGTTTCATAACTCGATGGTAGAGATAACAGAGGATGACAGGATAAAAGGGTAGCCAGATCGGTGTGTATGACTACACTCTAATTCTTCCAAAGCACAAGATTCTGGCAGGCATTTATTTGAGGAAGGGTGATTCTTGTAGATGCTTCCAAAATGATCTAAAACTGTAGTTCATGATTCGAGATAATGGTTCAGGATACACCATGTAGTAGCGATCCAAAGTTTGAGAGTCCTCACATAATTTAGAAATCCATTTATTAACACTCTCTAACTTGCCTTCAATTCACACTTCTATGAATTGAGTGGGTGGAACACCTTGACTGACCGAGAATAAGGGACTAATTCCAAATGCCCTTTTTATTCTTCATCCAATGGCGTATCAAGCAGGGCACTTGAGTGCACTTTCACGTATTATGGCATTGACCACATCTATCGGTGTGTCTTTTGTAGCTCTTCGCTAGACTGAAACCATAGTTTGCACCATCTGAGTGATTGTCCAAGATGGAATTGGCTTCATTATAGCAGGGTCTTGGAAGTGAGAGTACCGCAAATAGTACCAATTGGCTTATAGGTTTCTTGTATAGCATTGTTCTATAGACATGGCCTTCAAAAACGGGGTTAATTACTTCTTTATACCCACAGGACATATTTGTTAGCATGAAACAACACTTCTTGATAGAGATCTATTCAGTAATTTTAGGCATCCATTTCTTCATATCAGACAGACTGATCCAATTGGGAAGTACATTGCTAATATGAGAGAGCGAATGATCAAACTCCTGCATTTCATCAGTAGAGGTAATCATCTCATCGAGCAGAAACTAATAACGGGCGGTCTTGTTCGTTCTTGATACAAGATCCAAATACAAGTCATTGCTTAGCTGCAAACTATTCTTCACACTGGGGTAACTAGTCAGTTGTCCCTAAAAAGGCTCTACATCTTCAGCTTCTGTAGCAAATGGTTGCAGATGATATACATGCACATGGTCCCCACAGTCAGCAGACATGAAGCAACACATGATAAGATTGATCTTAACTATACGATCATCATGCAAACGGACATTGAGCTGAGATGGAAATTTTTGAACTTGTTGGCAACCTATCAGAAACATATCATATCTTGCTGACTATTACCGACTGATACTTGTCCAACGTTAATGTTCATGTGCTCTTTCAATCCAACTATACTGGCATATGGTGCTTGATTTTCTCGGTAGATCCTGACAGGTTCTTTGTTGACCACTTCTTGTAGTCTGTTAATGTTGATGTCAGTGACTTGCTCTTCAAAGGTCATTCTCTTTGCAACTTCTGAAGGAAGCTCTACTACACTTGATTTCCATATATGCACCTTCGGATAGAACATAGAAGGATCAATTTGGTAGAGACTTGCAAGATAGATTAAGAAACACAGGGATCAATGGATCAATTCGATTTGTAGAAACCCTGAAAGACACCTTTGGGCAAATCCACGGAAGATAACACATTGGTATTGTTCCATAATGGATTATGATTAGAGACCGTGATACCACGCGTGCCGAGAAGCACTACTTTGTTGGGCGTCCCCACAAAGAGGTTCTCAGTTTCGTCGCAGCACCATCAATCAATAATCACAACACCACTACCAAACATAACCAATCTAGAAATCTCACGAGACACGGATAGATGGGAAGAATTATATGAGAGACAATACATTGGTGTAGTTCTGCAATGTATCATGAACAGAGGCCTCGATACTAGTGCGTGCCAAGCAACACCACCTTGTGTGTGCACCCACAAGAGGATCTCGGTTTCGCCACTGCATCATCGATCACGGATCATAACAACATTACTGAACATACACAGATAGATTTGTGCAAGGATAACATTACACAAAGGGAGGTCAACAAACAAGGATGACCTACAAGGCTAAGAGCCAACAAGAGCATGCTTTTTTTGATGAATACATGAGTTAGAACGCAAATTGGTTACCAAAATAACATGGTATGAGACTTTGCTTCAGTCCCAAGTGGTTTTTGTGTGACTACCATAGGGATTATGAGATCCATGATTTGCAAGAGATTAGATAGAGAGAGACAATCATAAGGCAAGGATTGACAAAGCCTTGAGGTATGAGAGAACCATAATGGCAACACGGGTCATGGGACCAAATGGATACGCTATTCATAGAATGAGTTGATAAAGCAACGTCACGGATCATACAGGAAGAATCGAAGGATGATGGGGAAGGAGACGTTTACTTGTACGAGATGCTTTCTATCAAGTAAACAACGAGGGTTGAGTCCAAATAGAGACATGACACAAGAGAATTATAGGTTAGCTACCAAGAATAACCAACATGAGATTCTTTAATTCCACATGCATCTTGTGTCCATCAAGAAACCTTCGGATTATTCATTTGCATGAGCTTGTATACCATTAATTAGTACCGGAAGCTTACTGATCAACACCTCAACACTAGAGAGAGAGTTGCGGAAGACAACAACATCATGGGATGGATTTAATATATGATTTGTGAGGTTGAATCGATAAAACCATAACATGATCTATAAATGAAAGATTATAAGGTAACCTTTGGATAAGCTGAGAGATGTCAAGATTGAGGATTTGGGCAAAGGCTCCAATGAACATGATATAAGCAAACTTTGCTGACAGAAACCAAAACGTTCTCTAGATATGGAGATGACTGCTGGAAACAAAGAACAGATTGGATAAAATCACTTGTAGATGTGATCGATTTGGCATAACCTGATTTCCAAAGAAAATATTACAAGATCTAATTTAAGAAAGGTCAAACAATTATTATGGCATCTAGAAACAGTATATGAGACACTCTAGATAGGATTTGGATAAGGCTTAGTTGAAAGACGATGCAGGCATGGTTTCACAGATCTTGAACGAGAACATATGACAAACATAGGCTAGCATTAGAGAAACTCTCAGATGGGTCTAGCGGTCAAAGGAAAGACCTACATGCTAGATTGGTTTACCTTCTGACAATATTTATGGTTGAGAAACATTTATAGTGGCTACTTAAAGGTTTAGCAACTATATGGATTTCGAAACAAGCAAAGAAGAGGGGCAATCACTAGTTGGAAACCTAATAAGGCTATTCAGACAACATAGAACAAGGATGAGAGAAGCATATTCGTGCAACAAGCAACAATCACATGATGCAACAATCATGATGTATGCTCGTCCTATTCGTTCTCACTCAGTTGCCTATATAACATGGCAAATACGTTCTATGTCGGTGGCATAACATACGTACTCTCGTGGTATATAGCTAGTCGTTAGCTACCATATACGTATTCGAGGTTAGCGTACTTGCAGAAGATTCATTTCAACCCAACCCCACATGTATGCATGGCAATAAGAAGCACTTTCTGCCGGAAATGCTCCCATGAGCACTTGCGACCCCAGAAAGTAATTACACCACACAGAGATACCTCCATAAGTACATATGGACAACATGTACTTACTTCAGTAATTAATAAGCACTCCCCTTAGACCGACGGTTGTTCGATCATGCTCTCACATCTCACCTTACCTCATCCGAAGTGGCACATTTGGCCCGTCTTCACCTTACGTGGGCATCGAAAAAAAAATGAAACAAAGGCAATAAGAAGCACTCAAAAACATGATGCAATTTCCCCCAAGTTAGTACTTACATAAGCCACCTAATAATCCTTATATGGGCTATAAGACTTGGTCCTTGGCACACTTAGTTTGTATAAACCATTAGTTTAAAACACCTACATATAGCTATAAGTTGGCAATTAGTTTTGCAAACTCAAAACCTTTTATTTTCAAATACTCATGTGACGGTACGTGCTGAATTTTTGCTCTGGTACCAACTATAACAGAACCGACCAATTTATACGAGCACAAGTACAGCGACAGCTGTTTTCCCAGCTATCAAGCCATACTTGAGCCAATATAAACCCGGTAGTCCGTGAAATCTCGAAGGATTTCAAACTTTTACACAGCACTTACCCAAGGATCGCAGAAACTCAGCAGTACACATACACATGATACATAGATTCGCACATAGTTCAAATACATCAGAGTACGAGATATACTTTTACATAAAAGTTCAGTTGCGGAAACGAAATAGATTACACACACTTAAGTTTATAGTACAGTGCCAAGTGTCGACCAGTCATAGCAACATAGATAAGATAGATAACATGACCTTGCCCAAGATCTAGTCTTCCTCTCCTGAAGGATAGAAGTAGCTCTTTAGACAACGAAGTATTCCTCCTGCAACATTGGGAATAAAACCCTGAGTACTCAAATGTACTCATCTAGACTTACCCGACAGGAAGTAAATAAAAAGACTCTCAAGGATATGCAGGCTTATTTGGTGGAGCTCAGAGGATAGCAACATTTTGCATAAAAAGCATTACTACAATAATTCCTTAACTTAAAAATTTTAGATATGGTTTAGCTTCGATTTCAGTTAAGCTATTAAGCTAAGGTTTGCAGCTATACTAAACAATCACTTAATATTATAGCAATCAATAAACCATAGCGATTTCTAATATCCATAGATATCTTCCTCATCTCACCAATAATCATGTTCAAGTTGTTAACCTCTACCTCACCAGAAGATCAGTTCAGTTTCTCACTAACCACGAGAGATGGTGATTCGAATCGATTGTACCAGCTGGCAAACATGCCAATCACAAACCCTGTCAGCCTGATCAGTGGCTTCTTGGGTCACCGTTAGATCTTTCTGAGACATAATATATATCGCGGGTTTGGAGGGGGCCCATATTCTCAGAGACGAACCCACTTCCAGGATGCATCAGGGTCCCTGACTTGCCCTTGGTAAGATGGTGTCTCTGCACATCCTTCCTGCCTCCAGAATATGTCTACCTTATCAGCCCCAATTCCCGGCTCAGAAAGAACTACTCAGTTTCGCGGTCAGAAACGACTTATCTGGCCAGCTATGTGACGACGTCTTTCAATCTCAACTGATGTCTGGTGGCCTCAGTCCTAGTCGGCCGCAAGTAGCACCGAAGTCAACATGACCCATGTCATGCAGCTCCCCACTACCTAGCCTTGATTCTCTCATTAAACATTGTGGCATGGTGACACATATAGCCATCCATGTGGATCTCATCAGTCACCACCTATGCTCGCGGATGACAGGAGATCACCCGACTTTCTCGCGGATGACAGGAAATCACCCGACTTCTACCGGTCTAAGCAGGGCTAAGCATAAGATCGATCACCTGTCTAGTAATAATACCAGGATCATATGTAGAGTGGATAAGGTAATTATGCAACAACGGTATCAACCAACTCCTATACTTAAGTGCACAATCATACGATTTAATAAAGATCGGTGCATTTATAAAAAGAGATAGGTGGAGACTTAGGGATGCTCCGGGGCTTGCCTGGGATTCAACACTAAGTCAGTGTTTGTTAGATGACACTCGCTCGATGAGCATCTCCCATCCAAGCACTCGATTAGTCCTTCCATCTTCGTGATTAGTCCACCACACCGTCTTGTGGTTAGTTCCATCATCACGTCCTTCACTCCACGTGTTCATTCTATCGTACCTAAATGAGATGCACAATGCACATGTATGAATAAAAGGAAGTAATACAAGACATGTTAATCTACCATCACTGAACCATAAGCTAACAATCACACCAAGCAAAACAAAGTCAAAGCAATTATAATCCCACACATGCAGTTTATGGGCAGCAGGACAGCAAACATAAGATTTAACCATAACTCAAGCCATACACATCTAACCAGGGTGATATAAGCCTTTCTGGAAAGCTATTGAAATTTCTACAACTTTGCTATTATCATCTTAAGATGATTCAATACATATAAAGGTCAAACATCACAAAGAGGACAGCTCTGTCCAGATTTGGACAGATTCTGTCCTCACACTTCAAACAATCAAAACTAGAGATCTAGACCACCAAAAAGGATGATTCAAGACAAATTGGAAAGCCAATGAAATCTACTACAACTTATTTATTACCACCAATAGGTTATTCAAAGCATAAATTGGTTAAACAAAGCAAACATTCAGATCTGGACAGAAAACAATCCAAACCTGACAGCAGACTTCCAAAAGCCATAACTCCTAAACTATCAGGCCTATGAACATGAAAATTTAGGACAAGCTATGCAATGAAGTTAGCTACAACTTTTGTATAGAACACATTTACATGCAACATCATTTTCAAGTGTAAAACATCACAACAACAGGGACTGCTCCTGCAGCTCTTTCTCAGCAGGATTGCAATTAATTTGGTTACTTGTTTTTCACCCAAGAAAACACATATGTGAGCTAGTTAAATAGCTCCAAACATCATAACACAAACATAAAGAATTCATCTCAGGTTAAGACATGGCAATAAGTCATAAACAACATGGCATATGTCTAATTACCCCCAATCTTTCACCAAATATCACATAAAAGTCTATTATTTAATTGTTTAAGTTATATGGTAAACATCTCAAATGGAGTTGATATTTTCATGAGAGCTAAATAAATATAAATCATGACCAAGGTTCAAATCTTACATGCTCAGGTTCCAGAATTTAATTATTACAAAATAAACAAATCTATAATGTAATAAAGCATTGGAAAGCAAGTTAAATCTAAAACTCAATAATTTATGAAACCATATGGCCCTATTATTATTTCTCTGTCTAACACAACATTATACAAGACCAGTGGAGCACCATTTTCTATTTTTACATACATATATTATTTATAAAGCATTTAAATCTACTTAATATGCACCAAAGAAGATAATCAACAACTCAGACATACATGCACCATAAATCATGAAATTTTAACCATACATTGCACATCATACAGAGAGTCTACAATTAAATTTTCATACCATTTGAAGCAATATAGCTTCATATACAAAATAACAAGCAATTCAACCATTTATTTTCCTATTTAGCAAGATTAATGTGAAACATCATTAAAACAGTAAATAACCTATATGTTTTATATTCCTATCAGCTAGTGCATTTCATTAGAAGACTAACAAAATTAGAACCACAATTGTTGGACTTATATTTCTCAAATTATGGCCAAAAGCACGTTAATCCACTCCCTAAACCACCTTTTAAAAACTATTTTCTACATCACAACAATGTAAATAACATAACATATTTACTGGATCTAACATGCAAAACACTTAGCAAGAAAACTAACAAAACAAGTTTCATAATTTTTGGAGCTTCCTAGAGTTAGATATGGATTTTCAAACAACAACACAAATCCTGCAAATTTGCTGCACATTAGAAACCGTGGGGCCCACTTGTCTAGACACAAGAGGGGGTCTTCTTCTTCCATTTGTTCGCATCGCACAGACAAAGGAGAGGGAGATGGCCATGGCCGTGGCTGTCGGCTGGCTCCGGCCAGCGGCCAGCTGAGCAGCGGGGGAGCAGGGCCGCGGCCTGCCTAGGTGGCCAGCGCACCCCCCGGTGGTGGCAGCACAGCCGGAGCTGGCCCGAGGCGCCTGGTCCGCGCGCATGCAGCGGCAGTAGCAGCGACCACCGCGGCGAGCGGCGCTCTGGCGACGAAGGGCACTGGGAAAAGGTTTTCCGGGCACGGCACGAAGAGAGGATGATGATGGTGCCTATCGATTTGGCCAGAGGATGCAAGAGCAGCAGCAGCATCGAAGCTTGGCAGGCGGCAATGGCGTCGGCTGGCTCCCTGCTGCCGGCCATGGTGGACAGAGGGATGCGAACGGAGAGAGGGCGAGGGGAATGCAGGAGGTGAATGATGGAGTAGAAGGTGCCCTGCACCCCTCTTGCGAAGCGGAGGAGCAGGGGCGAGCTGGTGGCCGACATGGTCACAGGAGCTCCAGAGCTTCATTGCCAAGTGTCCTCCATTGTGGCATTTCATCAAATACGTGGAGAGCGACGGAGTAGGCAGATTTGAATCCGTTTTTTAGCATATTCAGAGCATATTCGGTCTTGGGCGCCAATAAGAAAGTTGTTTCCTTCCAGATGCTCTCCTACTTTGATTAAGGGTGCTCGGCAGTTTGATCACCCAATTAGGAGATAATTAGCTGTGAACCTGCTGCGGTCAACATGATGATGACAAATGAGAACTGATGTCAAAACCTTGTCAAACGGCATTGGGTTTATCCAAAATTTTGATATGTTGTGCCTCAACAAATTTACTTCAACTTCTATTTTGGTCCAACTTAAATTGCTTAAAGGAATTTGAAGAAAGTGGCACGTCAATGCAATCGGCATAGAATTACAAACTTAGAATTAATTTAAACTCTGGAATCAGCTTTTCCTCTATATTGTATCCACTGTTTGAGGCACTTAGAGGTTAAATCATGACTTAGTCTAGAAATAACATTTGTTGTACTCCAAAATATCTGTAACTTTTATTTTGGGTCAAACTTCATATCTTCCTCCAAAATAATATTTCCACTTTGGTCAAACTAATGTAATTAGAGAGCTCAAAGTAGATGTTTAGGCCAATAAAGGCATTTTCTTGGCATTTGCTCAACATGAGACCTTCATAACTTTTGTTGTAGAGTTCAAGCAGAGTTGTTTGGTTATGGTTGCAAGGTTTGATTGACTTTGCATGCTCATTTTCACTTAATCAAGAATATTCCAACAAGCAACTGATTTGTCATTTAAAGTGATTACTCAATTCCAATGCCCATGAAACCTTTCCAACGATCCAGGTAGATGGAGATGAATGTGAGATTGTGATCAAGATCATTTATTGACATTTCTTAGTTGGGTCCACACTCGCTGGTTAGCTCGTGACTAACACCTGGGGTGTTATAGCCTTCCGCCCTTAAGGGAATCTCGTCCCAAGATTCGGAACGTAAGAGCTTTCAAGGGTATTGAAGCATGTCAGCCCCTTTTCCAAGGCGGTGCTAGTACGAAGCTACTTAAAAATTCCATAGCGCTCATAGGCAGGGGTGATCGCCTCATGGCTCATGAAAATGTACGGACGGCAAAGGTTTGTTGAGTCGTTACTCCAAGATATCATGTACTTCCATTTACCTTGATGCAAATGCAAGAGAGATCATTAAGGATAGGACAACTTTTTGATCATTCAAGAATTCTTTGTAGTTGACTCTTGTTTGAAGAATTTCCTTCATTGACTTCTAGGAAGCATTGTTACTTTGGGAGGAATCCAAGATGACACTGCTAATTTGGAAAGAATCCAGGACAAATCGCCCTAGTTAGCACTTTCAGCATACAGGATGTGCATTGAAGTGTCAGAGAGTAGTTTCAAAACATCTATTTCTCTAGTGGATATAGCATATACCACCATTTTCATATGGGATGAGATCATAGACGAGGCAGATATTTGCTGATCAAAGGAAAATGTTAATCAACATACAAGGTTCATGTCGGTCGTCGATACCAAATTACTGAAATGCAGACTGATGGAAAGCTACATAATGTTCCATGTGTGCAGTTTTCTTTTCCCTATAGTAACACGGAATTATCCAAGGCTGTTGAATGAACGGCAAATGTGATAGCTAATTCTGTTGGTTCAATGCTTTGATGACCATTAAAATAAAGAAATCCTTGTCCAAGCAGCAACAATCATTTTGGGTGAGTCTGAGGTGACATCTTTATAACTATTGTTGTAAGAAAAACACTAATAGCAGTAGCCATTGCTGACAAGATTCTGGAAAATAAAACATGTATGCTCTCATTAAGTATTACAAGATTTGATTAATTCTTTCTAATTTGGCCTGAGGTATGCTATGTTGAAGATAGGATGAACTTTTCATTAGGCTCATGATGTAAGTGAGGTGTTTCATAACTCGATGGTAGAGATAACAGAGGATGACAGGATAAAAGGGTAGCCAGATCGGTGTGTATGACTACACTCTAATTCTTCCAAAGCACAAGATTCTGGCAGGCATTTATTTGAGGAAGGGTGATTCTTGTAGATGCTTCCAAAATGATCTAAAACTGTAGTTCATGATTCGAGATAATGGTTCAGGATACACCATGTAGTAGCGATCCAAAGTTTGAGAGTCCTCACATAATTTAGAAATCCATTTATTAACACTCTCTAACTTGCCTTCAATTCACACTTCTATGAATTGAGTGGGTGGAACACCTTGACTGACCGAGAATAAGGGACTAATTCCAAATGCCCTTTTTATTCTTCATCCAATGGCGTATCAAGCAGGGCACTTGAGTGCACTTTCACGTATTATGGCATTGACCACATCTATCGGTGTGTCTTTTGTAGCTCTTCGCTAGACTGAAACCATAGTTTGCACCATCTGAGTGATTGTCCAAGATGGAATTGGCTTCATTATAGCAGGGTCTTGGAAGTGAGAGTACCGCAAATAGTACCAATTGGCTTATAGGTTTCTTGTATAGCATTGTTCTATAGACATGGCCTTCAAAAACGGGGTTAATTACTTCTTTATACCCACAGGACATATTTGTTAGCATGAAACAACACTTCTTGATAGAGATCTATTCAGTAATTTTAGGCATCCATTTCTTCATATCAGACAGACTGATCCAATTGGGAAGTACATTGCTAATATGAGAGAGCGAATGATCAAACTCCTGCATTTCATCAGTAGAGGTAATCATCTCATCGAGCAGAAACTAATAACGGGCGGTCTTGTTCGTTCTTGATACAAGATCCAAATACAAGTCATTGCTTAGCTGCAAACTATTCTTCACACTGGGGTAACTAGTCAGTTGTCCCTAAAAAGGCTCTACATCTTCAGCTTCTGTAGCAAATGGTTGCAGATGATATACATGCACATGGTCCCCACAGTCAGCAGACATGAAGCAACACATGATAAGATTGATCTTAACTATACGATCATCATGCAAACGGACATTGAGCTGAGATGGAAATTTTTGAACTTGTTGGCAACCTATCAGAAACATATCATATCTTGCTGACTATTACCGACTGATACTTGTCCAACGTTAATGTTCATGTGCTCTTTCAATCCAACTATACTGGCATATGGTGCTTGATTTTCTCGGTAGATCCTGACAGGTTCTTTGTTGACCACTTCTTGTAGTCTGTTAATGTTGATGTCAGTGACTTGCTCTTCAAAGGTCATTCTCTTTGCAACTTCTGAAGGAAGCTCTACTACACTTGATTTCCATATATGCACCTTCGGATAGAACATAGAAGGATCAATTTGGTAGAGACTTGCAAGATAGATTAAGAAACACAGGGATCAATGGATCAATTCGATTTGTAGAAACCCTGAAAGACACCTTTGGGCAAATCCACGGAAGATAACACATTGGTATTGTTCCATAATGGATTATGATTAGAGACCGTGATACCACGCGTGCCGAGAAGCACTACTTTGTTGGGCGTCCCCACAAAGAGGTTCTCAGTTTCGTCGCAGCACCATCAATCAATAATCACAACACCACTACCAAACATAACCAATCTAGAAATCTCACGAGACACGGATAGATGGGAAGAATTATATGAGAGACAATACATTGGTGTAGTTCTGCAATGTATCATGAACAGAGGCCTCGATACTAGTGCGTGCCAAGCAACACCACCTTGTGTGTGCACCCACAAGAGGATCTCGGTTTCGCCACTGCATCATCGATCACGGATCATAACAACATTACTGAACATACACAGATAGATTTGTGCAAGGATAACATTACACAAAGGGAGGTCAACAAACAAGGATGACCTACAAGGCTAAGAGCCAACAAGAGCATGCTTTTTTTGATGAATACATGAGTTAGAACGCAAATTGGTTACCAAAATAACATGGTATGAGACTTTGCTTCAGTCCCAAGTGGTTTTTGTGTGACTACCATAGGGATTATGAGATCCATGATTTGCAAGAGATTAGATAGAGAGAGACAATCATAAGGCAAGGATTGACAAAGCCTTGAGGTATGAGAGAACCATAATGGCAACACGGGTCATGGGACCAAATGGATACGCTATTCATAGAATGAGTTGATAAAGCAACGTCACGGATCATACAGGAAGAATCGAAGGATGATGGGGAAGGAGACGTTTACTTGTACGAGATGCTTTCTATCAAGTAAACAACGAGGGTTGAGTCCAAATAGAGACATGACACAAGAGAATTATAGGTTAGCTACCAAGAATAACCAACATGAGATTCTTTAATTCCACATGCATCTTGTGTCCATCAAGAAACCTTCGGATTATTCATTTGCATGAGCTTGTATACCATTAATTAGTACCGGAAGCTTACTGATCAACACCTCAACACTAGAGAGAGAGTTGCGGAAGACAACAACATCATGGGATGGATTTAATATATGATTTGTGAGGTTGAATCGATAAAACCATAACATGATCTATAAATGAAAGATTATAAGGTAACCTTTGGATAAGCTGAGAGATGTCAAGATTGAGGATTTGGGCAAAGGCTCCAATGAACATGATATAAGCAAACTTTGCTGACAGAAACCAAAACGTTCTCTAGATATGGAGATGACTGCTGGAAACAAAGAACAGATTGGATAAAATCACTTGTAGATGTGATCGATTTGGCATAACCTGATTTCCAAAGAAAATATTACAAGATCTAATTTAAGAAAGGTCAAACAATTATTATGGCATCTAGAAACAGTATATGAGACACTCTAGATAGGATTTGGATAAGGCTTAGTTGAAAGACGATGCAGGCATGGTTTCACAGATCTTGAACGAGAACATATGACAAACATAGGCTAGCATTAGAGAAACTCTCAGATGGGTCTAGCGGTCAAAGGAAAGACCTACATGCTAGATTGGTTTACCTTCTGACAATATTTATGGTTGAGAAACATTTATAGTGGCTACTTAAAGGTTTAGCAACTATATGGATTTCGAAACAAGCAAAGAAGAGGGGCAATCACTAGTTGGAAACCTAATAAGGCTATTCAGACAACATAGAACAAGGATGAGAGAAGCATATTCGTGCAACAAGCAACAATCACATGATGCAACAATCATGATGTATGCTCGTCCTATTCGTTCTCACTCAGTTGCCTATATAACATGGCAAATACGTTCTATGTCGGTGGCATAACATACGTACTCTCGTGGTATATAGCTAGTCGTTAGCTACCATATACGTATTCGAGGTTAGCGTACTTGCAGAAGATTCATTTCAACCCAACCCCACATGTATGCATGGCAATAAGAAGCACTTTCTGCCGGAAATGCTCCCATGAGCACTTGCGACCCCAGAAAGTAATTACACCACACAGAGATACCTCCATAAGTACATATGGACAACATGTACTTACTTCAGTAATTAATAAGCACTCCCCTTAGACCGACGGTTGTTCGATCATGCTCTCACATCTCACCTTACCTCATCCGAAGTGGCACATTTGGCCCGTCTTCACCTTACGTGGGCATCGAAAAAAAATGAAACAAAGGCAATAAGAAGCACTCAAAAACATGATGCAATTTCCCCCAAGTTAGTACTTACATAAGCCACCTAATAATCCTTATATGGGCTATAAGACTTGGTCCTTGGCACACTTAGTTTGTATAAACCATTAGTTTAAAACACCTACATATAGCTATAAGTTGGCAATTAGTTTTGCAAACTCAAAACCTTTTATTTTCAAATACTCATGTGACGGTACGTGCTGAATTTTTGCTCTGGTACCAACTATAACAGAACCGACCAATTTATACGAGCACAAGTACAGCGACAGCTGTTTTCCCAGCTATCAAGCCATACTTGAGCCAATATAAACCCGGTAGTCCGTGAAATCTCGAAGGATTTCAAACTTTTACACAGCACTTACCCAAGGATCGCAGAAACTCAGCAGTACACATACACATGATACATAGATTCGCACATAGTTCAAATACATCAGAGTACGAGATATACTTTTACATAAAAGTTCAGTTGCGGAAACGAAATAGATTTACACACACTTAAGTTTATAGTACAGTGCCAAGTGTCGACCAGTCATAGCAACATAGATAAGATAGATAACATGACCTTGCCCAAGATCTAGTCTTCCTCTCCTGAAGGATAGAAGTAGCTCTTTTAGACAACGAAGTATTCCTCCTGCAACATTGGGAATAAAACCCTGAGTACTCAAATGTACTCATCTAGACTTACCCGACAGGAAGTAAATAAAAAGACTCTCAAGGATATGCAGGCTTATTTGGTGGAGCTCAGAGGATAGCAACATTTTGCATAAAAAGCATTACTACAATAATTCCTTAACTTAAAAATTTTAGATATGGTTTAGCTTCGATTTCAGTTAAGCTATTAAGCTAAGGTTTGCAGCTATACTAAACAATCACTTAATATTATAGCAATCAATAAACCATAGCGATTTCTAATATCCATAGATATCTTCCTCATCTCACCAATAATCATGTTCAAGTTGTTAACCTCTACCTCACCAGAAGATCAGTTCAGTTTCTCACTAACCACGAGAGATGGTGATTCGAATCGATTGTACCAGCTGGCAAACATGCCAATCACAAACCCTGTCAGCCTGATCAGTGGCTTCTTGGGTCACCGTTAGATCTTTCTGAGACATAATATATATCGCGGGTTTGGAGGGGGCCCATATTCTCAGAGACGAACCCACTTCCAGGATGCATCAGGTCCCTGACTTGCCCTTGGTAAGATGGTGTCTCTGCACATCCTTCCTGCCTCCAGAATATGTCTACCTTATCAGCCCCAATTCCCGGCTCAGAAAGAACTACTCAGTTTCGCGGTCAGAACGACTTATCTGGCCAGCTATGTGACGACGTCTTTCAATCTCAACTGATGTCTGGTGGCCTCAGTCCTAGTCGGCCGCAAGTAGCACCGAAGTCAACATGACCCATGTCATGCAGCTCCCCACTACCTAGCCTTGATTCTCTCATTAAACATTGTGGCATGGTGACACATATAGCCATCCATGTGGATCTCATCAGTCACCACCTATGCTCGCGGATGACAGGAGATCACCCGACTTTCTCGCGGATGACAGGAAATCACCCGACTTCTACCGGTCTAAGCAGGGCTAAGCATAAGATCGATCACCTGTCTAGTAATAATACCAGGATCATATGTAGAGTGGATAAGGTAATTATGCAACAACGGTATCAACCAACTCCTATACTTAAGTGCACAATCATACGATTTAATAAAGATCGGTGCATTTATAAAAAGAGATAGGTGGAGACTTAGGGATGCTCCGGGGCTTGCCTGGGATTCAACACTAAGTCAGTGTTTGTTAGATGACACTCGCTCGATGAGCATCTCCCATCCAAGCACTCGATTAGTCCTTCCATCTTCGTGATTAGTCCACCACACCGTCTTGTGGTTAGTTCCATCATCACGTCCTTCACTCCACGTGTTCATCTATCGTACCTAAATGAGATGCACAATGCACATGTATGAATAAAAGGAAGTAATACAAGACATGTTAATCTACCATCACTGAACCATAAGCTAACAATCACACCAAGCAAAACAAAGTCAAAGCAATTATAATCCCACACATGCAGTTTATGGGCAGCAGGACAGCAAACATAAGATTTAACCATAACTCAAGCCATACACATCTAACCAGGGTGATATAAGCCTTTCTGGAAAGCTATTGAAATTTTCTACAACTTTGCTATTATCATCTTAAGATGATTCAATACATATAAAGGTCAAACATCACAAAGAGGACAGCTCTGTCCAGATTTGGACAGATTCTGTCCTCACACTTCAAACAATCAAAACTAGAGATCTAGACCACCAAAAAGGATGATTCAAGATAACTTGGAAAGCCAATGAAATCTACTACAACTTATTTATTATCACTAATAGGTGATTCAAAGCATAAATTGGTTAAACAAAGCAAACATTCAGATCTGGACAGAAAACAATCCAAACCTGACAGCAGACTTCCAAAAGCCATAACTCCTAAACTATCAGGCCTATGACCATGAAAATTTAGGACAAGCTATGCAATGAAGTTAGCTACAACTTTTGTATAGAACACATTTACATGCAACATCATTTTCAAGTGTAAAACATCACAACAACAGGGACTGCTCCTGGAGCCCTTTCTCAGCAGGATTGCAATTAATTTGGTTACTTGTTTTTCACCCAAGAAACACATATGTGAGCTAGTTAAATAGCTCCAAACATCATAACACAAACATAAAGAATTCATCTCAGGTTAAGACATGGCAATAAGTCATAAACAACATGCATGTGTCTAATTACCTCCAATCTTTCACCAAATATCACATAAAAGTCTATTATTTAATTGTTTAAGTTATATGGTAAACATCTCAAATGGAGTTGATATTTTCATGAGAGCTAAATAAATATAAATCATGACCAAGGTTCAAATCTTACATGCTCAGGTTCCATAATTTAATTATTACAAAATAAACAAATCTATAATGTAATAAAGCATTGGAGAGCAAGTTAAATCCAAAACTCAATAATTTATGAAACCATATGGCCCTATTATTATTTCTCTGTCTAACACAACATTATACAAGACCAGTGGAGCACCATTTTCTATTTTTACATACATATATTATTTATAAAGCATTGAAATCTACTTAATATGCACCAAAGAAGATAAATCAACAACTCAGACATACATGCACCATAAATCATGAAATTTTAACCATACATTACATATCATACAGAGAGTCTACAATTAAATTTGCATGCCATTTGGAGGAATATAGCTTCATATACAAAAATAACAAGCAATTCAACCATTTATTTTCCTTTTTAGCAAGATTAATGTGAAACATCATTAAAACAGTAAATAACCTATATGTTTTATATTCCTATCAGCTAGTGCATTTCATGAGAAGACTAACAAAATTAGAACCACAATTGTTGGACTTATATTTCTCAAATTATGGCCAAAAGCAAGTTAATCCACTCCCTAAACCACTTTTTAAAAACTATTTTCTACAGCACAACAATGTAAATAACATAACACATTTACTGGATCTAACATGCAGAACACTTAGCAAGAAAACTAACGAAACAAGTTTCATAATTTTTGGAGCTTCCTAGAGCTAGATATGGATTTTCAAACAACAACACAAATCCTGCAAATTTGCTGCACATTAGAAGCTGTGGGGCCCACTTGTCATAGACACAAGAGGGGGTCTTCTTCTTCCTTTGTTCGCTCGCACAGACAAAGGAGAGGGAGATGGCCATGGCCGTGGCTGTCGGCTGGCTCCGGCCAGCGGCCAGCCGAGCAGCGGCGGAGCAGGGCCGCGGCTTGCCTAGGTGGCCAGCGCACCCCCCGGTGGTGGCAGCACGGCCGGAGCTGGCCCGAGGCGCCTGGTCCGCGCGCATGCAGCGCCAGTAGCAGCGACCACCGCGGCGAGCGGCGCTCTGGCGACGAAGGGCACGGGGAAAAGGTTTTCCGGGCACGGCACGAAGAGAGGATGATGATGGTGCTGTCGATTTGGCCAGAGGATGCAAGAGCAGCAGCAGCATCGAAGCTTGGCAGGCGGCAATGGCGTCGGCTGCTCCTGCTGCCGGCCATGGTGGACAGAGGGATGCGAACGCGAGAGAGGGCGAGGGGAATGCAGGAGGTGAATGATGGAGTAGAAGGTGCCCTGGCGCCCCTCTTGCGAAGCGGAGGAGCAGGGGCGAGCTGGTGGCCGACATGGTCACAGGAGCTCCAGAGCTTCATTGCCAAGTGTCCTCCATTGTGGCATTTCATCAAATACGTGGAGAGCGACGGAGTAGGCAGATTTGAATCCGTTTTTTAGCATATTCAGAGCATATTTGGTCTTGGGCGCGAATAAGAAAGTTGTTGCCTTCCAGATGCTCTCCAACTTTGATTAAGGGTGCTCGGCAGTTTGATCACCCAATTAGGAGATAATTAGCTGTGAACCTGCTGCGGTCAACATGATGATGACAAACGAGAACTGATGTCAAAACCTTGTCAAACGGCATTGGATTTCTCTCAAATTTTGATATGTTGTGCCTCAACAAATTTACTTCAACTTCTATTTTTGGTCCAACTTGAATTTCTTAAAGTAATTTGAGGAAAGTGGCACGTCAATGCAATCGGCATAGAATTCCAGACTTAGAATTAATTTAAACTCTGGAATCAGCTTTTCCTCTATATTGTATCCACTGTTTGAGGCACTTAGAGGTTAAATCATGACTTAGTCCAGAAATAACATTTGTTGTACTCCAAAATATCTGTAACTTTTATTTTGGGTCAAACTTCATATCTTCCTCCAAAATAATATTTCCACTTTGGTCAAACTAATGTAATTAGAGAGCTCAAAGTAGATGTTTAGGCCAATAAAGGTATTTTCTTGGCATTTGCTCAACATGAGACCTTCATAACTTTTGTTGTAGAGTTCAAGCAGAGTTGTTTGGTTATGGTTGCAAGGTTTGATTGACTTTGCATGCTCATTTTCACTTAATCAAGAATATTCCAACAAGCAACTGATTTATCATTTAAAGTGATTACTCAATTCCAATGCCCATGAAACCTTTCCAACGATCCAGGTAGATGGAGATGAATGTGAGATTGTGATCAAGATGATTTATTGACATTTCTTAGTTGGGTCCACACTCGCTGGCTAGCTCGTGACTAACACCTGGGGTGTTATATGCAGCACCGTGATGAGTTGCACCGAGCTGAGATCGCCGACTTGCGGGACAAGATCGGGGATTTCAGGATTCACAACCACTACCTGGACAGCAGTGTGTTGGGACTACAGAGGAGGCTGGACAACAAGGAGAGAGCACTTGCTGAGAGGGAGCAGAAGAGCAGAGACAGGGGAGTCGAGATGATCACGTTGCGCTCCAGGATCAAGGAGCTGGAGAAGCAGCTGGAGAAAGCCGAGGAGAAGTCCACCAGCAACCAAGGGATTCTGATCGATCGCGTGAAGATGGTGGAGTTCCTGAAGGACAAGCTGCGGAGGACAGAGACAGCTTGGAAGTAGTCTGCTGCCAAGAGGGCTATTAAGGTCCGGAAGGTGCAGAGTCCGCTACCCCCACTGGAGAAGGTGAAGCTCCGGAGGGAGACTTCCGCGTGCCACCCACTACGCTCAACATGGGAGCATGTCCGTCTCTGAGGATGCAGGAGATTGAGGCCACTCCAGAGCTAGCTGTAGCACTTGACTACGTCAAACACCTGACCATGACCGACGACGAGATCGAGGCAGAGGACAGCCTCATTCCCGACACCGTAATCCACCTTATGCAGTAGTAGCTTATGGGACCCTGTGTGGCCCTTAGATTAGTGTTACCATGAGTTATCCTGTCATTGGCTATCTGCACATAGCACGATCTTCATAGCAGCTAGGAACATCCTTTATGTAATAATAACACATGTGATGAGTGACATTTGGATCTTATGCTTCTTATGGTTCTCTATGCTTCTTTGGTTGAGTGTAGGCTAGAATGAAAAATGCTTTGATTCATTTAAATCGTTGAAAACATCTAAATCCTACTTAAACCACCACTTAATTATCACTGCACTAAGTACATGACCGAATGTTTACAGATGTCGATGAGACGTTCCGCTCGTCTGGAGAATCGCCAACCCTCACCTGCGCCTGCTCTTGGGTATGGGCGTGGTCGCGGTCGTGGACGCCCAGCTGGCAGGCGTGCTGGAGTCAACCTGGAAGAAGAGCTGTGCCGGGCAGAGGATGCACCGCAGGTGAACGACCCGCCACCACATGGCGAGAATGTGCCTCCGCCACCTCCGCTACTGCCACCGCCGCCACCGCCGACGTTGGCGGAACTGATGGCTCAGCAGACCCAGCTGTTGAATGCCATTGCTACAGGAATGAACAGGCACCATGGACCACCCCAGAATGACTTCCAAAGGAAATTGGAGGGATTTCTGAAGCTGAGGCCACCCACCTTCGACGGGACCGACAGCAATCCCCTCACTGCCGACGACTGGCTCAAGGAGATGGAGAAGAAGCTAGACCTGACCACTTGCACTGATGAGGAGTGTGTTGGGATTGCAAGCCACCAGCTGACAGGTGCTGCACGGGCCTGGTGGGACACTACACCAGCGCTCACGAGGACCCGGCCCGCATTAACTGGGAGGAATTCACTGAGGCTTTCCGCGATCACCATATCCCAGAGGGTGTTATGGAGGCCAAGGAGAACGAGTTCCGCAACATCTCCCAGGGAGCCGACCGGATCCACGAGTACA
Source organism: Eremochloa ophiuroides (assembly GCA_038502445.1). Lineage (NCBI taxonomy): Eukaryota > Viridiplantae > Streptophyta > Magnoliopsida > Poales > Poaceae > Eremochloa > Eremochloa ophiuroides. The sequence continues at coordinate 39,821,184 of JAHLJS010000008.1, read as the reverse complement.
CCACCCGCTTCAACTGCCTACTCCGCTACGCACCTGCGTCTTGCATGAGTTCCGAGAAGGAGAAGATGTACTACTACAGGAAGGGACTACAGACCAAGATCAGGTTGGCGCTCTCAGGCAACAAGAGCTACACCCTTCGTGAGATGATTGACCGCTGCATTGAGATCGAGAAGGATCGCATGGAAGCACGTCTGGAGTTCGAGGCCCAGAACAAGGGGAAGAAGCGCCGCTCTGAGGGACCCGCTCGCACTGCTCCACCCCAGAGACAGCGAACGGGTGCACCTCCACCTTTCCGGACTCGCCAGGGACCTCCTTCGGGTATGAGCCGTGGTAGTGGTACCTACAACAACAACTATCACCGCCCCGCTTAGACCTACCCTGCGCCAGCTCAGACTGTGCAAAACACACCCGCCCCAGCTACCAACACGCCGAGGACAAGCAACTGGAAGGCTCCTATGGCAACTTCAGCAGGCAGTGCGCCCTTCACTTGCTTCGGGTGCGGAAAGCCCGGACACAGAGTGGTTGTGTGCCCCGACCTCAACCGCACACCAGCTGCTGCACAGGGCACACCAAACCGAGGATCCACTGCCCGTGGACGTCTGAACCACATGACCGCCGAGGAAGGAGAGGCTGCTCCATATGCAGTATACGGTATGTTTTTGGTACATGGTAACAAGGCTACCGTCCTGTTTGATTCGGGGGCTACATGTTCATACATCTCATCTGCATATGCACATAAGCATAATGTACCTATAACCCCGAGAGCGAACCCTATCCTAACCAGCTCACCCCTAGGAACCTTTAGGAGCATTCACATATGTAAGGGAGTGAGAATCACAATCGAGGGATTAAACTTCCGAGCCGACCTCACCCTGCTACCCTCTAACAGCTTAGATGTCATCCTAGGTATAGATTGGTTAACCAAACACCGTGGAGTGATATCCTGCTCACCTAGATATGTCCAAGTAACCCATCCCTCCGGACAAGCTGTCCGATGTATACCCCAAACCGAGAGAACTCAAGCCCTCCTATGTGCCCTAGAGACCAAAGGAGACAAGATGACCTTGACAGTGGATGATGTACCAGTGGTCAGAGATTATGCTGATGTATTTCCAGAAGAATTGCCAGGCATGCCACCAGACAGGGATGTAGAGTTTGTTATCAACCTGATGCCAGGAACTGCCCTGATTGCCAAGAGACCGTATCAGATGTCAGCAGATGAATTGAGGGAACTTAGGAAGCAGTTAGGAGAACTGTTGGAGAAGAGCTATATTAGGCCAAGTGCCTCGCCCTGGGGATCTCCTGTCTTGTTTGTTAAGAAAAAGGATGACTCGATGAGGATGTGCATTGATTATCGGAACCTGAATGCAGTCACGATCAAGAATAAATACCCGCTGCCTCGCATTGATGACCTATTGGATCAGTTGTGCAACACCAAGTACTTTTCAAAGATTGATCTCCGATCAGGTTACCATCAGATGAAAATTCGGGAAGAGGATATCCCGAAGACTACGTTTGTCACTAGGTATGGGCAGTACGAATGCACAGTAGTCTCATTCGGACTTACTAATGCCCCAGCCTATTTCATGAACATGATGAACAAGGTTTTTATGAACGACCTAGACAAGTTTGTGGTGGTATTTATTGATGACATCCTGATTTACTCAGCTACTAAAGAGGTGCATGAGCTGCATCTTAGGACTATGTTGGAGAGGTTATCTCACCATCTGCTGTACGCTAAGTTCAGCAAATGCGAGTTCTGGTTGGAGGAAGTTGCTTTCCTAGGCCACGTGCTATTCGCCAAGGGAGTTGCAGTAGACCCAGCCAAGATTGAAGCTGTAAAAGAATGGGAACAACCCCGCAATGTGACAGAGATTAAAAGTTTTCTTGGACTTGCTGGCTATTATGACTAACCTGTTAAAGAAAGCCAACGAGTTTGCATGGACTCCAGAGTGCGAGAAGAGTTTCCAAACTTTGAAGCAGAAACTCACCACAACCCCCGTTTTGGCTCTACCTGATATTCACAAAGACTTTGTGGTATATTGTGATGCCTCTTGGCAGGGTTTGGGCTGCGTGCTAATGCAAGAAGGAAGAGTGATAGCATATGCCTCAAGACAGTTGAAAGAACATGAGCAGAGATACCCTACTCATGACCTAGAGCTCGCAGCCGTGGTACATGCACTCAAGATTTGGAGGCACTATCTAATAAGCAACAAGTGTGACATCTACACTGACCACAAGAGCCTGAAGTACTTCTTCACTCAAGAAGATCTGAATATGAGACAGCGCAGATGGTTGGAACTCATCAAAGACTATGACCTGGAGATTCACTACCATCTAAGGAAAGCAAATGTAGTTGCTGATGCCCTTAGCCGCAAGAGCTACTGCCATACCCTCATCACCGAGTCTATGCCGCCCGAGCTCAAGAGGGAGTTCGACATGTTCCAGCTCAAGGTAGTCTCTTATGGCATGCTAAATGAGCTTCGCGTCGAATACAATCTTACCTCTCGGATTCGAGCAGCACAAAAGAACTGTCCAGAGATAGATTGCATCCGAGGGCTGATGAAGCTGGGGAGAGGCCCCGAATACCGAGAAGATGAACAGGGAACAGTATGGTACAAAGACAGAATCTGTATGCCGACGGATTCGGCATTATGAGAGGAGATCCTGTCAGAAGGGCATGACTCCAAGTATTGCATTCACCCAGGGTCAGCCAATATGTATCACGATCTGAGGAAGCACTTCTGGTGGGAGAATATGAAGGCAGACATTGCAGGGCATGTAGCTCGACGTGATACATGCAGTAGAATCAAAGCCGAGCATCAGAGACCAGCAGGGTTGCTACAACCAGTTGAGATACCAGAATGGAAGTGGGAATGTATCTCCATGGATTTTATAGTCGGGCTACCCCACACCCCAAAACACCATAACTCCATTTGGGTAATTGTTGATCGTCTAACCAAAGTCGCACATTTCATCCCTGTTCGCACAGGGTATGGAGCTGAGAAACTAGCAGACCTGTACGTGGCTAATATTCTGAAACTACACGGAGCACCCTTGAGTATCATATCTGACCGAGGCTCACAGTTTGTGTCCCAATTTTGGAAATCATTGCATAAGTCCATCGGAACCAAGCTAGACTATAGCACTGCTTACCACCCGCAGACAGATGGACAAACAGAAAGAGTGAACCAGATCCTTGAGGACATGTTACGTGCTTGCGTATTGAGGTACAAGGAAGGTTGGGAAAACTGTCTACCCCACGCCAAGTTCTCATACAACAACAGCTATCAGGCAAGCATTAAGATGTCTCCATTTGAAGCGTTGTATGGAAGACCTTACAGAACCCCGCTAATGTGGTCGGAACCAGGTGAAAGGTCATTCTTTAGTCCCGCCAAGATAGTAGAAGCCGAAGAAGGTGTTGCGCAAGTTAGGGAGAACTTGCAAATAGCCCAAAGTAGGCAGAAAAGCTATGCGGATAAAAGACGAAGAGAACTTGAGTTCAAAGTTGGAGATTATGTCTACCTCAAGGTATCCCCGCTCCGCGATACGGTCAGGTTCCATGTGAAAGGAACGTTGGCTCCGTGATATGTTGGGCCATACAAGATCTGCAAAAGGATTGGAAAGCTTGCCTACAAGCTAGAATTACCGGAAGAGTTGTCAGGGGTACACCCCATGTTCCATGTCTCGCAACTGCGAAAGTGCCTGAGATTGCCCGAGGAACAGGTCCCTACAAATGCACTGGATCTACAGGACACACTCGAATACAAGGAGCATCTGATCAAGATCTTGGCACGGGATACAAAGGAGACTCGAAGCAAGACCATTCCGATGTGCATGGTACAATGGAGTAATCACACGGAAAGAGAAGCTACGTGGGAGAAAGAATCGGACCTGCGGATCAAGTTTCCTTACCTCTTCGAAGGGTACGTTATCTCTGAATCTTGAGGTCGAGATCCTAATGAGGGGGAGCACTGTAACAACCGTAAAATCAACACAACCCAAAAATACCAACCAAATAAAATTTTTCCTTTATTCTCCCAAACCATTCCATGAGCATGCATGTAGATTTAATTTTTGCAAATTAGTATGTGTTAATGCCTCTTGCACCCTAATTCTTTTCCAAATTAAGTTGACCATCTATGCTGCATATTTGGAATTTATTTGCAAGATTATTGTTGGTTAAGTATAAGTGTGAAATAAGAAAGTGCATTTGAACACTAGAAATTAGAAAGGAAAAAGAAAAGGGGAAAAGAGAAAAACCAGCAAAGGAAAAGGAAAGCAGCCCAGCCAGGCCCGATCCAACCGCGCGGCCCACAGCACCATGTGGCCTGCTCCTCCGCCAAACCGCTCGCCTGCGTCGTTCCCGTAGTTGGGCCGGCCCAACCTCGTGCGCGCGCCGTCACCACAGCCGAACACACGCGCACTCAACACCTTCGCTCGCTATCACTGCCAAACCAGGCCCGCTTGCCAGCGCCCTGTTTTTCTTCCTCGCGGGGAGGATCACGCAAATTGCGTGACCGCGCGCACTACCCCGACAAGGCCACGCGCTGACACCACTGTTCCCCGCTTGTCCCCTCGCCTTGGCCGCCAAGAAGCCTCGCGAGCGCAGAGGAACCCTAGCACCGTAAACCGACACCCTCCGATCCGCCGGACGCCATCGAGGCCGTCCGTGCACGCCGGGGAGGACTCGGGGCTATAAAAGCTACCGAGGGAGAAGCCCGAGCCCTGCCACCGATCCGCCGCCGCGTTGCGGCCTCACTTGTTCACACAGCACCAGAGAGTAGAAGGAAGGAGGAGAGCGAGCGAGGGAGAAGAGGAAGGAGGGAGGCAAGAAGGAGCCGTCGGAGCGCAGCTGCCGCGGAGCACGCCGGAGCCAGAGACGGAGACGGAGCCAGTGCCACCGTTGCGGATCGGCACGGCACTGCGAACCCTCGGCTTGGCCACGAGTCTCCACTGCTACGCTATCCTTTCCTCCCCGAACCCCACGGTGAGCTCCTAGTTTCCCCTCTCAGTCCTCGCCATGAACGCCGTCGCGTTCCGAACCTCGGAGTGCGGCTGGTAGAGCCATCACCGGCTCAGGAGAACACTTGCATGACACGCGCACACAACCAGCCCAAGCCACTGGACCACGAGCCCCTGTCCGCCAGGAACATAGCACGACGTGTTCCCGGAGAACGCACTCACCACCGACGCTCTCCGCCATGACTCCGCGCGTTCCGAGCATCTTCGGCTACCTTGCGCAGCAGGGAGGGCCGTCGAGAAATCGCCGTAACCCCGTAGGACTAACTGTGAAGACGTGGTAAGCTCTAGGACCCTGCCCAACCCGAACGCGTTTCGCCGAAGAGCTCACCGGAGCTCTGTCGCGGGCACCGCCGTGGCACGAGCTTCGCAATAACCGTGGGTTGTAACCACAGAATCCGACAAAGTTCCACCACTGGACCTTGCCTGAACACATGCATAGAAGTTCTCTGGACGTCTCGACTTGGTCTCGCCGTCACGGGGGCCGGCTGTGATGCGCCGCCGTCGCAACCACATCTCCGATGGATTTCGTCCACCAAAAGTACCGTGTGACCACCCGATGAGTTCCTCGCAACCTGTTTTGGCTTGGAAATGAGTAAGATAGGAGCCAAAGCCGCCGCACGCGCGCTGACCGTGAGCCCCATGCCTCGCCGGAGCGCCGCCGATTGACCTCTCCGCGGGGAGGGCACCACCGTGACCCTCAACCGAAGCCGTAAGGTTGTAGGCCTCTCTGACGAAGCCAATCGAGGATTTCTGCACCGAATTGCATGAAAACACGGCCGCCACCACCTCGTCGTCATCCGCCGCTGCTCGCTCCCAACCACTGATGCAACAAGCTCACCGGGCTACCCTATCTAGCAAAGCTGTGATCTAACCGGAGCCTAGCCCACCCGCCGGAGGTTATCAACCCTTGGGGAAGGTTCGTAGACCACCACAGCACCGAATCCGTGCGAGCCCGCCGGCGGTGAGGTGCTCCGCCGTGTCGAGTTCGAATAAAGAAGGGGGAAAGAAGGGAGGAAGGCGAGGTAGACCTGGTTCACAAGGACAGTGTCCCTGTGCGAAGTCTCGCACCCGCGACCCACCATGCACTGCGCCTACGGGCTAATGAGCCATGCAGCGGATAGAGGATAGGCTCGGTCCACCGTAGACCGCAGAAAAGAGGGGAAGGGTGCACCCGATTCACCATGAGCCAAGTGTGCAGTCTATAGACCAGCACACATGCGGTTCACCGTACACCGACCTCCCGTGGACCAAGGCCGAAGCACTCTAGCGCTGCCACGTGGCGTGCCCTGGCGTTGCCACGTGTCACGCCAGTGACGTCATGATGACGTCACTATGACGTCACCCGACCCCACCATTTAGAGGAAGCGTTGACTCGGTCAACGCTGATGTCAGCAATGTCGTCATGCTGACGTCAGCAGACCATTGCCGCCGAAACCGTTGACTCGGTCAATGTGATCAGTACCCTGGCCAATCATAGCCTGCCACGTGTCACCCCCTGAGTAATTAGCCTTTCTCCATTTTCAGAAAATAGGATAAACTTCGGAAATCCATAACTTATTCATAGGATGTCCAAAAATTGCGCACCATATATCAAAATTCTCAGAAAAATGAGCTCTACAACCTGAACCTATGTTTGAGTGCATTTGGGTCTTTATTTTTATTGGATTTTTCTGAATGATCTATAGGAGTCGCTAACGCGACTACTTCGATTCCGTTTTCAGAGCGGGAGGAGAATCTGACTGAGGAAGACGACCACGAGTACCTTCAGGAGCTAGGAGACGACTACGAAGGTGCCACGTCCCACCCTTTCCAGTAGCTCCTATTACGCATTGCAAATATGATATCTGCTAATGCTTTAAGATTACATGTTATTACTGCCGTGGGTGCATGTTAGATTTATTGATTACCTTTACCTTCTTAAACTCTCACCCTGCTGTCCGCTGTTAGGATAGATGCTCACTATTATATATATTTGCTCTACCACTACTTCGCTATTTGTTATAATACGCTAAGTGATGGAATTGGAAACGGTTTATATAAACCTGAGCTTAACCACTGGGAGAGCGTGCTGCGTGCGTCTTGGGTGCGTAGCGAGGGTCGAGTCGACCAAGTGGGCTATGTATGACGAGCTGAGAAAGCAAGTCTTACCGTGGTGCAACCTGGGCATTCCCACGAGAGATACCTGTGGCGGGTAGTGATGTATAAGGTGATTTCAGGATGGATGGCCTGTGTGGTTTGAAGCCCCGCGAATGAAGGTGCTGTGATGGCACGGGGAGAGTATCCCCTTGAGGTGGAGAAAGCCTGCTTGGTCTATTTTTAGTCAACACTTCCGGTGACCGGGAACTTTGGGAATCTTTTGCTACTCACTCGTCTTCGATGGGCGGGGAACGGCTGGACTACTTGGTAGGGTGGTGCCACTACTGCTAGGTTGAGAGGTGATAAGGGTGGGCGGTAACGGTCGATGGGTTCCCGTTCCGTTCTAGATGCGCAGTACCACTAAGTGGGCCCGATACTGCGTCTCCCAGTCTCAGCGTGAAGGTGTTGGATCCGGAATGTCCCAGGGCTGAGTGGTAGGGTGGCATCGACCTAGGTAAGCAAGCACCCAGAATTCTGTCTAGGTGTTTGCGCAACACCTATGATGGCTAATCTTGTGAGTAGTAGAACCTCTGCAGAGTGTATGGTTGATCGATCGATACATATGCCGACTCATCGGCTATGGACCTTTTCTGAGTCCTGTTGCACTTCTTAGGGAGCAGTATATTCTTTTCTCCCCCTGGACGATATCTTCTGGCAGTGTGCCCGATGTGGCAGTGTGCCGCTGAGACAGGCCCGAGAGGGAGTTGGGCCTGTCGAATGAGAGCGAGGTGTGTGTGAGAGGTGGAGTATGGGATGGGAATGGAATGAATTTGGGAAATGGGTGGAGTTAATGAGATAAAAGTTGACTATAAAATAATGATTACGCTTGCATAGGAAACCCCAGCCTATAGGTCTGTTTGATCAGCCTTGCATCCACTTTCCACAAAGCAACTGCTATCATAGGTGGGCTCCGTGGCCAGTACAAATCGTACTGATAAATTTGCTGTCAGGTGACGAGAAAGAGTACGACTTCAATGGAGACGATTGGGAAGAATAGGGTCGCGTGGTACACTCAAGTTGGCCATGAAGGATGAATCGCTTCCGCATCTTATCAGCTTCTCTGAATTGTTGAATCCCGCCAGTGTGCCGATGTAATAATTTTTGTAAGACTTAATTATCGTTGTATGGATCCTGGTATCAACTGAGATATGGGTAATTTCATGGATTGTTCCAAGCAATCTGTTGAATTACAATTCGAGCCTTGGATTTCCCTTCACGGAAATCGAGGTCATTTCATTGAGCAGAGGTGACGTATTTCACCTGCGACCGAGAGCTCGTCGGCGGCGAGGTAAAAGAAAAAGGAGGAAACTGGCGGCAGGCTGCGGCTTTTACAGGGCAAGGGATGGCTTGGAGATGGAGCTGGGGACCCCACAGGTTGATTTCTCGCTGACGTGGGAGCAAGGGAGAGCCAGGAAATCCGGCGACATGCTCGGCATGCCCGGCGCTGTGGTCGAACAGGTGAGGGGACAGGGGGCCATACCTAGGAACTATAGCAAATCCTATTCCTCTTTTGACCTTTGATGCAAGTACTTTCTATTTTGTATAATAAGTCAAAAAATCATCAATACAAAAGTTATAGCAAATGTTGGGCTGGCCAATTTTGGTTTTTGAACCACATTTAAATTTTGAATCGTTTTGAAGTTATTCTAAAGGGGGTAAAATCCCAATTTGAATTTTATTTGCAATTCAATGAAATTCTCAAACTTTTTCTCAACAAGCCCTAAAACTTTCATTAAAGGAGTTTTATCAGATTCTTGATAATTTTTGAAATGACATTTCAAATTTGAATTCCTAAACACCAGTTTGAGTTTTATTTGAGATTTTATTCAATCACTTGAAAATCCCCAAATATAAAAGTTATTCAATTCGATTCAATAACTTTCAAAAGTGTTTGGTCAAATTCTTGACATTTTTGAAACTGAATTTCAAATTTGAATTTTTAAACATTGATTAGGGTTTTATTTGAAATTTTATTTAATAACTTCAAAATTTCCCAAAATAAGAGTTGTTCCATCTTTCAAGGGCTACAACTTTTATTAAAGGCCCAACATCCAATTCTTTTTATTTTTTAAATTGGGGTTTTGGGTCCTAATTTAGGGTTTTAAATGATTTTCTGTTGAATTTCTAATTTGATTCAAATAAAAATTTCACACACAAGAATTCACATAATAAGATCACTCTAAATCACCTGTGCACAATCACATGTGGGAAATAAACTTATTTTACTTGATGCACAGTAATAGGGTTTTATGCGGGATGAATTGCAAATGCATATGATGACATGGCCGGCTTTAGTTACAGTAACATCAAAGGTGTTACACGACGGTGTGGTTGCAGGGGCTAGAGGTGTGCTGTCTTGCACCATGGTGGTGTGGGTGGCTGCTCTGGCGGGGCGTCATTGACGGCGTGGTGGCATGGATGCTGTCTCATCCTGACGGCGGACAGGGTGAAAACCCCGCTTGGCTTCTTGCCAGCCGACGATGGTGGCGCCCCGGCGTCATCACCTCCTTGGAGGCGTCGTTCTCAATCTATCGTCGGTACCCGCTGGGGCAAGCTTGGGGATGAAATTCCCTAGATGCTATCCATAGCGAAGTTGGCGTCTACGGATGTCATTTCCTTCCTGAAGGCTCGTTCATGCTCCTTTGTTGTCGCCATCGTGCCAACCTACTGCCCGTCGCTCCTCCCGTGTGGTCTCTGTGGCCGCTGCACTGCGCCTTTTCGCACTTCATGCTTCTCCGCACTTTGGTTAGTATAGTTGGTGATTGTGGTAGCAGTAGTCGTTTCCGACGGATGCTATGCTGCCGAGGTGTTTCCGACGGATGCTTTGCTGCCGAGGGTGCTTGGGCGGATGCTTGGCCGCCGGTGTATCTTCAGGTAAGTCCTCGCCCGTGGTCCTGAGGGCATTGGCCCTTAGTGACTCAGAGGAGCTATCAGAGTTCGAGGTCGTGTTTCCGGCATGTGCCGCTGAGGTCACGATCGCTCCCGGCGGATGCTCTACCGCCAAGGTGGGTCCGGTGGAAGCTTTGCCACCGAGGAGTTCTAGCGGATGCTTTGCCGCTGCTCGTTGCTATTATCTATAGCTCCAATCACTACTGGCTCCAATCACCGCTAGTTACCATTGTGTGGAGATTTCTTTATACTAGGCTCAGTTGTTGGAATTGTTAGGTCGATGGTCCCACCCCTCGTGTCCTTGCTTTTCGTTAGTGTTGTAGACATCGTTGGTAATCCTGGGATTACCTGCAAACCCTTTTGTATCAACTATGTGTAGGTCTATTGACCAGTCTCTTCTGCTTAATGCGTTACCACTAGTAGAGAACGGACCTTTGATCTGAGGCCGGGAATGGGCTTTAGTCCCGGCTAATTTTGTGTTCGGGAGTAAAGGGACCTTTATGCAACTGGGTGGTAAATTATACATGTAAATTATACCTAATACATCGCATTTAAATATGTAGGTACGAAGAATACTGAAACCAAGGATGACGAGGCACATGTGGCAAAGAAAGCGCGAACCACTGAATCCAAGGATACTTCATCCAAGGATGACGGTGCTTGATGCATATGTGATCCTCCCTTCAGTCCTCGTTTGTCGGATTTGTGAACTTGATGTGTATCTGAACTTGTTGTTGTGAACTTGTATTTGTGAACCTCTGTTATACTGAACTATGATTCTGTGAACTCGCTGCGGTATTTGTGAACCTTTTTTGTACTGAATTATGAGTCTGTGAACATAGTTGAATTATGAGTCTGAGAACTTAGTTGTTGCGGTTGCAAGAGTCTGTGAATTATGTTCAGGTCAGGTTTAGTCCCGGTTCCAGATACCAACCGGGACTAAAGGTCCATGCCCAACGGCTAGTGGCTCGGGCTTGCAGGTGTGTAGGGGACCACCAACCGGGAGTAAAGGTCTATCTTTAGTCCCGGTTAGTGGCTCCAACCGGGAGTACAGGTCTAATCCCGGTTGGGACCAGCAGCCGGGGCTAAAAACAGGCATTTATTCCCGGTTGGTATTTTCAACCGGGACTAAAAGTCCCTACCTATATAAACTCAAATTCTCCTTCTTCCACCTCCACCCCGAGCACACTCTGTTCTTGCTCTTACTTCTGTGTTCTTCCTGTGTTCTTCGGCCACCACACGATTTCTTCCACTTCTACATTGATTCTTTGGTTTCAGAGGTTACTAACTTCATTCTCACACCTTCATTACTTGTATATCTCATTTCATGGTCATTTATACTTGATTTTAGAGGTTATCTAGCTAATTTCACACATTTGGTTGGTTTCTTGATTTGTGAGCATTTATACTTTTATTCACTTGATAGTTTGTATGTTTAGATGGTGAAAGCTTGCAGTTCTTTGTTCCAACTAGTATGCACCTTTTATTTGTTTTCATATATGTAGCTTATAGTTATTTGTTTAAAATTGCTATTAGAACTAGTATTCGTATATGTAGCTTAATAATCATATTATTAGTGAATATTCATAGCAATTTATGTAGTCTATTTTTTAATTTATGGGCCTTTAAGGTTAAATTTATAGCAATTTTAAAAATGAATATAAAGAGTAGATGGCGACTCCTTCTGGCTCCTCGAACTCTCATCGGGTCTTTAAGTGACTTAGGTCGCACCTCCCTCTCATTGCGTGCGGCGAGTGTAAGCAGAAGATTGTCATTGAGTTCCGAGTGAGGAAGGAGTGTCCCAACAAAGGTCGTATCTTCTACAAGTGCTCGGATCGCAATGTGAGTTATTGGATTTGATTTGACGTACTATGGTTATTTTTTTACATTCTCCTGATGGTTTTGATTAAAGTTCTTAATTGTTGTTATAATTTCAGTGGGACGGCACCGGATGTAAAGGATGGTACTGGGAGGAAGAGTATGTTCAACACGTGCAAAACAATCAGACGGGTGACACAGTGAGCTAGCACAAACAGCCCTCCGAGACAGAGGAAGCGAATGATCTGTCTATTCTAGTTGGGATTGGTCATCAAATCCTTATGCTGCTGAAGTACATTTTAGTTTTAGTCTGTTAAGTGCTAGTTGGGATTGTGTACATTGTAGTGAGGTTAACATAAAGTGATTAGTTTATGCCTGTAGACTAGCATTTTAATTGAACAAGATGACTGGTGTTGTGCAATTAAGTAATTATCTTCAATTTTTTCATACGCTATGTCTTGTAATGCAGATGAGCCGACACTGGATGTACAACGCTGATTGCCGCTCCGGAGAATTCATTACGGGCGTGCATATGTTCTTGAGTGTGGCCGAGGAAAACAAGCGTCATGGTTTCATGTGTTGTCCATGTGCTGTATGTAAGAATTTGAAGGAGTATGCTTGCTCAAAGACTCTCCATTCACACTTGTTTAAGTCGGGTTTCATGCCAAACTATATATGTTGGACCAAGCATGGAGAAAATGGGGTTGCAATGGAAGAGTGCGAAGATGAAGAAGAAGGGGATGATGATATATTTGCCCAATACAGTTCCTTACATGACATTGCAATGGGTGAAGCCAAAGAAGACGTAGCTAAAGAAGATGAGCCCGTTGATGATCTTGGTCAGGCCATATGTGATGCACAGCAAGAATGCGAAAGTGGAAAAGAAAAGATCAAGTTCAATCGCATGTTAGAGGATCACAAGAAATTACTTTACCCAACCTGCGATGCGGGCCAGAAAAAGTTAGGTACCATACTAGAGTTGTTACAATGGAAGGCAAAGAATGGTTTATCCAATAAGGGATTTGGACAGTTACTGCAGATCCAAAAGAAGATGCTTTCAAAGGATAACGAATTGCCCTCCACTACATATGAAGCAAAACAGACTATATGTCCTTTGGGGTTAGAAATCTAGAAGATACATGCATGTCCCAATGACTGCATCCTGTACCGTGGCAAGGACTATGAGAATCTAGAAGAATACCCCGTATGTCATGCATCACGCTATAAGATCCGAAGAGATGACCCTGGTGATGCCGAGGGTGACGGAGAACGTCCTAGGAAGAAAATCCCTGCGAAGGTTATGTGGTATGCTCCTATAATACCACGCTTGAAACGTTTGTTCAGAAACAGAGACCATGCAAAGTTACTGCGATGGCACAAAGAAGACTGTAAGCTAGACAATATGTTAAGACACCCTGCGGATGGGTCTCAGTGGAGAGCAATTGACAGAGAATTCCCTGATTTCGTAGCTGACGCAAGAAACTTAAGGTTTGCTTTAAGTACAGATGGCATGAACCCTTTTGGGCAGCAGAGCAGCAGTCATAGCACTTGGCCTGTTACACTATGTATCTATAATCTTCCTCCATGGTTGTGCATGAAGCGAAAGTTCATGATGATGCCTGTACTCATCCAAGGTCCAAAGCAACCCGGCAATGACATCGATGTATATCTTAGCCCTCTAGTTGACGAACTTCTAATCCTGTGGAGTAAACCTGGTGTACGTGTGTGGGACGAGCACAAGCAGGAACACATTGACCTGCGAGCATTGTTGTTCGTAACAATTAATGATTGGCCTGCTCTAAGTAATCTTTCAGGACAGACAAACAAAGGATATAATGCTTGCACACACTGTTTTGAGGACATCGACAGCATATATTTGAAAAAATACCGAAAGATCGTATACCTTGGCCATCGCCGGTTTCTTCCTGCGATACACCCGCTAAGAAAGAAAGGCAAGCATTTTAAAGGTAAGGCAGACACTCGGACAAAGCCTCGCAACCGAACTGGAGAGGATGTACTCAATATGGTCAAGGATGTGAAAGTAGTCTTTGTAAAGGGATTTTGCAGCGAACCTGTTCCGAAGGATGCTTCCGGGCGCGCACCCATGTGGAAGAAGAAGTCCATATTTTGGGAGCTTCCATATTGGCAACTCCTTGAGGTCCGCAGTTCGATCGACGTCATGCACCTCACGAAGAATATTTGTGTAAACCTACTCGGCTTCATGGGTGTGTACGGGAAGTCGAAAGACACAATTGAAGCACGACATGACCTGCAGTGTTTGAAAGAACGAGATAACCTTCATCCAGAGAAGATAAAAGATGGACGCCATTACTTAAGACCCGCTAGCTACACTCTTCGCAAAGAAGAGAAGGAAAGCATGTTCGAATGTCTAGATAGCATCAAGGTCCCATCTGGATTCTCCTCGAATGTAAAGGGTATAATCAACGTGGCAGAGAAGAAATTTCTAAACTTGAAGTCCCATGACTGCCACGTGCTTATGACACAATTGCTTCCAGTTGCTTTGAGAGGAAGTCTACCTCCAAATGTACGTTTAGCCACCGTGAAGCTATGTGCATTCCTCAATGCAATTTCTCAGAAGGCAATCAATCCACTGGATCTAGCAAAGCTACAGAACGATGTGGTTCAGTGCCTTGTCAGCTTTGAGTTGGTGTTCCCCCCATCCTTCTTTAATATCATGACTCACCTCCTAGTTCATCTGGTCAAGGAGATTAGTATTCTTGGTCCTGTGTTCCTACACAACATGTTCCCCTTTGAAAGGTTCATGGGAGTCCTGAAGAAATATGTACACAATCATGCTCGACCAGAAGGAAGCATAGCAAACGGATACGGAACAGAGGAGGTCATTGAGTTCTGTGTTGACTTCATTCCCGACCTTGACCCGATTGGTGTGCCTGAATCGCGATATGAGGGCAGACTAAGTGGTAAGGGAACAGTAGGGAAGAAAACATATATCGGTACAGAGGATGATCGTTTTAATAAAGCACACTACACGGTTCTGTAAAACTCTTCATTGGTGGCTCTGTATATCGAGACGCATATGGAACTCCTCAGAAGCGAGTTTGCAGGGAAAACTGAAGCTTGGATTACACGTCACCATATGAAAACTTTCAGCGGTTGGCTGCGGAAAAATGTCAAGGTGATGAGAGTGTTGACATCTGTTATCATCCAAATTTTATTATCAATTATCCCTGCATTAAACATGAATATCCAGTAGAATAGGGTTATTACTGATAGATTCCAGGAGTTTTGGTGAATTGTGTATTTCCCAGGGGATTTTCTAGAAAAGCATAAAAGAATGGCTAAGGAGCATAATTATCACGAAACTTAACCGTCAAGGAAACATCATCACGAGAACACTAGAAGCATCTGGAACACACCCGAAGCACCGGAGCCTGAAACCCACAGGGTGGGGCCGGCCGGCGCCAGGGCGGGGACGGCCGGCGCCCCCCTAGGGTTTCTCCCACGCCGCCTTCTGGAGTCTTCTACCACCGCCTATTAGAAGTCATATGAGCCCTTGTTTCAAGTCGGTTTGATCCTACGGCATACGTGAATCCCACCGGGCTATAAATAAAGGGGCAGACCCCCCTAGAGGAGAGCCAGATCAAGAGATGAAGACCCTGAAGCATTAGATAGATATCCACTAGATCTAGGCTAGTAATCAAGAGAGAGATTAGAGAGATAGAGTAGATGAGTAGAGATTTGAAGGAGTCCCGGCCTGTCGGAGCTTCTTCATAGCTGTGTTTGTCTGGATTCAGCTCCCTCGCCCGGAGTTGCGTTCTGATGTATTTTTGTATTCAACATCCTGATTCAAGTAAGCATTTGTTCTTATTTGTTCTTAAGTTTACAACTCTATTTGAGTGCTTTGATCTTGGTAGCTCCTTGGTTAAAGTAGTAGTTTGTAGTGTAGACGTGGTGTCTGGGCTATAATTACTTGTGAATGTCCCCTGATTGGCCGGATAGTGGTAGATCTCGTAGGTGACAGCTGCGTTGAGTCCTCTGTAGTCCACTTCCCGTTGATAGGATCGATAGGTGTATAAGTGTCTGGTAGGAGGGAACTCTGATTTCACCTCTTATTCATGTCACTGCCTGATTAGAACGATATTATTCAAAGTTTACCGGTTGTCGGATCTAGATAATCATTTGTTATCTCCTCATTCTTGATATTCTCTGGATTGATTGTGTTATCGGGTTAAGAGCCAATAGACTTAGTCAGTATCACCTACTGTTCCTTTGGGTTCGATATTAAAATCGGGATTGTCTGGTGAAGTGCTACATCGGGTGTTTTATCTGTGCGCTTGCGGATACCTTGATAATAATAATATTTAATAGAGTGCAGTTAATTTATACCCACAAGCATTTTTGGCGCCGTTGCCGGAGAATGGTTTACTGATTTTGGCTTAGTCTATCTTAATCTTGTATTATACTTTTATCTTTTATCTTGTACCTTTTAAAGTATGGAACCCACGTCCCAACTTTTATATCAATATGGAGCACCATCGGGATCGCATCTCCAGCCAAAAGAATCATCTTTACCTATCACATCATCTCGCTATGAGTTACGCCTGGGATTAATTAAGTTAGTTCAGGATCACATTTTTTCTGGTAGTTCTAGCGAAAACCCCTATTCCTATTTAGCTGATTTTCAGCAGACATGTTCATGTTTGCACATTAAGGGCATGGCAGATGAAACTTTAAGATGGAAACTCTTTCCGTTTTCATTAACGGGAAAAGCAAAGAAATTGTATAATCGCCATGGTGGGAGTAGCCAAGGAGATTGGGAAGTATTGCGTGCTAATTTTTGTGTTAAATTTTTCCCTATCGAAAAGGTCGCTAAACTTCGTTTTGAAATTTTTGGATTTAAACAATTAGATAACGAATCATTAGGAAGGCTTGGAAACGCTTTGATGGATTTATAAATTCCGGACCTAATCTTGCTTTGCCAGAACCTATGCTTTTGCAATATTTCTTTTTAGGCCTTGATGATAAAAATAAAGAATACCTTAATTTGGCCGCAGGAGGAGCATTTATGCATATTACTGCTTCAGATGCTAAAATTATTCTTACTAATATCTTTATTGATCTTCTTGAAGAAAAAGAAAAGTTGTTAGAAGATGAATTTTTATCATTTAATTCTAAACTTTTGTCTGATTCATCTAAACCTTTACCGGAACTATGTAATGAGAAGGAGATAACTCCTATTTCTGATTTTGTGCTTGAATTTGAGGATGAACTTTTTGATGATTATGGAAACACCTCACGCTATCATAAAATTATAAAACCACAAGAATCTATGAATTTTAAAAGTTTTAATATTTCATATCCTGCTGATTTAAAATTCCTTAGAGAGATCACTAGAGAATTAATTTTTGTTATGAGTAATGAGTGGTTGATAGAATCTGAACTTTCAAATGATATAATTCATTTAAATTCTCCTACCATTACTATTAAATGTCAAATTGATGCATATCCTTTTGATGCCTTTTATAATCCAATAGCAGGTGTCAATATCATGTCTCTTACATTTGCTGAAAAATTCTTGAAAGATATGTCATTAATTCCTACAAATAAATTATTGAAAAATCGTTCAGGACATATTATTCCTAGTTCAGGTGTTTTATGTTCTCTTCCTATTATGATTAATGAATTCCGAATTTTGCTGAATTTCTATATCTTTGATGTTTGGGATTTTGATGTAATGATTGGGTTACCAATAGAAAAACTTTTGCGAGAAGGTTGTGCGGGCAATTTCGAAATTAAACTTGGGAAGGGATTTAATCTCTCAGTGCCTATAACTCATGCATTAAAAGATAAGGCAGAGCGACATCCTGAGTTAGATCCGATAGAAGAAGTTAAGGCTGTGTTATTTGAGGAATTTATTGAACCTAATTTAGAGGATGATACTCAGTTCTTCATCAATGAAGAGGAAGAGGATCCGATTGATCCTGAACCTTTGGCTGAATTACTAGAGCCACCTAAGCCTTCTATTGAGCTTAAGCAACTACCTTCTGGTCTTAAGTATGTTTTTCTGAATGATGATCAAAATTCTCCCGTGATTATTAGTGATAAACTTTCTGATGAAGAGTCTTTTAGGTTAATAACTGTCTTAGAAAAACATCGTACTGCTTTTGGTTATTCACTCCAAGACCTTAAAGGGATTAGTCCTGTTTTATGCACCCATCGTATTCCAACCAACCCAGAAATTACACCTTGTAGAGAGCTCCAACGTAGGCTTCAAAATGCGATGAGGGAGGTTGTTAAGAAAAAGGTCTTGAAACTTTTGCATGCTGGAATTATTTATCCTGTTCTGCATAGTGAGTGGGTAAGTCCTGTTCAAGTTGTACCTAAAAAGGGTGGTATGACCATAGTTAAAAATGATAAAAATGAATTGATATCCTGGAGAACTGTTACAGGATGGCGAATGTGTATAGATTATAGAAAACTCAATAAAGCAACCAAGAAAGATCATATTCCGCTGCCTTTCATTGATGAGATGTTAGAGCGTTTGGCAAATACTTCTTTCTTTCGTTTCCTTGATGGTTATTCTGGATATCACCAAATTCCTATCCACCCTGATGATCAAAGCAAAACCACTTTTACATGTCCTTATGGAACTTATGCTTATCGCAGAATGTCTTTTGGATTATGTAATGCATCAGCTTCTTTTCAAAGATGTATGATGTCTATATTTTCTGAAATGATAGAAGAAATCATGGAAGTTTTTATGGATGCTTTTTCAGTGTATGGAAAAACTTTTGATGATTGTCTAGAAAATCTAGATAAGGTTTTGCAGACATGTGAAGAAAAGCACTTAGTCCTTAATTGGGAAAAATGTTATTTTATGGTTAGAGAAGGAATAGTGCTAGGACATTTAGTGTTTGAAAGAGGTATAGAGGTAGATAAGGCAAAAATTAAAGTAATTGAACAACTACCTCCACCTGTTAATATAAAAGGAATCCGAAGTTTTCTTGGTCATTGTGGTTTTTATCGCAGATTTATAAAAGATTTTTCACATATTGCGAGACCACTGACTAACTTGCTAGTTAAGGATGTTCCTTTTGAATTTGATGATGCATGTTTAAAATCTTTTAATATTCTTAAAAAAGTACTTACATCAGCATCAATCATTCAACCCCTAATTGGTCTTTACCTTTTGAAATTATGTGTGATGCTAGTGATTATGCTGTAGGGGCAGTTTTAGGACAAACAAAAGATAAGAAGCATCATGCAATTGCTTATGCTAGTAAAACTATGACAGGAGCACAATTAAATTATGCAACAACTGAAAAAGAACTCCTGGCTGTTGTTTTTGCTATTGATAAATTTAGATCTTACTTAGTAGGAGCAAAAGTAATTGTTTACTCTAATCATGCTGCTTTAAAATATTTGCTCACTAAGAAAGATGCTAAACCTCATTTGATAAGATGGATTTTGTTACCCCAAGAATTTGATTTAGAAATTAAAGATAGAAGAGGAATAGAAAATCCAGTTGCTAATCACTTATCTAGAATACACTTTGAGTAACCTCAGGAATTGCCAATTAATGACTCATTAAGAGATGACATGTTTTTTAAAGTGACCAAGTCAGACCATTGGTACGTGAATATTGTCAATTTTATGGTTGCAGGTTATGTACCACCAGGGGAAAATAAAAAGAAGCTTATTTATGAAAGTCGTTTCCACATATGGGATCCGCCATACCTCTTCAGAATTTGTTCAGATGGATTACTTAGAAGATGTGTACCAGTAGAAGAGGGCATGCTGATCATTCAGAAATACCACGCATCACCATATAGAGGTCATTATGGAGCATTCCGCACTCATGCTAAAATCTGGCAGAGTGGGTTCTTTTGGCCAACTATGTATGAAGACACCAAAGATTTTGTCCGGAGATGTGGATCATGTGTAACAACCTTAAAAACCCACACAACCTAAAAATCCCAACCAATTAAAAATTTTCATTTATTTATTATGAAAACCCATTTTTCTTGTGCAAGCATATAGGTTTCATTATGAATTTGGTAAATAAAGGAGTATAGCTTGCATTTTAATTCCATTGACATAGAATAATAACTTATGCATCACATTTGGGATTTATTGCAATTTATGTTTGTAATTACTCAATATTTAAAATGGGTAATATATGTATTTATACACTTAAGTGAAAATAGAAAAAGAAGAGAGGAAGAAGGAAGCCAGCCTGTCGGCCCACGTTGCGGCCCGGCAACGCGCGCGCGACCGGCACACACGCTCGCGCTCGCGCTCGCTGCCAACCCGGGCCCGCATGTCAGCCGCCTTCCCCTTCCACTGTTTCTCTTCCTCACGAAGGCGACGCGCCTGCCAGGGGTGTCACGCAACTGGCGTGACCGACAGCGCCACGCATGGCAGAGCCCTGATCCCGCTGTTCCCCTCCTGTCCCCTCCTTTCTTGGCCGCCAAGTGAACCCACGCCCATCCGGAGCCCTAGATCCACTCGAGCCACGGCCCTTCGATCGGTCGAGCGCGATCAGGACCGTTCGCCATTGGAGCTGGCCAAGCTCGCCTATAAAAAGGAACTCACCCCGAAGCCCTACCCTCATTTCCCCTCGCCGCCACCGCGGCACAGACCGGCACACTGCACCAAACCGAGAGAGAGAGAGCGTAGGAGAAGGGCGGAGCAGAGGAGGAGAAGCTGCCGGAGCGCCGCCGCCGCGGAGCACGCCGGAGCCGGACACGGAGGAGAAGCCCGAGCTGCGGACGAGGAGCGGCACGGCACTGCGATCGCTCTGCACGGCTTCGACTCGCCACTGCACCGCCATCCTAGCTTCACCGACACCACGGTGAGCCACCGCACGCCATGTCCGAACCTCGCCCTGCTTTTGCCATGGTGTTCCGCCCACGGGACGCGCAGGCACGAGCCTTTACCGGCTCAGGAAGATCACCTGCACCATGCACTCATGCGACCGGCCGAAACCCCCGGACTACAAGCTTGCTAGACCGAGAACGCAGCACGACGCGTTCTCGGCGGAGCGCACTCACCACCGACGCGTTCCGACGCCGAATCACCCGTTCCGAGCAATCCGACTAGCACCCGTATAGGTTAGAGCATCGTGGAGCACCACCACGACCCCTTGAGCTAGCTACGCGGATCTAAGCGCTAGAGGAAGCCTCGTCCGCAGTGCGCCGCGACCTCGCCGGAGCGCCGCCGCGGACCGGAGCCAAAAGGAGGCCCTGCCCTGTTACTAGTTCACCACTAAGCGGACGTATGCCCGTTTAGTCACGCCAATTTGATTGAACCACGTCCGGTTATGCCGAAAACGAGACCGTAATCACCTTGCCGTCGTCAGCCGCCGCCGACATCACGCCGCCGCCACAACCGAGCACCTTGGGAATCTCGGTAGCCAAAATTGGAAGTTGGTATACCATCGCCATAGACCCTGGAGGCATATACATCTCCTAGAAGACCTCCTTAGCCCCGCCGGAACCTCCCAGTTGCGGCGACATCGCCGCCGATGACTGGAGCATCTCAATATGTAACACCCGAAAATTTGCATTCTTTTAAATAGTGGGAATTTATTTAATTATGCAATTAGTTGATCATTCCAATATAGGGAAATAATAATTTTTCTCAAATATAAAATCAAACCTAGGTCATACACATGTATGATGCATTCATGCTGGAGCATTTCTTCTTTGTACTGTTGTAGATTATTTGAATCTCTCAATTATTTCAAAACCCAATTTGAAAATCCTTTTGGAAAATGGAAAAAGAAATTAGAGCAGAGCCCTTCCCCTCTCCTTTCTGGTCCGAGCAGCAGCTTGGCCTGTTTTCCACTCCCTGGCCAGCAGACCCAGGTCGGATGGCCCGAGGACAGCTCGGCCGACCTGCTCCCTTCCTTTCCCCTTACCCCATCTGACTGACGAGTGGGACCCACGGGTCAGCCCTTCCTTCTACACCTCCCCCGCCGCGCGAACAGAGACGCCGCTGCCGTGTTCATCCACTGCGGCCGAACGCGCGCGAAGCGCCCCTCTGCCGTGACTGCCAGCCCGACCCCAGCGCTCGGTGCTACCGAACTGTGGACCCACAGAACAGCCCCTCCCCTGTTTCCCTCTGCTGCTCGCCGAGAGTCCGACGCGGGCAAGAAAGAAAACGGCCGAAGCCGAGTTCGTCGCCGCACTTAGAGTCCGTATCAGAGAAGAAACGGCCGAAGCCGATTTCTCCGCTTTTCGAGTTTGTTTCAATCTCCGAGATTGTCTCACACCTCGGGAGTATTTAAGCAGCGCTACACACCCCCGTAGCCGTCACCTAACCCTAGCCGCCTCTTCTCGCCGCCATTGCCGAGCTCCTGCGAGAACCGAGCAGCCGCCGCCACGAGCAATTCGCTCGATTCGCCACCAATTTCCTCTCGGTAAGCCTTTGAGGAGCTTCGATGTGATCTTGAAGAAGTTCCCGAGCACTTTCCCCCTTTGATTTGTGCACTGACACGCCTCCGCCGCCGTTGCAGAGATCCACCGTCCGCCGGATCACGCCGCGAGCTATCTCCGAGTCGATTTCCGACCTTCCCATTACCCTAGGTGAGCTTGCGACGCTCTTCCCGATCTATGGGTACCATCCCCGACCTATTTCATGCACCGGAGGCCGAGTTCACCTTCTTCGGCGGCCCTCTGGCCATGGCGCCGCCGTCGGCCTCTGTTTTCCGGCCGAGAGCACCGCCACCCCTCCTCTCTATTAATCTGATCCGCCGATTTTGAATCGGACGGCCGAAGAGCAGCCTATACCGATTCGGCCGGCGTTTTGCGAATAACCCCTGCAGTTTTTAATGCTTAGCTCGCAGCCCTTAGCGTGTTCAGTAGATTACGTTTTAGCTCCGATTTGAACGATTCAAATTGCGTTAGATTCGTAATTTCATAATCTATCTGATGGTACCACTGTTTCATATGTTTTTAACTTTTAAAATTCGAGATTATATTTAATCTATTATTATTCTATTATAAATCTTGTAAAATTCATATCTTACTCGTTTTAAATCCGATTTGCGCAAACTTTATATCGATGTGATCGTAGCAACGTGTAGATTTGTTTTATAACCTTTTCAATTTATTTTCTCTCTGTTGGTGTACTGTTCTAATGAAAACTCTTGTTTGTATGAATGATTGCCCCTGTATGCGTGTGTGTTGTTATGATGGATCGAGTATAGACGGTGAGCTTTACCTGGGTGATCAAGATCAGTACTGCGACAACCCGGATCACCAGGAGTTTGCTGATCAAGGCAAGTATTAGCATGGATCATCCTTGTTGTCCTATTCACCAAATAAATAATTACATTTGCATGTGTCTTCCTTGTTAACCATAGTTACTTCCTAGTTTTGTTATCCTGTTCCTTGCTACCTATGGGATTATGCATGTGGTAATTGATGCTAGTGCGCTATTGATATCATGATCATGTGAACTTGATTAATTGATTATGCAATAAGATTAAAAGATGCCTTTTTAGCAACATGGAACTAGGGGATTGGATCATAGTTTTGTGATGCACCATATCCTTTCCCCTTGGTAATGATCTGTCAGCAAAAACTGGGACTTACAGTGCAACTATGAGGGCTATATGGCTCTGGTTTTAGCTCAGTATGAGGACCTTTTCTAGCTTGTTAGAGGTTACCGAAAGGCGTAAGAGGGGCTTGCCGACTCGGGTATAGTGCGGCCTCTGTCCATATGTGTATAACCTGCGTGACCTTGTGCCATATGGAAGGGGGCTCTACATCTGCTTGCCGAGGAAACCTCGCGGCCCTAACATGTTAGACGAACCTTTGAAAGGCTTCATAGTGAAACCCTGCTCTCTCACCTTGGTAGTGTTATGGGAGTAATTAACCCGAGCAGATGGGAATCACGGCTCATAGTGAAAGTGCACAACCTCTGCAGTGTGTAAAACTGGTATACTAGCCGCGCTCACGGTCACGAGTGGCCCGGAAAACTCACGGAGTAGTTATCTTTCAGGGTGATGTTACTTGTTGCTTATCTATTTATTGCTACTCATTAATTATGTTTATTATGATCATGAGAATGGGCATATTAACTTGTTGCTATCGAACTGCATAAAAGATGATTAATTAAAAGCAACCTGCTGTTAAACCGTGTCAACCTTTTGAGCCTCATGAACCCATGCTAGTCTTGTTGAGTACGACATGTACTTACGCTTGTTTATTTTTCATTACTTGGTTAAAAATCCCGGATGGGTAACAGATGGTGATAGTGATGAGGACTACCCAGAGGACTACTAGACTTGTGCTTCACCAGTCGACGTCCCTGTGCTATAGAGCTACCGCGAGAGTTATCTTTATTTTCCGCTGTAATGACTTTGATATTATTCGCTATGTATTAAACATTGGTTATGATACAATTTATGCAATTTGTTGGCTTATGTGTGTGACTGATCTCTGGGCGCACATAAGATTATGCATCCCATTTTATCCTTAAAATTGGGTGTGACAAGTTGGTATCGGAGCCGTGTTGACTGTAGGACACAAGCCTAGTTAACACTGGATAGCCTTAGCTTTATTATCTCTTTTTACTTGTTATATTAATTTGTTACAAGTTTTTGCTGATATCCTACCCTTGTCCATTGCAAAATTTTGACTTAATCTTAATTCTTGTAGATGGCCAACCTTAAGCGCACTGCTCGCAAGCGTGTCATGCCACCTAAGAGGTACCTGCAGCGCTTCATCTCTGGCGGACGTGTTTCCCGACCAGAGGTACCCGTGGAGGACGTACCAGTGGAGGAGCCCCAGCAGGAGGTGCCCGCAGAGGAGCCCAGTGAAGAGCCCTTGGAAAACAGCTCTGAAGACGTACCTATGGAGGACCCTTAGAAAGATGACCCCGAGAAGGTGGAGCCGCAGGGTGATCAAGATTGTGCTGGCGACCCTGACGACGGAGATGATGGAGGCAACTCGGATGACTCCGACGACCCCGAAGACGATGGCGATGATGATGGAGACCAAGGTGGAAAACCCTGGGTGGGAATGATTCACTATGATCATCATGGTGATGACTACTACCACCCGCTGCTTCTCGACTTGGTGCGCCGCTTCTACCCCAACGCCTCGGTGCTGTACAAGACGGAGTACTGGAAGCACCCTGACTACGCCGCCTACTATGAGACGAGGGTGTACATCAAGGAGGGAAGCTAGGTGAAGAACATCCACTATGCTGTCTCCATTCGACTCTCCAAAGCTGCCGCCATCAAGGATGCCGCACGACAAGCTCTTATGGTGCACCGCCATGAGAATTGGGACATCATCAAGTGGGAGATGCACCGCTACCTTCCCCGCCGTCAGAGTGGCCAAGCTAACTGCAGTATCGCCGGTCCACTTGGAGAAGTGAACGCCCGACTCCACGCTGCCTTGGAATGTTTGGCTCAGACCAACACTTTTCTGGACCAGACACTGGATGAGCTGAACACCAGAGCTAACTACAAGCTCAGCCGGGAAGTGGATGGGTTGAACAGGCAACTCGGTGTTGGACCCCCTCCGCCATCACCAAGGTGTCCAGCTGAATCGCCGTCAAGGAACCGAGGAGACCATGGAGATGCTCACACCCGCACCGACATCGACCCCTAGAGGAGTTACCCCCAGTTAGTAACAAAAGACGCTAGAAGCGCAAGTTGAGTCAAGTCGAGTCTAGTTCGTGTCTTGTGAACTTTTGTGCTAGATTGCTTTTCCTTATGAACAATGCTTGATTTGGAGTTTGTAATGAGTGCTGAGATTGTGGGCATGTCCGCAAATCTCTTTATATAGGTTTGAATTAATGCATAATAGTTTGGGTTGATTATCTCAGTTTCCAGCAGTGTTGTTTTTCCGACCTCTCTGCCCTAGTTATTTTTCCTATTTAATTATATACGACCAAAAATCATGGAAAATTTTGTGAAAAACTAGACCTCTGTAGTTTTCTTTGGCCGCAAGAATCATCTCAATATCAGTTACGGTTTGGGAGAAACAAATGTCACAAGTCAAAGTTTCTGCGCTGTCTGTTACCCTGAAACAGTTTCGAATCAAATCTGTTTTTGATAAACTTAACGACAGAATCTGGAGAGATGGTCTGAATAAAAGTTGTAGAGTTTTTCTTATGCTTTCCAACCATATATAGCGTGTCTTTGTTTGACTTTGGGAACTCCAGATATGACTGTTTTTCTACTTTGCCGTTGTTGGATCGCGCCCAGAATTTCCTGTTCTAGTCTTTTAAGTGTTATTTCAATGGAAAAGAATTCTAAACCTCACTTCAATGATTTGAACAGCAGATGGCTCACACCAGGAGGAACCCAAGGGGTGATGGTACCTCTGAAGAAAATGCTAATTCACCACCACCTCTGCCACAGCCTAATATGGAGCAACTGATGATGATACAAACACAGCTGATGCAACAGATGGCCCAGAATATTCAACTGCTGCAGCGAAGCAGTGGCAACGGGAATCCACCTCCACCACCCCGTGACAAGAGAAGCGAACTCTTGAAGGGACGCCTGCCCACCTTCGATCATTCCAGTGATCCTCTCCAAGCTGATGATTGGCTGCGTGCAATAGAAAGGCAGCTGGAGATCGCCCAGTGCAACGACGTCGAGAAGGTTCTCTATGCATCTGGGCAGTTGCAGGGAGCTGCTCTGGATTGGTGGGAGTCTTTCCGTTTTGGACGTGCCGACCCCATCTCTTGGCAGCAATTCCGTGAGGGGTTCCGCAATCATCATGTGCCTGCAGGGTTGATGAAGCTAAAGAAGAAGGAATTTCTTTCTCTGAAGCAGGGAGGTATGCTAGTTGCCGAGTACCGTGACAAGTTCATCCAATTGTCGCGGTATGCTCCAAAAGAGGTCGAAGATGATGCCAAGAAGCAAGAGCTCTTCTTGGAAGGACTGAATGATCATCTCCAGTACCAGTTGCTCTCCCACACTTTCGCCAACTTCCAACAGTTGGTGGACAAAGCTTTGATCATCGAGAGCAAGCGCCGTGAGATAGATGAGAAGAAGAAGAAGAGGAAGTTTCAAGGGCAGTCGTCTGGAAGCAACAGCCGCTTCCGTAACAACCAGCAGCAGCCTCAGCAGCAACAACGTTTCCAGGGACAGTCTGGATTCAAGAACAATTTCCAGAATCAACAATGTTCCCAAAACCAGCAGCGTTCCCAGTACCAGCAACAAGGTGGTAACCAGGTGCCACAACTGACTGCTCCCAACATCATCCCAGTGAAGAATGGTGCCCCCAACAAGTGTTTCCGTTGTGGCAAGGAAGGACACTTTTCCTACAACTGTCCTGAGAAGCAGAATTCCCAAGCCTCCCAGAAGCAGAACAACCAGCAGAGAGTGCCACCTCGCACCGGGAAGGTGAACCATGTGTCGGTTGATACGGCACAGGAGACTCCAGAGGTCATGATGGGTACGTTCAATATCGACTCCATCCCCGCTACAGTTCTTTTTGACTCTGGTGCTTCGCATACTTTCATTTCGCACACATTTGTTAGAAAGCATGGTATTCCCCTTAGTGTCATGAAACATCCTATTATGGTTTCTTCTCCGGGTGGTGTTATGCAAGCTACTCTTCAGTGTCTCCCGATTACTGTCTCATTAAGGGAGGTAGAATTCGAGATAACCCCTACTGTGCTAAATACTGCCGGAATTGATCTTATCCTGGGTATGGATTGGATGAAGAAATACAACACGAACATAGGGTGTAAGGAGAAGGTTGTAACTGTCACTACACCAAAGGGAGATGTGGTCCGAGTTGAGGTTGCTCTGCAAGTGCAACAACAAGCCACAGTACATCAGCTCAGAGAAGAAGTGCAGCCGGAAAACTCAGTGGTGGATGATTTTGAAGATGTGTTTCCAGATGAGTTACCAGGTATGCCGCCTGACCGTGATATTGAATTTATCATTGAGTTGTTACTTGGTACTGCACCTATAGCTAAACGTCCATATAGAATGGGAGTTAAAGAATTAGAAGAACTTAAGAAACAAACCAAAGAACTGTCAGAAAAAGGTTTCATTCGTCCTAGTTCTTCACCTTGGGGAGCCCCGGTTATTTTTGTTGATAAGAAGGATGGTAGTCAAAGGATGTGTGTTGATTATCGGTCACTGAATGAGGTCACCATTAAGAACAAGTATCCGTTGCCTAGAATTGATGACTTATTTGATCAGTTGAGAGGTGCTTGTGTGTTTTCCAAGATTGATCTCCGTTCAGGTTATCATCAGTTGAAGATTCGTGACTCTGACATACCTAAGACTGCATTCACTACTCGGTATGGACTGTATGAGTATACGGTAATGTCCTTTGGTTTGACTAATGCACCTGCCTACTTCATGTATCTGATGAACAAGGTATTCATGGAATTCTTGGATAAGTTTGTTGTGGTGTTCATTGATGATATCTTGATCTACTCCAAGAATGAAGAAGAGCATGCCGAGCATCTGAGATTGGTTTTGCAGAAGCTCAGAGAAAACAAGCTGTATGCCAAGCGAAGTAAGTGCGAGTTCTGGCTGAGAGAAGTTGCTTTTCTAGGACATATTGTGTCCAATGGTGGAATTTCTGTAGACCCAAGCAAGGTGGCAGACGTGTTGAATTGGAAGCCGCCAACTGATGTGACTGGCATTCATAGTTTTCTTGGTTTAGCTGGTTACTACCGAAGGTTCATTGAAGGATTCTCCAAGCTTGCGAAACCAATGACTTCGTTGCTAGAGAAGAATGCCAAGTTTGTGTGGTCTGAGAAGTGCCAAGCTAGTTTTGAAGAATTGAAGAAGAGATTGACAACAGCGCCAGTGTTGGTTTTGCCGGACCTAAGTAAGAAGTTCTCTATCTATTGTGATGCTTCCCGCCTAGGTCTTGGTTGTGTTCTCATGCAAGAGGGAAGAGTCGTAGCATATGCATCGAGACAGCTGAGGAAGCATGAGTTGAATTACCCTACTCATGACTTGGAGCTAGCAGCTGTGGTGCATGCTCTGAAGCTATGGAGGCATTATCTGATTGGTCATAAGTGTGACATCTATACAGATCATAAGAGCTTGAGGTATATCTTCACCCAGTCAGAGTTGAATTTGAGGCAACGTCGTTGGTTGGAATTGATAAAGGATTATGATTTGAAAGTGCACTATCATCCTGGCAAAGCAAATGTTGTAGCAGATCCTCTTAGTAGAAAGAGTTATGCTAATGAGATTCGAGCAACCAACATACCCGCAGAGTTGTGTGCAGAGATGGAGCGTCTCAACTTGGGAATTGTGATCAATGCTGTTGAGATGGAGGTTGAACCCACACTAGAGCAAGAGATACGAAAGGCTCAGTTGGAAGATGATGACGAGGAATAGGGTCACGTGCTACACTCAAGTTGGCCGTGAAGGATGAATCGCTTCCGCATCTTCTAAAGCTTCTCTGAATGTTGATTCCGCCAATGTGGCGATGTAATAAATGTTTATGTAAGACTTAATTACCGTTGTATGGATCCTGGTGACAACTGAGATATGGGTAATTTCATGGATTGTCCCAAGCAATCTGTTGAATTACAATTCGAGCCTGTGGATTTTCCTTCGCGGAAATCGAGGTCGTTTCATCATGTCAGAGGCACGGAAATATCAATGCAACAGATGCTATGCCACTCACCAACAATCTCCAGATCGAGCTCTTTGATGTCTGGGGAATTGATTACATGGGACCATTTGTGAAATCAAGAAATTGTGAATACATTCTGGTGGCAGTTGACTATGTATCCATGTGGGTAGAAGCTATGCCATGCATGAATGCCGATTCCAAACATTAAAAGAAGATGTTCGAAGAGATTATATTTCCAAGGTTTGGAACACCAAGGATGGTCATTAGTGACGGACGGACACTCTTCACTGATAAGAAGTTTCACCGATACTTGCAAGCTCATGGCATCCGTCACAATGTTGCTACACCATACCATCCTCAGACAAGTGGCCAGGCAGAAACATCAAACAAACAAATCAAGAATATTCTATAGAAAACAGTAAATGAGATGGGTACTGCATGGAAGGACCGATTACCCGAAGCACTTTGGGCATATCGGACCGCATACAAGACACCTTTGGGTATGTCACCTTACCAGCTAGTATATAGTAAGACCTATCATTTACCAGTGGAGTTAGAGTATAAATCTCACTGGGCTATTAAGAGATGGAACATGAACTTTGAAGCCACTGGAGAAAAAAGAAAGATGCAACTATCAGAATTAGAAGAATGGAGAGAAAAGGCTTATCACAATTCAAAGATCTATAAAGAAAGAACAAAAAGATGGCATGACAAGAGGATCAAGAAAAAAGAGTTTGCACCAGGAGATAAGGTATTACTTTTTAATTCCAGGTTTAAATTATTCGGGCTTGAAAAACACGAAGCAAATGGGAAGGACCATTTATGGTTGTGAATGCGTCGCCACGTGGAGCGGTAACTCTACAATCACACGAAGGTACGTTATTTAAGGTAAATGGTCACCGACTTAAATTATTTTTAGAACCATTTAATTTAGAAGTTGTTGATGGGCTGGACTTTGTCCAATTACCCACTTTTTAGTCCCGTCATTATCCGTTACGAAAAATTATCGCGCATCGCAACTAACAGGAAGTAGGAAGAGTCTAGAGGCTTCACGAGCTCGGCCAGCCAGGAAAGACACCTGGTGGGGCCGGCCGGCGCCCTAGTGGGGCCGGGCGGCCCCCCTGTCCCCTCTCATCCCGACTCAAGTTTCATTTTCTTTCTCTCTCTTTCCTAAGCACAATCCCATAGATGCCCGAAGCGTACGGATAATCTTTCGTACGAATCCTATAGAACCTAGATTTCATCTTATCCTGTCTCCTGAAAACCCATATAAATACGCACGTATACCATCCTCAGATTGCATCCCATCATCATTGCCTTCCTCTCCTCCAAAGAAACTCTCTAGTTTAGATCTAGTAGCAATGACAAGCAAAGCGGTCAGTCGGCGCTAACTCCGGCAAGATCCAAGGCGACGAACTCGTGCAGCCGAAGCCCCTTGCCATCTTGTCGTCGAAGCACCTCGCCGTTGTGCCACCTGAAGCATCTTGCTACGGTACCCCAGCAGTTCGAGCAAGTCTACTACACGCATGCTCAGCCTGCTCTGCCATCGCCACCTGAGAGACTTGCTGCTAGAAGATGGTACCAGTGGGAACCAGATCCCTATTCCCCGAGGCACCCCACTTCTTTCACCTAGTGATAATGAGCGACTCCTATCGGTCACGACCGACAAGAACGGAACGCTGGTATGTGCGAAGTACACCACTGCTCGCCCTGCCATCCAAGGAGTTCGTGCACGTCCAGGCCAAGTCCGCGACACCGAGTTCATACCACCTCCACCCAAGAGACAACGGGCTACATCTACATCAGCACTAGAGAAAGTCTCTAGACAGCCCCCGCTCTCTCTACGCATCCTTAATGAGAAGATGGAAGCTCTCTCTAACACCATTAGGGGTATAGAGAGGAATGAAGACTTAAGGAGCAAGATTACGAGCGACATGACTAAGCAGATAGAAGTCAATGTCAAGTTAATTCACAATCTCAAATGCAAAAAAGATCAGCTGAAAGAAGAGATTGGTAATCTTAAGGAAGAAATTAGGAAGCTCGCAAAGAAAGGGCAGCTTTAAGTTGCCCTCGTTATCTATGTAATAAGGCACAAGTGTGTTAGGTTTAATTATATTATCAAGTGTGCTAGGTTTGATTTATAATATTAAGTGTGTTAGGTAAGCCTATTGAGCTAGAGCAGTCGTTAGCTCAGTCAGTTATCAGAGTTATCTAGTATTATTAATAAATAAAGTGCCTTATTCTTTTTATCAATATTAATGTTTTAGTTTACTCTACTCTCTATATTTTTGGTACGCATGTTGTCTCCACATGTTGCGCAGAAAAGTATGCAGGAAAATAAGTGTGGGGTAGGCACATCGCGACTATGGAAAACAATTCGCTCGGGAAAATCATGTAATTCGGAAGACAATCGAACCAGGACCTCGCTCACCGAAGTGGACCTCGTGGGGCCATAGAGGCGCGCCGCCCGGTGCCCTACCTGGGCTGGCCGGACCCCTCTACATCCTCAACATCCCCTTCTCGGTCATCGTTAGGTTTGATCCTCATATAATTTAATTGCATATGTTTCGATTTCCGTTTCGATCCGAATTAAAAATTTACATGCTAGATTACTTTTAAAAAGAGAAGAAGAAGATTGTTTAATTTATAGCTTAAGAATAAATTATATAATACTTTTCTAGAAATTATGTTACTATTGGAAACTATTTATAGGGACCCCATGATTGCTTAAGTCATTGTGAAACATGATATAGTTGAATAATGAGAACTCAATCCCTGATGTTTGGTCTTTGGAGATTTTATTTTCGAAAATTTAAATGATTAGTTATACCTCTCCTTTGTAGTAAAAATATTGTCCTACTAGAGCCATATATAGGATAGAAGCCTGCTACATATAATGCTTGTCTTTGTATTGAGTTTGGTCAACCTTTGTAACCCTTTGAAGAAATTTGTCATATTTTCGAATCAAGTGCCAATTCCACATAAGCATTACTCTAATCCGGAGTAATAGTGAGTCATTTTATTGAAAATGTTGCTCTCCTACACTGGGAGAAAACACCAAAAATAGTATAGTTACCAAATAATTGCTCATGTTTTGTTAAAGTCTCTCAACTACTAAATTTAAAAGAGGTATGAGCTATGCAAAAGAAGAAGCGAGTATAAAAATGGACAAGTGTCCGAAAAAATTAAAACAATAGGTACTTAGATGCTCGCCTCCCTTGAAAAAAAGAAAGAAGAAAAAAAAGAAAAAGAGATAGCTCATACTCTCTGATTAAGCTCAGTTGTATAAAAGAGAGACTTATTTTCTCAAGGAGCAAGGTAGAATTAGGTTCCACCATATTCCACCAAATAAAGCTTGATTCGATTATATGCCTCATTTCTCTATGGATTCATTGTTTGACTTTACAATAAATACAATGCAAGTATGTTTTCACATTTTACCTACCTGAAATCCACATAAGCTTTTTAGAAGTAGGATATAGAAGGCAATCTCATTAATGCCTTGGTAAGGATACAAAAATACTAGATATATCAATGATTCGAGGCTACTACAAAAGGAGAAGGTAAAATTAAGTTTATTTGCAAAAAAATTACATACTCTCCAATTGACTAAACTAAAAGAAGAGAGTGATCTGTTTTCAAGCTATTCTGTTCTTCAACTACTCAAAGATTCATGGTAGACACTTTGAATTCCATAGTACATGCATGACTAGACTAGTTTTATATAATGTACTCTCAAGTTATGTTTTAAATGCTCCATTCTCTCTAAGAATCTTACATCTTAAAACCAACCTTTTTCTCGGGATGAGCAAAAGCCTAAGTGTGGGGGTAATTGTTGACACCTGTTATCATCCAAATTTTATTATCAATTATCCCTGCACTAAACATGAATATCCAGTAGAATAGGGTTATTACTGACAGATTCCACGAGTTTTGGTGAATTGTCTATTTCCCAGGGGATTTTCTAGAAAAGCATAAAAAAGGGCTAAAGAGCATAATTATCACGAAACTTAACGGCCAAGGAAACATCATCACGAGAACACTAGAAGCATCTGGGACACACCCGAAGCACCGGAGCCTGAAACCCCACAGGGTGGGGCCGGCCGGCGCCCCCTTGGGTTTTCCCCGAGCCGCCTTCTGGAGTCTTCTACCACCGCCTATTAGAAGTCATTTGAGCCCTTGTTTCAAGTCGGTTTGATCCTACGGCATACATGAATCCCTCCGGGCTATAAATAAAGGGGCAGACCCCCCTGGAGGAGAGCCAGATCTAGAGATGAAGGCTCTGAAGCATTAGATAGATATTCACTAGATCTAGCCTAGCAATCAAGAGAGAGAGATTAGAGAGATAGAGTAGATAAGTAGAGATTCGAAGGAGTCCCGGCCTGTCGGAGCTTCTTCGTAGTTGTGTTCGTCTGGATTTAGCTCTCTTGCCCAGAGTTGCGTTCTGAGGTACTTTTGTATTCAACATCCTGATTTAAATAAGCATTTGTTCTTATTTGTTCTTAAGTTTATTACTCTATTTGAGTGCTTTGATCTTGGTAGCTCCTTGTTTAAAGTAGTAGTTTGTAGTGTAGACGTGGTGTCTGGGCTATAATTACTTGTGAATGTCCCCTGATTGGTCGGATAGTAGTAGATCGCGTAGGTGACAGCTGCGTTGAGTCCTCTGTAGTCCACTTCCCGTTGATAGGATTGATAGGTGTATAAGTGTCTGGTAGGAGGGAACTCTGATTTCGCCTCTTATTCATGTCACTGCCCGATTAGAACGATATTATTCAAAGTTTACCGGTTGTCGGATCTAGATAATCATTTGTTAATCTTCTCATTCTTGATATTTTCTGGATTGGTTGTGTTATCGGGTTAAGAGCCAATAGACTTAGTCAATATCACCTACTGTTCCTTTGGGTTCGATATTAAAATCGGGATTGTCTAGTGAAGTGCTACATCGGGTGTTTTATCTGTGCGCTTGCGGATACCTTGATAATAATAATCTTTAATAGAGTGCAGTTAATTTATACCAATAGAGAGTCTTGATGAGCAACTGTATTTGTTGGTTAGGGAACCATTGTGGCATATTCTCACTTATAAAGGGTATGAGACAAATGGAAATACATTTTACACAGTGGCCCAAGTTAAAAGGAGCACCAACCAAAACAGTGGTGTCTGCGTAGATGCCACTGATCCAAACGGGGAATAAGCAAACATATTATGGCCGTATATAGGACATATGGGAACTAGACTATGGACCTAATTTTAAGGTACCTTTGTTTCGGTGTCAATGGGTGAAAGGGACCAACGGCGGGTAACAGTCGACAATGAGTATGGAATGACGTCTGTGGATCTCAACAATATTGGGTACAAGGACGAACCATTTGTCCTTGCCAAGGATGTCACTTAGGTGTTCTATGTCAAGGATATGTCTACGAAACCAAAGAGAGGGAGAAACGACAACTCAATCAACGAGCCAAAGCGTCACATTATTCTTTTAGGAAAAAAACATTGTGGGAATCGAGGATCAGTCAGACCTATCAGATAATTATGAAAAGGATGACTGAATTCCGCCGTTCATAGTGAATAAGGACCCAAGCATCGCGCTAAATAATGAAGACAATCCATGGTTACGGCACGATCATGATCAAGGAACATATCTCAAGAAGGTCTTCACTGCTGTTGTGGCTTGATGTAATTTTATATGTTTCATGATGTCTGACGACTATTTTGGACAATAAGCACTCAAAAACAAATTTCAAACGTTGAAATGATGCAAAAACAAATATCATATCGAAATCCAATAGTTTCAAAATATTTAAACTAAAAATATATTTTTGCATTAATGAAATAGTGATTATTTTCTAATAAAAATGGGTATATACAAGAATAAATAAAATACTTTTACATTTAAGATTTGTCATAGTTGTAGTAAAGGAAAAGAAAAATAAAGATTATTTTTATGAAAAAATATTCTAAGTAATTAATTTATTATGCAATTATTACATTAAATCATATTTATAACAAATTAAACAAATGGTGAAGGCTGAATTGACAACTGACGGGAACTGGGAAAAAATCATCTTTACTCCCGGTTGGAGGTCCCAAAACAGTAGTCCAGTCGAGCGGGAAGGGACCCTTACTTCCGGTTGAGACCTTTACTCCTGGTTCTTATTACCAACCGGGAGTAAAGCTGTTTTACTTCCGGTTGATGGTACACCAGCCAGGAGTAAAGGTGCCCCGCCTATAAAAGACACAGTGTCCCTCCTCCTCCATCTCCACGCCACCGTCAGTTTCCAGACTTAGCAGCAGAGCAGGGAGATCGTCGTCGCCGCCGATCCGCGCCTCCGCCCTCGCCACCGCCGTGTGCCTCCACCACCGCGGTGCTACGCCGCCACAGCCGTGCACCTCCGCTACCGCCGTGATTCGCACCACGCCGAGCTGCCCTCGCACGGCCTCGCGCGCCGCGCCACCGCGCCGCGCCGCTCTGCTCGCCGCCGGCCTCAATCGACGGTCCCGGCCCCGATCCGCCGCCGGCCTCAATCGACGCCCCCGGCCCCGGACTACTTGACCCCACGTGCGCGCGGCTGCGCCCACGTACGGCCGCCCACCACCGCCACTCTCGCCCCGGCCGCCGCCGCTTGCGCCCGTGCAGCGCACCACCGTCCCCGCGCCGCTAACCTCGGCGCGGTCCCGGCCCCGGCCCTGCCCTCGACCCCGCACGCCGAGGTGAGGCGCGCTGCCGGCCAAGAGAAAAAAAAATTAAAATGTAAAATTGTGATATAGGTATATATATATATGTTAAATTGAAACATATATATGAAATATTGTGAAATTGATAAATGTATATGTTAAGTTTGAAATTAGTATATGTATATAAAATATTGTGAAATTGATATAAGTGTGATATATATTTTCATATCTCAATTTAGTATATGTATATATTTCAATTTCAAATATATGTATATATATAATGTATATGCATGATTTATATAAATGATGATATGTATAGGTTTTAGGGTTAGGGTTTGTGTATCTCAATTTTTCTTTTCATGTGTCTCAATTCATATATATATATATATATATATCAATATTTCGTATATATATGTATCTCAATTTTAATTTCGTATATATCTCAATTTCATATATAGTCCCGATAGCCGATCCTAATCAAAACATGGACGATGTCATGATGAATATGATCGCTGGAGGTCAATACGACGAAGTTGATAACCAGCAGACAGAAGATGACATGACACAATACTTGAACCTTCACGATGAGCAAGAGATTGTCAGCGAGGTATAAATAAATGAAATACATATGTGTATACATATATATAAACATGTGAAATATATGAAATTATCAGTGATAAGCAATATACTTATTGAACTATTTTTTTATAAATCCATAGCCCTCTGGATCGACAACGACGACGAAGAGTCAAAATGTACGAGGCCCGGCAAAGCCGTTGGAGGGCCGCTTCGTAATCTCTGATTTCAACAGAGAGACAGGAGAACCACTTGAACCAAACGTCAAGAAGTTTGTTTATCATTGTGGGTACCTTGTAAGGGACAGGCTCCCCATCAGTGCTCGAGAGTGGAAACAGAAGAAAGACGCTCCTCATATCAGTTATGTCTCCGATCTTGACAAGAATTTGATTTGGAATGATATCATGGCACATTTCACACTTGAAAGAGCCGATGATGCTTTGAAAGAGCTAGTGAGGAGTTGGGCTATGAAGAAGATGGCAACACAATTCCAAACTTGGAAGAAAAAGTTATATAATGATTATGTGAAGAAGAACTTGATACCAGATTTCAATGCTCCGGGCCAAGTTTCAAAGTTGAGGCCATATTGGGATGAGTTCGTACAGCTCAAGACCTCAGAAGAAGGTGAAAAATGGGTGTGGAGGAACCAACAGAATGCCCGGCAGAAGACATACCACCATCGCATGGGATCCTGTGGCTACAACAGTGCCGTCCCCAAGTGGGAGAAGATGGAAGCAGATGTAGTTGCCAAGGGGCTCGTGCCGGCTTCACTCCATTGGCCAGACCGTGCTAAGAATTGGTTTTTCGCACATGGTGGCAGGCTGGACCTAGAGACTGGGCAGGTAGTGTATGGCGAACAAATCCAAAGGGCAACAGAA
Organism: Eremochloa ophiuroides; assembly: GCA_038502445.1. NCBI lineage: Eukaryota > Viridiplantae > Streptophyta > Magnoliopsida > Poales > Poaceae > Eremochloa > Eremochloa ophiuroides. Next base: position 39,783,614 of record JAHLJS010000008.1, on the reverse strand, counting down.
AGGTTACTTTTTGCGTTAGATGCTTCCGGTAGCGGTGCATTCAAGCCCGACAGAGATAAAGATGAATTAACGTATGCCCTAGAAAGTGCTGAGCATGGTCGGCGAACAAGTGGCAAAGGTGCTATCCCATGGTCGCATGGTTTTCCTGAGGATAGAGGAACGTACAGAAGCCGCCAGAGAAAGAAGGACGAGGAGAACGAGAGGCTCCGCCGTCTGGAGGAGTTTGTGTTACAGTCACAAGAACGGAAAAAGAAAATCCAAGAAGAAATACAGGAGATCAAACGACAATTGAGCACCCAGAGACAGTCTACATCAGTGATGGGACCTAGGGTAAACATTAGCCCCCCTGATCAGATGAAAAGCAGTTGTGCTTCCACGGACATGCCAGCTCAAGGAGATGCAGGGCTTCGCTTTCCCGTGGATGATGTCACACAACATATGACAGCATGTGAGTTGCACATTCCAAAGGACAATGCCACAGTCCTATTGGCTACAGCTGTTGTTTCCCCTGTCGTCACTGAGCAGGTAATCCATGGGCAACCAATCCAACCTGGATATGCTAAGGTGTCGGTGGATAGGGTACTCTCTAGATTCAGCGATGTGCCTCTTGACATTCCCGGAGGTGATGGGGAGAAGACTTTAGGAGTGGTAGAGTATGCATTTATTCAATGGCGCAAGCGCTACATCGTCATTCCTGGGGCATCGCCTTCTCCGCTCCCTCCCCGGAGGTACGTACATGAGAAATAATTAAGTAATAATTAATCTTGTCAGATTCTCACATTCGTTTATTTGCTATACTGATCACCCAGGTTGGAGGGGCAGCTAAGTCCAATTGTTCGTTCACCAGACTACCACAGTGCTCCAAGGAGGTCTCCAACTCCTTAGCCCCCTCCGCCAAGGTCTTCGACGACTTAGGCACCTCCACCACCCCCAGCGAGGTCTCCGACGCCTCAGGCACCCCCACCACCCCCACCGAGGTCTCCGATGCCTCAGGCACCTCCGCCACCCCCAAGGAGGTCTCCGACTCCTCTGCCGCCTCCGCCACAACCGGCTCCGCCCCCTCCAATGTCCAAAAAAATATCCACTAAGAAGGTGCGAACGAAGTCCTCGTCCCGACCGAAGAAGAAGAATTCAAAAACTATCCCTCAAAAATTGCCTTCTGCCATGACTGAAGAGCAAAAAAGTGAGGAGGCAAGAAAAGAGGTTGTTGATTACTTTGAGAAAATGAAACAACAAAGATTAGCATTGAAGGCAAACCCGCCCAAGCCATACTTTTACATGCATCCAAATGCACTGAGGCAAAAGGTGGATGAAAAAGCTAGAATGTTGCGTGAAGGTCGTAAGCCCTCGCCGCCATCAGACTATGACCGAACCCTCATCAAAACTATTGAGAAGTCGAAGAAAAAGACAGCAGGGAAAGATGTTCCACAACTTGGAGAAGAATCGAAGCAGATTGAACCCCTAGTTGTAAGTGAACCATATGGTTCAAACGAATCATACATGGAGACCGTGCCTTCAAGTATCAATTTAGATGACCTTGGTGACTTCATGCTATCTACCGGTCTCAATTTTCAGCAACTCTTCCAAAGTGGACACATCGAGAGTGCAAAAGTTGTTGATACCTGGAGAAAATATGAACATGCAAGCCACTCTACAACCCTAAGAAATATGCAGAACTAGGAACACAAATGTACTTGTTGAACAAGTGGTACCTAGATGCGTGTGCCAGGAAAGAGAATTACATATTGGTCAAAATTCGCAACGAGCACTTCTTCCGTGGCGATGATACCATGTTCATTGAATTCAGTGAATTACACCAGCTATGCCAACAGGACTCGCTCGACAAGTCACTCTTAAGCTGCTATTGTCTGTAAGTCATTATAGCACTGCGCCTGTTATTATATTGTCTATATAATTATATATCCTAGCTCACACTACATATATGTTCTTCGATATATATTTGCAGATATGAGATGGGGGTCATCAAAAAAGGAAGGGACGATACCATTGGATTCATTGATCCTTATATCGTATTCAAAGACCTAGTTACTCCTAATTGAGAAGTTGAAGCTGAGGCGAATCTCAAGACGATGATAGAGAAACAAAGTAAGAAGACAACAATTCTCTTCCCGTACGGCTGCGAGTGAGTGTTATTAATTATAATGTCATTTTTTATACATGGCCCGGCCCGTAGTTTATCGAGTTATGATTATTATATTCTTCCTATGCAGCGATCACTGGATCTTGATGGTCATCAAGCTATCCACCAGTCAGTTGTTGATCTTTGACTCTATGAAAAAGGAGCTGTGACGATACCAACTAATGATTGATATGATCCAACGGTAATCTAATTTCACTCGATCTTCCTAAACTCCACTATATGTTTATACATACATGCTCTCTCTTTAATTGGATATATTGGACAGTGTTTGGACAGAATTCATTTCAAAACATCGTCCTGAGTGAAAAGCGCCGCTGCAAATAGTCACACCCGTAGTAAGTAGCACTTTGCTATATGTAGTGTCTAACATCTTCATTTGTCATAGTTCAAATTACTAGATGACGAGAGAATTCTTTTCTCGTATATATAGTGGTGTCTGCAGCAGCAGCCGGAGAACAACCTATGTGGATACTATGTGTGCGAGTTCCTCAAGGTGCACTCTAACAGAACTGTTGAGAGGATCAAAGTAAGTTGCAAAATATATTTAGTGGTATACATGATTATCATATATATATATATATATATATATATATATATATATATATATATATATATATATATATATATATATATATATATATATGCATACTAATATATGTTTTTTCTCAATTTAACTCAAATTGAAGACTGATTGGTTGAGGCAGAAGATCCTAAATCAGCACAACGTCAAAGCCATCCAAGAGACAATAGCAGGCTTTATTAATGATCAAGTCTTAAATCCCAATGGAGAGCACTACTCCGATACCAACTTGTCACACCCAATTTTAAGGATAAAATGGGATGTATAATCTTATGTGCGCCCAGAGATCAGTCACACACATAAGCCAACAAATTGCATAAATTGTATCATAACCAATGTTTAATACATAGCGAATAATATCAAAGTCATTACACAGCGGAAAATAAAGATAACTCTCGCGGTAGCTCCATAGCACAGGGACGTCGACTGGTGAAGCACAAGTCTAGTAATCCTCTGGGTAGTCCTCATCACTATCACCATCTGTTACCCATCCAGGATTTTTAACCAAGTAATGAAAAATAAATAAGCGTAAGTACATGTCGTACTCAACAAGACTAGCATGGGTTCATGAGGCTCAAAAGGTTGACACGGTTTAACAGCAGGTTGCTTTTAATTATTCATCTTTTATGCAGTTAAACAGCAACAAGTTAATATGCCCATTCTCATGATCATAGTAAACATAATTAATGAGTAGCAATAAATAGATAAGCAACAAGTAAACATCACCCCAAAAGAATAACTACTCCATAAGACGTCCAAGGCTGCTCTTGACCGTGAGCTCGGCTAATATATTAGTTTTACACTCTGCAGAGGTTGTGCACTTTCACTATGAGCCGTGATTCCCATCTGCTCGGGTTAATTACTCCCATAACACTACCAAGGTGAGAGAGCAGGGTTTCACTATGAAGCCTTTCAAAGGTTCGTCTAACATGTTAGGGCCGCGAGGTTTCCTCGGCAAGCAGATGTAGAGCCCCCCTTCCATATGGCACAAGGTCACGCAGGTTATACACATATGGACAGAGGCCGCACTATACCCGAGTCGTCTAAGCCCCTCTTGCGCCTTTCGGTAACCTCTAACAAGCTAGAAAAGGTCCTTATACTGAGCTAAAACCAGAGCCATATAGCCCTCATAGTTGCACTGTCAATCCCGGTGTCATACTTACAGATCATTATCAAAGGTGAAGGATTTTGAGCATCACAAAATTATGCTCGAATCCCCTAGTTCCATGTTGCTAAAAAGGCATCTTATAATCATATTGCATAATCAATTAATCAAGTTCACATGATCATGATATCAATAACGCACTAGCATCAATTACCACATGCATAATCCCATAGGTCGCAAGGAACAGGATAACAAAACTAGGAAGTAACTATGGTTAACAAGGAAGACACATGCAAATGCAATTATTTATTTGGTGAATAGGACAACAAGGATGATCCATGCTAATACTTGCCTTGATTAGCAAACTCCTGGTGATCCGGGTTGTTGCAGTACTGATCTTGATCACCCACGTAAAGCTGACCGTCTATACTCGATCCATCATAACAACACACACGCATACAGGGGCAATCATGCATACAAACAAGAGTTTTCATTAGAACAGTACACCAACAGAGAGAAAATAAATTGAAAAGGTTATAAAACAAATCTACACGTTGCTACGATCACATCGATATCAAGTTTGCGCAAATCAGATTTAAAACGAGGAAGATATGAATTTTACAAGATTTATAATAGAATAATAATAGATTAAATATAATCTCAAATTTTAAAAGTTAATAACATATGAAATAGTGTTACTAACTGGTAGATCATCAAATTACGAATCCAACGCAATTTGAATCGTTCAAATCGGAACTAAAACGTGGAAATTATAAATGAAACAATTTTGAATTCAAATCTGAAAACATATTTTCATATATACCGAAAATAAATACGCCTTCAAACGTAATCTACTGAACACGCCAAGGGCTGCGAGCTAAGCATTAAAAACTGAAGGGGGTTATTCACAAAACGCCGGCCGAATCGGTATGGGCTGCTCTTCGGCCGTCCGATTCAAAATCGGCGGATCAGATTAACAGAGAGGACGGGTGGCGGTGCTCTCGGCCGGAAAACAGAGGCCGACCGAAGAAGGTGAACTCGGCCTTCGGTGCATGAAATAGGTCGGGAAGGGTACCCATAGATCGGGAAGAGCATCACAAGCTCACCTAGGGTAATGGGAAGGTCGGAAATCGACTCGGAGATAGCTCGCGGCGTGATCCGGCGGACGGTGGATCTCTGCAACGGCGGCGGAGGCGTGTCAGTGCACAAATCAAAAGGGGAAAGTGCTTGGGAACTGCACGAGATCACAGCGAAACTCCTCAAAGGCTTACCGAGAGGAATTGGTGGCGAATCGAGCCAATTTCTCGCGGCGGCGGCTACTCGGTTCTCGCGGGAGCTCGGCAATGGCGGCGAGAAGAGGCGGCTAGGGTTAGATGACGGCTACGGGGGGGTGTAGCGCTACTTAAATACTCCCGAGGTGTGAGACAATCTCGGAGATTGAAACAAACTCGAAAAGCGGAGAAATCGGCTTCGACCGTTTCTTCTCTGCTACGGACTCTCGGTGCGGCGACGAACTCGGCTTCGGCCGTTTTCTTTCTTGCCCGCGTCGGACTCTCGGCGAGCAGCAGAGGGAAACAGGGGAGGGGCTGTTCTGTGGGTCCACAGGTCGGTAGCACCGAGCGCTGGGGTCGGGCTGGCAGTCGCGGCAGAGGGACGCTTCGCGCGCGTTCGGCCGCGGTGGATGAACACGGCAGCGGCGTCTCTGTTCGCGCGGCGGGGGAGGTGGAGAAGGAAAGGCTGACCCGTGGGTCCCACTCGTCAGTCAGATGGGGTAAGGGGAAGGGAGGGAGCAGGTCGGCCGAGCTGTCCTCGAGCCATCCGACCTGGATCTGCTGGGGCCAGGGAGTGGAAAACAGGCCAAGCTGCTGCTCGGACCAGAAAGGAGAGGGGAAGGGCTCTGCTCTAATAAATTTTTTTTCCATTTTTCAAAAGGATTTTCAAATTGGGTTTTGAAATATTTGAGAGATTCAAATAATCTACAACAGTACAAAGAAAAAATGCTCCAGCATGAATGCATCATACATGTGTATGACCTAGGTTTGATTTTATATTTGAGAAAAATTATTATTTCCCTATATTAGAATGATCAACTAATTACATAATTAAATAAATTCCCACTATTTAAAAGAATGCAATTTTTTCGGGTGTTACAATTCTACCCCCCCCTTAAAAATAATCTCGTCCTCGAGATTCAGTTGGTGCTTACTCAAACAACTCCGGGTACTTTTCTCTGAGATCTTCCTCTCTTTCCCAAGTAGCTTCTTCCTCAGAGTACCGATGCCACTGCACCTTGCACATCTTTATAACTCGACTTCTTGTAACTCTTTCTGCGGTTTCCAAAATTTTCACTGGATGTTCCTCATAGGTGAGACCCTTCTTGAAAACTATTTCCTCAACAGGAACCTGCTCTTCCGGTACTCTCAAACACTTTCTCAACTGAGATATGTGGAACACATCATGCACACCGGACAAGCTTTCCGAAAGTTCTAGCTGATATGCCACTTCTCCACGTCTCTCTAGGATCTTGAAAGGACCAATATACCTCGGTGCCAACTTTCCTTTGCTGTTAAACCTTTTCACACTTCTCATCGGGGACACCTTAAGGTATACATAGTCTCCTACATTAAAAGCTAGTTCTCTTCTCCGTGTATCCACATAGCTCTTCTGTCTAGATTGTGCTATTCTCAAGTTCTCTCTTATTGTCTGGACTTGCTCCTCTGCGTCTCTCAACACATCCGGTCCAAACACTTGACTTTCTCCAGTTTGATTCCAAAACAAGGGTGTCCTGCACTTGCGTCCATACAATGCTTCGAAGGGTGCCATCTTGAGACTTTTCTGGTAACTATTATTATAAGAGAACTCCGCATACGGCAGACTCTTATCCCAACTTGTTCCATACTGTAAAGCACAAGCTCTCAACATATCTTCCAAAATCTGATTAATCCGTTCAGTTTGACCGTCGGTTTGAGGATGATATGCAGAACTGAAATTTAGCTTAGTACCTAGAGACTCATGTATCTTTTGCCAGAAATGTGAGATGAATTGAGTGCCCCTATCAGACACAATTTTCTTTGGAACTCCATGCAGACACACTATTCTCTCCATATACAACTCTGCTAGTTTAGGACCTCCATAAGTGGTCTTGACTGGAAGGAAATGAGCTACTTTAGTCAGTCAATCCACAATTACCCAGATTGAATCATAACCTCTCTGAGTACGTGGCAATCCAACTATGAAGTCCATACCAACTTCTTCCCACTTCCACTCAGGTATCTTTAGTGGTTGTAGTAATCCTGCAGGTCTCTGGTGTTCAGTTTTAACTCTCTGACAGGTATCACATATAGCCACATATTCTGCTACATCACGCTTCAGTCCAACCCACCAATATTTTTCCTTCAGATCCAAATACATCTTGGTACTTCCTGGGTGTATAGAATATGCTGACTCATGAGCTTCACGCAGTATAGCGTCTCGGATGGATTTCACTTCAGGTACACAGAGTCTCTTCCCAAACCATAAGGTTCCATTCTCATCTAGCCTGAATCCGGGTGATTTTCCAACCACAATGTTCTCTGCTATTTCTTTGAGCTTCTCATCTTCCAACTGAGCCTTTCGTATCTCTTGCTCTAGTGTGGGTTCAACCTCCATCTCAACAGCATTGATCACAATTCCCAAGTTGAGACGCTCCATCTCTGCACACAACTCTGCGGGTACGTTGGTTGCTCGAATCTCATTAGCATAACTCTTTCTACTAAGAGCATCTGCTACAACATTTGCTTTGCCAGGATGATAGTGCACTTCCAAATCATAATCCTTTATCAATTCCAACCAACGACGTTGCCTCAAATTCAACTCTGACTGGGTGAAGATATACCTCAAGCTCTTATGATCTGTATAGATGTCACACTTATGACCAGTAAGATAATGTCTCCAAATCTTCAAAGAGTGAACCACAGCTGCTAGCTCCAAATCATGAGTAGGATAATTCAACTCATGCTTCCTCAACTGTCTCGATGCATATGCTACGACTCTTCCTTCTTGCATGAGAACACAACCAAGACCTAGGTGGGAAGCATCACAATAGATAGAGAACTTCTTACTTAGGTCCGGCAAAACCAACACTGGCGCTGTTGTCAATCTCTTCTTCAATTCTTCAAAACTAGCTTGACACTTCTCAGACCGCACAAACTTGGCATTCTTCTCTAGCAAGGAAGTCATTGGCTTCGCAAGCTTGGAGAATCCTTCAATGAACCTTCGGTAGTAACCAGCTAAACCAAGAAAACTATGAATGCCAGTTACATCAGTTGGCGGCTTCCAATTCAACACGTCTGCCACCTTGCTTGGGTCTACAGAAATTCCACCATTGGACACAATATGTCCTAGAAAAGCAACTTCTCTCAACCAGAACTCGCACTTACTTCGCTTGGCATACAGCTTGTTTTCTCTGAGCTTCTGCAAAACCAATGTCAGATGTTCGGCATGCTCTTCTTCATTCTTGGAGTAGATCAAGATATCATCAATGAACACCACAACAAACTTATCCAAGAATTCCATGAATACCTTGTTCATCAGATACATGAAGTAGGCAGGTGCATTAGTCAAACCAAAGGACATTACCGTATACTCATATAGTCCATACCGAGTAGTGAATGCAGTCTTAGGTATGTCAGAGTCACGAATCTTCAACTGATGATAACCTGAACGGAGATCAATCTTGGAAAACACACAAGCACCTCTCAACTGATCAAATAAGTCATCAATTCTAGGCAACGGATACTTGTTCTTAATGGTGACCTCATTCAGTGACGGATAATCAACACACATCCTTTGACTACCATCTTTCTTATCAACAAAAATAACCGGGGCTCCCCAAGGTGAAGAACTAGGACGAATGAAACCTTTTTCTGACAGTTCTTTGATTTGTTTCTTAAGTTCTTCTAATTCTTTAACTCCCATTCTATATGGTCGTTTAGCTATAGGTGCAGTACCAGGTAACAACTCAATGATAAATTCAATGTCACGGTCAGGCGGCATACCTGGTAACTCATCTGGAAACACATCTTCAAACTCATCCACCACTGAGTTATCCGGCTGCACTTCTTCTCTGAGCTGATGTACTGTGGCTTTCTGTTGAGCTTGCAAAACAACCTCAACTCTGACCTCATCTCCCTTCTGGGTAGTGATAGTCACGACCTTCTCCTTGCACTTTATATTGATGTCGTTCTTCATCGTCCAATCCATACCCAGGATAAGATCAATTCCGGCAGTATTTAGAACAGTAGGGGTTATCTCAAATTCTACCTCCCTTAATGAGACAGTAATCGGGAGACACTGAAGAGTAGCTTTCATAACACCACCCGGAGAAGAAACCATAATAGGATGTTTCATGACACTAAGGGGAATACCATGCTTTCTAACAAATGTGTGCGAAATGAAAGTATGCGAAGCACCAGAGTCAAAAAGAACTGTAACGGGGATGGAGTCGATATTGAACATACCCGTCATGACCTCTGGAGTCTCCTGTGCCGTATCAACCGACACATGGTTCACCTTCCCAGTGTGAGGTGGCACTCTCTGCTGGTTGTTCTGCTTCTGGGAGGCTTGGGGATTCTGCTTCTCAGGACAATTGTAGGACAAGTGTCCTTCCTTGCCATAGCGGAAACACTTGTTGGGGCCACCATTCTTCACTGGGATGTTGTTGGGAGCAGTCAGTTGTGGCGCCTGGTTACTACCTTATTGCTGGTACTGGGAACGCTGCTAGTTCTGGGAACATTGTTGATTCTGGAAATTGTTCTTGAATCCAGACTGTCCCTGGAAACGTTGTTGCTGCTGAGGCTGCTGCTGGTTGTTACGGAAGTGGCTGTTGCTTCCAGACGACTGCCCTTGAAACTTCCTCTTCTTCTTCTTCTCATCTATCTCACGGCGCTTGCTCTCGATGATCAAAGCTTTGTCCACCAACTGTTGGAAGTTGGCGAAAGCGTGGGAGAGCAACTGGTACTGGAGATGATCGTTCGGTCCTTCCAAGAAGAGCTCTTGCTTCTTGGCATCATCTTCAACCTCTTTTGGAGCATACCGCGACAATTGGATGAACTTGTCACGGTACTCGGCAACTAGCATACCTCCCTGCTTCAGAGAAAGAAACTCCTTCTTCTTCAGCTTCATCAACCCTGCAGGCACATGATGATTGCGGAACCCCTCACGGAATTGCCGCCAAGAGATGGGGTCGGCACGTCCAAAACGGAAAGACTCCCACCAATCCAGAGCAGCTCCCTGCAACTGCCCAGATGCATAGAGAACCTTCTCGACGTCGTTGCACTGGGCGATCTCCAGCTGCCTTTCTATCGCACGCAGCCAATCATCAGCTTGGAGAGGATCACTGGAATGATCGAAGGTGGGCGGGCGTCCCTTCAAGAATTCGCTTCTCTTGTCATGGGGTGGTGGAGGTGGATTCCCGTTTCCATTGCTTCGCTGCAGCAGTTGAATGTTCTGGGCCATCTGCTGCATCAGCTGTGTTTGCATCATCATCAGTTGCTCCATATTAGGCTGTGGCGGAGGTGGTGGTGGGTTAGCATTTTCTTCAGAGGTACCATCACCCCTTGGGTTCCTCCTGGTGTGAGCCATCTACTGTTCAAATCATTGAAGTGAGGTTTAGAATTCTTTTCCATTGAAATAACACTTAAACGACTAGAACAGGAAATTCTGGGCGCGATCCAACAACGGCAGAGTAGAAAAACAGTCATATCTAGAGTTCCCGAAGTCAAACAGAGACATGCTATACATGGTTGGAAAGCATGCGAAAAACTCTACAACTTTTATTCAGACCATCTCTCTCGATTCTGTCGTTAAGTTTATCTAAAACAGATTTGATTCGAAACTATTTCAGAGTAACAGACAGCGCAGGAACTTTGACTTATGATATTTGTTTCTCCCAAACCGTAACTGATATTGAGATGATTCTTGCGGCCAAAGAAAACTAAAGAGGTCTAGTTTTTCACAAAATTTTCTCATGATTTTTGGTCGTATATAATTAAATAGGAAAAAAATTACTAAGGCAGAGAGGTCTGAAAAACAGCACTGCTGGAAACTGAGATAATCAACCCAAACTATTATGCATTAATTCAAACCTATATAGAGAGATTTGCGGACATGCCCACAATCTCAGCACTCATTACAAACTCCAAATCAAGCATTGTTCATAAGGAAAAGCAATCTACCACAAAAGTTCACAAGACACGAACTAGACTCGACTTGACTCAACTTGCGCTACTAGCGTCTTTTGCTACTAACTGGGGGTAACTCCTCTAGGGGTCGATGTCGGTGTGGGTGTGAGCATCTCCATGGTCTCCTCGGTTCCTTGGCGGCGATCCAACTGGACACCTTGGTGATGGCGGAGGGGGTCCAACACCGAGTTGCCTGTTTAACCCATCCACTGCCCGGCTGAGCTTGTAGTTAGCTTCAGTCCTGGTGTTCAGCTCATCCAGTGTCTGGTCCAGAAAAGTATTGGTCTGAGCCAAACATTCCAAGGCAGCGTGGAGTCGGGCGTTCACTTCTCCAAGTGGACCGGCAATACTGCAGTTAGCTTGGCCACTCTGACGGTGGGGAAGGTAGCGGTGCATCTCCCACTTGATGATGTCCCAATTCTCATGGCGGTGCACCATAAGAGCTTGTCATGCGGCACCCTTGATGGCGGCAGCTTTGGAGAGTCGAATGGAGACAGCATAGTGAATGTTCTTCACCTGGCTTCCCTCCTTGATGTACACCCTCGTCTCATAGTAGGCGGCGTAGTCAGGGTGCTTCCAGTACTCCGTCTTGTACAGCACCGAGGCGTTGGGGTAGAAGCGGCGCACCAAGTCGAGGAGCAGCGGGTGGTAGTAGTCATCACCATGATGATCATAGTGAATCATTCCCACCCAGGGTTTTCCACCTTGGTCTCCATCATCATCGCCATCGTCTTCGGGGTCGTCAGAGTCATCCGAGTTGCCTCCATCATCTCCGTCGTCAGGGTCGCCAGCACAATCTTGATCACCCTGCGGCTCCACCTTCTCGGGGTCATCTTTCTGAGGGTCCTCCATAGGTACGTCTTCAGAGCTGTCTTCCAAGGGCTCTTCACTGGGCTCCTCTGCGGGCACCTCCTGCTGGGGCTCCTCCACTGGTACGTCTTCCACGGGTACCTCTGGTCGCGGTACACGTCCGCCAGAGATGAAGCACTGCAGGTACCTCTTAGGTGGCATGACACGCTTGCGAGCAGTGCGCTTAAGGTTGGCCATCTACAAGAATTAAGATTAAGTCAAAATTTTTGCAATGGACAAGGGTAGGATATCAGCAAAAACTTGTAACAAATTAATATAACAAGTAAAAAGAGATAATAAAGCTAAGGGCTATCCAGTGCTAACTAGGCTTGCGTCCTACAGTCAACACGGCTCCGATACCAATTTTGTCACACCCAATTTTAAGGATAAAATGGGATGTATAATCTTATGTGTGCCCAGAGATCAGTCATACACATAAGCCAACAAATTGCATAAATTGTATCATAACCAATGTTTAATACATAGCGAATAATATCAAAGTCATTACACAGCGAAAAATAAAGATAACTCTCACGGTAGCTCCATAGCAAAGTGAAACATCCTCGATTTTCCACGAAGGGAAAATCCACAGAATGAGATATAATGTGATAAAACCAAAGATTGATCTTATCGCATTATCATATATCAGTTGATATAAAAGTCATACATCGAGAATACTTACAAAATATTACATCAACTGAGTGGACACCTATTACAGGGTTAATCTAGCGGAAGCATATCTAGTCTTCATCAGAGTTGGCGGAATATGTTGTCGAGTGGAGGCTCCTCCTCCACGGGTATCATCAGAGTCAATCTTGGCGCAGCATAGTCTTCATCTCCTGAACCAAACTTGAGCATAGGCACGAGACCGTCTAATCTTTCGTATCTCACTATCTCTGTTAGTCAGGTAATCTGCACACCGCCAGATATGTGCAGGCCATGGTCAGCACCGATGAGCTTTAGTGGAAAAGAGAAAACAAGGGATCTGGCGATCCTAATATTTGGCTGTGGTTTGCATCCTAAGCGTATGCAAGGTAGTATCCAGTAGTAAATATTATAATAGTTCGTCAAGTTTTAACCCATATCACCCATCCATCAGTCCATCCCAAAATCCATCAACCCACCCATACACCACCTCACACACACACCTCACGCTCAGTCGACAGGCCCAACTCCCTCTCGGGTCCTGTCTCAACGGCACACTGCCACACCGGGCACACTGCCGGACAATCATCAACCAGGGGAGAAAAGAATACACCACTCCTAATAGTGGTTGCAGAAACATTAGGAAAGGTCCATAGCCGACGGGTCGGCATATGTATCGATCGATCAACCATACACTCTGCAGAGGTTTTACTACTCACAAGATTAGCCATCATCGATGCTGTACAATCATCTAGGCAAAATTCCGGGTGCTTGCTTGCCTAGGTCGATGCCACCCTGCCACTCAGCCCTGGGACATTCCGGATCCAACACCATCACACTGAGACTGGGAGACGCAGTACCGGGCCCCATCAGTGGTACTGCGCATCTAGAACGGTACGGGAATCTGCCATCCGTCACCGTCCACCCTTGTCACCTCTCAACCTAGCAGTAGTGGCACCGCCCTACCAAGTAGTCCAGCCGTCTCCCGCCCATCAGAAGCGAGTGAGTAGCAAGGGAATCCAGATGTTTCCGGTCACTAGTCAGATCCTAGGTTGTGACCAAGCAGGCATCTCCACTTAGGGGATACTCTCCCCGCGCCATCACGGCACCTCCGTTCACGGGACTTCAATGCACATCCCGGAACCACCTCATAAGTCATTACCCGCCACAGGTATCTCTCGTGGGGATGCCCAGGTTGCACCCCCGGCATGACTTGCTTACATAGCTCGTCGTTTATCCCACTTGGTCGACTCGACCCTCACCACACACCCAAGACACACGCAGCACGCTCACATACCACCAGTCCGGCATCCCAAGCCAAACCATTCCCAGGGGTTCACCACCAGCATCACATCATAGATACAATGCGAGTGGAGTTAATAGATAAATATAGTGATGTAACATGCAAGCAACAGGTAGATAGAAATATGTATAAAAGAGCGTGAGCGCGAAGCTGGGTGGTATAGTAGAGTGGTTGCAAGCGGGGTAGTAACGGCTTAGGTAGTAACATGCATCATATACTAGCAAAGGAGTAAATATAAAGCGCTAGCAGTTCTAGATTTGCAATGTCTAATAGGATTCTCTAAAAGAAGGTGCTGCCATGACACCTGCGTTGTCGAGGAAGTAGTGGTATGAGCACTCCTCAGTTAGTGTAGTCGTTCTGCTGGATCACCTCCTCCAGGGTGACTCCATTCTGCGGGTCCTTGCGCCGTCCACGTTCTCTTCCAGCGGGTCTCGATCCGATCGTCGCTAATCCGGAAACGGCTACTCCGCGAAGCAATACTAGGCAATAAAACACCCAATTCACCAAAGACGACGGGATGCGGGGAGACCCATTAACCGCAAAGAAATAATAAAAGGTACACGGCTTAGCCCTCTCGGCGTATGTCCGATTTCATCAGGCCAAAGAAACAAGAGTGGTGGTTTGCTAAGCACAAGCATAAGTCACAGCCAAGCCAATATGGCTTTATAATAAATGGTTTTAGGCCAAAGCTTATCCATAGCAAACACCACGGCACACGATCTTCCGATCCGTACGCCACGGGGAAGACGGGGATCGGAGGACGGCCGATCAGCAGGAAAGAATGAGGAATTTCCAACAATAAATGTTGCACAAAATAGTGCGAGTGTTTAATCCACATGTAGGGTACCAAGGCTGTGATTCAAACGGGTACAATCATACATGTGCTTAAACACCAAGAATTCAAGAGAGAGCGAGGGGAGAGGGAGGAGCTAGCTAGGCATGTCCATATCATATTCTCGGTCGCATCTTTAGTGAAGATGGTTTTAAGTAGTCGATCGGATCGACTCACATAGGTCCGAGATCTTGATATAGACCATAGCTTTACTAACTAAAAAGGGTTAGTCCGATCTTTGATCCAATCGCCACGAACAAGACGGGATCGAACAGAGCGGGCTATATGGAAATGAAGAGCGAGGAACATAATAACATGGTGGTCAACTTCTTCCAACACACACGCCATGGCATAGACGTGGCATCAGAAGAGAGCGACACACCGGAGAATACAAGTGCACAAACCACTCATAGGGTACCACGACCTGGGTGCACTGGCACTAGGTCATTACTCGGATTCATAGCGATGCGGTTGTCACCGCAAGAATCAGAGGAATGCGACGGTCGCGTAGGGTACGAGCATACGAGGGTTGGGCACGAAAAGCTAGAGAGCAGCATCGTGAGGTTGAGTTACATTCGCTATTACGGCCATGGCGAGACGAATCCCGCGGTCGCAATATCCAAATGAAGTACGATCCCACAACCGGCACGAAGGCACGGCACACAGATAAACAACTCAACAACCAGCAATAAGAACCAATGACGTGACTCAAAAGACTCATTATAAAACAGCGGAGTAGCACAATTCCATAGCATTATGATAGATGGATCCTGTATTACAGATTTAGATAAAGACAAATCGTGAGGACATGGTACAGCAGATAGAGTATAAGGATAGGGTACAACAGATATAGACATATCATAAGGATAGGATACAGTATGATGGATAGATGTACAAGGAGTAAGAGCAGGGGTCCAATAGTCCGGCGTCGTATATCACGTTGGCTTTCCAACCGTCCAACATTATCTATGGGGCCTCACGAGGTGGCAACAGGGCTATGGCACAAGGTCGGACAGGGCCAGTGTCAAAGGAAAAGTAGCGAGGCTTGCTTCTACACGTCCCGGCTCCACTGGGCCAGCTGTTGGTACCTTCTGGCCTGCTATGGCTTGCTTCGGCTGGTCGCGGCTAGTCGTGGCCTACTGCTGGCTGGTCATGGCTGGCTGTGGCCTGCTGCTGGCTGGTCGCGGCTGGCCACGGCAGGCCGGGCGGGGCTGGTGACTGGCCGAACGAGGCTGTGGCTGGCCGGAGGTGGCGTCAAGTGGCCGGGAGGCGGCGGAGCATGGCCGGGTTCCAACGGTGTGCACGGTAGCTAAGGTGAAGCTTGGACGGGGCGTCGGTGCGCGTCGGGGCAATCAGGCAAGACTTCCAGTGACCTTCTCCTTTCTCGATCGGCGTCCATCGTGTCCTTCGGCGACATGAGCAGAGTGACGGCAGTCTCGGAGTCCAAAGGCATAAGGTAATTCCGGAATGCGATCAAGGTGGTGGTTTGGGTAGTCCTCGGCCACGCCGGCGTTCTTGGAACGCCGGTGGTTCGATTTGGCTAAATGGGTCTCGTGTCGTGTGTGCGCGTGTCCTGAGCCGGGAGAGGCTCGGCCTACGCGTCCCTGAGGTGGGACGCCATGGCTCATATGGCGGGTCCGGTCACGGTGACGGTGCTCACCATAGGGGTGAAGATCGTGGCTCACCGTGGGCTTGTGGACGGCAGATCGCTCACGACGGCGGGGCCGAGATGGCTCGACGTGGAGGAAGAAGGGATCGAGCTCTCCGTGATGGTCGGGCTGGCCGGAAGGTAGTGGTACGCGTCAGAAGATGGTGGTGCGCGACCGGCTTTCCTGCAACATATGGAACACGGCACGAAGGCCGGTCTCAGCTCAATAGTGCTGGAAACAGACTTAGGGAAAACAAGGGCTTGGCTCTTGACGCTCACCACTAACAGAGGAACTCCGGCGAGAGAGGAGATGGCAAGGACAGTGCTACAAGATGGTTGCTCTCCTGCACAGTGAGGAATCAGCGGCGCGAAGGCCGAAATCAGTTGCAAGCATCCACATGGAGCGGTTTGTGTGGGAGCTTGGTCTGTGGTGGCTCACCGGTGGTAACAGAAGCAGCGAGGTGTAGAGGTTGGGTCCGAGGCGGCTGTCAACCTGGTGAAGCATCAGTGAACATGGCGTCGTGAGGGGGCTTTGGCGAGATGCCGAGGTACTGCTCGGGAAGGCGGTTGCCGGTGATGCTGCTTCGACGGGGAGGTCGCAACGCAGAGTGCAGGCGACCTCGCAGCGACGTCGGTGGTGTGCGTCGGTGGCGTGGTCACGGGCGTCGCCGCGACGTAGGAGCTCTGGCGGAGCAGCGTGCCATCGTGGCGTCTCTGGCAGGTACATGGCCGCTGGTGGCTTGGCGTCGCCGTGGCAGTGGAGCTCGCCGTGGTGGCGGTGTGGACGTCGTCGCAGCGGGGCTCCGGCGTGCACGAGGCGAGGCGACGCGGCTCGACGGAGTGGCTCCAGGCGGATGGCGGTCGTGGCCGCGGCACGGCGAACGCGGCGCGCGGCGTACGCGGTCGGCTGCAGCGTCGGAGTGTGGACATCGTGAGCGGAGATGGCTAGGCTCGGGAGGTGCGGCTGCGTGGCTGCGGTCGGCGGGAGCAAACCGCGCGGCAGCGTGCAGCGAGGCAGCGGCGGCGGCGGCGGCTGCTCGGGGAAGATGAACAGGGGCGCGGCGCTTCGGTCTTCTTATACGGGTGGTCGCCTAGGGCTTCGGGCATGGACGGCGGGATGCCTCGGTGTCCGTACCGCGGGGCACGTGGCTGGCATCCGGCGGAGAAGGCAAGGCAGGGCGCGGGTTCGAGCGTGCTGCTCCTGGCGGCGGCGGCGGCTTCCAGGGAGAGGGCGTGCTGCCCTGCTGGGGTTTCCCAGGGGCGCAACCGAGTGGGCTGGCTGGGCTGGTTGGGCCGAGCGTGGAGCGCGCATGCGTGGGCCGGTGAGGGCGAGTGGGCTGCTGCTACGCTGCACAGAGGGCACTCAGCGCTGACTACGGAAGGAAAAACGGGAGCCTGTGCGTGTACGAGCTTATGACGGAGTAGTTCGTATCCAAACGCTGAAGCTTGCATGGTCTCATTTCGTGGGGCAACGAACACAAAGGGAGCTGGACTTCAACTAGCTTGTATACGTGTATGCTATGGATTTGGAAGGTGCTCACGTGATTAGTGGTGCAGTACAGGAGCATGCATGGTTTATATTTTGCACCCAGTTAACTTGCCCAGGCAAGGCCACCAACCTTTGGTGTGTGCCGAGAGGAGATTTGCCCAAGCTACAGGAGCATGCAGCTGAGAAGGGTGCTACAAGTGCAAGCACAAGATGGTTAGCAAATGGAATTAGGAATGAGTGGCTCTGTTGGCTAGGAGACTTTGCATAGAATTCATAAAGGAATTTTTGGAGGGAGGGGAAAAAGGAAAAGGATTTTCCTTTTACTGTCAAGAGGAATTTAAGGGAATTACATAGAGATTTGAGACCGTCCCGCAAGGGATGAAAGGAAATTGCTATGGACTTGTGCGCTCCGACGCAAAACAAAACTCGACGCCGAAAACCGACTCACAATACGGACACATATCTACAAACAATACTATATGAATGCAACGAATTATTAGTGGTTTAATTGCCGTTCATCTAGTAACTACATGCTTCTCACAATTACAGGAAATTTTTTTAAAAAGTTCGTATTTTTGGTTTACCGAGAACCCGGGTTGTTACAGTCCACCCCCCTTACAGGAATCTCGTCCTCGAGATTTAAGGTGTTAGTTGTCAGCGGCATACCGATGCAAGTTTGCAAGTAAAGCTTTTGAAGAAGGGTTTTGATAAAACAGTTTTTCATGAAATCCTTTTTAATAAGTTAAATGGGAGAAGCCATTTATACAACTTATTATTATTTATTTATTTTTATAGAAGATCTTTTTCAGTCATTTTATGAATCAAATTAGGGTAGGAGGTAAGTTTTAATGACAATAACTTTTATTTTGAAAACAAATCTCTGTTGAAATCGTTTGTGGTGTTTTGGAAACTGAATAGCTCGTAAATTTGTAAGGCTCTTTCGAAAGCTTTTGAATTTTTAGGTTTTTATAAACCCTTTTTGAAAACACCGTTTCAAACGAAAATAGGTTTTTTTTTTCAAAATTTGAAAACACACGCGGAAGACTTTGAATGTCGTTTTTCCAAAAATATATTTTTCTAAAAGAACCTTTGGGATATAGTTTTCGTAAGTACTTTGCTTTTTAAAAGAGCCGTTCAAAGGTTAAGATCTTTCCCCTAAGGTTTCTTTGAAAAATCACGCATAAGGCTTTGAACGTTTGAAATGCTTTGAAATGAAATAAATTTTTCTGTTTGAAAGGTTTTAAGCAAGGGAGACTCGCATTTGTAAATGTTTGAAACGAACAAAGCGGTTTTTGAGAAGGGTTTGAACCTTTTTAAATCAAATAGGTTTCACAAACTCGATTTTTCCTTTGCAATCCGATTTTTTTAATAGAGTCTGACTTGGAAATTCAATCGTACCCAGGTACCCTTTGGGGGCGGTCACGATCATGCCACGTTACCTGTATACGCCCGGCGGCAAGCCATGTGGATGCATCACACATGGGGCCCCAAGTTTCGTAGCGGCACCGTAGGTCGGGAACGACTTATCCCATCGAGGTACTAGGATCGGTTTGATATTCCAAGCTAGAGGGGAAAAAGAAGGAACCTTTGAGAAATCCTTTTTAAACAATTTGGAGATTTTTCTTTTAAAACCTATTTTTAAATTCTTTTTATTTCACAAACTTGTGGAAGAAGGGCTACAACCCAAAATTTCGAAATCAACACAAAATTGTTTGAAATTGGTGGTACCCCTTTTTTTTGTCTTTTGAAACTTTGAGATACTGGTGATTTTTTGAAAGAAAGGATTTATAAGTTAAACCATTTTATAATCCTTTTTGCAATGGACTTTTGGTCAAGGTACTTTAAAGTGGCGGTATGCGTAGTTTATTTTGAGGAAAATGTTTCGCAATTGCCAAAAGTCATTCAAGCGTGGTCGTTTTGGAAACTTGTTTGGAAATTGGAAACTTGTTTTGAAAACTTGCTTGGAACCGGGAAAATATGAAAAGAGTTTTGAAATTGATGCAAGTTTCGGAAAGCAAAAATATTTTGAACGACTTATTTTCCGAAACGGTTTTCAAACCTTAGTTCAGATTTTAAATCAAAGCATCACTTCCTTTTGTTTACTTTAAATAAAACCAATTTTTGAAAAAAAATGAGTTGGAAATCATTTCTTATTTTTGAAAACCACGGCTTTTGCAATTAAATTGGTTTTCGAAACCCGTCCTTTAAAAGCAGGTTGTGAAAACTTATTTAGGTTTTGCTAAATTCTTTTCACAAGAGTTGAGAATACCTTCTTTTTTTTTCACAAATATAAATCTGGTTTCCATCTATTTGGAAAAAGAAAGTTTACTTGGAAATAAAGTGGAGCTTTCGTGAAATTAAAAGCTTTTAAACAAAATTTGAGCCGTTGATTTTCATGTTTCGGAACCATTTTGTCAAAAAATTAAAACTTTTGTCTTTTGGAAGAAATTTTGTACACCCTTTGAAAGACAACGGGTTTTCAATTCATTTGTAAGTAGTTTTTTTTTTTTTGAACACCCGACTGGTAGAGTAAATAACCGAAGTTGTTTTCTTTTGAATGTTCAGAAAGTTTTGAAATCGGTTTTATTGTGAAATGCAGTTGCTTATAAATAGAAAACGAATCTTTTCATTCCAATAGTAGGGAGGCAATTTTGAAAATGCATGGAGTTGAAAATCTGAAATCAATTTTCGAAATGGAGTGGTAAAGATATGCTGCTTTGGTCTTGTATTCCCAACTGGTGGTCAGGGTTGCTCGTTCGAGCGTATAGCGGTCTTGGTTTTCAGCCAGCCAGGTTTCGATCCTGGGACCTGTGGGTTATTGGCAGTTCCTGGAGTCTCACTTATATAAAATAATTCTATAGCCTACACTCAGGCAATATAAACGCAAAGAAGCATAAGAAGCAAAAAGATCCAAGCAATCAGGCAGCATTACAACTCCTACATGCATAGTGTTGACTTAAGGCGACTCCTGAGCCTTTTTAGTCTTACACATTTATCGATCTAACGTGGTCAACAAAAAGGAAGTCCATTTTCTAGGGATCAACCTTTAGAATAGGGAAGATTAGTTAGCGAAAGAATTCAAGGTGGGGAAGAGTGATCAAGTGTTAGCATTAAAACTCAAGGCGGAGGGGAAAAGTGTATTCGCAAATAATTTTTAGACAGATTTGTTGGCTCAAAAACTAGCATCTGGTCCTAATGGTCTCATCCTAAGGTCAAGTATGGCTCTGATACCAACTGAAACATCCTCGATTTTCCACGAAGGGAAAATCCACAGAATGAGATATAATGTGATAAAACCAAAGATTGATCTTATCGCATTATCATATATCAGTTGATATAAAAGTCATACATCGAGAATACTTACAAAATATTACATCAACTGAGTGGACACCTATTACAGGGTTAATCTAGCGGAAGCATATCTAGTCTTCATCAGAGTTGGCGGAATATGTTGTCGAGTGGAGGCTCCTCCTCCACGGGTATCATCAGAGTCAATCTTGGCGCAGCATAGTCTTCATCTCCTGAACCAAACTTGAGCATAGGCACGAGACCGTCTAATCTTTCGTATCTCACTATCTCTGTTAGTCAGGTAATCTGCACACCGCCAGATATGTGCAGGCCATGGTCAGCACCGATGAGCTTTAGTGGAAAAGAGAAAACAAGGGATCTGGCGATCCTAATATTTGGCTGTGGTTTGCATCCTAAGCGTATGCAAGGTAGTATCCAGTAGTAAATATTATAATAGTTCGTCAAGTTTTAACCCATATCACCCATCCATCAGTCCATCCCAAAATCCATCAACCCACCCATACACCACCTCACACACACACCTCACGCTCAGTCGACAGGCCCAACTCCCTCTCGGGTCCTGTCTCAACGGCACACTGCCACACCGGGCACACTGCCGGACAATCATCAACCAGGGGAGAAAAGAATACACCACTCCTAATAGTGGTTGCAGAAACATTAGGAAAGGTCCATAGCCGACGGGTCGGCATATGTATCGATCGATCAACCATACACTCTGCAGAGGTTTTACTACTCACAAGATTAGCCATCATCGATGCTGTACAATCATCTAGGCAAAATTCCGGGTGCTTGCTTGCCTAGGTCGATGCCACCCTGCCACTCAGCCCTGGGACATTCCGGATCCAACACCATCACACTGAGACTGGGAGACGCAGTACCGGGCCCCATCAGTGGTACTGCGCATCTAGAACGGTACGGGAATCTGCCATCCGTCACCGTCCACCCTTGTCACCTCTCAACCTAGCAGTAGTGGCACCGCCCTACCAAGTAGTCCAGCCGTCTCCCGCCCATCAGAAGCGAGTGAGTAGCAAGGGAATCTAGATGTTTCCGGTCACTAGTCAGATCCTAGGTTGTGACCAAGCAGGCATCTCCACTTAGGGGATACTCTCCCCGCGCCATCACGGCACCTCCGTTCACGGGACTTCAATGCACATCCCGGAACCACCTCATAAGTCATTACCCGCCACAGGTATCTCTCGTGGGGATGCCCAGGTTGCACCCCCGGCATGACTTGCTTACATAGCTCGTCGTTTATCCCACTTGGTCGACTCGACCCTCACCACACACCCAAGACACACGCAGCACGCTCACATACCACCAGTCCGGCATCCCAAGCCAAACCATTCCCAGGGGTTCACCACCAGCATCACATCATAGATACAATGCGAGTGGAGTTAATAGATAAATATAGTGATGTAACATGCAAGCAACAGGTAGATAGAAATATGTATAAAAGAGCGTGAGCGCGAAGCTGGGTGGTATAGTAGAGTGGTTGCAAGCGGGGTAGTAACGGCTTAGGTAGTAACATGCATCATATACTAGCAAAGGAGTAAATATAAAGCGCTAGCAGTTCTAGATTTGCAATGTCTAATAGGATTCTCTAAAAGAAGGTGCTGCCATGACACCTGCGTTGTCGAGGAAGTAGTGGTATGAGCACTCCTCAGTTAGTGTAGTCGTTCTGCTGGATCACCTCCTCCAGGGTGACTCCATTCTGCGGGTCCTTGCGCCGTCCACGTTCTCTTCCAGCGGGTCTCGATCCGATCGTCGCTAATCCGGAAACGGCTACTCCGCGAAGCAATACTAGGCAATAAAACACCCAATTCACCAAAGACGACGGGATGCGGGGAGACCCATTAACCGCAAAGAAATAATAAAAGGTACACGGCTTAGCCCTCTCGGCGTATGTCCGATTTCATCAGGCCAAAGAAACAAGAGTGGTGGTTTGCTAAGCACAAGCATAAGTCACAGCCAAGCCAATATGGCTTTATAATAAATGGTTTTAGGCCAAAGCTTATCCATAGCAAACACCACGGCACACGATCTTCCGATCCGTACGCCACGGGGAAGACGGGGATCGGAGGACGGCCGATCAGCAGGAAAGAACGAGGAATTTCCAACAATAAATGTTGCACAAAATAGTGCGAGTGTTTAATCCACATGTAGGGTACCAAGGCTGTGATTCAAACGGGTACAATCATACATGTGCTTAAACACCAAGAATTCAAGAGAGAGCGAGGGGAGAGGGAGGAGCTAGCTAGGCATGTCCATATCATATTCTCGGTCGCATCTTTAGTGAAGATGGTTTTAAGTAGTCGATCGGATCGACTCACATAGGTCCGAGATCTTGATATAGACCATAGCTTTACTAACTAAAAAGGGTTAGTCCGATCTTTGATCCAATCGCCACGAACAAGACGGGATCGAACAGAGCGGGCTATATGGAAATGAAGAGCGAGGAACATAATAACATGGTGGTCAACTTCTTCCAACACACACGCCATGGCATAGACGTGGCATCAGAAGAGAGCGACACACCGGAGAATACAAGTGCACAAACCACTCATAGGGTACCACGACCTGGGTGCACTGGCACTAGGTCATTACTCGGATTCATAGCGATGCGGTTGTCACCGCAAGAATCAGAGGAATGCGACGGTCGCGTAGGGTACGAGCATACGAGGGTTGGGCACGAAAAGCTAGAGAGCAGCATCGTGAGGTTGAGTTACATTCGCTATTACGGCCATGGCGAGACGAATCCCGCGGTCGCAATATCCAAATGAAGTACGATCCCACAACCGGCACGAAGGCACGGCACACAGATAAACAACTCAACAACCAGCAATAAGAACCAATGACGTGACTCAAAAGACTCATTATAAAACAGCGGAGTAGCACAATTCCATAGCATTATGATAGATGGATCCTGTATTACAGATTTAGATAAAGACAAATCGTGAGGACATGGTACAGCAGATAGAGTATAAGGATAGGGTACAACAGATATAGACATATCGTAAGGATAGGATACAGTATGATGGATAGATGTACAAGGAGTAAGAGCAGGGGTCCAATAGTCCGGCGTCGTATATCACGTTGGCTTTCCAACCGTCCAACATTATCTATGGGGCCTCACGAGGTGGCAACAGGGCTATGGCACAAGGTCGGACAGGGCCAGTGTCAAAGGAAAAGTAGCGAGGCTTGCTTCTACACGTCCCGGCTCCACTGGGCCAGCTGTTGGTACCTTCTGGCCTGCTATGGCTTGCTTCGGCTGGTCGCGGCTAGTCGTGGCCTACTGCTGGCTGGTCATGGCTGGCTGTGGCCTGCTGCTGGCTGGTCGCGGCTGGCCACGGCTGGCCGGGCGGGGCTGGTGACTGGCCGAACGAGGCTGTGGCTGGCCGGAGGTGGCGTCAAGTGGCCGGGAGGCGGCGGAGCATGGCCGGGTTCCAACGGTGTGCACGGTAGCTAAGGTGAAGCTTGGACGGGGCGTCGGTGCGCGTCGGGGCAATCAGGCAAGACTTCCAGTGACCTTCTCCTTTCTCGATCGGCGTCCATCGTGTCCTTCGGCGACATGAGCAGAGTGACGGCAGTCTCGGAGTCCAAAGGCATAAGGTAATTCCGGAATGCGATCAAGGTGGTGGTTTGGGTAGTCCTCGGCCACGCCGGCGTTCTTGGAACGCCGGTGGTTCGATTTGGCTAAATGGGTCTCGTGTCGTGTGTGCGCGTGTCCTGAGCCGGGGGAGGCTCGGCCTACGCGTCCCTGAGGTGGGACGCCATGGCTCATATGGCGGGTCCGGTCACGGTGACGGTGCTCACCATAGGGGTGAAGATCGTGGCTCACCGTGGGCTTGTGGACGGCAGATCGCTCACGACGGCGGGGCCGAGATGGCTCGACGTGGAGGAAGAAGGGATCGAGCTCTCCGTGATGGTCGGGCTGGCCGGAAGGTAGTGGTACGCGTCAGAAGATGGTGGTGCGCGACCGGCTTTCCTGCAACATATGGAACACGGCACGAAGGCCGGTCTCAGCTCAATAGTGCTGGAAACAGACTTAGGGAAAACAAGGGCTTGGCTCTTGACGCTCACCACTAACAGAGGAACTCCGGCGAGAGAGGAGATGGCAAGGACAGTGCTGCAAGATGGTTGCTCTCCTGCACAGTGAGGAATCAGCGGCGCGAAGGCCGAAATCAGTTGCAAGCATCCACATGGAGCGGTTTGTGTGGGAGCTTGGTCTGTGGTGGCTCACCGGTGGTAACAGAAGCAGCGAGGTGTAGAGGTTGGGTCCGAGGCGGCTGTCAACCTGGTGAAGCATCAGTGAACATGGCGTCGTGAGGGGGCTTTGGCGAGATGCCGAGGTACTGCTCGGGAAGGCGGTTGCCGGTGATGCTGCTTCGACGGGGAGGTCGCAACGCAGAGTGCAGGCGACCTCGCAGCGACGTCGGTGGTGTGCGTCGGTGGCGTGGTCACGGGCGTCGCCGCGACGTAGGAGCTCTGGCGGAGCAGCGTGCCATCGTGGCGTCTCTGGCAGGTACATGGCCGCTGGTGGCTTGGCGTCGCCGTGGCAGTGGAGCTCGCCGTGGTGGCGGTGTGGACGTCGTCGCAGCGGGGCTCCGGCGTGCACGAGGCGAGGCGACGCGGCTCGACGGAGTGGCTCCAGGCGGATGGCGGTCGTGGCCGCGGCACGGCGAACGCGGCGCGCGGCGTACGCGGTCGGCTGCAGCGTCGGAGTGTGGACATCGTGAGCGGAGATGGCCAGGCTCGGGAGGTGCGGCTGCGTGGCTGCGGTCGGCGGGAGCAAACCGCGCGGCAGCGTGCAGCGAGGCAGCGGCGGCGGCGGCGGCTGCTCGGGGAAGATGAACAGGGGCGCGGCGCTTCGGTCTTCTTATACGGGTGGTCGCCTAGGGCTTCGGGCATGGACGGCGGGATGCCTCGGTGTCCGTACCGCGGGGCACGTGGCTGGCATCCGGCGGAGAAGGCAAGGCAGGGCGCGGGTTCGAGCGTGCTGCTCCTGGCGGCGGCGGCGGCTTCCAGGGAGAGGGCGTGCTGCCCTGCTGGGGTTTCCCAGGGGCGCAACCGAGTGGGCTGGCTGGGCTGGTTGGGCCGAGCGTGGAGCGCGCATGCGTGGGCCGGTGAGGGCGAGTGGGCTGCTGCTACGCTGCACAGAGGGCACTCAGCGCTGACTACGGAAGGAAAAACGGGAGCCTGTGCGTGTACGAGCTTATGACGGAGTAGTTCGTATCCAAACGCTGAAGCTTGCATGGTCTCATTTCGTGGGGCAACGAACACAAAGGGAGCTGGACTTCAACTAGCTTGTATACGTGTATGCTATGGATTTGGAAGGTGCTCACGTGATTAGTGGTGCAGTACAGGAGCATGCATGGTTTATATTTTGCACCCAGTTAACTTGCCCAGGCAAGGCCACCAACCTTTGGTGTGTGCCGAGAGGAGATTTGCCCAAGCTACAGGAGCATGCAGCTGAGAAGGGTGCTACAAGTGCAAGCACAAGATGGTTAGCAAATGGAATTAGGAATGAGTGGCTCTGTTGGCTAGGAGACTTTGCATAGAATTCATAAAGGAATTTTTGGAGGGAGGGGAAAAAGGAAAAGGATTTTCCTTTTACTGTCAAGAGGAATTTAAGGGAATTACATAGAGATTTGAGACCGTCCCGCAAGGGATGAAAGGAAATTGCTATGGACTTGTGCGCTCCGACGCAAAACAAAACTCGACGCCGAAAACCGACTCACAATACGGACACATATCTACAAACAATACTATATGAATGCAACGAATTATTAGTGGTTTAATTGCCGTTCATCTAGTAACTACATGCTTCTCACAATTACAGGAAATTTTTTTTAAAAAGTTCGTATTTTTGGTTTACCGAGAACCCGGGTTGTTACACAAAGGGACGTCGACTGGTGAAGCACAAGTCTAGTAGTCCTCTGGGTAGTCCTCATCACTATCACCATCTGTTACCCATCCGGGATTTTTAACCAAGTAATGAAAAATAAACAAGCCTAGCATGGGTTCATGAGGCTCAAAAGGTTGACACGGTTTAACAGCAGGTTGCTTTTAGTTAATCATCTTTTATGCAGTTGGATAGCAACAAGTTAATATGCCCATTCTCATGATCATAGTAAACATAATTAATGAGTAGCAATAAATAGATAAGCAACAAGCAAACATCACCCCAAAAGAATAACTACTCCATAAGGCGTCCAAGGCCGCTCTTGACCGTGAGCTCGGCTAATATATTAGTTTTACACTCTGCAGAGGTTGTGCACTTTCACTATGAGCCGTGATTCCCATCTGCTCGGGTTAATTACTCCCATAACACTACCAAGGTGAGAGAGCAGGGTTTCACTATGAAGCCTTTCAAAGGTTCGTCTAACATGTTAGGGCCGCGAGGTTTCCTCGGCAAGCAGATGTAGAGCCCCCCTTCCATATGGCACAAGGTCACGCAGGTTATACACATATGGACAGAGGCCGCACTATACCCGAGTCGTCTAAGCCCCTCTTGCGCCTTTCGGTAACCTCTAACAAGCTAGAAAAGGTCCTCATACTGAGCTAAAACCAGAGCCATATAGCCCTAATAGTTGCACTGTCAATCCCGGTGTCATACTTACAGATCATTATCAAAGGTGAAGGATTTTGAGCATCACAAAACTATGCTCGAATCCCCTAGTTCCATGTTGCTAAAAAGGCATCTTATAATCATATTGTATAATCAATTAATCAAGTTCACATGATCATGATATCAATAACGCACTAGCATCAATTACCACATGCATAATCCCATAGGTCGCAAGGAACAGGATAACAAAACTAGGAAGTAACTATGGTTAACAAGGAAGACACATGCAAATGCAATTATTTATTTGGTGAATAGGACAACAAGGATGATCCATGCTAATACTTGCCTTGATCAGCAAACTCCTGGTGATCCGGGTTGTCGCAGTACTGATCTTGATCACCCACGTAAAGCTCACCGTCTATACTCGATCCATCATAACAACACACACGCATACAGGGGCAATCATGCAAACAAACAAGAGTTTTCATTAGAACAGTACACCAATAGAGAGAAAATAAATTGAAAAGGTTATAAAACAAATCTACACGTTGCTACGATCACATCGATATCAAGTTTGCGCAAATCGGATTTAAAACGAGGAAGATATGAATTTTACAAGATTTATAATAGAATAATAATAGATTAAATATAATCTCGAATTTTAAAAGTTAATAACATATGAAACAGTGTTACTAACTGGTAGATCATCAAATTACGAATCCAACACAATTTGAATCGTTCAAATCGGAACTAAAACGTGGAAATTATAAATGAAACAATTTTGAATTCAAATCTGAAAACACATTTTCATATATACCGAAAATAAATACGCCTTCAAACGTAATCTACTGAACACGCTAAGCATTAAAAACTGCAGGGGGTTATTCGCAAAACGCCGGCCGAATCGGTATGGGCTGCTCTTCAGCCGTCCGATTCAAAATCGGCGGATCAGATTAACAGAGAGGAGGGGTGGCGGTGCTCTCGGCCGGAAAACAGAGGCCGACGGCGGCACCATGGCCAGAGGGCTGCCGAAGAAGGTGAACTCGGCCTTCGGTGCATGAAATAGGTCGGGAAGGGTACCCATAGATCGGGAAGAGCATCGCAAGCTCACCTAGGGTGATGGGAAGGTCGGAAATCGACTCGGAGATAGCTCGCGGCGTGATCCGGCGGACGGTGGATCTCTGCAACGGCGGCGGAGGCGTGTCAGTGCACAAATCGAAAAGGGAAAGTGCTCGGGAACTTCACGAGATCACAGCGAAACTCCTCAAAGGCTTACCGAGAGGAATTGGTGGCGAATCGAGCCAATTTCTCGCGGCGGCGGCTGCTCGGTTCTCGCGGGAGCTCGGCAATGGCGGCGAGAAGAGGCGGCTAGGGTTAGGTGACGGCTACGGGGGGGTGTAGCGCTGCTTAAATACTCCCGAGGTGTGAGACAATCTCGGAGATTGAAACAAACTCGAAAAGCGGAGAAATCGGCTTCGACCGTTTCTTCTTTGCTACGGACTCTCGGTGCGGCGACGAACTCGGCTTCGGTCGTTTTCTTTCTTGCCCGCGTCGGACTCTCGGCGAGCAGCAGAGGGAAACAGGGGAGGGGCTGTTCTGTGGGTCCATAGGTCGGTAGCACCGAGCGCTGGGGTCGGGCTGGCAGTCGCGGCAGAGGGACGCTTCGCGCGCGTTCGGCCGCGGTGGATGAACACGGCAGCGGCGTCTCTGTTCGCGCGGCGGGGGAGGTGGAGAAGGAAAGGCTGACCCGTGGGTCCACTCGTCAGTCAGATGGGGTAAGGGGAAGGGAGGGAGCAGGTCGGCCGAGCTGTCCTCGAGCCATCCGACCTGGATCTGCTGGGGCCAGGGAGTGGAAAACAGGCCAAGCTGCTGCTCGGACCAGAAAGGAGAGGGGAAGGGCTCTGCTCTAATTTTTTTTCCATTTTCCAAAAGGATTTTCAAATTGGGTTTTGAAATATTTGAGAGATTCAAATAATCTACAACAGTACAAAGAAGAAATGCTCCAGCATGAATGCATCATACATGTGTATGACCTAGGTTTGATTTTATATTTAAGAAAAATTATTATTTCTCTATATTGGAATGATCAACTAATTACATAATTAAATAAATTCCCACTATTTAAAAGAATGCAATTTTTTTCGGGTGTTACAGTTAAGGACACGGACAATCAAACGTGTGTATATTTTATGTACATTATGTGTATATTCAATCATACATGTGACATATATAGTTTCCTAACTATATAGTTGGGTTAATTATTTACATATGCATGCTTTCATTTGATACGTGTATGCATATAACATTAGCGTAGAATGCGTATTTAAATACCTATATTAAACCCAAAACCCCAAATATGAATTAAAAAGCTGAAATGAGCCAAAAAAGAAAAAATACCTTTACACCCGGTTCGTGTTACGAACCGGGACTAAAGGTTCCTGCCAGCGCGACTAGGTTGGAGGGACTTTTAGTCCCGGTCCGTGATAAGAACCGGGAGTAAAGCCCCCCTTTACTCCCGGTTGCTGAACCGGGAGTAAAGGGGGGCCTTTACTCCCGGAAACGTACTCCCGGCTAGGAAACCGGGAGCAAAGCCCCTTCCCAACTGGGAGTACAACCCGATCCTGTACTAGTGTACGGGTTATATGCTTGTTCTAGAAAAAGAAGAATGCTCTAGGGTTAGCTGGCTCGCCTGATTAGCAGTAGGGAGTAGTTAGGGGTGTTTTTGCAAAATTGTAATAAGGTGATAAGAAGGGGATGGAAGCCCCTCCTCCATCTATCCCTCTCTCACACTCTCTCATCCCCCTCCATGCTTAGGGCTAAGACACTTACTTAGGGAAAGATCCAATAATCTTTTGTTTTTGAGTGGGAATCGAGGCCCTAACCTCGTAACTCCTCCGCGATTCGAAGTTAAGTCATGTGTTCTTCGTGTTCTTCGCTTGTTTTTTGTTTCCCCCTCTCTTGTGTGCTTTGATTCGTGAGTTCTAGGTCATTTCGATCCGTTCCTTTTGCGGGCACTTGATCTTTACCATGTGGAGAGTCTTTTGACCGAGGGAAATCGCTTGATTCCAATCCTACTAGTAGATGGGGGCGATTCTTCACCATGGGCGAGTTCATGGGCGGTTTTGGGGGCGTTTCGATTTCCCGTTGATTCGGTTCGAATTGAGTTTTTGGGAGTTGATTCTTGACTGCCTTGTGACCTCTTGGCCGAAAAATCGTGGAAGTTCACCTCCATTTGATCGAGCTCTCTTCGATTTTCATTTTGGGCGATTTTGAACTCACTGTCGTTGTACAGGCTCGGACAGTCCCTGTGGTACCCCGGATAGTCTGGCCACCGGAACCGAACACAGTGGGCTGCAACAGCATGCTCGATATGCGCAGACAGTCCACGACCCCTCCCGACAGTGCGCAAGAACATTCTCGTCTCGGGTTTTTGTGGAGACATAACGTCGGACAGTCCACCTATAATTCGCAGACAATCCGCCGTGGTACATCTGACAGAGCACAGTTCAGGTCCAGTGCACTGTAGACCATCAGGTCATGCCGCCGGACAGTCCGGGCTATGACCGCGGACAGTCCACGACCTGACCCTCGGACAGTCTGCCCCTGTGCAGCAAACAGTCCGGGTCTGTGCAGACAGCACTTGTTCGTGTTGAGCTTCCACCTCTTCTCCGGTGTTTTCGAGTATCCCGCTATGCTTTTTAAGCACCCAATCACTTGTTGATTCGTGGATATCTTGTGAGAGTTTTCTTGTCTCTTAGAGGATTGTGTTTTGGGACAGTGGTCTCAACTATTTTCGCAAGAAATTTTTTAGGCTCCTATTCAACCCCCCTCCCCCCCCCCCCTCTAGGTCGTCTCTTCGATCCTTCACTGATGATGCTCTACTGGCGTTTTATGTAACCTAGACTCGATCAACATCGACTAATTATGGTAGATAACACGAGAGCTTATATTAGCAATTAAGGAACAAAATGTTTCTATCGTGATTTAAACAATTTCAAGTTAGACAACACAAGATAGAGCAAGATTGTAGGGGAAAAAAAAAGAAACTCACTCTGTTCGGCCGAGCTAAAATTCAGCTAGACTGAATTATACGACTAAATTATTCTGAAAGAAAAATATTATTTTATAGCTAAAAAGGTGAATCTAGATCAAACGAACAGAGGGACTAGTTTATATTCATACACTACTATATAGAGTGTTCTCAGGCACGCAACACGTGCATTAATCCGATTTTTCTGGACGGTCATAGTTTCTGTGTGTAAAAAAGACTTTTCTGAAGACGGGCATGGTGCCCATATGTGTAAATAGCGTTAAAAACAATAAAAATAAAACATAGGCCCAATGCCTGGCCAACTCCAGGCTCAGCACTGAGCCCGCTACGAGGAATGTTGCTGCCGGATTTTTTTCTCGCCAGTATCAAATCTGCACCCCACCGATGCCAAGCATGAGCGGCTCGCTAGGGTACTGCTAGGGCCTCCCGACGTTGCTGAAGGGCCAGACTAGCAAAATGTATATATCTAGTATAAGATAAGATAAGTATCCAAACAAACATAATTTTTTAATATACCAACACTTA
Source organism: Eremochloa ophiuroides (assembly GCA_038502445.1). Classification (NCBI taxonomy): domain Eukaryota; kingdom Viridiplantae; phylum Streptophyta; class Magnoliopsida; order Poales; family Poaceae; genus Eremochloa; species Eremochloa ophiuroides. Next base: position 39,751,329 of record JAHLJS010000008.1, on the reverse strand, counting down.
AAGAGGAAAGACGATAAAAAACTTACTGTTTTTGTTTATCCGAGCCTCACTTTATGTGTCTTCATGGCATAGAAATCATCCATAATGCATAAGCATACAACGAGTCGAGTCTATGTCTCTCATGTCTCTTATCTCAATGAGTCAATAATACAAACTTAATCGAAAATTAGCACGACAGCACGGATGATGATCAGAACAGAGCGATTTAAAATAGAAATCCTATAAATTATAAACTAATAAACTATGATGCTGTGACGTGTGTGTTGAAATTTGCAAACTGGAGACGTCTGGAGTCCTTGATGGATGCAGTGATGCTGTAAATCGGACCATGCAGTGAACACCTGGCCTGGCCGTGCAGTGAACACCTGACCGCTTCTGCTAACGCTGATTGCGTGATGCATGGACTGGACGGCTGGATCCCTGAGGTGGGGGTCACAAAACTTGCCGCATAGGGGGGGGCCCTGTTGCCCCCACCCCCGGCCACCCCACCTCCCAACCCCTACCTCGGGTGTGTTTGGTTCCATGGATGGGGCATGGATATCCTGGATACAGGGTGTTTGATTAGAGGGACAAGCTAAACTTGGATATCCATAACAGAGAATATTCTAGATAGATGCTGGATATCTTGATCCTCAGAAATCTAGCGGACGAGGATATCCACACGATGATTAACGCATTGTTTACGTGGTAATTAGAGTAGTATAATGCTGATTAACATATTTTATTTTAAATTAGTGATTATAATGATAAAATTAGTGTTTGTGCATATTAATTAGGTTATAAATAGTTGTTATTATTTATAAATAATAGATATAATTAGTCAAGTATTCTCGTCCTGTGCAATCTTATCCATCTAACCAAACAGAAAAATGACTCGTCCCATCCGTCTAACCAAACAGACAACATATATATTCATATCCTCAAATCTATGGATAACCATATCCCATCCGTCCTTATCCTCAAACCAAACAGATAATTCGGCCTCCGGCTCCGCACACATGCCGGCTGTGGGTCTGTGCCGTCGCTCGAGGAGGCGCACTAGCTGGCGCCTCGCTGTGTGCTCTGCATGGTGGCTCAGTGGCGGAAGTGTACCAGTCCGTGTGTGCCAATGAGGACCATGGTGTCACTAATTAAAGATGAAAACGGTCGAACTCGGTCGAAAAAATCCTCAATTGTTTTCTACTTTTACATTTTAAATGCGAAAACGAAAGCGAAAACGAATAAGTCGGACACGAAAACGAACATAAACTTACGTAATATCAACAATTTCGAAAACGAACAAATTCGAACGGAATTATATCGAACACGGTCGGTATACGAAAATTCAATGCGGAATACCGATCCACAATGTATAGCAATTAACAAATGTCACATGCAATGGAACAACAGTACCTCGTGAAGCCAGATGCAGCCATACAGGCATGTAACACCGTGTGAGAAGATTAGTCTCACCTGCAGTGACTCAGGGATGTGCGGCATGCCTATCTAACGAGGCCAATGAGCAATAATGCTTCACACTTACCTTTGACTAATTGCTTGGACAATAATGTTTGGCAACCAAATTCGGTTGAAACCATATTTTGAGTTCGAAATTTTCCGTATTTAAAGTAGAAAATTGTCGGAAAATGTCGAAATCGGTTTTATTTTTACGTTTAAAATACGAAAACAGAAGTGAAAACGATAAACTCGAACACAAAAAAAATGCGAATTCGATCGGGTCAAATATAGAAAACGGTGCCTGTTGGTTCGGAATATTTCCGTTCCGTTTTCATCCCTAGGTGTCACCAAGTTCTTTATGATTGACCAAGTTGACGGCCAGATGATTGATGAAAGATTCACACCTGATTCTGGTTTTGGGGGTCACCTCCTGGACCTTGAAGATAACTGAAGCAAAAATGTGTTGCGTTATTGATTCTATGCTCAAATCCGATGATCTCTGGAAGCTCCCGCGCATCCCATTGCAATACACTGTCGTCAGCATGGCTAACCCAAACATCATGTGCTATGTGTTGAGGGGAGAAAAAGGGAGGACGAACATGGTTACAAGTATGATGAGACATGGTTGTTTGCCATTGACATGCCATGTCATTATGTCGTTATATCAACAGGGAAAGGGGGAAGTCTCTCTCGATGTTGAATTTATGAAGTTTAAACACCGGTACTTCGAACCTTTCCTTCCTTCTGATGCTCCCCAAGTATCTGAAGCTGATGGCGCAAGGTAGACGGGCGATGCAATTTGGTTTTATCTGTGCATGTGTGTTTTTTCGTGCGTCAAACGAACGCCTCGTGGGTCCGCCGCTGCTGCGAACCGCGCGCCCGCCTGCGCGTCGTCTCCCTCTTGCTCCCCCGTGCGAAACCTTCACCGGCCCGCTCAACCTCTCCCTCTTGCGATATCGCCACTTCGCCGGCGGCGCGTCGTCACTAACTCCTGCGCCCGCACGCACACGCGCCGCCTCGCCACCGCCATTCCCTCACCCGTCGCTGCCGCCTCCTCCTCTTGCGATACCCTCCTGCCCGTGAATACAAACGCGGCTCGTGCAACTTGCTCCGCGCCGCCGCCCCCCTGCCCTCCCTCACCAGGACTCCCTCCGGCTGCCACCCTCCGCGCCTCCCTCCGGACTCTGCCGTCTGCGTTCGCGTCCACCCCAGCCCCACGTTAATTTGCTCCACCCCTTTGATCCCCGCAACGGACGTCAGCTCCATCTCCCGGCCCTCCCCAAGACGTCAGGCAGGCAGCGACGGCTACAGGGAAACCCTAGCTAGCCGCTACTGCCGCCGTACTCCAGTCGGCCTTAAGTGGCCTCTGCGTATGCTCGCCCCTCGATGGCAGGTCGGAGTTCGATCCATGGCCGTGTAACTTCGAGTCTCGCTCGCTCGGTCCTTAGGCTTTTCGATCTCTTGAGTCGCTCCGCCCTCATCCGCTACCTTCACGCCCTTCCATCGTCCTCGGGATTCACTTGGATTTTTGTTTCATTTTGACATTATCTCACTCTGCCCTGTCTCATTTGCCGGTCAGATCCAGCCACCGCCGCACCCGTGAGCCTCATCTCCGATCTGCCGGCGACGTTTTTTCCTCCCAACAGAGTCTCTTCCTTGCCCGCTGCCCGCAGCATCTACTTCTTTCCCTTGCACAGCTGCACGTCGTCTTCAGCTTCAAAGGAATTTGATGTACGCCACCCATTCGTCAACAGCAGTAATCCTTACATGAATATGGTAATCTCCTCTCAAATTGCCTAATTTCTCAATGTTTCTCTCTCATTATTAACAGGTCTGTAACGAATTTGTGGATGAGAGATGAGTTTATTGCCTTCCTAGGAGATCAGCTAAGAATTGCTTCACTGCTCATGCTAGATTTGGCCATCTACGTTGCACAGAGATCGTGCAACCACATATCACTCTGAAGCAATGCCAGTGCTATTTTTTATTGGTGAGTCCCTTTTTCTCATAGTGACATTTTCTCCATCTTGCAGATTGAAATTGGTGTGTTACTTAATTTATCTAAGCCTAGGATATCTGTTGTGTGTTCCTTAATTTCTTGCGGAGATAAAGTTTTTGTTTGTTGCTCTGTTGTTGACAGTTTATTTTTTCCTCCTATTGGATGATGCTCTGACGTTTGTGGGTGGCGAAAATTCAGCGCAGATGTTACAGAGGAAATATATTGCTTTGGTGTTCAGTCGGCATCCATATTGTTCATTTTTTATTAATAATCCTAACATGCAATTCACATCAATGTTTGCCGGAATTGGACAAAATTTCCAATAGTCCAATAGTATAGCAGCAACACAAGAGAAAATAGTTGGAAATGGCTGCCTAAATTGATACTGTGGGGAAAATTCAGTTAAAATGTTTTAGAGATAATGTTATTGAATCATTTGAAAAAACAGTCTGAACACTAAAGATGTCACTGAAGTAAATTAAGAAAGCAGTTGAACTATCCTTATGATAATGGATGTACGTGTGGAGACACGCTGATTAGGTACTAAGCACTTTGATCGCATATGTAGTGAGACCTTCGTCACCAACTCATCATCGGCATTGCCAGGGCCTTGCACGTCTACAAGGTAATCCATCGGCTTTATACACCTTTACATAAAAACAGACATGATCATGTGTTAAGATGGCGTGGTTTGCCTGTTTGAGTAGCTTGCTTTGGGAAACGGTACCTTTCAGAGTGCACGATATGCATTCCTCAATAAACTAGCGATTTTAGTGGCAGCTGGTCATTTACTGACTTGTTAAATTTTACGTGCCTTAATTGAATTCAGAAGTTGTATATTCGTCAGAATGCAAACCAGCTGATACCACAGAATGCATGCCATCCAGATGTTACTAGGATTTCCTGTTCACCGACCTGGCAGGTCACGACGTTAGGTAAGCTCGATCCACTTTTGTCAAAGTTCTGGTCTGATCAAAGGCGTTCATGTTGTTTGGAGCATGCGTATGTTTTGACAAATGCCATAGCATGGCAATCCTTCCTACAACCTTCTCAAGAATCAAGATATGGAACATGAACAAGTTCACTGGCGTCCTCAGCGTGTACAACTGCCAGGGTGCGGCATATGTTCCACCAGACCGGCACTAGGGTCTTGATCTGTGGCGTCAAGGGTAGTTATGTTCATCTCATCTCGCAGGCCGACAGACCCCGAATGGAGTGCTGACTGCACGATGCACCAACATGCTGATGCCAACCTTGTTATCTCGGTACGGCGTGGCCTTGCCCATCTGTCTCAAGGTATTGGAACATGGCATCCTCACCGTGTCATAGATCAAGGTCAATGTCCGTTTGGTAAGTGATGTGAATTGATGAAGTTGACAAGTAATGGATGAAATTATATGTAATTATGTTCCTGCAGGACTTGGCACCTGGTTTCGTGTTTGTCGTGCTCGGGATGGTTGATATGTTCAATAGCAGTGGGGCGGTGGAAGGTCTGACCTGCCACCTTGAATTATGTTACTGCTCAATTCACGAACTTTGCTTTTTGATTTAAGTTCACATCATTGTTATCTTATTGTGCGATCCATGTATTTTTAGTACAAAAGTTTAGTTGCCCGATAGTAACGCACGGGCACGCTACCTAGTTACTGTTACGAAATAAATCACGCCATGTTCGGCCGTGGCATGTGTCGTGTGTGTGCGATGGCGCGCATGTTTGTGCTTGCGTTCGAGTCCGTCGCTTGGGAGGTGTACCTGCACGTCCAGTTAGTGGAGTCCAGGATCGTTGAGTTAGTGGCCGCTTTATTCGGTCAGCAGGAGCAGGAGACGACATGCATGTCTAGAGGCCAGTGGCGGACCTCGGATTTTAACACAGGCTATGTCACATAAAAAATTAAACTACATTCAAATTCGATAAAATTATATGTATTAATAACAAGATAAGCCTTAAATTCAAAAACTAAACTTGATATGTTATCTTCTAATACAATGTTGGGTAAAATGCAAACTAATCTTTAATCACTAATCTAGCTAGTCTCTACTCCCCATGATACACAACTAATGTTGGAGTGACAACTTTGTAAAGGGGGCATGACATTATAAAGGGTTTCATTCATTTAAAATGGCATTGCACAAAACGATGTTGAAGTGATATAACTTTTGTTTATCATTATATTTGAGGACGTCCCATCGAGACATAACAACGTGGAATAAAAAACTAGAAAATAAAGGACAAAAATCATATCAAGAGTGGATAAAATATCATAAATTAAAATCAAAAGAGTAAGGTTTTATGGGACATTTTATCAATATAGGTTATTTTTAAACAAAGTAAATAAGGGGATAAAAATGGAAATCAGAAAAAAAAAAAGAGCTGCTAAGTGAATTGAACTACCATTGGGCTAAGAAGGCACAATGTTAATTGAGGTTGCAAAAATTTTTTATTAAAAGGAAAGTGTTTAGTAAGTACTTGTCTGGCCCCATGTTGGTATTTCATAACGCGTACAGAAATAATCTGCAAGCACACGGAAGTACCATTATAGCACTTCACCTGAAGTATTCAGGGTATCGTATTTCTCTCGAGCAACGGAGGTATTCTTCTAGCTAGTTCATCCAAGGACAACACAACGATAGAGTTGGTGAAGGTAGAGATGGATTCCTATGGTACTTGGTCAGCGGATAGATAAACTCCACTCTTACTCACTTACTTCGGGCACCGGAGTGCACCTGATCTACCAGGCGATACCGCCCTGTAGCTCTACGCCGTACCTGGACGTGAGGGAATGCTAGGAGCGGACAGGGCTGTCACCACCTACCGCCATCCCCTCAACTGTAGAGTACGAGGCAAGCGAAGGTAGCCTCTAGCCTAGACACCACATCTACGCCATCGACTACTACTCTAGTGTTGATCAGGGTTACCCGTCTTCATCAGGGGCCCACGGGGACGAACGACGAACCTACAAACAAATAAGAACAAAGTTTAGCTAACAAGAAGACTTTATATCATAAGAAACACAAACACTCACTTAGTAGGAGAACCCGTTGAAGTAAAGATGCTCGTCGAGGTACAAGCTCAGGGAGACACCGACAAGTCCGGTACTTCCCCACTCTCCTCCCTCACTTCTCACTCTCCAACTCTAGATAGCTACTAGGGTATAACCCTTTTGGAGTTCTTCTCTACTAGAGAGGTGCTCTTGATCCTATGAGTGGTACTAGAACCTCCTTGTGGTGTTGTATTTTGAGGGGGAGAGAGTGGCCTTTATTTATAGTGGAGAGGAGGGGGGAGTTGTTCATGGAATATTCCTTTATCCCGTCATAAAGTGCCCAAACCACCATTTAGATGCATTGAACCTAGCCAACACCCTGTCACCAACGTTGAGCATGGCGGTAAGTGTCAACCGACCAAAGCTTGGGTCGAGCTGAGCAGGTGAGGGTGGAGCTAACCCTGGGGTGCGGCCGACCCCAATGTGGGCCTCCTTTGCCCCATATTTTGTAGGCTTGTAGATCTTTTTGTTAGCTTCACGTGGCCGGGTGAATCGCCCAAAACGGAGTCCGGATGAGCCCAGAATGACCATTTTACCCTGGCCTACTTGTGCAGTCCTGAAATGTATCCGAACTCTATTTTGGTCTCCGCTTCTTGGGCTTATGTTGGATGATATTTCTGGTGTATCTTGTATGCTTTTGAGCCTGGTTGGCCTGATTGGTGGGGTCACGTGGGTGGTCTCACCCACATGGATCCCACCAAATATATATTCGATTTATATTTTTAATATATTTTCGCTCCGAGTTCCAAATATCGCAAGTAATATATCCGTTTCGATCAGTCTGACGAGCTCTTTGTAGTGGTAGACTCCATTTAACCATTTGGGATAGTTTTTATCTATTAAAAATCAATAATCCTGCAAAACAGAGGAGAACACCACTGAAAGGTCCTAAATGGCTAGTGGGGGGTGAATAGCCTTAAAAATTATACAAACAACACTTAAGACAAGCTGTTAGTAAATTAAATGGCAAAGCGAATTTTGCGCTAGCCTACACAAAGTGATGCAAGCCACCTAACCGTTCTAGCTAATGTCTCTAAGATCACACACAAGAAGGTAAGTCTCTACTTTACTCTACTCTTATGTGAGCAACTACAAAAGAGTGAGCAACTACAAAAGAGAGCTACACAAAAGTAATTGCAATAATGTAAAGGATAGAGAGGTGATTTTATACCGTCGGTTAGAGATGAAGAGAAAACCAATATAATCAATCACAGCACACAAGAAATCCTCGACAAGAGAGTTGACACAAAATTTTTTACCGAGGTTCACTTACTTGCCGGCAAGCTACGTCCTCATTGTAGCGATACACCCACTTGGAGGTTCACGCGCTAATTGGCATCACACGCCAAACCCTTCCCATGGGTGCCGCACAACCAACACAAGATGGGGATCCACAAGCTACGCACAATCCACTAGAGTAGCCAATTACGAACTCCCGCGGGAAAGGCTCAAGAACCCCTTACAACTTCACCGATCGGAGGCAGAGACAATCACTAACTCCCCTCAACGATCCTCGTAGCTCCAAGCCGTCTAGGAGTTGGCAAACTCCAAGAGTAATAGGAGAATCCGCTGCAAAATCCAATCACCAAGTGCCTCCAGATGAACACACTCATGCAATGCACTTGATGCTCTCCAATCTCACCAAATGATGATCTCAATCAAGTGGAATGTGTGAGAGAGGAGTGGAGAGGCTTACTAGCTTGCTATGTCAGAGAAAATGGCCAAGAGAGAGAGCACAAGCCGGCCACTCCACTACTTATAGCCCCTACTCAAAATCAAAACGCTACTCACTGTTTTCGGGGGCACCGGACGCGCAGTTTGTTCACACCGGACGCGTCTGGTGTATCGCCCAACGACACGTGTACTAGCCATTTGAATTTGCCTGCTGTGCGCGCTCACACCGGACGCGGAGCCGTCACACCGGACGCTCCGACGCTCGTGTCCGGTGTCCATGCAGAGAGCATCCAGAGAGCTCAAATGCTCACTGGACGCATCCAGTGCAGTGTTACTGGACGCTCCTCGGCGTCCGCTGCTGCTCGCCACGTCATAGGCATCGGACGCTGGAACAATGTTCCCAGCGCGTCTGGTGACAAGTTTCGCGCGTCCAGTGAAAAATTCACCGAAACGACCCGAGAGCACAGGGTTCACACCGAACGCGTCCAGTGCTACCCCACCGGACGCTCCCAGCGTCTGGTGCACACTTTTTCGCTCTTTCGCTAAGAGTTAGCCACCGGGATACATCGGCAAGTCTCCGGTGCACTTTTCTACACTGAGATATCATCGAAAAGCGCTGAATCCTACCTCGCAAGCTTGACAGGAGGGAGAGAGGACCCAAACCTCTCTCTAACTCTCAAACTTCACCCTAGTTCCAAAGGCGCTAACACTCCAAAGTGTCTCACTTTAGTGCACGTGTGTTAGCATTTTCCAAAGTGTTTTTCACGGGTTTTGTTAGTGTCACTAGCATCTGCATGCATATGCAATGAATATGAACACCTAGTGGCACTTTGATAACCGTATTTCACAAATGATTTCTCCCCTCTTGATAGTACGGCTATCTATCCTAAACGTGATCACTCTCTCTATAGAGTCTTGATCACCAAAAGCAAAAGAGCTCCTATTGGTTATACCTTTGCCTTGAGCTCCTAGCTTTGCTCCATCTTCCTTCTCATCACTTGATGAAGCTTGTGGACACCTTTGATGATTGACTTATACCATTTGCATGGATGCCGTCATTAGGGCTTTCTCCTCTTGTTGATGGACTTACACCACTTGCATGGACGCCGTCATTGCCCTTCACTTGTGGCCTTCACCGACCCGGTCCTTTGCTCCATCTTGATGTTTGCTAAATATTCTCATGAAATACTTAGAGTAAACATTAGCAAATTAGGTTTCATCAATTACCCAAAACCAAACATGGGCTTTCAACCGCAACTCATGGAATTTGGTTAAATTAAACCCTAGGTCTAGGTGTTGGGATCCATTTCTTATCTTTTTAGGCATAAGTTGACGGCTAAAATCATGCGCTAAGAGCCATGTGATCCCCCACACTTGCTTTTTACTCATCCTCAAGTAAAAGTTAAAGATAAAAGTAAACATGATTATAACATCGTAGGATATACGGCTAACATAGAAGTTATTCCAAAACAAATCTTATACATGTGGGATTTGTGGCACTGGCTAACATATATCCTTGAGTGGTTCGAAAGTGGAATAATTCTTAAAAAAAGTTATCTTCCCAAATTCTCATCTTAGTACCTTGGAGATTTTTTTTATTTTTCACAAGAAAGAGCAAAGTTCACTTTATACTCCTCAAATGGTACTCTCAAATCACTCAATGGTACTTGATTCCTTACCAAGGCATAGTAAGAGTTGCTTTCTTTACTACTTCTAAAAACCTTATATGTTTTTAGATATGGAAAGGATATAGCATACTTACCTTGCATGTGTTGTCGAGTCAAAGCTTGGATTCTAGGAGAGAAGTGCCATACTCTTAAATCAAGATATGCATTTGTATACTTTGTATACTCCTCTGATTATGACTCTCTCTCCCTTTCCTTTTGAAAACTTTTGAGAGCATGGGCTTCTCCCTTTCCTTTTGAAAACTTTTGAGAGCATGGGCTATATTATTCTCTCTGGCGGGTATCGAGGTACCCATTGTTTTCTCTTGGAGCGGGCACCGAAGTGCCCATTGTTTTCTCTCTTTTTTTCTTTATGTATCATGCTCTTTTGGCATGCTTTCTTTTTTTCTCATGCACTTTGCCATGGCTTTTTCATAATTAGAAGATGCACTTGATCTTGATCTTGGGAGCATGATAAATCTCTCACAAGGGTCAACAAGACTTGACAAGACTCAATACACAACAAGTAGCGTTTGTAGAAAGTTTAATCATGAAAAGCATATATGGTTGTGGTAGGAATTTTTTTCACCATTGAGGAGTATGTGACACTATTGTTTTATTATTTTATCAAAATAAATGTCTCCAAGTACTTAGAATCGAGAATGGTAGATTTCTAAGTCAGAACTATATCACACTCTTCAACAACTTAGTCAATATAATTATCCTATGAATATTGTGCCACAAGCATAAGCATATGTGAATGGAGTAATTCTTATGCAAGCTTCTATCTTAACAATGTTATAGACATGTCACTTTTCAAAATTTTAATTGAAGTGTGGTTCTAGTTTGTTTTATTTGCAGGAATAATCAAAAGATAGCATAGAGTGGTGCAAAAGTTTTGTCTTTTAGTTAGTTCAATTTTTAAAATTCAAAACTTTTTAGGAGAAGTGAGGGTAGAGTTACATAAACCATCGTTGAGGATGAAAGGAGCTAGTGGACTTCATTCGTCTTATCCTTCTGCATGATGAAACAATCGGTGCTTGTGCAATGTGTTGGGGAGATCCCAAATTTGTTTTAGTTATGCTCGAGAGGTCTCCCCAACACTTGTGCTTGTACCTCTTTTTATTTAAATAAAATAAAAGATAAAGTGAAAACAAACAAGGGCTCTACCAGTTCGAATACTGGGTAGCGAAGACAACGGCTGCCGAGGCGACGAAGCTCAACGGCAGCGAGGAGAAAGTCACCAAGGAAGAGGGGGCAGGCGCGGTGGGGGCTGGCAGCAGCGGCGACAATGAAGCGGTAGGCAGGGAACCTGATATCTTTGATACCAGATTGTTATGAACGTCGTTGGGGGCTACGTGGTTGAGAGCGGTGGCTGGCTAGTGTGAACAGTACCCAAGCTACAGTACTCGTGGGTACTGTTCGTAATGGCAGCTAGCGTTTGGGCTGCGAGGAGACAGAGAGCAAGCCGCAGGGCGTTCATCCACAGTCGGGCAAGAGGAAAGGTTTTTTCTTCTAATTCTTGCTTGATTCTAAATTGATACATCTCCTCTCATTATATAGAGAGATCTTACTTGGCCCCTAAGCTAGAGACTAATTAACCCTAATGGGCTAAGACCCAATAGGGCCCTAGGTACTCTAACACATGTAGTCAGAGGCGTGAGTGCATGCGGAGATGTGTGAGATAGGCCATGAGTATGTCGCTGGTGACTGAACTTTCCTATTCTCTTCATCCATGTAGGCTAGGGGTTACAGTAGTCCTATGTGCTGGCACAACAATCAATTTGTTTGTTCACTTTTTATTTTTTTTATGGACCTCCCCGGAACCGACCGTCCTGTCACGGCTGCGCTAGGGTTTCACCAAAGCTCCGACGAAACCCTAGCGTTGTCATGTCTCCTCTTCCCCGCCTTAATTCTGGCTTTCGCAGTGAGCCGTGACCATGGGTGGCCTCGTGCTACCCTGGCCTGGCCGCCTCTAGCACCGTTGTTTACTGAACTCCACCCTCTGTTGTCCTAATCGCCTGGCGTACTTGCCTTCCCCGAGCCCCTTTAAAGCCACTGGACTTGGAGAAGAGGAGGGAGAGATGCCGAATTTGCTGTAGAAATCAAATCTGTTGTGTGTTGGAGAAACACTTGAGCGTGAGATAGCATTATCACATATTTTTGGAAACTCTAGTAGGTTGTATGGAACAAATAATCACTCAGGACTATAGTGATTTGTAACTAACTATCTTGAGATTCTTGACACGGCTGTAGGCTGGTTGAAGTGGAGCCGCTGAAACTTGAATTTCCTCAGCTTTGAGTGTAGTCATGAGATGGCCAGGTTGGGCTTTATCTATTTCGTCGCGGTAAGCATTTCTTTCTATAATTGTCGCTAGCAATTTGCTACCAAATGAGTAATGGAACTTCATTTCTCCTAAAAAAGTTAGTTCTCATCCTATTAATTAATGAATTTGCAAATTAAAAATATTTTTGGGTGCAAAACATTGGGGAGTTGCTGTGGAAGGGACTAGTTCTGTGGAACAATTAATTTAGAGACCACCCAATACAGATTCTTAGAGGGTTATAGTAGTCCTCTGCCCTCATAGAACAACCAATTTGTAAATTAAAAAAAGAGCGATCAATTTGTTCACTTTTCACCTCCCCCCCAACCGCCGCTGACCTCCCCGTCGGGGCTACGCTAGGGTTTCACCAACCTTAGCGCAGTCACGGCGGCCTCCTCTTTCCCTGCCTCAATCTCCGGCTTTTCGTAGCGAGTTCTGTCCATGAGTGCCCTCGTCCCACCCTAGAAATGCCACCTCTAACACCGTTAGTTACCAAACTTGGCCCTCTGTGGTCTCCACCGCCTAGCTTAGTTGTCTTCCCCCAGCCCTTGAAAAGCCGAAATTGAATATAAGTGTTTTGTGTTGGAAAAACACTCGAGCGCGAGATATTATTATCATATTTTTTGGTAACTCTTGTAGTTGCTCTCAGAATGCCAGTAGCTTGTATAAAGCACATAATTACTCAGGACTATAGTGATTTGTCAATGAGGTGGCTCCAGCAACATACTCCCTCCGTATCGGAATTAGAAGTCATTTTGAAAAAGGTCTTGATCAAACATTAGAAATATAAATCATGAATAACTTTTAAATTATTGAGTTTGAAAATATGAAAACTATATAAATAGATTTATCTTCAAATATATTTTCATAAAAGTATACATATATCACCTTTTAATAAATATTTTTTTATAAAAATATAAAATCAAAGTCATGTTTTAGAGACTATTTCGATGTCCTAAACGATTTCTAAATCAGATACGGAGGGAGCACTCCTACAAGCCGCGTCCCTATGGGAATTGGGACGTTCCCCAACAAATCCAGGCTATCATCGGTCCAATCTGTCGCGGAGTCGCGCCGAATTTCAACCGAGGAGTCCAAAACCAAAACAACTAAATCTATCGCGCCGGACGTGTCGAGTCATCCGAGTCACGACCTCACGCCTCGGGTCATCCCAATTCCCAATAAAACGCGATCCTTTTAATCGGGGCGGCCGGGCGGGCGGGCGCGTCTCGGCACAGCTCCTCTCCGTGCGCGCACGAGCGGCGCGGCGGGTCGAATCGATGGACACCAAGCCAGGAGGCGCGGCCGTCCTCATCCATGAACCGTTGCTCCCGTCGCCGCCGCCGCCGCCGCAGGGCAACAAGGCGGCCTCGGCGGAGGCGAAGCGGCTGGTGCGGCTGGCGGGGCCGATCGTCGCCAGCTGCGTGCTGCAGAACGTCGTCAACATGGCGTCCGTCATGTTCGTTGGCCACCTCGGCGAGCTCCCCCTCGCCGGCGCTTCCCTCGCCACCTCCCTCGCCAACGTCACCGGCTACAGCCTTCTCGTACGCGGCCTCCTCGGATGTTCGAATCCCAGATTGCTCCTCCTCTCCTCTGTCCCCCATCTACTTAGTACTCCGTTCTGATAGATCGAATGTTTGCATGGTGAATGTTTGTTGCTATGTCCCGCCCGTGGTTGATCACCGCACCGCAGACCGGCATGGCGACCGCGCTGGACACGCTCTGCGGCCAGGCGTTCGGCGCGAGGCAGTACGGCCTCCTCGGCGTCTACAAGCAGCGCGCGATGGTGGTGCTCGGGCTGGCCTGCGTCCCCATCGCGCTCGTCTGGGCGTGCGCCGGCCGGATCCTGCTCTTCCTCGGCCAGGACCCGCGGATCGCCGCGGAGGCCGGCGCGTACGCGCGCTGGCTTATCCCGTCGCTCGCCGCCTACGTGCCGCTGCAGTGCCACGTCCGCTTCCTGCAGACGCAGAGCGTCGTCCTGCCCGTCACGGCCAGCTCCGGCGCCACCGCGCTCTGCCACCTCGTCGTCTGCTGGGCGCTCGTGTACAAGGCCGGCATGGGCAGCAACGGCGCCGCGCTTAGCAACGCCGTCTCCTACGCCATCAACCTCCTCATCCTCGCGCTGTATGTGAGGCTGTCGGCCGCGTGCAAGGACACATGGAATGGCTTCTCGCGGGAGGCGTTTAAGGACCTGTGGCGATTCACTCAGCTTGCCTGGCCGTCTGCGATGATGATCTGGTGTGAAAACTTGTACTTTTAGGTTTAATAATACTTCACTGATTCTAGTTATACCATTTCACAGAAATATGATATTCTTCCTTGCTGCATGCAGCTTGGAGTGGTGGTCGTTTGAAATCCTTGTGCTTCTCTCCGGTCTTCTGCCAAATCCTCAGCTGGAAACGTCAGTCCTATCAATTTGGTATGCCCTAACCATGTGTGCAGCTTCGCAAAGGACAAGCTTTTGCAGTTTGCATTTCATATACACCTTTTCCTACTTTGCTGCTTCTATTCTCTATTTAATTTTTTTAATTACACTATTTTACAGCCTAAACACTGGTGCTCTGTTCTACATGATACCATTGGGGCTTACTTATTCCATCAGGTGCCCTTCCTCACATAGCACTTCACAATTCCTGTCGACAAAATAATTGACAGATTATAATGCTTCTTTTCCACACACACACAGCACACGGGTTTCCAACGAGCTTGGCGCGGGGCAGCCTCAGGCTGCAAAGATGGCAACAAAGGTAGTCATGTACATGGCTTTATCGGAAGGACTCGTTATATCCTTGACGATGACCCTGCTACGCAATATTTGGGGATATATGTACAGCAATGAGCAGGAAATTGTGACGTACATCTCTAAAATGTTGCCGATCCTCGGGATTTCTTTCTTCATAGATGGGCTTCATAGCTCTCTTTCAGGTTGATTTCACCGATCAACTCATACTGTGAATCTAAGTTCTGCACAAGCACAATGTATAACCCTGAACTTGTGTTCTGAGTGCTAATATGCATGAGACTGTTCTGGACTTGCCAGGGGTGCTCACAGGCTGCGGAAAGCAAAAGATTGGTGCTGCCGTTAATCTCGGCGCGTTCTACTTGTTAGGCATCCCAATGGCTGTACTGCTTGCATTCGTCTTCCATCTGAATGGAATGGTACTACAATAACACCTCTGCTAACTTGCACATAACTTCAGTGAATACCTCAACGTGACATCTCTGAACTTTCTGTTATCTCACTAGGGCCTCTGGCTTGGCATCGTGTGCGGTAGCGTCACCAAGCTGGTTTTTCTCTTGTTTATAACGTGTTCCATAGACTGGGACAAGCAGGTAAGTACAAGGCCAAATGCTACCATGATGAATATTCAGTTTTTTTCCAGTTTACTCCATAGTATGGGCTAGTGAATGTGATATGTATATCCTTTTTTGTCCTTTTTATATTTCAGGTAGTCAAAGCGAAGTACAGATTGTTAAGCTCATCTCTCCCATTAGCATGAAAAATGTTAGTGTTACATGGAAACTTCAAAGTCAGTTGATCCAAACTCAGAAAAGAAAGTGTGGATCGGATCTGGCCGGATTCATCTCAGAGTTGAAAACTGACTGACATCTCAGAGCCGCAGAACTATGGGAAGACTAGAAGAACCAGCTCCAGTAGCTTTGGATTCATCGTTATTGGCATGCAATAAGTGATAGGACCGAGCTCTATCTAGCGAGTGCCAAATTTTGTTACACTGTAATGGTTTCAGGAAATATAATTAGCTTGATTGAGTCAAATGAGAATGATGCATCATAGTTTGTCACATTATCAGATATACGACGTTAGGATTTGTGGCAACAGATAGAAATATTTTTGACATGTAAAAATCCAATTCAGGATCTGAAAAATATTTTAATATCTCAAGAAATGCAAGTGTTCAAGAAAATGAGAAAAACACTGGAAAATTATAAATAGATAATAAAGGTATTAAATAATAGTAATAATAATAATTTTGAGAAGCTAGAGTATTTTTTCCTCGAGAACTACGTAGGAGAGTTTTGCGTCATTTCACTAAGGTAGAAGCTACAGTATTAAGATGTGGAATCTCTGTGTGTTCCTTTTTTGCGAGCAAGCTGTGGAACCTCCATGATGAATTGAATAGATACACTATCATCATATCCCTGATGATAAGGATATTTAATAACAGATTCTATTTACTAGCTAACATGTTAGAGAACATATAGAACCCTAATGTCTCTCAATTGGCAAGGTAGTGTAGCAGCAACAGAGCCATTGTGGTGTTGTTACGTCCAGTTGCACAAACTCTATCATGCTATGGGAAGAGATGAACTGAACACCGTTTCTTTTGCCTTCATTGCCTGAAAATTTTGTTGAAACACAAGAATATGCATCACCTTTGACTGTCTAAATAAAATCTGATAGATCATTAGTGTTATATTGTGATACTCCATAAATTTATTTTACCTCTTTCTCCCAGTTTATTCGCAGTGTGATCCACACGAGCAGCACAAGCTTGGTGAGGCTGCCACAAACGATGCCAAGCCACAGACCCTAGCAAATAAAAGGAACAGCACCCTTTTTCAGTCTTAGGGAGGTATTTGTTCACATGTTGATTTCTCTGTAATTTTTCCAGAGTTGATCGGGAGGTTCCCAAGAATTTACCATTCCATTCAGATGGAGGACAAATGCAAGCAACACGGCCATGGGAATGCCGGCCAAGTAGTACGCACCGAGATTAACACGTGAACCAATCTTCTGCTGACCACATCCAGTCAGCACTCCTGAATAATTTACAGAATGATGATGATCAATCATGCAACACTGTGCCACTTCATTTAGTTTCCTTAATGAACTGCGTATGAACTGAAGAGAGTGAATTATTCAGATGTGAAATAAGACTAACCTGATAGGGAACCATGGAGCCCATCTGTGAAAAACGATATCGCAAGAACTGGTATCATTCTAGCAATGTATGTGACAACTTCAAGTTCATTGCTGTACATGTAACCCCAGAAATTGCGTAGCAGAATCATGGTAGAGCCGAGCAGCAAGCCTGCAGACAAGGCGATACACATGACCACTCGAGTTGCTAGCTTTGCTGCTTGGGGCTGACCGGCACCAAGTTCATTTGAAACACGTGTGCTGCAGAGGGGGAATAAAAGGAAATATAAATACACCAATGTAAGATACAAGAAGGAAGCACACATATATAGTATATATAGGAAAATATATCTCTGTTCATATATAACCTAGTTCGTACCTTATGGCTGTACAAAGACCAAATGGCACCATGAACAGCAAAGCACCAGTGTTTAGGCTGCAGAATTCGACAACCTAATCAGAGACATGCATGAAGAAGGTAATAAAGAAGGTTTTTTATTGGTGAATTCACATTTAACAATTACCATATTGACAGTACTGAGGTTTCAAGCGTAGGATTGGGCAGCAGACCAGCGAGAAGCACAAGCAGTTCAAAAGACCACCACTCCAAGCTGCAAGATATTGCTATCTATCTGGTCAATCAATAATTCAATACACATACATATATAGGCAACAATTAAACATGGAAGATGTAGTAGGAGCTAGCTAGTTGTCTCACCAGACCATCATCGCCGACGGGATGGCGAGCTCGGTGAACCGGAGGAGGTCTCTGAAACTGAAAGCCTCCATGGAGAATCCAGTCCATGTCCTCTTGCACGCACTGGAGAGCCTCACGTAGAGGGCTAGCATGGCCAGGTTGACGGAGTAGGAGATGGCACTGCTCAGCGCAGCGCCTTTGCTCCCCATGCCGGCCTTGAACACCAGCGCCCAGCACACCAGGGCGTGGCCCAGCGCAGCGACGCCGGAGCTGACCATCACCGGCACGACGATGCTCTGCGTCTGCAGGAACCGGATGTGGCACGCGAGCGGGACGTAGGGGACGAGGCTCAGTATGAGCCACCGGGAGTAGGCACCGGCCTCCGCGGCGATGTCGCGGTCCTGGCCGATGAGCACGAGGATCCGGCCGGCGTTGGCCCAGACCACGGCGATCGGGACGCAGGCGAGCGCGAGCACCAGCATGGCGCGCTGCTTGTAGACGCCCAAGAGGCCGTACTGCCTCGCGCCGAAGGCCTGCCCGCACAGCGTGTCCAGCGCGCTCGCCATGCCGGCGAGCACGCTGAAGCCGGTGACGTTGGCGAGCGAGCTGGCCAGGGAGGCGCCGGCGAGGGGCAGCTCGCCGAGGTGGCCCACGAACATGACGGACACGAGCTGGACCACGTTCTGCAGGATGCAGCTGGCCACCAGCGGCCCCGCCAGGCTCAGCAGCCGCTTCGCCTCCGCCGCCGTCGCGGACGTGTGCTCGGATCGCGACACCGGCACGAGAAGGGGCTCCTCTGTAGCTGCCTTGTTCTCCATGATGATCGATCAGGGTTCACAAGTGTGTGATCCGAACTCCCAAGGGATATGGGGAGCAGAGTGCAGAGAAGCAAGGATGGCTGGAGGGAAGGATTTAGATTTATACATACATGAAGCTGAGCAGCTGATTTTATTAGGTATTCAGAAATGGGAAGCTACCGCGCAGCTAACAGCCACAGCTTGGATAGGTAGATACTTGGATGCTACTACTTCCTCGGTCCGAGGAGACTGCTAAGTTTAAAGTTTAAAATTCTCCAAGAAGACAACTACTTCTTGAGTTACATCATTTTAGATTGTTTAAATTTATATAAAAAGTAGTAATACTTATATGCTATCTTATAATAAGTATCACGTGAAACATATTTTTGTATTAGATCTAATTTGTGCCTTACCCTTTTTATATATTTGGTTAAGAAACAGAACAAAAATTATGCCCCTATTTCAATTATAACATGTTTTGACTTTTTAATTTATATAGATTTTGTTATACGTTATGTCTAGATATATAGACCTTATAATTTTAACGTAGAGCGGAGAAATTATCCTTTTTTAGATGGAGGTAGTAGATGGTAAGCAATGAGTTGCCAAAAATGCACCATGTCTCGCCTGTCCACAAAGTAATTTGTCGACACGTACATTCAAATGTTTTTTTTATTGTTTGACATATATAGACTAAATTGGCATCGACAAGATATAACCTCTGTCCGCAAACCGAGTGTAGCTCGACTAGTTAGATTCCTTGTGTGGAATCTAGCTACTCACCAAGGTTCAAGTACTTGACGTCGTTGACATGATATGAGTACTCATATTTTATTAGATTATATCAAAATTTAATTATGCTATTCTTTATTTTTTTTAGAGAAATTGTGTTATTCTTTCTGTAGAAAGCATCGTGCCTATCAACAACAAGACATTTGTGATGACTATGTTCATCTCATATGGATAGAGTGTGCTTACATTCACAGATGTGAGTGTGTGTATTTGTATATGGGCATTTATACCGTGTTTCAAAAAAAAATAGTTCACGCATGCATGCAGGTTTATACAGGGCAAGTTAGACCTTTTTGTTAAATTGTTTGAGATGCACTTGGGAGAGTAGCAGTAAAAAAAATAGGATATATACGCGCGTCGATATAAGAGGGTGTACTTGATCCATATATGATTTAGATGTTGTTTAGGGTAACAACACACTCTTCAAATCGTAACTTTGACTTTATATTTTTATAAAAATATTTATTGCAAAATGATATAGGTATATTTTTATGAAAATATATTTGAAGACAAATCTACTTATATAGTTTTCATATTTTCAAACTCAACAATTTAAAAGTTATTCATGATTTATATTCATAATATTTGATCAAAACTTTGTCCAAAACGACATCATTTTTCTATAAAGAGGGAGTACATGTATATAAAACGTCTGCGTTCGTATTGTGTTTTGATAAAAACAAAAGATAGAGCCTACGCGTGCATACAGTGGCATAAAGTAACAAAGAGCAAGTTAGACCCCTTTTATTTATTAATAAATTATAATGCTCGGAGGGATTGTTTAGTTATGCAGGTGCCGTGGCTGCCAAGTTCTAGAAGCCGTCAAAGTACAGCTTATGTAACAGGCACATGCTAATTACAGGTAAACAAATTTAAACCCTAAACAAACACAATGGCGGTTGAATAATTTCTGACAAGATGAAAGTCAGTGCAATATGGTACTCCATTTTAATGCACACTATATAGAAAAGTTCTTTTTTTTTAACAATCTTCATTTTTCTGTGACAACTGACAAGAGAGAACCTCAATCGTGTAAATTAATAGAGAGATTTTGTAAAGGGAAAAGAAACTTGAATTAAAACTGGTGTAAACTGTGCCACTTGTATTCCTTGGCAGCCACCGTAGGCCGGCATATGTAAACAAACAAAACGACTGCATCAACAGGATATTTACACACAAGCATACAAAACACAGTAGTATATGCTGCTAGTCCCCTTTCCCATCACCTTCCCCAAAATCCACGTCACAATCCTCCATTCAGAACCATGGATTAAGTCACTATCCACGTTGAATTTTTATATGCATACTAAATGCAGCTATATAGTAGCCATTGTCCCATTGGGAATTTGGGATCTAGACTTGCAGTCCAAGGTACAGAGACTGCAACAAGTTCAGGAATCTGGGATCTGGACTTGCAGTCCAAGGTACAGAGACCGTAACAAGTTCGTGTCTATGGAAATCCTCACCATCTCCACACCACTCTATTTGGAGGCAAGTTCAACGTTTTGTTGTAACATACCTGAGCTTGCCTTTTATATGTATGGGTGATCTGAATGAAATCATAAATGCTAATGAGAAACTTGGTCCTAGGCCTGCTAACAGTCGTTTGATTTATGAGTTTTGTTGTCTTATCAAAGATTATGGTTTTTTATTTAGGGTACAACGGTCATGCTTACACTTGGACTAAGAAACGTCTAGATAGATTCTTTGCAAATACATATTTGTGTTCTGTTTTTCCTAACATTGTGGTTTACCATCTGCCTATGATGAAAAGTGATCACACTCCAATTTTAGTTGTTCTGAACTCTCGTCGTCGTACCATTGTTAAACCTTTTAAGTTTGAAAATTGGTGGCTTCTTAAAGATGATTGTGAGAATGTTATCAAAAGCAGCTGGTATAGGTCCTCCAACAAGCCATTTCATATCAAGGCGTATTTCCTTGCCAAAGACCTAAACAAATTGAAACCTAAGAATTATGATGCTATCAAAGCCATTGATGATCATATTCTAAAACTCCAAATGCATGCACCCCACCAGCAAAACCCTAGTGTCCAAAACCTCCTTCTCTACCAGCATGAAAGAAGAACACCAGTTTCTTCCAGCAAAACGCATTTGGAGATATAAAAAGAACTGGTCTATTGTTGGGGACAAGAATACCAGTTTCTTCCACCAATCCATCATCAAAAGAGCCAAGAAGAACACTATCATCCACTTCCTCAATCCTGATGGCTCTTTCTCAACCACATGAATAGCTTGCTAAGGTTGCTAACAACTATTTTAGACAAATTGCATGAACAACAATAATGATCAGACATGGAATATTAAAATAGATGATAACCAAGTTCCTGAGGAAGACCCATTCACAAACTCCATGCCAACAATGCAGGAGATTCGTGCCATAGTTAAAATATGAGAAACAATGCAGCCATAGGCCCTGATGAATTGAATGCAACTTTCTACAAATCATCCTTGGAATGGCTAGGTAAGGATGTGCTTGACCTAGTTATCTCCGTTTATCAATAGAACTCATATTGCTCTCATTCCCAAAATCAATTCCCCCAATTCTCCTAAAGATTATAGGCCAATCAATCTTTGTAATGTTGCTTACAAAATCATTGCCAAACCTCTTTCTGAAAGAATTAAAAATCATTTGTCTCACATCATTCACCCCTCTCAAGCTCCTTTTATTCAAGGTATACATATTGCTTCAAATATCATTATTACTTAGGAAATTATTCATAGTTTGAATCTTAAGAATTGGAATCAAAAGCCTTTCTTTCTTAAAGTTGATCTAGCCAAAGATTTTGATAGAATTGAATGGAATTTCATTGTTACTGCTCTAAAAACACAAGGTTTCAATGATCACTTTATCAATTTAATTTATAGTTGCATTTCTACTACCACTATGTATGTTATCATCAATGTGAACCTACTTCATCTTTTCATCCTCAACATTGTTGACGGTAGTTATTGTATGATTTTACCCGTCAACCAATCATGAAAAAGGATATAAATGACAGCCACCACCTAGAATAGGGTTTAAACTGACAGAATTCTACGAGTTTTGATGAATCTGTGTTTTTCAGGGACTATACAGGAAAAGAACCAAGAAGGGCCCATATGGCAGACAAATACGTCAAATTCCGCCGTGACAGTAAATCAAGAATATTCCAGAGAATTTCAGAGACATGTCTGCAAAAGCGGGGCCTACTTGGAAGCCGGGAGGTCGGCCGACCTGTCAGAGGAAGATCTCCGCGTCCGCTTCGACGTGGACTCTTCACAAGCCTTTGAGGATTAATCTCCACCATCTATCGAGGTCGGTTTGATCTAATGGCTACGGTTCATCCCACCGGACTATATATACAGCCCCAGACCCCCCAGGGCTTCATATGATACAAAGAGAAATCAATTTAGGGTTTCAGAAATCCATCGACATATTTAGAGCAAAGTAGAAACCCAAGATAGGATTTAGAGCCAAGCATCAAGTACAAGATTAGCCTTGTAGTCTCTCTAGATTAGGGCTAGTCTTATTCTAGAAATAGTGTGGTAGAAGAGCTAGAGATAGTTGGAGGAGTTGCCGGCCTGTCGGTGACTGCTCTATGACTTGTACCCGCGGATTCAAGTCCTTCTTTGGGTCTTGTTTCTGAAGATTTCTTCGGAGTTCAACTTCTAATCCAAGTGAGTGACGTTGCTATTATTGTTCTTATGGTTTACGATTCTTTTGAGTGCTTTAGTCTTGGTAGCTCCTTGATTGAAGTAGTAATTTATAGTTTAAGCATGGTGCTTAGATTATATTTGCTCGTAAATGTCCCATACTGTCCGGATCGGTGGTAGCTCCCGAGGGTGACTTAGCCTTATTGAATCTTTCATAGTCCACCATCCATCAGTAGGACCGTAGGTCGCTTTTACTAAGAAATTTACCCTTTGCTGGTACCTTCCTATGATAATTTTCTCATTAAGAACAATCAAATAATATCTTGTGAGGATTAGAACTAGAAGCCTTAGCAATCTCCTTTATCACCCTATCTTCTCCGTCCTTGATAGCAGCTCAGGGGTTAAGTCCAGATTCTAGTCATCCCGTTTTCTGTGTAGTAAAATATAGATAACGATATATTGGAATACTACCAGGTGAAGTACTACATCGGTATCAGTTTGTGTAACACCCGGTTTTCCAAAGAATACCAAGCGTTAACTATATGTGTGCCCAGAATGTCCACACAACACATATAGTGACAAATATGGTCAATATCATAAGCAATGCTTAATTACATAGCGAAACATATTTTCATTAAGACTTACAAATATATATACAAAAGCACAACGGAAACTATTCTTCATCTTCTATCTTCGGGTCACCAAACTCCATAGGGACGGTTGACTGGGTGAGCACTTGCCTAGTATTCTTGGAACAGCTCATGGAAGCACCTCACTTGAACCACCATCTGGTACCCATCCGCGATTTTTATTGGTGACAACCACAAGCATTAGCTCACCATGCTCAGTAAGTATAACATGAGGGGATGAAAGGCTCAAAAAGGCTGACACGGTTGAACTGCGGTAAGCACTTTTAGTTGGTCATATTTTACTTATTAAGAGTCTATGTAACTAAGTTATGCTTAGCACCCCAGTGAGAGTATAATAATTATCATCAAGATTAATTCATCATCTCAAACCATCCATAGAACCATCTGTCTCGAAAAGGATCCAGGCCGCTCGTGTCCGTGAGTACGGCTAGTATACTAGTTTAATAAACTCTGCGCAGAGGTGTACACTTTCCCTGTGAGTCGTGGTTTACCCTTTCGCCCGAGGCGGCCAACCTCTTAGCCCACTACCAAGGAAGGCCGGCAGGGTCCACTGTGAAGTCTTTCAGAGGTTTGCCTAGCAAGTTAGGGCCGCTAGGTTTCATTAGTCAGTCGGTGTGATACAACCTGTCCAGGGATCCACAGTCTTCTTATCTCCATTTGCGCCCCACGGGTAACCTCTAACATGCTAGAAAAGGTCTTCATACTTAACTAAAGCCAGAGCCATATAGCCCTCACAGTTGTACTGTCAATCCTGGGTGGCCGCTTTAAGATTCAGATGCATACGGAGGGCAGACTAGAGCGACCATAAAGGCCCAATGCTCTAGCCCTCTTGTGTCCATGTTGCTTAAAAGCATCTTTCATCCATAGTTGCATAAACCATTAATCAATATTATAGATCTTTATAATTGGTGATAGCAAACTAAGCAACTATACCCATATACAAAACTCCATAGGTAACAAGGATACAAGATATCAATAGTTTTAGGTAAAATCCTTATGGGTTTATCATATTAGACACATGCATATGAAAAGGTGATTAAATGGTTATTAGGTAACAAGGGAACTCATGTTACACAGGCCTTCAAATGCTTTCCAAGCTCTCCAATTTCTACACGATCATCTTTGCAGAGCTCCACTTCTAACGATAAGAGCAACCAAAACAAGCATCTGAAAATGGCCCTAAAAACAGCACATGAAACATTATAAAAATATACCATAAAGGCTACTAACGTATACTATTCATCGCTACGAACTCATGAGCGCAGGAACCAACTAAAACGGAGCTATTGATTTAGAAGTTGGGGTTTTGAAATTTCAGGAGCATTATTGTAAATAAGGACCTATTTGTAAATACTTTTCCAAAACCAGGGGCTGAAAATATAAATTATTTGAACCAAAATATTAAATTTGAACTTCAAATCTATTTTATGAAAGTCAAAAGATTTATTTATCATTTTTCAGAATTATTTTATATACAAGTACATATTAATGGCATCATAAATGAGATGACATCATTAATTATTTTTAAACAAAACTAAACACCTAAATATATTTCATAAATACTTTATAAATATAATATAGATTGATGACATTACGAGAACAACGTGATTAAAAAGAAAGAACGAAATTTAGATTGGCATATGGATGATTCTATCATGGAGATAAAGATATATACGGCATCAGCTTGATGTCAGGCTGACATCAGAAAGGCGTATTTGAAGTGTATTTCTGGATTTATTTTTCTAAAGGAAAATGGCTATATAAAACATGGATGACGTATGAGTGAGGTGACCGTGATTAAAAAAAGTGGATACTGGATTTAATTGTGTCCATCAGAAACACATATAATGATCACAAAATGTTGGGCATGCATGAAAACGGAACAACAGCCATGTTTGTTATCGTAAAACCACCATGAACCAGCACATCTATGGTCTTTCCGGAGATGGCAGGAGAACTAAGATCGATGAAATTCAATTCAACAGAGAGGCAACAAGATCACAACCTTATTTTTTTAGCATCTCAGAGGGCGGCGGCGAGGTGCATGGGCACAAGACGGTGGGGGATAGGTGCAGGCCTGGCCAGCTCCTATTTGGTCGGCAACTCTACCTGTGATGCAAACAAGGCGGCCGATCAAGATCAATAAATCGATTAAGAGGAAGAATTGGTTCTGGACCTACTGTAGATGCACCGGCTGATGATAAAATTTGTCATAAAATAAACGGAGGATGATTTGAGAGAGAAAGGTGGAAGGCGTTGGATTGAATTATGAGAAGCAAGGAATGGATAATATATGGCGTGATGCGGGTTTATGGTAAAGAATTAACATGCTTCTGTGAGGAATAAACAAATAGAATATAATGTCTGCATCCATATACTATTTCTTGCCAGCTTATGGTATATCTATGTCTACTAATAAAGAGGGAAGATTTCTTCTAATTTTTTTATCACGCGTTTTTTGTTCTGTCACCGGTCCACTCGCGGTTATTGCTTGCGTTCCGTTCTGTTCTTCTGTCGCAAGGACTCAGTGGATACGCAGCTTCGTTTCTTCCACCAAGCGATTATATTAGTTGTAGTTTAGACCCTGGACTCTGGTGTACAGCGTCTTGCATGTTGTATCTTGGACGTGCTGGAAAGGGAGATCTCATGCATGTTTGATGCCGGTTCCAATTACTTTGTGCAAAACAATCATTACACCTCTCTATATATAATATAAACAAAGAACACGATCCATCCGGCGGCCATGGCATCCCTCGATAAGAACACGAACGAAGCGCCGTCGCCGACGCTGCAAAGCCCACCTGTCGACTGCCCGACCAAGGTGGCGACGACTGAGTCAGGAACAATCGGATCAGCGGCCTGTGTGAGACGACGTGCTTATGCGCATCCTCGGGTTGCCGACATCGACGCGAGGGAGTTGGTGCGCACGGGCGTGCTCTCACGGCGGTGGCGCGGCCTCTGGAGTCTGGACGCGTGTCCCTAGAAGAGCTTGAGTCCGCCGCCGGTGACGTTGGACGGTATTTTCGTCAACAACGTAGTCGCGCAGGCGTGCACAGTCGGAGGCTAGCATTGTCTTGCTTTGGATCCTGCTATTCATGCTCGTGGACTGCCTTCGTAGCCAACGGCCGCAGCTCGAGCCTGTGCCCGTGGAAGGAGCAGAGGTGTGGCTCTGGTACGCATGTAGCACCACGTTAGGCGTTTCTACTTGACCATTCGCCTGCCGCTTGAGGCGAGACAAGACCATCACAATAGTGATCTCGAGGAGAGAGTAGAAAAACTGCTAAAAAAGCTTGTAGATTCTATTGATAGCCTTGATGAGGAGCAGAAGGCAGATGAACAGGAGGAAGACGAAGACGAAGACATGGACGAGGAGGCTCCCGACGACGACGAGGAGGAGGAGACGGATGAGGACCAAAGTGACGGCGACTAAGGCAACGATGATGAAGAAAAAGACAAACTTATTTGACATCACCGTTCCTCTGTACCATGCCGATCGAGCAGTGTGGACCAAGAAGTCAAACAAGAAGGCACCGCTGCTCCTTCCGGCAGTCCACGCCATGGTCACTGCTGCCATGTTTTTCAGAGAAGCCGGAGCCACCACGATGGCCACACGCTTTAACTAGGTCAGCTGGACTTCTCTGGGTTCATAATAATTCTAAAAAAATGACATTGTTATATTCAATCATGAGTAAACAAGCAACTCTTTGTATATTCATGTGTTATGATAAAACTGTGTTTTAAGTTAGTGCTACACTCTTAAAATCTACCTCATGGAACCATGGCAAAATTATTCAGGATTATATAATTATGAGTTTCAGAATTAGTGTTCATAAAAGAGATCTATAGAATTATGAGTTTTAAAATTAATGTTTTTATCTCTCCCGTTGCAACGCACGGACACGTTTGCTAGTATAGTTAAAACAAGAAAGAGTGCAACGTCAGAATCTTCACCTGCCTTCAAGGACCGCTGGTGTAGCAAGATAACTGGCGATGGTGTGATGGTGAGGAAACAGCAGTGCGATGATTGCCTGGTCAGCCAACAGCAGTAGAGATGCCTTGAAATTCCAGAGAACAACAGAGAATACAAAGAAAGGATGGTGACGAGTCGTTTCTCACCAAGATTAATGAAGATGATAATTTCCGTCCTTCAGAAATACAAACAAGAGTAGATGGTCTAGAGGGTGTTCTGGTGAATAAACTTGTGGGAGAGAGATGTTGGAGCACTTTTATAGATGTGAGGAGGCAGCGTAGAGGTCTGGATGCAGATTTAATCTTGAGCAAATGCCACAGCGGTTTGCATTATGGCCTCTGGTGGAGATTAAAAGTGGGACTGAGTGTGCCGTCAGTTAGTTTTTGCTATGATAATGATGTGTTTCAATGTGCACACTTGGGTTTGATGCGAGCATGCACGGTCAGGAAAATAGGAGAGGAATGGACGTGTTTATTTGCGGCTATCAGATTTTCTGAAGGGCTGCCAGTAAAAGATTACTTGAAGCACTAAAAGATGATATGGTTGCTTTGATTAGTACAGTATTTTTCAAAGGAGAAAGCGTGCTCATCGTGTCATGCATGCCTTGCTTGGCTTTAGGCCTCCCATGCAAAAATTAAGCAAACCAGATAATTAATTTAGTGGTAGAACGTGAAAGGCCACGATTGGCTCTCACTTGAATTGTCTCACGTGCACGTCAAAAAATGCTAATGAGAGAGATTAGTAGCACTTGGTGACATTATTGAATTGTTTATTGGGCAACTCACGTTTAAGCCACACCACAAAGTAGAGATGGGGAAAATTAAATGGATGGATGAAAAATGAGACTTGGAGGGGTGGCACGTGGGTGGAAATGATCTCATGTGTGCCGAGCTTATTGTTGTGAGACGGAAGGAGATATGTGAACAAGTAATTATCATGCAAGCAATTGCGCTGAATAAGTGAAGAGTGAGTGGCCTGGTGGTTCTTGTATATTTGAGAATGAATGACGTGCAAAGGATTAGGTATACAGACAAAGGAAATATAAATGAGATAAATGGAGGAAGAAAATTGAGTTTTACGACATTGTTACTTTAGAGGACGAAGAGTGGACGTGATAAAAATATGAGAATGATGATATACGGACATGGCGGATTTGGCAACAAATATATTTTGGAAGCTATCTCTTCAAAATATCAAATTTTACAAAACATTTGAACGAAATTTATTTTAAAGCCACTTTTGACAATCCAAATAAATAAATTTTAGAACTTTCTAAAATATGATTTGCAAATAATATTTAAGCTATTGCTGAAATATTCTTCTAATTTATTCTTTTAGACCCATTTGCCATCAGAAGTTGAAATGTCTTCAAATTACATTTTCAAAGACTTTTAAAACTCAAACTCATTTTGAATTTTTTTTAAACAAAATTTTGAACTTTACTTGGTTTTATAAATAGAGCAAAACCTATTCGAGGCTTAAACGAGATTTGTAAATTCATTTTCATACAAGAAAATTAAATGCCCTCGGCATGAATGCAACAGACATATCAAATTTAATTTCAAAAGTTTAACAAATTCATATTTTCATTGTTTAAATTATATCAGCATAATTAAAATCTTGGTAAAATTTTAGAAAATTTATGAAATCATTTATTTTGTTTAGTGTTTTCTATGCACAATGACAGTTCGCTTGCAGATAATACTAGGGTTTATTTGTTTGAGTTATCTTATACCAACTCTGGTAATCGACTTCTTTTCCCTTTAAGCAACATTGTTTATATTGTTCTTCTGGTTCATATCTCTTTGAGTGCTTTAACATATAGGACCCTATAGATTGGAGTAGTAATTATAGATGTAGGCATGGTGCTTAGACCTAGATTGCTTATGAATGCGTCCTGTCTGGCCGGATCGGTGGTGGATCGCGGGTGTGATCGTGCAGTTGACTTCTTTGTAGTCCACCTCGCATTAGAAGTAATAGTAGGATAGCATCGCTAAAGGAAATATCCTCTGCCGATATCTTCCTCATGCGATTTCCCCTGATAGAACAGTAGAAGACATAGTTTATTGAGATTGAAATTAGAGTATCTCAGCAGTTTCCTCTACACTCAACCTTCTTAAATCTTATAGCTACATCGGGTTAAGTTAGACCGTAGTTATCCAAGCCCGTTTCCTTGTGGATACAATAATTAAAACCCTCCGAGTGAAAGCTACAACGGTATGTGTCTGCTTGCAGATAATTCATAGTGTTTATTTGTTTGAGCTAAAAAATACCAACAACAGCCCTCGCCTGTGATTTCTCTGTCCAGGATTTGGAGTAGTCAAATAGAGGGTGTGGAGTAGAATCTTTAGGTGCACAAAGAGTGAGATTCTCATCTGAGTCTCTCATGTAGCTGTCATCAAACTCGCTCAGATGAACTAGAGTACCAGGACATCCTCTGTAGGAGATGGTGAATCCCTCCTGCTGGCGCCTCTCCTCATCAGCCACATACTTGACATATGGTCCACTGCTGCCTCCACCTCTGCGACCTCTCTTGGCTGGATGCTTGGACAGCTGCTTCTTCAAACCACGTGGATTGCCACTTCCACCTTCCATCTATGCAATTAAATGAAACTTGGATAAGAAACTATGGATACTGGAACTACAGAGCTATCTGCAGAGATATTTTAACCACTGAAAGAACATGAACATTGTTCTAAAAACATAGCACCTTGATCAACAGCAAGGCAGGGCGGCACTACCACTCTCTGAGGGCGGCGATGCCGCACTCAGCTTGTTCATCAGAACAATGTGCAGTTTCTTCCAGTAGTTAACTTTTTAATCCAATAATCTCTATATTCCATCACAATCTCAGAAATCAAAGTTTAACAATAGATCAAATCATGATATTTATTTGTGAATGAGAGAAAATAGTATTCTGGATCTAGGGAGTGCACTTTTAGGATGAAATCTTGGAGGAAAATTGAATCCATTAACAGAAACCTGGCCATGAGCACTTGCTCCTACAGAGGGCTGCACTGCCGCCCTAGCTAGGGTTCCCCAAATGAAATCGGGTTTCTTCTAGGATTTTGCCATGAAAGCTCCCCCTAAATCCATCATACTACCTCTCAAAAGTCGAATCCACAACTGAAAATCACGCATTGCATATATCGGGTAGGATTAGGGTTTCACCTTGATTAAAACTGAAGATTGAAGGGGAAAGAAGAGCAATGTCCAAGCCTTCACACCTTGACCAGCTAGAGAAGAAGCATGAGATGCTGGCCCAAGGTGCTGCAATGCCAGAGATAGGCCGCCAATGTCGCAGCGAGGAACTCTGGCACCCACAACTCACAAGAGAGAGAGAGAGAAGTTGGGGGCAGCACGGTCTAGGAGAGAGAAGCAGGGAGAGCGCTCGGGACGGCCAAAAATAGATGAGAGAGGTTGGTCCTAGCGCTCAGAGAAAATTGAGCCAAAACCGCCTAGGTTTTAGAGGGTGGCACAACCGCACTCTATGGGCGACACTGCCGCCCTGCCCAACTCTGACAGAATGAGGTCTAATTTTATGACTATTTCTATCTCAAATATATATATATATATATATATATATATATATTCAAAGTGTCATGACTAGATTCAATCATCAACAAAAACAATGGTCATGCTCCCTTGAAAACGCTTTTGAATTAGTTTTGAAACACAATATGAAGCTTTCAAAATCTTTTCCTAAGTCACTAGTTGGACAAACAAATGTGTGCTACATGTCAAGCCAAGTTCCTAAAATCAAGTATATTTAGTTCATTTCTCAAAGCACAAAATCTTGACTCATCAAGAGGCTTAGTGAAGATATCAG
Source organism: Eremochloa ophiuroides (assembly GCA_038502445.1). Taxonomy (NCBI): domain Eukaryota; kingdom Viridiplantae; phylum Streptophyta; class Magnoliopsida; order Poales; family Poaceae; genus Eremochloa; species Eremochloa ophiuroides. The sequence continues at coordinate 39,719,920 of JAHLJS010000008.1, read as the reverse complement.
CTAGTTGCTTTTCGGTGCTCACATGGCGAATTTCGATATCTCCTTTGGTTTTGTGCTCCCTTAAAAAGTGATAACGGATGTCTATTTGTTTTGTTCTTGAGTGACTTACGAGGTTGTTTGCAAGTTTTATGGCACTTTCATTGTCACACAAAAGTGGGATCTTGGTAAAGTGACATCTGAAATCTTTTATGGTTTGCCTCATCCAAAATAGTTGAGCACAACAAGCGCCGGCAACAATATACACCACCTCGGTGGTGAAAAGGGCTACACAATTTTGCTTTTTAGAGCTCCAAGACACTAGGGACCGTCCAAGGAATTGACATGTCCCCGAAGTACTTTTTCTATCTACATTGCAACTGGCGCAATCGGAATCCGAATACCCAAGTAGATTGAACTTAGAGTCCTTAGGATACCACAAGCCAAGTTTGGAGTATGAACTAAATATCTTAAGATTCTTTTAACAAAGGTTAAATGACATTCTTTAGGATTGCCTTGAAATCTAGCACACATGCACACACTAAGCATTATATCTGGTCGAGATGCACACAAATAAAGTAGAGAGCCGATCATAGAGTGATATACCTTTGTATCGACGGCTTTCCCTTCTTCACTGAGATCAAGATGTCCATTGGTTGGCATGTGAGTTTTGATATGCTTTGCATTCACCATGTCAAATTGCATATCATGGTTGTACTTCGTTTGTCAAATAAATGTTCCTTCAATTGCTTGATTTGAAAACCAAGGAAGAACTTCAATTCACCCATCATGGACATCTCAAACCTCTTGGTCATATTCCTACTAAACTACTCACAAAAGGAATGATTAGTACTACCAAATATTATGTCATCGACATATATTTGTCACACAAAAATATCTTTATCAAATGTGTGAGTAAAGAGAAGGATCGGTTTTGCCTATTTTAAAGCCATGTTTGAGTAAGAAATCCTTAAGGTATTCATACCATGTTCTTGGTGTTTGTTAAGCCTATAGAGCACATTTTGGAGTTGGTAAACGTGGTTAGAAAACTAGGGATCTTCAAAACCCAGTGGTTGCTCAACATAGACAAGTTCTTGAATGGGGCCATTAAGAAATGCACTCTTCACGTCTATTGATATAGTTTGAAGTCATGGTGGGTAGCATAGGCAAGAAGCATTCGGATTGCTTCAAGTGTAGCCACCAGTGCAAATGTTTCTTCAAAGTCCAATCCCTATACTTGAGTGAAGACTTGAACAACCAATCTTGCCTTGTTCCTTGTCAGCACACCATTTTCTTCCTGCTTGTTGCGGAAGACCCACTTGGTGCCAATTACATTTGTATTGGGTCTCTTCACCAAGGTCCACACCTGGTTTCTTGTGAAGTTGTTGTGCTCTTCTTGCATTGTCAACACCCAATATGGGTCTCCAAGTGCATCTTCTACCTTAAGAGACTCCAAAGAGGAAACAAACGTGTAATGCTCATAAAAATTTGCTAAATGAGAATGAGTCATTACCCCCTTTCGAAGACTCCTAAGGATATTGCCAACGGGATGATCCCGTTGAATGGTTTGGCGTATGTTGGTATTTATTAAGTGCAAATAGAATATGAAAGATTCCATAAGCGCACAGAATACCATTGTAGCATTTTACCGGGAGTATTCCAGGTATCGTTATTTATATTTTACCACAGGGAAACAATGATTAAAGAAGTTTGATAGTTGACCATCATGTGTCTACTAACTTAGCACACCAACTAGACTATAGTAGGGGTAAACGATAAATGATAGGAGTTATGCTTAAATGATATAGACACATAGGAGAATTCTATAATAAAAGAGTAGATAGCTAAAGTGAGGACAACGGGAGAGTTCAAGGTTCTTAAATACTTCTCTATTACCTTAGTTCTATAAAACTAATTCATGGTAGATAAACCAATCACACAATAACACTTCGGGACATCAGAATACTAGCCACGGAATGAGATCAGAATGGGACTAGGAAGTTCTGACTATGGTCCTACAATCATCAACCTACACGAGGTGGAATACGTCGGCCATTAGGGCTATCACCTCCTGGGGCTACCACAACTATTTGTAAGGTTGAGTGCAATCTCAGGTAACCTCTAGTCTAGACACCATGCCTACACTATTAATTACTACTCTAATCTCATATGAAAACTAAAGCACTCGATGCAAGCGGAGATCCTATGCCAAAGTATAACAACTATACTAACCAATCAAATTTAGGGCATAAAGTAAATAGAGAAGATAAATATGTTAAAGCATAAGTCTTACAAAGATGAGATACAAAGATATACCAGATCCCTGAAGACTTCTCCAGAACCGAAGCATGGCTCCGTTCTCCCTAACTCTCAACTAGAACTAATCTACTACATTGGAGAGAGGTTATCCTTCAATAGGCACCTCTCCATCCAATCCCTAACTAGAGAATATGAATTATAATAATGAAAGGGATGGAGCCTAGGGGGTCCCTGGGGCTGTATATATAGGGGCGCCTGGCCTCCCCTCCACCTTGGGCAAGCAATATGGTACTAAGCCTTTCCACCATGTGCACATAGGCTTTAATGGGCCAAATTCTAATTTAGGCCCAATTAATCCCGCAGCCTTTAATTAATACCGCAGCTCAGGTTCTAAAATCTTCCAGTGTTTGTAAAATCCATATCTCTTTATTCCAGACTCCAAAAATAGCAAACCATAGGTCCATTTCGATCGTCTCGACGAGCTCTATGCAATGGTGAACTCCAATTCCTCATTTGAGATTCTTTTAATTGGTGAAAAATTGAATATCCTTTTATACCCTATAAAACAAGTGAGAACACCAAAACTCGTGGAACTTGTTAGAATCAAACCCCATAACTATGTTGTGTATTGTTTTATGACCTTGATTCATGTTTATTTGATGGGTAAAAATGAGCAATAACTACCGTCAACAGCGTAGCCTTGGATGCTCAACACCTTCTTGCTTATCTTTTGGCTCATCACAGTCTTCAAGTTCAAAGATTGGTGCAAGGTCTAAGCCTTTGTCCAAACCTGACTCAGGTCTGTTAGCTGCTAGAGGGGTGGCATTGCTGCCCTTGGGGCGGCACTACTGCCCTGCATTCTAGTGGCAGGTGTTCCCTGCTCTTCTCTAGTGAGTGCGTCAGTAAAATCTTCTTCAGCAGCTTCCTGAGGCTCCCCCTGTTTGGCTGCAGGTTCTTCTTGTGGTCTTATATCACCAATTGTCAATTTATCTACAGCACTTGAGTCAACTTGCTCTACTTGAGAGCCATTAGATTCATCAAATGTCACGTCTACCACTACTTCAACTCAATAAGGGTTTTTGTTGAAGACACGGTAGGCATGCTCATTTGATCCATAACCAAGAAGAAAACCTTCATCTACTTTAGGTGCAAATTTAGAGGTTTTGGGTTTCTTATTAAGTATGAAACACTTACACCCAAACACTCTAAAGTAAGACACCTTAGGTTTGTTACCGGTTAAAAGCTCAAAGGAGGACTTCTTCAACTTCTTGTGTAAGTATAGGCGGTTGATGGCATGGCAAGCGGTGTTGATAGCCTCACACCAAAAGATGTCCGCCGTCTTGTACTTGTTGAGCATCATCCTTGCCATGTCAATAAGAGTCATATTCTTCTTCTCTACTACACCATTTTGTTAAGGGGTGTATGGAGTTAAAAATGCTTGATGCCCTCTTTATCAAGGAATTCCTCCATCGGAGTGTTCTTGAACTCGGTCCCATTGTCACTTCTCACTTTCTTGATGGGAAGACCAAATTCCTTTTGTGCCCACCTAATAAATATCTTCACTTTCTCTTGTACCTGGCACTTATCATACAAAAAGAACACCCAAGTGAAACGGGAATAGTCATCAATAATAACCAATCCATACTTGTTACCACCAATGCTAAGGTAGGCAACCGGCCCAAAGAGATCCATGTGAATCAACTCCAAAGGTTGAGTGGTGATCATGATGCTCTTTGGTGGGTGAGGTATGCCTACTTGCTTTCCGGCTTGGCAAGCGCTGCAAATCCTGTCTTTCTCAAAATAAACATCGGTTAGTCCAAGGATGTGGTTGTCCTTTAGAAGTTTGGCCAAGTTCCTCATCCCAACATGTGCTATACAACGGTGTCATAACTAGCCTATGCTAGATTTTGCCACTAAATAAGTCTCAAGGTTAGCTCTGCCTTTGTTGAAATCAACTAGGTAAAGCTTCCCTTTCAAGTGACCCATAAAAGCAATAGAGTAATCCTCCTTTCTAGTGACTTTCAAACCCTTATCTGTAAAGAGACAATTGTAGCTCATTTCACACAATTGTGATATGGTCAACAAGTTGTAACTCAATGAATCAACATGTAAGACATTAGTAATTGAAAGATCATGGGTGATTGTAACTTTACCAAGACCAAGCACACCTCCCATGGAATTGTCTCCAAAGACAATATTTTCATTTGAATCTTCCTTGGGGTGTAGGATGAGAACATACTCCTTTCTCCGGTCATATGATTTATACGTCCACTATCAAGCACCCAACTTGATCCACCGGAGGAGTATGCCTACAAAATAAGTTTAGTTCCCTGATTTAGGTCCCCAAATATTCTTGGGGCCTTACATGTTAGTCACAAGAATCTTAGGAACCCAAATGGAAGAGTTATGATAAACATTCTTTTCTTTACTTATATACTTGGCAACCACTTCAACCTTGATATTATTTTTAGCACAAAGCAAGACCTCAAGTTTTGTCTAGGGACAATTGTCCTTGGTTGATGAGCATACTTATTTGGTTGCCCCTAGATTGATTTCTTGCTTTTCTGTGGAACCTGCTTGGGCTGGGAGACCTTCTTCCTATGCTGATCAAAACCAGAGGCAGTGGAAGTGACCTTCCCTTTCCTTGGGAGGGTGGCACCACTTCCCTTCACTGCAGCACTACCGTCCTTCATTGCGGCACTGCTGCCCTGGACAGGGTGTAGTGCTGCTCTGAGGGTGTTGGCATCTCTTAACGTCGTTACAAAAGATAGACTAAAAGTCCATCCCCGGCAACGGCGCCAGAAATGCTTGTTGGCGTTTCTTAGCACCACTACTAAAGATAGACTATAAGTCCATCCTTAATAATAATACTAGAAACGTAAGTTGACATCCCCCACCACCATTACTTCAGAAAGGTAACCCTTGGCCCTTAAAGGCGCCAGCCTAGGTAATGCAGTCTTGTAATAGCAGTTAGAAGTGCCGGATTGGCCTTCCTAACCGTCATTACTTACGATATGCAAAACTGTGACACGGTGCCGTGGGGTGCACAAGATTTACAATCCTTAAGTAATGGTACCTAGGTACGCCAATCAATAGCTCAGTAAAAATAAGATTACTCTGCAAGCGCACAGAACTATCATTGTAGCATTTCAACCCGTGAGTATTCAAGGGTGTCGTATTTATAATTTCCCGTAGGAAGGCAATATGCATCAAGCGTGGTGTAAACATGATCACTTATTGAGTGCAATGGTAGGCATAGAGTAAACAGGAATAAAACATGATTTCAAAATAGTGGACACACATCTGGATCAACCTCAAGGATAAAAGGGAAAATAAAGAATAAAAGAATATAACTAACTGAGCAGGCATTGGTCATATATAATTATGCAAAGAACTGCTAGCAACACATCTAATTAGTAATTCTAGTATCAAGACTAAGTCTGGGGTGATAGGGAGATCCCCGCAGCTGGTCTGCCAGCCGATAGAGACTTTACGAACTCCTACTTCAATATCCGAACGTGGGGGAGTGCTAGGGATGGACAGGGCTGTCACCACCTGCCCACCTACCCCTCTGCCTATGGGATACCGACATATTCGCCGATCTCCACATACCTGAGCACCATGCTCACGTACTTGGAAACAACTCCTAACCTCTGCGGACCCCAACCCTTCGGATTGACAGGCTAGGTTAAGAGCAACCAAGAAAGCACGACGAACCATCACCTCATTCCTAGTTCTTCCTCTATTCATACTAATTCGATGAACAATGAAGAACGATGATGAACAAGTCAAGAACATGACACATAAACTATATTCTAGTCTATATATTATGCTCATAACAAGATCATAACTTTGCTTTAGTTCATATGCATGATCATATAAATATGATAAGAACTTGCTCATGGAAGAAGACCAAATTGTATTCATACCAAGATGATCCTTTTCTTCCAAGGAGACAAGCTCTCCTTGATAGCTCTTGCCTTGCTCACAAACTACTAATACTACTCTAAAGATACAAGTGAGAGGTGTGAGGTAGATGACTCCAAAATGATGTGTGTTGAATAATGAAGGAGCCCCTTCTATTTATAGCTAGAGTATGACGGTTTGGCGTCTCTAAGTTTGGAAGGAGGTGAAACCGCCCTTGGGGAACCGCCTAGAGCACCGCCTCCGAAGACTGGGCCCCAGGAGGCCTCACCAGGGAGACGGCCGCACCTTGGGGCGGTCGGTCCCCTGAGTGGGCCCACTGGCCACCGCCTTCTGCTGGTCGGTTGCTCTCTAGGTCTGGGCCTCTCCCGTGGTTACGGATGGATCCTATTCAGCTTTTGAGGTAGGCTTTCTTGTTATTCTTGGTTTCCGCAATTGCGGAATACGTCATTTGCTTTTGCGCTTTTTCCATGATATTGTGTATTTCCACTTGTTGTACCATTAAACCTGCAAAACATGAATACTAGGGGTACAAGTGGAACTTGTTAGTAGTAAAGGCATATATGCTAGAATATGATTGTCTTTCTTCTTATTAGTCTAAGTTGGTGGCATAGAAATGATCCATAAGGACCGCCAACAAGACCCCCAAGCTTAATCTTTGCTCTTCCCGAGCAAATAGCTGAGTATGGTTGTTGATCAGGAGTTGCTACAATGCTGATATAATTCATAAGTGCCATGCCTATAACAAAGTATTCTTTTGTAATTTAAATAGGTTGGCATTCTATCCACTCTGTATCTTGATTTCTCATGGGGCCTGTAGTTTCTCCAATTTCTTGAGCGGTTGCAAGACAGAATGGTTATAAAAAATTCACTAATCATTCATTCTTCGATAGACCTTCTATCCGGAGGTTTTATGAATTTTTGTAAGATAAAATAAGTTCCTCAAATGATTCTCTTAATCGCTCAATGTGTATGATTACCTCACCAAAGGCATTGTAGTGTTACCTTTAAATCCTACCACTAAGGTTGAGAGCAAAGTTTTTGGGTAGGTATGTGGACATACTTACATCACCTGTATTGCTGAGTCAAAGACCGGACCATAAGGAGATACAAGTCATACACTTTGATTGAGACGTGCAAGTGTATGGAATATAAGTATGGTGGAAACCTATCTCTAATTTTTTGGCAGTCCATGCATCATGACTCTCTTTTATTGGATGGAACAAAGTCTTTTGGAGAGATATGGGCTATAGAAAGATCATCTGCTTTTTTTTAACGGGTATTTGGATTTTCTTTCCCGTTTGTTTTCTCATGCCCCTTAGCTTTCTTTTTTTCTTTTCTTCTTCTTCTTCTTCTTTTTACATAGCCCATATCTTTTTATTGACGTATGGAACTTATGGATGGAGAGATGTCATGATGGCGAATGCAAGGAGTGAAAATTTTGTATGAAGAATGTGCGACTCTCATAGTGAGGGTCGGTTATTTTTATTTGGTAAAAACAGAGGGCGCAACTTTCAGGGTAAGAGTTGGTGTATTTGGTGGGTGTACGTGAATCTCAATCATGGGTGCATGACTATAATCTCACTAGGTCTCAGCTTTTTGACTCGACTCAAAGTTCTGCAAGCAGCATATGACTAAAGTTTTACAAAAGTGAGCATGTCATATGGCCTTGGTAGGTATTTCATAATCATTGAGGAACGTTTGATTTTTGAAAAGAAAACTCCGGATGTCAAGTTTCTCTTAGAATAAAGACATAGCAAAGTCTATTTGTACCATCTCATATCTTGCAACAACTTAGAAAAGGATATTGCAATTGCAACCCACAAGATTTCAAGTTCTCAGGATGAGACATTTTTAGCCAACAAACTTAAATCTTGAGGAATACTAAGTTATAACTTAGGCACAAACGAATTATAGACAGAGCAACTATTCATCATTTCAACAGAAGAGAAACTAACATATATTAGCACATATGGGAGTGGAACATTTTATTTTATTTATTATTATTATTATTATTATTATTATTATTATTATTATTATTATTATTATTTAATAAGAAAATAAAATTGCAAAATTTAAAAGTGCGAGAAATAAAGTGCAAGAAATTTAAAGATACATGTTACCTCTTGTGGGGTCTCCTCCCCCAAGCTAGTTCAGGGCCTAGGTCCCGGGAATTGTCCCATAGACCGAAGATAGGCCATCTGTGCCTCGTGCCGCCGCCGGTTCGCATCTTCGAGGTCCACGAAGTGCTGCTGGTACTGCTCATGCCATTGAGTGGTAGTCTGGATGTGAGCGTTGAGCGTACCTTGGATCTGCTTGTTTTGCAGCTCTAATCCTCCCATGCGTGTGTTGAGAATCTCTAGTGTGACCGGCTGTGGGTAAAGTGGAGGTGGCATGCCTTCAGAATCTGAGGAATGCACATGCTCGTGCTGCCTTGATCCTCCTGCCTCGTGCGAGTGCTGCCACCCTGACCCTCCAGCCCCGTGAGGGTGAGGAATGTGTCCCATACCATATCCATACCCAGGGGTGAAACCGGGTGTAGACATGACAGGGGACCATCCCATCCCTGGTGTCATGGTGGGCATGGCTGGTGGTGTAGGCTGTACGGATGCTGCAGACTCCTCCTCCTGTACTCCCCTCCTTTGTGATCACCTGCGGGAAACAGAACTCCTGCGTGCTTCTTCCTTCTCAACAAGGTCGAAGGTGAGATGGGGATTTATATAAAGCGAGATCCGGGTTAGGTAACGGTATCTCGTTTATATATCCCGGAAAATAAAATACCAAATTTTGTCCCGATTCATCACGTTTTAGAGTGTGGACTTGTACGAAGTAGAATTCATTGAGCATAATGCGAGGAGTGGAGAAATAAACAATAGTATTATCACCATGAGGATCAATACTAGTGGCAAGACGAATGATGAGTAAAGTGCACATGATAGGTGTAGAAGTTTTGAAAGAGTTCAACCAGTGCTTAACAATATTATAGACAGGAGTGACTTTAATCTTTTTAAGCACGGCATAAAGCAACTTCAACTCAATATCATAAGCATGATGCGTGTCCTCTCTAGGAAAGAAAGAATTAGCAATCCACTTAAGCATAAACCTCAAAGTAGGATGATGGATGTTGTTGATATTGGGTTGGAATTTTCTAGTCATATTTTGTCCGGTTATCAAGTGCCAAAAAGTATGACGATGATAACCCGAGAGAGAAAAACCCAAGTCAACAGAGCATTGCTCATGAAAGCCTAAGTGGGTAGCGAAATCCTTCCAATAAAGACTACGCTCCTTCCCAAAGCAGCGGAAAGTAATACCATAATCGACAATTTGCAGAGTGCCTAAGACTTGGATGGTCAAAAGACGAGATCCAAGTTCGTGCACAGGGGCAACTTGGCTCCAACCAACATTTTCGAAAATGGTATTAAATTCGACATTCATACCTATCTGCTGGAGAAAGTGTGGGTCGAAGGCCGGTGTATGCAGGAATTCGCGTCCCTTGAGGAGGTTGTATGCTTGCATCTCCCGCTCGCTCTCCAAGTCGATGAAGGGGGAGCCGGCCTCGTCTATGGCGTGGCCTCTTGGCGCCTTCTTTTCTTCATGCAGCGGGCTCTCCTCACTTGCGGGGGGGGCCTTGGCTAGACTCCCCACGAAAGCGACGGCCTTTCCAAAACATGCCGGAAATCCGACCTCCGATCCCACTCATGGTGAGTGAGCTTAGCACGAGAGCTTGCTTTGTGGTGGAAAATGCAAGGGGTTCTTGCAGAATTTTCTTACACTTGAACTTTGTGGAAAGTATTTGGAGAGTGGTGGAGCAAGAGAGTAATGGAGGGAGTGAAAGAATATGAGTGTGAGAGGGGTGAGGAGCTCTACCCAAGATCCTAGTATTTATAGACTTGATCGCAGGCGGGGTAGTGCTCCTTGCAACGGATAGTAGCCGTTGGCAAAAGACCGCGCCGCAGAGCCGTTGGGTAGGGGGGCGGTCACCCCTGGGATCGGCCGGTCCCCTGGCGAGGCCGGTTCTGTCCCGTCTTTTTACAGCTCCCTCTAACGGCTACCCCCAAGATATAGCCGGTTACGAATGACTCCCATTCGGAATTTTACCCCAGATTTTTATTTTCCACAAATTTATTTGAAACTTTTTGATTTTCAAAAATTAATGAAAAAATAAGGTTTAGATATAACAAAATCTAAACTTTCTAAGAATAATTTTTATAGAATTTTTGGAGAAGAGTTTATTTTTGACTAAAAATAGAGTTTTATAAAACTAGAAAGAGGGAAACTCTTTTTAAATGCATGAAATATAAAGTATATATATTTATTACTTTATTATTTTTTTTTGAAAGGATAAGATATAATACCTGAGTGGGGACACCTCCCCAAGCTTGAAAGATGGTGTGGGCCCCTTCAGATATTTATTTATTTCTTTATATTTATTTATTTTTAGATAATTGCCGATGACCTTCGGCAAGGGCTCAACGTTTACAGTCCGTTGGCAAGACTCTTCTTCCTTTATTGCTCTGCAGCTACATGAACAAACTCGGGAGAAGCCTCGGGTTGCCCCGGGATTTTTCCCGTATTGTTGACAGGGATAGAAGCAGCTATTTGAGCCATCTGGGTTTCTATCATTTTGTTGAAACTCGCTTGATTTGGAATAGAAGAAGACAGAGTTTCAAGCTTTGTATTTATATTTTCAAACATTTTATCATTGAAAGACAGCTTTGTGATCAGATTCTCATTGATCTTAGCTTGTCCTAACATGAGGTCTTTTAAGGAAGGTTGATTTGAATTGTAATTTGAATTGAAATTATTACCTTGCGGGCGGTATTGGTTGTTCCACCCGTTATTACCTTGCTGAGGTTGGCGAAACCCATTATTGACGTATGAAGCTTCTTCTTGGTTTCGGGGCAGTTGTTTCCTGAGTGGCCAATGTTCCCACAGACTTCACACATCATGTGTGAGTCCATGGCCTGGACGGTACTTATGGTAGGGTTGGTGGCACGATCGTCCAGCTTCTGCATCAGCAAGTCTATTTTTGCGGCTAGCAAGTCCGTTTCCTTCACGGTATGCGTGCCTTTTTGTGTTTTTCTTCCTTCTCCCCAACTCTGGTTGGCCACCATCTTCTCAATAAGTGGAGTTGAATCCGCGATGGTGAGAGAGAGGAATGCACCTCCAGCTGCGGCATCTACGTGCCCTTTTGACATGGCCGTGAGGCCTTCATAGAAGTTTTGGAGCACGAGCCAATCTTCCATTCCAAGATAAGGACAGGCTCGGATGTATTCCTGAAGCCTTTCCCAAACTTCGGGGATGGACTCTAGCGAAGATTGCTGGAAGTTTGAAATCTTTCCCCTTAGAGCGCTGGTCATGCTCATGGGGAAAAACTTGGCGAGGAACGCCGTGGAATATTTGTCCCACGTGTTAACAGCTTCCTTGTTTTGGTAGAACCATTGCTTCACTTTCCCCGTGAGGGAGAAAGGAAACAAGCGGAGTCTGATGCTGTCCCGTGCGACATTCTTGATGACAATGGTGTCGCACAGCTCAAGGAAGTGTTGCAGGTGAGCATTTGCGTCCTCACTTGGCAAGCCACAGAATTGACTCGCCTGCACCATCGAGATAAGGCCCGTACAGATCTCGAAATTTCCATCTCCAATATTGACAGTGGCCCAACGGGCACGTTGGCAACAACAGGAGTGGAGTAGTCACGGAGTGTCTTGGCCATAGCGGTAGTGGTGGATGGTGCGAGAGTGACCGGTTCGTCTGTCGATGGGGTGGCAGAGGAAGAAGTGGTACGAGATCTTTTCTTCCTTAGGAGTGCTTCTGGATTACTGGTGAAATTGTTCGGCAGAGCAAAACCGCTCATACACTATCCTGTTTTCATTCCAATAAAAAAAGGAAGAAAACAGCAAAGTTAGCCTGTTTAAATTACGTTCACCAATGCTTATTTTGTAATCGATCTTTATGCCAGCTTAGATGTTTTTGCCCTCCCCAGCAACGGCGCCAGAAATGCTTGTTGGCATCTCTTAACATCGTTACAAAAGATAGACTAAAAGTCCATCCCCGGCAACGGCGCCAGAAATATTTGTTAGTGTTTCTTAACATCACTACTAAAGATAGACTATAAGTCCGTCCTTAATAATAATACTAGAAACGTAAGTTGACATCCCCAACCACCATTACTTTAGAAAGGTAACCCTTGGCCCTTAAAGGCGCCGGCCTAGGTAATGCAGTCTGGTAATAGCAGTTAGAAGTGCCGGATTGGCCTTCCTAACCGTCATTACTTACGATATGCAAAACTATGACACGGCGCCGTGGGCTGCACAAGATTTACAATCCTTAAGTAATGGTACTTAGGTACGCCAATCGATAGCTCAGTAAGAAATAAGATTACTCTGCAAGCGCACAGAACTATCATTGTAGCATTTCAACCCGTGAGTATTCAAGGGTGTCGTATTTATAATTTCCCGTAGGAGGGCAATATGCATCAAGCGTGGTGTAAACATGATCACTTATTGAGTGCAATGGTAGGCATAGAGTAAACAGGAATAAAATATGATTTCAAAATAGTGGACACACATCTGGATCAACCTCAAGGATAAAAGGGAAAATAAAGAATAAAAGAATATAACTAACTGAGTAGGCATTGGTCATATATAATTATGCAAAGAACTGCTAGCAACACATCTAATTAGTAATTCTAGTATCAAGACTAAGTCTGGGGTGATAGGGAGATCCCCGCAGCTGGTCTGCCAGCCGATAGAGACTTTACGAACTCCTACTTCAATATCCGAACGTGGGGGAGTGCTAGGGATGGACAGGGCTGTCACCACCTGCCCACCTACCCCTCTGCCTATGGGATACCGACATATTCACCGATCTCCGCATACCTGAGCACCATGCTCACGTACATGGAAACAACTCCTAACCTCTGCGGACCCCAACCCTTCGGATTGACAGGCTAGGTTAAGAGCAACCAAGAAGGCACGACGAACCATCACCTCATTCCTAGTTCTTCCTCTATTCATACTAATTCGATGAACAATGAAGAACGATGATGAACAAGTCAAGAACATGACACATAAATTATATTCTAGTCTATATATTATGCTCATAACAAGATCATAACTTTGCTCTAGTTCATATGCATGATCATATAAATATGATAAGAACTTGCTCATGGAAGAAGACCGAATTGTATTCATACCAAGATGATCCTTTTCTTCCAAGGAGACAAGCTCTCCTTGATAGCTCTTGCCTTGCTCACAAACTACTAATACTACTCTAAAGATACAAGTGAGAGGTGTGAGGTAGATGACTCCAAAATGATGTGTGTTGAATAATGAAGGAGCCCCATCTATTTATAGCTAGAGTAGGGCGGTTTGGCGTCTCTAAGTTTGGAAGGAGGTGAAACCGCCCTTGGGGAACCGCCTAGAGCACCGCCTCCAAAGACTGGGCCCGGGAGGCCTCACCAGGGCGACGGCCGCACCTGGGGGCGGTCGGTCCCCTAAGTGGGCCCACTGGCCACCGCCTTCTGGTGGTCGGTTGCTCTCTGGGCCTGGGCCTCTCCCGTGGTTACGGATGGATCCTATTCAGCTTTTGAGGTAGGCTTTCTTGTTATTCTTGGTTTGCGCAATTGCGGAATACGTCATTTGCTTTTGCGCTTTTTCCATGATATTGTGCATTTCCACTTGTTGTACCATTAAACCTGCAAAACATGAATACTAGGGGTACAAGTGGAACTTGTTAGTAGTAAAGGCATATGTGCTAGAATATGATTGTCTTTCTTCTTATTAGTCTAAGTTGGCAGCATAGAAATGATCCATAAGGACCGCCAACAAGACCCCCAAGCTTAATCTTTGCTCTTCCCGAGCAAATAGCTGAGTATGGTTGTTGATCAGGAGTTGCTACAATGCTGAGTATGGTAGTTAATGCTGGGGAGAATGGATTTGAGCTCAAGCCTGCTCTTATCACCATGGTTCAAGCCAGCCAGTTTTGTGGAAAAGCTCATGAAGATGCAAGTGCACACTTACAACACTTTTTAGAGATTTGTAGCACCTTCACGATTAGAGGAGTACCAAGAGATGCTATTTTACTCCATCTTTTCCCATTTTCACTTTTGGGGAAAGCCAAGCAGTGGTTCTACGCCAACAAAGACAAGAACACTACATGAGACCGATGCTCAACTGCTTTCCTGGCAAGACGAATGCTCTGCGTGGGAAAATCTCAAGTTTTCAACAGCAACATGACGAATCATTCACTGAAGCATGGGAGAGATTCCAAGATTATATTGAAGACTGTCCTCATTATGGGATAGAGGATTGGCTACTATTGTAGACTTTCTACCACGGGCTAGTCTCTAGCACCCGTGAGTCCATAGATGCTGCAGCTGGAGGAGCTTTCCTGTCACTTAAGCTTCCAGAAGCTCAAGCACTTGTTGAGAAGATGGCCCCAAATTCAAGCTGTAATGAAGAACGTACTCAACCTCACAAGAGAGGAGGAGGCGTCCATCATTTGAAGGAGCCTGACATGGTCACTGCCAAGCTAGACCTCATCATGAAGAAGCTCGACATAGAGAAGAAGGGAGTCATGCATATTGATGATTCTTGCATGACCTGTGAAGAATGTGGAGATTACGGACATTCAGCTGTCAACTGCCCTACGTTGCAAGAGGATGTGAACTTCATCAACAATAACACCTACTATCGTCCTCAGCAAAATCAAGGATGGAACCAGCCAAACCGAGGATGGAATCAGCAACCTCGACAAGGTAATTACCAAGGTAATAATTACAATAATTACAATCTTCCGCCTTTAAGAGATTTAGTTGCTGGTCAATCTAAATTGTTAGATCAAATGTCTAGAAAGGTAGCCTCAAATGATAAAGTTTTAGAAAATATAAATATCAGAATGGATACCTTTGCTTTTGCTATAAAGAATCAGCACAGCTTTAATAAAATGTTAGAATCACAATTAGCTCAGCTAGCTGCTGCTGTCCCTCCATTTGAGAAAGGAAAGATTCCGGGCCAGTCAGAGGATTTAGAAACTGCTAACCTTGTTAATATTCACAATGCAACCCAATACCATATTGAGCCTGCAGATATACAGTGGATAGATCACTCACTACCTGAGAAGATGGGAGACCCTGGAAGACCTGTGATTCCTATCTCTATAGGATGTCATAACTTTCCAGAGGCTATCTATGATTTCAACAAAAGTGTCAACATAATGCCTAAGGTAATCTATGAGAGAATTTTAGGTGATCCTTTGTTGTACACAGATATGCGTTTGCAGCTTGCAGATCAGTCCATTTACTACCCCGAGGGAGTACTAGAAGAAGCTGTCATCAGAGTGGGGCAATCATATGTCCCAATTGACTTTGTGATCATGGATACTGGAGGAGATGAAAAGGCACCCATTATCTTGGGACGACCATTCTTATGCACAATCAAAGCTATCATCTATGCGGAACACGCCAAGATTGTCCTCTCCATCAAAGACAAGAAGGAGAGATTTTCATTCAAGAACCGCATCCTCAAGACTCCTGCAGTCCCGAAGCAATTCCATCAACAAGAAGAGCAACAACAACAACCAGCACCCAAGCAGAAAAACAATAGAAGATGGAGGAAGAACAAGTCCCAGCATGTACCTAAAGAAACCGCTCAACTAATCAATGCTATCAACACAGAAAATGATCATATGCTCCCGAAACCATTTCCAACAAAGAAAGGTGACCCAGGTGTACCAATCATTGAATGCACAATCAGAGACATCACTTTTCCCGATACCGTCTGCGACACTGGATCAGGCAGCAACGTAATGTCCAAAAAGGTATATGATGAATTATTTGATGATTTACCATTATACCCAGCATACATTCAGTTGTAGATGGCAGACCAATCACTGAGATTCCCTGAAGGCGTAGTCAAGGACGTCATGGTAAGAATTCAAAATAAATATATACCTGCAGATTTTCTAGTTCTTGACATGCAGGAAGACAATGAATCATCTATTCTTTTGTGAAGACCGTTCCTCTACACCACCAATGCTATCATCTACATCGGTTCTGGACAGATCCACTTCAACCTACCTACTGGAAAGGTACGCTGTCAATTTAGAACACATCTTAACCATGAGCAGATCAGGAAGCAATGCAACAGGAGGAAACGCCAAGCCCGCCGTTAGGCTGCCCAGCCTCACTGTGGATGGGAGGAGTTCCCGGGTAAGATTGTGAGGTATGAAGACTGCTACAAAGAACAAGAAGAAGCCGTACAAGCACCACGTTGGAGTGAGTGGAAAGCAGAAGCTGAGAGGATGGACCAGATTGCTAAAGCAAAGAAATAAGAGATCCAGGCACAAGCAGGAGAATGGATGAAGAGAGATGAAGAATCAAGAGAAGCATACAAGGAAGAGCTAGAGCTAGAAAAGAGAGAAGCAGAAGAGACAGAAAAGAGATGGAAGGAGAAAGAAGAAGCACCTGCTACACCACCGCAAAATGGGGAATTGACTGAGGTAACCTCAGATGATGAACCTACCGAGTAAGTACTCTCCTCTATCTAAGTCCTGTCGGTAGACTTTAAATTCCGTACACTAGCCATAAGGTTAGAATGGTAGTTATCTAATTAATTTAGCATTCATTAGTAATTTTGCTTAGCACATTTAGTAGTACAATCATTTTTTCATATTAAAAATAAAACAACAAAAATATTTACTGCTTTATTTACCGCATCATAAATATTAAAGCCCCATGTAAATGAACCTATGGTAACCCTGTAGGCATATTTACTGTGGTGGCATAAAAATAAAAATAAAAATATCAATCTATATTTACTTTGTTACATTATGAAAATCCTAAGCCCCATGGGAATGAATATTCCCTGTGGTGGCATAAAAATTATTATATAGCATGCATACATTTTCTGATTGCTACATAAGAAACTTAGAAAATCCTAAAAAGAGAATCCTGTTGGAATCCTGCTAAAATCTATTAATTAAAATCAACTCAGAGAATAATCAAAGTGCTCATTGGCTGACCGCTAACCCCTTGATAATTCGAGCCTCGAGTTTTGGTTTTTTGTTGGAGTATAACTATGCAGGAATAATATTATGACTAAGGAGAGAGTCTATTAGTGGCACCCACCAGGACTGCTACTAACCAACTCACTCTGAAGATTATTCAACACCAAGTATTGCAAACATCAAGTTTGGGGGAGGAGCATCCCCTAGTTATCAGGTAATTTTACCTATGTGCTTATTGAGTTTACTTTACACAAGCATAAAATACCAAAAATATGTGAACACATGAAGGTTCACCATAGTATCATAGAAAAATCTAAAAATACCAAAAATATATGGGCACATGAAGGTCCACACCTTTTAGAAAAAACCCCTAAAAATATGTGGGCATATGAAGGTCCACTCAGTTAGGAAGTTTCTGCTGGAAATATAAAATCAATCATTTACTATGGACTGGTACTGAACTTAACCCCTCTCCATAAGATTCGGTATTTTTATTGGTAATTAAGTTTCATAGGAAAATACAAGATCAAAGAGCTAGTCAACCCGACGCCCTTACGCTGTCGATACACCTGCTCCCAGAAGGATCACTCAATTTGCAACATCAAAGACCCTGTCAAACGTCAAGCTTGGGGGAGGGCGCCCTCCATTTTAAATCTAACTAAGTATAAGTTTCCTATCTTATTATTATTACTATATCGCTTTTTCGCGTGAGTTAGCTAGTAAGATAAAATTTGAAAACCAAATAAATATCTATCTATATATTAGAGTTTATTTAGAGATGATGAATAGTTACTCTATCACAATACTTTTCAATGCCTAGTTGTCAAACTTAAATTCTCTTGAGTTTTAGATATTGTTGTTTTAACTTAAGAATTTACTCTCAACCTGAAACTTGTGGAGGCATATGTTTGAGCTAAGTCTAGGCAATTGATTGATATGATTCATAAAAGTTGAGCTACTATTTATTTTATTCCTAGCATTACTAAATTCTGGAGATTTATTTTAAAAATTTGAAATTTACATGACGAGCTTTTGTATGACAAAGTATGCATTCCTACCAAAGCCATATATGATACATCTAGATAGGAAAACTTTTGCACATTCATGCTGCTTACTTTGCATCTCAATCAGCTCCCTCGGTACGCTAGGCATGTCCGCGGGTTTCCACGCGAAAACGCTAACGAGCGCGTCTTCCTATTTGGGATCGAGATCTGCCCTAATGCGAGTAGTTTTACTCGGGTCACCGGGGACGAGGACGATGTCCTTTGTCTCCTTGCTCTTGGTAGAAGCTCTGGGCGGGGTCTTCTCCGGGATGATCTGTTCTTCGGGCACCAGCTTCTGTGCGTCCACCGCGCACATATTCATCAGGATGGAAACGTCGGTGGCTTCTGTCATGGCGATGTCCTCTTTTTCGCAGTCGTATGCGACTTGGAGGTTGGAGCGGACCGTAAGGATGCCGGTCTCCGTCGACATCTTCATGACGAGGTAAGTATAGTTAGGGATGGCCCCAAACTTAGCCAAAGCTGGACGACCGAGTATGGCGTGGTACGCGGCGTCGAAGTCGGCCACCAGAAAGTCGATGTGCTCGATGCGCTAGCACTGTGGTGTCCCAAACTGGACAGGCAGATTGATCTGTCCTAGAGGGTAGGAGGGCTGCCCTGGGACAATTCCCCAAAACGGAGCCTTGGTCGGCTCCAGATCTTCTGCTCGGAGTCCGAGCTCTTTGGCGGCTCCTGAGAACAAGATGTTGAGGCCGCTGCCACCGTCGATCAGCACCTTGCGGAAGCGTGTCTTGCGTATCACCGGGTCGAGTATCAGTGGGAAGCACCCTAGGTATGGGATCTCCGTCCACTGGTCTTCTCTGCTGAAGGTGATGGCCTTGTGAGACCAAGGGGGGAATCTTGGGTCAGTGATGGGAGCGTCATGGTTGGCGACGGAGTTGACGTGTCTGGCGACGAGCTTCTGCTCTCTTTTCGACTCCAGGGCTATGCGGCCACCAATGATCGTGGAGACCGTGCGATGAGCTTCAGTGAAGCCTGGAGGCTGGTCGTTGTTGTCATCGCGCTTGTCTCTCTCGGACTCAATGCGAGCCCTCTTCTTGTCTTCTTCTTGGAACGCCCGGGAGAAGCCATAGCATTCCCTCATGGTATGCTTATGGAACTTGTGGATCGGGCATTGACTGTCGAGGAGCCTGTCATAAGCTTATTCGTAGTTACACTTCGGAGCTGGTCGGGTGTTGTAGACTTGGTAGTGGCGACGTCTTTCTCCAGCTCTGGAGCCCTCTGGTTCATCGCGGCGACGTCGATCGGAGCGATGTTGGTCACGGCGATCGCGCTCGCCACGGTGATGGTCTCGCCGAGCTCTTCGTTCATCATGGCGCCGATCAGATCGGTGGTCGGCGTCCTCGCGGCGTGGTCAGTCAGGGAACTGGAGACAACTGTGAACGGAGTGGCGGGCCGCTTCGCTTCCTTCGACGTACTTGTTGGCGATGCGCAGCATCTCGGCGATGGAGTCTGGTCTGCTGCAGTACAACTTCCTCTATAGCTCCTCGTCAGGCCAGAGGCCACGTATGAAAGCGGAGATAGCCTCGGCATCCGTGACGCCTGGAATGTTATTTCTGGTTTCTGACAAGTGCCGAATATAATCCCGCAATGATTCTTGTGACGACTGCTGAATCTTCTCCAGATCATATTTTGTGCCAAGCTCCTTGCAAGTGACGCTGTAGTTGTTGATGAATTGTTCCCGCAGCTGGTCCCAAGTATCGATGGAGTTTGGCTTTAGGCTCAGCAGCCAATTATTGGCGGATGTGTTGAGCATAACTGGCAAGTAGTTCGCCATGACGTCGGAGTTCCCCCCAGCGGCTTTGACCGTAATCTCGTAGACGGTAAGCCACTTGGTGGGGTCAGCAGTGCCGTCGTAGGTCTCGACGCCAATGACCTTGACGTTCGGCGGCCAGCGTACCGCCTGGAGTTCTGCCGTGAAGGGGAGTTCGGAAGCGTTCTTGTCGTTGACCAGGGGGCCGTGCGCCTCATCATATTCCTTGCGGCGCTCTGTCTCTGCTGAGTGCCTGGCTTTCCTCCGATTCTCGATACCCCCGGAGATCTCTGGTCTTCAGCTTTTCCCGGAGGTCGGACTGGTTGACCTCTTGGTCTCCATCTTGGCGACGACGTCTCCGGCCGCCGCGGGAATGACCACCATCGCCGTGGATGATCTCGGTGGCTGACGCAATGGAAAGTGATGGAGGTAGGAACTGGCGTTCTTCGTTGATCTGGACCTGGGCTGCCTGGAGGTAAGCCGTAAGGCGTTCCACTTCAGGCCTCGAACCCAGTCTTTTGACCTCTTCTATCGCGACGGCGACGTTTACACTTGGAGTTTTGTAGACTTGGTGTTTGCCGACCAAATCGAATTCTGGCTCCAAGTTCCGCACGGTGGACTTTCTTGCCTCGGCTTGCAGTTCGCGACACCGTCTTTGGTGGGCGTTCCTCCCTCATGGGCTGCTCAAGCCTCTTCTGTTTCATTCAGAGGAGGAGCGCTGTCGTTGCTGACGGCAAGGACGGGCCCGCCGAAGAACCGTCCAGTGGGAGGTGGCAGATTAGTGAGATCGTCGTTGTCCACGTCGTCGTGGTCAGAGCAGTCGTTGTCGGTGATGTTGAAGCTGGAGCTGGTGGTGACGTGCTCGGAGGAGGCATGGTCGGAGGAGCGTAGTAGATGCGCAAAACTGGAGGCCGCGTTCCGAAGACCGAACGGCATATAGCCACTCGGGAGGTCGTGGTCGGAGGCCCTCGAAGACGCGACAGCTCGGGGCCGTAGCTCGACGACGCGCCCCCGAGGAGTGACTGTGATGGCCAGAGTCATGTCCTGCCCAAGCGGAGAAGATTGTTGTGTCGTCGATAGGTGCTAAAAGTGATCTGCAGTCGACTCCAGGATCTGGAGACTCTCGGACAGGCCTTGGGAGATCCGATGGATGGATCTGATCAGGTCGTCGTTATCGATGGCCTTCCGGGTGTAGCGTGGCAACTTTCTTGCCGAGGCGGAGTTTGCCGGAGGAGTTGGAGTAGATGCGATCTGGGCCGCATCCAGGATCTTTCCTTTGCCATCGGTACCGATGATCCAGGTGATGGGTCCTACCATAAAGATCTGGCCCGGCGTCGGGAGCTTGATGGAGCTTGAAAAAAGCACCTTGTTCGCCATGAATTAGGAAGCACACCCCCTACCTGGCGTGCCAACTGTCGACGGAATACCGGCGATAGTCTACCGAGGGGTATGCCCAAGGTAGTAGATTGATCGGTGAAGGTGCGCTTGAGACGAGCAAGAGCTACGCTGGAAGCGTGAGACACGAGATTTATACAGGTTCAGGCCACCGCAAGGCGTAATACCCTACGTCCTGTGTGTTGTTGTATTGTATTGCTATGAGATGATCTGGGTTGAGGGAGTCCCCTGCCTGCCTTATATAGTTTGGGGGGCAGGGTTACAAGTCACATACATAATAGATTACAATCCTAACCGGTTAAGGAAACTAATCAGCTAGATACTAGGAAAGCTATTTCCTTGTCCACCAAGTCTTTGGTGGATATGAATGATCTTCAGGAGATCATATAGACGACGCGTCCTTGGCAGTCCGGGCCTAATCGAAAGACTTGGCCCATGTTCTGCCATGCGGGTATATGGGTCTATACCCCCACAATATGAGAGTCTTGTCATGCTTTTAAAACCAAGATCACGTACACACTTTAGCACATATGCATTATTCCTACCCTGAGAGTAATCGCAACCATTTCCACTTTCATCAATGTTCATCATGAAAATGTTTTCTCCTACACTAGGAGTAAACACCCAAAAGTATACCCTGTAGGATAGCCTCGATATAATTGCTCTAAGTTCTTATTATTATCTCTCCAGTTATTTATATTCAAAGGATACATGTGGTTATGCAAAAATATGAAAAGGGAGTAAAAGATGGACAAGTGTCCCAGCATTAAAACAATAGGTACTAGATGCCCGCCTCCCGAATGAAAAAAAAAGAAGAGAAAGAATAAAGATAGCCCATATGTTCCTCCAAGTTACAAAGGAGAGTAAATCATTTTCAAAGAGCAAAAGTAGAATTAGGAATAGCCACTAAATACCACATATACACCTATCCACCATATTCCATACACATGCACATCTTGATTTGATTGTATGCCTCGATTCTCTGTGGATCCATTCTTTGACTTTACAACATATGAATTGCAAGTATGCTTAAACCTTGTTATTGCCACTCCTATTAGCTCCACTATAATCCTTAGTTATAGAAAGGCATAACATCAATGCTTTAAAAGTGAGATCCACAAATACCATATATACTGAGAGACTTGAGGGTGTCATACAATTAAAGCTCTGAGTTTTATTTTGAAAACTTGCAAAACTCCAGAATATTGGTAATGTGAAGAATTTGCTACATAGTGCATGACTTGATTGTTCTTTCTTTCAATTACTCAAGACTAAGGCAAGAATTGTAAATCCCCATAGTTAAAGGTAAAATGGGTAAGTTTAAAAGTTAGAGCAGTTTTGTCTAATCCGGAGGAGAATCTATGTTTGAAGCATGAGTACTTGAGAAGTATGAAAGCATTGTAGCAACTCCTGATCCAATTACATTAGTAATTAGGCTTAGTTTGTTTGCCAAGGGACTGGCAAACAGGTAAGTTTGGGGGTGTTGTTGACGGTGGATAACGTCAACTTTTATTAGAACTTTAGACACCAAAGGCTACATGAATACACACTAGTCTAGGGTTTTAACTGACAGTTTCCATGAGTTTTGCATATTCTGTATTTTCTAGGGGCTATTCCAGAAAAGCATAAAAGAAGGGTTAAAGGGCATAATTACCACAAAATTTAACCGCCAAGGAAACATCATCACGAAGACCCTAAAAGAGTCTAGAACACACCCGAAGCAACCGAGGCCCGAACCCCACCAGGTGGGGCCGGCCGGCGCCAGGGTGGGGCCGGCCGTCGCCCCTCCCTTAGGGTTTTGGCCCGCCTTCTGGAGTCTTCTTCCGCCACCTTTGTGGAGTCATCTCGGCCCTTGTTTCAAGTCGGTTTGATCCTACGGCGCATGTGCATCCCATCGGGCTATAAATAGAGGGGCAGACCCCCCTGGAGGAAAAAACCCATCATTCATTCAAGGCATCAAGTCCTCAAGCCATCAAGAGCCTCCTAGTTCATCAAGAGCCTCCTAGTTCATAGTTCTATCCTAGTTAGATTAGAAGTAGAGGAGTTCTAGTTCTTCGGCGGATCTGGAGCCCCGGCGTCTATCTGGAGCACGGAGTTCGATATAATTCTAGTTCTTTCTCTATTATGGTATTCTTCATTATGATTAGGGAAACATTGTTCTTAATAGTTCATATGTTCTTGATTACAATAGTCTTTGTCTACTTTGATTATATGTCTAGTATAGTTGGTTTGATCTTATTGAATTTATATAATTGCTCGTATAGCGTTTATTCATGCGGACGATGGATAGATGATGAACAATATGTAGACGTGGTGTCTAGGTATTTTGTTTATCTGCGAGTGCACCCTGATGTGCCGGGTCATGTGGTAGATCGCGTAGGTGACAGCTGCATTGAGTCCTCTGTAGTCCACCCCCGTATGTAGGCCAGCAGGCACGGTCGCGAAGTTGAATGATGACTCTGTTTCACATCCTTCCTAGATGATGCCCTTTGCATGTGATTATGATATAGGATTAGTCTAACAATGATTGTTAGATGTAATTACACTAATTAGAGTTATTCATTGATATAGTTATAGAATTACCTTTGATATTAATTCCCTAGTTTATCCATTGGCTAGCTATTACTATGACTAGAGAGTGCTCTGATGATTATCTTTTATTTATGATGCTTGATTATACTTATCACCTTTATCTTTATTTATCTTGTGACCTCTGCCTGTTATGAGTAGAGTAAATAACATCGGTAATGTCACTTATCCATTGTATACCATCACTATCAATATAATAGATTAAAGTTTATCCTAGTCCTTTCTAGTGGTATTATTATAAATCGACAACCTGGAAGAACACTCTAGGTAAAATGCTATAATGGTATAATTATCTGTCCGCTTGCAGAACTGATCTTATTTTATATTTATATTTATTTCTGCCTAGTCACATAGATTAATATATAAAACCTTTATTTATTCTTAGCATTATTAATTAGGGATAACAACCTAGTTCTTGCATAAGAATGTTGGTAATATAAAAGTAGCTAGTTGCAAATGACAAGTTAATTAATTACCATTCATCTTCTAATCTCGCCTCTTGCATTAAAAGTTATATAGTTATATTTGGCGACATTAGTAGATGTCAACAACTTCTTTGGACTTCAAATCAAGCAATTGAAGAATGGCACATTCATTAGTCAAGGAAAGTACACAAGGAACATGATCAAGAAGTTTGGAATGCAAGATGCAAAATCAATTAGCACTCCTATGGGCACTAGTGGAAACTTAGATGAGGACAAAAGTGGCAATATGGTTGATCAAAAGGCATATCGGTCTCTAATTGGAAGCTTGCTCTATGTCACCGTATCAAGACCGAATGTCATGTTTAGTGGTGCACGTGTGCTAGATATCAAGCATCTCCTAGAGAGAGTCACATGAAAGCCGCAAAGAGAATATTGAGATATTTGAAGCACACTCAAGATGTTGGATTGTGGTATCTCAAGGGTGCAAAGTTTGAATTGATTGGATATGCCGATGCGGATTATGCTGGTTGCGAAATCAATAGAAATGGTACATCGGGCACATGTCAACTCTTGGGAAGATCTCTTGTCTTATGGTCATCTAAGAAGCAAAATAGCATATCATTCTCCACCGCCGAGGCCGAATACATTAGTGCAGGGAGTTGTTGTGCTCAAATCTTATGGATGAAGGCAACTTTGAGAGATTATGGAATCAATTTCAAGAAACCGCCATTGCTATGTGACAATGAGAGCGCCGTCAAGCTAATTCAAAACCCGGTTCAACATCAAAGAACCAAGCATATTGATGTGAGGCACCATTTCATTCGGGATTATCAACAAAAGGGTGACATTGACATTCAAAACATTGGAACCGATGATCAATTGGCCGACATACTCACCAAGCCACTAGATGAGAAGAGGTTTTGCAAGTTGAGGAATGAATTGAACATTCTTGATTTCTCCAATATGAGTTGAGACCACCCCACATATATGACATGCCTCTACTCCAACAAAGTAAGGTAAAATTATTTGACATGTCATTCATACTTGGTAGGACATGTTTAGAGCATATAGACATACTCAACTTAGGATCATTCATGGAAATAAAATGATTTTGATAGGTATATGCTACCACTATTGTTTTCCTTGCTTATATGAACTAGTGGTAACATATGACATGTATGTGTGCTTAATCCCCTAGTGTTCAATCTAGATCATGAGCTATAGGTGTATAACTTAACATGGGCAAGATAACCTTTAGTGGCGTGAAGAAGCTTGTCCTTGGATCAAACTTAGTTATATATCCTAGGCAGGTGCACTAGATTGAGCCAAAGTGAACTAATCTCTCTTTCCAAATCAAATGAACTTGACTATTTCTCTCCAATAAAATTAACCTTTTTGTGAAATTGTTGACAAAAGGGGAGAGAAAGTTACAAAAGAAAGAGAATGCGCGATGAACCATCATTAGGCCGATGATGGGAGAGCAATAGGCCAAAGGAAAGGGGTAATTAAAATTTTGAAACACACAAGAAGGGAGAGCAATCACATATGCAAGTTGTTGCATTTGGATGTGCACTAATCATATGATTGCTCATTGCATTTGTACTTACTTTCATATACATGCTTGTGTGGTGTATTGCTAGTAGTAGAACTTGAATGATGATTTGAACAACTATCATGTGTAGGAGTAACTAGTTGGTCTTATACTTTCAAGTAGTAACTAGAGCTTG
The DNA here is from genome assembly GCA_038502445.1 of Eremochloa ophiuroides. NCBI lineage: Eukaryota > Viridiplantae > Streptophyta > Magnoliopsida > Poales > Poaceae > Eremochloa > Eremochloa ophiuroides. Next base: position 39,693,804 of record JAHLJS010000008.1, on the reverse strand, counting down.
TTGCTCTAGTATTTGTGATCTTCTAGTTACTAAGGTGCTAAGGATGGTGTACACGGTAACTCCGATGGTATCACGCTTCAAAGGTCCATTCTATACATTTTAGCATAATTTTGATAGAATTACTCTTTATTCAAATGCATATGTGCTAGCTTTCAATCCAAACTCGATGCACACATATAGGGAGAGCTAATACTACCAAAATAGAACTTGTGATGGTTGTCCAAATCCTTTCATGATCTACTTATGGACAAGCATGATAAGTTCAAAATCTTAATGCATATTTCTTTTGTAAAAAGGGTTGTCATCAATTACCAAAAAGGGGAAGATTAAAAGACCCTAGTTTGGTTTTGGTAATTGATGAAACCTAGCTACTAACCTAAGTGCTAAGTGTGTGTAGCCTAAAAGAGGTTAGTGGTGTGGAGGAAGTTGACATGAGCTAAGAAATGGAGATCAAGTGAAGAAATGGTGGAAAAGGCAAAGGATCAAAGAGCTAAAGGCAAAGGTATATGTTAGGGCTCTTTGGTTTGGTGATCAAGGCACTTAGTGAGTGCGATCACATTTAGGATAGTTGGCTGGACTATTAAGAGGACAATTGTTTCGTGAACCCGGTCGGCAAGTGCTCTAGGTGCATATTAGTTGCATACACTTAATCTAACCTAGAGTGACTAACTTCGCCTTGCAAATGCGCTTAAAAAACTACTAACATACGTGCCTAAAAGTGTGAATCACTTAGTTGTTAGCATCTAAAAGCAAGGTGGTTAAAGAGAGGGTGAAAGCAACTCTCAGAGGAGCACCGGACGTGTCCGGTGTGCATTTGACCTCTCTGGAACCTCTCTGTGAAAGCACCGGACGCTGGAACAGTAACTTCAGCGTGTCCGGTGACTTAGTTCGTGCGTCCGGTGTTGAAGTTCAGGAACTGACTCGATGAGAGCACCGGACACTGGGAGCGTCCGGTGACCTAACAGCGGACGCATCCGGTGCCAGTTTGAGCTCTCTGGAAGCTCTCTGTTGTTACACCGGACACGGGCATCGGAGCGTCCGGTGTGACTGCTCCGCGTCCGGTGTGAGGCGCGCAGGAATAAAATTCAAATGGCTAGTACACTTGTCAGCGGGCGATACACCGGACGCGTCCGGTGCAAACTTAAGGAGCGTCCGGTGTGCACGTTTTCAGAGAAAATGGCTAGATCTTTGAGCACGCTTATAAATAGGAGTGTGTCTGGCTTAGAGCATCTCTTCTTGCGCATTTTGATCTTCCTAAGTCCCTTGAGAGCTCAGCACACTCCCTCCAACTCTCTCCCTTTGATTCAACTCAAGTTTTTGATTGAGAGAGAGTGAATGAAGTGCAGTGATCATCATCTTGCATCCTAGTGCACTTGGTGGCTTGGTGGCGGAGTAATTCTTGTTACTCTTGGTGATTACCGTCACCTAGCCGGTTTGGAGGTAGAGAAGGTGTGGAGAAACTTGGTGATTGTGCTTGCTCACACCCGTGGATTGTGAGGGGTTTGTGCCTACCCGGAGCGGAGAGCTCAAAGGTAACTCTAGTGGATTGCTCGTGTCATTGAGCTACTTCCTCCGTGGTAGGTCTTTGTGGCGCCTTGTGTAGGCTCGGTGTTTGATACCGATTAGCCACCGAACCACCGGTTGAAGTCGACACAACGGGGACGTAGCGTGTCGGCAAGCACATGAATCCCGGGGATAAATCTTGGTGTTCATATTGCTATCCTCACCTTCGAGTGAGTGATTTGTTGGTTATCCCGGTGATTGGCTTCTTCTCAAGGCAAAGGTATAAACCACAAGCACATCTCTTTTACCTTTGTGCAAAGTAGTTTAGTTCTCTAGCCACTTGTCTTGTATAGTTGTGTAGTTGTTTTGCTTGTGCTAGTTAGCTTGTGTGGCTTAGGGCCTAATGATAACTAGAATTGTGTAGGTGGCTTGCTTAAACTAGTTGTTGCTTTAGCTTTGCGATTATAGCCTCTTGTGGTACTAATCACTTGTTCTAGTGGTTTGTAGATTTTTAATTTAGGCTATTCACCCCCCTCTAGCCATACTAGGACCTTTCAAAGGCTACCCTCTTCCTCGTTCTCAAATCAAGAGAGTGAACTCTTGAAGAGAGGGGTGATTTCTTAGCTACATGAGATTTACAAACCTCCTTAAGCTGTCACAATGAGGTTGGCAAGCTCCAGGACGACGCCTAGCCGACTAGGAGCAAAGCTCCAAGGAGATGAACTCAAGAACGCCGGCCAAGCGTGAACTAAGTGCTTTCAAACTTTGGGAATCAGTAGATCAGCCCTCTAATCAAAGTTTGTTGTCCTTTTTCTCAAGTTTCTATGGTAGGATGTGGAGATCCAAGTTTGAACTCAAGGACAACAATGGAGGAGAGAGAGAGAGAGAGAGAGAGAGAGAGAGAGAGAGAGTTGTCCGATTCTGTCAATTTCGTGCAGAGAGATTGGAGGAGGAAGAAGAGACCATTGTGAGCTGGAAAAGTAATATTTATACTCTGTTGTCTAACTGTCGGGTGGAGGGTGGCACTTTCGTCCATTATGGGTGGCACTGCCGCCCTAGCAAAGTCCAACAGAAAGAATGAACAAAGAACACTGAAAATGTAATATCAACACATGTGCTTCATCTACAAGAAAAGGATACATATGACCATTTACAAAACTATTTTATCTTTTTCTCCAAAGCCAACTACATTCCGAAAAATGCTAAAATAGTTTAATACACAATTAAGAGCTTCACCTAGACTTTTTTCAACAAACAAGCCTACAAATCCAGCAAGAATCTTCTGTCATATGCAATAGGGTTGACCATACTTTGTATTGCCCTTTACAAGTTATACTCAGGGATGTACTTTGGGAGGACTCCTCCCTTATTGCAGCTCGTTGCTGCTAATAAAATTGCCTTTCATAAAAAAATTTGAAGTAAGAGAGGAGGCCACGAGCAGTAATTGGTTTCTAATATCTAAAAACAAAATTACAAAATCTATAACATACAGCGAGAAAATTTATTTGAAAATGCTATTGCTCAATTGATTTACTGGAAATCAAAATCGGCAAAACTAAAAAGTGCCAAGATCCATATCCATAGTAATCAAAACAAAGGCACAAAGAGGAATTCGAATGATCTTCTCAGGTGGGGATCACCACAAATCTTCTCAGGCGGGGGATCAGCACAGGTTGGTCGAGCCACGATGATCTCACGGAGCAAGGAGGCAAGGTGAAGAGAAAGAGAAACCCTATACGCAGGTCATAGAACCGGGAGTTAACACGGATAGTATTGTACCTTATGATGGAGAGATGAGGACCATCAGGGCTCGTCGACAACGTCGCTATCGACCACGGCTTGGTGGCGCCAGTACAAAACAGCGAAGTGAACTCCACTAAGCTTTACCAAAAACCAACCAAATTAAGTCCCTTTGGTCTGAGATTTTAACCACAATTTCATCATATGATAAGAAATTCATTCCATCATGCAACGTCCTAAAAATATTGATCCTTTAACTTCAATTTCATAAAATCAGAGAACCCTAGGTGAAGAGCAGGATTGGAGCGTACAGTAGGGTAGGGTAGGGAGGGGGAGCGGGATTGGAGCGGCTGGTACGCACGCACCTCGCAGCTAAGGGAGGAGCCGAGTAGTCGCCTGAGGTAGCCAATAACGTCCTGGGTGGGGTGGACGCGCAGCACCACCTCGCAGGTGACCAGCTCTGCGCGAGCTCAGCGGGTCACGACGCATGTGCCATGCTCTGTTTAGCTTGCGAACAGCTTCATCGTCGTGCCGATGCAACAAACCACTCGCTCCTCACTTGCAACTCACCGCCGAACTCCGATCTAGGTGGCTCACCGTCGACGCCGGGGCCACGCGGGTCGGCGGCGGCCGTGCGAGCTCCTCATGGCAGGGCGGTCTGGCAGCTCGCAGCGGTGCGGGCGGTGGCGGCGTGGTGGATGGGGGCAGCGGCGGGGTGAGCGAGGGAGGATGGGGGTGGGTCGACGGGCGGAGCAGGTCGGCAGCTCATGGCGGCAGCGTGATGGATGTGGGCGGCGGCAGGGTGAGCGAAGGAGGATGGGCGCGGGGTTGGGCGGGTCGACGGGTGGGGAGTGCCGGTTTGTTTTGAAATGGGAGTGAGGGAGCGGAGATGGGCAAGCGCGAACGAGGGTGAACGATTTCGTTAGAGATGCGAGGGAGCGGAGCGACAGAGCGAGGTCACGGTGGATGAGAGTGGAGTGAACAATTCATTTTTCCATATTTTAGTGGTAGAGATTAAATCAAAGGTAAATTAATCAGTCTTCTCATTATTATATTCAGAGCAACTACATTGTATTTATTTGTTGTTCAGATATCTTGATTTGTTTATTGCGGAAACTCGATTCGGTCAGCCGTACGATCTTTATTTGGTGAGTCTTAAGCTGCAGCTTGAAGTTCCTAGGCATAAACTTCCAAGCATTCTTTACATTGAATGATTTAAATCTTCAGGTTAAGAAGAACATTCTGTAGTCCGCATCTTTTTAATATTCATGTGTACAGTCTGGTACTGTGGTATGTTTTTATTCTAAATTTGTCACATTCTATTAAGGCCCCGTTTAGATGCACAAAACTTTTAGAATTTGGAAAAGGAATATTTTCCAATAAGTGTTCAATCATGGTCCAAATAACCTTAAAAGATTCGTCTCGTGATTTACATCTAAACTGTGCAAACATGCAAAAATTTCATTTACATTTAATGCTCCATACATGTGCCGCAACATTCGATGTGATGGGAATTTTGGAATTTTGAAGTGCATCTAAACAAGGCCTAAGTTGACATTTAAGGCTTCCTGAATTACCTTAATTAGGGGTCTCGGCGACGATAATAGCGGTGGGACCGTACCACCTTTCTGTTCATCACAGTTTCCCTTTCAGCTAACCAGCTAGGTGGTAGCATTCCAAATGCAATATCATCCCTTACACTTTTGACAACCATGTAAGTATATTACTGCCAGTACAAATTCACAGGCCTTCAAAAAATTTGAACTTTGTATGATAGTTTCTCAATCTGTCCCTCATATGCTCTTTCATTTTGCATGTCACTTAATAGAAATCACTTGACTCAAGCGATACCGGATGTATTTTCAGCACTCACTGAACTTGCAAATTTATTTCAACACTTCAACTTGTATAACAATGTTATTCTACAGGTAATTTAAAGCCACTTATCAATGACAATCAATCTTCTTAGTTACAGATTTTTCGGACAACAACTTGGCCGGTCCATTGCCACCTTCATTATTCTACAGGTAATTTATAGCCAGCCACTTATCAATGACAATCAATCTTCTTAGTTACAGATTTTTCTGAACAACTTGACCGGTCCATTGCCGCCTTCAATGGGAAATTTGACAGCATTGACTACCTGTGAGTACTGAAGCCTATTGCACTATCATTTGTGACGGACTTTCTGTCCTGTTCCCTAAAGTATTGTATGGAACCCAGACTGGATGGCAGGCCACCGAGTTTCATGTTCTTTAAAATTTTTACCTCGTCCCCATAAGGAAAATGAGTTTTTTTTTTTTACATGGTGCTCATACATTAGAAAAAACTAGATGATACCCTGCGCGTTGCCGCGGGGATTTTGTAGCGTTATCGATGTTTACGATGGTAGAAGTATTCTTTTGTTTCTTTGTTCTTCTTGATTTAAGCTTAGAATATTAATGAAAACAATTATCCACCTTTGGTAAACTCTAACAAAATGCATGTCAATCAAGTACATGTCCTCATAAAAAAAAATACATGTATACAAAAGAGCACCACATCTTCTACATACAACCTGTAGCTAAAAAGTTGTCGGTCTCCAAATGATCTCAATAGCGTAAAAATGAAAAACGCATATATACTCTAGATGGATAACAGACATATAATCTCAGTTGTGGGACCCATCTCTCAAAAACATTGCACCTGCACGGCCCTATCCTTCTGCCGTCAAAACTCACATAAAAAAAACTGTCACCATGTTTAAAAGAAAAAAAAGGAAAAACCCATCGCAAGATTACTTCACGGGCGGACGTTGAAACGGGTAGCCTCGATAGCCTCTCATCCACTCGTTGGTCTACCCGGTCAAACCATGGTTTCCCTTCCGCGACGGAGCTCCCTCTCAGATCTCCTTCCTGCATCCTTCATTTTTCTTACCCTTCCAGATGCCATCCTTGTCGCATGCATGGATGGAGACATGAAACTGGGAAACGGTGACGGCGTCGGGTGTGGTTGCTGACAGCTTGGGAGTCGCACCGCACATCTCGACATCACACGTGTGGCCCTGGCACGAATCATGCTTCTTGCATTGAGATCCAGCCTCAAGCGAACGACTGCTGGAGCTGGGGACTGGGGATCTACCGCCAGCGAGGGAGGCAGGCACGGCGAGCGAGCAAGCCATCACAGTTGAACGGGCGGGGTGATGCAGCGCCGCTGATCGGTCAGAGGTGATGTTCAGCCTCGGATGTCCATCTTATTGGTTTGTAGCAGGTGATTTGGGGCATGATCTTTGCATTGGCTGAACATGGCGCCCGGTATCCTGCCACGGACATCGCAATGGTTGACCACTGAAGCTCGATGGAGGCAATAACACGGTGCGGTGCTGTCAAGCAGGGCAGGGCGGAGGCCGAGCGGGGTTATTTAAACTCGATTGCAGCGGCAACCTTTGGTTTTCTTCGTATTGCTGTGACGACCTTTGATTTTGTTCGGTTTCTTTTAGCTGATTTTGTTGGAGCAGCAGAGGAATCATTGGTGTTTTAGATTGAAGCGACGACCTTTGCTTTTCTTCAGTTTCTTTAGCACGATTTGTTTCAGTTTCTGGAATCGGAAAGGAACAGTTTCACTAGTTGTGAACTTCGGTGGCGTCTGGCGGGGGTAAAAGCTGCCGCACCTGTATTGTGGGACCTACTCGATGACGTGGTTTCCCGAAATCATAGATAATTCTGCTAGTGGGTTCATCCTATTTAGATATAGTAGATAGTAGATTAGCCATCACAGCTCAGGCCATGGTATCTTGAATCTTTTACTCTATTCTTTTTTACTTTTACCAACCAATTTCTGAACTACAAGCAAGGTACACTATGATACTAGACACTTAGCAGCAACTAATTTGATAATGGACATTGGTTTTTTAGATTTTTTTAATTGAAGTAATGTGTTGTCTGATCAATCTACAAATCGTGCATAGCAAGGCCACCTAGCTGCAGTAGAACATCAAATGTGCACGACAAGCAACAGATGGATAATGTAGAAAAAAATAGAAGAAATGGTAGTCCAGTCACAGTTGCTATGAATTATTCTTGTCAGCTCCCAATTTGCACTGTCCCTATCTTAGCTACCTTCTGAACTTTACCACTGGGAACTGCATCTAGATATTTTACCATATTCTTTAGAGGTAACAATGCAAGAGCTTTACTGCTGTATGCAATTTCCAAACAGTTTTTTTTTTTTTAGAAAAGAATGCACAGTTAGCCATGATTGCTATCCTCCTAGCGCTGCTATCATAATCATTTCTTGTTTAAAGTAAGTATTTCATCCAGTTTCAGATAAAGATTTTTCAGTTACATGATATTCTTGGACTGCTCAGATTATTGTTTCTGCAGCGTACTGACCATCAGGTAGCTTATAGAGAATGTCCATTGCAAAATCTTGAAATTGTGTCCACTGGAAACGTTATATGGAAGAAATCTTATCATATATATTGAGTTTAATAAATATTCTAGATTCAGAAGGTGCGTGGATTTGGCTCATTACAGATACAGGTAAATAATTTCTTAGTTTATCTATGTTTTTTGCCAGGTTATATCTTGTAGGTCTCATTTTCTAAAATCTTGGCAGGCTTGCCCACAGCAAACAACTCTTGGCTTAAAACAAGAGTAAAAAGTGTTTCAGGCTTATGTGTGTGCTCATCTCCACCACCTAGCTGGCAGAGCAGGCTCTGGAAAATGTGTCTGTAGATGCAAAGTTATGAAGGCTATCCCACCTCTGTCTATTGAAATTAACATTGTGTAATCACTTATAACAGGACATTGCTATTATACGATTTTTCATATGCTATTCATGCTATGTACAGTTGTGCTTCATGTGTATGATGAGGCTAAAGGTGTGCTGATTATTGTTCTCCTTGTTGAAAGTGAAAATAAGGATATCACAGATGCATAATGTCAATTGCTGCTGTGAACATTGCTTTCATGCCGGCTATGCTCTTGTATAAGTGGCTTTACTTCCACTCAAATATATTGTTATATGCTATTGCATACCCTTCTCCTTTTTCCAAAATTTGGTTTTGTTCTTACTCTGGGAGTAATTTCACCACCTGTTGTTTTTCACTCTATAAGCTTGATAGCAACCAATGATTCAGTGTTACACTATTAATGTATTTTTAAGAATTTGTTCCTACCAAAACAAACTAAGAGAACGCTATAGCCCTTTTGATTAAAAAATGAAAAACAAATATCTTATTTTTTGATCTTGCTATTGTGTGAATCTCTTTTTTACCTCACAAAAAACTTTTTATTTAGTCAGTTTGTCGAGGTCCTTGGTTACCTTTGATACCGTGATACTACATATGCCATAAGCCATATAGAAGTCTCGTTACATTTAGAATCCATTGTGTCGGTTACCAAAGTGAGGGGTACCCAACTTCGATGCAAAAAAGCTCATTCCCAACTTGGCCTGGCCCAAGTAAGGCCAGTGGAAGCCCACGAAGGCCGCGTCTACAGAGGCCCACGACATCATTCCACTAATGACAGCCTCCTCGGGAGAGCTCGGGAGAGCGGCGTCCTCGGCGTCCAAACCTCCGATTCGCCCGAGCCTCCTCGGGAGAGCTCGGGAGAGCGGCGTCCTCGGCGCCCAAGTCTCCAATTCACCCGAGCCTCCTCGGGAGAGCTCGGGAGGCGGCGTCCTCGGCACCCAAGTCTCCGATTCGCCCGAGCCTCCTCGGGAGAGCTCGGGAGGCGGCGTCCTCGGCGCCCAAGTCTCCGATTCGCCCGAGCCTCCTCGGGAGAGCTCGGGAGAGCGGCGTCCGCGGCGCCCAAGTCTCCGATTCGCCCGAGCCTCCTCGGGAGAGCTCGGGAGGCGGCGTCCTCGGCGCCCAAGTCTCCGATTCGCCCGAGCCTCCTTGGGAGAGCTCGGGAGAGCGGCGTCCTCGGTGACCCAAATCTCCGATTCGCCCGAGCCTCCTCAGGAGAGCTCGGGAGGCGGCGCCCAAGTCTCCGATTCGCCCGAGCCTCCTCGGGAGAGCTCGGGAGAGCGACGTCCTCGGCGCCCAAGTCTCCGATTCGCCCGAGCCTCCTCGGGAGAGCTCGGGAGGCGGCGTCCTCGGCGCCCAAGTCTCCGATTCACCCGAGCCTCCTCGGGAGAGCTCGGGAGAGCGGCGTCCTCGGCGTCCAAACCTCCGATTCGCCCGAGCCTCCTCGGGAGAACTCGGGAGAGCGACGTCCTCGGCGCCCAAGTCTCCGATTCGCCCGAGCCTCCTCGGGAGAGCTCGGGAGGCGGCGTCCTCGGCGCCCAAGTCTCCGATTCGCCCGAGCCTCCTCGGGAAAGCTCGGGAGAGCGGCGTCCTCGGCGCCCAAGTCTCCGATTCGCCCGACCCTCCTCGGGAGAGCTCGGGAGGCGGCGTCCTGGGCGCCCAAGTCTCCGATTCGCCCGAGCCTCGCCCAAAGCCTCCTCGGGAGAACTCGGGAGAGCGGCATCCACGGCGCCAAAGTCGGCATCCAAGGCACGGGTGATGTCAGCGGAGCAATCTTGGACCACAAGAAATCTCTCTGACCACTTTACAAGCACTGTCCCGTCAGGCGAGACTCTCGACGCGACTGTGCTTCGCACGCCCCTGATGGCCATACCACCTGTCGGGATTTCCCTGACAGCAGATTTGATGGGCCCACTACGACCGTCCTCCACGGTATGGTCTACGGTGCGCCGCCCCGTTTCGGGAAAGACGCCCACTGCGCCGTCCACACGAAAGGACGAGCACGCCTTCAGGATCCCGAGCCTCGGGAAACAACGCCCCAAGATTTGATGGGCCCACTACGATCGTCCTCCACGGTGTGGACCACGGTGCGCCGCCCCGTTTCGGGAAAGACGCCCACTGCGCCGTCCACACGAAAGGACGAGCACGCCTTCAGGATCCCGAGCCTCGGGAAACAGCGCCCCAAGGTGACTCTCCCTCTTGTCACATCGTACGGAAGGATAGCCGGCAGGTATGAACGCACCAAAGTCGTGCGGACCACGACGGCCATATCCAGAAGACCCAGAGAGCCGACGACAAGACATGGTCAGACGACTGTTTCTACCTTGGAACTCGCGAACCAAGATAGCCATACCCATACCCCGGAGACACGGAGAAAAGGCAGCAGCTAGTCAAACGGGGAACAGCAACTCCTCACTATTTTAATAGGTAGCGTCGTAGCCGCCTTTGCCTCTCCCTTGCGGCTATAAAAGGGGGGGCAGAGACCAGCTTTAGGAGGAGGAGAGACGAACGGAGAACGGACGGAGAAGTTCCAAGTTCTCACCCACAGCAAACGACTTGTAAACATTTAGACACTCACAAGAGACCTGGGAGCACTTCCCTCTCTCGACTAGCTTGTAACCCCTACTACAAGCACCCCGGTGCAAGGCAACACGACTCTCCTCTCCACTGGACGTAGGGCTTGCTCGGCCTGAACCAGTATAATCCCTGTGTTCCCCTTGCACACCATCCGTAGCCTCAACCGCAAAACACATATTTACTAGCCGGTGTTAGCCTCGTCAAAATTAGCACCGACAGTTGGCGCGCCAGGTAGGGGCCTTTTGCGCGTTGACATAGGTTTCGGATGGCAACCAGCTCCACCATGCTTCCCGCTGGCACGGAACTCCGGTTCGGGAATCTCGAGTTCATGGCCACTGGCCATGGGCTCGAGATGAACCTGCGCCCGACCGGGCCCCGTGTCATGGTCGTCCCGACTCTGGCCCCGCAGACGGCCGGAGAAAGGACCCCCGCCACGCTTCCGCCCGCCTCGGAGGACGGGGGAGACGTTGCACGCCGTCCTCGGCGAATCAGGAGGAGGAGGCGCAGTGGTGCCAACCAGCCTCCCGCCGCGGGAGATGCGACTCACCAGGCAACCCCAAGGGGCGTAGCCAATACTGCGCCGACCGCGGTCCCGGAATCTCCGGCACCAGCGGTCACGCATCCGCTTACCGCCCGAGGGACGGGCGAGGGCGGAAACGCGACGCCGGCCGATTTTTCTCTCCGCCCTCACCGGCAGAGGGGAACGGCGCCGTCGTCCTTCTTTGGGCTTCAGACCGCCATGGACGCCCACGTGCGTGCAGTTCATGCATTATTGCACGAACTGTCGGACACTCCGGTCCAGCGCCTCGAGCGCCAAGACAGCCTCGTGGGAGACCACGTGGCATCCTTACCGCCATCCCCTGGGGAAAGTGCCAGGACACACGGCGGTGGGGAAACAGACACCACCGCCAACCTCACCCCTCGACAACGCTCGGAGGGGGGGAATCGTTATGACCGGAACTCGCCTCGTCGCAACTACAGCGACGATGATGATGAATTCTGGGCAAATGTGGACAACGCCGCCCACACCAACGACTCGGGGGAGAACGCACCGAGCGTCGTCCCCAGCTCACAGAGGACCTACATCGACCCCTCTCGGGAGTGCTACAACTTGATGCACCCTGATGAGGGGCGAGTAGAGGATGTCCACTCGGGGGGTGACGACGACATACCCCCTCCGTCGCATCCCCAGCACGAACAAGTCACGCCCCCTCCAGCGGCCCCGAAGCCCTCGCGGTCAGCCCCGCCGCTGGGTCAGGGGGCAGGAACCTCTCGCTCCGCACCTCAAACCCCGGAGCTAGAGCAGCTCCGGGAGCTTGAGGCACGGATGGACGAGGACCGCTTGCGCCTCACCCAGCTGCGAGCTACGCTGGAGCTTGGCGAGCGGCAAACCGATGGAGGAGCAGCTCGGCGTCGAGCCCGAGATGTCCAGGCCTGAATCATCGCTGACGACAGGGCCGAGACACCAGGGGTCGCCCCCCGAGCAAGCCGAAAGCTCGCGGAAGCAGCCATGCTACTCCGAAGCATACCTGAGCCCTCCTCCGAGGAGGCGCGACAGCTCAGGAATCAGCTCAAAGACCTCCTGGAGGATGCCGCCGTCCTCCAGGCGGAAAGTTCAGCGTCGCGACACCATGGCGCCGAAAGTCACCAGCATGGTGGCATAGCACGTCACAAGCGCGAAGCCTCGGTTCGACCCGAGGCTCCAAGGGCTCCGCCAGTCCACCAACGGCTTGGCAAGGACGTCGACGTCCGAGCCATCCTACAAGCCCGCGGTCGGCGAAAGACTGACGGAGCCGCGCGCGGCTACAGCGTCCATCGGGGCGGGCGCTACGACTCGGATGAGGATCGTGAACCCTCACCCGAGCCCTCGGGACCACGCGTCTTCAGCGAGGCCATCCAAAGGGCCAAGTTCCCGTCCCGATTCCGACAACCAACCAACATAGCCAAGTACTCGGGGGAAACTAACCCCGAACTCTGGTTAGCGGACTACCGCCTTGCGTGCCAACTTGGCGGCGCGCAGGATGACCTCATCATCATCCGCAACCTCCCCCTGTTCCTCGCCGATTCCACAAGAGCTTGGCTGGAACACCTTCCCCCACGAAAGATCTTCGACTGGAGCGATCTGGTCAAGATATTCGTAGGAAACTTCCAGGGCACGTACGTACGCCCTGGTAACTCCTGGGACCTCCGCAGCTGCAAGCAGAAACCGGGCGAGTCCCTCCGGGACTACATCCGGCGCTTCTCCAAACAGTACAACGAGCTGCCCCAGGTCGCCGACTCCGATGTCGTCGGAGCGTTTGCCGCAGGAACCTCCTGCAAAGAGCTCGTTCATGAGCTCGGACGCCGGACACCCACCAGTGTCTCTGAACTCATGAAGATCGCTACCAGCTTCGCCTCAGGGGATGAGGCGGTAGGAGCCCTCTTCTCCGACCCCAAGGGAAAACGGAAGGAGGAGGCCCCCGAGGGCACCTCTTCCCGAGGACCGAACAACAAGAAGAAGAAGGGGAAGGGAAAGGCCCCACTCCGCGATGACTCCCTCGTGGCGGCCACCGAACCCAAGAGGGAACGACCCCCTCGAGGCCGCTTCGACGACATGCTCAGCAAGCCGTGCCCTTATCACCAGGGTCCAGTACATCACACACTCGCACAGTGTGTGATGCTCAAGAAGCACTACAGCCGGCAGCCGTTCAAGGACGACGCCGGCAAGAAGCCCGCCAGGGATCAGAAGGACGAGGGCGGGAAGGACGATGAGTTCCCGCCCATCGACAAATGCCTCATGATCTTCGGGGGGCCCGGGACCGCCCCTACGCCGCGGCAGCGAAAGCGCGAGCGCAGGGAGGTCTACTCCGCCGGACCAGCGACACCATGCTTCCTTGACTGGTCCCACGACGCTATCACCTTCAGCCGGGACGCTACCCACTTGTTGTCGACCCCGTCGTCGGCAACACGAGGCTCTCCAAAGTCCTCATGGACGGAGGCAGCGGCCTCAACATTCTCTACGCTGAGACCCTCGACTTAATGGGGATCAGTCGCTCGCTCCTCCGGGCCACGACGTCCCCATTCCACGGGATAGTGCCCGGAAAGAGCGTGCAACCCCTCGGGCAGATCGATCTGCCCGTCTACTTCGGGACTCCTGACAACTTCAGGAAGGAGCCCCTGACATTTGAAGTGGTAGGCTTCCACGGCACCTACCACGCCATCCTCGGGAGGCCATGTTACACAAAGTTCATGGCAGTTCCGAACTACGCCTATCTCAAGCTCAAGATGCCAGGGCCAAAAGGGGTGATTACCATCAGCGCCTCCTACCAGAACGCGTACCAGTGCGACGTCGAGTGCTGCGAGTACGCCGGCGCGTTGGTGGAGTCAGAAGCCCTCATGACCGACCTCGACAGGTTAGAAAAAGAGGTCCCCGACCCCAAGAAGGCCACGGGCACCTTTAAGTCCGCTGAGGGGGTGAAGGATGTCCTCCTCGACCCGAACTCCCCCAACGGCAGGGCGCTGAAGGTCAGCGCCACCCTCGACCCAAAATAGGAGGCAGTGCTCGTCGACTTCCTCCGCAAACACGCCGACATGTTTGCGTGGAGCCCCTCGGATATGCCAGGCATCCCGAGGGAGGTCGCCGAGCACTCCTTAGACATCCAGGCCGGATCCAAGCCGGTGAAACAACGCCTGCGCCGATTCGACGAGGAGAAGCGCCGGGCCATCGGGGAGGAGGTGCAGAAGCTTTTGGCGGCTGGATTCATCAAGGAGGTCTTCCATCCACAATGGTTAGCAAATCCTGTTTTGGTTAAAAAGAAAAATGGAAAATGGAGAATATGCGTCGATTACACTAGTTTAAATAAAGCTTGTCCTAAGTATCCATTTCCATTACCTCGCATTGACCAAATAGTAGATTCTACTGCTGGCTGTGAGCGGCTTTGCTTTCTTGATGCTTATTCCGGTTACCATCAGATCCGAATGAAAGAGTCCGACGAATTAGCGACCTCTTTCATCACTCCTTTCGGCACATATTGTTACGTAACCATGCCATTTGGCCTCAAAAACGCGGGTGCAACTTACCAGCGTTGCATGCTCAAAGTTTTTGAGGACCTCATCGGGCGAACCGTTGAGGCTTACGTAGACGATATAGTGATAAAATCCAGGAAGGCGAGTGACTTAGTAGCCGACCTAGAAAAGGCATTCGACTGCCTTAAAAAGAAAAACATAAAGCTAAACCCCGAGAAGTGCGTTTTCAGGGTCCCACGGGGCATGCTCCTCGGGTTCATTGTTTCCGAGCGTGGCATCGAAGCCAACCCGGAAAAGATATCGGCCATCACACAGATGGGTCCGATCCGAAACCCGAAGGGCGTGCAGAAGCTTATGGGGTGTCTCGCGGCCTTGAGTCGATTCATCTCAAGGCTCGGCGAAAAGGGCCTTCCCTTGTATCGGTTGCTTAAGAAAAACGAACGCTTTACCTGGACCACCGAGGCCCAGGAAGCCCTCGAAAGGCTTAAGGCTCTACTTTCAAAAGCGCCGGTTCTTGTGCCTCCTACGAAGGAGGAAAATTTCTTACTATATGTCGCGGCTACCAACCAGGTTGTGAGTGCAGCGATCGTCGTAGAGCGGCAAGAAGAAGGACACGCCTTACCGGTACAGCGACCGGTCTACTTCATCAGTGAAGTCTTGTCAGAGACCAAGACACGCTACCCTCAGATCCAGAAGCTAGTGTACGCGATCGTCCTTGCCCGACGCAAGTTGCGGCACTACTTCGAATCCCACCCCGTGACCGTGGTGTCATCCTTCCCCCTCGGGGAGGTGATCCAAAATCGGGAAACGACGGGGAGGATCGCCAAGTGGGCCATCGAGCTCATGGGTGACGGCATCACCTACGCGCCACGCAAAGCCATCAAGTCCCAGGTACTTGCGGACTTCGTGGCAGAGTGGACCGAGACACAACTACCGCCACTCCCGACCCAAGAGGAATATTGGGTCATGAACTTCGACGGGTCGATGATGAAGACTGGTGCTGGCGCAGGCATCGTCTTCATCTCACCCCTCGGGGTCCGGCTCAAGTACCTACTACGGCTACACTTCACGGCTTCCAACAACGTGGCCGAATATGAGGCTCTGGTCAACAGTCTCCACATCGCCATCGAGCTCGGGATCCGACGCCTCGAGGTCCGAGGCGACTCCCAGCTCGTCGTGGATCAGGTCATGAAGGAGTCGACGTGCCAGAACCCCAGAATGGCCGCCTACTGCACGCTGGTGCGGTTGCTCGAGGAAAAATTCGACGGCCTCGAGCTCAACCACATTGCGCGTCGGTACAACGAGGAGGCCGATGAGTTGGCAAAAATTGCAGCCGAAAGGGCCACGGTCCCGACGGGCGTATTCGCCAATGACCTCCACAAGCCCTCGATCAATGCCGATCCCTCGGGGGCTGCCGACCCTTCCGACAAAGGGGAGTCACCCGAGGTCATGAGTAAGGACAGCGACGAAGCCGAGGCAATGGAGATTGAAGCCGAGATGGACGACGACGAACCAGACTGGCGCGAGCCGCTGTTCAGCTGGCTAGTCCGAGGCATTTTGCCCCCGGACAAGACCAGAGCACGACGACTGGCTCGCAAAGCCAAGTCTTTCGCCATGATCGATGGTAGCCTCTACCGGCGGAGTCCCTCTGGCGTGCTTCAGCGCTGTATCCCTTTCAGTCAGGGCAAACGCCTGCTCGAAGAGATACACGCCGGGGCCTGCGTTCATCACGCAGCGCCGAGAACCTTGGTCGGTAACGCCTTTCGACAAGGCTTCTACTGGCCAACCGCCGTGGCCGATGCTACTGAGGTGGTACGCTCCTGCGAAGGGTGCCAGTACTATGCTCGGCAGACTCACTTACCGGCTCAAGCCCTCCAGACGATCCCGCTCACTTGGCCGTTCGCTGTTTGGGGACTAGACCTTGTCGGGCCCCTCCAGAAGGCACCCGGGGGCTTCACCCACTTGCTTGTCGCCATCGACAAGTTCTCCAAGTGGATCGAGGCTCGGCCGATCACCCAAATCAGCTCGGCTCAAGCGGTGTTGTTCTTCACCGACATCGTCCACCGGTTCGGCATCCCGAACTCCATTATCACGAACAACGGCACGCAGTTCACCGGAAAGAAATTTCTGGCTTTCTGCGATGAGTACCACATACGAGTGGACTGGGCAGCCGTCGCCCACCCGAGGACGAACGGCCAGGTAGAACGCGCCAATGGCATGGTTCTCCAAGGCCTTAAGCCAAGGATATTCAACCGATTGAATAAATTCGGCAAAAGGTGGCTGACGGAGCTTCCGGCAGTGATATGGAGTCTAAGGACTACGCCAAGTCGAGCCACGGGTTTCACGCCCTTCTTCATGGTATACGGTGCAGAGGCCGTCCTCCCTACGGACCTGGAATACGGCGCCCCGAGAGTCCGAGCCTACGATGAACAAGGCAATCAAACTTCTCGGGAAGACGCGCTGGACCAAGCCAACGAAGCTCGGGACGTGGCCCTGCTGCACTCGGCCAAATACTTGCAATCCCTACGCAAGTACCATGCTCGGCGCGTCCGAGGTCGAACCTTCAGCGTAGGCGACCTGGTGCTACGGCTCAGGCAGGACAACAAAGGGCGCCACAAGCTCACTCCGCCGTGGGAAGGACCATTCATCGTCGCCGAGGTACAACGCCCCGGCACATACAAGCTCGCGAACGAGAACGGCGAGGTCTACAACAACGCTTGGAACATCGAACAGCTACGTCGCTTCTATCCTTAAGATTCCATGCATTGTACTATTTTGAAAATCTTGAAATCGATGAAAAGACCCGACTTCTGCTCTTTTTAACATGATTTTAGATTTTCAATCCGAGCCTACACTCGGAAGTGAAATGAACCTTTATTTCACCACGCACTAAAAGCGAGGCCCGGCCTATCCTACGGAAAGGCCGACCCTCCCTCGGGGGCTAGGACGGGGGGAACCCCCGAACTATCCCGAGATTAAACAATTTTGGAAACGCAAAAATTTCAAAACTTGTCGAATTCGTTTCTCCCTAAAACACGCTTCCTTCCGGAAATCAAGCATGAACTTATAGAATTCGAAGAATGAGGGAAGCCCCAGAAGACAGAGTCGGTCGAGTCGGAGACCGCTTATGCCCCAGGGCCACAGCATCTTCCCTCGCCACTCCGTGTTCGAAAGCTAACCCGCACTCGGAAGAAACCTATAAGATCTACGCTCGGCCAAGGGAGGAAGCTCGGGAGGAAACACCTAAGCTTCTTTTCTAAAGGATTCTTTCTGCCAAAGCTCTTAGGACGTCGGCTGCGTCTATGCCACTAAAGCTACGACACCCGAAAAGCGTCCCCCGAGGCTCGATGGCCCGGGCGCAGGATCGGCAAGAAAAAATGCCTAAGGAAAAAAGCACGAAACAAAGCGAAACAAACATTCAGCAAATATTTACATAAATGTTAAGGCCATGAAGGGCCATATTGTTTGTTTCCTTTCAAACCACTCCCGAAAGGTTACTTTTTACAAGGGCACTATGGCCCGCTTCTTCCTCACGGCAGGTTCAGAGGAGGGAGCTCGACCTCGGCTTGGAAGAGACCCGCCATCACCGCGCACGCAAACCGCCTCGACTGAGCCGAACCGTCGCGTCCGTCAGGCTTCGCGCCTCAAAAGGTGAGCCAAATCATTACAACCGCGCGCTTCGATTCCACCTACGTTTTCTCAACGAAGAAACCCCGGGCTCGGACGCCCGTTACGTTCCCAGGGGATCGAAGACTGGCCCTCCGAGGCTCGAACAGTCGCCCCAGGGAAATCGAGTTAGGGACAGCTAGTGGATGGGTCACGAAAACGGCCAGTATCCCGACGCCCGGAACGTCACAAGGGACATCCCATGCTGTGTCCAAGTCCCAGTAGTGAGTCGGTTACGTGGAATCCCTCCGTGGGAGGCATCATGCCCTCGGGACCCGTCGAAGGGACCCGACATCCACTAACTGACCCTCGGGAAATAATTGGAGTGTGCTCAGGCCACTAGCCGACCCTTAACGAATAGGGCACGGACCTCCACTTGGACCAACCCGTTTGTAGCTCACCGGAAATGCCGACTCGTGCCCCAGCGGGGAAGTCGAGCAGGACCAAACCTTCCTCTTCCCGAAAAAAGAGCGTGAAGGTCGAATTAAAAAAGACAGGGAGGAACCCGATCGATCTCCGATACGAAAACGGAGGCTCGGAAACTTGCCCTGCACCTTGGAAAGACCACCGAACGATCTCCCAACACGGTGGGAGGCTCGGGGGCTCCGCTTCCAAGGAAACAACCCACCTAAATAAATCGAAAAAACACCCGAGGACTAACAAGCACGATTCTAAGCCTTTGAAGGGATATATCATCCCTCCAAAGCCTCGGGGGCTACACCCGGCGGGTGCGCTCGCGCGCACCCCCCGGAAAAAACAACCCACACTTTATCTTTTTTGACAGGAAGAACCAGCGTGAACCTGTGGAGGAGTGCCTTCACTCCGCCACAGGCTCGGGGGCTACTGTCGGTTACCAAAGTGAGGGGTACCCAACTTCGATGCAAAAAAGCTCATTCCCAACTTGGCCTGGCCCAAGTAAGGCCAGTGGAAGCCCACGAAGGCCGCGTCTACAGAGGCCCACGACATCATTCCACTAATGACAGCCTCCTCGGGAGAGCTCGGGAGAGCTCGGGAGAGCGGCGTCCTCGGCGTCCAAACCTCCGATTCGCCCGAGCCTCCTCGGGAGAGCTCGGGAGAGCGGCGTCCTCGGCGCCCAAGTCTCCGATTCGCCCGAGCCTCCTCGGGAGAGCTCGGGAGGCGGCGTCCTCGGCGCCCAAGTCTCCGATTCGCCCGAGCCTCCTCGGGAGAGCTCGGGAGAGCGGCGTCCTCGGCGCCCAAGTCTCCGATTCGCCCGAGCCTCCTCGGGAGAGCTCGGGAGGCGGCGTCCTCGGCGCCCAAGTCTCCGATTCGCCCGAGCCTCCTCGGGAGAGCTCGGGAGAGCGGCGTCCTCGGCGTCCAAACCTCCGATTCGCCCGAGCCTCCTCGGGAGAGCTCGGGAGAGCGACGTCCTCGGCGCCCAAGTCTCCGATTCGCCCGAGCCTCCTCGGGAGAGCTCGGGAGGCGGCATCCTCGGCGCCCAAGTCTCCGATTCGCCCGAGCCTCCTCGGGAGAGCTCGGGAGAGCGGCGTCCTCGGCGCCCAAGTCTTCGATTCGCCCGACCCTCCTCGGGAGAGCTCGGGAGGCGGCGTCCTGGGCGCCCAAGTCTCCGATTCGCCCGAGCCTCGCCCAAAGCCTCCTCGGGAGAACTCGGAAGAGCGGCATCCACGGCGCCAAAGTCGGCATCCAAGGCACGGGTGATGTCAGCGGAGCAATCTTGGACCACAAGAAATCTCTCTGACCACTTTACAAGCACTGTCCCGTCAGGCGAGACTCTCGACGCGACTGTGCTTCGCACGCCCCTGATGGCCATACCACCTGTCGGGATTTCCCTGACAGCAGATTTGATGGGCCCACTACGACCGTCCTCCACGGTATGGTCTACGGTGCGCCGTCCCGTTTCGGGAAAGACGCCCACTGCGCCGTCCACACGAAAGGACGAGCACGCCTTCAGGATCCCGAGCCTCGGGAAACAACGCCCCAAGATTTGATGGGCCCACTACGATCGTCCTCCACGGTGTGGACCACGGTGCGTCGCCCCGTTTCGGGAAAGACGCCCACTGCGCCGTCCACACGAAAGGACGAGCACGCCTTCAGGATCCCGAGCCTCGGGAAACAGCGTGTAACAACCCTAAAAATCCACACAATCTAAAAATCCCAACCAACTAAAATTTTTCATTTATTTATTGTGAAAACCCATTTTTCTTGTGCAAGCATATAGGTTTCATTATGAAATTGGTAAATAAAGGAGTGTAGTTTGCATTTTAATTCCAATCACATAGAATAATAACTTATGCATCACATTTGGGATTTATTGCAATTTATGTTTGTATTTACTCAATATGTTAAATGGGCAATATATGTATATATACACTAAACTGAAAACAGAAAAGGGGAAAGAGAGTTCGGCCAGCCAGTCAGCCTGAGCCCGCCCGACCTTCCTCTCCTCATCTCACCGCGCGCGGCCCACGTCGCGGCTCGGCAGCGCACGCGCACGACCAGCACACACGCGCTCGCGCTCGCGCTCGCGCTCGCTGCCAACCCGGCCCCGCCTGTCAGCCACTCTCGCCCCCACTGTTCTTCTTCCTCACGAAGGCGACGCGCCTGCCGGGGGTGTCGCGCGAATGGCGTGACCCCGGTCCCACAGCCGACCGCATGGCAGAGCCCTGACCCCGCTGTCCCCCTCCTGTCCCCTCCTTTCTTGGCCGCCAAGCGAACCCGCGCCATCCGGAGCCCTAGATCCACTCGAGCCACGGCCCTTCGATCGGCCGAGCGCAATCGAGACCGTTCGCCATTGGAGCTGGCCAAGCTCGCCTATAAATTGGAGCACCCCGAAGCCCTACCCTCATTTCCCCTCGCCGCCACCGCAGCACAGACCGGCACACCGCACCAAGCCGAGAGAGAGAGCGTAGGAGAAGGGCGGAGCAGGGGAGGAGAAGCTGCCGGAGCGCCGCCGCCGCGGAGCACGCCGGAGCCGGACACGGAGGAGAAGCCGAGCTGCGGACGAGGAGCGGCACGGCACTGCGATCGCTCTGCACGGCTCCGACTCGCCACTGCACCGCCATCCTAGCTTCACCGACACCACGGTGAGCCACCGCACGCCATGTCCGAACCCTGCCCTGCTTTTGCCATGGCGTTCCACCCTCGGGACGCGCAGGCACGAGCCTATACCGGCTCGGGAAGATCACCTGCACCATGCACTCACTCGACCAGCCAAAACCCCCGGATTACAAGCTTGCTAGACCGAGAACGCAGCACGACGCGTTCTCGGCGGAGTGCGCTCACCACCGACGCGTTCCGACGCCGAATCACCCGTTCCGAGCAATCCGACTAGCACCCGTACAGGTTAGAACGTCGTGGAGCACCGCCACGACCCCCTTGAGCTAGCTACGCGGATCTAAGCGCTAGAGGAAGCCTGAATCGCCTTGGCCGCGTGCGCCGCGACCTTACCGGAGCGCCGCCGCGAGCCGTAGCCAAAAGAAGGTCATGCCATGGCTAAGTTCGCCACCAGAGTGATGTATGCCTCTCTGGCCTCACCAATTTGACAAGACCGCATTCGATTGAACCAATACTTGGTCGTAGCCGCGATGCCGCTTTCCGCCGTCGTCGGCGACACGCCGCCGCCACAACCGAGCACCTTGGAAAGCTCGGTAGCCAAAATTGGTAGTTGGTATACCATCGCCTTGGACCCTGGACGCGTATACATCTCCTAGAAGACCTCCTTAACCCCGCCGGAACCTCACCGTCGCGACGACATCGCCGCCGACAGGTTCCGCCTCGCCTAAGATCCGTTCCGAGTACCCCCGGTCGCCTCGCGCTGCGGAGAAAGGCCGCCGAGGTTCGCCAAGTCTGCCTCGGCACCGCCGCTAGAAAGCCGAGCCCTGCCTTGCCGAAATATGGCCATCGCCGCCCTGTCATCGTCCGCCGCACCGGAGAGACACCGCCGCCTTGAACAGACGCCCTGGAACCCTGCTAGCACCGAATCTCCGATTCGCCCGAGCCTCCCCAGGAGAGCTCGGGAGAGCAGCCCCTTCGGGCGCCCAAATGTCCGATTCGCCCGAGCCTCCGCAGGAGACCTCGGGAGAACGGCACCCTCGGGCGCACCAAATGTCCGATTCGCCCAAGCCTCCGCAGGAGACCTCGGGAGAACGGCACCCTCGGGCACCCAAATTTCCGATTCGCCCGAGCCTCCGCGGGAGACCTCGGGAGAACGGCACCCTCGGGCGCACCAAATCTCCGATTCGCCCGAGCCTCCCCGGAAGAGCTCGGGAGAGCGGCACCCTCGGCGCCGCGAATTTCCGATTCGCCCGAGCCCGCCGAGCTACCCCCCGACCACCGCCGAGCCCCGCCGAGCTACCCCCGACCACCGCCGAGCTCCGCCGAGATACCCCCAACCACAGCCGAGCTACCACCGACCACCGCCGAGCCACGCCGAGCTACGCCAACTCCGGCAACTCTCTGGAAACCAGCATCGAACACCTGGACGACCATCGGGTCTGTGTTCTGTTGAGGCGCCACATGCCGCACTACTGGACCCGCGCGGCACATCCCGAGCTGCCCCTGATTAACCGACCAGTTTTCCCATTTTTAGAAAATAGGATAATCTTCGGAAATTCATAACTTATTCATACGATGACCAAAAATTGCGCACCATATATCAAAATTCTCAGGAAAATGAGATCTACAATCTAAGACTATGTTTGAGTGCATTTGGCTCTTTGTTTTATTGGATTTTTCTGAAATACTCTATAGGAGTCGCTGACGCGACTATCTCGTGTTCGATTTCAGAGCCGGAGGAGGATCTGACTAAGGAAGACGACCACGAGTACTTCCAAGAGCTAGGAGACGACTACGAAGGTGCCACGTCCCACCAAATCCTTAGATCCTATTACGCATTGCAAATGACATTGTTGCTATTGCTTTATGATTATGTATGGATTGGTTGCATGGTAGTATATTTGAATTCCCTGCCTTGATAAGACTTTACCCTGCTATCCGCTGTTAGGTTAGCTGCTGCTTATTTTACTGTTACTCTTCCACTACTACTTGCTATATGCTATGTGGTGGAATTGGGACGGTGTATATCTGATTATAACTACTGGGAGAGAGTGCTGCGTGCGTCTTGGGTGCGTGGTAAGGGTTGATGTCGACCAAGTGGGATGTGAGACGAGCCCATGGGGCAAGTCGTGCCGGGGGTGCAACCTGGGCATCCCCAAGCGAGATACCTGTGGCGGGTAAAGTTGTTGAGGAGGTTCCGGGTGGGATAGCCTTGGTGGTTTGAAGCCCGTGAACGGAGGTGCTGTGATGGCACGGGGAGAGTATCCCCTAAGTGGAGATGCCTGCTTGGTCAAACCTAGGATGGACTAGTTTCAGGTTCATGGGAATCCTTTTCTACTCACTCGCTTCTGATGGGCGGGAGACGGCTGGACTACTTGGTAGGACGGTGCCACTACTGCTAGGTTGAAAGGTGATAAGGGTGGGCGGAGACGGTCGATGGGTTCCCGTTCCGTCCTAGATGCACAGTACCACTGGATGGGCCCGGTACTGTGTCTCCCAGTCTCAGCATAACGGTGTAGGATCCGGAATATCCCAGGGCTGAGTGGTAGGGTGGCATCGACCTAGGCAAGCAAGCACCCGGAATTCTGCCTAGGTGTTTGCGCAACACCTATGATGGCTAATCTTGTGAGTAGTGAAACCTCTGCAGAGTGTACGGTTGATCGATCGATACATATGCCAACCTGTTGGCTATGGACCTTTCCTGTGAAGCTTCTACTAGTGTAGTGAGTGTTCTCTTCTCCCCCTGGATGACATTTTTCCGGCAGTGTACCCGTTGTGGTAGTGTGCCGCTGAGATAGGCCCGAGAGGGAGTTGGGCCTGTCGAATGAGAGCGAGGTGTGGGTATGTGAGGTGTGGTGATGGGAAAAGGGATGATGGTGTTAACTGGTGATAAAACTTGACTAATTAAAACATTGATTACAGCTGCATAGGAAAACCTCAGCCTATAGGTCTGCTTGTTTAGCCTTGCATCCACTTTCCACAAAGCAAATGCTGCATAGGTGGGCTCCGTGGCCAGTACAAATCGTACTGATAAATTTGCTGTCAGGTGACGAGAATGAGTACGACTTCGAGGGAGATGATGACGAGGAATAGGGTCGCGTGCTACACTCAAGTTGGCCGTGAAGGATGAATCGCTTCCGCATCTTCTAAAGCTTCTCTGATTGTTGATTCCGCCAGTGTGGCGATGTAATAAATATTTATGTAAGACTTATTTACCGTTGTATGGATCCTGGTGTCAACTGAGATATGGGTAATTTCATGGATTGTCCCAAGCAATCTGTTGAATTACAATTCGAGCCTGTGGATTTCCCTTCGTGGAAATCGAGGTCGTTTCAGTTGGTATCAGAGCCATACTTGACTGTAGGACGAGACCCATAGAAAATGGACGTTAGAATAGGAAGCCAGACTCTCTTTCGGTTATATTACCGACCTTGCATTCACTTTTATGCAATGGCTTATCTAATACAAGGACCTGCTAAATCCGTTTCTTGAAAAATTTGCAGATGACCAGCCTTGGACCACCACTTCGTCCACTGCACGACGGCACTATTGAGATCCCGATCAAATGGCCATTGACCTTATGCACCAGTAGCTTATGGACCCTGCGTAGCCTTTAGACTAGTGATACCATGAGTTGTCCTGTCATTGGCTATCTGCGCATAGCACGATCTTCTTAGCAGCTAGGAACATCCTTTATATAATAATAACCATGTGATGAGTGATATTTGGATCTTATGCTTCTTATGGATCTCTATGCTTCTTTGGTTGAGTGTAGGATAGCGTGAAAAATGTTTTAATCCATTTAAATCGTTGAAAACATCTAACTCCTACTTAAACAATTACAAGATTATTACTGCACTGAGCACGTACCTAATAGCTTCAGATGTCGATGAGACGTTCCGCACGCCTGGAGAACCGCCAGCCCTCCCCCGCGCCTGCGCCAGGACGTGGGCGTGGTCGCAACCGTGGACGCCCAGCTGGCAGACGTGCTGGAGTTAACCTGGAAGAAGAGCTGCGCCGGGCAGAGGATGCACCGCCGGTGATCGATCCGCCACCACAAGGCGAGAACGTGCCTCCGCCACCGCCACCGCCGCCGCCACCGACATTGGCGGAAGTGAAGGCTCAGCAGACCCAGCTGCTGAATGCCATAGCTACTGGGATGAACAGGCACCATGGGCCACCCCAGAATGACTTCCAAAGGAAACTGGAGGGTTTCCTGAAGCTGAGGCCACCTACCTTCGACGGGACCGACAGCGATCCTCTCGCTGCCGATGATTGGCTTAAGGAGATGGAGAAGAAGCTGGACCTGACCACTTACTCCGACGAGGAGTGTGTTGGGATTGCTAGCCACCAGCTGACCGGTGCTGCACGGGCATGGTGGGACAACTACACCAGCGCTCACGAAGACCCAGCCCGCATTGACTGGGATGAGTTCAACGAGGTTTTCCGTGACCACCACATTCCTGAGGGAGTCATGGAGGCCAAGGAGAACGAGTTTCGCAACATCTCCCAGGGAGCTGATCGGATCCACGAGTACACCACCCGCTTCAACTGCTTGCTCCGCTACGCACCTGCGTCTTGCGTGAGTTCCGAGAAGGAAAAGATGTACTACTACAGGAAGGGACTTCAGACCAAGATCAGGTTGGCTCTGTCAGGGAACAAGAGCTACACTCTGCGTAAGCTGATTGACCGCTGTATTGAGATCGAGAAGGATCGCATGGAAGCACGACTGGAATTCGAGGCCCAGAACAGGGGAAAGAAGCGCCGCTCTGAGGGACCCGCTCGCACTGCTCCACCTCAGAGACAGCGAACAGGTGCACCTCCGTCTTTTCGGACTCGCCAGGGACCCTCTTCGGGAACGAGCCGTGGTGGTACCAACAGCAGCAACTATCACCGCCCCGCTCAGACCTACCCTGCGCCGACTCGAGCTGTGCAGAACACACCCGCCCCCGCTGCCAACACGCCAAGGACAAGCAATTGGAAGGCTCCTGCGACAGCTACAGCAGGCAGTGCGCCCTTCACTTGCTTCGGATGCGGAAAGCCTGGACACCGTGTGGCTGTGTGCCCCGACCTCAACCGCGCACCAGCAGCTGCACAGGGCACACCAAACCGGGGATCTGCTACCCGAGGAAGACTGAACCACATGACCGCTGAGGAAGCTGAAGCTGCACCTGATGCTGTGTACGGTACGATCCTAGTTCAGGGTAACATGGCTACAGTTCTGTTCGATTCGGGAGCTACATGTTCATACATTTCATCTGCATATGCACGTAAGCATAACCTACCTGTAACCCCGAGAGCAAACCCCATCCTAACTAGCTCGCCCTTAGGAACCTACAGAAGCGTTCACATATGTAGAGGAGTGATAATCACTATCGAAGGACTTGACTTTCGAGCTGACCTAACCCTATTACCCTCCAATAGCTTAGATGTCATCTTAGGCATGGACTGGCTAACCAAACACCGGGGAGTGATATCTTGTTCACTTAGATATGTTCAGGTAACCCACCCTTGGGGAACAGCTGTCCGATGTGTACCCCAAACCGAGAGAGTCCAAGCCCTCCTATGTGCCCTGGAGACTAAAGCAGATAAGACAGAGCTGACATTCAGAGATGTGCCAGTAGTCTGTGAATTCAATGACGTATTTCCAGAGGAGTTGCCAGGAATGCCACCAGATAGAGATGTGGAGTTTGTTATAGAGCTGATGCCAGGGACTGCACCGATTGCCAAAAGACCCTACAGAATGTCGGCTGATGAATTGAAGGAACTCAAGAAGCAGCTGGGAGAATTACTGGAGAAGGGTTTCATTAGGCCAAGTGCTTCGCCCTGGGGATCTCCCGTTTTGTTTGTCAAGAAGAAGGATGGCACGATGAGGATGTGCATTGACTACCGGAATCTGAATGCGGTTACAGTCAAGAATAAGTACCCATTGCCCCGCATCGATGATCTATTAGATCAATTGAGTAAGGCCAAGTACTTCTCAAAGATCGATCTCCGATCAGGGTATCATCAGATGAAGATCAAGGAAGAAGATATCCCGAAGACTGCATTTGTCACTAGATATGGACAATATGAGTGCACAGTAGTCTCATTTGGACTCACTAATGCTCCGGCATACTTCATGAACATGATGAACAAGGTCTTCATGAATGAGCTAGACAAGTTTGTGGTGGTATTCATTGATGATATATTGGTTTATTCAGCCACAAAAGAGGAACATGAACATCATCTGAGGACCGTATTGGAGAGGTTGTCTCGCAACCAGCTATACGCCAAATTCTCCAAGTGCGAATTCTGGCTTGAGGAAGTTGCTTTCCTTGGACACGTACTGTCAGGAGAAGGAGTCGCAGTAGACCCAGCCAAAATTGAAGCTGTGAAAGAGTGGGAACAACCCTGTAATGTGTCAGGAATCAGAAGCTTTTTGGGACTTGCAGGATACTATCGCAGATTTATTGAGAATTTCTCCAAGATTGCAAGACCCATGACCAACTTGCTGAAGAAAGAGAACAAGTTTATATGGACTCCTGAATGTGAGAAGAGTTTTCAGACCTTGAAGGAGAAGCTCACTACTACACCTGTACTAGCCCTGCCCGATATTCACAAGGATTTTGTTGTATATTGTGATGCCTCTCGGCAAGGTTTGGGCTGTGTACTAATGCAAGAAGGAAGAGTGATAGCTTATGCCTCAAGACAGTTGAAGGAGCATGAGCAGCGATACCCGACTCATGACCTAGAACTTGCAGCCGTGGTACATGCACTCAAGATTTGGAGACACTATCTGATAAGCAACAAGTGTGACATCTACACTGACCACAAGAGCCTGAAGTACTTCTTCACACAGGAAGATCTGAATATGAGGCAACGCAGATGGCTGGAACTCATCAAGGACTATGATCTTGAGATCCATTATCACCCAGGAAAGGCTAATGTTGTCGCTGATGCACTTAGCCGCAAAAGCTACTGCCATACCCTCATCACCAACTCTATGCCACCTGAGCTCAGGAGAGAGTTTGACGCGTTCCAGCTCGAGGTAATCTCCTATGGCACGCTAAATGAGCTTCGCGTCGAGTACAATCTCACCTCACGAATCCGTGAAGCACAAAAGAACTGTCCTGAGATAGACTATATCCGTGGTTTGATGAAGCCGGGAAGAGGCCCTGAATACCGAGAAGATGAGCAGGGAGCTGTATGGTACAAAGATAGAATCTGTGTACCGACGGATTCAGCGATACGAGAAGAGATTCTGTCAGAAGGCCATGACTCCAAATATTGCATTCACCCAGGGTCAGCCAAGATGTACCATGATCTAAGGAAGCACTTCTGGTGGGAGAATATGAAGACAGACATTGCAGGGCATGTAGCCCGATGTGATACATGCAATAGAATCAAGGCTGAACATCAGAGACCAGCAGGGTTGCTACAACCAGTTGAGATACCAGAATGGAAGTGGGAGTGCATATCCATGGACTTCATAATAGGACTGCCCCGATCCGAGCATGGATATGATTCTATATGGGTAATAGTGGACCGTCTAACCAAAGTTGCACATTTTATACCGGTCAAAAGGAAGTATAGAGTTGAAAAGCTAGCAGATCTATACGTATCAAACATTTTGAAGTTACATGGGGCGCCTCTGAGTATTATATCTGACCGAGGCTCACAGTTCGTATCACAGTTCTGGAAATCCTTGCACAAGTCCATCGGAACCAAGCTCGACTATAGCACCGCATACCACCCGCAAACGGATGGGCAAACAGAAAGAGTGAACCAGATTCTCGAGGACATGTTACGTGCTTGCGTATTGAGGTACAAGGAAGGATGGGAGAGCTGTCTACCCCACGCCGAGTTCTCATACAACAACAGCTATCAAACAAGCCTCAAGATGTCACCGTTTGAAGCATTGTATGGGAGACCCTGTAGGACCCCACTAATGTGGTCAGAACCAGGTGAGAGGACATTCTTCGGTCCTGCTAAGATTGTGGAAGCAGAAGAAGGTGTTGCCCAAGTAAGAGAGAATTTGAGGATTGCACAGAGTAGGCAAAAGAGCTATGCAGATAGAAGACGTAGAAAGCTTGAGTTCGAGGTTGGGGATTATGTCTACCTCAAGGTATCTCCACTTCGTGGCACTGTCAGATTCCACGTAAAAGGGAAATTGGCACCAAGATATGTTGGGCCATACAAGATCTGTAAAAGGGTTGGAAAGCTTGCTTACAAGCTGGAACTACCGGAGGAATTATCTGGAGTACACCCCGTGTTCCATGTCTCGCAATTAAGGAAGTGTTTGAAGCTTCCCGAGGAGCAAGTTCCTACGGATGCATTGGACCTGCAAGACACACTTGAATACAAGGAACATCCGATCAAGATCTTGGCACGGGATACCAAAGAGACGCGAAACAAAACCATTCCGATGTGCAAGGTACAGTGGAGCAATCACACTGAAAGGGAAGCTACGTGGGAGAAAGAATCGGACTTGCGGATTATGTTTCCTTACCTCTTCGATGGGTACGTTAACTCTGAATCTCGAGGTCGAGATCCTAATGAGGGGGGAGGACTGTAACAACCCTAAAAATCCACACAATCTAAAAATCCCAACCAACTAAAATTTTTCATTTATTTATTGTGAAAACCCATTTTTCTTGTGCAAGCATATAGGTTTCATTATGAAATTGGTAAATAAAGGAGTGTAGTTTGCATTTTAATTCCAATCACATAGAATAATAACTTATGCATCACATTTGGGATTTATTGCAATTTATGTTTGTATTTACTCAATATGTTAAATGGGCAATATATGTATATATACACTAAACTGAAAACAGAAAAGGGGAAAGAGAGTTCGGCCAGCCAGTCAGCCTGAGCCCGCCCGACCTTCCTCTCCTCATCTCACCGCGCGCGGCCCACGTCGCGGCTCGGCAGCGCACGCGCACGACCAGCACACACGCGCTCGCGCTCGCGCTCGCTGCCAACCCGGCCCCGCCTGTCAGCCACTCTCGCCCCCACTGTTCTTCTTCCTCACGAAGGCGACGCGCCTGCCGGGGGTGTCGCGCGAATGGCGTGACCCCGGTCCCACAGCCGACCGCATGGCAGAGCCCTGACCCCGCTGTCCCCCTCCTGTCCCCTCCTTTCTTGGCCGCCAAGCGAACCCGCGCCATCCGGAGCCCTAGATCCACTCGAGCCACGGCCCTTCGATCGGCCGAGCGCAATCGAGACCGTTCGCCATTGGAGCTGGCCAAGCTCGCCTATAAATTGGAGCACCCCGAAGCCCTACCCTCATTTCCCCTCGCCGCCACCGCAGCACAGACCGGCACACCGCACCAAGCCGAGAGAGAGAGCGTAGGAGAAGGGCGGAGCAGGGGAGGAGAAGCTGCCGGAGCGCCGCCGCCGCGGAGCACGCCGGAGCCGGACACGGAGGAGAAGCCGAGCTGCGGACGAGGAGCGGCACGGCACTGCGATCGCTCTGCACGGCTCCGACTCGCCACTGCACCGCCATCCTAGCTTCACCGACACCACGGTGAGCCACCGCACGCCATGTCCGAACCCTGCCCTGCTTTTGCCATGGCGTTCCACCCTCGGGACGCGCAGGCACGAGCCTATACCGGCTCGGGAAGATCACCTGCACCATGCACTCACTCGACCAGCCAAAACCCCCGGATTACAAGCTTGCTAGACCGAGAACGCAGCACGACGCGTTCTCGGCGGAGTGCGCTCACCACCGACGCGTTCCGACGCCGAATCACCCGTTCCGAGCAATCCGACTAGCACCCGTACAGGTTAGAACGTCGTGGAGCACCGCCACGACCCCCTTGAGCTAGCTACGCGGATCTAAGCGCTAGAGGAAGCCTGAATCGCCTTGGCCGCGTGCGCCGCGACCTTACCGGAGCGCCGCCGCGAGCCGTAGCCAAAAGAAGGTCATGCCATGGCTAAGTTCGCCACCAGAGTGATGTATGCCTCTCTGGCCTCACCAATTTGACAAGACCGCATTCGATTGAACCAATACTTGGTCGTAGCCGCGATGCCGCTTTCCACCGTCGTCGGCGACACGCCGCCGCCACAACCGAGCACCTTGGAAAGCTCGGTAGCCAAAATTGGTAGTTGGTATACCATCGCCTTGGACCCTGGACGCGTATACATCTCCTAGAAGACCTCCTTAACCCCGCCGGAACCTCACCGTCGCGACGACATCGCCGCCGACAGGTTCCGCCTCGCCTAAGATCCGTTCCGAGTACCCCCGGTCGCCTCGCGCTGCGGAGAAAGGCCGCCGAGGTTCGCCAAGTCTGCCTCGGCACCGCCGCTAGAAAGCCGAGCCCTGCCTTGCCGAAATATGGCCATCGCCGCCCTGTCATCGTCCGCCGCACCGGAGAGACACCGCCGCCTTGAACAGACGCCCTGGAACCCTGCTAGCACCGAATCTCCGATTCGCCCGAGCCTCCCCAGGAGAGCTCGGGAGAGCAGCCCCTTCGGGCGCCCAAATGTCCGATTCGCCCGAGCCTCCGCAGGAGACCTCGGGAGAACGGCACCCTCGGGCGCACCAAATGTCCGATTCGCCCGAGCCTCCGTAGGAGACCTCGGGAGAACGGCACCCTCGGGCACCCAAATTTCCGATTCGCCCGAGCCTCCGCGGGAGACCTCGGGAGAACGGCACCCTCGGGCGCACCAAATCTCCGATTCGCCCGAGCCTCCCCGGAAGAGCTCGGGAGAGCGGCACCCTCGGCGCCGCGAATTTCCGATTCGCCCGAGCCCGCCGAGCTACCCCCGACCACCGCCGAGCCCCGCCGAGCTACCCCCGACCACCGCCGAGCTCCGCCGAGATACCCCCAACCACAGCCGAGCTACCACCGACCACCGCCGAGCCACGCCGAGCTACGCCAACTCCGGCAACTCTCTGGAAACCAGCATCGAACACCTGGACGACCATCGGGTCTGTGTTCTGTTGAGGCGCCACATGCCGCACTACTGGACCCGCGCGGCACATCCCGAGCTGCCCCTGATTAACCGACCAGTTTTCCCATTTTTAGAAAATAGGATAATCTTCGGAAATTCATAACTTATTCATACGATGACCAAAAATTGCGCACCATATATCAAAATTCTCAGGAAAATGAGATCTACAATCTAAGACTATGTTTGAGTGCATTTGGCTCTTTGTTTTATTGGATTTTTCTGAAATACTCTATAGGAGTCGCTGACGCGACTATCTCGTGTTCGATTTCAGAGCCGGAGGAGGATCTGACTAAGGAAGACGACCACGAGTACTTCCAAGAGCTAGGAGACGACTACGAAGGTGCCACGTCCCACCAAATCCTTAGATCCTATTACGCATTGCAAATGACATTGTTGCTATTGCTTTATGATTATGTATGGATTGGTTGCATGGTAGTATATTTGAATTCCCTGCCTTGATAAGACTTTACCCTGCTATCCGCTGTTAGGTTAGCTGCTGCTTATTTTACTGTTACTCTTCCACTACTACTTGCTATATGCTATGTGGTGGAATTGGGACGGTGTATATCTGATTATAACTACTGGGAGAGAGTGCTGCGTGCGTCTTGGGTGCGTGGTAAGGGTTGATGTCGACCAAGTGGGATGTGAGACGAGCCCATGGGGCAAGTCGTGCCGGGGGTGCAACCTGGGCATCCCCAAGCGAGATACCTGTGGCGGGTAAAGTTGTTGAGGAGGTTCCGGGTGGGATAGCCTTGGTGGTTTGAAGCCCGTGAACGGAGGTGCTGTGATGGCACGGGGAGAGTATCCCCTAAGTGGAGATGCCTGCTTGGTCAAACCTAGGATGGACTAGTTTCAGGTTCATGGGAATCCTTTTCTACTCACTCGCTTCTGATGGGCGGGAGACGGCTGGACTACTTGGTAGGACGGTGCCACTACTGCTAGGTTGAAAGGTGATAAGGGTGGGCGGAGACGGTCGATGGGTTCCCGTTCCGTCCTAGATGCACAGTACCACTGGATGGGCCCGGTACTGTGTCTCCCAGTCTCAGCATAACGGTGTAGGATCCGGAATATCCCAGGGCTGAGTGGTAGGGTGGCATCGACCTAGGCAAGCAAGCACCCGGAATTCTGCCTAGGTGTTTGCGCAACACCTATGATGGCTAATCTTGTGAGTAGTGAAACCTCTGCAGAGTGTACGGTTGATCGATCGATACATATGCCAACCTGTTGGCTATGGACCTTTCCTGTGAAGCTTCTACTAGTGTAGTGAGTGTTCTCTTCTCCCCCTGGATGACATTTTTCCGGCAGTGTACCCGTTGTGGTAGTGTGCCGCTGAGATAGGCCCGAGAGGGAGTTGGGCCTGTCGAATGAGAGCGAGGTGTGGGTATGTGAGGTGTGGTGATGGGAAAAGGGATGATGGTGTTAACTGGTGATAAAACTTGACTAATTAAAACATTGATTACAGCTGCATAGGAAAACCTCAGCCTATAGGTCTGCTTGTTTAGCCTTGCATCCACTTTCCACAAAGCAAATGCTGCATAGGTGGGCTCCGTGGCCAGTACAAATCGTACTGATAAATTTGCTGTCAGGTGACGAGAATGAGTACGACTTCGAGGGAGATGATGACGAGGAATAGGGTCGCGTGCTACACTCAAGTTGGCCGTGAAGGATGAATCGCTTCCGCATCTTCTAAAGCTTCTCTGATTGTTGATTCCGCCAGTGTGGCGATGTAATAAATATTTATGTAAGACTTATTTACCGTTGTATGGATCCTGGTGTCAACTGAGATATGGGTAATTTCATGGATTGTCCCAAGCAATCTGTTGAATTACAATTCGAGCCTGTGGATTTCCCTTCGTGGAAATCGAGGTCGTTTCACAGCGCCCCAAGGTGACTCTCCCTCTTGTCACATCGTACGGAAGGATAGCCGGCAGGTATGAACGCACCAAAGTCGTGCGGACCACGACGGCCATATCCAGAAGACCCAGAGAGCCGACGACAAGACATGGTCAGACGACTGTTTCTACCTTGGAACTCGCGAACCAAGATAGCCATACCCATACCCCGGAGACACGGAGAAAAGGCAGCAGCTAGTCAAACGGAGAACAGCAACTCCTCACTATTTTAATAGGTAGCGTCGTAGCCGCCTTTGCCTCTCCCTTGCGGCTATAAAAGGGGGGGCAGAGACCAGCTTTAGGAGGAGGAGAGACGAACGGAGAACGGACGGAGAAGTTCCAAGTTCTCACCCACAGCAAACGACTTGTAAACATTTAGACACTCACAAGAGACCTGGGAGCACTTCCCTCTCTCGACTAGCTTGTAACCCCTACTACAAGCACCCCGGTGCAAGGCAACACGACTCTCCTCTCCACTGGACGTAGGGCTTGCTCGGCCTGAACCAGTATAATCCCTGTGTTCCCTTTGCACACCATCCGTAGCCTCAACCGCAAAACACATATTTAATAGCCGGTGTTAGCCTCGCCAAAATTAGCACCGACACATTGTTTCCTATTTTCATACATAAATAACTCTGATCATGATCGTTTTTCCTCACGCGCGAAGGCGCACGCCCTTCACTAGTTATGTAAGCATGACACACGAGGTGAGGTGCCTGCGCCTCTGCTGACACTGTGTGCCTGCCTTGCACACAGAAGCAATAAAACATCGCTGCTGGTACCCACAAGCACAGTATCCAGCTACATCAATTTTATTATTTGATTCAGGACTCGGTCATAGAACTATTTTTTCTCATCTGCCATAGGAAAGCTACTGTTCACTCAAGATTCAACAAGCCATCAAGCAATTGTGAAGTATGGAACACACAACACAAAGAAGGAACCGAAGGGGTTGTCCAGTAGCAGGCATATTGCCCTGATAACACAGCTCACATGCTTGTGCTTGGAAAGGAACAGCTAAATCGGCACAGTCTTCTTTAACAAAAAAGCACTGATGTAGGGACAATGGGACATGTTTGGGCCTTGGGAACCCCCTACAGATCAACGCTAAGCACTCTATAGAGCACCCTGAACATGCCTAATTCATGCTGGTCACTGATAATGTGGCCAAGACAGGTACAGGGGTTTGATATGCTACAATGTTATGTATACATGTGTTTTAGCATGACTATTAGCAAAATTAAGATTGCCAAGACATCCAAGCTAAATAATTCATTAGTACCTATTCAAGTGCAACATGGATCGAAAACATATGTGAGCAAAGACATCATGCAAATCATTAAAATAGAGGTTGCTATCATCACATGGAATCCAAGAAATCCAAGATGAACAATTCATTAATTCCTATGCAAGTTATCACAAATCGATAGCAGACATGTGTCAATACATCATGCAAAGCTTTAAAACAGATGTTTCTGGTCACATGGAAGGTGATGATGCCAAGCAAATCGATCATTCACCAGCTTGGTAGTTAATATGATGGCGACAAAAGGAAGGGCTATGCCCTTTTCTATAAACCTAACAATTACTGGTTTGGTCATGTTGATATGGACACATGAAAGAAGTTCAGTAAGAAAAACCATATCTCGCTCGGAGCAAAACCAGTAATGGCACAAAGCAAGAGTTGTCAAGATGTCACCACTCACCACAACCACCACATAGCTTTTTATTCTGTGCAAGAAGACTGCTTCTGATCTGCATTCACACAAGATATCTATAATGTCGATAGTCAGTAACCAGTCTTGGTGGAGACGTTCAATGTCCGCATCTACTCTTGCCAAAAAAAAAAATGTCCGCATCTACACTTGTCAAAAAAAAAAAAAAGTCTGTAAGTACCTTTGTACCCTTTCAGGGTTAAGTTCATCAATGACCCGAAAATATACATGTTGATGTATCAAAGTATTTTTTTTTTTTGAAAGGAACCTTTGATATTGTCCTAGCAGAGGACCAACTTGCACGGATTTTACACGGATACACCTGACCCATCATTCAAGCAAAAAGAGAACAAACAATTTATAATTGATTCGTACAGTGTGTCAAAAATCAAACTCACAAAACAAGCAATAGAAATGATGAACAAAGCCAATCTCAACAGGCATGCTATAAATTCCTGGCCATCCTATCAATGCAAACAAATTTTGAGGCTCGGTAGCAAGTATGACAAACAAAGCATGGTGGTAATATCAAATTCCTAACTGTTTGATTTGATTAGTTGCAAAAAAAAAAAACTGTTTGATTTTATTACTAACAAGTATAACAGCCACCAGCAGTAGCACTAACAAATCAATCCACAGAAGTAAGTGTTCAGAGTGCGCATCCCTCGCAAAATAGCTTACGAATATACACTCACGATCTCAAATCCATTTCGAATTAGTAGGCGAACAGGTAGACAGATAGATAGACATCTGGAGCAGGAGCATCATTATCTTCAAAAGAAAGGGGAAAAAAAGGAAAACTAAATCGCCAACATATTCAGAAGTTTTTGGTTCCTTTCTTGGGGGCCCTGCCACCGTCCAAGGAGAGCCGGCCAGCCATCAGAGGTTACCATCCATGGTGGAAGATCTCAGAGCACTTTCCCTTGAACCACCGGAGACCACGCCGCAGCGACGCCTTCACCTTGCCCTCCACCGAGTAGGCCTTGTAGCTCGCCACCCTTCGCCGCCGCTTCATCTCCGGGTCGCTGAGGCACCACATGCTGGCCCCACCCCCTCCTCCACCTTTCCTGCCGGCGCCACCGCCACCGCCACCGCCACCGCCTCCTCCACCCAGCCGCCCCTCCTTCCACCCCGGCGGCGGGGGCAGCGCCAGCGTGTGGCCGGGTGGCGGGGGCAGGTGCGGCGGAGGCGCCGTGGTGTAGATCTCGATCCGCCGGTCGCCGCCCGCGCCAGCGCCAGCACCGGTCCCAGGGAAAGCGTCGTTCTTGGCGAAGGCGGGAGAGAAGTAGCCATTGTTGGAGTGCGGGGAGGCGGAGGAGGAGAAGTAGCCGTTGGCGTGCGTGGAGGCCGGGTCCGGCACGGAGGACGGCGGTGAGCGGAGGTCGCCCCGGTAGGGACGGTGGTACTCGCCCATGAGCGGTGAGCGGTGAGCAGAGGCGGAGGCGGAGGCGGAGGGAGGGCGAGGTGGGTGGGAAGAGCACGAGAGATTCGGGCAACAGTCGTTCGTTTCTTTGTGGGTGGACGGTGGGACCCACCCTCTGCGAGTGAGCAAAGGGCAAGGGTAGGAATCAAAAGTAGAGCGCACGGGGTGAAGAAAGGGATCTTTGCTTTCGGGCTTCTTCCCTTCGCTGGAACAGAATCAGGCCCAAATACAGCTGATCGGAGAGAGATGGGAAAAAAAGGAAGAACAAAAAAACAGCACGGCTTCCTAACGTGGGTGATATATTATATTCGAAGTAGCTATTTTGCTAGTATGTATAAACTATAGTCACTTTTGGTAGTGATTTTTTTCACATTTCCAATGCATGTAGTCCGATCAACTCCACGTCCCATCTACCATCAATGGGATTAATAAGTTTATACACAGTTAAGAACACAAATACCTCTCGGTGTTAGAACTTTTAAATTGTGACTTCCATGAATCTAGTTATCATCCCATTTACTAATCTGTGTATTGCCACCGGCACACCATATATGGTCTCGCTAAAAAGCAATCAAGGCTTGCTAGCACACTTTGCCGCTTAAAAAACTCCCACTTTTAAGCTTAAAACTTGAAGAAGTTTCCTATCTAGCTAATATTTAGCTCTTAACATCTTTGCCCATAAAGAATTTGGGTCATACAATAATCTCCAAATTTATTTATGTAACATGACTAAATTGAAGCT
Source organism: Eremochloa ophiuroides (assembly GCA_038502445.1). Taxonomy (NCBI): domain Eukaryota; kingdom Viridiplantae; phylum Streptophyta; class Magnoliopsida; order Poales; family Poaceae; genus Eremochloa; species Eremochloa ophiuroides. Next base: position 39,655,838 of record JAHLJS010000008.1, on the reverse strand, counting down.
TTGGAAATTCCTAAAACCCATGCCTTTTTATATTTTGGTGAGCATAATTTCCACCATGCTTTGCTAATGGATCCTTTTCATATCATTGTTGTCACCCCACCAAAACTGCAATATGGCATTCATCGCCCCTTTAAAATTTAATTGAGATTTTGAAGACCATCGTTGCATAGGTTGGCATGGCTTGAGTGATTAGTTTGTACCTCTTTGCCACCCATGATAAGGAGCTTTTTCTTCGAGCCATTGATCTGCATAGCGACTCTATCAGCATGATATCCAGGGATTCGCATACCTGTAATTTCACGTCTACCTTTGTGTTGCCCGAGAAAGAAAATACTTGACACAGGTGCGCTCAGCATTTATCCTGAACTTTGATAATGCATATCAAGAATACCTCTAAGACAATATGCATTAGATTTATCTCAATCCATCGAAATTAATGAATCATCCTCAAATAAAGAGGCGAGACACCATAGACGCCTCTACAAACTTTTATTGACTCCAAGCTCTCCTCCGCTTGCTGGATCAAGCTAGAGAGGCCTTCTCCACTATGAAGAACAAATGGGGGGACAAGGGATCTCTTTCCCAGATACCCTGGTGGGTGTTAACATCTTAGTCTCTATTAAATTAAATTAAATTGAGTACTACCTTTGTCCATAAAAGTATGTAATTTTGGAGTTAAAGTGCTTCACATTTAACCAGGTTTCTAATAAATAGTACTTCCTCCATTTTAAATTATATTCTATTTGAGTTTTTGACCCTAAATTTGGTCACTCGTCTTATTTAAAAAAATTACGTAAGCATAGACAAATTTAAGTCATTATTCAAGAACTTTTATTGATAAAGTAAGCCACAACAAAACAAGTAATATTTTATAAAAAAATTTGAACAAATGAGTGTTCAAACTTAGGATAAAACGTCAAACGAATTATAATTTTGAATGGAGAAAGTATTCAAATTAATAACTTCAAATTAGTTTATTCTGTAAAAAAATTGCATAATTAAGCTAATGATATTTATATATTATAAATATTTTTATTTTTATCGGTCACACTTACACTATAAACTATGTCATTGTTCTATAATTGTATTTTTTTTTTGGTGGGAGTATCTGACAGAGGAAACAGGTGCCATAATCAATCTCACCCACCGTTCATCTAATGATATTGATTTGGTGCCATAAATTTTGGATTCGGTAAAAAAAATATATTTGAGATAACTCTGAATTGAATCAGCGGAGGGAGGGAGTAATCCCGCGGTGCACGGTAGCGACCGATTCTAGGGTTCTGCGGCCGCGGGCGCTCTGCCGGTGCCGGGTGCCTACGCCCTCAGGCCATCTGACCGGACCAGGTCGCCGACGTCCCCCTTATCCCGCACGCGCCATTGCAGCGCCTAAACCTGCCTCGGCCACGGCGCGGCGCCGCTGGCGCTGGAGTTGCTCTGCTGCTGCCGTCCAGCCGACCGCCGACCACCGAGGCACCGACCGCCAACCGCCGACCACGGACCACCGGCCGAGCCGCCGCAGTGAGCCTCCTATGTCCTGTGTCCTCCCTCCTGCTCTCCTGTCTACAATCTCCAATCTCATTCTTCAGACAGTGATTCAGTGATTGTATTTTTGTTCGTGTATTCAAATTGCGAAATAGAAATATTGATTGATGATTGATGCACAACTGTACAAATACCGAGTAGATTAAGATCAGTAAAAATAGAATTTGGTTGGATTTTGTTCAGGTGCTAGTGTTGATCGACAACCGTAGAATTCAGACTTGGTCCAGTACTATATTACTGAAATGGAGTTTGTTCGTGTGCTCGAGTAGAGTACACTACAGAGTTGCTTTGAAGTAGAAGAAGATGAAGGGCGCGTTTGTTTTGGCTCCCAGCGGGTCCAGCTCTCGCATCCAGATACTGTGCACCACTGTAGCGAACCAGAAAAGGGCTCTGGCTCCTTCCCAACGCAGAGAGGAGCCGTCGGAGCTATGGTGCTCTGCAACAGTAGTGCTACATTGACGGAGCGGGAGCCGGCTGGGGCCCCTCCAAACGCGCCCGAAATACACAGTACTTGCATGTCCATTAGAAGCATAGGTCAAACAAGAAATATATTTTTCATGGAAAGAAAGTTGCATTTTTTTTATGTTTGATTCAGATATGTGCTGTTCTATACAGGCTGGCTGCGCTTTGAAGCATGGGTTGTTTTGAACAAGTGGCTCCAGATGGCCCTGAAACTAATCAGCACGATGAGCAGCACTCCATACGTTTACATGCATTTTCTGATCTATCACACGTCCCTGCAGCCACTTTTATTTATCTCTTAAAAGACTGCTATGGATATGGTATGCCTACAAATAAATTGCATGTTTCACTATCTATATTCCTTCACTGTTGATATCTACTCTGCTGCTGATCTTGTTTCACTGTGAAGTCTAATCCTCACAGCGAATCTTGTAAAAGAGCTTCTGAGAGGAGACAATCATCCCGTTTGTATATTGTTCACTACTGTTTTTCCTTATCAGTGCCTATGGAATCTTTAATTGGAGGGACAGAGTAAAATTTTAATAATCATAAAATGATTTTTATCACTATTACAGAATTTTATCAAAATTTGAATGATGGTAGTAATGCTTACAAATAAATTACAGTTCATGTAAAAACTAATTGCTCTCTGAAATTTATATAATTTGTAAGTGCAGTTTGCTATGACTCTTATTTATCTTGTCTATAGGCTATAGCTTTTACAATGCTTACATCTGAGGCTCTGATCTTTTGTTACCTTCTAACTCAGGTACAAGGAAAGCAACCTCAAAGTTTAAGATCCTCATGCAGCTGGTAAAAGTGGCATTGCATAATGGTCCACAGCCAGGCCCGTTCACATATGTTGTCCAGTGTATGTATATTGTACCTCTGCTGGGGAAAACTTATTCTGAAGGGTTCAGCCATATGTTGACATCCTCTTTAAAGCACTTGAAATCTGTGGAATCAGTACAGAAAGATTTCTTGGAGGCAAAGCACATTGCTGCACAACTTGTTCTTGATATCCTTGATTATGTTGTACCCCATGAGAACCGCATATTGATCAAGCTTCTTGAGACCTTTGAAATTGAGTTGAGAGACATGGCTCATGCTTTGTATGGTTCAGAGTTGGATGATAGTCATCTAATGAAAGCAAGGGAACATCTCAGACAGCAAGTAAAGCGCTGTATGGAATCAGAATCCAATGCAGTTGCTGTGACTCTAATAACACGTTTTTCCATCCAATGCTGTGATGAGTCCTTTATCATAAAATTGATTGAAAACAATCAATTAGAGATTGCAGAGGAGTGTGCTACTTTCATGGGCAAGGAAATGATATCTTTAGTCATTCAAAAGTATCTAGATATGAAAATGCTGAAGAGTGCGAACAAATTGGTCAAAGAACATAAACTCACAGAAGAGTTCCCAGATGTTAGCTATTTGTATAAAGAGAGGTGACATTCCTGTTGCTACTTCAAAGTCTCTGCATTTACATATAAATTCTTTAGCGAAACTTCTAGAATTGTGAAACATTTTACTATTTGCAGTTCAGTAAAGAAGTTTGCTGAGAAAGGATGCTGGGATATTGCAGAAACCAGAGCCAAGAAGGAAACAAAACTCCTGGAATACCTGGTAATGCCGCGCACATTGCCATAATCAATGTTTTGGTTAGATATACCAGAAGACATGTATTTGCTTTAGGAAGATTCTTTTGATCTAGCCATCTAGGCAAGGAATCTATATGACCCTGCATTTCTTTTTCGATGAACTGGCGAGGAGAATTACCTTCTTCTGGTTATGTGTTGGGCATGTATGATAGTTTGTAGAAATATGATCCCTATGTTCTATGAAATGGCTATATTGATATATTCTCTTGCTAATAAACATCATGTGTCATGAAACTACAATTTAACAGATCTTCTTGTGTAGGTATATTTAGCAATGGAAGCTGGTTATATGGAGAAGGTTGACGAGCTTTGCCAGCGATACTCTCTTGAAGGTTACATTGATTCTTTGGGTAAGCTAGAAGGCTAGAAATTTAGTTATCCAACATTAAATTACAGAGGCATGTTCTGTTAATTAGTAGCCATTTCTTATAGTGGTAAATAGTAGCTTATGTTATAGGACCACACATTTATGCTAGGATTATGTTACAAAAAAAAAAAACACTTCCCTTACTTTTCATTGGGATTATCTAATATCCACTAGAGTGATAAAGTTTGTGACTTTCTTATGGAAGCGGAACTTCAAAAGCTGGAATGTCTAATAAAAAAGTATTATGAAGATGTGTATTGCAAGCCTCTCAATTCTCAAAACGCAATTTACAGTTCATGGGAGATTGGACTATTTGACATCCAATCCACAGGACTTTCAAAACAAAAACAATTGGTTCACAGAAGCCTAAGGGCTCTATGACTGAAGTTTTGTGCTACTACTGCATAGATGACTCGGAAGCAGAAACCTGACTTACAGAATCATGCTAAATTGCTAGCTCGTTGCAAAACTGCATATGGAACTTTAAACATTTAGAAACCAAAAATTCACTGCTACAGGGAACAATAACCAACACTGGAAAAGGAGAGAAAATATGTCATCTTGGGTGGATACAAAGTTAGCTGAATGTTATAAAAATATATTTTTATTTATCTATTTATTTATTTGTAGACAGTATTTTTTGAAGTCTTTTTTACTCTTCACGAGCGCACATGTAATCTATAAAACGTTTATCTTTGTGTGTTGCCCTTGGGGATCTTTTCCTTTCTTCTTTAATGTAATGATACACATGTCCTGTGTGTTTCGAGAAAAAATGTTTGAATTTTACTCATTCTAGTTTAGTTTTGGATTCAATTGTTTATTTTTTAGATAAAGGGAAATTTATTTCATCAAGCAAATGAAAAAAATCCCGGTCTCAACATCGTGAGATGTCTATGACCATAAATTATTATAAAGTTTAACTAAGGGGTAGACTCCGTCGTCCACAAAGCACTCACGCCAACTAGCTGCTGAGATAAAGCAAAAGAAGTTCATCATAAACTTAATCTACTGCTAAACCTCCATCCATATTTAGCAAAGATCTCCATTGTCGAAATTTCCAGTAGAAGGCAAACATTACGCAGCAAGCTGCACTCCTCCTCCTTTTGGAATAGAGACCAAGTCCTTATCCAATATGTACCCCTGTAGATGACCTGCATAAAAGACAAAGAGGGTATACGTTCTCAAAAACAATATAATTTCGGCTTAACCATATAGCCCAGCACATGGCGCCTGCCCCTACTAGAACTAAGGGTTTTTTACTTATCATGATATTATCTAGCCATGTTCCAAACATGTGGGTTACACTTTGAGGACGTCCAAGGCCAAAAGTTAGCTGTATGACATGACATGAGGTGAAAATTGAGCCATGAATTCAACTTGTTTATTGCTTTTTTGTTGTCATCCCATTTTGCAGTCCCACTCTAATTTATTTGAACAGCTAGGAACAGAGTATATTTTTTAATAAAGATTCATATGATTTGATACATTTTACTGTTTTCATTTCATTTCTATTCTTGATGAGCTAATATATGGTGTACAAGGCAGTTCTGGAGAAGGTTTTCTCTGTATCAGATTACTTAGATCTGAAGAAATTGGATGTGGAAGAAATTGTATGGGTTGATGAGATCAATGGGCTGCTTAATGCAACAAGTGATATTGAAGCTTGTAAAATTATTGGCATGGATTGTGAGTGGAGACCTAATTTCGAGAAAAATACTAAACCTAGTAAGGTAAGTAACACCTTTGTTTGTACTGGTATAAGTTTCAATGTCTTTTTAGTTCCGGCTATAACAGTAATAGTGGCATGGTGGCATCGGCCTATGGGTGAATCAAATCCTCACTTATAGTTCTTTCTCAGAAAGCATGGTTGAGTAAACTATGCGAAATGATTGTGTTTGGTTTCCCATGTGTCATTGTGGATGTCATGGGCAGCCAACGGGCTGCCAATGGGGCTGGGCCTAGCCCAGGCGTGAACAGTACCTCGTGGGTACTGTAGCGCATACTGTAGCAGGAAAGTATCAGGATAGATATTAGATTAGATCTATTAGAAGGGAATAGATTAGATGGAAATAAATAGAGTCCTATTAGTTAGGAAATAGAGTCCTATAGGATAGATATTAGATTAGATCTGTTAGAGGGATAAGAGTCGTTTGCTTAGGGGTCAAGTAAACCTCTCTAGATAAGGAGAGGAGATGTATCAATCTAAGCAAGCAATGAGTAATGAAGAAACAATTATCTAGTCTCCCTCAATCTCTCAAGCTCTAGGCAAAGCATAAGGCCTCAGCTTCCAGGCGCTCCTCTTCCACTTCTGCTCCGCCATAATTCCAAAAGATGGATTTTCCTAAATTTGACGGGAAATCTAATCCTCTCGCCTTCATCAATGAATGTGAGTCCTATTTCCACCAGCAACACATCATGGAGGAAGAAAAGGTGTGGGTGGCTTCCCGTAATTTGGAAGATGGCGCCCGGCTGTGGTTCCTCCAAGTCCAGCAGGATGAGGGCACCCCGGTGTGGCGCCGCTTTACTGATCTCCTGCACCTGCGCTTCGATTCGCCCCCATGCTCCAACCTTCTCCATCATGTGTCCACAACGTTGGATCACATAATGGTTCTCCTCAAGGGGATGAAGGAGCGTGAAGACATGGCGGCAATACGCCTACAGGCGGCAGTACGCCTACAGGCAGCTGCTCGTGGACTCCTGGCACGCAGACGGGTGCAATCTCTCCATGGGGAGAAGCGTCCGGCTGTTATATCCAGGACCCTCACGTGGCCATCATGGGAGAAGTCAGATCTTGAACTCCAAGCAGCGGTGCGGCTACAAGCACCAGCCCAAGGGTTCCTGGTCAGGCACACCACAAGGAAGATGCGGGCAGCGATCAACCCTGTGCCTTCAATGATCCCATCCACCGCATCATTAGGGGTTGCCACAACACTCACTGTCCAGCCGGCGCTCACGACAGCGGCAGACGTTCACCAACAATTCTCCAGGATTGATGAGTTGGATGTGGCACTGCCACCACCACTAGCCATCTCCTCTGTTTTGTCATCTGATTTGGTGTTGCTGGACAGGGCCAACGTCCTACATCCTGAAGCTAGCGGTTGAGCTATTCCCATGGGATCCAGGAGGACATCGTTGCAGTCAAGATTTATTTTGTATTTTAGTTTTGAATAAAGGTAAGCCGAGATGTAAAAGGCTTAACCCTAGGTCGCGCCTAGTAGGTCTGCGGCAGCTCGTGGGGTGCGCTGCTCCGGTACGGCACAACAGACGGCGTCATCAAGCTATCCAGCTCGAGGGCAAGCTGGGACTTCAAGGGTGGGGGAGATGTCATGGGCAACCAACGGGCTGCCAACGGGTGTGTAAACAGTACCGCGCGGGTACTGTAGCGCGGTACTGTAGCTACCAAGGAAGTGAATAGATTAGATGGAAATAAATAGAGTCCTATTAGTTAAGGAAATAGAGTTCTATTAGTTAAGGAAATAGAATCCTAATTAGTTAAGGAAATAGAGTCCTAAATAGATATTAGATTAGATCTATTAGAGGGATAAGGGTCGCTTGCTTAGGGGTCAAGTAAACCTCTCTATATAAGGAGAGGAGATGTATCAATCTAAGGAGGAAAAGCAATGATGAAGAAATAATCCTCTAGTCTCCCTAAATCTCTCAAGCTCTGGGCAAAGCATAAGGCCTAATTATCCACGTTCATAACACCCCCATAACACCTAATGCTATGGATGGGGGATTAGGCCTTATGCTTTGCCTAGAGCTTGAGAGTTTGAGGGAGACTAGATAATTGTTTCTTTATTATCCATTGCTTGCTTAGATTGATACATCTCCTCTCCTTATATAGAGAGGTTTACTTGACCCCTAAGCAAACGACTCTTATCCCTCTAATAGATCTAATCTAATACCTATCCTAGGACTCTATTTCCTTAACTAATTAGGACTCTATTTCCTAACTAATAGGACTCTATATCTTCCTGCTACAGTATGCGCTACGATACCCACGTGGTACTGTTCACGCCTGGGCTAGGCCCAGCCCCATTGGCAGCCCGTTGGCTGCCCATGACATCTCCCCCGCCCTTGGAGACCTAGCTCGCCCTCGAGCTGGATAGCTTGATGTCGCCGTTTGCTGTGCCGTACTGGAGCAGCGCACCTGCCCATCGGATTGCCTTTCCCGACTTGTCTTGCACCCTGAAATTGAATCCCAAAAACTTGCCTACACAATGTCGTGCATAGATAGGATTGATGATGGAAGTCGAAGTGGGGATCAATCTTGAGATAGTAGCCTCGACCCTCCTGTCCCTTGGCCATGTTGATGATGAAAACAGGTAGCACGGGCCTGCTTGGGGGCTGCGCTGGCCTTTGCTGTGGCACCAAGGTAAGAAGTAGCTTGTCGTCCTGTGTCAGGGTTGCCGCTGCCGTTGTTCCTGACTTGACGACAAGAAGCTGTGGCTTGACGATCTCGGACTCGAGGCTGTGAGTCGTCTGCAATTTGTTGGTGCCTATCTGGACTAGTTGTGGTTCTCTCAGAACGCTGGGTGGTGGTAGTAGTGCTTCCCAGTGGTACTGACCCGTGCTTTTGGGAACGACGAGCTCGTCGAGAGGCCGTAGGGGCGGCTCAAATCGAAGTTTGAGCAGCTCCGAGAATCGGCGCCATCGTGGCGTACCCTCATCTTGTTGGACTTGGATGTACCACAACTGGGCGTTCTCCTCTAGATGGCGGGCGGCCATCCATACCATCTCCTCTTCCATGATCTGCTGGTGGAGGAAGTAGGAATCGCAGCGATTTATGAAGACGAGCGGATCGGACTTGCCATCGTACCCGCGGGAAGTCCATCTTCTGAAACTTCGTCGGACGATCGGTATGGCACTCGCCGGTGGCCTGCTTGCTGGATGAGGAAGAAGAGCGATTGGCCGACAAGGCTTGGATCGCCTTGGCGTTGGCCTCCGTAGTGGCTTGCAGTGCCTTGACGGCGGCGGCAAGCATCTCCACGGTGGTCTTGAGGTCACTCTGATCACCCATGGCGGCAACGCAGGAGAACGTGGGGGAAAGCGGCGCGGCGGCTGGTGATGGAATTGGGGAGGATAGTCTAGATTGAACCGAAGCTAGCTGATACCAGACGCTATGGATGGGGGATAATTAGGCCTTATACTTAGCCTAGAGCTTGAGAGATTGAGGGAGACTAGATAATTGTTTCTTCATTATTCATTGCTTGCTTAGATTGATATATCTCCTCTCCTTATATAGAGAGGTTTACTTGACCCCTAAACAAACGACTCTTATCCCTCTAATAGATCTAATATAATATCTATTCTAGGACTCTATTTTCTTAACTAATTAGGACTCTATTTCCTAACTAATAGGACTCTATTTATTTCCATCTAATCTATTCCCTTCTAATAGATCTAATCTAATATCTATCCTGATACTTTCCTGCTACAGTATGCACTACAGTACCCACGCGGTACTGTTCACGACTGGGCTAGGCCCAGCCCCATTGGCAGCCCGTTGGCTGCCCATGACAGGATAGTTCTGTAATTAATTTATTTTTTCTCGGAAAATGCAGAAGAGTTGTGTTCCATTTCTTATGAAGAGAGAATAAAGTATTTCTTCATGAAGAGAGAATAAAGTACAAAAGAGGGACCTCCCCACCCCACCCAAAACATGCACACACAGGCACTCCCTTTTAGAGAAATTGACTACGCAAAGAGTTACACAACCAGCTTAGTGACGATGCACTAAGTATCCGGGGCAAGTGACTGTAGGAGAAGCTCATGGACCACATGGGATCCAGCTAAACGCAAGAGGCTACATTCTTTCGTTACTGTTTGATTGTCACCGAAAAATTAGACTAGTGCCACTGCCATTGAAACCAAAATCTGCAAGTTGCTTCCAAAGGAGCTCCCAAACCACTAAGGATAATCAATGAATTTGGAAACTTTCATAGTTCTTCAGGAACGCCCTTGATGGCTTGGCACCACCAACTTGACAAATGAATCCGTAAACCTTGTAGGTTCTTGAAAGATTAATGTCCAGACTTGCCGAGCGAATATGCAGGAGACAAGTATATGTTGAATTTATTCCTCAGCTTGATCGTAGAGTAGGTTATTGGATTTGGTAATCTGCACTTGGCAATATGGTCAAAAGTCCCACATCAAACTGTTAACAGCTAGCCATATGAAGAATTTCTAGCACAGAGGAGCAACACATTTCCAAATTGCTTCCATGGTGCAGACCTGATGGATCAAATTAAGTAAGCCTTATATGATGACTTGCTGGTGTAGGATCCAGACTTTGTAAAATTTCCATTTGTGCTGATCCGTATGTCTTTCTGTAGGACTAAAAATACTAATTTTTCTTTGTTTTTTTTTGGTGGTGGTGTGTGTGTGGGTTGTTGGGGGGGTTGGGGGGGGGGGGGGGGATAGTACAAGAGTTCCTCAAAATTTGATTTGAATCTTAAAAGGCGCAGATATGTAGATACTAAACTATAACCTGGACGGTCAGCGTTCCATTGATGTCTTCCACCCATGTTCTGTTATTCAAAGCCTGCGTCATGGTGCCCTGTTTCCTTGATCTTTGATGGATTTTCTTTTTCTCGAACGCACGCAGGAGAGCTGCCATCTTTGTATTAAGAAGAAAAGGGGGTAAAAGCCTTTACAACACACACCAACACACCCAAGAGACTAGGAGAGTAGACATGAAGTTTAGAAGTTATCAATACCTTGCCAATTCATTTCTTTTGTTGCAATTTAGTGCAACCTTTATTTATTCGTTTTTAACCACTGTATATTAGTACTCTTTTTTCCTTTATCTCTTTGCATAGTAGTTATCCTCGTTAATTTTAGCTATTTGGTCAGGTCTCAATCATACAAATTGCATCAGATAAGATAGCCTTCATTTTTTATCTGATTAAATTGTATGAAGAGGAGCCAAAAGCATTGGACAGCTGCTTGAGGCGTATTATGAGTTCATCTAAGATACTAAAGCTGGGTAATGTTATTTATTTCTGTCATCTTATATGGTCCATTGGTCCTCTTTAAAAAATATATATCTTTTGGATTTTATTAGATGATAACTTGCCTTTTGTACATTGGACACCGAAGGCTATGGCATTCAATGTGATCTTCACCAATTAACGCAATCCTATGGAGAATTGGAATGTTTTCAGTCCTATGAAATGCTACTTGATATGCAGAAGCTGTTCAAAGGGGTTACTGGTGGCCTCTCTGGATTGTCAAAGGTATATAAATCTACAATCGTCATAGAATAAACTTGTTGCAGCTAACTGTTGTTGTCCATCTACTTTTGACATTTCTTGTTAGATAGAGTGTATGACATGTTCATGAAATGCTGCCAGGAAATATTAGGAGCTGGTTTGAACAAGACCCGGCGTAATAGCAACTGGGAGCAACGGCCGCTAACCCAAAATCAGGTCAGACACTGTGATTGATGCTCTTTTTTTTTTCTTGTTTCTTTGAAAGCAGTCCTGTGATCATGTGTGTTAACACCTACTAGGCATTAGCAATTGATTTGTGTAATTTAATAGGCCGCTACTAGATTCTACTACATTCTTTAGCAGAGCTTGCCTCAAGATGTAGTTTGTGTCATTCTTACTTGGCATTGAACGAAGAGATAAATGGTACTTCCTCATTCGCAAAAAGAATGCCATTCTAGGTTTGAGGCAAGTCAAATTTCTTAAGTTTGACCGAATTTATGGAAAATAGTATCAAAATTTGTCCCCAAATAGATTTGTTATAAAAATATATTCCATAATTAATCTAGTACTGTATTACTTATTCGGTAGTATAAACATTGGTATCTTTTTTAATAGATTTGGTCAAACTTGAAATTGTTTGACTCAGGAAGTGGGAGTTGCAACTTGCAATTTTTCTCGGTTGGATGGAGTATGGTTTACACTCGTAAGTTTGTAACTGTAAGATATTGTAACTTCAAGGCTTATAAATGTAGTTTTTATATGGTTTTTGTGCCTGGGGGGCTGGTGGGGGGGGGGGGGGGGGGTAACATTGCTGGCTACCACCTTGAAAAAAATCTAGTTTCTTTTTATTTAATTCTGGGTTATGCATATCTTGATGGGAAGCATTAGTTGAAATTAGGTCCAACCTGCTCCATAACTCAAAACTGTCTCAAAATTGGTAAGATATCATGTTTTCAAGACTTGGTGCTGAAAATAGAAGTCTGCATGCTTCTGTTTTGTAGCAAGAGTATGCTGCTCTTGATGCTGTCGTCCTTGTGCATATATTCCATGAACACATGCGGAGGCAAGCACAGTTTGGTGTCTCTGAGGGAAGCAAAGTGGAATGGAAGTCTCACGTTGTAAGTTGTCACTCTACACAGTACACACCTGACAAGAAATAATCCACTGCTTCGTGTGATACTTCAGGGCATCAGCTGATACAGCTAATTGTGTTTTGCAGGTTTCCCGAGTGAATAGCACGCGTAGCCCATTGCGTTTCTAGTAGGGGTAGACAAGCTGACTAATGTTGGAGTGAATTACTTCTAACATCTACATGTGCCGTCTTTTGAAGCTTAAACTTCGAGGAACTAAACTGTTTCCTTTGATAGTTCTCTGGCATCATCATAGGCTCATAGTTGATCCCCAGAAGCTAGTGCTGCGACTTCGTTAGTCATGCCTTGTATATATTATATCTCCACCAGATTTGCAATCGGTATCGGTACCAGTTGGATCTCGAACCCCTTTTCTGTCATGAATTAGTGATATGGAACTATGCAAGTCAGGAAGTGTCAAGTTCGGTCCAGGGGCAAGAAAGAGGATTATTTCCGTATTTTGGGAAGTGAACCTGCTTAATAGGTTGGGGTGGCACATGTAGACGAATTATCCTAACAACTTATTTGCAAGTCCTCTTTAACTTGGATTTGGGTGCTTATTTTTGTTTTTAATTAATGACTAGGTTCGTATGGACACGTTACTACGGACCGGCTAAACTTTCGTGGTGCAAAATTTTGCTCCCCTTTGGCTGTTCATGAGTTGCTATTTCGGATAATCTGGCCCTCTTGACACCCGAGTTTGTATAAAAAGCTAGGTCATCACAGCTTATAAGCCAATGTCGAGTTGTTAATTTGAGATAGAGATAGGTAATAATAATTAGGATATTTCTTAAATGCACTGTCGCCTTCCATCCATCGTGGCATTACTAAAACCAGCGATATAAAAGATGCGGAAAAGTGGTGCATCAGGGAATCTTTAGAAAAGAGAGGCCACCCTTCCTTCTTTTGCCCCTTTGTTTCACGACTTTTAATTCTTTCCCGTCTTTTTTGCATCGAATTTATTGTTGCCTGTTGCAATCTTGGCTGTGACTTTTTTTAGAGGGGAATCTTGGTTTTGACTTATGAAGATCAGATTTACTTCTGGTTGCAAGCAACGAGTATCGAGTCATTGATGGGGGCAGTCAAAATAGGAGTCAAGTCAACCTATTTTGCCATTGAAAGAGTCGACTGTATCTAAGGTCATGTTTAGTTCCTAAATTTTTTCCAAATTTTTTTCTAGATTCTTGGTCATATTGAATCTTTAAACGCATACATGAAGCATTAAATGTAGGTAAAAAAATAAGTAATTGCACAGCTTATCTTTACATGTCGAGACGAATCTTTTAAATCTAGTTAGTCCATGGTTGGTACAAAAGTTATCAAATACAAATGAAAGTGTTATGATACGAGAACCTAAACTTTTTCCCCAACTAAGAGGCCTAAATAAAATTTGTCTATGAGAGTGATAATATATAGTCTAAAACATATACTCCCTCCGTCCCGTATTATCTATCGTTCTAGCGACAGTAGTATGTCCCGAATTAACTGTCGTCTAGGAGACTATAGATGGGCCTCACACATCCGTCTAGCTCGCAACCTTCCTGTCACCCGGTCTGGCATCCCACCTCCTATTGTTTTCATCCACTTGTTCGTCTAGGAGCTTGCGTTGTTTATTATTTTTCTGCTGAAACAGAGAGAGAACAGAGGTCGCTATCATCTGTACTGTTTTTTTAGGTTTGCCTTGGTCTTGGCACATGGATCCCAGCGAAACAACGGAGGGAGTAGTATTTTCCACACAATTGGAGTACATCATTAACCACTAACTTCAATGTCTATGTTTATGAGACCCAGTATAGTAATATTTGCAATCTAAAATTGACATTAACAGTCATAGACTGAAAGGTTTGACTTTATACATGCCCAAACCAACTAGGTTTCTGTTCTGGAGTGAGTGCATATTTGTGACTTTTCATGGATGGACAATTGAAACCACACTCTAGGTGTGCTTGTCTGGTTCTCCCTCTCAAGCTTTAAATTTGATTTAATTTAGGGTGGGCTACAGATGTGTGGGGTCTAAGGGGAGAGTATTCGGGAGAGTATTCAGGAAGGACAACACTTTGTTCTCATCGCAAGGCATATATAGGAACTTGTATGTGTATATAATAATTATGATGTTAGAGATTACAAATTAGGGAGGTCGTTTCAACCGAAAATAAACGCCGATTTTAATCGGTGCTAATTTATTGTGAGGAAAAATACTATTTCGTGGCTGCTGATTGGTCAAACGAACAACAATAGTTACATCCATGAGTAAGATCTTTAGAACAATGAAAGCACAACTGGACATATTGACAGTCGACACTCCTATAGTTTTGCCATTGTCTTGTGGTAGGAGACAAAATCTAACCTTATGTTGATACAAATTTTAAAATCTACTAATAATTACATGCGAGCATCTCCAAGAGTATCCTAAATTTTCCTTCAAAAAAGTTTTATTTTCCAACATAAAAAACGTTAGGGAGGAATAAAAAAGGTCGTCCTAGTATCCGACATTTAACTCCCAAAACATCAAATTTTATGGTCCACATGATTTTTTTTGCGGCATTTTTTTTTTCATAGGAAGTCTTTGCTGGCTCTTAGCCTAATGCTGGTGTGAGGGAGGGGAAGCGGAGGAGCCGAGTGTGAAGATCACGTGCTGATCTTGGTCCATGTTCGTGGGCGACCTCAGTGTATGGTTGGCGGCGCTGTTAGGACGTCGTCGCCATGGGCTGTGTCACATCCATGAACGCCTTCTCGGTGACTCTGGTGGCCCGTGCTGAGGAGGTCGGAGAAGAGGAGCCATGGGCTGTGTCACATCCATGAACGCCGTCTCAGTGACGCTGGTGGCCTGCGGCGAGGAGGTCAGAGAAGAGGAGCCATGGGCTGTGCCACATCCATGAACGCCATCTCGGTGACGCTGGCGGCCCGTGGCGACCGTCGGAGAGAGGAGCTAGGGAAACTGATTCAATTCAATAGCTCGTGGGTCATTTCTAAGGCAAAACTTTGCTTAAATGTGGAATTTTAGAGAGCATGCTCGAGTGGCCAACGGGGCGCGGTCGTACACCTCCGCTGGACCTATGGAGGAACGAATCGTGCCATCGGTGGTGCCCAGTCTCGTGATGGCAAGAAGTAAGACCACGTCAAGGAGAGAAACTCTTAGTAACTTTACCCAGAAAGGTGAGTTTTTGGTGCCACAAGATTGTCAAGGTTTATTAGGCACTGATTTTTTCTGATATAAGTTTGAAGGAAAAGGCATTCATACCTAATTTTAAAAACTAGGCTACACAACATGGAATTGCACTTGCTTTTAGGTCTAGTTGCCCAAAAATGACACAGACCTACTTCCTCGGTCTCAAATTATAAATCGTTTAACCTTTTTAGTAACAAGTTTGGCTCCTCGTCTTATTCATAAATTTATACAAAATATCACTTCTTTTTGTTATGGATTGCTTTATTAATAGTAAAAGTTTATTATGAATTTAAGTATGCTTGTATAGAATTGTTGAATGAGATAAGTGATCAAATTTAAAGTAAAAAATCAAAAGGAGTATTAGCGCGTGTTTGGGAGCGGGCCACAAGGATGGCCCGAGCTCTTCATATGTAGCCCACCGTGTTTGGTTTACCTGGTCCAACCTTGGAGCTTGTGTAGCACGAAATCCAAAGCACCTTGGGCTAGGCCCACAAAAAACGAAACTCCACTCCGTTTTTTGAGAGGCCGGCTAGTTCGGGCGCTCTTTGGCTCACCCTGGACTCGATAGACGGATAGGGTCACCTCTCCCTCACCTCCCACGCACTCGACGTCACCGTCCACCCCGAAGACGCGACCCGTCGGCGCCTCGTCCTCGCCGACGACACGAGACCCCGCCACGCCCCGTCCTCGTCGACGACGCGACCCGCCGGCGCCCTGTCGCCCGACGACACGAGACCCCACCGCGCCCCGTCCTCGCCGACGGCGCGACCCCGTTGGCGCCCCATCCTTGCCCAGGCGAGACCCCGCCGCCGCCCCGTTCTCGCCTATGCGAGATACCGCCAGCGCCCCTTCCTCGCCCACGCGAACCTTCACAGGCACCCATCTCCTCCAGCTCGCACCACGAGTTGCCTCCTCATCTGCGAGCCTCACCTAGGCGTTCACAGCGTCGTCGAGCTCTGCGCTACCCCGTCCATGCTGTGTGCCGCGTTGAGCCTGCCCTAGCTCACGACCATGGCGGTGTGGAGCTCGTCCACCCGGTAGCGACGTGGAGTGACGCCGACGCCGATTACCGTATTCTTCGATGCACACAAACAAACACAATCTCACCTGAGCTCGACTCTTTAGGGATAGGCAACTAAACATGAACACTCGTTCCATTTTAACCAAGCTGTGGCTGGCCATGGCCAGGCCAAAAGCCGGTTACCAAACACGCCCTCAATGTCTACTGTCCAGCAGAGTCTGCGAGTCAAAAGGCAATGGCTTCTTATCCTCTCTTGGGTGGGGGAGAAGTTCTCTCTCTATCGTTCCGGATCTGCGGGTGTCCATTCTGCGGCGCCGTAGTCCCTGGGCCCCATCTCGGCCTCTCATTCAATTCGGCAAATTCCACACAGCTCCGTCCTGAACGGCCCATGGTCCACCACGTCACCGGTAAGCGGCGACCAGACATCGCCGTGGGCCCTATCATTCATGGGCTGGGACCGCGTGACAGTGACACGGCTGAGAGTGCAGCAGCAGCGTCTTCTTCACGGCACACGGAACGGAAACTGTAAACAATCTCAATGAATGACAGTGCGTCACCGATCCTGATCTCCAGGGCCCCGGAGCCGCAGCAGGCCGCCAGCACGTGCACGCCGGCGAAGGTAGCACGGTCTCTGCGGTTACCACCACACAGGCCACTGACACTGGGGCTCACCGAAATCGCGGGCCCGCAACCCAGTGGGACGACACCTCCCAGCACGGGCCCACTCCCCTCCAGCCCCGTCCGGTGGGTACACTACACACGGGTCCCCTCGCCTCCGAGGCTTTCGAGCGCATCAGTAGAAGCTCAGCGAGGAGGAGGGATGCCGTGACGACGGAAACGAAGGCGCGAGAGGGAGGAACCGAAGCGAGCCAATATACCCGGGCCCCGTCCCAATGCCCGCCGCCGCTTCCGCCTCATCAGATCCCAAACCCTAACCCTAGTCGACCGTTCCGCGGGGGACGCGATCGGGCGCTACCGACGCTGTGTGCGGCGTCCGTGATTCTCTCGCGCAAGGAAGCGTTGGAAAGGGGGAGAGGGAAGGCTCCCTGCGCAATCGATCCCCTGGCCGCGGCGACGCGCGGCCGAGGCGCGGATCGGGGAGGGGAGGGCGGTTGCAGCGAGATGCCGGGGGACGTCGCGACCTCGCCGCCGCCGCCGACGACGACGTCCGTGTCCTCGTCGTCGTCGCAGAACCACCACCACCACCACGGCCCCACCACCGCCCGCGGCCTCCTGTGCCACGCCGTCGCCGGCGCCTCCGCTGGTACGTGGTAGCTTCTGCGCTGGAAGGAGCTTCCCTTTCTCATTTCGGCCTGTGGTTTCGATGTTTTTGGGAGTTTGGGGGTGATTTGAGCTTTTGGGGCGCAGGCGTGGTGGCGGCGACGTTCGTGTGCCCACTCGATGTCATCAAGACCAGGTTCCAGGTCCACGGCTGGCCCAAGCTTGCCACAGGGACGATTGGAGGTGAGGACCTGCTCCAACCATTCCTTGTGAATTTGCTTCAGTTTTGTTGCTCTTGAGTTAGGACACATGCATACCTGTTTGGAACAGCGATCTTGTCCTGGTGTTGTTGAGTTGTGCCGAGGATATGCAGTGCATATGCTGGGAGCAATGGAATATTTGCATGGAATATATGCCGAGGTAGTGTGCATTGTAGTCAATCTATGTGAATTTTGTGCTTGGTTTTGTCTGTGATGTCATGTGGACAGTTTGAGATTTAGAGAGGTTAGATAAAATCTGCTTAGTATGGGGACACTGCTTAAGGCGTCTCTTGGTGACGTGGACCATCCAAGATTAAGGGAATTGTGAGAGAATCTTTTGGTAACTGAGGAAACATATTTAGGTTTTGTAACGGTTCAAATCATTCCTTTTGGACGGATGTCTTATCCTTAAGGCTAACTATTGGTTGGTTGTGTAGCTGTCTAACGGTCATTTCTTAGCTTCCTGCATGACTTGAATGGGACAAGGGGAGACATCACGCCTGTTGTGCTGTCGTGAATTTACAATGCCATGCAGGTTCGAGAGTGGAAAAAGCATGCAAACTCTCACCAACATGGGTTGTACTTGTTCGTTTATGCACGTGAAAAAGTCAGAGATTAGACAAATATTCGAAGTTTGAACAATGCACGCAAGACTAACAGTCTGTGGGCATGATCTATTGTCATTTTCCATTATGAATGTCTTGTTTGCCTTGTATGGAGTTAGTTCTTAGGCTATATGTGTAAGATAGAGTATACCTAATATTTCTTTTCTGGTGTTTTTGAGATTTATATTGAGTTTTGTTTGTATTATATATGTAGAACCAATACCGAACAAGCATATCATGAATGCAAAAAAGTTTAAAACTGCCGGAATGCCCTCATGCTGGCAGTACATATGCTCTTTGTGTTGCTTGTTAGTTGTTAATACCAAATTTGTTGAAGTTTCAAACAATGCACGCACAAACTGCAAAGTGTCTCTGGGCACAATATGTCTACTGTCATTTTGTGTTATGAATGTCTTGATTGCCATATATGGAGTTAGTTATTTGGTTATCCATGTAAAATAAAGTATTAACTGATATTCCAAGCCTTTGCTGATGTTATACTACGTGTAACTAATACCCAACAAGCATATTGTGAAAAAAAAAGTTTTATCGCGTACCTATGCCTTTTGTATTGCTTGTTACTACCAGACTTGTGATGCTTAGCTCATTTTTTATGCTACAACTGTGTTCTGCACTAGAATCGTTTTATCGTTGTATCAGGAAATGCTTTGAGGTACATTTGAATTGGCTTTCAACATTGAGATTTATAAGGGGCCGTATCAATCAATACCAGGTAGTGTAATTATTGGGAGCTTACAGCAAATTGCTCAACGGGAAGGTTTTCGGGGAATGTATCGTGGCCTCTCCCCAACTGTTCTGGCATTGTTGCCTAACTGGGCGGTGAGTATTCCCTATATTGTCTGCTTTACTTACCATAGATGCATGCAAAGGTTTCTGCACAAAAGAGTACAAATAACAATTAGACCTTTCTAAAGATTTTTCTGCACTTCATCAATCAAATGCCCATGTTCTTCTATTAGCTTATTGCTCTCTTGTGGAATGCAGGTCTACTTTACTGTGTATGAGCAGCTTAAAAGCTTACTTTCTTCCAATGGTTAGTTCTGTACCCTACATATGACTTATTAGTTCTTGCCAGCATAAATTCTAAGTGCTCTCATACATTGAGTTTGTAGATGGAAGTCATCAACTTTCTTTAGGGGCAAATGTTGTTGCTGCATCATGTGCTGGAGCTGCAACAACTACTGTAACAAATCCACTTTGGGTTGTGAAGACAAGATTTCAGGTATGCTCGATCTGAGAGCATAATATCATGTAGAAAGTTTTCTGTTTATAAGTGTTAATTAATTGGTAATTATTCGAAAGTTTCTTGGGATTCTATTCCCTTTATGATGTTTATTACTATAGGTTGTACACTTGACGAATAAATCCAATCTGAAATGGAACCTCTGTGACCCAAGATATGGCTTATGGCCTGTTTTTATTGTTGTTGTTATTATTATTCCAAGGCTTATGGCTTGCTGGGTTCATGAAAACATAAATACGCTTTTGCAAACTTCCATATATTTTGCTAAATAGAAACAATGGAAGTGTCTTGGTATTTAAGATCTGAGGATTAATATTGAAACAGAGTCCTATATAATGGCTAATTTTACATGTAGAGTGGCATATGTGGATGCTCCATCAGGAGCCAATATTTAAAAAATAAAAAATCTGTCTTTAGGAGGAATAGTATATGTAGAAGTTGATGACGTGGAAATCCTGTTAACACATCAGTATGTTCCTTTTTATAGACCCAAGGAATAATAGCTGGGTCAATCCCGTATAAAGGTACACTTGCTGCCTTGAGAAGAATAGCACATGAAGAAGGCATCCGAGGGCTATACAGGTAGCATCACATGGAATGCTGGTTTTTTTTTTCTTTTCAAATAAAGGCTTTATTTATTGATGATTATATGTTCTGATATGCTTGCTGCTGTTTTCTTCTCAAAAGTGGTCTGGTCCCTGCCTTGGCTGGTATCAGTCATGTTGCTATTCAGTTCCCTGCATATGAGAAAATAAAAGCTTATCTGGCCGAGCGAGGTATTACTGTTGGTTTTCTTATTTTTCCAAGATAAATGCTCAATGAAGATCAGCTTAAGGGCCTTGCTTTGAACCGATGACTGCTTATGCCTTAACAGATAATACTACTGTAGAAGCATTGAGTTTTGGTGATGTCGCTGTTGCTTCATCTCTGGCTAAAGTAGCTGCATCAACATTGACATATCCTCATGAGGTACTTAGTCCTTTACACTTGTGATCCTGTAGTAAAAGGAATATACAGATCCAAGGAAGAACAATATCCTATATATTTTGCCTGCTATTATATGATCTAGGACTAAATAGCTCTGATAATTATTACAGGTTGTTCGATCAAGGCTGCAAGACCAGCGAGCACACCCTGATGCCAGATACAAAGGTGTAGTAGACTGCATCAGAAAGGTTTATCATAAAGAGGGTGTGGCTGGCTTCTATCGTGGATGCGCCACAAATCTGTTGCGGACGACCCCTGCTGCAGTGATAACTTTCACTAGCTTCGAGATGATCCACAGATTCCTTCTTGATCTATTCCCTGCTGAACCTGAACCGCACATCCAACCTCTGAAGCATTGACCATACACTATCCATGCTACCGTTGGAGATTAGGACACCAGTAACCATCCACCAATGTTGTTTACTGTGCCAGATGGCTCTTGTAAACGAGAGAATTGTTTTTTTCCCCGGATATGCAACAAGGTAGCTGCCATTCAAAAGTTGAAACATTAGCGTAGGCAGAGCATTAGCATCTGTGTATGTAATAGATTTTTTAGCATGCATTTGGGGGGAGGTATATGTGGCGATGTTGGGTATGTTTCTTGATGATGATGAAAAGAAAAGAATGTTACAGCATGTGAAAGAATGATTGCTATATTCTTTTTCACACCTGGTGTGCTGTGAATCCGTGATTCTCAGGTATATAATGTCTTGTGGCAATTTGCGGGAGTATGTGATAAATAGGATTTACTTCTGGCTAGTGATGATAGTGATTTTATGAAAAAGGATTCGAAGAAAGAAAGCAACAAATCAAAACAAGAAATGGAAGAGAAACCTGGGTTTGGACGCGTTCCATTTTCTGGGCCGTTGATGGATTATAGCACAGTAGCAGTCAGTCCAACTCTTATATAGGTTTCTTATTGTTTGGAAGATAATTTTTAACCTATTTTTAATAGTATTTAAATAAGAACAATTGTATAACTGTCCTTATTTTGTAGTCCAATTGTACATTTGCCTCTATTTATTTTTAACTTTGCATGTTGATCCCTATTTTTTGAAATCGAAGGTAGTTTTTGCCCCATCTTGACAGCATGAGCTGATGGTAAATAATGGATTAAAATAAATTTCGAAAAACAAAAAATAGAAAAAGACCATAATACCCCTTTTCCAAAACACAGCGCTCCTCTCTCCCATTCTCCTTTGTTCCCATTTAATAACTGTCCTTGTTCACTTAAGTTAGGTTCAACTTATTTTCAGCCACAGAACAGTATTTTTCTCTCAACAATTCAGCCGTAGAATTTAGCCGCAGCCAAATTCAGCCAACTTAGTTAGCCTTTTTTCACCTCCATGTCAGACTGGCAAGGATCAACCAACTCAATTTAGTATTTTTCATGAAGTGACCAAGCAGTAAGAAAACTGTGAATTTACTTCATTAGAAAGAGTTGCCATCTTTAAACAAGAGAAAAAGTTGCCCTTCTATATGTTCTTCACCTACGCTATACAATACGAAATGACTAAGTTTCAAGTAGTAGATTACAAGTGAAGATACTACTTTCAAACATCTAGTGTAAAAAAAAAAAAAAAAACCCTAAGAGCAACAACAACTCTTCAAAGTTCAAAAATCAAGTAGATATTCAAACGCGAATTCAAGATATCTGTTTTGTATTTATATACGTAATAAATAGGTTGAAATCAACGGCGAGTGGACAACATCTCCCTTTCTACCAAGCATTTGTGTTTTGTGGAAAACATGCAAGAGTGGACCAGTTTATGGGTCAATGTGAATTAGGGATTCTCCTCGTTTGAAGGAGAGAAGGAAAGGGCAAAACCGTTTTGGTCATAGTTTCACACCGAGAGGCGACGGAACGAGATAGTAATAACATGAAAGCAAAATGCATTGCTGCCAAGTTGCGAGCTAATTTCCTGCCCTGACCAAATCGGCCCGTTCTTCACGGCCTTCTCTACGCCACTAATTAATCGTTGTCGTTGCGCCCACTTTTGAATGCTTGTTTGTCTGCCATTGTTGACGTCAACTGCTGCTGTACATCTAATCATGGAACACGCCGTTGATCAACTTAATTAGGCGCCATCTCATTTGGGGAGAGAAAACGTCGTCCTACTCTTAACGAATTGAACGTCGTTCAACTTTACTTTCATATGTATTTATTGATTGTAGCAGCTCTCTCCCTTTCTAGCTTTGATCAAGTACACCGTTTAAATTTGTTCTAGACATGGTATCTCATATTACTATTGAAAAACATAGTAAATATATCACTAGACTTTCAAGTGGAAATATCCTTATACACATCGATATGAAAGGCAAAAAACAAAGAATCAAGAAAGTACTATCTCCGTTTCAATTTATAAGTCGTTTGACTTTTTTGACCTCAAGTTTGACCACTCGTTTTATTCAAAAATTTATAAAAAACATTATTTTTTTTTGTTATGGCTTGCTTTATTAATAAAAGTTCTTCAAGAATAAGTTAAATTGAACTCTTTTTTTTGCAAATTTTTTAAATAAGATGAGTGGTCAAATTTAAGATTAAAAAAGTCAAACAACCTATATATAATAAATTGGGATGGATTAAGTACTTTTTTTTCAAAAGATCAAGAATGAAGAAAGTAAGTCAACGACATACGACAACTCAAACCGGACATGTTAGGCAGTCTTAAACACGGCACAGTTTTTTAAACCCCTTCTGGCCTGCTTATAATACTTGTCTAGGCCTTTTTCCACCGTTAACCCAGCACAAGTAAGACGACATCGGTCTTAAGCTCAAGTCCAGCTCGAGCAGCATCAGCAGCTAGCATCTATCCATGGCTTCCGTCCTCCACGCAAAGCTTCCGGCTTTCGTCTTCTCCCTGTCCCTTCTTCTCTCCTCTGCACTTGGTACGGTAACCATGGTGGTACTGGTACATCATCGTATATTCGTACATTGTAGCATATATGCCCGTCCTGCAGTGTGTTCTGACGACGACGGCTGTTTGATTAATTTCCTGATCCATGACAGGGGCGAGGGTGGTGTGCGAGCAGCTGACGGCGGAGCTGTGCGCGTTCGCCGTTTCGTCGACGTCCCGGCGGTGCGTGCTGGAGAACACGCACTGCGCGGGGCGGCCGACGGAGTACCAGTGCCGGACGTCGGAGGTGGTGGTGGAGGACGGCCGGCTGTCGTCGGGGCTCGTGGAGACCGACGGGTGCGTGCGCGCGTGCGGCGTCGACCGCGCCACCGTCGGCATCTCCTCCGACTCCCTCCTCGACCCGCGCGTCGCCGGCGCGGTTTGCTCCCCGGCCTGCCTCCAGGGATGCCCCAACATCGTCGACCTCTACTCCAACCTCGCCGCCGGAGAGGGTAATAATTAACCACACCACCACTCAATCGTCGCAACACCAAATCATTTGCTTTTATTGGTTTATTCTGTCTTTGGTTTTCGATGAAACTTATCATGTACTCCGTAGAGCCGTATCATGTGAAACTATATTTTTTTTCAAACAAAAAACCCTGCAAATATGGCTTTGAAATGTAAGTGAAAAAAGGGAAAAGGCTTTTCAAATTTATAAATTTCATTTTCACATCACACAAGTCTGTTCTGGCCATGAAATTTTATACTGATATTTCTAAAGGTAAAAATATCTTAATTTCAAAGATAAAAGCTTCAATTTTTATTTTGTAAAAGAATCATAAATATGGTTATTTATTTTTTTAGTATAATGTTTCTTACTTTTGAGAAAACAAGATACCATTCTCGCCAAACGCACGTGCACACACGTAATCTTATGAGAGCACATATGAGATTAAGTCATTAAGACCATGTTTATGTTTAGGTCCCTATAGATAGTTATCTGCTAATAACTATATCTTGTTATTCCAAACGTGTATAGATAATTGTTAGTTGGACGTTTAGATAAGAACCATCTCACTAGCTAAACCAAATCAAATAATGAGTTATTAGCCAGCTAGCTATTATCATAAGTGAATCCAAATAGGAACTAAGAACTTGTTTGATACCCATGGCTAGTTACTACAAATTAGCTTTTGGTGGATAACAACTAATCCATATTTGGTTGCACCAGAGTTAAGTTAAAATTAGCTTATGGTATGTAAACATGCTCTAAATAGGATGATTTAGACCGACACGCTTACAACTCAACAAATGGTGTCATTTCTTGTAGAATGAGTGTAAAAAAGAGAGCACAAGTCTAGTACTTAATTTAGGTCCTGTTTGGATGCACTAACTAAATTTTAGCTAGCTAATTTTAGTTATGATACATCTAAACACCTCATAGTTAAATCTAACTAAAGTTTAGCTAGAGTCAAAATGTACATAATCTAATTAGCTGTTTCAACCTAGTTAAAATCAGCTAAAAGGTCTAGATGACCAAACTATCCCCAACTGAAGTTTAGCTAAAGTATCCAAACACATCTATCTAAAGTTTAGCTATCTAAACAATATTAATGAAGAGTATCATGGTTAAGATTTTTAATTAGCTAGAGCATCTAAACACGCCTAGCTAAAATAATTTTTAACTAGCTAAACTTTAGGTTTATCAATTTGCTAGCTAAATTTTAGTTAGGCATATCAAACATATACCCTTAGGCAAATCACACGTGGTCTGCCTTTCACGTGGAGCTTGATATTTATAGGTCAGGTCTCAGGCGAGGGATAGATCGATGGGGCCTTGCACACGTTGGATGCCACTTAAACATGTAAGCCCTTGGCGTTATTTGGTCTCATGCTGGCGTTTGCCATTTGGTGTCGCTCTCTCGCTAGCTTCTCCGGGCCGGGTAATGATGACCACCTGCTAGCTCCTTGTGGGTGTCGAATGCGCCAGCCTTGGACCGACTCTGTCCACGGAATAGCGAACATATATGCATGGCCGGCTTCGCGAAGTCTTTAGTACTAGAATTGTTAGGCAATTAATATCGTTGTGGACACATCTTCTAAGATCCGTGGCCTGCAACTTTGCATTAGCCACCGGTACAGACATGATTTGTGTTGACATTGCAATTTTTTTTATAGACGGTCACTTAATATCCATCAGTAAAAATCAAATAGAAAAAAACCATAATTGATTTCTACCGGCGGCTTTTTAAAGAAAACCGCCGGTAAAAAATAGCTCATTTCTACTTGCGGCTGTGGGTTTCTTAATGAACCGTCAATAAAAATAATCTAAAATTATTTTTTTAAGTTTTCCAAATGACTTTGTATGAAAAACTATCAAAATAAAAGTTGTATATCTCGAAAAGTTATAAAACTTTGTAGTTGACAATTTTTTCATTTGGAATTATCTTGTCAGCGAAAAATACGTTTAAATTTGTCAAATTTGAAATTCAAATTTTATAACAGACCTTGGATGGAGAAACTACCAACATAAAAGTTACAGATCTTGAAAAGTTATGCAATTTTATAGTTGACAATTTTTTCATTTGAATTCGTTTAGGGTCTCAAATAGTTAATTTTCCATCGGTTCGTTATAATATGTGGGAATCAAATACTCTTTTATAAAAAGTGAGTGGATGGGTGGGAGTGGTTAGAGGAGAGCATGCAGAGGCTGAGATTGTGTATTCTAACCCCTGCGGCTGCATAGCGTGCGAATTTTATGTGTAGAAACGTCAGTACTAAGCTCATATATACTAGTAGTGGAACATATATTATATTTAAAAAGGCAGGCTTGCAGTAAGGAGTTAGGGGGGATTATCCGATTAGGCGTGTCCCAATCACGTGGAATTTTTTTTTTCAAGTTTGTCATGTATAGGATGGCATCACTCACGTTAATATTGTTATTACTTGCAAGATATATTTGCCTAATGATGGATCTAATTGGAACTTATTTTGTCTAATAGATATAGTAATTATTAGGAGACATTTTTCTTTTTTCCATAAAATAATAAAATATATTTATTCTATTGAAAATAATAAAATATATATCTTCTATTACCTTCTAGCGTAGAAAGTAATGTGATGCTTAGCAATTGGGAACATGCCTGAACTAACTGAAACATCATGTATGCATATTTACAATGGCAGGCGTAGCTTTTTCAGAGTTGTGCGAGGTACACCGTGCGAACCCTCGCCGTGCCATGGCACAGCTCCAGAGCTCCGGTGAGGCACACGGTACTCCTGCTTCTGCTCCTTCACCAACGGCGCCACCTTCAGAGTCAACTTAATCGGACTTTTAGATACAGGATGATGTTATTATTAATTTATAGATAAGTTTATACAATCACTTATATTGTTTATAGAGTTATATTGTTGTTTTGTGACTTATTTTAATAGTTTCAACATTGTTTTCTGGCGCCTCTCGTAACATGCTTCTATTTGCACACTTTTAGGTATTTGCTCTGTCATCTAATTGACACCATCACATGCAAAATATGCAGTGTTGCGCATAAACAATTTGCATAGTTGAACCGCCTCTGTCATGAGTTATGTAAAAATCAAAGGTTTAGAGAGGCGGCCTGTTACGTCCACTCAGAAAATGCAATTCCAAAGGCAGCATACTTGGAACGTCTCTTCTGGAAATCAGTAAAAATAAATAAGTAAATAAGGCGCAACAGCGCCCGGGTCACATTGCTCATCATAGTTATTAGGTTCGCATCAGAGACCAAATCGGTCGACCTCTCCACTATGTGGGTTGATTGGTTCAAACTATTGAATCTCCAGCTCAATCCGGTTTAAATTGAAATATATTCCTAACCACAACCAAATAGCATGCCTTGGTGGTGGAGTTCTGCCTTCCAAACTTGGAGGTTATGGATCGAAATCTCATTAAACACGCCGCACCACTGCCTTTGACCAACACCATGCTAAAGAGGAGAGAGCATGCTCACGATGACAGGTTTGGATGCAATGTGGGTGGAAATGTTTCTGCGATTAGGGGCGAGGCCAGCTATGTATATCCTAGACTCCTAGGTGTCAAGGTTGAAAGGTCCTTATTTGGTTTTGGTAATTGAGTGACAACTTAGGTGGACTAATATGTGTTTAAGTGTTGGTTACACAGGTGATTAGTCCACAGATACATGTGTGTAAGCATCTATGTCATGGAGGTAGATATGGCTGGGAGATGATGCTTAGCTCACACATATAGAGATGAAGGAGCTAAACGCTTGATACATGACATGGGGTCATGTGGTTAGGTGGAGAAGATCAAGACATGGCTTGGCGTCGATGGACCGGTTGCAAGTGTGAAGGCCAAGCTAGTAGGCTTGGCGTCGATGGACTAACGCAACGGTGAAGATCAAGTAAAGTCGAGGATCGATGGACCAAAAGCCACGTGATGATATGAAGTGGATCATATCATTGTTGAGGTGTTGGTGCATGTGTTGAACCGATATCGATAGTGTCGGAGAAGGTGATGAAGATGGTGATCGGAATGAAAAGCGCAAGGCAAAGGTATAACCATAGGGCATTTTCATTTCACCGGTCTAAGGTTGAGTAGAGAAGTGCTTGACCGACTTTAGGATAGATGGCCGTACTATCAAGAGGGGCAAACTTGTTTGCATATCGGTCATTTAATGCCACTCGGAGTGATCTAACTTTGCATTGCTAGGATTGAGTGGCATGGTAAGAAAGAGTAAAAAACCCTTTGGAAAATGTTTGTGCAAATGTTAACTCACATGCACAAGGTAGTGGAACACTTTGGAGTTGGCACATTTGCAAAAGGGTGGAAGTTTCGAGCTCGCAATGAACTTGGTTGGATCTTGGATGGATAAACTACTTTTATCCTTTGAGTTTTGGATCAATTAATCATGTGGGTTGTGTAGCCCTCTGAATAAGCTTTCTAAAATATCCAAGATCATCGAAATCGGAGTTCGGAGCTAAGAGATATCGTCGTTTTACCGAACGAAGGCAGGCGTAGGACTCTGAGAAAGTATAGTCCGACGATTCGGTCCGACGCTCTAAAAATAGTCGTTCGAATGGGCTAAAGCGTCGGACCTTAAACAATAGTCCGACGCCCCACCCTAGGACAGTCCGACGCTCCAGTCCGACGCTATTTTGCTCTCGGGAAACTTCTCTGTAGACCGTCGGACCCTAAACAATGGTCTGACGCTCACAGAGAGCCGTTAGAGTGCGGTAACGGTCGTATTCAAACGGCTAGTGACACGTGACGCAAATCCAAGGCGTTGGACCATGAATAATAGTTCGACGGTTGTGCGTGCGAGGGTCGGACGCTCGGTCCGACGGCCGGTTTGAATTGGTAACGGCTCCTTTGGCTTGAGGACTATTTATAGGAGTTTGTGGCCGGCTGTGAGAGGTGTCTTGTACCTTGGGAATGCGTTTCCCTTGCTTGTGCTTGGCTTAGTGCTCTCCAACTCACTTGTGCTCATAGAATTCGCATTCGAGAAGTGAGTGATCGATCTCTAGTGCATTGCATTGTGAGATTGCTTCGAGTGGCACTAGGTGATCGAGTTGCAAGCCGGTGGTGCTTGTTACTCTTGGAGGTCGCCACCTCCTAGACGGCTTGGTGGCGAGAGGCTCCGTGGAAGCAAGCAAGAAGATTGTGCTTGGCTCCGGAGAAGTTTTGTGAGGGGTTATAGCTCACCCCGCGGGAGATCATGAAGAGCATCGCTAGTAAAACGAGACGTGAAGAGCGACAAGTGGTTCGGCCGAGTCAAGTGCTAGAGCTTATGGTAAGCACTCCACGTAGGAGAGTGTGACTTGCGGGTCACCACTAGCAAGAGGATCGGTGGCAACCTTGGAGCTTGTCTCAACAGAGGACGTAGGTTGTGGCGACAAGTGAACCTCCGGAAAATAAATCTCCGCGTCAACATCTTCCCATCCTTCGCGGTGGTTTGCTCCCTTCTACACAAGTCCTTTACTTTGTGCATTACTTTACTTGTGTAGTTGTAGTTGCTCTTGTGAGACCAGTTAGCTTGTGTAGCTTGCCACTCACCTTCTTAGCTTGTGTAGCTTAGAAGTAGTTTCTTATTTAGTTTGTGTAACTAAATAAGTTGCGCTCATTGATTAGGATTGTGTATCGTTGTCATTGACAACGTAGTGAGCTTAGGTGCTTAGTGCGCTTTTACTTGCTAGTTGGTTGGAGCTCTCCGGTGCTTAAAGTATTAGTGCTTAGGTTTGTGTGACCTTGCGCTAGAATGGTTTAGGGAAGCTCAAGCTAGGCTTGCACCTTTGCCTTTTGCTAGGATCTTTTGCAAGGTGCTTAGAGTCTTAGTTAGAGGGGTGAATTGTCGTTAGAACCGATTAGGTTTTATTTTTCGCTGCGATTAATTTTTGTCGGACTATTCACCCCCTCTAGTTTGCCATCTCGACCCTTTAAAGTGGTATCGGAGCTTGGTCTCTCATTTATGGTTTTAACCGACCCGAGAGAATGGCGACTTATGGGCTAAATATTGATTGTCCACACACATTTGATGGCACACACTTTGCACGTTGGAGAAATTGGATGGAATGCAATATTAAGTTTATTTCTTCCCAAATGTGGTGGATGCTAGATGTGGGCTTTTCTCATGCGGTTGATCGAAAGAATGCAACCAAAGCGCAAGAGAAATGCCTACATCTAGATGTCCAAGCAATTAACATGTTTTATAGATCTTTGGATGATAGCATCTTTGGAGAGATCATGGAATTTGAGACATCCCATGAGATTTGGGTATTTCTCAATGACAAGTATGGCAAGCTCTCCGATGATGATGTTGAAGCCAAAGAACACAAGCTTGGAGATCTTGAGCACCTCCATGACTCCGTGATTGTGGAGAGTTGCTCCTCCGCTTGGTCAAGTGATGGTGATGATGATAAAACCACAAGAGCACTTGACAAGGGAGTTGATGAAGCCACAAGTGATGCCAATGATGATGCTACCTCAAGCTCACTTGATGATGGCTACGAGAGTGATGCATCAACAAGCTCTACATCCTCATCACATAGCTACACGTCACTCGGTGGCAGCGAGGTATCACTTGGTAATGTGATTGTTGATTGATATGATCCAAATTTTGAGATTGTATGCAAACTCGTTAATGCTTTAGAAAAAGAGATGAACAAAACAAAGAAATTGGCAAATGAAAACTCTTTTCTAAAGAACACATGTGAACAACAAAAGCATCTACATTATGTCATGAGTTGTTCACATGAGGAGTTAAAATTGACTCATGAAGAGCTTTGTGTTGCTCATGAGAATTTGGTAAAAGACCATGTTTTTCTCACTAATGAGCGTTTAAATGAAAAATCTAAAACTAGTGAGAGCTCATCACTTAGGTCAAATGATCAATCACATATTGATACTAACCCTTGTGATGTAGGTATGAAGAGTGTATCCACCTCTTGTGATGATTTACTTTGTATGCCTTGTTCTTCACACATAGATGCTTCTTCTTCTTCCTTGTCTTGTGAGACTAATCTTTTGAAGGAGAACAATGAGCTTAAACAAGAAGTGAAGAACTTGAGCAACAAGATAGTAAGGTGGAACAACTCAAGTGTTGCCCTCAACAACATGTTGAAGAATACAAGATTTGTCAGCGACAAGAGTGGCCTTGGGTACATCAAGAAGAAATGGGTCATGACCAAACGTGAAAGAAAGAGAGCTAGAAAAGAGAAGAAGCAAGGGCGAGAAAGACTTGCTCATTTCATGTGCTTTATATGCCATGAAATGGGTCATCTAGCTCTATCATGCCTAACCAAAGAGAAGCCCAAGAAGAAAGAAGAGAAGAGGCTCACACATCCACAATGTCCCAAGTGTAGCACTAGAAGTAATATCTCTTCTACGTGCCTATACAAGAGATTTGTTAGGCCTCAACAAAAGCCACAAGAGAAGACACCCCAAGTTCAAGTCGAGAAGAAGACAAGAAGGGGTAGTGGAAGAGGAAGGCATCCAGCTCACATTAATGATGCCAAGTTGATGATGATCAAGAATCATGTGAAGAAAGATTTGGCTCACGTCAAGTGCTTCGAGTATGAAGAAATGGGTCACTTTGCCTCAAAGTGTCCTGACAAGCTTGAGAAGAAGGCTCAAGTAACCCATGTGAGGCAAGGTAATGATAAGCACAACATGAGCAAGAAAGAGAAGGCTCAAGCAAAGTAAAGGTGCTACTCATGCCGGGAAAGGGGACACATGGCAAATTCATGTCCCCTAGGTAAAACTTCTAAGCCCATTTCAATTAATGCAAATTCTATGCTTAGGAAGGATGACAATGGTACCTCATCAGTTTCTATTGCAAAACATCCTGCTATCCATACTAAGGCAATGCCTAAGTATGTTGCTCCTAACTTGAGAGGACCCAAACTAGTTAGGGTACCATCAAAAAGTGGATGAATATGTGTAGGTACCATGGCATTGGAGGCTTGATTCAATTGGCATTCATATTGATCATCATATGTTGAGTCAAGTCATGAAGCCTAGTGCATATCCAAACCAATGCCAAGTCAAAAGAAGTGAAGTCCATGTCCTTAATTCATACAAGTGCAAAAGTTTAAGTTGTGGGTGATCCAACGGTTAATTATTTGATGACTTGCAAACAATCAAGTTGATTCTTGTAAATGGGTGATCATGAACCTTCAAGGTATATCTTTTGTTGATCAATTATATTTGGATGCATATGAGTTGATTGAATTGGATAAATATGCATATGTTGCTTGCTATGGGATGATTGAATAGAATAATTGCTTAGTAATCAAATTTGAGTATATTCGGTTGGATATGATCATGAGATGACATTTTATAAGTGGATTGAATGGTTATATGTCGTGTGAAAGTATTCAAACTAGTTGATCTCAAGATTGATTCAATTTGTTGAAGAATGGCTCAATTGGTAAAATTTGTCCAAAATCTGAAATCTGAGCTAGCTGAGAAGAAAGCCATATTTGAGTGACCAAATCTATTTCAATTGGCTTGAAATTTGGCACGAATTCTGTAGACTTAAGGTATAAGTTGCTGTGAAAGTTTCATGGAAATTGGATAAGGATTACTTTGGTTTTGGAGTAGTTCCTGTCAACACAAGTGCAGCAGTTTTCAGCATTTAGTAGTGTGGAGAAAATAGATTGCTGGCAGTTTATACTTGGTCAAATGAAGCTCAAATGTTTATGGCTGCTATTTGACT
Organism: Eremochloa ophiuroides; assembly: GCA_038502445.1. Taxonomy (NCBI): domain Eukaryota; kingdom Viridiplantae; phylum Streptophyta; class Magnoliopsida; order Poales; family Poaceae; genus Eremochloa; species Eremochloa ophiuroides. Next base: position 39,622,877 of record JAHLJS010000008.1, on the reverse strand, counting down.
CAATGAAGATCATCTCCACAAAATTTCATAGTAATTGGACAAGTACATTGGCAGTTATGATCTATTCTTTGAAGTGTACAGAATCTGTCCACAAGAGAGAATTATTACAAATCGTTGGTATTTCTTGCATTAAAAGGCTTTCGAGTTGGAAATATAATTACAAGTAGTTGAGAGTCTAATTTGTTTGGTTTTGAATCATGAATACTGGTATTCAAGTGAAGATCAAGATCAAGCAAAGAAGAAGTTGGACTTAAGGAAGTAGAAAGAAAAGGACCTAAAAAAGATAATTCAAATTGATCATCATGATAAGTCCTTGGATCAATCAGTCAATGGCAATTTAAGTGAGTATTAAAGATGTTTCTTTTGGAGATAATTCACTTCTCCCGAGTGTCGGGGCTTGCCGCCTTGTGAAGGTAAACCAAGTGGGTGATTCTTGGATGACTAATATGGAAGTGATGAATCCTAAGAATCATTAGAAATGCTTAGTTGAAGCAAATCAAAAGGATTATCTAGAAAGCAAGCAACAAACCAAATGAGAAGAAGTCAAATATCTAGAGGTAGTCATGCAAATCCAAGTGGTATTCTCTCATGCAAGCTTGATCAAGAAAAGAAGCAATTCAACCACAACATTGAAGTTAGCACTTGATCATAAGTGGTATTCAATTCATATGGGTGAAGAATGGAATTCATGATGATGATTGGTCTTCACCAAGTTCTTCAAATAGACTTCACCGTTGCTATTGTTGGAGATTGATTAAAAATGACTATCCACTACTCCGAGATAGCAAAGGTATCATTGTATGGCATATGCATCCATATTTTTGCTAAGGACTTGATTAGATCATATAGTCATACATAGATAAGCATTCATGAAAAATCAAATCGTTTTAAGTTCATATTATGTCACTATTGCTTCTATGTCTTGTTTGATCTAGTGGCTAAATATGACTTGTTCATGAGCATGTGAACCTAGTGTTTGATCTAGTTAAATGAGGAAAAAGGATCTAATTCGACATAGGCAAGATAACCTCTAATGGCGTGAAGAAGCTTGTCTTTGGTTCAAACCGAATTAGATTACGTTTGCAAGTTTGCTAGATTGAACTATTTGAGATAGAAGCTCATGACAACAAGATATGTTCAAAAAGCACAAGACAACAATGAAAATGGATATCAAGTCATTCTTTCCAAATGGTATATATCTAGACTCACCAAATCACTAGTAGTATGCACATGTTTATTCCAATAAGTGGTATCACTATTCTTCAAAGTGGTATTACTACACATGGTGTATGTCTACAAGTGGTTCAACATCAAATGGTACTATGATCATCATGACGGCATCCATGCAAGTGGTATAAGTCCAACCCAATGGTACTCACAAATGGTGTCTAGATCAAGCATACAAGTGGTATCCAACATGAAGTGCAAGTGATCCTCAACTTTAAGTGATCATCAAAATGAAGACTTCCTACACCAACAAGAGCTCAAGTTCATGTGGATGACCAATCATATGACGTAGGGAAGATACTTATTCATTTGGTATCAAGAGATGCATGGTCCTAACATGTGATATCTCATCCTATGGATGGTTTTCAAGTGGTGTCATTCCAACTAAAAATGGTGGTGTCCATCAAATGTGCAAGTATTTGCCCTCAACATCCCTCACACACACCTTTGTCACAATAGAGCATTGACCTTTTATGGAAATTGATGACAAAGGGGGAGATATTTGGACAAAGATATGAAATTGTGTGATAAGTGAGAGATATTGGATTACATGATCAAGGGGGAGAGATGATATATCAAGATGGATGGAAGTACGCAATGAACCATTATTAGGCCAATGATGGGAGAGCAATAGGTCAACAAGATTGAAGATTACAAGGGGATCAAAAATTCTTGGACAAGAGAGAAGCACACAAGTAGGGGAAGCAAGCTCATGGACATGGTTGATTGCATTTGAATGAGCATATTCATATGATTGCTTGCATTTGCATATAGTTTATTTACATATGGTATCTTACTTGTGTGGTGTATGTTAGTATAGGTTTGAATGATGATTTGATAACTAGTATGCATACGTGGTTAGCTAGACTTGTGTTTTTCAAGTATTTACTATAACCTTGCTTATAATGTTGATCTCACGGGGTATCTAGTATCTTTGCTTGTCTAGCTAATCATGATGCTAAGGATGGACTTAATGGTACGGTGCAACTTCAATTGGCTTCAAGCAATTGGTATCGAGCAATTGGTACCACGCTACAAAGGTTTATTCTATACACGTTAGCATCACTTAGTAGTGTTGGCACTCTGTTGACGGTTGTTAAGTACCAATTTTATACCGCCAACTAATGCCTAGGGAAGATCAATAATAGAAGCATAGGGGTTATTACTGACAAATTCCACGAGTTTTGGTGAATTGTGTATTTTCTAGGGATTATTCCAGAAAGGCTTAAAAAAGGATTAAAGTTCTTAATTACCATGAAACTTAACCGCCAAGGAAACATCATCACGAAGACCTTTGAAGAGTCCAGAACACACCTGAAACGACCGGGGACCGAACCCCACCAGGGTGGGGCCGGCTGGCGCCCCCCAGGGTTTTGGCCCACCTTCTGGAGTCTTCTTCCACCGCCTCTCTGGAGTCATCTGGGCCCTTTGTTCAAGTCGGTTTGATCCCACGGCGCACGTTCATCCCACCAGGCTATAAATAGAGGGGCAGACCCACCTCCCAGAGCACCAATTCATTCCTCCTGCTTGATTCATCAAGAGTAGACAGAAGTTAGAGTTTCCAGAGATTAGAAATAGGGCTCTAGTTCTTCAAGTTCATAGTTTAGGCGTCTAGCAAGGTTCAAGTAGAGTTGGGCGCTACGCTCGCGATTCCAGGTTCGTTCGTCTGGAGATCGGTAATCTTATCTTGTATCTCATTATGACTTTGCTTTATTTTAATATATTGCTACTTATTCAGTTCTTAGTTTATTCTAGTTGCATATTCGATATAGTTGTGATTGGTGATGATTATTGTCATTTGATCGTAAAGCGCCTAATTCAGTACTCGAGTGAGTTAGGTGGTATACATTATGTAGACGTGGTGTCTAGATATATTATGTACCTACGGAGGCACCCTGACGTGCCAGGTCGTGTGGTAGTCTGCGTAGGTGACAGCTGCGTTAGTTCCTCTGTAGTCTATCCCCCGTACGTAGGACGAGCAGAGCGCGGTCGCGAAGGAGGTGACTCTTGTGTCTTAATATCCTCATTAGATGATGCTCCTTATGATGTTTTCTGAGTTGATTATGCTATAGATGAAAATGTGTAATGTGGCGTAGGCTGTAGACTTTGTATTTAGTAATTACATAGGTTTCCTTTACTTTAGCCGAATCTCGAGATTGTCTTACTACATTAGTGAGTCTCTATATTCTGTCTCTGGAATACCATTTATCTCATTTACTTAGTTATCATTTACATTTATCATTGACTTATTTATTGCTAAAGCACTAGAGTTATGGGTTATCATAGGTCTGCACATTTATCTTTCCAATCATTATAGTAGATTATCCTAATGAGTAGAATGCCCCTTTATCCTTTTGGCATAAAATAAATCAACGATACTCGGAATACTTACCGGGTGAAGTGCTACAATGGGAGAATTATCTGTGCGCTTGCGGATATATTCTATAGTATTATTTTTATGAGGCAAGTGAAAATTATTTTACCTTTGGTTTTTGGCATCATGTTAGGGATGACAACTTAACGTGAAGTGATGTTAAAAATACCAAAACACTCCGACAAATTCCATATTTATGCATGTGTGAGAATTTAAAAACAAACCATTTGAGCACACATGTAGGGGAAGTTAACACTACCAAGTCAGATTTTATGGAGCTTATCCAAGTCTAAAGATTTAAGCTTAAAGATGGATAAGTAACATAAAATCCAAACCCAAGTTAGTCATTTACACTTGTGTGAAGAGCTAACTCGGTTAATGCGCTTAATTTTCATATCTTTGTAGAGTTGTCATCAATTACCAAAAAGGGAGAGATTGAAAGGTCCTTGTTTGGTTTTGCTAATTGAGTGACAACTTAGGTGGATTAATATGTGTTTAAGTGTTGGTTACACAAGTGATTAGTCCACAGCTACATGTGTGTGAGCATCTATGCCATGGAAGTGGATATGGCTTGGAGATGATGCTTACCTCACACATATGGAGATGAAGGAGCTAAACGCATGATACATGACATGGAGTCATGTGGCTAGGTGGAGAAGATCAAGACATGACTTGGCGTCGATGGACCGATTGCAAGTGTAAAGGGCAAGCTAGTGGGCTTGGCGCCGATGGACCAAGGCAACGGTGAAGATCAAGTGAAGTCAAGGATCGATGGACCAAAAGCCACGTGATGATATGAAGTGGATCATATCATTGTTGAGGTGTTGGTGCATGTGTTGCACCGACATCGATGGTGTCGGAGAAGGTGATGAAGACGGTGATCGGAATGGAAAACGCAAGGCAAAGGTATAACCATAGGGTATTCCTATTTCACCGGTCTAAGGTTGAGTAGAGAAATGCTTGACCGGATTTAGGATAGATGGCCGTACTTTCAAGAGGGGTAAACTTGTTTGCATATCGGTCATCTAGTGCCACTCAGAGTGATCTAACTTTACATCGCTAGGATCGAGTGGCGTGGTGAGAAAGAATGAAAAACCTTTTGGAAAATGTTTGTGAAAATGCTAACTCACATGCACAAGGTAGTGGAACACTTTGGAGTTGGCACATTTGTAAAAGGGTGGAAGTTTCGAGCTCGCAATGAGCTTGGTTGGATCTTTGATGTATAAATTGCTTTTATCCTTTGAGTTTTGGATCAAGCAATCATGTGGGTTATGTAGCCCTCTGAATAAGCTTTCCAAAATGTCTAAGATCATCGAAATCGGAGTTCGGAGCTAAGAGATATCGCCGTTTTACCGAACGAAGGCAGGCGTAGGACCCTGAGAAAGTATAGTCCGATGCTAAGCGTTAGCGTCAGACCAGTCCAACGGTTCGGTCTGACGCTCTATAAATTGCCGTTCGAATGGGCTAAAGTGTCGAACCTTAAACAATAGTCTGACACCCCACCCCAGGACAGTTCGATGCTCCAGTCCGACGCTATTTTGCTCTCGGGAAATTTCTCTGTAGACTGTCAGACCCAAAACAATGGTCCAACGCTCCGGCCTATCGCTCACAGAGAGCCGTTAGAGCGTGGTAATGGTCGGATTCAAATGGCTAGTAACACGTGGCGCAAATCCAAGGTGTCAGACCATGAACAATAGTCCAACGGTTGCGCGTGCGAGGGTCCGATGCTCGGTCTGACAGCCGGTTTGAGTTGGTAACGACTCCTTTGGCTTGAGGGCTATTTATAGGAGTGTGTGGCTGGCTGTGAGAGGTGTCTTGCACCTTAGGAATGTGTTTCCCTCTCCAACTCACTTGTGGTCATAGAATTCGCATTCGAGAAGTGAGTGATCGATCGGTAGTGCATTGCATTGTGAGCTTGCTTCGAGTGGCACTAGGTGATCGAGTTGCAAGCTGGTGGTGCTTGTTACTCTTGGAGATCACCATCTCCTAGATGGCTTGGGGGTGAGAGGCTCCGTGGAAGCAAGCAAGAAGATTGTGCTTGGCTCCGGAGAAGATTTGTGAGGGGTTGGAGCTCACCCCGCGGGAGATCGCGAAGAGCATCGCTAATAGAGTGAGACGTGAAGAGCTCCAAGTGGTCTGGCCGAGTCAAGTGCTAGAGCTTGTGGTAAGCACTCCACGTGGGAGAGTGTGACTTGCGGGTCACCACTAGCAAGACTACCGGCGGCAACTTTGGAGCTTGTCTCAACGGAGGACGTAGCTTGTGGCGACAAGTGAACCTCCGGGAAATAAATCACCGCGTCAACATCTTCCCATCCTTTGCGGTGGTTTGCTCCCTTCTACACAAGTCCTTTACTTTGTGCATTACTTTACTTGTGTAGTTGTAGTTACTCTTGTGAGACCGGTTAGCTTGTGTAGCTTGCCACTCACCTTCTTAGGTTGTGTAGCTTAGAAGTAGTTTCTTGTTTAGTTTGTGTAACTAAACAAGTTACGCTCCTTAATTAGGATTGTGTATCCTTGTCATTGAGCATGTAGTGAGCTTAGGTGTTTAGTGCGCTTTTGCTTGATAGTTGGTAGGAGCTCCCCGGTGCTTAAAGTACTAGTGCTTAGGTTTGTGCGACCTTGCACTAGAACGGTTTAGGGAAGCTCAAGCTAGGCTTGCACCTTTGCTTCTTGCTAGGATCTTTTGCAAGGCGCTTAGAGTCTTAGTTACAGGGGTGAATTGTCGTTAGAACCGATTAGGTTTTATTTTCCGCCGCGATTAATTTTTGTCGGACTATTCACCCCCCTCTAGTCCACCATCTCGACCCTTTAAAAGGTGGGTTCAGAGTAGGGCCTAGATATAGGAGGCACAAGTGCTGGACAGGGTAAGAGCATCTCCAGCAATGCCCCCTACTTGACCCCCTACTTTGGATTTAGGTAGTGGAGGCCAAAAATCCAACTCCAGCAGACCCCCTACTACACCCCCCACATTTGTTGGCCTCCTACTTTTTCCCTCCCACCCTCTATTCCTGTTGGCCCTCTACTCCACCCTCTATTTTTTTCTTCTGCCTCTCTCCTCCCCGAGCGGCTCGTTGAAAGTCCCTAGTTTGATTTTGGAAATTGATGAAACCTAGTAACTAACCTATGAGCTAAGTGTGTGTAGCCTAAGGAGGTTAGAAATGTGGAGGAAGATGACATGGGATAAAGAGAAGATCTAGTCTTGGAAAGGAGAAGACAAAAGATCAAAGAGTTAGAGGCAAAGGTATATGTTAGGGCTCTTTGTTTCGGTGATCAAGGCACTTAGTGAGTGCGATCACATTTAGGATAGTTGGCCGAACTATCAAGAGAACAATTATTTCATGAACCCGGTCGGCAAGTGCTCTAGGTTGCATATTAATTGCATTCACTTGATCTAACCTAGAGTGACTAACATCGCCTTGCAAATGCGCTTAAAACTTGCTAACATAAGTGCCTAAAAGTGTGAAACACTTAGTTGTTAGCATATAAGAGCAAGGTAGTTGAAGAGAGGATGAAAGCAGCTCTCATAGGAGCACCGGACGCTAGCTGCGTCCGGTGGGTGCTCACCGGACGCGTCCGGTGTGCATTTGACCTCTCCGAACCTCTCTGTTGGAGGACCGGATGTTGGAACAGTAACTCTAGCGTGTCCGGTGCCTTGTTTCGTGCGTCCGGTGAAAGGTTTGAGAATCTGACTTGGTGAGAACACCGGACGCTGGGAGCATCCGGTGACCTAACAGCGGACGCGTCCGATGCTAGTTTGAGCTCTCTGGAAGCTCTCTGTTATTGCACCGGACACGAGCGTCGGAGCGTCCGGTGTGACTGCTCCGCGTCCGGTGTGAGCGCGCGCAGGAATGAAATTCAAACGGCTAGTACACGTGTTAGCGGGCGATACACACGATTTTAGAGTAAAACGGCTTGATCTTTGAGCACGCTTATAAATAGGAGTGTGACTGGCTTGGGGCATCTCTCTTGCGCATTTTGATCTTCCTAAGCCTCTTGTGAGCCTAGCACACTCCCTCCAACTCTCTCCCTTTGATTCAACTCAAGATTTTGATTGAGAGAGAGTGAATCAAGTGTAGTGATTATCTCATTGCATCCTAGTGCACTTGGTGGCGGAATAATTCTTGTTACTCTTGGTGATTGCCGTCACCTAGCCGGTTTGGAGGTGGAGAAGGTGTGGAGAAGCTTGGTGATTGTGCTTGCTCACACCGGTGGATTGTGAGGGTTCGTGCCTACCCCGAGTGGAGAGCTCAAAGGTAACTCTAGTGGATTGCTCGTGTCATTGAGTTACTTCCTCCGTGGTAGGTCCTTGTGGCGCCTTGTGTAGGCTCGGTATGTGATACCGATTAGCCACCGGACCACCGGTTGAAGTCGACACAACGGGGACGTAGCGTGCCGGCAAGCACGTGAACCCCGGGGATAAATCTTGGTGTTCATATTGATTTCCTCACCTTCGAGTGAGTGATTGTGTTTATCCCGGTGATTGGCTTCATATCAAGGCAAAGGTATAACATCCGAAGCACTTCTCTTTACCTTGAGCAAAGTAGTTAGTTTGCTTGCCTTGTGTAGTTGTCTCGTTTGTCTTGCTTGTGCTAGCTAGCTTGTGGGGCTTAGGGCTTAGATATAACTAGAATTGTGTAGGTGGCTTGCTTAGTCTAATGGTTGCCTTAGCATTGCAATTATAGTCTTTTGTTATACTAATCACTTGTTCTAGTGGTCTGTAGAATTTTTATTTAGGCTATTCACCCCCTAGCCATACTAGGACCTTTCACTCGTGCCCACTCCGCCGCCTCTCCATCCTCCCCTGCTCCTCCCTCGCCGGCGCGGTCCTCGCTGCTCCTCCCTCCCCTGCTCCTCCCTCGCCGGCGGGCTCCTCCCCGCCCCTGCTCTCCCTCATCGGCGGGCTCCTCCCTCCTTTGCTCGCGTGGGCAGAGCTCCTCGTCACGATGGCCTTCCACAGCACGGGCTCGCGCGGCCAGAGCTCCCCGGCGCGGCGGCCTGCCATGGCGCTGGCGCTGCCCCGGCGCGGAGCTCCCGCGGGCAGAGCTCCCCGGCGAGGCGGCCTTCCACGGCGCGGACCTGCCAGGGCACGGAGCTCCCGCAGGCGGCATCTCCCTGGCCTCCCGATGCGGTGGCGCAGCCCTGGCCTCCCGTTGCGGCGGCGCATCCCCGGCGGGCATGGCTCCCCGACGACCGGCGTAGGAGTGGCCTGCCACCAGCGTCCGGCCTCCCTTCCCCATCGCCCCTGCTGGCTCTGCTCGTGAGGAAGAAAGGTGGTAGAGGATGATAGTTGGGCCCCACATGTCATGCCCTACTAAGATAGATTTGGGGGGTTCAATTTAGGTAGTGCTGATGGAGCAAACAAGAAAATATGGGTAGTATAAAAATAGGTAGCACCCTAAATAGAGAAGTAGGGGGTGTGGTTTAGGTAGTATTGCTGGAGATGCTCTAAACACACATGTGCAACATTCATAGGGTCTCTGTGTACCTAGATATCCACGTGGTGTCCTTGTGCATAGAGAGAGAATACCACAAATGAGGGGTGCTAGAGCGAGGCAAGCCCCAATGTGCCACGCTGGCTTGTATCTCTATCTTACACATTTGCACATGAGGTCCAAATCACATCTGATAGTGGTTTTCACTACTAGAAAACCCCCCTGTTGTTACGGTTTATTTGTAACGCACATTAAAAGCTTCTCTATGTTGGCACCTATAGACATTATTTGACACAATTTCAAGAACATATTAAAGTGTGACGATACTTAACACGCTTTGAACGTTAAAAGATATCTAAACACATTTTTTTAACACGCTATTAAAATCATATTAAAATGACACGAAATTAGACACGCTTTCAACCGTCAATAGACTGTACACACGTTGTAAAACGCATCTCAAAATTATCAATAGACACCTAAAGATGTTTTTTGTTATGCAACTAAAATGTATAAAAATGACACATAGTTAGACATGCTTTAAACCGTGAGTAGCATGAACACACGTCATAAAGCATATAAAAAAACCGTCCTTACAGACGTAGAGATGTTTTTTTTATGTGATGCTGAAATATCTCTAATACACATGAACTTAGATACGGTTTTAAACCATTACTAGTTGATAGAGACGTTTTATTGCGAAGTAGAAAGTTATCCTTAATAATGTAGAAACGTTTTTAGGATGAAATTGAAAACGTGTAACCTAGTAAGGAGAGGTTATAAGCTGACATGGCACTTTAATTACCAAAGTTGATGTGACGTGTCTTCTTGTGTAACCTAGTAAGGAGGGGTTATAAGCTGACATGGCACTTTAATTACCAGAGTTGATGTGACGTGTTTTCTTCTAGTGCTGACATGTCATATATTATTGGAGGCTAAAACAATATCAACATTAATTGTATTTTGTTGCCCAGCGACCTCCCCCATGAAGTTGCGCCTCGGGGCCTTAAACCTGGCCGCCATACCTAGCCATGACGACCTTACCACGAAGTCATCACAAGGCTGGACCCACTAGATCCTGACATTGGACGCTAAACGTGTACGACTTATATGCGGATCAAAGGAGCTGCGCCCGGGAGCACCTTCCCCAACACTAGGGACCATAGAAATCAAGTAAGCAGAACTTGAACTGGCAGAACACAAATCGACTATTCTAAAGAAGTAAAAGACAAAGCCTGAACATTTTCACTGAACCGAATTAGCTTATGTTCCTAAACTGAAAACTAAAGTTGTTCTGTTGCTACTGAACATTGTCGATTCAATACCAATATAAGAAGCCAACAACAAACCAAACAGGGCTGAGATTCACTGACATAAGCCAAACTAATTGTTACTACTTCTCTAAAGTGGACTAATGCTTCTCTAAAGGTATTTTCAGAAACAACACAGGAACCAAGGTACACAGAGCTTCTCTGATATTCAAAAAAGAAACAAGTTCAAATAGAAAAGCTAGAAAACTTAATTACATCCTGACTCACGAGATCACCGAAAAGCACTCCAACACGCTTGAAACCAATCAATAAGATTGAATCTTTCTTGCAAAAAACAGAGAATCCAAATGACAAATTTGATAGGAAATTGCCCTAAGGCTATTAGCAGCAATGATGATTAAAATCTACCAACTTAAAACCCACATGCTCCAATTATTACAAATATTTTTTCAAGCTTAAAAAATGCATGTTAGCAACACTAAACAAACAACTCCGAGTTTCAATTACTTTCTTCATCTGCTGAGAGTTCTACACCCATGTCAAAATTATCTCGTGGGCTAACTCTCACCACGGTGTTCCATGATTCAACTTTTGGATCTTGGACATAAAACACTTGCTGAACTTGTGATGAAAATACAAAAGGATCATCCTCTAATTTATCACCGGCGTGTATTTTCCGAGAAAAATTCACATGAGTGAATCCAAACTCATCTTGTCGCAACCTGACTTTATGTGAACATCATACCATTCACATTTGAAAAGCACTACCTTGTAGTTTGCATATGACAGTTCAACTACATCTAATAATCTACCAAAATAATTAACCCCATCATCAGCAATGTTGAAGACACCGCTGTTTTGTGTCACCCGTGCAGCCTCACGTCTCAGAGTGTGGAATCTGAAACCATTAATAATATAACCACTATATGTCACACCACATCTGTTCGGTTTTGCAGCCAATGCTCGGACCTTTGTCGTGATGCCACTTCCATCGCCTAAGATAACCTGTATATAAGTAAAAAAAAAAGACTTATATGCATTTCTTCTATTATTCCCATGCCAAATTTGTAGCAATTTTAGATGTGCAAACCCGTTGCTCCAACCAGTCAGGAAAGTGTTGGTCCATCAAATTCTCGGTGCAAGACGATGTCAGATTAGTTGAGGGGCACAATTTGCTTTTCTCCTCATCCAAGAACTCTCTAAAAATCAAATAGTTAGTAAAAATAAACACACGTTCAATATACCTTTTTAGTAAATGCAAATCAGACTATGTACAGGTTTGATACAACCTTTATACTAGTTAGTAAATGCATATCAACTGCCGTCCTAGCTCTCTATGACCGTGACCTGGTACATGAACCAACCTTTAAAGATAAACAGACATCCTTGGTGTCGGAGCTACCCACCGTGCACACCAGCAAAGAGAAGCCGAGCGCACCATCTACCTATGCTGCTACGGGCTGAGCACCATCAGCTAAGCAGGTCTTTTAATTGTTTATTTATAAATTGTTTGTTTATTATTCTTTTCATCATCAGTATGCACGGCAGCACCTTAGCCCTGAGCACTATCAGGTAAGTGGGTCTCTTTATTTGTTCGTTTCTAGGGATTGAAAATGGATCAGATACTAACGGATATCACTGATATCACATTTGTTTTCATATTTCTAGTCAGATTCGGATTCGAATACGGATAGTGTCAGCTATGCCGGATAGGATATGATTGGATGTCGACATCATAAATATACGATTCGAATATTCGGATACGGATATGGTATCGGATATTGAACATCCGGACTAAGATATGGAGAGATGTGAACACCTCTAAATGAATTCGTTCGAACGGACGGTCGGATAAGTATCCGTACCATTTTCATCCATGTTCGTTTCAGTTTTGTGTTGCTTTAATTGTTTATTGTTTAATTCTTTTATTCAATAACAACGAGTATGACCTTAATTTTTTTTATTATACATATTTTACTATATTTAGAAAGATCAGCTCCATTGTTATCTATACTATACACACTCGTAATAGTTTATTTTTATTGCATCCTCCTAGCTACAGGAGTGGATCTTCTTGGCTAGCAGATTTGCAAAGAGTTCATTGTCAATAGCTTAATCAGATTACGAATTAGCAGTTTAGAATTCTATAATTCTTGCTTCCAAATATAGGTAGTCCGCCAAATATAATGGGAACAATGAAAGTTTGCAGTCCCCTCCTGATATTGATGGCTTATTAGCTCTCCTGCCAAACCAACCTCGAAGTCCAATTAAGATAATATGTAAGTTTCATGTTTATCCCTTACATATATAGATACAATATGAAGTATAACATTTGCATATATGCAGGGCCAAATGGAGAGGTTAGACAAGTTATAGGAGAATTCACACTTACAAATTTACATGCATTACAAGGAGGAAAGGTAATTGTAGGGACAGATGAAAACGGTGTCCCAAATGAGAGGTCAGCTTCAATTCTTGGGCAGAAACTTGGTCAAATAGCAGAAAGCCCAACCTTAGCTCCTTTAGACATCCCAAAATTTGACAATCGCAGGTTTGATTCACACAAGGAACAAATAATCAAGGATGTCGAGGTAATTTTTTTTAATTGGTAAGCAAGTACCTTTATGTTTCATATAAGTACTAACATTTAATATCTTTTGTATAGCTAAGTTTTGCCTTCCCAAGGCAAACAATACATCTTACAAGGGACTGGATCCTAAGGACGGTTAATAATAGGTGGCGAGCCTACAAATCTAAGATGAAGAAACAATATTTCAATCGTGATGAAAGAACTCTAGAAGAAATCCTAAGAGAGAAGCCACTAACCGCTAATGAACATCAGTGGAGATCTCTTGTTGGAATTTGGTGCCAAGAACAACATAAGGTGCTATCTATTTACACAATATTTATATCAATTTTTAATCAAGAAGTGTAACATTGCTTAATCATTGCATCTCTTTGCAGAAATTGTGTTCTACAAACTCTCGTTGTGCAAAAGAACAGAAGACCGCACATACAACTGGGAGAATGAGCCATGCTAGATTCAAAAAAGAGATGGTGATAAATATTCATCTGTTGATATTTGTTAAATTCCACTATCATCTATTTCAGAATTGAAGTGACACCCAAATAACTATATTGTGCAGGAATCTGTTAATAAAAGAAAGATTCATCGGATTGAACTATGGGAGGCAGCCCATAGAAAAAAGAATGGCAGATACACTACAGAAAAAGTGGAGACATTGATGGTACGTACATTTTCTGGTACGAATGACTTCGTCATCTAAAAATCAGTTTACGATTCCATAACCTTCCTATATACTCATTTCAATAGGCTGCAACTTATGAGGAATTTAAAAAAAGGTGGGTGAACAACAATGATAACCGTCTGTCATCTAAAGATTACAATGAAGTGTTCAATGATATTGTTGCCAAGGATTTCAAAGCACGTGGGTATTATGATGATAAGTACTGGAGTCACATACAAGTTTCTCAAGGTTTAACTTTTGTTACTCAAACTGAAGAAGAAAGAATGTACAAAGAGAAAGTAAGTGTAGTAGAAAATAAGATGGAACATATGAGTGATTTCATGAAGTATTGTCTTGCTTTTTTGTCAAAAAAAGTATCCCGAAGATGATATGATAAGGAAAATGGTAGCAACTTTACAAGAGGAAGTAAGCTTATATTGAACCATGACATTCTCTTTGTGAAATAAGAGCTTACTTTTTAATCTTGTGTTGGTTCAAATTTTTCAGGAAGGTGACAATCATGACCATGAGTGTACTGATGATGACATCTCAAAAAATTATGTTGTTAAACATACTGATGTCATCCATGAAGACTTAGATGGTGATGTGAAATTTCCAACAAATGAAGTACAGGTATACCTACTCTATTTTAAATATCATTAGTTAGTATATAGTAACTAGGTAGCAATTCTTTCACCAATTAGAGATCAGTTTATATTAATTTTTGTACAGTTTGGCCCACCTTTAATTTCATATAGTCAAAAACACAAAATTAGTGGAAACCCCTACTGTATATAGCATTCTAGCTGCAGCCCAAGGTTTAGGAGATTGTGAATAGATTGATATCTAGCTTGAAAAATAAATTATCTAGCCTAAAAATAAATTTGAAGGGAAAATGTTGTCATATCTAGCCTGAAAAATAAATTTGTAGGGAAAAAGTTTTCATATCTAGACTTGCATAATCTGACAGGATCAAACTGTAACCAGTCTACATAGGGCTTGTGGAGAAAATTATAAGTTGAAACTATCACATTTAAGAAGTGAGGTAGATGATTAGACACAAGGATTAGCTTACCCCCTCTATATTGCTATAGAGTAGTAGAGTAGTTGTAATTCCTTGCCAGTGCTGTAACCTGGTACTATGGTAAAAAAGAGTGCTATGAAGACAAATGCAACAAATTAGTTTTGTAACCTTCCCCAGCAAACTTAGAAGCACTCAATCATTGATTATAACGCTGTAAATCTTTCAAATTTTATCATACAATTAGGAATCAGAGCAAACTCTAATCCCATGTAGAGTTAACAGCCTAAGTATTATTGCATTTGGGCAGGATTCGTCATCATTTATTAAATACATTCATTTCTGCACAAATAGAGAAAACATTACTCTAAAGAAACTAATTCCAGCATTCTGAATGTTGGAGAGGCCTACTCGATTATTAGTTGTGGGAGATAATATTTAAGTTCTTGCTAATGGCTTGCAGAACATGGCTCATGCCAAGCAGCAGCAAGCTGTCCATAGAAATCCTAGACGAACTGAAGTCCATACATCTACATCACGTGATCAAATAACTTCAAATGTATGGTAGAAAGGCCTACTCGATTATTGATGCACATGTCAATGTAGTCATAATTTTTTTCATATTAACCAATATAAATTATGCCTGCAGGAGGCACAACCTAATGCCAATGCATAACATGGTATGTCCAAGCTGAAATTGTAATATTGTTTAATTTGAAATATAATGGCTGAAATTGATTAAGTGATGCTATGTTTTGATGTTTTAAATTATGTCTATTATAGAGAACCCGAAGGGTGAAAGCCCACAACTTCAACATACCAGGATCGGTATGTGCTTTTATTTGCCATATTTCGTTTCAAATCATGTTAGTTACAATTCAAAGATCACATGTTCATGTTTTGTAATTTGTAGAGACAAGAGGAAGTCTATCTAATTTCACTGATAAACAAAGAGTTGTGGCTAAAGAAAAGTTAGTGACTACTGACAGCCAGAGAGAGATATTAGGAACAAAGGTTGGACCAGAATATTGTGGGGTTTATGTTGAGTGCCTTAAAAATACTGAACGTGAAAATATTGGAGATGAAGAGGTGCCTAGACCATTTGATCAGATTCGTACACTCATTGATGCTGTGGGCTATGTTATTCCCTGGCCAATTACACATGTAAGTTTTTTATTTGAAATAGTAAATGTGCCAGTAGCATCTCCAGATTGAGTTATTTATCTGACACATGCTCCACTGTAGGTGAACAAAGCTAGAAGTTCATCTCGTATCCGCAACAAGTTGGTACCCACAGAACATGCATAAGGCTAGATGGAAGGAAAGTACAATTTAGAAGTGAACAACATATGTTTTTAGTTGTTACAAAAAGTATTTAAATAATATTTGTATGATATTGTCATTATGTCTATGTTTCTTTATGAACATAATTATTTGTTTAGTAATGGACATGTTGTCTATCGAGTTAGTCGGATTCTTGATGTTTTCTTAAGGACGAATGCAATATAATTGATGATTTACTTCTTAGTATTAATGTAATTTAATTTCTATATTCATCTTTATGCACAGTTATATATATATGTATGTATGTATATGTATATATATATATATATATATCATATGTATTTTTTATTAGCACGTAATATAACGTTACAATATAACGTGTCTATACTACTACACACAACATATTGATGTATAAACAAAATCGTTTCTACATGTATTAATACATAGTATATCGTTGCAATAAAATGTATAGATATATGTAGACACACAATAAAAACATGTCTACAATATTGTTTCTACTTTTGTTGACACATGTTTAAGCGTTACTATAAAACGTCTCACACGCCATGTTAGCTGTCACGTCATCTCTCTATGTCAGCAGCCTCCACATCAACCGCCACGTCACATTTCTACGTCAGCTACCACATCATCTTTCCACGTCAGATGCCACATCACCTTTCCATGTCAGCTGCCACATCATGTTCCATGTCACATACAATATCGTCTATATACTTCTTAATGTGCAATAATACGTTACTATAGAAGTGTCTATAGTAGTAGACATGTACTGTGAATGTGTCTACAATATCGTCTCTACATTTTTCACACGTAATAAAACGTTACTATATGACGTAACTACACTAATAAACACATGTTATATATGTATCTATAAAAGCGTATCAATGAGTTTAGACATGCATATAACGTGTCTATAAAACGTCTATTCATCTAATATATACGATTACGAAAATCATCTCTACGGAGCCTGACACAGTCCATGCAAAGACGCTTCTGATATGTTTTCGTAAAGCGTGCCTACATTGCTATAGAGACGAATTAACACTACTATAGAAAATCTTTTAGGAGGCATTTGGAAATTCTTTTTGGAGGCGGTTAGCACTACCTCGGTTAATGACTGGATTAAACATACATATTAACCGAGGCGGATATCTAACGTAACCGCCTTGATAAATCATTTACCGAGGCGGTTATTGTAACTACAACCGCCTCGGTAAATTAGGCCCAGCCCAACAGCCCAAAAAGCCCAATACAGAGGTTAATATATATATGAGAACTAGGGTTTCCTCACTCCCATCCTCAACCACACTCCTCTCTCTCTCTCTCTCTGCGCCACACTCCTCGCGACCGCGGCTTCCCTCCGGTGCTCCCTTCCCTCCCGGCGCGCCCCTCCCTCCCCTCCCGACACGCCCCTCCCTCCGGTGCTCCCTTCCCTCCCGGTGACCATCTCTCTACCCGAGCAGCGGCAGCGTGGCTCCTCTGGCAGTGGATGAGGTGACGCCTCCTCCACTGGCGGACCCTCCTTCCCTTATCGACGGCGGCGCGGATCCCTCCCCGAGCAGGCAGCGGCGGGCAAGGCCAAGCCGGATCCGGTGGCCGCGGGCACGGGCACGGGCCGGCAGCACTCCTTCCTCCCCGTGCGCGGCTTCCTCCTTCCAGCGGCGCGGGCATGACGGCGCGGCCGTGACGTCGTCGATCCCTCCTCGTGCGCGGTCGAGGCGGATCCAACGGCGGTGGCGAGCTCCGGCGGCGGAACCGGTGGCGGTGGCCGGCTGTACCTCGTGCGCATGCAGATCCGGCACGCTCGTGCGCGTGCAGACCGGGAGGCGATGGCGGGCTGTACCACCGCGGCGGCGGTGGCGCGTGTACCACGGTGGATCAGGTCTGGCGGCGGTGGCAGGCACGATCCAGATCCAGTGGAGCACAGATCTAGATCCTGTGCGGCCCGTGTGGGCTTTTTATTTTATTTTTTTTATTTTCATCGATTAATGGTTGCGGGCATCCTAACCGCCTCCGTTAATCCTCTCTATTTACTGTGACCTTTGGTTGGAGGCGGTTAGCATTAATCCATTCTGCCCGCCTCCTAAAAAATTTGTGTAGTAGTGTAAAGCGTGTTTACTCTCTAAAAAAGCGTAGCTACAGGGGGAGTTTTCTAGTAGTGTTTGTACTTGGTTATATTTGCCTACAGAGACTACAGAGGTCTCATCTGACAAAGTTGCATGCACCAACCACTAGTACACAAAAGCTCCCTACTGGCGGTTGGGAACGCATTTTTACAGGCGTTTCTCCCAACCGCCAGTGGGAGAGGCCAGTAGAAATCTATATTTCTACTGGCGGTTTTCTGTGAACCGCCTGTAGAAAATAGATTTCTACAGAACCGCATGTAGAAAGCTAGTTTCTACAGGCGGTTCAGTTAATTGACGGCCTGTGTTTATTTTTCTCGCCTTTTTCCAAAATAGGCTGTGCCCTGTTTTTGCAATATTATAATACAATATGATATTGAATATACTAGGTCCTATTATAGGGTCATTATCAATACATATATACAAACATGCAATTAATTAATTAATTAATTATATGTACACACATTTATACACTTCTATGTTTTTACATCACATGCGATATCGATATAAATACACACATATACATCAAAGTTTTCATATGGTTCCGTGCCCTAGTAATCTTCACGCTGAAGATTTAGCCTACCAATGTCTGTTAGGGCTATATAATTGGGTTGTGCTAAGATACCGGTAGCATCATGATATTTTCCGTCGAATAATATGACTTGTTTCATAAAAAAATTGCACATGTCCTCGACGATGCCTAGCAAAGTTTTCTATGACATGTTATTTGCCCTTTCTATCTTACATCCACGTCCCTGTATAAACATCATATTTTTTTAACTTGATTATTATTACACATTAATTTGAACTTTAATGATAGATTGTTGCTTGTGTATTACCTGAGGGTTGTTGACGTATCGTCCGTTCACTCTCATGAACTCGCACGGTTCTCCTGCTCATCATGTTGCATTCTGCAAGACGATTTTTTCTATGTCAGAGATTTTTAAACTTGTTCATACAACACAAAATGATAACAACACAAGCATATGTGTGTAATAAGTATTAGTGTATATACTTACAATGCAAATAACGTGACGGTCTATACGTCAAGTCTTTTGAGGTTTATCATCAACCAGAGGTCCTCGAATGTAATACCCTGGGTATTACGGCTAATTAATTATGCCATGTCATCATGTTTATTATTAAGCACCTGCATATGATTGTGCTTAGGGTCTTTAGAGTGGCTTATTCATGAATGTTATGGATGTTACAATTAAATCCCTGATTTGGTAATTAAAAACAAATCAAAAGAAAAATTCAAACTAAGCCCTAATCGGACCCTAAAACCTTAAATCAAAATATACTTGGAATTTAGTGATGGTCCCTTAATAGAAGTTGTAGATCTTTTTATATGGAACAACTTTTATTTTGGGTGTTTTTGAAGTTGCTTAATAGAAATTTAAATTAAACCCTAATTACTACTTTGAAATTCAAATTTAAAATGGTAATTTGAAAACTATCAAGAATCTTACCAAATTGCTTTAATGAAAGTTGTGAAGCTCCACAAATAGAACAACTTTTATTTTTGAAGATTTTGTAGTTATTGAGAAAAATCCAGAGAATTTAACAAGATTAGAAATGGATTTCAAATAGTGGTTTTACCCCTTTTAAATATTTTCAAAATTATTCAAAATCTGAATATGGTCCCAAAATCAAAGTTGTTCAGAATTTGGAACACTATAACTTTTGTGTTTGCACTTTTCCTTGTTGGTGCACAAAATCTAGTGGAATTGATCAAAAACTGAATGGGTGCAATTGAATGAGCTACAGTGACCAGCCCATCTCCTCTGTTCGCGAACAAGAGCCGGCACCCGACCGCGCCGTGCATGCGCCGCGCCGCCCGTGCCGGCCGGGATCTTGCCCCCGGCATGGCCGCGCGTGTGGGAGACCCCGCGCTACCCTGAGCTGCTCCTGCGTCCCCTTTGATCGGCATATAGTGGCACCGGCACCCTTCTCTGCCCTCCTCCCTACTCCGACCATCCCCGCACCGCCTCGGTCTCGAGCCAGAATTGGCCGTCCTCAGACCTCCTTCTCCAAATTCCTCTCGTCTTTGGCCTCTCAGGATCCCTGAACACCGCTTGGGTCACCGTGGTCCAGTTTTCGTGCTTCGAGGGTCCCGAAACGCGCGTCGTCGTCTTCGGGTCCGGCAGAGCACCGCCGTAGCCATCCCCCACGTGTCTAGCTTGTTGCTGTGAGCCTCTCCTTCCTCGGCCTAGTGTTGTGAACTCTCTGGTTCATGTTGATGCTTATGCCCACGACGGTTTTCCGTTTGGTCCCTCAGGGTCGTCGGAACGGGAAGCGAGCCGCCGGTGAACTTCGTTGCAGCCGCTGTCGTCGTCACGCTCGCGCCTCGGTACCACCTCGAGCTCGACCACCTAGCCTAACTAACCCCCGGTGAGCTCCTGAGTCGATTGCGCCCCTAACCTTGAACGCTACTGCCTTGACCTCGCCGGAGTACGGCGTGCCGCCGTGGCCGAGCCGCCGTGCTTGCGGCTGGGGCGAATCCTAGGTCCCAGTGGCCTCAAAACCTAGCTCGATGTACGCGCATGGGTCTTGGGAGTGTGTTGGGCCGATTGGTTTCATCAGAGACCTCGCCGGCGGCGAGTTATCGCCGGTCAAAGCCGGCGGGCATCGGGTCAGCGCGTGTGAGAGAGCGAGGGGGACCTCGGGTTAGAAGAAACCAAAGTTTGGGGGGTTATTTGCATAATGGATGACTCATATGAATAGTTACCGTCCAACCGCGGGTTGATTCCCTAGTAACCCGAGGGCTTTTCTGCAAAAGCGCCTGCGCGCGCGAGCGGGCAGGCCGAGTGGGCCGGCCTGTTTCGCTCGTGGGCCACCCCGGGTTAAATCCTTTTTCCATTTTCCCGGGGATTTAAAAGGGCTTTTCCATTTTAATTCTTGATGAATAGTACTGTTACTTGTTATTTTCATAGGAATATTTCTGTTGAGTTAAAAATCATGAAAATAATTGTGTATGCTCTTTGAAGTGTGTAGTATTTTATAAAAATTCTAAATCTAAGATTTGGACATTTTATGTAGGGACTAAAAATCAGCATATTAATTAACAAATGTAACTTTGGGTAATTTTAATAAATTCCAGATTAATCCAAAAATCATGAAAATTTACATGGCACTGTTTTAGGATATAACCTATCTGTTGGTTAAGTTTGGGCTCAATTGGAAACTGTTTGATCACTTGTTAATTAAATATGGGGTTTATGGGGTAATAGAATTAATTTAAACAAATAATCCCTGTTGTTTGGTGTGATTTTGGACTGATTGGGTTCATGGATCTTTCACCTTAGTGATCCTTGACAAAAGGAATGAAATCATTTGTTGGTTGTAGTAATGCTGTGCAGCGGCTTTCTATGACCGTTAAAATGGTCAATAAAACTAAAGTATGAAAACACCGTTTTACTTTTCGTAAAACGTTTACAACTTTACCGTGAAGGAAAGTAGTACTCAAGGTATAAATGGTTTACTTTTGAGCATTTCATCCATTATCCTCATACCATGCTAAGCATGCATCATTGCATACGTGTTGTGCCCGTCTCCGAGGAGGTCCAAGTCGAGGCCACTGCCGAGGAGGTCACTCCGGAAGTCGTCCAGGGATTCGACATCTGCGGGGCCGAGCCCAACCCGACGCTGTACGCAATCCAAGACAAGCCCCGGTGCATTCAGCCCTGCCTTGTGTTTTATAAAATATTTATAACTTGAGTCTATTATTGCATTAGGTTGTTAGGGGTTGTTTGTCACCTATATTGATACATTACCTTCCTTGATACATAATACCCCAGAAACCTATTTAAAGATAATAATAATAATAATGAAGTATTCGAAATGCTTAGCCCTGCTTAATCGATTTAGATTTGCATAAAAAGGCTATTTTTGACCTATGTGAATGTGATAACTATGAATCATGAGAAAGGAGAAAGGGACATGGGTCCGTTCGGGGATTGTGTACTTGGGTAGCAGCCCCAATGCATCGTAACCGACGGAAAGGGATTTTCCGTTCGATGGTTGTGAATTTGGGTTAGAGTCCCAATGCTTGACCATTGGCGGGAAAGGGATTTGAAAACCGTTGGGACACTTGTATTTGGGTTAGAGTCCCAATGCAATGTCGCCGGCGGAAAAGAATTAGGGACCGTTCATTGTAGGCCTGCTGTGATCGAGACTCACATACTACGGAAAGCTCTGACTCCGGTGGCTCTACTACTTGAACCGACAACCACGCACTGGGAGTGGAGAAATGGCGAGAGCAGCGTGTATCCTCGTGGCCGGCGTGCCTGGAGAGGAGAGGAGTACTGTGTTCTCGGGTGGCGCAGGACCGGTTCAGGGGTAGAAAAGCCGTGGTAGCTGGAGTTGGTATATTCAAGCTTAAGTGCTACATAGGCAGTGTGGATAGGGATCCCCAGCTGGGTACTAATCGATTCGAATCATCGTTGCTCCTCAGATATGGAGACTTGATCCTTTGACCTACAACTGAAAAGTGGTTCGGAACTAGGTGTTTTGAGAATGGTTAAAGAATTTTGAAAGTAAGATGATATATGAGAATGAATTTGGAATTATGGATTATTAATAAATAAAATTGAGTAAAATATTGAAATAGGTTAGTAATGCTTTTCTGCAAAACCTTTGACTCTTGCTCAAGCCTTACCTTGACTCCCTCAGCCTGCATTCCTGAGTCTCATTCCTTTTTCTTAGTCGGGTAAGTCTTGCGGAGTACCCCAGTACTCAGGGTTTGTTAACCCCATGTTACAGGGATACAGCAGTTGGAGGTCTGCCTCGCCCCTGCTGTGTGATAGTGGTTCAGGAGGGTAGTGAGGAGGAGTAAGGTTGAACCCATGGGCAGGGTTTTTATCATTAAATATTTATTTATGTTGTATCGTCATTCCACTACTCCTTACTTATGGTCTGTAATATTTGCACTTTAATCTTATTTGGACAAATGGTTTGTAATCTAAGTACCTTATAATCTTTCCGCGCTTTTACTCTGATATAATTTATTATGAAATGTTATAATTCTGTAATGGCTTCACAATGGGATCCTGTCGGAGGAAATCGGACGCTAATGTAGCCCGGCAGGACTTTCTAGATCATTTGGGACATGGGCCCGGTTGTCAGAGGTCATTAGTGACAATGATAGGTGCCTGTGGGCCATGTGATTTAGGCGGTTCTGTCACATCGAAGCTGATCATGGCCGTATTGTGGGGACAAAGAAAAGCCGCATATGACATACTTACAGTTATCGAGTCGATGCCAGCGTGAGAAGCTCTCATGTACCAGTCGTGCATCCTTTTTATACCAGCAGGGATGCTTGTTAGTCATTTCCAACTGAGAAGAGGCTTGGTAAACACATATTCATGTGAGACACGTTCGTAATCCTTCTTCATTGGCTTCCTGTTCTGTATAACTGTCTGTTTTGCTGCCTTCTCATGCTCAGCCAAGTCAACGATACGTGTCGTGCGAGACTTTCCAATTCCTTTCATAAACAGAGCCGTGCCTGCAGCTTTCTTCTTCGGCTCATATGGGGAAATCAATTTGGGTACGCAAAATTTCCTTTTCTTAGGCGGCGACGGTGCTGGCGGAGTCTTAAACAACTGTTCGGATTCTTTGGCTGGTGGGGAAGAGTGTGGATGGGTAGGCAGCGGTGGTTGCGGAGTTTGTTGCTTTGGTGATGCTGGTGGGTCATGAGGACGAGATGATGGTGGGCAAGGAAGATGAGGTGATGGTGGGTCAGGAATACGAGGTGATGGTGGTTCAGGCATAGCGTGTCCAGGTGATGGTGGGTCCACAGGACAGGAGTGGGGAGGTGTTGGTTGTGATAGAGATTGGCCATGTGATGACTCGGCATGTGTAGACTCCTGAGTTAGCGGCTGCTCCTGAGTCAACTGGACGTCTCGTCAAGGCCATAGGATGAGATTTTTGACAGCCTGGCCAAGTTTCTCAATACCCTCTAGGCCTGCGATGTCTAGCATGTTGTCCTCATATCCTTGGACGACCGTCAAGACTTCTACGTTGCAGTAGTCCTCTAGAATGTCGCTGTTATGATAACTGCGTCCTGGGATTGCAAGGCCACCGGGCATTTCCCTTGTACGATTATTATTAAAACCGTACCTGATGACTAGGGAACAAGGTGTTGGGCTATTGATGTCATCAACTGGATAGCGAACCTTGTTGGCCGTAGACGCGACACTGCTTTTAAGCACTGGACTCATTATCTGTTGATCAGTTGCTGGGACGAGCTACATCTGGGCGGAGCTTGAGTGGTCGTCGTTTGTTGATTGGACGCCATGCTCACCAATTGCTGTACCAAGTCAGGATCAGGGTTAGCTAGCATTGCAGATAACATTTGTTTGAAGTCCTTCATGGCCTTTTGCTCAAAATAATTCTTCATTTCTTCCTTGTATCTATCTCGTTTCTTGTACATGTTCTCCCACTCCTGACCAAATCCTTCTTTCCATCCCTTCATGGAGGAGATCCCTCGTACACGTCCTGGATGCTCGGGGTTATCCAGAGCAACAGTCAGGGTGTCCTTCTCCCTATGTGGCCCGAATGATCCTTCATTTTTCTTAGCTGCCACCGCGTAGATGTTCTTTGCAGCTTCTTCCACCAATGGATCATGAAAGGATGCGTCGATATCTGTTATTTCTCTAGGTTTCAAGCATGAAGCCAATTCGCGCTCCTTTCGCCAACTTGCTCAGATAATATAGGCAACCCCGCTGCCTTCCTTTTAGCCTCTTCTCTTCTCCATTTCTCTAGCTGACGGTCATATCCACCTGAGCCAAGGTGTTGCTGGTACATGTTCTTTTTTGCTTGTTCAGAAGCGGCTTGGCTCACAGCTAAGAATTCCGGCTGATTCTTCTGCTCTTGAAAAACAGCCCACTGACCTGCCGTGATCTTATACTTTGTTGTCGGGTCCAACCTGAGCTTTAGGTATTTTGCATTCAGCTCATACCTCTAGTTCCGAAATGAGATCACAATCTGCCTCATTGCATATCCCCTAACGAGGTTTTCTGAACCCCGAGGGAAAACAAACCTCGTACAAAGCTTATTCTACATATCCGTCTTTGTATCAGCTGGCACATCCTTCCAGTTGGATATTGTGCAGTCCAAATTATCTCTAACTAAGAAACCAATAGCGTCCCGAAACTTAGCTAGCACTGGTTGAGGAGCTACAGGTTGTCCTTTTGGCATTGACTTCTATAACCCTATATGTGTTGTCCGGCCACGTGTTCACTCCCCTATAACCTCTTGCCCGATCACTCTGCTTTTTTTCCTTGAACCAGTCACGGTGGTCGTTTCGGTTGTTTCTGATGCGTCTCCGTGTGGCACTGCTTCTTTTTCAGCATTTTGGCGAAATTGAGACAACACCTCCTATATGTGAACACATGAAATCGTCACGAAAACATGAGATTAGGGTCACACATGAAATCATGTCATTATGTTAAACACATGAAATCATGTCATTATGTTAAACACATGAAATCATGCATGTAAGGTAAACATATGAAATCATGGAAGGTAAACACATGAAATCATGTAATGTAAACACATGAAATGATGGATGTGTTACCTCATCGTTTGCCGGATTGTAATCCGGGTCACGCTGCCTTTCACGGCGAGCCACCCTATCGATGGTAGGGCATGGATCGCTAGGGGTCTGGTATCCTCCGTCTTCTGACGATTCTTGCTCAAGTCCTTGCGAAAAAGAACTCTTGTTGTTGTGGGGGGGCCGACCTTGTCCTTGGTCATCATTATGGGGCTACCCTTGTCCTTGGTCTTTCGTTGGAGAACTCATGGCAGAAATGTTTCTAGCATATACAAGGACAAATTACTTAGACTTTCGCTTGGAATTGATAGCATCTTGGTAATTTCATTTCTATTAGCTATATAATTAATTGTAATTATAAAAAAACTCATATCATATAAAGCAACATGAATTTGTAAATATAAAGTGAAATTTGTAAATATAGTATAAACTCATATCATACAATATAATACAACATAAATATAAAGTGAAAGATACATAAAAATAGTATAATATAAAAATGGAAGATACATAAAAAGAATAATCATTTATTAATTATACAATGGAAGATACATGTATAACTTAACCTAACTAAAAACTAACTAATTAAACTAAAAAGCTTAATTAATTAAAAACTAAAGACCTGGCTAATTTAAACTAAATAGCTAATTAAACCCAACTAATTAACTAAACCTAACTAATTAAAATAAAAAGCTAATTAACTAAACCTAACTAATTAAACTAATTAAAATAAAATAATTAACTAAACCTAACTAATTAAACTAATTAATAGAAAATAATTAACTAAACCTAACTAATTTAACAAAAAAAAAGAAAAATTGAGGCGGCCAACCCTAGTAGGCCAGCCCAATAGCAGGCCGGCCTGCTAAGGCCCACGCTGCATGCAGCGCCGCCGCCGCCGCACACCATCAGCCGCCACTGCCACGCCGCAACCGCCGCCGCACACCACCGCCTGCCACTCCACCGCTGCACCACCGGCGCGCCGCCACCACCGTTGCACCACAGCCGCACCGCCCCCGCCGAGCTCCACCGCCCGCCGCGCCGCCGCTGCGCCACCCCGCTTCCACACCGAGCACCACGGCCCGCTCAAGGCTACTGTGGCACGCGAGAGGGAGAGGGAGGTGAGAGAGAGAAGTGAGAAAGAGAGACCTACTGGCGAGCGGGCTCGGCGGCGCGCGCGGCAGAACAGGGGCGCGGCGTGGCGCGGGCCTACGGCGGCACCACGGGCGGGCCCTCGCGGCTGCGGCGATGCTCGGCGGCGCTGCACGGAGCGAGGCGGAGAGAGAGTGACGGCGTTTGGTTGATCCCGGCAGCGGCGGCAGGAGACGATTTCGGCAGCCTAACGGCATCGATGAAGAATGCGCGGGCTTCGGGGACTTAGCGAAAATTCGAATTCGGAGCGCGGTATATATATTGGGAGCATTTGTGCATGCGGTTATCGTAGCGAACCGCCTGCACAAACCATTTGTTCAGGCGGGTCTCTTAGCGAATCGTCTGTACAAATTCATTACTGCACATAGTAGTCTACTTCGCCTTTTTCTTTTTTTTGGATTTTGAGCTCCGTTGAATCTTCTGTTGGGCTTTGTTTTTTCTCTTACCTGTTGTAGACACAGAGGCTACGTTCTCTTCCTCTCGATAGTTTTTGTTCGTCTTGTACCTACTTGCGCCACAATTTGGACAGCTCTCCAAGTCTTTATAATCACCACCTCGATAAAGAATGCAATGATTTCTATAGGCGTATATCTTTTCGACACCCATAGTAAACGGACTGATTAGCTTCTTTTCGTAGTACGTGTTAGCAGGCACGTTGTTCTCCTTTGGAAGAAAGTCTGCGAGAATATTCAAGAACGCATCGAAACCAGCATCACAGAAACCATATCTAGTTTTGATCATCAACAACTTCATCACGGACCGCAGCATCGTGAACTCTTTCGTACAACCCTTCGACTCATCGTAAAAAGGCTCTTCTGCTGCCTTCCTCAAGGCTTACATACTGTAACAACCCTAAAAACCCACACAGCCTAAAAATCCCAACCAATTAAAATTTTTCATTTATTTATTGTGAAAACCCATTTTTCTTGTGCAAGCATATATGTTTCATTATGAAATTGGTAAATAAAGGAGTGTAGTTTGCATTTTAATTCCATTCACATAGAATAATAACTTATGCATCACATTTGGGATTTATTGCAATTTATGTTTGTATTTACTCAATATTTAAAATGGGCAATATATGTATATATACACTAAATTGAAAATAGAAAAGGAGAAAGAGAGTTAGGCCAGCCATTCGGCCAGCCGGATCGCTAAGCCAGCCCAAGCCAGCCCGACCTTCCTCTCCTCACCTCACCCGCGCGCGGCCCACGTTGCGGCTCGGCAGCGCGCGCGCGACCGGCACACACACGCTCGCGCTCGCTGCCAACCCGGCCCCGCCTGTCAGCCGCTCTCGCCCCCCACTGTTCTTCTTCCTCACGAAGGCGACGCGCCTGCCGGGGGTGTCACGCGAATGGCGTGACCCCGGTCCCACAGCCGACAGCATGGCAGAGCCCTGACCCCGCTGTCCCCCCTCCTGTCCCCTCCTTTCTTGGCCGCCAAGCGAACCCGCGCCCATCCGGAGCCCTAGATCCACTCGAGCCACGGCCCTTCGATCGGTCGAGCGCGATCAGGACCGTTCGCCATTGGAGCTGGCCAAGCTCGCCTATAAAAAGGAGCTCACCCCGAAGCCCTACCCTCATTTCCCCTCGCCGCCACCGCAGCACAGACCGGCACACTGCACCAAATTGAGAGAGAGAGCGTAGGAGAAGGGCGGAGCAGAGGAGGAGAAGCTGCCGGAGCGCCGCCGCCGCGGAGCACGCCGGAGCCGGACACGGAGGAGAAGCCCGAGCTGCGGACGAGGAGCGGCACGGCACTGCGATCGCTCTGCACGGCTCCGACTTGCCACTGCACCGCCATCCTAGCTTCACCGACACCACGGTGAGCCATCGCACGCCATGTCCGAACCTTGCCCTGCTTTTGTCATGGCGTTCCACCTTCGGGACGCGCAGGCACGAGCCTTTACCGGCTCGGGAAGATCACCTGCACCATGCACTCATTCGACCGGCCGAAACCCCCGGACTACAAGCTTGCTAGACCGAGAACGCAGCACGACGCGTTCTCGGCGGAGCGCGTTCACCACCGACGCGTTCCGACGCCGAATCACCCGTTCCGAGCAATCCGACTAGCACCCGTATAGGTTAGAGCGTCGTGGAGCACCGCCACGACCCCCCTCGAGCTAGCTACGCGGATCTAAGCGCTAGAGGAAGACTGAATTGCCTTGGCCGCGTGCGCCGCGACCTTACCGGAGCGCCGCCGCGAGCCGTCGCTAAAAGAAGGTCATGCCATGGCTAAAGTTCGCCACTAGAGTGTTGTATGCTTCTCTGACCTCACCAATTTGACAAGACCGCATTCGATTGAACCAATACTTGGTCGTAGCCGCGTTGCCGCCTTCCGCCGTCGTCGGCGACACGCCGCCGCCACAACCGAGCACCTTGGGAATCTCGGTAGCCAAAATTGGTAGTTGGTATACCATCGCCATAGACCCTGGACGCGTATACATCTCCTAGAAGACCTCCTTAGCCCCGCCGGAACCTCACAGCCGCGGCGACATCGCCGCCGACACGTTTCGCCTCGCCTAAAATCCGTTCCGAGTACCCCCGGTCGCCTCGCGCTGCGGAGAAAGGCCGACGAGGTTCGCCAAGTCTGCCTCGGCACCGCCGCTAGATAGCCGAGCCCCGAATCACGACTATCGCCTTGGCTACGTGCGCCTCCACCTCGTCGGAGAACCGCCGTATGCCGAGGGAGAGAAGGAGGCCATACCACGACTCTAACCCGCCACCATCTGGTCGGACGACTGCCTGAGCACGCCAATTGGGGAAAGCCGAGCCCTGTCTTGCCGAAATATGGACATCGCCGCCCTGTCATCGTCCGCCGCACCGGAGAGACACCGCCGCCTTGAACAGACGCCCTGCAACCCTACTAGCACCAAATCTTCGATTCGCCCGAGCCTCCCCAGGAGAGCTCGGGAGAGCGGCACCCTCGGGCGCCCAAATTTCCGATTCGCCCGAGCCTCACCGGGAGAGCTCGGGAGAGCGGCCCCCTCGGGCGCCCAAATTTCCGATTCGCCCGAGCCTCACCGGGAGAGCTCGGGAGAGCAGCCCCCTCGGCGCCCACATGTCCGATTCGCCCGAGCCTCCGCGGGAGACCTCGGGAGAACGGCACCCTCGGGCGCCCAAATTTCCGATTCGCCCGAGCCTCACCGGGAGAGCTCGGGAGAGCAGCCCCCTCGGCGCCCAAATGTCCGATTCGCCCGAGCCTCCGCGGGAGACCTCGGGAGAACGGCACCCTCGGCGCACCAAATGTCCGATTCGCCCGAGCCTCCGCGGGAGACCTCGGGAGAACGGCACCCTCGGCGCCCCGAATCTCCGATTCGCCCGAGCCCCACCGAGCTAAACCGAACTACGCCGAGCTCCGCCGAGCTAAGCCAAGCCTCGCCGAGCTACGCCAAGCTCCGCCGAGCTAAGCCAAGCACCGCCGAGCTCCGCCGAGCTACCCCCAACCACAGCCGAGCTACCCCCGACCACCGCCGAGCCACGCCGAGCTACGCCAACTCCGGCAACTCTCTGGGAACCAGCATCGAACACCTGGTGGGCGACCATCGGGTCTGTGTTCTGTTGAGGCGCCACTTGCCGCACTACTGGACCCGCGCGCCACGTGGACCAATCCCGAGCTGCCCCTGATTAACCGACCAGTTTCCCATTTTCAGAAAATAGGATAATCTTCGGAAATTCATAACTTATTCATACGAAGTCCAAAAATTGCGCACCATATATCAAAATTCTCAGAAAAATGAGATCTACAATCTAAGACTGTGTTTGTGTGCATTTGGCTCTTTATTTTATTATATTTTTCTGAAATACTCTATAGGAGTCGCTGACGCGACTATTTCGTGTTCGATTTCAGAACCGGAGGAGGATCTGACTAAGGAAGACGACCACGAGTACTTTCAGGAGCTAGGAGACGACTACGAAGGTGCCACGTCCCACCAAATCCTTAGATCCTAATTACGCATTGCAAATGACATTGTTGCTATTGCTTTATGATTATGTATGGATTGGTTGCATGGTAGTATATTTGAATTCCCTGCCTTGATAAGACTTTACCCTGCTGTCCGCTGCTAGGTTAGCTGCTGCTTAATTTACTGTTACTCTTCCACTACTTTCTACTTGCTATATGCTATGTGGTGGAATTGGGACGGCGTATAACTGATTATAACCACTGGGAGAGAGTGCTGTGTGCGTCTTGGGTGCGTGGTAAGGGTTGATGTCGACCAAGTGGGATGTGAGACGAGCCCATGGGGCAAGTCGTGCCGGGGGTGCAACCTGGGCATCCCCAAGCGAGGTACCTGTGGCGGGTAAAGTTGTTGAGGAGGTTCCGGGTGGGATAGCCTTGGTGGTTTGAAGCCCGTGGACGGAGGTGCCGTGATGGCACGGGGAGAGTATCCCCTAAGTGAAGATGCCTGCTTGGTCAAACCTAGGACGGACTAGTTTCAGGTTCATGGGAATCCTTTTCTACTCACTCGCTTCTGATGGGCGGGAGACGGCTGGACTACTTGGTAGGACGGTGCCACTACTGCTAGGTTGAGAGGTGATAAGGGTGGGCGGAGACGGTCGATGGGTTCCCGTTCCGTTCTAGATGCACAGTACCACTGGATGGGCCCGGTACTGTGTCTCCCAGTCTCAGCATAACGGTGTAGGATCCGGAATATCCCAGGGCTGAGTGGTAGGGTGGCATCGACCTAGGCAAGCAAGCACCCGGAATTCTGCCTAGGTGTTTGCGCAACACCTATGATGGCTAATCTTGTGGGTAGTGAAACCTCTGCAGAGTGTACGGTTGATCGATCGATACATATGCCAACCTGTTGGCTATGGACCTTTCCTGTGAAGCTTCTACTAGTGTAGTGAGTGTTCTTTTCTCCCCCTGGATGACATTTTTCCGGCAGTGTACCCGTTGTGGTAGTGTGCCGCAGAGATAGGCCCGAGAGGGAGTTGGGCCTGTCGAGTGAGAGCGAGGTGTGGGTACGTGAGGTGTGGTGATGGGAAAAGGGATGATGGTGTTAACTGGTGATAAAACTTGACTAATTAAACATTGATTACAGCTGCATAGGAAAACCTCAGCCTATAGGTCTGCTTGTATAGCCTTGCATCCACTTTCCACAAAGCAAATGCTGCATAGGTGGGCTCCGTGGCCAGTACAAATCGTACTGATAAATTTGCTGTCAGGTGACGAGAATGAGTACGACTTCGAGGGAGATGATGACGAGGAATACGGTCACGTGCTACACTCAAGTTGGCCGTGAAGAATGAATCGCTTCCGCATCTTCTAAAGCTTCTCTGAATGTTGATTCCGCCAATGTGGCGATGTAATAAGTGTTTATGTAAGACTTAATTACGGTTGTATGGATCCTGGTGTCAACTGAGATATGGGTAATTTCATGGATTGTCCCAAGCAATCTGTTGAATTACAATTCGAGCCTGTGGATTTCCCTTCGCGGAAATCGAGGTCATTTCAGTTGGTATCAGAGCCATACTTGACTGTAGGACGAGACCCATAGAAAATGGACGTTAGAATAGGAAACCAGACTCTCTTTCGGTTATATTACCGACCTTGCATTCACTTTTTATGCAATGGCTTATCTAATACAAGGACCTGCTAATCCGTTTCTTGAAAAATTTGCAGATGACCAGCCTTGGACCACCACTTCGTCCACTGCACGACGGCACTATTGAGATCCCGATCAATGGGAGGAACCACGGCGGATTTGCCATGGTACTACGCCAGGTGCTGGAGGAGCTGGGAGCACCGTCTGACCAGATCCAGTACTTCAGCCGAGGGAAGCTTGTCGAGGCTGAGAGGTTTGAAGGACCTGTCACTACCAGAGTTGAGACACCCGTCAGCCTGACCCTTCCAGGAATGCCGGTTTTTACTGACTACACTGCTGGAGAGACTGTGGAGGACGGAGTACAGTCTGTCTCCCGCAAGGTACTACGCGCAGTTGTGTACACAGCATACGAGTACCTTAAGGGGACCCACTTCCGTCTGCTACCTCAGGCCTTAGAGCTGCACCCTGACCCCATCCAGAGGATTCTGTACACCAGCCAGATCGTTCAGGCCGAGACTGACCCTTGCCTACGCACAGTGGCGCACCACCTCCAGGAGCAGGACGAGTTCATCAGCTCATTGGAGCAAAGGAGGCGGCATGACCGAGCACGCATGGCAGAGGTCGAGGACAGTTTGCAGAAAGGGACTCAGACCCTGGAGAGTTTGAGCAGAGCAGTCACTGACTTGCAGTTGGAGATGCAGCGCCGTGTTGAGTTACACCGAGCCGAGATCGCCGACTTGCGAGACGAGATCGGAGATTTTGGGCTTCGCAATGACTACCTGAACAGCAGAGTGTTGGGATTACAGAGGAGGCTGGACGACAAGGAGAGAGCACTTGCTGAGAGGGAGCAGAGGAGCAGAGACAGAGTAGTCGGGATGATCACGTTGCGTTCCAGGATCAAGGAGTTGGAAAAGCAGCTGGAGAAAGCCGAGGACAAGTCCACCCGCAACCAAGGGATTCTGATCGACCGCGTGAAGATGGTGGAGTTCCTAAAGGACAAGCTACGGAGGACAGAGACAGCTTGGAAGCAGTCCGACGCCAGGAGAGCTATTGAGGTCCGGAAGGTACAGAGTTCGCTTCCCCTACTGGAGATGGTGAAGCCCCGGGAGGGAGACTTCCGCGTACCACCCACTACGCTCAACCTGGGAGCGTGTCCGTCTCTAAGGATACAGGAGATTGAGGCCACTCCAGAGCTAGCAGTAGCACTCGACTATGTCAAGCGCCTGACCATGACCGACGACGAGATCGAGGCAGAGGACAGCCGCATATCCGACGCCGTACTCGACCTTATGCACCAGTAGCTTATGGGACCCTGCGTGACCCTTAGACTAGTGATACCATGAGTTGTCCTGTCATTGGCTATCTGCGCATAGCACGATCTTCTTAGCAGCTAGGAACATCCTTTATATAATAATAACCATGTGATGAGTGACATTTGGATCTTATGCTTCTTATGGTTTTCTATGCTTCTTTGGTTGAGTGTAGGATAGCATGAAAAATATTTTAATTCATTTAAATCGTTGAAAACATCTAACTCCTACTTAAACCGCTACAAGATTATTACTGCACTGAGCACGTACCTAATGATTTCAGATGTCGATGAGACGTTCTGCGCGTTTGGAGAACCGCCAGCCCTCCCCTGCGCCTGCGCCAGGACATGGGCATGGTCGCAACCGTGGACGCCCAGCTGGCAGACGTGCTGGAGTTAACCTGGAAGAAGAGCTGCACCGGGCAGAGAATGCACCGCCGGTGAACGATCCGCCACCACAAGGCGAGAACGTGCCTCCGCCACCGCCACCGCCGCCGCCACCGACGTTGGCGGAAGTGATGGCTCAGCAGACCCAGCTGCTGAATGCCATAGCTACTGGGATGAACAGGCACCACGGGCCACCCCAGAATGACTTCCAAAGGAAACTGGAGGGTTTCCTGAAGCTGAGGCCACCTACCTTCGACGGGACCGACAGCGATCCTCTCGCTGCCGACGATTGGCTTAAGGAGGTGGAGAAGAAGCTGGACCTGACCACTTGCTCTGACAAGGAGTGTGTTGGGATTGCTAGCCACCAGCTGACCGGTGCTGCACGAGCATGGTGGGACAACTACACCAGCGCTCACGAGGACCCAGCCCGCATTGACTGGGATGAGTTCACCGAGGCTTTCCGTGACCACCACATTCCTGAGGGAGTCATGGAGGCCAAGGAGAACGAGTTTCGTAACATCTCCCAGGGAGCTGATCGGATCCACGAGTACACCACCCGCTTCAACTGCTTGCTCCGCTACGCACCTGCGTCTTGCGTGAGTTCCGAGAAGGAAAAGATGTACTACTATAGGAAGGGACTTCAGACCAAGATCAGGTTGGCTCTGTCAGGGAACAAGAGCTACACTCTGCGTGAGCTGATTGACCGCTGTATTGAGATCGAGAAGGATCGCATGGAAGCACGGCTGGAATTCGAGGCCCAGAACAAGGGAAAGAAGCGCCGCTCTGAGGGACCCGCTCGCGCTGCTCCACCCCAGAGACAGCGAACGGGTGCACCTCCGCCTTTCCGGACTCGCCAGGGACCCTCTTCGGGAACGAGCCGTGGTGGTACCAACAGCAGCAACTATCACCGCCCCGCTCAGACCTACCTTGCGCCGACTCGAGCTGTGCAGAACACACCCGCCCCCGCTACCAACACGCCAAGGACAAGCAATTGGAAGGCTTCTGCGACAGCTACAGCAGGCAGTGCGCCCTTCACTTGCTTCGGATGCGGAAAGCCTGGACACCGTGTGGCTGTGTGCCCCGACCTCAACCGTGCACCAGCAGCTGCACAGGGCACACCAAACCGGGGATCTGCTACCCGAGGAAGACTGAACCACATGACCGCTGAGGAAGCTGAAGCTGCACCTGATGCTGTGTACGGTATGCTCCAAGTTCAGGGCAACATGGCTACAGTTCTGTTCGATTCGGGAGCTACATGTTCATACATTTCATCTGCATATGCACGTAAGCATAACATACCTGTAACCCCGAGAGCAAACCCCATCCTAACTAGCTCGCCCTTAGGAACCTTTAGAAGCGTTCACATATGTAGAGGAGTGATAATCACTATCGAGGGACTTGACTTTCGAGCTGACCTAACCCTACTACCCTCCAATAGCTTAGATGTCATCTTAGGCATGGACTGGCTAACCAAACACCAGGGAGTGATATCTTGTTCACCTAGATATGTTCAGGTAACCCACCCTTGGGGAACAGCTGTCCGATGTGTACCCCAAACCGAGAGAGTCCAAGCCCTCTTATGTGCCCTGGAGACTAAAGCAGATAAGACAAAGCTGACATTCAGAGATGTGCCAGTAGTCTGTGAATTCAATGACGTATTTCCAGAGGAGTTGCCAGGAATGCCACCAGATAGAGATGTGGAGTTTGTTATAGAGCTGATGCCAGGGACTGCACCGATTGCCAAAAGACCCTACAGAATGTCGGCTGATGAGTTGAAGGAACTCAAGAAGCAGCTGGGAGAATTACTGGAGAAGGGCTTCATTAGGCCTAGTGCTTCACCCTGGGGATCTCCCATTTTGTTTGTCAAGAAGAAGGATGGCACGATGAGGATGTGCATTGACTACCGAAATCTGAATGCGGTTACAGTCAAGAATAAGTACCTATTGCCCCGCATCGATGATCTGTTAGATCAACTGAGCAAGGCCAAGTACTTCTCGAAGATCGATCTCCGATCAGGGTATCATCAGATGAAGATCAGGGAAGAAGATATCCCGAAGACTGCATTTGTCACTAGATATGGACAGTATGAGTGCACAGTAGTCTCATTTGGACTCACTAATGCTCCAGCATACTTCATGAACATGATGAACAAGATCTTCATGAATGAGCTAGACAAGTTTGTGGTGGTATTCATTGATGATATATTGGTTTATTCAGCCACAAAAGAGGAACATGAACATCATCTGAGGACCGTATTGGAGAGGTTGTCTCGCAACCAGCTATACGCCAAATTCTCCAAGTGCGAATTCTGGCTTGAGGAAGTTTCTTTCCTTGGACACGTACTGTCAGGAGAAGGAGTCGCAGTAGACCCAGCCAAAATTGAAGCTGTGAAAGAGTGGGAACAACCCTGTAATGTGTCAGAAATCAGAAGCTTTTTGGGACTTGCAGGATACTATCGCAGATTTATTGAGAATTTCTCCAAGATTGCAAGACCCATGACCAACTTGCTGAAGAAAGAGAACAAGTTTATATGGACTCCTGAATGTGAGAAGAGTTTTCAGACCTTGAAGGAGAAGCTCACTACTGCACCTGTACTAGCCCTGCCCGATATTCACAAGGATTTTGTTGTATATTGTGATGCCTCTCGGCAAGGTTTGGGCTGTGTACTAATGCAAGAAGGAAGAGTGATAGCTTATGCCTCAAGACAGTTGAAGGAACATGAGCAGCGATACCCGACTCATGACCTAGAACTTGCAGCCGTGGTACATGCACTCAAGATTTGGAGACACTATCTAATAAGCAACAAGTGTGACATCTACACTGACCACAAGAGCCTGAAGTACTTCTTCACACAGGAAGATCTGAATATGAGGCAGCGCAGATGGCTAGAACTCATCAAGGACTATGAACTTGAGATCCATTATCACCCAGGAAAGGCCAATGTTGTCGCTGATGCACTTAGCCGCAAAAGCTACTGCCATACCCTCATCACCAACTCTATGCCACCTGAGCTCAGGAGAGAGTTTGACGCGTTCCAGCTCGAGGTAATCTCCTATGGCATGCTAAATGAGCTTCGCGTCGAGTACAATCTCACCTCACGAATCCGTGAAGCGCAAAAGAACTGTCCTGAGATAGACTATATCCGTGGTTTGATGAAGCTGGGAAGAGGCCCCGAATACCGAGAAGATAAGCAGGGAACTGTATGGTACAAAGATAGAATCTGTGTACCGACGGATTCAGCGATACGAGAAGAGATTCTGTCAGAAGGGCATGACTCCAAATATTGCATTCACCCAGGGTCAGCCAAGATGTACCATGATCTAAGGAAGCACTTCTGGTGGGAGAATATGAAGACAGACATTGCAGGGCATGTAGCCCGATGTGATACATGCAATAGAATCAAGGCCGAACATCAGAGACCAGCAGGGTTGCTACAACCAGTTGAGATACCAGAATGGAAGTGGGAGTGCATATCCATGGACTTCATAATAGGACTGCCCCGATCCGAGCATGGATATGATTCTATATGGGTAATAGTGGACCGTCTAACCAAAGTTGCACATTTTATACCGGTCAAAAGGAAATATAGAGTCAAAAAGCTAGCAGATCTGTACGTATCAAACATTTTGAAGTTACATGGGGCGCCTCTGAGTATTATATCTGACCGAGGCTCACAGTTCGTATCACAGTTCTGGAAATCCTTGCACAAGTCCATCGGAACCAAGCTCGACTATAGCACCGCATACCACCCGCAAACGGATGGGCAAACAGAAAGAGTGAACCAGATTCTCGAGGACATGTTACGTGCTTGTGTATTGAGGTACAAAGAAGGATGGGAGAGCTGTCTACCCCACGCCGAGTTCTCATACAACAACAGTTATCAGACAAGCATTAAGATGTCTCCATTTGAAGCGTTGTATGGAAGACCGTGCAGAACCCCGCTAATGTGGTCAGAACCAGGTGAGAGGACATTCTTCGGTCCTGCTAAGATTGTGGAAGCAGAAGAAGGTGTTGCCCAAGTAAGAGAGAATTTGAGGATTGCACAGAGTAGGCAAAAGAGCTATGCAGATAGAAGACGTAGAGAGCTTGAGTTCGAGGTTGGGGATTATGTCTACCTCAAGGTATCTCCACTTCGTGGCACTGTCAGATTCCAGGTAAAAGGGAAATTGGCACCAAGATATGTTGGGCCATACAAGATCTGTAAAAGGGTTGGAAAGCTTGCTTACAAGCTGGAACTACCGGAGGAATTATCTGGAGTACACCCCGTGTTCTATGTCTCGCAATTAAGGAAGTGTTTGAAGCTTCCCGAGGAGCAAGTTCCTACGGATGCATTAGACCTGCAAGACACACTTGAATACAAGGAACATCCGATCAAGATCTTGGCACAGGATACAAAGGAGACTCGAAACAAAACCATTCCAATGTGTAAGGTACAGTGAAGCAATCACACTGAAAGGGAAGCTACGTGGGAGAAAGAATCGGACTTGCGGATTATGTTTCCTTACCTCTTCGATGGGTACGTTATCTCTGAATCTCGAGGTCGAGATCCTAATGAGGGGGAGGACTGTAACAACCCTAAAAACCCACACAGCCTAAAAATCCCAACCAATTAAATTTTTTCATTTATTTATTGTGAAAACCCATTTTTCTTGTGCAAGCATATAGGTTTCATTATGAAATTGGTAAATAAAGGAGTGTAGTTTGCATTTTAATTCCATTCACATAGAATAATAACTTATGCATCACATTTGGGATTTATTGCAATTTATGTTTGTATTTACTCAATATTTAAAATGGGCAATATATATATATACACTAAATTGAAAATAGAAAAGGAGAAAGAGAGTTAGGCCAGCCATTCAGCCAGCCGGATCGCTAAGCCAGCCCAAGCCAGCCTGACCTTCCTCTCCTCACCTCACCCGCGCGCGGCCCACGTTGCGGCTCGGCAGCGCGCGCGCGACCGGCACACACACGCTCGCGCTCGCTGCCAACCCGGCCCCGCCTGTCAGCCGCTCTCGCCCCCCACTGTTCTTCTTCCTCACGAAGGCGACGCGCCTGCCGGGGGTGTCACGCGAATGGCGTGACCCCGGTCCCACAGCCGACAGCATGGCAGAGCCCTGACCCCGCTGTCCCCCCCTCCTGTCCCCTCCTTTCTTGGCCGCCAAGCGAACCCGCGCCCATCCGGAGCCCTAGATCCACTCGAGCCACGGCCCTTCGATCGGTCGAGCGCGATCAGGACCGTTCGCCATTGGAGCTGGCCAAGCTCGCCTATAAAAAGGAGCTCACCCCGAAGCCCTACCCTCATTTCCCCTCGCCGCCACCGCAGCACAGACTGGCACACTGCACCAAACCGAGAGAGAGAGCGTAGGAGAAGGGCGGAGCAGAGGAGGAGAAGCTGCCGGAGCGCCGCCGCCGCGGAGCACGCCGGAGCCGGACACGGAGGAGAAGCCTGAGCTGCGGACGAGGAGCGGCACGGCACTGCGATCGCTCTGCACGGCTCCGACTTGCCACTGCACCGCCATCCTAGCTTCACCGACACCACGGTGAGCCATCGCACGCCATGTCCGAACCTTGCCCTACTTTTGCCATGGCGTTCCACCCTCGGGACGCGCAGGCACGAGCCTTTACCGGCTCGGGAAGATCACCTGCACCATGCACTCATTCGACCGGCCGAAACCCCCGGACTACAAGCTTGCTAGACCGAGAATGCAGCACGACGCGTTCTCGGCGGAGCGCGTTCACCACCGACGCGTTCCGACACCGAGTTACCCGTTCCGAGCAATCCGACTAGCACCCGTATAGGTTAGAGCGTCGTGGAGCACCGCCACGACCCCCCTCGAGCTAGCTACGCGGATCTAAGCGCTAGAGGAAGCCTGAATCGCCTTGGCCGCGTGCGCCGCGACCTTACCGGAGCGCCGCCGCGAGCTGTCGCCAAAAGAAGGTCATGCCATGGCTAAAGTTCGCCACTAGAGTGTTGTATGCTTCTCTGGCCTCACCAATTTGACAAGACCGCATTCGATTGAACCAATACTTGGTCGTAGCCGCGTTGCCGCCTTCCGCCGTCGTCGGCGACACGCCGCCGCCACAACCGAGCACCTTGGGAATCTCGGTAGCCAAAATTGGTAGTTGGTATACCATCGCCATAGACCCTGGACGCGTATACATCTCCTAGAAGACCTCCTTAGCCCCGCCGGAACCTCACAGTCGCGGCGACATCGCCGCCGACACGTTCCGCCTCGCCTAAAATCCGTTTCGAGTACCCCCGGTCGCCTCGCGCTGCGGAGAAAGGCCGACGAGGTTCGCCAAGTCTGCCTCGGCACCGCCGCTAGATAGCCGAGCCCCGAATCACGACTGTCGCCTTGGCTACGTGCGCCTCCACCTCGTCGGAGAACCGCCGTATGCCGAGGGAGAGAAGGAGGCCATACCACGACTCTAACCCGCCACCATCTGGTCGGACGACTGCCTGAGCACGCCAATTGGGGAAAGCCGAGCCCTGTCTTGCCGAAATATGGACATCGCCGCCCTGTCATCGTCCGCCGCACCGGAGAGACACCGCCGCCTTGAACAGACGCCCTGCAACCCTGCTAGCACCAAATCTCCGATTCGCCCGAGCCTCCCCAGGAGAGCTCGGGAGAGCGGCACCCTTGGGCGCCCAAATTTCCGATTCGCCTGAGCCTCACCGGGAGAGCTCGGGAGAGCGGCCCCCTCGGGCGCCCAAATTTGCGATTCGCCCGAGCCTCACCGGGAGAGCTTGGGAGAGCAGCCCCCTCGGCGCCCACATGTTCGATTCGCCCGAGCCTCCGCGGGAGACCTCGGGAGAACGGCACCCTCGGGCGCCCAAATTTCCGATTCGCCCGAGCCTCACCGGGAGAGCTCGGGAGAGCAGCCCCCTCGGCGCCCAAATGTCCGATTCGCCCGAGCCTCCGCGGGAGACCTCGGGAGAACGGCACCCTCGGCGCACCAAATGTCCGATTCGCCCGAGCCTCCGCGGGAGACCTCGGGAGAACGGCACCCTCGGCGCCCCGAATCTCCGATTCGCCCGAGCCCCACCGAGCTAAACCGAACTACGCCGAGCTCCGCCGAGCTAAGCCAAGCCTCGCCGAGCTACGCCAAGCTCCGCCGAGCTAAGCCAAGCACCGCCGAGCTCCGCCGAGCTACCCCCAACCACAGCCGAGCTACCCCCGACCACCGCCGAGCCACGCCGAGCTACGCCAACTCCGGCAACTCTCTGGGAACCAGCATCGAACACCTGGTGGGCGACCATCGGGTCTGTGTTCTGTTGAGGCGCCACTTGCCGCACTACTGGACCCGCGCGCCACGTGGACCAATCCCGAGCTGCCCCTGATTAACCGACCAGTTTTCCCATTTTCAGAAAATAGGATAATCTTCGGAAATTCATAACTTATTCATACGAAGTCCAAAAATTACGCACCATATATCAAAATTCTCAGAAAAATGAGATCTACAATCTAAGACTGTGTTTGTGTGCATTTGGCTCTTTATTTTATTGGATTTTTCTGAAATACTCTATAGGAGTCGCTGACGCGACTATTTCGTGTTTGATTTCAGAACCGGAGGAGGATCTGACTAAGGAAGACAACCACGAGTACTTTCAGGAGCTAGGAGACGACTACGAAGGTGCCACATCCCACCAAATCCTTAGATCCTAATTACGCATTGCAAATGACATTGTTGCTATTGCTTTATGATTATGTATGGATTGGTTGCATGGTAGTATATTTGAATTCCCTGCCTTGATAAGACTTTACCTTGCTGTCCGCTGCTAGGTTAGCTGCTGCTTAATTTACTGTTACTCTTCCACTACTTTCTACTTGCTATATGCTATGTGGTGGAATTGGGACGGCGTATAACTGATTATAACCACTGGGAGAGAGTGCTGTGTGCGTCTTGGGTGCGTGGTAAGGGTTGATGTCGACCAAGTGGGATGTGAGACGAGCCCATGGGGCAAGTCGTGCCGGGGGTGCAACCTGGGCATCCCCAAGCGAGGTACCTGTGGCGGGTAAAGTTGTTGAGGAGGTTCCGGGTGGGATAGCCTTGGTGGTTTGAAGCCCGTGGACGGAGGTGCCGTGATGGCACGGGGAGAGTATCCCCTAAGTGAAGATGCCTGCTTGGTCAAACCTAGGACGGACTAGTTTCAGGTTCATGGGAATCCTTTTCTACTCACTCGCTTCTGATGGGCGGGAGACGGCTGGACTACTTGGTAGGACGGTGCCACTACTGCTAGGTTGAGAGGTGATAAGGGTGGGCGGAGACGGTCGATGGGTTCCCGTTCCGTTCTAGATGCACAGTACCACTGGATGGGCCCGGTACTGTGTCTCCCAGTCTCAGCATAACGGTGTAGGATCCGGAATATCCCAGGGCTGAGTGGTAGGGTGGCATCGACCTAGGCAAGCAAGCACCCGGAATTCTGCCTAGGTGTTTGCGCAACACCTATGATGGCTAATCTTGTGGGTAGTGAAACCTCTGCAGAGTGTACGGTTGATCGATCGATACATATGCCAACCTGTTGGCTATGGACCTTTCCTGTGAAGCTTCTACTAGTGTAGTGAGTGTTCTTTTCTCCCCCTGGATGACATTTTTCCGGCAGTGTACCCGTTGTGGTAGTGTGCCGCAGAGATAGGCCCGAGAGGGAGTTGGGCCTGTCGAGTGAGAGCGAGGTGTGGGTACGTGAGGTGTGGTGATGGGAAAAGGGATGATGGTGTTAACTGGTGATAAAACTTGACTAATTAAACATTGATTACAGCTGCATAGGAAAACCTCAGCCTATAGGTCTGCTTGTATAGCCTTGCATCCACTTTCCACAAAGCAAATGCTGCATAGGTGGGCTCCGTGGCCAGTACAAATCATACTGATAAATTTGCTGTCAGGTGACGAGAATGAGTACGACTTCGAGGGAGATGATGACGAGGAATAGGGTCACGTGCTACACTCAAGTTGGCCGTGAAGAATGAATCGCTTCCGCATCTTCTAAAGCTTCTCTGAATGTTGATTCCGCCAATGTGGCGATGTAATAAGTGTTTATGTAAGACTTAATTACGGTTGTATGGATCCTGGTGTCAACTGAGATATGGGTAATTTCATGGATTGTCCCAAGCAATCTGTTGAATTACAATTCGAGCCTGTGGATTTCCCTTCGCGGAAATCGAGGTCGTTTCACATACCTTTCATAAAGAATATTGATGGATCAGTATGACGACACAATATTGCATCTAAGAATTGTGCATCTTCGTCAGCAGTAATATCTAGTAGGACATGATCAGTTCTGTCGTGTACATTTCCTTCAACGAAATCATGATCAATAACATTTGGCACAACATGTTCACTCTGGGTAATAGGCTGATGTGTCCCCCATACAAACTTATCCAGACCACCGGCGTCGATGTTCTCACGGTTTCCAGCTATATAAGGTGAAGAGCTACCCTCTCCATGCTAAGTCCAAATCAAATAGTCCTGCATAAATCCTCGACAGACCAGATGAGAAAGGATTGGCTCTGTGTTATCAAATACAACAATATTTTTGCAGTCTGTGCACGGACAATATATGTGTTTCATGTCTGTTCTCCTAGCATGGCTCTTAGCGCCATCAGTGAACCTGTTGACCTCAGGTATGTATGATGGATCGACTCTTGGTAACTTATACATCTAGTATGACCTCTCCAACTTTACCTGTAAATAACAAATTAAATGAAAGGAGACAATAATGGTGGAACCCTAGATCCAAAAAGTGGCTAAATAGAGCAAGAATGGTTAAAAAGATGTGAGAGGTATAAACTAACCTTTGTTAGCAATCTCCTTCCAAGAAATGAAGACCAAAACCTCTCCCCTCGTAGAGGGTGAAATGTGGACCTCCAAATCGCCTCCAATGGAAGTTGGTTGTGAGTTACTGCTTAGGTCGGAGAGGAAGAAGGGGTATTTACTATAATAATCTTCCATTAAATCATGCATGTGTCCATTTACTATTATAATCTCCCATTAAATCATGTTAATCATACTACACATGCAAAGTCATACAAACATTTATTAAATGCTTATATCATTTTATAATGCAATTAAAACTATTTAATATGCACCGAAAAAGATAAATATATGATTAAAACGTAACTGATAATATAAATTGAAATATAAAAGTAGAGAAACAAGGAATAAACATAAAGATATAATAACAAATTAAATAAAAGACATCTTTCTCTCTCTTCATGCATAAGAACACACCATTAATAGAGGAGAGAACTAACCTTGAGAGAGAGGAGAAACTAAACTAAGAAGCAATCATGACAAGATAGAGAGGAGAAACTTCATCTAACCATGTTGAGCAACCTCATTTGAAAATAAAAGACAACAACCTAGCTATTCCCTCTCCCTAGCTCATAGTGAAACCCTAGATCCTAAATGTGGTTAAATGTAGCAAAGAATGGTTAAAATGAGGTTAGAGGTATGTAAACTAACCTTTTTTTACAATCTCCTTCAAAGAATTGAAGATCAAAACCTCTCCCCTTGTATTTGGTCAATTCTGGACCTCCAAAATCGCCAACCATGGAAGTTGGCTCAAGTTAGTGTTCGGCTCGGGGAGAAAGAAGGGATATTTATAGCATACTTTGTACAGGCGATTCCTTAAGTGAACCGCCTATAGTAATAGGTTTGCACCGGCGGTTCACTTAACAGAACTGCCAGTAGAAATAGTCTATTTCTACTGGCGGTTGTGCTAGGTCAACCACCAGTAGAAATGGATTACTACAGGCGGTTGACTTAACACAACCGCCAGTAGAAAGTCTTTTTTACTGGCGGTTCCGTTAAGTGAACCGTCGGTGCAAACGGTTTTGCACTGGCGGTTCATA
The DNA here is from genome assembly GCA_038502445.1 of Eremochloa ophiuroides. Taxonomy (NCBI): domain Eukaryota; kingdom Viridiplantae; phylum Streptophyta; class Magnoliopsida; order Poales; family Poaceae; genus Eremochloa; species Eremochloa ophiuroides. The sequence continues at coordinate 39,578,075 of JAHLJS010000008.1, read as the reverse complement.
AGTCTGGCGAGGCCGTTTTTTTCTAGTGGCGTCGGACAACCATAACTGCCTGTAAAAATAAAAGCCCGGCGCCTGCGTAGAGCTTTTTTCTACTAGTGAACACAAGGATAAGTTGCAGGCAATGAAGCAGCAGAAATAGTTCGTGCTTTTTTTAGAGGTTGAGAAGAAGAAAGAGAAAAAAACATGTGATAAAAATCTGAATGAAATGATTTATTTATGTAGCTATTGGTTTGGGTTGTAATGTATCCTGTTGCTTTTTACCGAAGCTAAGCATACACTACTGACCAACTGCATTGGGGCTAGGCTAGTCTGAGTGAGATCCGGCAAGCCTCAATGCACATGGAGATCCACCTAGTATCATCCTTGTGCGCCGAGAGAAATGGTTGGCAGAGAGCAATGGATAGTATCGTCCTTACGCACAGCAATGGATAGTATCGTCCTTGTGCACCGAGAGAAATCGAGAGAAATGGTTGACAGAGAGGAAGGGGCAGCGGAAGAGCAGATCTAGCGCACTCAAAGATCTGCCAGGCCCTAGTGACTAGAGATCTGCTTGGTGGCTTCATGTTTGCTGAGAAAGATGTGGTGGACAGAGGCAGAGTCGTGATTGAGTGAAGGAGAGAGAGAGGCAGGAATTAGGGAGAAGGACAATTTCTTATATTTCTATGATTTTTGGCGGGCCTCATGCCTAAAATAGACCTAGCCCACTTCATATTTTTAGCGGAAGAGCGGATCTAGCCCACTTCTATAATTTATCTTCTATTAATTTATTTTGAATCCTTAGATATTAAGATGCCTATACGTGGACTGACCGCCTCTGAAAATCCTACGGTATTTGAGGGCTTTTAGCCTTTTACGGACAATAGATTTCTTGAGGCCTTTATTAATTAAGAGGCATCTCCTAAAACTATTTTATAGCTGTGAGATTTCATTAACACTATATGATTCAACCAGAGATCTTGTATAAAATCTTTGGATTATTCTTGTTGTTTTTTTACTAATATGATATTAAATCTAAAAAATTCTCCAAACTGTTAGATAATTAGGCAATTTCCATATCATTTTAATTCCGTAAATTAACATTATGATGACGATATATAGAAGATATTTAATCATTGAAAATATGATGACAAATATATCCATAATAATATGGAACATGAGAACAATAAACATGTGGAGCATATGCATATTAAAAACATAAGAACATGATTCATATCTCATAACAACATCATACTCAGGACAACATGTAAAACAACATAACAGAACAGGTGAAACATATGAGCAGCAACATATGAAACAACATAACTGAACTACTGAAACATGTAGACATGACATATAATTTATAGCAGAAATAGATAGGCAGAACATGAAACTAGCAGAGATAGACATCAGGCAAGATATGAAACGATATGATAGAACTAATGAAACAGACACAGGACAGCATACGAAACGACACGAGAGAACTACCGAAATAAGCAGGAACTATAGAACGAAAAACAGATTAGAAATAAAGGGATCATACCCTCCCATGCGCTCCGATGATCCGGATCCTTGTCCAACTTCCAGCGTAATGGCTCCAGGAAGATGGTGACGACCGCCCCTGGAGGAAGATGAAGACGATGTCGCCGGCAACTCGAGGAAGAAGACGACGAACAACGGCGGTGATTTGGGCAGTCGCGTAGACGCTCCCAAAAAACCTAATTGCCGATCTCCCGTGCAAGGTCTCGAACGGCAAGGGCTTCAAAGGCACCTGCCCTCTCGCTCCTTCGTGCGCGCGGAGTTACGAGATGGGGATCACTTTCTTTGCTGCGGGATTGTGCTTCTGGTGTGTTTCTCTCTCGCGTACTGAAAAGACAGGGGTTTCCCTTTTATCCTTGGCGCAGGAAGAGGAAAGGTGGGGGAAGTGAAGAGTCACGCATGGCATTCAGGGGACGGGCAAGTGAAAGAGTTGAAACTCTTGTCATCATTGTAAGTGAGTGCTAAAAAGTTAACACACCACGTCACGCCCACCCGCCTGCCTGCCTGCCTCGCCTTGCCTCGCCTCGCCACGCCACGCCCACGCTGAAAGCCCTAGTTTGGTTTTGACAATTGATGACACCCTGAGGACTAACACACTAGCTATGTGATGGCTAAGGTGCAGGTGGTCCTAACCATGGAAGTATGGAGCCTAGGAGGTGATGGTCATGATCAAGAAGGCTTATCCATTGGACAAGAGAGGCTGATCTAGTGAAGAGATAATCAAGGTGAAAAAGAAAGCAACTCGTGGAGGTGATCAAGGCAAAGGTATAACACCAAATAGGTTTTTCTTTTGGTGATCAAGACATCAGGTGGGTGTGATCATATTTAGAATAGATAGCCGACTATCAAGGGGAGAAAAACGATCTCGAATCGGTTATCAAGTGCTATAGAGTTGCATTGCACTGGCATTCACACTTAGGACTCTAGATCACACTAACTAGCCCTTCAAAATGCTTTGAAAAATAGCTAACACACATGTCTTATTGGTGAGAACACTTGGGTGTTAGCACTTGAGAGAAGGGGCTGGTTTCTAGACTTGAAAGAGTGCTCAAAGTAGCACCGGACGTTGCACCGGACTCTGGCCGGAGTATCCGGTGACTAACCCTAGCAGTGGCGCAGTGGTGCAGAGTGCATCGGACACTGAGAGCGTCCGGAGGGTATGCACCGGACGCGTCCGGTGTGGTTTGGGGCTCTCTGGAACCTCTCTGCGTAAGCACCGGACACTGGAACAGTAACTCCAGCGCGTCCGGTGGAGTTTTCCGAGCATCTGGTGAGATTGTTGGAAATCTGACTTGGTGAGTACACTGGACGCCGGAAGCGTCCGGTGAGCCTTCAGTGGACGTGTCCGGTGTGACTTGGAGCTCTCTGGTTGCTCTCTGTTCGCGCACCGGACACGGACGGCAGAGCGTCCGGTGAGACGTTCCGCGTCCGGTGTGAACTTAGCATGTTTGTTAGCTGTCTCGACCGTTGGGATCTGACGGCTCATGTTTGAACCAAGCGCGACGTGGCACTAATCTGTGCACCGGATGACACCACCGAACATTGAGCGTCTGGTGCTCCCGTGTCCGGTGCCCCTGTAAAAACAGTAACGGGAAAATCATTGTGAGGGGAGTATAAGTAGTGCTCGGCATGGCTTGGAGACTAAATCTTGTGCATTTTGAACATTCCTAATCTCTTGTGAGCCAAGGCTAAGCCCTCTACACACATCTCACACACTTTGACTCAAATCTTTGTGAGATAGTGTTGATCCAAGTGATTGATTGTTTGAGTGTTGCATCCTAGAGGACTTGGTGGCGATTTGCTTCGGTTTTCTTGTTCTCTTGGGGCTTCGCCGAGTCCCTACATGGCTTTGGAAGCAAGGAGGAGGTGTAAGCTTGATGGTGATTGTTCGAGGCTACACCAACTTGATTGTGAGGGGTTCTTGCGGTAGTTCCTCGGCGGAGTGCTAAAACCGACTCTAGTGGATTGCTCATGGTTAATAACCACTTCTCTTGTGTTGGTGAGCGGCTCCTAGTGAGGGATTGGCGTGTGAAGCCTAGCTCGCAATCCACCAAGGAAGACCGGTGCCACAACGAGGAGTAGCGTGACGGCGATCACGTGAATCTCGGTAAAAATCGAGTGTTCTCTCTTCTCCACCTTCGAGTGGATGATTGGTCTTCCGGCATTCTAGTGGTTGATCCCTTGGATTTTATATTGATCATTTCCCGGTGATTGGATCAACCTCTACTCTTCTCGGTGGTATTGCTTTCTCGTTCTCTTACTCACTTGCGCATATTACTTGTTTAGGTGCCTTCTCCTTAGGTTTTGAAAGAGTGGGTTTCTTGCGATTGAGTGCATACCTTTGAGAGTAGTATATTGTGCTAGGCGGCTTGCATAGAGTAGCTTAGAGCTACTTCTTTGCGATAGCCTTGTTAATTACTAACTTGTGCTTATGTGCTTTGTAGAAATTTTTTTAGGCTATTCATCCCCCTCTAGCCAAGGTCACCACAGTTTGAGGCTTAACATCCTTGTGGTGCAAAATGACTCAAATCAATGTGTTAGGGAAGCCGCCAAAGTTTGATGGCATAAGCTATGACCATTGGAAGATGATTGTGCACTTCATGACCATGCATATTGATGTGTGGAAGGTGACGGAGACAAAGATTGAGTATGAGAATGCTCAAGCTCCCACCAATGCCGATAAGAGGAAGATGGAGTGCAATGCCCATGCAATCAATGCACTCTACATCGCTCTTGAGTCTCATGTATTTGAGCAAATCAAGGATCTTGATTTGGCTCATGACATTTGGAAGCGGTTGGAGGAGACCTATGAGGGCACACAATGTTGGGCGTATGCCCTATAGATAATCATAGAGATGATTGTATTACCTTGTATCCATGATATATTATGAGTTCATTGAATTTCCATAAAAGACAACTTGTGTTGATTGGCAATTATGTGAATTGTTTGTGAAACTCTTTTACTTATATGGTTATTCTAAAGCTGTCCCTGATCGAAGTTTGTGTAAGACACAAATGAATACTAGATCAGCACATTATGAGTTGATGACTATGTTTCACAAGTCATGAACGTGGAGATGTTAAACTAGCAATGTGGGCACATGTATGACATGGGGCTGGACTGACCCAACGTGAGATGTTATTATTGTCTCTATTCACATCATGTACGTTATGTCCTTAGACCTGAGATTGTTGTATGTATTCAAGATGTCAAACGACCTATTCAGGGGCTATCAAACACTACTCCGTAACAAGGTAGTTATAAAGGTGGCTTTCGGGTTTGTCGGAAAACATGCTGTGAGACATAGACAATCAAGATGGAATTTGCCCCTCTCTATGTGAGAGAGATATCACTGGATCACTCGAATGATTTCATCAACAAATGCATGGCCATGCTTGGGTTAAGTGTTAACCCGCGAGTTGGACCATATATCATGTGGCAAGGGAATAACATGTATGTGGTTTGTGATGGTTCGTCTGATATGATCTTTGCGTGCGCATAGGAGTTGTCACGCCTTGCTAGAGGCCGCTGTCAACTATTGAGCGAGTAGGAGTACTCGGGCCATGTCTATGTGTGCGTGAACCCATAGGGTCGCACGCTTAATGTGATAGAACCGCCTAAATCACATGGCCCATAGGCTCCTGCCATTATCACTAATGACCTCTGACAGCCGGGTCCGTGTCCCAAATGATCTAGAAGGTCCTGCCGCGCTACATTAGCGCCCGATTTCCTCCGACAGGATCCCATTGCGAAGCCATTACAGAATTACAACATTTCATAACAAATTACATCAAAGTGAAAGCGCGGAAAGATTATAAGGTACTTAGATTACAAACCATTTATCCAAATACGATTAAAGTGCAAATATTACAGACCATAAATAAAATAAGTAGCAGTGGAATGACGATACAACAATATTAAGTATTTAACGATAAGAACCCTGCCCACGGGTTCAACATTACTCCTCCTCACATCCCTCTTGTACCACTGTCACACAGCAGGGGGCGAGACAAACCTCCGGCTGCTGTGTCCCTGCAACATGGGGTTAACAAACCCTGAGTACTGGGGTACTCCGCAAGACTTACCCGACTAAGAAAAAGGAATGAGATTCAGGAATGCAGGCTGAGGGGAGTCAAGGTAAGGCTTGAGCAAGAGTCAAAAGTTTTGCAGAAAAGTATTACTATCCTATTTTAATATTTTAACTCAATCTTATTTTAATCATATCCATAATTCCAAATTCCTTTTCATATATCATCCTACCTTCAAATTCTTACTCATTCTCAAAAACACCTAGTTCCGAACCACTTTTCAATTGTAGGTCAAAGGATCAAGTCTCCATATCTGAGGAGCAATGACGATTCGAATCGATTAGTACCCAGCTGGGGATCCCTATCCACACTGCATATGTAGCACTTAAGCTTGCGTAAGCCAACCCCGCCTACCACGGCTTTTCCTACCCCTAAACCGGTCCTGCGCCACCCGAGAGCACAGTACTCCTCTCCTCTCCAGGCACGCCGGCCACGAGGGTACACGTTACTCTCGCCATCTCTCTACTCCCAGTGCGTGGTTGTCGGTTCAAGCAGTAGGGCCACCGGAGTCAGAGGCTTTCCGTAGTATATGGCTAGTTGCAAAGTCTCGATCACAGCAGGCCTACAATGAACGGTCCCTAATTCTTTTCCGCCGGCAACATTGCATTGGGACTCTAACCCAAATACAAGTGTCCCAACGGTTTTCAAATCCCTTTTCCGCCGATGGTCAAGCATTGGGACTCTAACCCAAATTCACAACCAACGAACGGAAAATCCATTTCCGACGGTTACTGTGCATTGGGGCTGCTACCCAAGTACACAATTCCCGAACGGACTCATATCCCTTTTCCTTTTCTCATGATTCATAATTATCACATTTTCATAGGTCAAAAATAGCCTTTTTATGCAAATCAAAATTGATCAAGCAGGGCTAAGCATTTTGAATATTTTTATTTTTAAACAGGTTTCCGGGATATTATGTATCAAGGCAGGTAATGCATCAATATAGGTGACAAACAACTCCTAACAACCTAATGCAATAATAGACTCATGTTATAAACATTTTATAAAACACAAGGAAAGGGCTAAATGCACCGGGGCTTGCCTTGAATCGCGTACAGCGTCGGGTCGAGATCGGTCCCGCAGATGTCGAATCCGTGGATGACTTCTGGAGTGGCCTCCTCAGCAGTAGTCTCGACTTGGACCTCCTCGGGAACGGGCACTACACGTATGCAATGATTATGCTTAGCATGGCATGAGGACAACGAATGAAATGCTTGAAAGTAAAACCATTTAGATCTTGAGTACAACTTTCTTTCACGGTAAAGTTGTAAACGCTTTACGGAAGGTAAAAGCAGTGTTTCCTACTTTTGTTATATTGACCATTTTAACGGTCATAGAAAGCCGCTGCACAGCTTTACTAGAACCAATAGGTGACTCTAATACTTTTGTCAAGGATCACTATGGTGAAAGATCCTAAACTCAATCAATCCAAAATCACACCATACTTCAGGGATTATTTGTTAAAATCGATTCTTTATTCGATTAACCCAATACTTATTATTAAGTGATCA